>OX122891.2:13872013-15347013 GCA_944738655.2 Andrena hattorfiana | reverse complement strand
GTCGTTGAGCTTGTTTCTCGCAATACTCCATGATGTGGTAAATAGTAGACAGGTTCAGGATTTTCGTCCGGCATGGGAACTCGACTCATATGTCCGAGAGAGAGGTACACCGCGAGAAATGTTGCGTAAAGTTGCTTGAAAGTGTCATCCTTGCGACCACGCCGATGAACGCGCTGTAGCGCTCGAAAAGCTGCAGTGTGCGAATCCCCGAAACTCTTGGGTCGTTCCTGAAAGGGCAAACGTACTACATACCTCCCTTTTGAGGTGCGGGAATGCGTCCTCATAAAACATTCTTCGCATAGCTTCTCTTCCCTTGTCAGCTGACTAGATGACGATTGAGGAACTTCTTCTAGCTTCCAGAATCGCTCGACTAACGAACGGAGATCTCCTTGCTCGCAGCTAACATGAAGGGCTTGATGAAGACGGGTAGTAGTGGGCAGTGATGTCGGTCCCGAGATGATCCACCCGAAGATGGTTTCTTGTGCCACGGGAGCGCCTTGAGGTCCCTGCTTAAGCCCACCGAGGAGAAGGCTTCCGTACATGTCGGAGCCTAGAATGATATCTATTTTGCCAGGCCGAGAGTAATCGGGATCGGCAAGCTCTAACCCGTCGATGTGAGGCCAGCTCGAAGACGCAGTTGTTCTGGAGGGTATCTGCCCGGTTAACTGTGGAAGGATGAAAGCTAGAACGGAGCAACCGGAACTTTGTTCATGTCGTGAGCGTAATGTTAAATTGACAGCGCCTTTGGTCGTGTGATTCCGCTGAGCCCCGATTCCCATGAGTGGAATTGGCGCGCGTTGCCGCGAGAGTTTTAGCGTCTGAACCAATGATTCTCGAACAAAGGACATTTCGGCACCTTGATCGAGTAGAACTCGAGCCACAAACGGTGGTCGATTTGAAATTAGAATTTCAACCGATGCTGTTGCCAGTAAGACCTGACGAGGGGTCACGATATTATCAACAGCGACTACGGCTGATTCGGAAGCGGCATAATTAACGACTTCCGCCCCCCCCTTCCACCTGCGTGGTAGGGTAAACGACTTGACTTTGAGCAGGCGACGATCTTTCGGATGTTATTGTCGCTGTTCCGTAGATGGAGGTGTGGTGAGATTGTTGACAAACGCGACACCTCTTTACTGACCTACAGTTTCGCACTTGATGGTGCCCGAGACAATTGTAACACAATTGCTTGTTGTCGATTATGGCCCGTCGCTGCTCGATTGTTTTACCTCGGTATTCTTCACACGCCGAGATATAATGATCCGATCCGCAGAGTGAGCACGACGATGAGGCTGAGGCTGTGACGTGCACTTTTGCGCTAGCTTCCTTTTTCGATGGTTTGACAGGGTCCGACGGACAAGGTTTGTTCGCTCCCGCTCGCGATGCGAAAGCTTCGCGAGCCCGAATTTGCGTCTTAATAAAGGACTCTAGTTGCGCGAAACTTGTGAGGCTCCGAACTCGATCCGAGTTTCTCTTCCCATGACATGTGTGAGCTTGCGTCTAGCAAGTGAACAATATGGTGATTGAGAACCCAGTCCCAATGCTGAACAGGTGCACCAGCTGCTTGAAGACCGATAAGCGCCTCTTTTATATTAGCGAACAACGAGTTGAGTTCCGCGGCCGATTCGCTTTTCATCGGTTTCTGACTAAAGATAACATCTAGTTGCGCGCTTACGATCAGCCGTTTGTTTTCGAACCGTTCTTCGAATGTCCTCCATGCGGGCATGAAATTTTCATTCGTAACGGCATAATTTGAAATCAGCTGTTTTGCCTCACCTGTAACGTGCGTCCGAAGGTATTGGAGCCGTTGGACGTCTTCTAAGTCCTTTTCTTTATGAACCATGGATTTGAACAGGTCTCAGAATGACGGCCACTCCTGATACAATCCAGAGAATCGCGGCAGATCGATTTTTGGCAAAGCTCGAGCGCTCGCTGATACTTTGCCCGTTTCCCTGGCTTCCGATGATGTATCATCACTTTTGGAGCTTAACTCCTCCTTGAGCGTGGCCATTTGATCGTGGTACGCCTCTTCGCATTTTGAATATAGATCTTCCTTGAAGTACTGATGCTGGCGGGTTGCTTCATTTCTCGCCACTGCAAGTTGGTCGTGCCGAGTTTGAAACTTCAGCCAGTTCTTTTCGAGAGTGTCAATGCGCGACTCGATCGCGAATCGCGTTTTCTTTTTACTGCCAAGCTTATTGAGATTCGTCACTGCGCGCTCAATGTAACCGTATAATTCCGTTTGGAGTTCGGCGAGAGAGTCAAAGGTCGTCATGGCGGAATCGTGAGTTATTGCGCACTTGAATGATGGCAATGGAGACTGGTCACTGCTCACTTTTCTCACTACTAACTGAACCTTTCGTGTTTTAAGCGCGCAATCCGGCTCCAAGGACCAAAAATTATGTTAGAGAATGAGGAGTTCCTTTGATTAAGTCTTTGGGAATTCTGTTATTAATGTAGTTTATTGCGTAGTTTATAGCTCGGCAGTAGATTCGAAACTGAGGTGTTGACAGAAGAGGTTACGGAGACAAAGGTTCAAGGAACGAGAAAGACAACAAACATACCGCGGAAAGACAAGGACAGAGAAAGACGAGGACGGGGACAGGAACAGCTGACGCGACTCGCTACAAACAGACGATGAGCCGACGAAAGCGCACCAAAACTGCTACTGTTTTGAACACTTACTCTTTTCTACGCTTGCTACGCTTTGGCTTTGTTACTACACTCGCTGCCTTCACGATTATAGAATTGTTTCGAGTATCTGCTATCGCATGCTAATTCTCCGCGCGCTGCGGGCTTCAATACGAGCAGTGTTTTCTGTAAAAGTGGCTACACGCGACGCGTGGGAAGGTTCGGCGCGTTCCACACTTAAAGGACAAAATTACTGTACATAGTGTAAAATATAATAACTTTATTTAAAATCAGTGTCGCTTCCAGCGAAAGTTCCCAATTGCCCGCTCCCGCGTACGATTACTCGTCCCGTTTGTTCGCGCAAGCACGTGGAGCACCAACGCACTTGTTTTAACGCGCAAGAAATTAGACCTGCACGTCGCGATGTGTTTAAGATTTAAGAGTAGTTTGGTGAGCGCAATGTAATGTAGGTACAATAAACGAGCACGTTTATTATGGATCGACCAGACACTTATTCCAATTATTCAAAACACACCGGCCTTATTAACAAAGAATAACCGCGCAAGTACGCGGTGTAAAAGCTGGAGAATGTAGCTCTTTTAGTAGTATCGGAGCACCGAGAGATCTTTGTTTGAGCAATCGCGGATCACAGAGATGTTTTTCGATACGCGGTTCACAGGCGAGAGCGTGCGATCGCGGAGACGGCACGGGCCAAGCCACCGGCACGGAAGTGAAGACACCTGGCTAATCCGCGCGGTCCACGTATGTGGCGTGAGACAATGCTAATTAGGAGGGAGAACAATAGCTAATTAGTCCAGGTGTCCGTCCCGAGATGGCCCGACCAGGCCGTCCCGCGATCGCCTAATCGCGACACCGGTAGCGGTAACGCGTTTCAAAAACTCGCGCTTCTTCGCGACAGCGAGCATAAGCAGGATTGGCCGTATAACGCCGACCAATCCCAAACACCGTTCTAAACAATTATTTTGTTATTTTACATGGGATCATATGCTTTTTAATACATTATTCGTTGCAGCTCGGCATTCTTTATAAAAAAAAGTATTAAACTCTGTATATCGAAAAGCTCTGTACTATACATAGTTTAATACTTTTTTATAGAGAATTCCGAGCTGAAAAATAACAAAGTTGACCTTCATATCTTCTCTACGCGTCCGCATAGGAAATACCCCTCGAAATCATTTCACTTTTGTCTGCCACATTTTATTCTATGTACACTTTTTTTAGCGTTGTTCTTCAAATCGAACATAATTTGTTAGTCTATATGGTTCAGTTTCCGGACAATGTGTGGGGGTTACATTCGATGTGCTTGCGGGTAACGGGTATTCGGGTGGTGTTTCGTTCATTGCTTCAATTCCTCCTATTTCAAACTGAAACAGCAAATTGTCTATTTTTTTTTTATAATTGCCGTATCGCGACTATTTCGTATGGCACTGCGCATTCTCCTTCCGACCACTTCTCCGTATGCCACATAGTCGTCCCTCTCCTTCATCGTGTCCTCCACACTTTTCATAAAAGAATAAGCCTCGTCCACTCTGGAATCGGTCCTCTGTCGTTTCCTCGAGACGTTCGAGCCGTTGTTTTGCTCCACATCAGGAATAGTTGCACCCACAAAAGCAGCCACTACTGTTGTGGATGATGTTGACGCTCCATCACTACCTGCAGTACTCGGAGGCACCTCCGTATCGTTCTGAAATTTGAGATAGATAATGAAATATTTACTATGGATTAACCATTTGCGAAAAACACACCTATATTCACACACAGCTATACATGTGCTCCTGTACATACGCGTGTATATATATTGTATCTTGAATTTTTGCAGATACCAGGATCAGAAGAGGTATGGTTGGAGATAGCGGAAGGCTACAAGAGCAAATGGAATTTCCCCCATTGCTCCACGAAATAGTGGGAGTATATATTTCAATTACAAGGGGACATTCAGCATTGTGCTTATGGCCATCGTAGATGCAGAATACCGCATTATCTATGCTGATGTGGGATCACAAGGCAGAATTTCCGATGGTGGAGTCTTCCATAACACCAAATTTTATGATAAATTAATAAAAGACGAGCTAAATATTCCACAGCCGAGATCACTGTTAGGAGGAACAATTCGTAGCCCCTTTGTTCTAGTAGCGGATGATGCGTTTGCGTTAAGACACCATTTAATGAAACCATTCCCTGGTTCGCACGAAAGCGGTTCGATTGGAAGAATTTTTAATTATAGATTAAGCAGAGCTAGGCGAGTGGTGGAAAATGTATTTGGTTTGCTAGCTATGGTGTTCAGAGTTTTTCGTAAACCAATACAATTGGAACCCGCGAAAGTGGAGAGTATAGTGCTGGCGTGCGTGCACCTTCACAATTTCTTGAGACGGAATACAGAATGAAGGCAACTGTACACACCGCCAGGCACATTTGACTCTGAAAACTCAAATAGGGGTGACATTATGCCAGGTAGTTGGCGAGAGGGTACAGAAGGCACACGCTTTCTAAACCTTCAAAATATAGCCAGGAGACCACCTGGAGGCTGCAAGGAAATTCGAAACGAATTTGCCCGATATTTTATATCACCAGACGGGAGCGTACCATGGCAAAATGAAGTTGCCTGAAATTGCTTAAATTTTTAATAAAATTCAAATAGAAGGAAAAGTAATTGCTGTTATGTTACATGGGCCCTTCCGGCTCATCCCGTGCTTGCTATCCTCGCGTCGCTTTCCTTAGAATCGGCGATTCAGCGGAGTCGCCCCGCGCGTGTCACCCCGGTCGCCGAACCGGGGAAGTTATTGTTGTAAGCACAACGTCACCATTGACAGCCCGGGCTCCTATATTTCCTTAATAAGCAGAGATCGATAGGTGCCGACGAGGCGATTCCCTTATCGATTTTGGGAGCGCGAGGCGCGGCCCTCAACCGCGGGACTTCGTAGCGAGAGTCGTCATTTCGAGTTCGATCTAGGGAGTAATGACGAGCAGACGGCCGTTTAGAGCTCGCAACCTCGTCTCCGCGTCTATCTCGCGAATCTCGCTCGGCCGATCTGGTTTAGGCGAAGTGTATCTCCATCCGTCAGACCGAGAAACGGCATGCACCGGGAGTGCCCTTAACCCGCCGATACGGACCACCGCGACCGCGAAGACGTGCGATATAGCAAGCGAGCGAGCGAGCGAGCGAAACGACAGACGTCAGGTTCGCCGACTTCTATGTGCCACCTGAGAACAACACGAGCGAACACGACTTACGGTAGGTTCAGCAACCCATTAGCGTCAGCGGAGGCGGAGCGCCGTCTCCAGAGTATGTAATCATTTATTTGCTTTTTTTCTATAAGAATATATATCACGCTTCATTGTTATTCCTATAATTCCTGCATACAATCTTATTCAAACCCCTCTTATCTTCCTATTCCCCGGTAAGTATAGTCAAGGTGGGCCTTAGCCCTTTGATAAGAGCAAGAACCCGGTAAATCATTCCAACCGCTTGGGGTGATTTACGGAAAGCACCCTTCAGGACGTAACAGTTATTTACCTTTACTTCCACTTATTTCTTTTCGCGAGAGGGCCGTTTCACACGAAGTCAGACACTCTTTGGAGTAACATTTCGGATTTTGTTGGAACTTGGATATGTTGTAGTCTTTGGTAACAAAATAACACCAGATATCTCTAGATTGTTAGTACTAAATTTTACATAGATTTATACGACAAACGGCACTTTTAGCCCCACCCTACCCTACTAGCAACGGCTATATCTGCTATTCTCATACAGTATTCTCGCAAATGGTAAGTATTTTTAAAAAAATGAAAGAGGGAAACTTTTACTGATTTTTATACCCAACATAATACGGTATGTCAATTTTTCGTGTTCACAAGATTTTCCTTGAAACGAGGGCGACATTTAGGTTTTTCATTGGAATGCTATATATTTGATTACCCAATATGAAAGCGACTGTCAAAAGCTGTTAAGATCCACAGTTTTTCAAATTTTGAAAAGTCCTTCGACACACGTTTACATATCACTAAAGACTAGGTATAAACATATCCAAGTTCCAACAAAATCCGAAATGTTGCTCCAAAGAGTGTCCGAGTTCGCGTGGAATGGCCCGAGAGTGTAACAAAGGAAATTGTATATTTAAAATAGTAATGCTTACCTCCATAGTACTGCGACTGCCCCCCGACGTATTGTTTTTTCCGAGAAATTGCAGTGCCTGGAACGCAAACCACTCCTTCTTCTTTGACGTCCCGGCTCCACTCCTGCTCTGTTCTTTTCTTTCATTGAGGGCCCTCCCGAATTGGGTCCTTATATTTCTAATTTTTTCCCCATGGCCTCCGAATCCATCCCATAATGCGCAGCTATTACTGCCAACGCGTCGTCTTTAATTGTTTTGGTTTTATATCCCTCGCATGAAGCATCCCATAATGCAGGCATGCCATGCAGCATCTCCGCGAGCTTAACGTGTCCTTAGCAGACCACATTTTAACTGTTAACAAGTAATATATTAATTTAAATAATCACAATTAACATTGTAGTATTGTGTACAAATAAGACAACACCAATTATGATAGTAATAATATTGTAAACTTACATTTCTGTATGTCGAGCGCCGCACGAATTGCTCTAACGTCTCTGCTGTCTTTCTAAAAATGTACACTGGAGACACTGACTGTTTGCACAAAACTGACATTCCGCTCCACCGACAGGGGAGTTTATATAGGTACTCGGGTATGTCTTTTCAAGGAGGGGTGACTTTTCCACCTTAATTTCGCGTCGGCGTAATTAACCGGTTAATATTTTATTTATATTATAATTATTAACAAAAGGAAAGTAACAAAAATCCCATACTGCGGAGAAACATAAAACCTTTTAATGTATGACTAATAGCATAAAATTGTGTAGCATAAAAATAATATATATTATTAATTTAATATATATAATTTTATATATTTTATATAAAACATTTTTTGTGCCAGTATTCTACTGTTCCATTATGTACATTACATATTCTGAAACAAAACGTATTACAAGTATTTTTGTTGATTCATTATTTCAATTTAAATTAAATTTCTGCATGTATCCATAATTTCTTGAATTTGATACAATGCATGCCATACTGTTCATTCGTAGAATGAAATAAATCCGCGTCTTGATATAACAAGTGCCGAATAAAGTGCCAGTAAAGTCAGAATTGAAGTGCAGCTATAGGCACGGGTACGAACGGATAACAGCGCGACTACGGGTGAGTCAAGTACGCGTCGCGAAAGCTTCGGGCGGGTAGAAATCGACGCTGACCCGCTAACCCGGCAGCGGGTCCGGACGGGTATGGGTAGCTTGGTAGCGGGAATCACCGGGTGAGTGCAGATACGGGTACGGGCTGGCGGGTGAATCGAGTCGCGGGTCAAACCCGCCCGTTGCAGATCTCTGGGGTACAGTTTGAATTTCGACTTTGGAGTAAAAACTGAATACACTATATTGAACTTGCTACGCATATGGAACGGGAACCTCAGGAATACATTATCATAAACGATGTAAAATTGTATCATATTTCAGGCCCAAGGCAAACCAGTTGTTTCCGAAAAACTAGCCAGGTTAATCGGCCAGAACGTCTCATCAGAGTCGCGGTTTATGATCGTATTATCCCGCACTTCGACAGTGGACAACGGTGCGTACGGGTGCGAAGTTACCGTCTATACTTACTCACCACCCACCGACACAGCAATAAACGGATTAACAAAAAGGCCGCTTTATATTCTATTTTCAAATTTTGTTATATTTTGGGCCTTTATATTGTGTTCTGTATTTTGCCTTTATGTTGGGTCCTTAATTATCCCAAACGAAGCGGGCTGGGGGAGGTAACAGTTGAGAGCGAAGCGAAAACTCATTTATCGTTTATTGGTGGGCAATTCCGTATTTCCCAAGACAGCTTTGACAACATCTGGTTGCCAGATTTTCAAAGGGCAATCAAGAACGTACCTTCACAGTCTTTAAGAATTTATAGATTATTCGCTGTGAACAAAAATGCGACTTTTCGTTAATACGCAGGTATCCACGAGAACAGTAAACAGCTGGATGGTTCCCAACGTATTGGAAATAAAAAAAAATTGTTTATATGTAATTGCATGCTTCGGGGGGGGGGGGTGTAAAATTATTAGCGCATACGATATTTTTCTTCGATTATTATTTTAAGAGATACGATGGTCAAGTTTGGGTTTTTAAATGGAACTATTTTCTTTTTAGAGATCACTTGATAGTGAGTTTCCAGACAAATTCAATAATCTATAATGTATACACCTTATTTTAACTGATTTTCGAGATATTGCGCTTGCAAATTTACTGATTTCCACTGGAAGAAAACTGCTCGAATAGAAAGCACCTGGCGTGTTCTTGTTTGCGCCACGGGTGGCTCGCAGTAGCCACTGCCTCTTGAAACAGATACCTACCAATGGTCTACGCCAGCAGTTGCCGCCTCAAAGGCTGGACAATTATTACCGTCACAAATGCTACGTACATCAGCGGTATCGAGTACCCTTAATGTTTCAAAACGTCATGAAATTTACTTAGAGTTTATACGCAAGGAGAAGTACGAAAAGATGAGTCAATTTTCACTTCTAAATAGTATTTTAATTCGCATTCCCTTCTACGCTCGGATGGGCAGTTCGTTCGGGAGGGATGCAAGTCCGAGTGATTAGGTTACGAGGTGTGAAAGTTGCCAGACCAAATGTCAACCATGGGGAGCATATTATATTAGGACCAATCTGCCCTGCATCTCTCCCACACGGCCACTCTCTTGAAGAGGCCCTCTTTACAGCAATATCTCCTCTCCGAGGCCCACCATCTTTCGCACGGAATAGGTCAACGCGTGCTTCTGTTTTGGAATTGAAGCGCCAGTTTTTACTCGAGAGATAAGGGATGCGTCTCGAATTTGCAGGGAAGACGGCGCAGGCGGGACCACGCACAGTCAGCGGGCTACCATTTTTTCTTCTTGTGTGTCTCTCTCTCTCTCTCTCTCTCTCTCTCTCTCTCTCTCTCTCTCTCTCTCTCTCTCTCTCTCTCTCTCTCTCTCTCTCTCTCTCTCTCTCTCTCTCTCTCTCTCTCTCTCGGTAAGGCGTATTGATGTTGGATAATACTTTTTAACTGCTATACCTGGCACATTTAGATAAAAACTGAAGGGGCTGACTTGTATACCACATCTGGTTCTCTTTTACAGCTGGCAATTTAGTATTTTTGAAGCGAAATTTCTTCATTTCTTTACGACTAGGCAATAGCTTGTTCTCGAAGTGTTCGTTGGGAAATATTTGTCTACCAGATGTCGATAATGGGTGATATACATGGTGACTGCGGACGCGCAGGTAGCGTTGTCAACCGCTGACTCACTAAGTTCAAATTCGTTAACAGTCAGCAAAACCCCTGGAAGTAATTATTTAAATTATCGGAATGACATAGAAGTCCATACATCGAAGCGTATGGGCTGACGCGTTAATGAATTTTCACTTCTTTCACCTCCCATATCTCACAAACTAATTGTTACCTCAACTTGAAAATTTGTTGTGATTGATGTCTCATCATAAGCTATTATTTGGCACAAAATTCAGTTCCAAACTAAAAAAGGCTAAAAAAGGCCTCATTTTTGGGTCACTCTTTATTCGATACATCGATGTATTTCATTCGATGCATCAGAAGAGGCTGATCAAACCAATGAACCAGGCTGCTGGTTGATCATGTCGTGATTTTTCTCGACTTTGGGAAAAAATTACTCATTTGATCCTCCTTGCCTATGGTCAATACAATGTTTGATATTGTAGCAAGAATAATATGGAAAGAACAATTCAGAATCAAATCTATTTATTATCATTACTATAACAGTGTTTTATTTAAATGTCCCAGTGTTCCTTTTGTAGCCGTAGTAAAAGTAATAGTTTGCTGAATCGTTTACCGTCCAATCCATTTCTTTGCTGGAGGTTAAACGATTGAGCAAACTATTACTTTTACTATGCCTACAGAAGGAACCCTGGGACATTTAAATAAAATACTGTTATTGTAATGATAATAAATGGGTATGATTTTGAATTGTTCTTTTCGGTTTTTTATTTTATTTCACTAGTTATGGCCTGTTAATTAATTCAAAACGCAGAAGTATTCGATGTTAAAGAAAACCTCGATGCATAGTTGCGATGCATTACATCGAGAAAAAAGTTAATGAGATTGTATAGATTAAGAACAATACAGAGCGTGTTGAAGAAAAAAAAAGAAGAAATTGATAATTAACTGTAAAGTATTGCAGTACATCCTATAGTAAATTTTTAACGTATACATCTACTATATGATGTATATACACACACACATGCATATTTATATATATATTTAAATATATATATATTTATTTTTAACATATATATGTATATATGTGTATATATATATATCATATAGTAGATGTATACGTTAAAAATTAACATATGAAATAAACATATACATATATATGTGTGGTGTGTTGCCACAGAGTCGGCGATGTTTCCCATTCGGAACGGGAAACAGAATACAGGCACTAGACACTCGGGCAATGTTGCTCAACGACCACTTGAATACAGTTTTTCGGGAACATGTAGCCAACAGTCATTTCTAGAAGGCCGTTTGAGGCAAGGGTCGAGTTGCTGTATCCCACAGAGATTGTTGCAAGTCGCCGGCAACTTGTATCCGGCGCCAGGTCTATTCGTATCTCTTAAGTTTTAAAGGACGAGTCGCCAGACACAAGTTGCCGGACACAAGTCGCCGGATAAAAGGCGCCGGATACAAGTCGCTGGAGACAAGTCGGTTATCCCACCGACTCGCCAGCGACTCCAGCGACAAAGTTGCCGGCGATTATCGCCCAGTCTATACGAGCCTTGAGGAGTCTATAATACCCCGACCATCAGAGAAACCCGAAAACCCAGCGAATTCGGGCATACCCTGGTACCTGGGGAGTGGGTGGCCCCAAGGCTCAAAACAGCGCCAGAAATCGACGGGAAACCGGACGCGCCCATCAAGTGGGAATTAATGCCAATCGACCAGCCATCACCGCGACCAACTTAAGGTAATTACAAAACTTAAACGCGTTATATTCTGTTACCTGTCGTTCTCAACAATCCCAAAGCGTAAAGTCCCTGGACTAGCTCGAAAGCGGATCAAAAATGTAAACTCCATAAAAATCGCGGCCCCGAATAAGAAGTAGAGACGTAACAGTGAATGATAAGAAAATATGGAAACCAGGCAGAGTAGTTATGAAATGGGAAACACCAAGATCGTATGTAATTGTAGATGAAATAGATCAGATGGTTCGACGAAATACAAGAGACTTATGAAAATGAGCATAAGGGGAAGGTGAGGTATGTATGTGATGAACGCGTGAGGAATGATGTATGTGTGTGTGTAGGGAGTGAGTGTGGTTAGAGGGCACCAGGAGAGCCAAGAAGGAGAGAGCGATGATGCTGACAGTAAGCCACATGTAACGTACCAGTCGGTATTCAAATAAATATATTGTTAATAAACAACCAGACATAACGGAACGTGTATCGAACGTGAATCGTACCACTTTGACAGTGTATCGAACGTGTATCATACCACTCTGAACGTGTATCGAATGTGAATCGTACCACTTTGATCGTGTATCGAACGTGAATCGTACCACTTCGATCGTGTATCGAACGTGTATCATACCACTCTGTACGTGTATGGTACCACTCTGAATGCGTATCCAACGTGTATCATACCACTTCTGCATAATAATTATGACGATCGTCTTAATCTAGCATAAATCACATGCAGGAGGTTGGGGAGGGTGAAGAAAATTATAAACATTAAAAATTGATTATATACATTAAAAATTGATTACTGTCAAAAAACTTATGAGCCTCCGTAATCGTGCACTGACGAAATATAGGAGATCTGGAGCGGCAGCTGCTTGGGACTATTACAAATTGCTTCGGAACCTTGCTAATTCCTCTTTTCGGACGGAGAAGCATCTATATTTCCAGAATCTTTCCCGTTTCGGCTCCTCTAAGAGCTTCTGGCACTTTCTTTCTGTTGCTGGGTTTCACAAACCATCACATTCCTCTTCTGTTCCTGATTCCTTTCCGGATCCCTCTGCAATTAACAATCACTTCCTTGATTTTCCACCTTCTACCTCTGCGTCTCCCGAGCTCATTTCCTACTATGTATCCCAGGCGCATGAGTCCTCTGCTTCCTCTAGCTTTACTTTTGCACCTTTTTCACTTGGCGATCTTTTCTCTATTTTCAAAAGCTTACCTCCTCCAACCCTTATGATATCTCTGGCATCATGATATTTAATTGTGTTCCTTACTGTCTTGATTCTCTCCTACATATCTTCAATTCTGCTGTCCTATCCGGGTCCTTCCCCACAGCTTGGAAGCATTCTTTTGTTTATCCTATTCCTAAGTCGGCTAATGCCTCCACCCTTGATTCTCTTCGTCCTATTTCTCTTACGCCTTTCTTGTCAAAGGTTCTTGAAAAACTTTGTTTTGTGCAACTGCTGAGGTACTTTGACTCTTGCAGTGCTATTCCGCCTTTTCAATCGGGCTTTCGTAGAGGTCATAGTACGAGCACTGCCTTGCTCCACATTTCGGACACTGTACTTCGTGCGTTTGACTCGCGGCGCTTAACTTGTATCACGTCTCTGGATTTCTCCAAGGCGTTTGATACAATTGATCACAACTTGCTGTGTGCCAAGCTAGGTTATCTTGGACTGTCGTCTAGTGCCTTGTCACTTCTTAAATCGTATCTTTCACCGCGCACTCAGCAGGTTGTGCTCAAACTCTCTTTACCGCTAACTTCGTCTATTAGACAGACTTCTCGTGGAGTTCCGCAAGGCTCTGTGATAGGTCCGCTGCTGTTCAGCATCTATATGTGCGATTTGCCTGCTGTTTGTAATCATTGTCAAACTTATATGTATGCGGATGACACCCAACTTATCAAGGTTTTTGATCCCAGCTCTGCTGATCTAGCCAAAGCCGAAATTGAAGCAGATTTACGTCGACTTATACACTGGTCTGACTCTCACGGTCTCCAGCTAAATCCCACCAAAACCACTGTCCTAGTTGCTGGTTCTCCTACTCTCCTTAGTAACCTGTCCTCGTTCGACATATCCTTTGGCTCCTCTGTCCTTGGTGTGCAACCTGTATTAAAAAACTTAGGTGTGACCTTTGATCCCCATTGGTGTTTTGACCGTCATGTTGCTGTGTTGTGGCGATCTGCCTTCTCTCGCATGCGTTCCCTTTACTCCTCACGTCGTATATTGTCTACTAGCACGAAGCTCTTGTTGTGTCAAGCTTTAATCATCTCCATATTTGATTATGCTGATGTAGTGTATGGTCCGTGTCTCTCCTCTTCACTTTTGTCTGTTGTCCATCGTGTGCAGAACTCATGTCTCCGTTTCTGTTATAATGTTCGTAAATACGACCATGTAACGCCTTCTTTCCAACGTTCTGGCTGGCTAAAGATGAAGCAGAGATGGATTTTCCATCTCTGCTGTCTGGTCTATAAAATTCTCGCAGCAGGTACGCCGAGGTATCTGTATGATCTGCTTCGCTCCAATTTGTCAATGCACTCTAGCGGCTCTATGACAACGAGAAACTGTTATGATTTGTCTGTGCCTCACCATCGCTCTTGTAAATTCACTGCGTCCTTCTCCTACATATCTTCTTATTATTATAACTTCATTCCTTCTAATATACGTTCTCTGTCGTCGTTTGCCTCATTTAAACTTAGTGCTCGGTCTTTCATCCTCTCGCGGTTTCCTATGTAATTTCCTATGTAACTGGTTTATTCTTATTCTCATCATGTTCTTAGTTTTGTTTGTTTTATTTTATTTTATTTTATTTTAGTGTATTTTTTTATGTTTTTTTTGTTCTCTTTCCTTTCCTTTCCTTACCTCCCACCGACTCTTTAGGTTAGGTTGTAGAGCAGCAGTAATGCTGAACCTCGCCTACTCGCCATGGTAATTTTATGTGTAATGGTGAAATAAAGACATTTAATAATAATAATAATAATTATATTTATTTATGAATTTCCGTATGGCGTTTAGACCACCAGTTGAATATTCTAAATACATTTTGCAAAGCACAGTGCTTTTCGTGTCTGCCACATCGCAGACTATTAATTACATTTAGCTTATTTAGAAATTTGATATCCTCATAGTCCATGTCCAGTGTTTCAATGATCACGTCCGCTGTCGTATTTTCATCGAGGAAATCCGCAAGCCAATCGCGTTTCTGCAGCCCTTTAACGTATACGATATGGGATGCGTCATTTTCTTCATAAATCGCATCAGCTACAGCTTTCGTAATTAGCTGTTTAGCCATACCGTATGGAACGTCTCCATCGTCCCACCGTAGTCCATGATGTTTTGCCACCAACCACCGGATGCTTGATTTGTCAGATTTGGTAAGAAGATATTGTGGCATCGAACTCCCAAAAATATAGTGCGAGAGAATTGTTCCCCTTCGTAAGACAGCCACTTCCATGACAACAAATCTTCCATCAACGATGAACCCTTGCAGGTCAACAAATGTTGGTACAGCCATTATCGATACAATTTAGAGGTCCGCTCGCTTCCAAGACAGACGGGAGACTGCGGTCTTTCTCGTAAAACATCTCGATTTTAACGATGAAATTTTATATGAATTTGACACAGGAGAGGGCGGGCAAGTAGCGTGGCAATTTAATTCATTTTGCTCACAACATTCGTCAGCGGATTGTATTCAACCACCCGATCGTGCAGAACCAGAAAGTAGGCTGTAGTATTTGCCGCCACATTCTCTTTACACTCGATTTCTATGCGCACGTCCACGGTGCCATTCTTGATCGACTCAATTTGTTCCGAGCAATCAATCACCACGAAGGGACCATATTGTAAAAATTCGGCCACTGTGAATAATGCCGCGTGGCAACTATACTCATAATATGATTTACGGAATTGCGTATACATGTGAAACAAGATGGCGTGCCTATCCTTGTCAAAGTCCAAGTTCAGGTCATCATATGGGTACAATTCCGAGTTGAGAAAAACTTTTACATTGGTCAATTTGCAGTTGTCGAACTTAGTAGCATCTTCGCTTATCACATTCTTTCGATTAGTCTGTAAACTAAGGATAATGACTCGCCGCTTCTCCAGCTGTGCACATGCCTTCACGGCCCACGAATGCTTGGTTGTGCTCTGTAAGAGAGGATACTCGTACAGATCCCACGAGTGAAAACAAATGCTCAGGTTTCGTCCACTTTCCAAAGTACGTAGCAACGATAGTTTATTAACATCGTTCAACGTCACATGAGGCATCCACCATTGCACTTTAAGTAATTCAATTTCTGGTTCCAACATCGGCGATCCTATTAGAGAATTGTTATCGTTGCGCGATCGTATTAAAATCAATTCGTGACGCGCATTAATAATCACGCGTTTGTAATCCTCGCAAAATCCCAGTCAATATTTGAGTGAGATGCAAAAATTGAAATGATTTTTCACTATTAGCCCATCGCGTCGTTTTAAGCCCCATCCGGCGTTCTCCATATTTTTGTCTTCGGCAGCTCCCCGCCGCTCGGCCAGCTAATGATCCGAAAACACCTAGCAGCGGGAGAAGTGGTAATATACCATCCCGTTTTGCCAACGGAAGAATCCGCTTTTTCGATGCTCTCTTGTAGTACTTTTGCGTTGTTTTTTTTCATCCCCATTCCAATTTTCGTCTTGGCCTTCATAGCTGCCCAAACAGCTGTAACATCACCTCTTTCACCCAGAGTCGAGTCTCGGGTAACGATGCGTTTTCGCGCTTTGCCAACAAGCACGTTATCTGCCGCGTGCCTTTCGCTGAGGTCGTTGCTACACGAATATGCAATATCGTGTTCGCGACATGCTGCGTTCAACGGATTGATGCCTTGATACCCTCTAGCAAATCGTTTTGCCAGATGAGTTCCTGGGCCACAAAACTGGTATCCCGGGATATGTAATTCGATGGGTAACGCGTTTATTGCCCGATTTAACAAGTCACGACTTTTCTTTACTCCCATCGACGACATTCGCCACAGTTTTTAATCAATGGTGCTGGACCGTCGATATGCGTTCGCTGACAAGGGCGATTATAATGTTCTAGACACCGATGATACTGCTGAAACTCAGAATTGGCTTTTATATGCTCGGGTCCCACAACTGATCAATGTGTCTGCCAAACACGTGCAGTAGAATAATCTTTCGTATATATTTCAGCTGCTCAGAGGTTAAGTCTCGAATATTACAATTATCCGACAGGACCAGAAGCATTTTGAATACTGAGCTGTTTTGCTTCGGCGCGGACCTATAAATAGAGCGCGTTGCCGCTTCCATGTATCAAAATCATTCTTCACAGCTCGCAGCGAGGATGCGATTCGTGCGGCTACCTGTAACGATAAGCGTGACAAATTTTAACGATAAATCGCAAATGATGTCCTCGAAAACAAAGCGCCGACATGGTAGCATGCTACCATACACCATACGCTGCCTCATTTGTGGTGCATCAAATTGTAGAAAGACCAACGTGCTGGTGAGCCTGTCGGAAAGTCCACACGGCGTCCGCTTCGAGAACATGTACGTGTATTCCAAGTCGTTGCAACAGCCAAAATATCGGTAATTGGAGAATTTATTGACTCTGATAGATGAAATTGGCTACTTTACGTTTTGGAATAACAGCGACGTCATCCCACCGAGCGAATCGCTTCCGAATTCCATTTTTATCTTTGATGACGTGGCATGCGACAAGCAAGATACGATACGAGAATACTTTGCAATGGGGCGCCACTCGAATGTTGACTGCTTCTATCTCTGTCAGACATATGCAAAGATTCCCAAACATCTTATACGCGACAATGCGAATCTGCTGGTTCTGTTTAAGCAGGATGATACCAACTTGAAACTTGTGTACAACGATCACGTAAACACTGATATGTCTTATGAGGATTTCTGCTCGTTGTGTCGTAATTGTTGGCCACGGGAGTATGGTTCTGTGGTAATAGACAAAGATAGTGTTGCGAGTACCCTATGGATGGAATCCAAGGCATGCTTGGTGCTTGCGACAGGAACAAGAAATGGATCGAGAAGAAGGCAATCCGATCGATCGGATTGCCTACCTGTCATTCGGAAGCCAGAAGCCATTACGTGCAGACGGACCACCGATCTCGCTCTTACTGTTTATTCAATGTTTGTTACAAAGTGGGCTAAAGGATAGGCACTATGGAAAGAAGCTAATTCTAGAAGCACTACGCAAACTTAGTTTATTAAGGAACACACGGACAATTAACTTTAACGTTCACGAATAACAGTGATTATTCTAATTGAGATGTATATGCAAGCCACAAATAAACTGTACACTATTTACAATGAAATTGTTAATTACTTAATTAGTAGCCACGTAAGCGCGAAACTAGTCCCTCAGCAGATGAGGTAACTTCGTTAAGCCGTAATAAGCAAGAGAAGCGTGCGAGCAAGTACAAGCGTGTTTCATAAGCGAGACGCGAACAAAGAGTGTCCATTCCAGGAATTCTCGGTCGGATTCCTGGAAGGAATCGCCTTCCCCTTCCATCGATAGCGAATAGATGGAAGGGGCCGAGACGCCGCTCCACATGAGCAAGCAGGCCGCCGCCATATGCCCAATTAGCGCTGATCATTGGGAGATGGCGTTAGTAAGCTGATTTTCGTACATTTTCTCCCCGGCATTCATCGCCCGATGAATAATTTGAAGCCGGCTGGAGATCGATGGACTGGTCGATGTGGCAAGGCCAAAGCGTACGACGGTGGCGCTGCTTAGCTCATGCGGAGGCGTCAGGCAACGCCGGTGGAATTTAAGGTGTGATCAGTGCTCTGTGCCGATGGGAGAAATACCAGCTTGTGGATGGGTCGTACAAGTTCGGAACGAGCAGTTTTCACAGTACAGACGCGCGTTAACCCATCCGAACCCGTGTGTAGCTTCATGACGCGAGCAAGTGGCCACTGGGCAGGTGACGTTAATTCAGTTTTGATGAGGCATAAGTCTCCGATTTGGCGCTGGGGATGTTGTCGCGTCCATTTGTTGCGTGCCTGAAGGGACTGTAAGTATTCTCTGGACCAACGTCTCCAGAACTGCAACCGCATTTGTTGTAGTAGGTGCCACCGTGAAAGCCGATTGGAAGGGACGTTATCGACGTCTGGATCGGGTAGGCTTAGTAGTGCCTCGCCGACCAGAAAGTGTCCCGGTGTCAGCGGGCATAGGTCACCAGGATCGTCGGACATCGCTTGCAGTGGTCGAGAGTTCAAGCAGGCCTCAATCTGATGGAGCAGTGTTGTCAGTTCTTCATAGGTGAGGTGTTGTTCGCCTATCACCCTCCGCAAGTGATGTTTTGTGGACTTGACGGCTGCTTCCCATAGTCCTCCAAAATGAGGGGCAGCAGGGGGGTTAAAACCTCCACTCAATACCGTCCTTCAACAGAGTGGAGCAGAGGAGTTCGTGTCCGGCGTCTAGGTGGGACAACATATTCCGTAGCTCTCGGGCGGCTCCTATGAAATTGGTCCCACGGTCACTCTGGATAGTGGTACAGAGTCCTCGACGGGACGTGAATCGACGCAGGGCAGCGAGAAAGGCTTCGGTGCTATAATCAGAAACGAGCTCTAAATGAACAGCGCGAGCACTAAGACATACGAACAAAGCTACATAGCCTTTATATCTGCGTTGACCTCTGCCCCGTGACATCAGCAAAGTTAATGGTCCAGCGTAATCTATTCCAACGTGTAAGAAGGGTCGAGCTGGTGTTACCCGGGCTGCTGGCAAATCGCCCATTAACTGTTTCCCTGTTGCAGCTCGCCACCGTATGCAGGTTAGGCAGCGATGGAGAAGGGCCTTAATGCGCTGTCGGCCTTGGGGTACCCAGTATTTCTGACGTAGCGTGGCCGAAGTGAGTTGTGTCCCACCATGCAGTGTCCTATGGTGAGCCTCGGTCACCAGCAACTCCGTCAGACGACTGTCGCGGGGTAGCAACACCTGGTGCTGGGCATCCAGTGCCAGGGCAGAATGGCGCAGACGCCCTCCGACACGGAGTAGACCTTGGTCGTCCAGATAGGGACTCATCCGTAGTAACGGACTTCGGTTGGGTAGAGGACGGCCAGCCTCCAGTTGCTGGATTTCCAGAGCAAATTCGTGTCGTTGAACGATGCGCAGCCACCGGATCCTGGCAGCGTCTATCTCGGCTGGTGTCAGACGACATCCACTCAGACAGGTTGATTTCGGGGGCAGCCAGCGCAAGCACCAAGCGGTGACCCTAAATAGGGAGTGTATGGAAGAATATTTATAAAGTAAATTTTCTCCCGGTGCAGGTTCATCCGACGTCGCGGTGGTGTGAGCTCGGGCTTCCAGGTCAGTCATGGGAAGTGGAGCTTGCTTCAGGTTGGTCCATCTCCCCGGCGTGGTCAACCAAGCAGGTCCAGTCCACCACAGGGTGAAGTCAGGTAGCTGGCTTGGAGAAAGACCCCTGGATGCGCAATCAGCCGGGTTGTCCTGGCTGGAGACGTGGTTCCATTGAGCGTCGGGCAGTGTACGTTGGATTTCGGACACCCTATTAGCCACGTAAGTATTCCAGTGAGACAGGTGTCCTTGTATCCAGGCTAGTGTAATGGTGGAGTCACTCCACAAATGAACGGGGTTTCCGCTCAATCTCAAACTCTCGCAAGTGAACGACACTAGCTTGGTCAGCAGGACGGCAGCACACAATTCAAGTCGTGGTAGCGAGACTCGTTTCAAAGGGGCCACCTTGGTTTTAGCAGTGATTAGGTGGGTCTCGGCGAGATCCTCGCTGTCCACTACTCGGAGGTACACCACTGCGGCGTAGGCTCGCTCCGAAGCATCTGCGAAGCCGTGCATTTCCAGTAGTTGAGGTGACTGCTGTACTCCAAGCCAGCGAGGAACAGAGACTCGGTTGAGGTCAGGCAGCTCTTCGATGAACTGCTTCCAGTGTCCGGCATCAGTAGTAGGCAGTGGTGAGTCCCATTCTAAATGTAACAACCAGAGAGACTGCATGAATATCTTAGCGTTAATAGTAACGGGGGAAACCAAACCCAGCGGGTCGAAGATCCTCGCAATAGCTGATAGGACCGAGCGTCGAGTGATCCTGCGGTCCGTTGCTGTAGGAGGCACTTGGACCTTGAAGCAATCATCGGCCAAGCTCCAGTGGACGCCCAATGCTGTGTGTGTTTCATCGTTCTGCCATTTGCATTCCGGAGTGGCACCACAGGCAGGTACTCGCTCCATTAGAGTAGACTCATTGGAGGCCCATTTCCGCAGGTTGAAGCCGCCCGCCTTACAGAGTTGGCATAGCTCGATCTGTAGTTCTAGGGCTTCCTGCACCGAGTCGGCACCGGTCAAGACGTCGTCCATATAGACGTCGCGTTGCAGGATGGCCGCTGCTCGAGGATACCGTGGCTGTTCGTCTAGGGCGAGTTGACGTAGCGTGCGGATAGCAAGGAAGGGGGCACAGGCTAGACCATAAGTGACCGTGTTGAGGTCATAGTCCGTTATGACGTTATCTACGGAGTCTCTCCATAGAATCCGTTGGTAACAGCGGTTGTCGGGATGGAGCAAGATCTGACGATACATCTTTTCTATGTCGGCAGTGAGACAGACGCGGAAGAGACGCCAGCGCAGCAATACTTGGTGGAGGCTCGGTAGCAGATTCGGCCCCACCATCAGCGTGTCATTCAAGGATTGTCCCGATGTCGTCACGTGCGACCCGTTGAATACCACTCGCAGCTTGATGGTAGTGCTGCTCTCCTTCAGGACTCCGTGATGAGGCAGATAGTAGGACGGTCCTGCGAGATCACCACGTACTGGAGACATGTGAGTAAGTTGTCTATACTCACGCATGAATTCCTGGTAGGCCTGAGCGAACGCCGGTTCCTTGTTGAATTTGGTTTCCATCTTCTGTAGCATACGTAGGGCACCGTGACGTGACTCTCCGAGCTCCCGCCTGTCGCGAAATGGTAATCGGACCATATAGCGGCCGGACGGCAACCGCTGGTGACTAGTCCGGAAGTGGTCCTCACAGGCTTGCTCTTCCGTGGTATAGACGTTGGATGCCATGATTTCCTCTTGTTCGCAGAAGCGTCGCACCAGAGGCAGGAGTTCCTCGGCGGCGGTGCATGGGAGGGACGAGTACTCACGGCTGTCAGGTAACTCGCGTCCTGGCTTTGAAGTCGCTGGTCCGGACACAATCCAACCCAGAGTGGTGTTCTGAGCTATGGGTTCTTCGGTACGACCCCTGACAATGCCGTGAAGCAGGATGAGGGCCAGGGCGTCAGCACCCAACAGCATCTCAATCGGCCCCTCGGATTTAAAGCTGGGGTCCGCCAAAGTAAGGTCCCTCAGGTGAGGCCATTTTGTAGTTCGGCTGTCTAGTCGTGGCTGGTAAGATGTTATGCGTGGCAATACTAATGCGGCTATCACGTGGCGTTCAGTGGAGTGAAAGTGAGCGGTAAATTCCAGCTGCACTTTGCCACGAATTCGTTCAGGGAGTTGGTTCCCTACACCGACGAGACGAATGTTTGCCGGCTTCCTAGGAAGCCGTAGTTGCTGGGCCAGTGTCTCGGTGAGCAGTGACACTTCGCTACCCTGGTCAATGAGGGCACGGACGATTCTGGAGCCTCCGTCGGGATGCAACACTCTCAAGCGAGCAGTGGCCAGCAGCACCGCAGGCAAGGAATTCGCCAAACAGCAAGAGGTATTGGCAGTAGTCTCGGAGGTGTCACTGGAATTAGTGTTGTCCTCGTGTATGGTGGTGTGATGTTTCCCATTGCAAAGTTGGCATCGCTTCTCAGAACCGCAATCCTTCACTTGATGGCGTCCGAGGCAATTGTAACACAAATTAGCCGTCAGTAATGCTTCACGACGTTCATGCACAGTTTTTGCTTTGTAGAGGCTGCAGAAGAGCACGAAATGGTTGGATCCACATAACCCGCACTGCTCTTGAGACCGGCTGGTCTTGGTGACCTGCATCACCTTGGCCGACTTCTGGACCCCGGCAGTCTTAACCGTGCGTCCTTCAAGCTGACCTTTGGTTTTGCCACCTTCCAGCGCTCCGATGGTGGTAATACGATTTTTGACAAACGCTCTGAGTTCATCAAAAGTCGGAGGGGTAGTCCTGGCGCCGAGCTGCGTTTCCCACTCTCTTCGCGACTGCTGGTCCAGCTTCTCTACCAACCAATAGACTAACCAATCTCCGGAGGTATCAAAGGGGCGCTCCATAGCAGCAAGAGCCTCGACGCAATCGCAAAAGGTAAAGTAAAAGGTCTTGAGTTCCGTGGCTGACTCACGAGTGAGTGTCGGTAATCCAAAAATCGTCGCCAATTGCGCTTGTACCAGCAACCTCTCATTTTCATAGTGATCCTGCAGCAGGGCCCAAGCGCGGGCGAAGGTTGCCGCTCTCACCGGGAGATTTCTGAGGGCAAGGAGAGCGTCGCCCTTTAGGCAGCCACGAAGGTAATGTAAGCGTTCCACATCCGAAAGGCTTGCATCGCGGATGACGAGGGATCGGAAGAGATCTCGAAATTCTGGCCAGGATTCGTAGCTCCCGTCGAATTCCGGCAGCGGTAGTCGAGGTAAGGAGGCCTTGGAATGTCCGCAGGTTGACGTGGAATTATTCAAAACTTCAGAGTCGCGACGATCCGTATTAAATGACTGCAGCTTATCAACGAACAATGCCTCCTGGACAAGGAACGGCTCCTCAGCCACCTCATAGAGTGTAGTTTGAAAATAAGGTATATCTCTTTTCCCTGGAGTGACCAGCGCAAGCAGTTGATCGTGCTGTTTGTCGAATTTAATCCAATTTTTCCTTAGCAGCTCAAGACGCGTCTCGACGGCTCCCTGAGTAATCTTTGCAGCCCCTAACTTCTTTAAATTTTCGAAAGCACGAGCGATTCTGCCCATAAGCTCGGTTTGACTTTCCAGTAACGTATCCATTGTCCTCAAATATTCAAACGCGCACGAGAGTCGGCCGTTAAGGTCGCGCTGACTGGTTATGATATGATTTACTGTTTTGGAGTGGAGGTCACGCGCGACGGTTATCCGGCACTGTTTAACGGTCGCGAACTGTTTTCACAAGCGCCTAATCCGGCTCGAAGGACCAAAAATGTTACAAAGTGGGCTAAAGGATAGGCACTATGGAAAGAAGCTAATTCTAGAAGCACTACGCAAACTTAGTTTATTAAGGAACACACGGACAATTAACTTTAACGTTCACGAATAACAGTTATTATTCTAATTGAGATGTATATGCAAGCCACAAATAAACTGTACACTATTTACAATGAAATTGTTAATTACTTAATTAGTAGCCACGTAAGCGCGAAACTAGTCCCTCAGCAGATGAGGTAACTTCGTTAAGCCGTAATAAGCAAGAGAAGCGTGCGAGCAAGTACAAGCGTGTTTCATAAGCGAGACGCGAACAAAGAGTGTCCATTCCAGGAATTCTCGGTCGGATTCCTGGAAGGAATCGCCTTCCCCTTCCATCGATAGCGAATAGATGGAAGGGGCCGAGACGCCGCTCCACATGAGCAAGCAGGCCGCCGCCATATGCCCAATTAGCGCTGATCATTGGGAGATGGCGTTAGTAAGCTGATTTTCGTACAATGTTCCCTCTTGTTTATTGTTCTTGTTCTCTTTGTATTCCTGGCATTAAAACTTTATTATGACAAATCGTGCAACCCCCGTTACACAAGAGTGTAACAATAGCACGATGTCCAACGGACGTTATAAAAAGGGATTTAACGAGTCTGCCATACCGTGAGATGGTCAATTGTCGTGAACACGTTGGTGAGAAAGCAACGTCTGCGGTACAACGATGATTGATATCGATAGTCTGGAGATTAAGGATCGCGAGAGAATAGCGAAGGAAATTGCAAAAACCAGCGAAGCCATTCGCAAGAAACATCAGGCTTTGAAGACTGGCAAGATGGAGGAAGATATCGCATTGGAGAGATATTTTAAACTTAACGTCGAACCCTTGAAACATATTGTTGAAAATACCACAGCAGGAGAAGCTGACGTGTCACCGCTGATGAGCATAAACGCTGAAGGGAATGAAACATTAATGCCTAAAACAAAATTCAGTCGAAAGGGAACACATCGCGCAAGACAAAGAGGAAACCACACGCGTCATCGAAATATTCACCCGTAACCTCCACACCAGTTCAATCGAAGCGGAAACGGCAGAATGTCGCATCAAACGAGCCCCCGGTTCCTCCCACGCCAATAAATACATTTCCAGCGTGCAATTGTTCACAACCGACGGTGATGACATTTTCTAAACTAATCCCAATGAGTTGTTTGTAACATCTATTAGACAGCAACCTTTAAACATCCGAGGGACAAGAAACGTATCGCAGCCATTTCGTTCGGCTGGGGCAAGAATACATGAGCGCAATCCTAAGTAGAGATAAGGATATGGTCATAGACCATGTTTACGATGTATACTTTGACAATGGCGGAACAATGCTTGGGGATAAGGCTTTCGATACAGACAGAGGTGACAATATAATCATAGCTGGTGTAAAATACAGAGGAACGCCTGGCCTTTACGAACTGATTTTTAAGAGAATTCCCGACGATGATCTACACCGATGCTGATAAACAAGAATACAAAAGTATACTGCTGGCGACGAATGCCCACAGACGTGGTCATAGTGCACAAAATCCCATATCGAGCAACAAGGGATACAAGTACAAACATGTAAATGCGCCGCTACTCCCCCGTGCATCAACGAATAAAGCAGGGAAAGGTCTAACGGTGCCGCAAGCCATGGTGGTAAACGATAACAAGATCGATTACGAGCACTGGGACGATCCCAAGGAGCTGGTGGATCGATTGCGTTTGCTTGAAACGTCGCGTCAGGCTGGTAGCAACTCTCATGGTCCTTAAAGTCTATCAATTATCGAGGAACTTCGCGAGGTAGGCCTCATTATATAAAACCGCAAGCCGATGATGTAAACAGTATGCGTTGAATGGACTATTACAATTGGAGCGGTTTGCTTCGAAATTACATGCGAGAAAATAACGCTCTTTGAGTAACCGGTGCCGACTTTGATGCAAAATCACACAAGATACGACGCGTAGGGCAACCCACGGCCGACAGCGATGCCGTCAATAAGCTACACATGGAAAAGGGAATTCAACTTTTTAGAGAGCAGCAGGAAGAATTAGAGAGGAAGCTGATCGTGTTTCAGAGAGATATGCTGACGCTGCAAAACAGCGTTCAAAAGGTATCACAGGCATCGAATTCTATCTCGCAGCAGCGCTGTAAAGGAGAATCATGCAAGACGGTTGAACTTGCCCAGAATTTCCTCGGGCCGATGGGGGGCACATAATGCACGCACATTGTCGCATCATTCGTGTCAAAGACACCTCTGCGATCAAACGTGCAGCCATTACCGAAATCTAAGAGTAAAGAAAACCATACTCACAAGAAGCGAACTTGTTGAGGAATTGCATGCTCCAGCTCAAAGACATTTCCCACGGAGGCGCGTCATTGTGTATGGATACGACGATTTATGGCAAGCTGACGTTATAGAATGCGCCCTTACTCGCGATTGAACCAAGGCCATCACCATATACTCACCATCATCGATGTGCTCAGCAAGTATGTATGTATGGGCGATGCCGCTCAAGACTAAAAGTGGCGCCGAGGTGAGTAAAGCGTTTGCAAAGATATGTAGAAATCGATATCCGAAATAGTTGCAAGCCGATCAAGGAAAAGAATTTTACAACGCCGATGTGCAGAAACTCTTTACAAAGCATGAAATTAATTATTATTCGACGTATTCGGTGATGAAAGCATCCGTGGTAGAATGTTTCTATCGAACTTTGAAGAACAATATGTGGAAACTGTCTACGCTCAATGGAACCTATAGATGGACCGATGCTCTACCGCGTCTTCTTGCAGAGTATAACGCACAAAAACATAGAACCATCAGAATGCGTCCTTACGATGTTACCCCTGCAATCGCCGATAAGCTGCTAGCCACCGTACACATCAACATAAAGATCGCTGCTCCAGCGAGATTCAAGTTGGGCGAGTTTGTGCGCGTGAACAAATTTAAAACCATCTTCGATAAAGGCTATACACCGAATTGGACAACGGAGGTGTTCAAGATAGCCAAAGTACAGACAACTAACCCCGCGACGTATCTGCTCCTCGATTCCTGCGGAAAACCTGTTGCCGGAGGATTCTATGAACACGAGCTGCAACGCGTCACCGATTCTGATGTATATCTAGTGGAAAAAGTGCTGCGTAGGAAGGGAGATAAGGTATATGTCAAGTGGCTGGGGCTTGATAAATCACACAATTCTTGGATAAAAAAAATGAATATATTGTAACATATTAATACATGATTGAATAAAATTCAATGATATATATTATCATCATATTAACAATTTTATTTTTTACACATTAATTCCACTATTTATAATAATAATTTCTATACATGTATGAACAATTTTTAATACAATAATTCCGCTATTTATAATCACTTCTATACATGTGCGAAGAATTTTATATTACACAATAAATACAATTTCTATTCTACAACGGAATTTTATAATGGAATTTTGTAATGTCCCCAAGGCAAAGTGTCGGTGGAATCGGGTACGATATACCGCTTGTCGTCGTATGGACTGTAGACTAATTGTTTGCCGATAGAATAAGTAGGTTTAAGTTACGCGCCTTGTGGGGCTATAATGATATATGTAATCTGGCCACACCGCACGATCCAGGTATACTAAATAAACGGTGTACTGTGACCACCTAAGATCGCTCTGAGATAGAGAAGTAAACACATCGTGTCTTGATCCTCGAATCTTAATTGTTTAAAGATTTAAAAAGGTAACAAATGATAGCAGAGCGTGTTTTACTCGGAATGGTGAGAAAAGTGAGTGCCGGAAAAAAGTGCGAAAATAAAGGAAAAAGTAAAAGTAAAGTAGTAGTGCGTGAACACGTGGCGTCATGGAACATTCTGGAAGCCAACAGTCGGCGACGGGTTTCCAGATCCCGAAATTGAACTCAGAAAATTACCATGAGTGGAGACAAAACATAAAATACCTATTAATGGATCGGGCGCTCTATGGTTTTATTGGTGGAAGCGAAACCGATCCTGGAGATAGCGGCGCAAAGAAGCTACTGTAATACAAAGTCCGACGAAATAAGGCAATGGCGACGATTTGTCTAACAGTGGAACCGGCACAAAGGAAAATAATCACCGAAGAAATGGGACCAAAAGACGCCTGGGAAGCATTAAAAATGTGTTATGAGCCTAAAAGTAGGGCAAGAGTCGCGGCTTTACGAAGAATTTTTTACAACATGAAAATGGAACAAGGGGAGCAGATGTCGCTGTATTTAGCAAAATTGTGTCAGGCGGCCAAGGAACTACGAGATGCTGGTCTCCCCGTCGATGACTCGGAAATCGCCTACCAAATGCTGGACAATCTTCCAAAGGCATACGAAGGCGTAATTCAATTTTTGTACCAGTTGGACGACAAAGGCTTCACATCGCAAAAGGTGAGTGAAGCTTTACTAAGTGAGGCCCATCGCTTACAACATTGCAAAAATAATCAAGTAGAAGAGAAAGAATACTCAGTCGCGTTTGCCGTTCGAGGCTACATGCAATCTACAAGGTCGCCGAACAGAAACAAATTCGGTCGTTACAAATGGGGATCGAAGCCAAAGTCAGACTGGAATAATAATAATGAAAAACAGCTGCGATCGACTGAAACGCGTACTTGCTTCGCATGTGGTGTCCCGGGGCACCTTGCGTCAGACTGTAAAAACAAAAGAAAAATAAACGACAGGAGTGTCCAGAAAGGAAAGAACTTTCGTAGTGGCGCGTGTTTTGTAACTGCAAACTTAGTTGACAATAATCAAGACTGTGGAAAAGAGTGGACCATTGACAGCGCAGCATCCGATCATTTTTCAAACGATATAAATTTTTTCACGAACTTCGTTGAACAGCCCAAAGCGGGAACACTGGTTGCAGAGGGCATGAGCGAAGTACTGGGATATGGTCAAGTTGACCTGACCATATGGGCTCAAGACGGCAATAGACATCTGACACTGAAGAAGGTATACTACGCCCCCAACATGAGAAGGAACTTCATATCAGTTGGGTTGATGGACGTAGCAGGATTCAAACAAAACTTCTATCGAAAAGGGGTGGACATTAGTTTGCCCAGTGGGGAAAATTTCCTGAACGTCACCTTAAAAAACAGGATGCATTCCTTTGAAGCAGAAGCAAGGAAGTCAGGGCAAAGAAGTCACATAGAGTCAAATGCAATTGAGCGAACAGACTCTGACTGGGAAAAAGAAGATGTGATGAATTGGCATTCAAGATTCGGACATCAGAACATAGGAAGCCTGATAGACCTGCAGCGCAGAGACGGAGTCTATGGGCTGGAAAACATGAAGGGGACTGAAAAATGTTGTATCCAGTGCCGGATGGGGAAGACTACAAAGGCATCGCACAAGAAAATAAATGGGCCAGTATCGCGGGAAGTCCTAGACCTTGTGCACCTCAACGTCTGGGAACCATCAGCGACGATATCCCTAGGAGGGGCAAAATACTTTCTCTCGATCATCGATGACTATTCTCGGTACACAGTGGTGTACACCATGAGTAGGAAGAGCGACGTTTTTAATTGTTTCAGAGAATATTTAGCAGACATTGAACGACAGAAGGGAAAATTGTTGAAGGCAATCCGAAGTGACAATGGTCTCGAATTCTCTTCCAAGGATTCCGAAAAATTTCTGACGACCAGGGGGATTCGAATACAACGCAGCAACACCTATTCTCCAGAGATGAACAGGGTTGCCGAGAGATTTAACCGCAGCGCGATTGAAAGTGTCCGTACGCTCCTAATTGAATGTAAATTACCGAAAACATTATGGGCTGAACTATTACATACTTATATACATGTCAAAAATCGATTCCCATATACGGATGTAGGAGGGGAAATCCCTTATAAAGCGTGGACTAATAAAGATTTTTCAGTAGGTTATTTAAGGAAAATGGGCAGCCTCGTATTCGTTAATGAGAAAGGTAAAAGTAAGAGTAAACTCGAGCCAAGAGCAAAAATGTGGATTTGGTTTTCTAATACCAGGTCGGTAATAGAAAGCAAGCACTTAAAGATTTTAGAAAAAGAGAGTGGTATAGAATGGTTTTATAAAACAAAAGGTAAAAATTGTGATCACGAGATAAATGCGGATAACGAACAAGACTTTAATTATACAATACATAATGATTTTGATGTGATTACTAATGGTTTTAATGATAGTTTGGCAGAGCCGGAACAGGAATGCAGCGCTGAGGAACCGAGAGACTCGAAGCATAGCGAACCAAGTGTCCCAGATCCTTCGAAATAGGACAGACAAGTGAGAATTAGAGAAAAAGGGACAATGCCAGGCAGGGCGGATATCACCTACACAACAGAGAGCGGTACGAAGCTAAGATGTTATAAAAACATAAAAGAATATTGCCGCCAACATGGAATCAGTTATAAAGAAGGATTTCTGTTTTACCGAAAACGATGAAAACAATGGGCGTGAACAATCACACCCAGGTGAGTTGTGTACATCTCAGTATGAAAAAAGCAGAATATTAGAAGCAAACTATCTCGAGATGGAGGTCCCCAAGTCGTACAAGGAGACACTGAAATCTAGGTACCGAGAACAATAGTGTAAAGCCATGGGAAATGAATTACAAGCAATCAAGGGTCGAGACGTATATGAATTAGTAGATAGGCCTGACGGAAAGGTAATAGGGAGTAAATGAGTTTTCAATATAAAAAGGGACAGCTCAAATGAAGTAAAAATTTTTAAAGCGCGCTTAGTAGCGCAAAGGTTCAGACAACAATACGGGGTTGATTATGATATGACGTATAGTCCAGGTATTGATTTCACAATTGTAAAATAGTAGGTATACTAGGGGCATTCTGGACCAATTGGTGGCGAGGGGTGAAGTGGGGCGAGGGGGAGGCGGGTGAGGGGAACGCGACCCGTGGAGGTGGGGACGAGACAGTGGAGGGGGAAGGCGATCCATGGAGCAGGTGGAGGGGGAAAGCGCGCTCGCTCCACACACACACACACGCGCGCGCGCGCGCGCAGGGGGGGTCATTGCCGACGACTCATCCTCTCGGTCCGTAGTCAAATCATACGGACATCGAAGGTCAACTTTTGCAATCTTGCGCATTCTTGTGCAACATGCGGTATGACGCGTAGATGATGCAAGTCGAAACCTGCATTTTGTTACGGCGCGAATAAGTAGTAGGGCTAGCAGAGTTCTAACGCAAATTTGAGTTTGAAGGCCATTTCCCCCACCCCTCCCCGACCATGAAACTCAAATTTGAGTTGAGGCAATCCAACGCGGCGGCACGGGGCGGGCAGCGCGCGACCGGGCGGCGGCGGCGGATGATGTCATCGAGATGACGGAGTGATGGGGGGTATAGCGCGAGAACTGATATCGATACCGAATCAATATCGAACCGATATACCGAACCGCATCGAGGAAGAACCGCGGGTGAATTGCTGCTACTCTGGAGCGTGGTACCAACCACAGTCGGTGAGGAAGGGAAATATTAATTTAAGATATTAATAATAATCGAAAAACTGAATCTCGAGCGACGGGGCTCGAACCCAAGACCTCCGCGTTACGAGTCAGCCGCCTCTAACCAACTCCCCCAACGCCCACTCTCTGACATTAGTCTTTTCCGAATGGTACATATACCGAGCGTCACATGCCATGAGAAATTGCCAAACGCCAAAGCAGAATAATTATCGGATGATGTCGGGAGAGATCGGCGTTTTTACACACCGCGTCTTCGGAGGAGGGAAAAGAGAGAGCAATACTTTAAAAGCTAAATTCGAGGGGAGGGAAAGAGACAGCACTACTTGGTGGTACAAAGCTAACAATTTTTTCAAAATGTTTTCTAACGACGCAGCGTATCACGCGATCTCGCGTAATTTGAATCCTCTGAAGCAGCCGTGCGGGATGACGTCATTTGGCGGCGCGAAGAAGGCGCGAATCGTAGAAAGAATTATGTAGCGTCAGCAGAAAAATTTTTTCCATATCAACAGACATTTTTTCCCAACGCAGAGAAATAATAATTTTAATCACCTCCCACACCGATCTGTCGAACCAATATGTAGCAAACAAACAGACACTCTAAAGCTAAAAATTTTTCAATATGTTTTTCTCAATCTTAACATCGCAGCGTATCGCGCGACCACGTATAATTTGAATCCCCCGTGATGGAACCGCCGTGCAAGATGACATTTTGTGGCGTGAAGAACGTACGAATCATAGAAAGAATTATGTGGTTTCAGCAAAAATTGGTGAGGAGAGAAGGAGGAAGACGGGTAAATAAATAGATTGTAATATATTGTTGCGGGCACCCTATGTATAGAATCCATGGCCCCCTGGTGCCCGCGACGAAGACAAGAGGACAGCGAGAAGAAGGCGATCGGACCGATCGCCTGTCAAGCTGTCATTAGAGAGTCAGCCGCCATTACAAGCAGACGTATCGATATTCACATTCCCCTGCTTAAGAGATTGTATTCCGTTACCTTTGTTCTGTTACCAGTCCTGTTAATGTTCTGTTACTCTTGTTATACATTAAAGTCATATTATGTCGAACGCGAAACGTAACATTGGTGTCAGAAGTGGGATGCCCACTCGCGCTTCCGCGGCCTCCGCGAAACCTTCCCCTGAATCGACGGGCGACGCCACCCTACAGGAGCTGTTCACCAACCTCCAGCTAAGCATCGTGGGACAGATGCAGGAACATCGGAGGGACGACGAGGCCCGAAGGAGGGAGAAGGACGCCGAGGACCGGCGGACACAGGCGGCTTTCGAGGCCCGGTTGTCAGAAATGGCAAATCGCATCCAGGTTGTAGTCTCCTTATTACAAAATATTCGCGGATCGGTTGACAGCGGCGCGAATCCTCGGGGTAGAGAGACAGTCGCCAATGTAAATAATAATGTAAATAATGATGTAAACAGTGATGTACATAGTGATGTAAATAGTGGTGTAAATAATGTCCCCTCGGCGCATGTCTCTGCCTCCGTCGGCGGTCTGCGACGCCGCAACGAAGGGAGTTCGATGGCGAACATCGTCGTGGGATAGCTGTGCAGAAAGTCGCGACGGAGGGAGTTCGAGGGCGAATACCGTCGCGACGCTGCGACGAAGGGAGTTCGATGGCGAACATCGTCGCAGGATAGCCGAATTGGACGCCGCGACGGAGGGAGTTCGAGAGCGAATACCGTCACGGGGAGAGAGACAGTCGAGGATGCTGAGTTCGGGAGTTCCAGTCTGGAGAACAAGGGTGGTTGCTACCACGAAGAGTACCCGAAGCTGCAAGCGGATTGGGAAGGCCCATATAGGATAACGGATAGGATCAACGATGTAGTGTACAGGATCCAGCGTTCACCCCGGACGAAGTGCAAGGTGGTCCATGTACGTCGCCTTGCGAAATACGAGGGACAGTTCCAGTGAAGAAATAATCATGAACGAAACGCCAGGACTCCGAAGACGCAAGACCGAAGATTAGTTTAAGCTAATCCGGTGGACTGGGCTGCGGAGGCTACCTTCGTAGCCCGGCCCCCGTTCTTGAGTCTGTTTCAGGGAACACGATACCCCACGACGAGGGACAGGGTGTCGGGGGACTGCTGCCGCGGCTTGGATGCGGCCCCGAATTCCCCGAATGTGCCACAACAACGTGGCGGTCCACAGCGGGGTGCGGACATACGTGAAACCACCCCGCTAACTCTCCTGACACGGATCTTGGTGGCTTCTCTACCCAGATTGTTGTTTGTGATGGAGGTCCGTGTTGACTGAGGCACAGCAGACGGGAAATGGTGTCCCCAATCACCGGCCGGACGGGCGACGCAGGCGCACGGATCGGTCGGAGGGGGCATCGCGGAGACGGGGCCGCTGACGAGCTGCACCGAGACGGTCCCCTGGAACAGCACCAGAGGCCACGAAGAGGAATGGGGCCATCAGGAAGTCAAGGATTGGAGAACTGGAGGCGACAAGAAGAAAAGTGAAGACGAGCTGACAATTCTGGGCGATTGATCGAGGAACGGGCCGATAGCATGGTCATGACTTGTGATCCCCTGCTTTCGGTCCCCATCTCGTCTTTCCGTCTTCCCGATTCTGTCCAGCTCCACCAGATTCTCGTGGAGAAAGAGAGAAAGTAATGTCCGTCCATTGTTTACCAGGGAACCCGGAACGAGAAATCATCGGAGCAGCCGAGGGTTTCACGTGTCCAGAGCCACCAGAGGATGAGAACTCCGAGCAGGGCCGAAGGAGGATACAACACCGCAACCTGCCGCAACCGTCGGGGGACGTTCGAGGGAACGAGGAATGCAGCGAATCGACGAGGGATGTTCCGGAAGCACGTTGGAGATCAGGACGACGAACGGCGGAGCCGTCGCGGGATTCTTGACTTGAACCCCGACGGCTGAAAAGTCGAAGAGTCCCGACCGTCAGAAGAACCGGCCCTCTCCGCCTGTCTCTGCCCAAGAAGAAGATGCGCCATCGAAGAAGAGGAAAGCCGTGCAAGAAAGAAATACACAAGTACGAAGACGCAAGTGGAGGGCAGAGACATGGAGATACGGATCCACGTACCCACGCCTTGCCCACGGTTTTTGGGTGGTTTTCCCCTCGGGCGTGAAGACGAATGTCGAGGTGACGGTCTGAAGAGGCCACCCAGTATTCTCCACTCTTCTAGACCAGGGTACGACTGCAGACGACGAAGAAGCTGCAGCAGTCGGGACGACCGCTCCTCGAGAGTGGGGAGCAGTGTTGCGGGCACCCTATGTATAGAATCCATGCCCCCCTGGTGCCCGCGACGAAGACAAGAGGACAGCGAGAAGAAGGCGATCGGACCGATCGTCTGTCAAGCTGTCATTAGAGAGTCAGCCGCCATTACAAGCAGGCGTATCGATATTCACATTCCCCTGCTTAAGAGATTGTATTCCGTTACCTTTGTTCTGTTACCAGTCCTGTTAATGTTCTGTTACTCTTGTTATACATTAAAGTCATATTATGTCGAACGCGAAACGTAACAATATGTAAAATGATTATATATTGTTACATTAATTAATTAAAAAATAGAAATATAAAAAAGAAAAATATACAAATAGAATATAAATAGTGTCTCGGCAGAACCCCCCCCCCTCTCTCTCTCTCTCTCTCTCTATCAGTCTCTCTTTCTTTCTCATTCTCTTTTTCTCTTTTTTTACATCAATCGCAAGCCAATTTGAACATTCTCGACCAGCTGATGGACTTCCTATTTAGTTTTCGCGACATCATACATACATACATACTCTTCCACACAACACCTCACATACACTCATATACACTCACGCTCCCGTGACCGCCCCGAGTGCTCAGTTACACAGAACAGTAGTTAGTATCTCGTCATTATTCGCCGAAACTGTTACGTATCTATTGTATCGCCTCAATTCTCTATCTCTAAATAAACCGCTCTATTCTCAACATTTTTGAGTTCCCTCTGTACAAATAGAATATAAAAATATAAAAATACAATATAAAAAGAAAAAATATAAAAATATAAAATAAAAAAGAAAAAATATAAAATACAATTGTCACGTCCCGGGTGGAGGTCGTTGGGGACAATGACAATGGGGTTCAGAAGGGGGAAGCCAGGCTCGAATGCGAGATTCGTACGCTGAGGTTTGGAGGAAGCCAGGCTCGAATGCGAGATTCGTACACTGAGGGTTGGAGGAAGGCAGGCTCGAATGCGAGATTCGTACACTGAGGGTTGGAGGAAGCCAGGCTCGAATGCGAGATTCGTAACACTGGGGTTGGAGGAAGACAGGCTCGAATGCGAGATTCGTACACTGAGGTTGGAAGGAAATAGGCTCGAATGCGTGGTTCGTACACTGATCGTGAATGGATTTTAGGCTCGAATGCGTGATTCGTAACACCGATCGACCAGGGAAGGTTTAAATTGTAATCACTGCTGTAACAAACCCCCAAACATGCCCCTTTTCTTTTTCGTTAATAAACTTAATTAATAATACTTAAATACTTATATTCTTATTATATTCTTATTATTCTTACGTTTATAAAGAGTGTTTAGGATTAATATTAATATTAGCTCAGGATACCGCGAGACGCGAGTGTGTCGAAAGAGAGAATTGAGTGTAAAGGAGTGAGAGAATCGAACGCATGCGCGATCCTCAGTCGATCAACGGATCGACGAGAGTAAGGATCAGAAGCAGTGATCGTAATTTGTGCATGGCAAATGAGAGAGGGAACCGAGCGTTCCACGCGCGCTCCTGCGCTCTCCAGTCGCTCAGTAGACCGACTGGAGAACGGATCGAGCGAGACGAGAATGATTGACGCGTAATAGTCGAACTCCGTTCCTATTGGTGCGCTCCCAGTTCCCCGAATATGTATAAATACGGACAAGAAAGCCCAGAGAGAATCATTCAGATTCATGAAGTCAATCGAGTCTCTGCAAAAATCATTTAAGGCTAATAGCCGATTCCACCATAAATTTAATGCTCCAACTTTGGAGGCCGCTTTGCTGAACACTTGGCTGCGCTGATCGCTCAAACTAAGGCCATAGTCGCCAGGTTTGGCGAGAGGTTCCAGCCTTGGAGGCCGCTTTGCTGGACACTTAGTTGTTGAAGCTAAATTATTGACAAATATTATTCTCAGGTTAGTAATATTACTCCTGAGCGACGAGGGAAGAAGACTATTCCAGGTGGCAATACCGCCCCTGATGAACCAATGAAACAACTCAACGATTCTCAACTTAAACATATTCAATCTCCTAGATTTATAAGCTAATTCCTAAATCGACCGAGAGTCATTATCCACAAACTAATTCCTTTATCGACCGAGAGTCATTATCCACAAACTAATTCCTTTATCGACCGAGAGTCATTATCCACAAACTAATTCCTTCGACTAATTTCATTCGACTAATTTCATTCGACTAAACGTTACTATTAATTATTTAAGTTACATTACTCTAAATCGATCGTTCAACCGGGTATTCTTTTGTACCGACCAAGAGTCGCAACCCAAGACGATCAGCTTTACTTTTTGTAACGACCGAGTGTCGCAACATAATTAATTTATTTAATTTCTTTAGAATTAAGGCATTAATTTACGTTTTCATGTATCATTTAAAAGTGTTTTCCTTGAATAAACACTATTAAGTTAAATTCTTGTTCTGGAATTTTAATTCTTTATCGCACGCCACTCGAACCAATCCTGAAAACCTGTAACTCGCGTTAACGCCACGCCTAAAACCGTTACAGGAGTAATTTTTGGTGGCAGCGGTGGGATAGTTGATTTGCAAAACCGCGAATTGTGTGGCAAAGGAGTAACCCTCCTATAGCGAAGAACGAGAATTTTTCTTCTTTGATAAATTGCGAAGTAAGCGTTCCAATCATGACGCAAAACAATCCTTTAAACGATGTGGTAGTCGAAATGCAAAACCTGCACTTAGATCAGGAAAATATGCGCCACCCTCAGATTAGAATTAGAGATGCCGCAGATACGGTTCCGGCATTCGATGGACGAAATATTTCTATGTATCAATTTACAAAATGTTGTAAAAACGCGAAAAATATGGTCGCATCAAACGCCGAGTATGGACTAGTACAGATTATAAAAAATAAACTATATGGCCAAGCCTCACGAGTTGTTTTAAATGGAGATTACAATACCATAGATGAACTCATTAGAGTACTTAATTCTCGCTTTGCTCCATTACATTCGTCAATTCAATTATACGGTGATATGTCCAGAATCGCTCAGCTGCCGGACGAAGCAACTGTCGATTACAGTAGCCGTGTGTCGGAAATCCTCCAACAAATAAAGACGTGTCACGAAACGGAAGTTCCTCAGAATGTCGAGCAGTATAATCAAACTGCGGAAGTAAATGCAATTCGAACATTTTTGACAGGATTGAGACCGGACGTTTACGCGAGAATGCGAACAGTTGACTTCGCTGATTTCGATAGTACTATTACCGCCGCGATCAAAGCAGAAGCAGAAAATCAGGATAATTTAATGAGGAATAGATTCGCGGAAGGTCTGTCCTACTCTGTGCAATGCACTAATTGTTTTGGTTACGGCCATACAACAACGAATTGTAGTAGTAAACTCCCTGAGAGACAAATATCACAGATATCCTGGCAGTCAAAATTTTGTAATCATTGCCGACGAGTGGGACATACTATTCAAGAATGTAGACTGTTAAATTCACAAAATAATTCAGTATCGCGTCCAACATCGCAGATAGAATGTAGATATTGTAAAATCAAGGGTCATACTATCGAACAATGCCGTAAGAGAATATACAATAATAATAAGAATCGTGAAGGAACTGTAAACTCTAAACCAGAAACACCTAAAGCTTCAGATAATACACAACAAGCTTCAACACAAAAACAGGGTGCACTTAATTTACAAATGTTAAGAATTGGAAAATCGCCAAACCTTACTCTATCAGGGCCAGAATTTAACAAACCTGAAATCCAAATGATGATAGATACTGGTGCCGATCTAAGCGTAATTAAACAAGAATCTATTTCTCTTGACATTCCAATTTATACAGATGCTGTATACGAATTAAAAGGAATAGCTAATAGTATTCTTCCCACTATAGGATATATTAAAGTTAAATTTCTAAACACCGAAGTAGAGATCCATGTTGTCGAAACATTGCCTATCGCACAAGATGGATTATTAGGTACGACCTTTTTCAAAGAAATTGGAGCCAGAATAGATTATGCTAAATCAGCTGTAGTAGTAGGAGATTATATTTTACCATTCGAAAACTGCAAGGTAACCATACCGAACCGATCAAGGTATCAAGTGCAAGTTAAAGTTCTCGCCTCAGATCTTAAAACCGGATACGTACCTAAATTAAACTTACATCCTAAAATCCTTATGGGAAATGCTCTGGTTACCAATAATAATGGGTTAGCTAATCTTTATGTTATTAATACATCCAATAAGGAGATAACATTAGCGATACCACCCATACAAATAGAACCTTATGAGGAAGTAGAGATGCCAGAAATTCTTGAAACCCCAGAGCATGTTGAACGAGTATTAGAATTACTCCGCACTAATCATTTAAATCCTGAAGAAAAAGAAAATATAGAAAAGTTAATTAGACGACATTCTGATAGATTTCATCTCCCTGGAACAGGACTAGAAGCTACAAGTGTAATTAAACACAGAATAATTACAAAAACTGAAATACCAATAAACACTAAACAGTATCGATACCCGCAGGTGCATAAGGAGGAAATTAATAAACAAATATGCGAATTATTAAATAATAATATTATTAAATCTTCATTTTCTCCTTATAATTCCCCAGTATGGATAGTCGCGAAGAAACCAGACAGTAAAGGAAACAAAAGATGGAGAGTAGTAATAGATTTCCGTGATCTAAATGACGAAACAATAGGAGATGCATATCCATTGCCGAATATACTAGATATATTGGATCAACTTGGTAGTGCTAAGTATTTTTCAGTATTTGATCTGGCTTCGGGATTTCATCAAATTCCAATGCATCTGATGATAAACATAAAACAGCATTCTCCACCCCTTACGGACATGAATTGAACCGAATGCCGTTTGGACTAAAAAACGCCCCTGCCACATTTCAAAGATTGATGGATCAAGTTCTTACAGGATTACAGGGTGTAGAATTATTCGTGTACTTAGACGACATAGTAATCTATGCTCGCTCACTTCAGGAGCATGCAGTCAAATTCGAAAAGTTAATGAAACGACTTAGGGAAGCAAACTTAAGTCTGCAACCAGATAAATGTGAATTTTTAAAGAAAGAGGTAGCGTATTTAGGACATATTATTAGTGAGAATGGAGTTCGACCAGATCCAAGAAAATTAGAAGCTGTTAAGGATTTTCCATTACCAAAAACAATAAAGAATGTGAGACAGTTCCTTGGACTGGCTGGGTACTATCGTAGATTTATAAAAGATTTCTCGAAAATAGCTAAACCATTATCAGATCTAACAAGGAAAAATAATAATTACGTTTGGACGAGCAAATAACAAGAAGCATTCGAGATATTAAAGGACACATTATGCCGCGAGTCTATACTACAATATCCGAACTTTGACGCTCCATTTATTATTACCACGGACGCTTCTGGATACGCCGTGGGAGCCGTCCTCAGTCAAGGAGAAATTGGAAAGGACCTTCCGATCGCATATGCCTGCAGAGTCCTAAACAATGCCGAAACACGTTACGCACCGACTGAGCGTGAATTACTAGCACTAGTATACGGCATGGAACATTTTAGACCCTACGTCTATGGCAAGAAATGAAAATTAATAATGGACCATAAACCTCTAGAATGGCTGCATAAATTGGCAAACCCAACTTCAAGGTTGATGCGATGGAAAATTAGGTTAGCTGAATATGATTACGAAATCATTTACAAACCCGGGAAATATAATACCAACGCTGATGCCCTATCAAGGAATCCAATACCTACTCTTCCTCTACAAGCAAGCGAAAAACGAATTCGATCACAGATGACCACTAATACAGAATCTGGGAATCCACGACCATTAAAACAACCCAAGGGAGATGCTTCATCATGGGACTCAGATGACTCAGAAGACACTGAAGATCCAATGATGTATGATTATCAAATAAAACGAAAATTAAAGCGGAAACGTCAAACAACAACAACATCACCACCAGGCAGACCAACCCAGAAAAAAATAAGACCAGGTGATGCAAGTGACACGGGCGATTCAACCGATTCCGATGACCTGATAAAAGATCACTACCAAATTAAACGAAAATTAAAGCGAAAACATCAGACTACGACAACCTCATCGACAGGTCGACCAGTCCGAAAACAGACAAAAGAGGGAGAATCATTAGTCAATGAACCCTTAAAAACTAAACAGTCAACAGATAGTTTCGAAATAAACAAGGATATTCAGGTGTCAGTCGAGGTACACCCTCCGCCTAAATCAGTCATTGATTTAGAAAGACCAGGAACATCTAAAATGGAGGTCGAGATAATATCACCCACGAACCAACAAAGACGAGGCGAAATTTTAACAAAACCGATAGTAAATCGACGAATAGTTAATGAGGATGAAATAATGGAAATAGATGAAGAAATAGAAGTTCCTAAAACCCACGTATATCGTGACCCCCCTAAAATAAATTCTTCTAGCAGTAGTAGTAGCAGCATCAAACTCATCCCTCCTAAAAAAGAAAAAAAATTTAAATCCAGCGGAACAGAATCGGGACAAGTATCGCCATTAATATTAAAAAGAGAAGGAAATGGGAATTATAAAATACTTCCTAAAACCCCTAAAGATACAAATAAAAATAAAAATAAATTTATTAAATCTACCAAACCAAGGAAAAGGAATATCAAACAAAAGGGATTACCCAGGATAATAAGCAACATTCTAATTAAATGTAAATTTATAGAAATAAATGATCATTTATGGATGAGAAGAGAGACATTAGCAATATTCATTAATACAGAAGGCAATCCGGTGGAGAAGTCAGGAATAGAGTTGAAAGAAAGAAAGATGCTTACAATAACCTCAGAAATCCCATTCGAAATAGGAGAAGTAATAAAAATTTCAGAAGGAAGTCAATTAATTTTAGAAATGGTAATACAGGATCCTCCTACGATACAGACATATGCCACTGCATTAGGAAACCTATGCCATAACCTCATAGAATGGGGAATTAAGAAAATATCATTATATAAAGAAAGTAATAATGCATTATGGGAAAAAATAAGGAATATAATTAAATTAAAATTATTACAGACTAATATCACAATAACTATTTGTAACAGAACCATACAATTACCTATGGAACAAGGTAGGGTAACAATAATAAAAGAAAATCATGAATCACCAGTAGGAGGCCATAAAGGAATAACGAAAACATATGAGCGTATCAGGTGTTCATATTATTGGAAAAATATGAAAGCAAATATTAAACAATACATTAAAACCTGTATGAGTTGTCAAAGACAAAAATTAGTACGAGTAAAAACGAGAGAACCTATGGTGATAACAGACACACCATTGAACGCGTTCGATAAGGTATCTATGGACATTGTAGGGCCATTACCATATACTCGAGCAGGAAATAGCTACATACTCACGATACAGGATGATTTAACTAAATATTCATTAGCCATACCATTAGTATCATTCACGAGCGAAGAAATAGCTGAAACATTTATGAAGAACTTTATATGTCAGTATGGATGTCCCAAGGCAATTTTGACAGATCAAGGCTCTTCATTTATCGGGTCTGTTATGAAAAAATTTGCCAAAGTCTTCAACATCAAACAATATAAAACATCCGCATTTCATCCCCAATCAAATGGCTCGCTAGAAAGAAGTCATCATGTACTAATCGAATATTTAAAACACTATACAGGGTGTCCGCGGGAAGAGTGGACAGCTGGATATCTCTTAAATTATTGGAGACAAAATATTTTAAAAAATAGGGAATTGTATGGTTCGAGGGTGCCAACTTATTAGCGTGGACGAATTTTTTTTTCGATTATTATTTTAAAAGATACGATGGTCAAGTTCGGTTTTTTAAATGGAACTATTTTTTCTGAAGACCTGAGTTGATAGTGCGTTCTAAGACAAATTCAATAAGCTTTAATGTATACACTTGATTTCCACTGGTTTTTGAGATATTGCGCTTGCAAATTTACTGATTTTCCCTGGAAGAAAACTCGCTGGAATAGCAAGGACCGGGGACGGTCTTGCTGGCGTCACGGGTGGCCTTGCCTGTTGAAACAGATACCTACCTGCCAAAGGTCTACGCCAGGAATGGCAGGCCCAAAGGCTGGACAATTCTTTTCCGTCAGAAATGCTACTTAGGTAGGTACATCTGCGGTATCGAGAAGCGCACCGTTACTTTTATTTCGCACTTGCTTCTACGCTCGGATGGCCGGTTCTTTTGGGAGGGATGTAAGTTCAATTGGTTAGGTTAGGAGGTCCCTTAGCATCCCTCACAAACGGCTGCTCTCTTGAAGAGGCCCTCTTCACAGCAATACCTCCTCCCCAGTGCCCACCTTCTCTCGCACAGAATACGATGACGCATGCTTTTGTTTTGATATTAAAGCTCGTGTTTATATTCGAGAGGACCACGTGTCAACAGCGGGCTACCATTTTTCTTCCCGTGTCTCTCTACGAGGCGTATTGACGGTGGATTGTAGGAGCGTAGATGTCTGGATGCCAGTTATTGAATTCAGGAGACGATAGAAACACTTTATTACAAAACACACATGTACTATAATTAAAGTAAATCGTATTCCTCTCGGGAAGGAGTACTGATAATCATCGAACTTGCGCCCTACTTCGCGCAGACCGATTACACGGAGGGTAGTCAAGTCACACACTGCACAAATGATTAGCCGCGTCTAGACGTTGCGAGGCTGCAGCGCGAGGCGTGCCTCGCGGAGTGAAAAGTCTGGAGAGTCCTTAGCTCGCCTTGGTCACTTTGCAAAGCAACCTCGCGCTGCTGCCGTGGCGAGGACAACACCCCGCAGTGCCTCACCGAATTTTATGGCTTTCGACCCTCGAAGGGTTTGGAATATCATTAAGAAGTGAGAACTGTTCAGGATTTCAAATGTTTGTATCTTTTCTTCATCGTATCGAAGGGGAAGTGGCGGCAATGGATTCCTGGCGTTCCGTCGATTAAAATCATACCAAATATCATGCAAATCGGACTACCTTGACACAAGCTATTTGTATTCCTTATGTAAAAGTTGTCCGATTTACACGACATTTGTAATGATTTTCATCGGAAAACCACAAGGAATCCATCGGCGACACCTCCATATCCATACGATAAAGAATAAAGAATTATTTTATTTCTGAAACAGGCAGGTACAGGATGATTCTGGAGCTATGCCCGTCAAAAAGTTGCGGCCTAGTACCCCGTGGCGAGGACAGGCCTTCGCATTGCCTCACCCGATTTTTATGGCTTGCTTCGGAAAAAGGTATGTTTCTGGGTCGAACGTAGCGAATTGAGGTCGAGCCCCCGCAGTCGCGGGTGAAATATCCCTTACAGCGTATTAAGAAATTCTTTTCTTCATCATATCGAAATGAAAGTGACGCCAATGGATTCCTTATGTTTTTCTGATGAAAATCATACAAAATATCATGCAAATCGGATTACTTTGACACTAGCTATTTGTATTCCCTATGTAAATGTTGTCCGATTTACACGACATTTGAAATGATTTTCATCGGAAAACCACAAGGAAGAAATAAAATAATACTTTATTCGTTATCGTATGGATATGGTAGTGTCACCGATGGATTCCTTGGGGTTTTCCGATGAACTTGGGGTCTCGTAGAGAGACACGGGAAGAAAAATGGTAGCCCGCTGTTGACACGTGGTCCTCTCGATTATAAACACGAGCTTTAATATCAAAACAAAAGCATGCGTCATCGTATTCTGTGCGAGAGAAGGTGGGCACTGGGGAGGAGGTATTGCTGTGAAGAGGGCCTCTTCAAGAGAGCAGCCGTTTGTGAGGGATGCAAATTTGATTGGTTCTAATATAATCTGCTCCCTATGGTTGAAATTTAGTCTAGCAACTTTCACACCTCCTAACCTAACCAATCGAACTTACATCCCTCCCAAAAGAACCGGCCATCCGAGCGTAGAAGCAAGTGCGAAATAAAAGTAACGGTGCGCTTCTCGATACCGCAGATGTACCTACCTAAGTAGCATTTCTGACGGAAAAGAATTGCCCAGCCTTTGGGCCTGCCATTCCTGGCGTAGACCTTTGGCAGGTAGGTATCTGTTTCAACAGGCAAGGCCACCCGTGACGCCAGCAAGACCGTCCCCGGTCCTTGCTATTCCAGCGAGTTTTCTTCCAGGGAAAATCAGTAAATTTGCAAGCGCAATATCTCAAAAACCAGTGGAAATCAAGTGTATACATTAAAGCTTATTGAATTTGTCTTAGAACGCACTATCAACTCAGGTCTTCAGAAAAAATAGTTCCATTTAAAAAACCGAACTTGACCATCGTATCTTTTAAAATAATAATCGAAAAAAAAATTCGTCCACGCTAATAAGTTGGCCCCCTCGAACCATGCAATTCCCTATTTTTTAAATATTTTTGTCTCCAATAGTTTAGGAGATGTCCAGCTGTCCACTCTTCCCGCGGACACCCTGTATAACAAAAGAAAAACAATGGGATCAGTGGTTGCCACAAGCAATGTTTTCTTACAACACTAGTGTACATGAAAGTACAAAGTATACTCCTTATGAACTTATTTACGGAAAAAAGGCTAGACAACCATCTAGCATGGCACCGAATGATTCGTTAAACACATATCCAGATTTTGTCGATAACTTGATGAATAAGTTGGTAAATATTCATGAAATAAGCAGATATAACTTAGAAAACTCCAAATTTAGACAAAAACACTATTATGATAGGAAAATATCATCCGTCCAATATCATAAAGGCGAAAAAGTAATGCTATTAAAACCAAAAAGGAACAAATTTAGTAATGAATATGACGGACCGTATGTGATTATGGACGTACTAGAGAATAATAACGTGAAACTGGCAATAAGTCCCCGTCTTACTAGAATAGGATTAAGAAGGCTTACATTTCACCAAACCATAATAATACTAGGGACCATAATCAGATTGGTAATGATGTAGAACCATGACTTCGAAAAGTGGGGAGATCCGCGGGATTAATTAGGACGAGATTCAGTTAAAAAATTTAGTGCGCATCAAGATTTCACCCAATTATTAAGTAAAAAATAAAGGAGCTAATAGAGAAGTAATAGAGGAGGTGATATATATATATATATAAAAGAAAAGTGAGTAAAAGAATCGAAAAGAATAAATTAATTTATTAAATCAATGAAATTAATAAGCGGAACTTTTGACTTTAAAAGAATGCCAGGATTCCATTCCCGTGCCTTCCGCCCGACCGACATGGACGAGGAGTTCTATGGACCGTGGGACGGGATAGTACCTGAAAATTATCCAACAATTTATTTAAAATTGATGAGGCTGGCATGCCTTCAGGGACCAGGACTATTATACGAAGACAGTTATGATATTTTTAAAAGAAAAATATGTCGAAAATGTTATGAGTGGCTACCAGAAGGTTATAGATTTTTCTACCCCCGGGCCTTTAATCACATTTTAATTCTAAGATCAAATGCCCTTGCCTTTCGCGATTGCAAACTATGTGGTTCGGAGTTATATACAGTATATCACGCGAGAAGGTGCCCTGAGTGTATCGAGGCACATTTTAATTTCGATGATGAAGGTGTTGATGAGGGGATCCTCCGTAACGGGGGAGCAATAAACGTGATCACCGAATGGTGATCACAAAATAATAAAATCGTAAATTTTACTATCCTTCCAATCTGCGCATTAGATCTCCGTATCAATCCTGTCAATAAAAAAAAAGGTAGGTCGTGAGAGAATAGGTCGCGGAGATGGGGAAACAAAGCCGAGATGATCAATATTGCGCGCAGAATAGTAATCGACAGTGGTTGATACAGATCAGTTTGACGATCGATAGCGAGAATTTTTGCAAAATCAAAATTTAAAATAATTACAATAATGACACATCGTCGAGCAGGCATAAAAAGAAATAGAACAAAAAAGGAAACCCAATGGCGGAAATTAAATAAAATAGACGTTCCTCAAATCAATTGGTGCGATTATATTAAATTATCCGCCTCTGACCCTCGACAACGAGCCTGGAAATACATATTTCTCTTCGGTTCTGGACATGCACCACCTCCAACCACAGGAGAGAGATTAACAGTGGATGACGATGTTCAAAAATTCCAATACGTGGACGAGGAAGTGGACAGCCCAAGCCCTCCCCTTCACCCTTTTGAAATGACCATTCCCCAAAACCCAATCTCTCGAGGACGAGAGATTACCCCGGGCGGCGAGATGTAACAAACCCCCAAACATGCCCCTTTTCTTTTTCGTTAATAAACTTAATTAATAATACTTAAATACTTATATTCTTATTATATTCTTATTATTCTTACGTTTATAAAGAGTGTTTAGGATTAATATTAATATTAGCTCAGGATACCGCGAGACGCGAGTGTGTCGAAAGAGAGAATTGAGTGTAAAGGAGTGAGAGAATCGAACGCATGCGCGATCCTCAGTCGATCAACGGATCGACGAGAGTAAGGATCAGAAGCAGTGATCGTAATTTGTGCATGGCAAATGAGAGAGGGAACCGAGCGTTCCACGCGCGCGCCTGCGCTCTCCAGTCGCTCAGTAGACCGACTGGAGAACGGATCGAGCGAGACGAGAATGATTGACGCGTAATAGTCGAACTCCGTTCCTATTGGTGCGCTCCAAGTTCCCCGAATATGTATAAATACGGACAAGAAAGCCCAGAGAGAATCATTCAGATTCATGAAGTCAATCGAGTCTCTGCAAGAATCATTTAAGGCTAATAGCCGATTCCACCATAAATTTAATGCTCCAACTTTGGAGGCCGCTTTGCTGAACACTTGGCTGCGCTGATCGCTCAAACTAAGGCCATAGTCGCCAGGTTTGGCGAGAGGTTCCAGCCTTGGAGGCCGCTTTGCTGGACACTTAGTTATTGAAGCTAAATTATTGACAAATATTATTCTCAGGTTAGTAATATTACTCCTGAGCGACGAGGGAACAAGACTATTCCAGGTGGCAATACCGCCCCTGATGAACCAATGAAACAGCTCAACGATTCTCAACTTAAACATATTCAATCTCCTAGATTTATAAGCTAATTCCTATATCGACCGAGAGTCATTATCCACAAACTAATTCCTTTATCGACCGAGAGTCATTATCCACAAACTAATTCCTTTCATTCGACTAAACGTCGCTATTAATTATTTAAGTTACATTACTCTAAATCGATCGTTCAACCGGGTATTCTTTTGTACCGACCAAGAGTCGCAACCCAAGACGATCAGCTTTACTTTTTGTAACGACCGAGTGTCGCAACATAATTAATTTCTTTAATTTCTTTAGAATTAAGGCATTAATTTACGTTTTCACGTATCATTTAAAAGTGTTTTCCTTGAATAAACACTATTAAGTTAAATTCTTGTTCTGGAATTTTTATTCTTTATCGGACGCCACTCGAACCAATCCCGAAAACCTGTAACTCGCGTTAACACCACGCCTAAAACCGTTACACTGCGGTGGGTGACACCCGTTAGAGCACTTTGTTTTGGTCTGGTAATTGGATTTACCGTTGCACGAGTATAAGAAGTCACACGTAATATTTCCTCGAAATATGTCTAGACATATGGCTGTACGCGGGCCATGCAAAAGTACGTTGGTAAACACTGCATGAACTCTCGCGTTCGCGAACCGGAATCAGCTGATGCAGGAGTCTGTTTTTATTTGGAGCCTTCGTAAGAAGAGGATAGGCACAATAATTCGAAGCGTGTTTAAAGCAAAGCGGTTTATTAACGTTGTTAGAGCACGTTTATATGCACGGTTAATGCGATGGTGGTTAACAATAGTATAAGAATATGAACATGAGATACATGATAGTAAGTCAAATAAAGAAATACGTTTAGCAATGAACGTTAGTAATACAGATAAATATGAACGCGATAGGCGTTGCTGAGACGAAATAATGTGAACGCAGTAAGCGTTAATTAAACAAGATTATTTGAACGCAGTAGGCGTTAATAAACAATATAATATGAAAAGCGTTAAACGTTAATAATACGAAATAACATGTACGCAATAAGCGTTGATAAACAAAATAATATGAAAAGTGTTAAACGCTAATAATATGAAATAATATGTACGCTATAAGCGTTAGCAAACGAAATAATATGAAAAGCGTTAAACGTTAATAATACGAAATAATATGTACGCAATAAGCGCTAATAATTCAAGATAATATATGGTATGGGGATGATATCCAATATAATTGTACGTAATAATAATTGCTTACGGTTGTAGCCGTAGATCACAGAATTTAGTATTGTTTTAAGCTAACACTTGGTATATTGTTCTAAGCAACGAGACACTTCGCGGGAGTGGTTTCCGTAGAAGAGAGCTTACGGCCTCTCGGGCCCTTGTATTTATGTGATTTACATGATTGTTAGGGATGAAGGGTATGCGCGGTCTCCACCTTGACCTATTTGCAAATATGCGTCGCAGTAATGTTATAAATAGAATTAGTCTTCCGGAGTTTTTATATGGCCTTGTACTAAATATTTGCCGCAAGGACTTCCGGGGTTTTTATACGTAGACTTTTGAAAAGGGAAGATTCAACCCATTTGATGGAGTTTAGGAGGTTCGATTGGAAAGGGGTAAGTGGGGTATTGACTTCTTTGGTCATAGAGAGGGTGTGAGATATGGTCTCGATTTAAGAGGGGTTTTTAGGGACGAGGGACTTGTTTAAATTAGATGGGGGGGGGGGGGGGGAAGTGGTCATGCCACGTAAGGCGAAGAGGGGATTTGGAGGTCGTAGTTGACCATCTTGAGATGGGGACCGCTAAGGTACATCGCCAAGGTTATCAATGATTTGGGGAAAAGGGGTAAGACTTGAGTTTGATGGATTTTGATGGAGTTGTGTTGAGATTTATGAGAGAGATGTTAGAATAGGACCGCGCGAAAAATTGTGGGACGTCACACAATATAAAAAGAAAAAATATAAAAATATAAAATAAAAAAGAAAAAATATAAAATACAATATAAAAGAAAAAATATAATAATAATAATAATTTAATGTATTGCCCACTTTCGTGTTACAATTTAACGATCATATACTTTTTCCATTTCAGTCCCGTGATTGTGTCAGTGTAAGTCCTACCCTTCTAATGTTTCCTGCTGTGTCTTAACACTTTTTTTCTATTTTACAAGTATTTTACACTAACATTCTATGTTACATAATCTTCTTTTATCACTTTCCTGTTCTTCCCATTTTTTCCTTCTCCCTATTATCTCCTGTAGAGTAGCCAAGTTTTTCCCTTCTCCTCTAATTACCTCTGCCCAATTCCTACCACTCCCTCCACTTACTTCACATGCTTCAATCGCATGTTTCACTGTTTCTTCCTCTTTCTTACATACCCTTTCTTCTTTCATTAGCCAATATTTGCATGCCCTTGTTTCACTACCCTATATGAACCTTCCTATCCTTTCTAATTCTCCTCTCCTTTTTCATTTTTCCCCCATAAGCATTTCGGCTTATCTCCTGGTGTGGCAATAGTGTTTCCGCAACGCTGTTTATTAGTATGAGGTGTTCGTCTCCTGTCTCTCGAAATTTATTAATGTCAGTTGTCTGTTGGAGTAAGTATAGAATTTGCCAAGTCGCGTTTAAGAGTGCGTTTTTGCTGTCTCATATGTCGTGTATAGTCTCGTCGAGAAGTTCGGGTATTGGCTCTTACAATTTGCATTTGTCCCTTGATTGCATTTTGTAATCTGTTATCCTGTCTTTTTAAAAGGTCTATTTAATCATTGATTTTTTTCTATCTTCGGAATCCATTAGCCCGAAGAGTGATTTTCCTATGTAACATAATCCATCTATTTATCCACGACGTTGTTTTTGTGCTGAGCTTTTAGTATGCTGGACGTAGGTAAGGAGTTTGGCAACGCGGTCTACCTCGCCTTGGATTTTCGTGGCGAATGTTTTATATAATTTTTGTAAGTTGTCGGTAGAAGGTTTTTTACATTGCGCAAATATATCATATTGTGCAGTTTGGAGGTTCGCTTCGCGTTCGTAGATGTAAGATATGTCTACATGTAATACTAACTTTCAGGTATCTCACTAAATCTGTAGATCGCCTAGGTTTTCGAAGTAAATGCCGGGGTGGTGTTGGAATTCGTTTATAGTGAAATCTGTGTCGGGGGTTGTTCCTCCTGCGGGTAGTATCATCGTTTTATAGGACGAAAATCCTGTAAAATTATAATGTCGAGGTGTAATTGGTAATTCGTTTTTTTTTTTGTTAGTTGCGAAGTCTTTCCTTGTGCGTACACGAGATAAATTTTTTTTTGCTAACGTAGGACAGTTCATCTTCTTTGTCTGGACTTGAGTAGAATTGAGAAGTGAGGGCAAATGGTACTCGATTTTCTTAGTCGCTTCTTATTTCGTTGCGATCTCCTGGACAAAGATGTTGTCGGCCATTTTAGACGTGCCCCGAGACATTATGTTTGCTCTAATTGTACGTGCGAGTGATGTTTGTTTGTTTGTTCTTCGTGTGTGTTATTTTATTATCCTATTTATCCGTTTATCCCTCTAGCGTTTCCAGTGCCCCGCCCCGCCAGGTTGTATCAGTATTGCCTATATGGAGGCAATTAGGGAGTATCGGGTGCACTGGCACCGATTCTTCCAGCATGCAGAAGTCTGGGAGGATGACGAAGACTCATGGGGTCTGAGGGTCCTATTTGATGAGTGTCTTATTGCATCGGGGATTGTAGATCTGCTTATTGTTTCTATTTCCGTGCGTGTAGTAATAGTGTTGCAATTGGTTTTTTGTGTAGAACGTAATGGGGACATCTTCGTTGGGCCTGATTCGCGACCTCGACTGTGGTCGTTATTGGAGGCCGACTGCGCCTTGCGTAGCTGGGACGACGACGCATAGTTGTGCGCTTATTTACCATCTTTTTCAATAAATTACTTTCCTTAGTCTTATCCTTATATGTAATTGTTAGTATATCGTTACTTTCCTTCAAAACTGCGACCATTTCCCTATTACTGCCCTATTCTATGAAGTCCTTGTCTGAACGCGGATTGTTCGTCGCCCTCTATACTGTAATTATTATTATCGTGCGTGTTTTGAATCGTGTAAGAGCCTATCCACGCAGCTGTTAGTTTTTGACCGCCCGCGTCATGTCGTGCAGTAGCACTTGGTCTCCGATTTTAAAAGACCTATCCGCGATTTTCCTGTCGTAGTATTGGAATTAAAATTAAAACAAATTGAATAAAATATTGAAATTTATATAAATCCAATAATGATTAATTTTCAATTAATAAAATTACAGAATATATTGTAGGATATAAATTATATCGTGGATAGCCGTTTTTCAAGATAAATTTAATTATTATAATGTGAATAAAAACACAAAATAATGCGGAACGCGAGTGAGTAAAATTGATCAAAAAAAAGAATAAGGTTTTTGAATCGCACTGAACGTCCGCACGCTTCCAACGCTTTTCTTGTTCTCCTCTACGACGAGATCTTAGCCGAAAAAAACGCGTTCACGTGTATCCGTGTAATCGGAAGGCGCGTTATTTGAATATCGCTTACAATATTGTTAAAAATAAACTTACTTCATAAGAAACTGACTGTGAAATTGACCCAATCGTTCCTAATATTGAATAATTAGAATTTGAAGCCCAACCAACAATTATCACTGGGTAAACACCTATTCCTAATAAATATAAAATTCCAATTTTTATTGAATATACCAAAAACAAAAAATTTATAAATTAAGACCTTTCGTACAAAAAATTTATTAGATAAATATAGATACAAACCGATCTAGCTTACATCGATCTGAACTCAAATCATGTAAGATATTAAAAGGCGAACAGACTTAAAATTTAAACTCCTGCATTTAAATTATATCTTAATTCAACATCGAGGTCGCAATCATCTTCATAAATATAGGTAATCAAACAAAGGTGATAAACAGAACATGGAAGAAAGGGGGCTTTCCGGAAGAATGGAAAGGAGGAATAATAAGTTCTGTGTTCAAAAAAAAAAAGAAGACAGGGAAATGGTTAAGAACTAGAGGGGCATAACTTAGATGGACACGGATTGTAAGATATACGTGGACATTCTAAGGAGGAGATTAGAAGAACAAATGGAAATTTGGAAAAGACTTTAAGAAGAAGGAGTAGGCGAACAACTAAGAATAAGGATACAGGAAATGTACAACAGAACTATATGCACTTTAGGAGTGACGAAGGAACTGATAGAAAAGTTTTTTTAACAGGAAAGCGTGTTAGACAAGGGTGCACGTTACGCTCGACACTTTTCAATGTCGCATTTGCACACCTGGAAAAAGAAATGAGCAAAAAACAGGAAGGAGAAGTCGTAATACGTAGGAGGAAAATTTGGACAATTTCATATGCGGATGATGTTATGTTAATGGTAAATAATGCACAGGGACTGAAGAATATGATAAAGAGATTCGAGAGATACATAAAGAAGAAAGGCTTGGAGTTAAGTGTGTAAAAGTCTAAGATAATGATATGCAGGAAAGCGGGAGGAAGAAGAAAAGAGGAAAGACTCCGTTGGAATGAAGAAGAACGAGTAAGAGAACTGGAATATTTAGGTTACACAGTGAGAGGGAGAGAAAAACGAGGATAAACACCATATTAAGAAGGTAGTTAGGAAAGCGAATATGATACTAGGAAAAGTATGGGGGGATAGGGGAAAGATTATTCAGAGATGACTTTGAAAGAAGAATAAAACTGTTTGATGCGCTAGTTAGAAGTACCGTGGCGCATGGAGCAGAGATATGGGGATGGAGAAGGTATGAGGATATTAGAAAAATTGCAGGCGAAATATATACGGTGGATAATGAAATTGGAGAGATCAACACCAACATACTGGCTGTTAGAAGAAACAGGAAGAGGTGGCATAGCAATTAAAATGGGAGTAAGGGCAATGAAGTTTGAAGTGAGACTAATAAACTCGGAAGAAGGATCGATAAGATATAAATGTGTGAGAAGACTAATAAGAGGAAATGAAGTAATGAAAAGGGAGAGAATGAGAATCAAATTCTTGGAAGGGAGAGGATGGTCCAATGAAGGATGGAAAAGAAGAAGATTAAATGGGGAAGAAGTGTGGATAAAAAATAGAGCAGATAAGTAAAAGGCATTCAAGAACAAGATAGAGAGATGAAAGTAAAATAGTCAACGTTCCTAAGAGAATTAAGAGAGGTGGCAAGGAAACCAGGAGATAGCCCGAAATGCTTATGGGGGAAAAATAAAAAAGGAGAGGAGAATTAGAAAGGATAGGAAGATTCATATAGGGTAGTGAAACAAGGGCATGCAAATATTGGCTAATGAAAGAAGAAAGGGTATGTAAGAAAGAGGAAGAAACAGTGAAACATGCGATTGAAGCATGTGAAGTAAGTGGAGAGAGTGGTAGGAATTGGGCAGAGGTAATTAGAGGAGAAGGGAAAAACTTGGCTACTCTACAGGAGATAATAGGGAGAAGGAAAAGATGGGAAGAACAGGAAAGTGAAAATAGAAAAAAATTGTTAAGACACAGCAGGAAACATTAGAAGGGTAGGACTTACACTGACACAATCACGGGACTGAAATGGAAAAAGTATATGCTCGTTAAATTGTAACACGAAAGTGGGCAATACATTACATTATTATTATTGTACGCGAAAAGCAGCATGCTAACGCCATCTGCTATTTATCAGCGCTAATTAGGCACATGGCAACGGCCTGCTTGCTCGAGTGGAGCGGCGGTCACGGCTCTTTCCATCGATTCGCGATCGATGGAAGGGGAAGGCTATTCCTTCCAGGAAATCGACCGCGATTTCCTGGAACCGACTCTCTCTGTTCGCGACTCACCTGCTTTACCACGCGCTTTGCTTGCTCTCTTTCGCTTACACTACTTTAACATAGTTCCTCTTCTGCAAAGGAACTCGCTTCGCTTTATTAACTGCGTCTCTTGAGTAGTTAATTAAACATTAAGTACCTTTATTGTTAATATTGTATAGTTTATTGGTGTCTTTGTATTATACATTTGAGTTATATTAGTAGATGTGATTAGTGAACGTTGAAATTCAAATCGTCCTTTGTGCTTCGTAATAAACGTTAGTTCCTTATCATGCTTTAATACTTGCTAAATCCAGTAAACCGCTCCGTTACTAAGCTTCTGAACAATTATTATTATATTTTTTCTTTTATATTGTATTTTATATTTATTCTTTTTTATTTTATATTTTTTCTTTTTATATTTTATTTTATATTTTTTCTTTTTATATTTTATTTTATATTTTTTCTTTTTTATTTTATATTTTTATATTTTTTCTTTTTATATTGTATTTTATATTTTTTCTTTTTTATTTTATATTTTTATATTTTTTCTTTTTATATTGTATTTTTATATTTTTATATTCTATTTGTACAGAGAGAACTCGAAAATGTTGAGAATAGAGCGGTTTATTTAGAGATAGAGAATTGAGGCGATACAATAGATACGTAACAGTTTCGGCGAATAATGACGAGATACTACTGTTCTGTGTAACTGAGCACTCGGGGCGGTCACGGGAGCGTGAGTGTATATGAGTGTATGTGAGGTGTTGTGTGGAAGAGTATGTATGTATGTATGATGTCGCGAAAACTAAATAGGAAGTCCATCAGCTGTTCGAGAATGTTCAAATTGGCTTGCGATTGATGTAAAAAAAGAGAAAAAGAGAAAAAGAGAATGAGAAAGAAAGAGAGACTGATAGAGACAGAGAGAGAGAGAGGGGGGGGGGGGTCTGCCGAGACACTATTTATATTCTATTTTTATATTTTTCTTTTTTATATTTCTATTTTTTAATTAATTAATGTAACAATATATAATCATTTTACATATATTACAATCTATTTATTTACCCGTCTTCTTCCTTCTCTCCTCACCAATTTTTGCTGAAACCACATAATTCTTTCTATGATTCGTACGTTCGTCACGCCACAAAATGCCATCTTGCACGGCGGTCCCATCACGGGCGATTCAAATTACACGTGGTCGCGCGATACGCTGCGATGTCAAGATTGAGAAAAACATATTGAAAAATTTTTAGCTTTAGAGTGTCTGTCTGTTTGCTACATATTGGTTCGACAGATCGGTGTGGGAGGGGATTAAAATTATTATTTCTCTGCGTTGGGAAAAAATGTCTGTTGATATGGAAAAAATTTTTCTGCTGACGCTACATAATTCTTTCTACGATTCGCGCCTTCTTCGCGCCGCCAAATGACGTCATCCCGCACGGCTGCTTCAGAGGATTCAAATTACGCGAGATCGCGTGATACGCTGCGTCGTTAGAAAACATTTTGAAAAAATTGTTAGCTTTGTACAACCAAGTAGTGCTGTCTCTTTCCCTCCCCTCGAATTTAGCTTTTAAAGTATTGCTCTCTCTTTTCCCTCCTCCGAAGACGCGGTGTGTAAAAACGCCGATCTCTTCCGACATCATCCGATAATTATTATGCTTTGGCGTTTGGCAACTGCTCATGGCATGTGAAGCTCGGTATATGTACCATTCGGAAAAGACTAATGTCAGAGAGTGGGCGTTGGGGGAGTTGGTTAGAGGCGGCTGACTCGTAACGCGGAGGTCTTGGGTTCGAGCCCCGTCGCCCGAGATTCAGTTTTTCGATTGTTATTAATATCTTAAATTAATATTTCCTTCCTTACCGACTATGGTTGGTACTACGCTCCAGAGTAGCAGCAATTCACCCGCGGTTCCTTCTCGATGCGGTTCGGTATATCGGTTCGATATTGATTCGGTATTGATATCAGTTCTCGCGCTATACCCCCCACCACTCCGTCATCTCGATGACATCATCCGCCGCCGCCGCCCGGTCACGCGCTGCCCGCCCCGCGCCGCCGCGTTGGATTTCCTGCGGCCTTGAAACTCAAATTTGGGTTTCAAGGTCGAGGGGCGGGGAAATGGCCTTCAACCTCAAATTTGCGTTAGAACTCTCCTAGCCCTACTACTCGAACACTGTACCAAAAACACATAACGATCGAAGGTCAACTTCTGAGAATTCTTAAGCCGAGAATAATGCGCAGCAACATCGGTGCGCGCTATCTCGGAACCGCGAAACTTCAAAGCGGACAGCGGCGACGTTTGAACAAGCAGCGCGAGAGAGAGGTACGATATTGTCGTTTATCTCTTTGTCGCTATCCCTCTCTCGGTCGGAGGTCAGAAAAAACATACGGGGTACGACGCGTAGAAGATGCAATTCGAAACCTACATGGCATCACGTGATCACCAAAAATATATATCTGTAACGATGGAAGGTAAACTTCCGTGAATAATGTGCAGCAGCATCGGTGCGCGCTATCTCCGGACCGCGAAAAGTCAAAGCGGACCGGCGCGCTTCTAATTATCGTCACCCGAAGACTAGATCGCGCCCGCGATAATGGCGGCGGTGTTCGAAGCGGACTAGAGAGAGACGCACGATATGCATCTATCATTCTCTCGGTCCGTAGACAAAACATATGGCGGTATGACGCGTAGAAGATGCAAGTCGAAACCTGCATTGTGGTATGGCGCGATAACCGCACTGAAACCATATGAGTGTAACGATGGAAGGTCAAGCTCCGGGAATACTGCGCGGCATCGGTGCGCCCTTTCTCTGAACCGCGAAAATTCAAAGCGGATCGACGGGCTTCTGTGTGAGATACTGATTGATGGTAAACTTTCGAGAAGAATATGATGAGTAAAAGCGCGATACGACTTAAGGTACAATTCTAGGTATCCCCCTGTGTGCAAGTGTAATAGGGTAGGGAGAGTTTAGGTAAGGATGTTCGAATATATATAAAGCAGCTCGCATCTTTGACAGGACAAAGTCGCGAATGGTAACGCGTCGGAAAGTGTCTTTTCTATTACGGGATTGTGTACGTGTAAATAATAAGAACATGGAAACGTTCAAGAACGCGGTTTCGATATTGTCTCGGATGTCCGAACTTTTGAGGACCACCGCGGAATTCCGCGATTGGATGGACAGGTGCGACAACACAACACGTCACATCGTCACCTATCAACGAGGCGAACGCGTGTCGGTGTGGGAGAAACAGCGGATGGTGTCGTTGCTCGCGCGAGTACAAACATTGCGCGCGAGAATGCGAGGACGGTTATCGCGAGTAGGGTGCGGGCTCGCCGCTCGAGCGACGTCACCTAAGGTCGTGTGGGAGGAACTTGAAACCGCGTTCGAGAAGCGTTTGTTGACCGGGGCGGTGATAAACATGGGGGCCGTCGATCCACGCACATTCTTTCAGAATGCCCGTCGAACGGGGATTTCGCGCGTTACGAACGCTATTACGGAGCAACGCAGTGTATCGGTGAACACTGTTCTAAACGCGGAATTCATGTTGCGAGACGAGACGGACGTAAAAAGTTTTGCAACGCGGAACCAAGTACTCTTTATGTTGTCGAATGTTCACGAGTGGTACGCGACGCAAGCGGTTGCTCCGACGTTGGTCGAGATGGAGGAGTTTCAGAAGCGCGAGAGTGGATGGACTTTACGGGCAGTGCAGAATCTCCTGATCAACGTAAACAAACATAATCCACTGCGCGCCGGGTGCGACGTGTCGCTTCCGCGAGCGGTCATGGTGAAAGAAGCAGTGGTGAACAAGTCACAAGTCTGTGGCCGGCTACTGCTTACTGGGATAAGATTACGTCGTATCCACCCTACTCGACGGTGCTCCGTACGGATGATGTGAGACTACCCATGTCCATGGATCAGGTGCTGAAATTCGAGGCGGCCAACGACGTGTCCGTTAACGTGTATCTGTGGTCCAATGAGGATTGATGCGTACCTCTACGCGTGTCGAGCAACAAGCGGGGGGGAAGACATGTGAACGTGCTGCTGGTCCAGGATCCAAAGGTTTCGCAGCGGTACCATTGCGCGTGTATCCGCAGTCTCTCGCGCTTAATTTCCAGACAGTTGCGTAACCATCATGGCAGAGTGTTCGTTTGTGACAGGTAAGCAAATAAGAATAATAAATAAAAAAAAATTCGAACCATACGTTACGGATGAAAAAGCGTTGATAGAGTTTTTTTTCGTATACGTTTCAGGTGCCTCAACTTTTTCACGTCTGCGGAGCGATTGCAACGGCACACCGTGGATTGTCAGCGCTTAAACGAGTGCGCGGTGCAATTGCCAACCGAAGAGGAGAAAATTTTACGGTTCCAGTATTACGAACTTGCGTTCCAAGGAACGCGTACCGTTCATCGTTTACGCGGACTTTGAGTGTGTGCTGGAGGACATCGAACAGCCATCGATGGAGCGTCGGATGGAGCGATCGAGCGCGATTTCCTGGAAGGAAGAGTCTTCCCCTTCCATCGATCGCGAATTGATGGAAGGGGCCTTGATCGCCGCTCCACATGAGCAAGCGTGCGGTTGCCAGATGCCTAATTAGCGGTGGTAATTAGGAGCTGGCGCTAGCTTGTCGCTTTTCGTGTACAGTAATGCATTTTCCCCTCCTTAAAAAAAAAAGTATGCAATGGATGGACGTAGCGTGGGCAATGATACACTTTATTGATGTGATTCCAGTGGATAAGGTAGGAAATAGATCAAGTATATTAGAAACCGCGGAACCTAATGTAAATACTTTACAATGTGTGTGAAAAGTATTAATTTCTTTTGTCGTAATACACGTATCTATACTAGTAAACATTCAATGAAATAATGTACAAGTATTGTGATATATTGGTGCTTTATTTTTTAAATACAAAGAAACGAATAAATGCATAATGTTACAAAGTATTATCGGAACGGCGCGAGGAAAGCGGTTTAGTGACCGGAGAATCACTGAATTACTTGGAAGCGATTAGAGGAGCACTAGGTATGTATTTTAAGCGTTTGTAGATTAGCGTTACAGTTAGAATTCGAATATATTTACAAGATCAAGCACAATAAAATGAACAGCAATTTACACACACACGATTGAATTAATTAATAAGCCCAAGTAGAATTTACGAATAGTCTTAAATTAAGCGTAATAATGATTATCTTGCGAAGCAAAGTCGCGAAGCGTAAAGTTCGAAGCAGTTCGAACAAAGGCGCAAGCAAGGTGCGTAAGCAAAGTTTATATTACCAGGCGGCTACGTGGTCAGGAGCAGAGAGAGATATCGACCGAGATTTCCTAGAAGGAAGAGCCTTCCCCTTCCATAGATCGCGAGTCGATGGAAGGGTACGTGATCAGCGCTCCATATGAGCGAGCAGGCCGTTGCCACCTGCCTAATTAGCGGAGATCTTTAAGAGATGGCGTTAATATGTCGCTTTTCGCGTACACATAACGATATAAATGTAACTTCTGTGTAATGTGTATTTAATTAATAATAAAGAGCCGCTGTTGCGCCACAGAACATCCTTTTCCTGTATCCACGAGTTCTTGGACGAGTCGAATCCCAACCATTTCACGTACGCTCGATTCCCCTTGCGACGAAGAATCTTCTCTTCTCGCTTCGTCGCAACACGGTTGCGAACGCCTCGGTCACGTCGCGCCCGCTTTTCGTTTTCACGGGCACGGCCCATGCGGACTTGCTGAACGTATCGATGACCGTGAGTATGTAGTTGTAGCCACGATTGTGGGTCGCGAACGCGCGCATTTCCACCAAATCCGCCTGCCACAGATCGTCGTAGCCTCGAGTAACTACGCGTCGCCGCGGGAAATTTCGTCTCGCTGGAGCGTGCAGTTCGTCGACCAATTGTATTCGCTCCTTATTCGTGCCCATAGCGGTGCGGGCGGTGGCAGCGAAGGTAACGTTCTACGACCAGCAGCAGGTACTGTACCAAGCACTCGAAGCACTTACGGTGTTGGCTGGGTTTGTTATCCTCGGAGTCGTAATCGTCGCTCATCCTTACGTTTCTGTATCTACACGATCGGTGACGCAAGCGCGTCGAGTCTATCCTTCAAGTGATGGAAGCATCGTTGTATCGTGGTATTTATCACGATCTCCAGGTCACGGATACGTTTATCCACCGCGGTATTTATCCCAGTCGCCAAAGCATCCAGTCACTTCGTCGTCTATTCATACATGTCTTCCTCCATGCGTTTCATCGCAGCGTCGGTATCCTCCTCCGGATTTGCCACGCGACGTATCTTGCGTTCTATCGCGTCGAACGTCGACCGATCGGTGTTCAGACACAGCGCGTTCTCCCGCACGTAATTCGCGACGTACAGATTCCGCGAGCGAATCGTCTCCATGCGTTGATCGTTGTCGCCGGTAGCATCGGCGGTGCCATGCAAAGATGCTCCAAACTTGTACACCGACATGCTGGAGGGCGGTGATCGCGAACGAGATTGACACATCGTCAATCGTACAAGCTTCCAGTACCCGCGTATCGCTTGCCCTTCACGGTAACGTCGTCGTTCTCACCGATGGTGAGCAGGCAATCACTGATTCTCAGCTGTTCGTCGCCGCCTAGGTACACGCCGTACACGTTGTCGATCAGTTTCTTGGTGTCGGTGAAGAACAAGCGCATATATTCCCGCGACAGCGGTCCGCTGGTGTGTCGGGTGTACGCGTCGAGGTTGTCGACAGTGGTGGTGGTTTTCGGATCGATAACTTCTCGAATGGTTTCGTCCGAATCACCCTTATCCAGATCTTGTTCTTCGGTTGTTTCTTAGACGGTGCTGTCGTCGTCGTCGTCATCGTCATTCGACTCCGGAAGCGGAGTCGTTTCGGAACGTATCGTCGCTTCGGCTGTGGACGGAGTAAAGGGTAATCGTTTTCTCTTCAAACGTTGTTGATGTTATTGTTGTTGTTATTGATGGTTCCGCTTGACGAGCGATGGTCGTGGCTTCGATGGCATCGCTGGACTCGTTTTCAACGCCGCAGTGTTCTCCACCAAGTGTTTCAGCGGTTCGATGATCGGACGTGCGCACTCCTCCGCAGCAGCTTTCGTCGACATTTTACTGAGTTTCAGGCTCATATGTTTCTTTCGTATAGCGTCGCTGATTTCAGCAATTTACTTCTTCGTCTCGACGTCTCGCGGCTGTTGGTGTCTACGACACCGTTTCTGTTTCATTTCTTGCTGTTGCTGTGTGCTCTCCATGTTGACACCGCTAGTCGCTGCTTCGATCTACTGAGGTCCGCGCGCTACCACGAACTCGTTAAATCCTCGTCGATACCGACCATCGTACATGGCACGGTCCTTATCGATGACCACGAAATCGTAACGTCGTCTCCAACATCTCGCGCACAGGTCGTTGAACGCCTCGAAAGTCATGTCCGTGTTGAATAGCACGAGAAAATTCACGTTGTCTCTGATCAAGTGTTTCTGTATTCGAGCGTACGATTGGCACAGGTAAAAGCAATCCACATTCGCTCGCCTGCCCATGGAGAAGTATTCGCGAATCGCGGTCTGTTCGTCGCACGCCACGTCGTCGAACACGAAGATCGAATCGGGTCGCGCGTCTCTCGGCGGGACAATCTCGGCGGTGTCCGAGTAGGGAAAGTACCCGAGTCCGCCGACGCGCTACAACACTAGCTCCAGATACCGATACTGTGGCTCTGGAAAAGATTTCGAGTACACGTACACGTTCTCGAAGCGCAAACCGTTCGGACTCTCCAGCAGGCTGAGAAACACGTTCCTTTTTCCGCACCCGGACGGACCGCAGATCACAGCTCGCACGCTGTTCGGCAACAACGAACCGTGTGTGCGCGAACGACTATCGTCCCACGCCGAATCCCCCACCGTCCTCTTCGCGGTCACGCGAATAGCGTTCGGTTGTTTCGCGAATCGCATGCTCTTCCTCTCTCCTTCTCTCACCCGCCGAAACCGTAACACCAATGCTATTTATACCCGCGACACCTGTAGAGCGAATCAGACTCGTAGCGCTGCTTGAACCGATCTCTATCGAAGAACCGTCGACTTCCGACTGCCCTTGCATCCCCGTGTATGCATTTCCACGTGTATGGTTGCGGTAACGCGTAGACCAACAACGAAGAAGAAGAAGTCAACGCAAATATGATCGGGACTCGTGAACGGTATCATAAATCGTTTACCGGTAGAGCTACACATTCCGGGATATCAGTTCTGCGGACCGGAGACGCGTCTGCTGAAGCGATTGGCTCGCGGCGACAAAGGTATAAATCCGCTGGACGCCGCATGACGATTCTGAAGGGTGGGCATACGAAATTATTGGGTGGGCAAATCTCTTCTACATCTACACTAACGGGCTGCATCGTTGAAAGAACGATTTTGAGAAAATATTGGGAAAAAATCAAACTTTAACGCGATCGCTTCACCAGGACCCTTCTTTTCGCGGTTTTTATTTTTTAATTCAATTCTGGAGGGTAGGCATACGAAATTATTGGGTGGGCCAATCTCTTCTACATCTAAACTAACGGACCGCATCGTTGAAAGAATGATTTTGATAATATTTTCGAAAAAAATCGAACTTTAACGCGATCGCTTCACCAGGACCCTTCTCTTCGCGATTTTGATTAATAATTCGATTCGGGAGGGTGGGCAAACGAAATCATTCGGTTGGCAAACGTGGCCAGATCGCGCACAATCGTATCCTACTTGTAAAAAATTGAAAAATGTTCATGGAGGGTGCGGATGACGAAATTTTTAATTTGTTCATAACTTTTTTTTAATGGTTTGCCTACGAAAATTTTGGGTGTGCAAACGTGGGCAAACAATGGACAATCATTTCTCACTGTCAAATCATTCAAAAGTTTTCATGGGGGTGCTGGTGAAAAATTTGTTTTTATCCATAACTTTTTTTTGGAGGGTGGACAAACGAAAATTTTTTATGGGCAAACGTGGACAAACAATGGACAAACGCATGCCATCGAGTTTTTTAAAAAATCCCATTTGGGGGTGCTAACTTCACAGACCTCGACTTTCGACGATTGTATCACAAAGATCGAGGTGAACGCTTACAATCCGTATGCCAACGCGACGTTCGACAATAACGATGAGATACGAATACCCATTCAGCAAGAAGATCTGTACACGCTCCCGTGCGAGATTTATCTCTACATCGAATGATGCGCCTCGGTGATGGCGCCCGCGACTGCGGAACACGACGCGAAAACTGCGAGAGTTTTTCTGGACAACAACTGCGTCGCGTTCATGTTCGACGAGATTCGATACGAATTGAATGGAGTGGAGATCAATCGTTCCAGGAATCCGGGAATCACCACCGCGTTGAAACATTACGTGTCGTTATCCATCAACAGGAGCAAAGCGTTGATGAACGCCGGTTGGGACCATACCATCGCACACGATCGAGACATTTTTAATAGCGCCTCCTTCAATTTCTGCGTACCCATGAACACGTTACTGGGATTCTGCAAAGATTACAGGCGTATCGTGAAGAACGCGCGACACGAGTTGATTCTGATTCGCGCGCGACTTGATACGAACGCGATGCATGCGGTCTCCCTAAACCCCGCGATAATACCGAAACTGGAGATACGCAAGATACAATGGCGTATGCCGCACGTCACGTTAGAAGACACGCAAAAACTGTCGATGCTATGTCTCTTGCAAAGTGATCGACCGATCGTGATGAGTTTCCGATCGTGGGAACTGTACGAGTATCCGTTGCTGCAAACGACTACGAAACACACGTGGACCGTGAAAGCCTCGTCGCAGATCGAAAAACCGCGATACGTGTTCCTCGGTATACAAACCGATTGTCAGTATAATCTCGCGAAAAGCGCGAGCAGATTCGACGCGTGCAAACTCGCGAACGTACGCTTGTTTCTGAATTCCGAGACGTATCCGTACGACGACCTGAACCTGGATTTCGATAAATCAAAATACGCACTCCTGTACGATATGTACGCGAAATTTACCCGTTCCTACTATGGTCACGGCGAACCGTTGCTGAACGCGGCCGAATTCTTACGTTACGCCCCTATCGCGATCATAGATTGTTCTCGACAAAACGAGTCGGTGAAGAGTGCAACGGTGGACGTGCGAATCGACTTCGAGTGTAGAGAGAACGTGCCTGCTAATACCACCGCGCATTGCCTATTCATATACGATCGTATAGTCCAGTAGAGCCCTTTGACAAACGTGGTGCGAAAAATCACGTGATTCCAATGACTACGACTATGACTACTATACCGGTGAGGATAATCGCAAAAAACGTCAGTCGCTTATCTGCAACCGCCGGTGACAGTTGTTGTTGTTGTACCACATATTACTGCCTAATAAGAATGTTATCCGTCGTGGTCGACCTACAAGGCTTTAAGACTGAACGCAACACGTTCGTCGCTAAGGAAATTGTGATTCTCGCAAACTATCGCGACACGGAAACGACCATCTGCCATTGGATTTTCGAACCAGCGTACTCCTTACGCTCCCCTGTCACCGTTCGAGAAGCGTCAAGCGACCTGGCTCACGGCACATCATCACGGACTTCGCTGTTTGTGAAAACAATCCTACAATCTGCTTAACCGTTTCTTTCTATTGTTGTTTTCAGATTCTACTGACCGCAAGCAGTATGGTTTTTTGTCCTCCTCGTACATCATAGGCGCTTTGATATTATTGTTCTAAGGAGCGTATGCAGTTTTTTCCTACTCGTACCTTCACATCGTATTGATACTATTATTCTTCATAAAAGTATAACATATAAAAAATGATTTATATGAATACAACAATAAAACAAAACTATTGTTCATATGATTACATATTTTACCATTCATCTCCACATCCTACAACATCGATTTCGCACATTTTTTTCTGACAATATATAGTTTTAAGGTAATACATGCGTAAAGAAATCGCAGATACTTCGTATACGTCTACAACACTTTTTTTATTTTCGTCATCACGTTTTTTCCTTTTTCTTTTCATTTTTTCGTACTGTGTACAACTTCACTATCCCCCACCACCACCACACTATACTTTTGCACATGTGTGAGTGCAAACCACTATAAAAGAGGTACCGATCGGTCTTGCGGACCACATTACATCGCGTACGTTCGTGCCTGCACAGTTAGTATCCGCAAGCGTTCAGTAAACACATCTGTAGTGTGTATTCAAAATGTTTAACCGACATTGCAACGCTGCTTCCCACATGTTCGGAAACCGTATCAATCACTGCAACAATACGGATTTTCCTAACCAGCATGAACACCAAAGGCAGAATATAAGGTACGTAGTACACTTTTGCATACTTTTTCATTTCCACGAAAACGTTCGACTCATCAACTCTGTGCGTGTGTTTCTTACAGCGCTAACTCCACAACCTCGCCCAAGATAGCCGTTTTACTAATCGTGGGACGCGATTACCCACTGACCTTGACTACCTATAAACGCATCGGAATTGGAATTCGTATCGGTCGGGATTCGTGCTGCGTTCAAATCGCGATAGTCGACAACAAATCCAACGAACTGTGTTTCCCCATGTCTACGTGGAAACTTCTGGTGCAGCAAGAACCGGAGATACTTCAACGTTTCCGCAACGACACAACTCCGTCGCATCAAGAATCTATCATCGTTGATTATTTACGCATCGACTTTGCGCGAATCAACAATTACCGAATTGTCAAAATATCGGATAGTAGTTCTACCATATACATGACTGAAGCTACGATACGCCAAATGTTCAAGTACGATCGCTGCATCGATCATATGTTCTCGTGGAAATTCTAAACTTCGTAAGCAGCAAATATGCTTCCTTTGTTGCCATTATATGCGCCGCGACGACACCGACCGCGGATTATGAAAAACTCATTTCCGAAAGCGAATACTTCGAGCCGCATTCTTTGTTAGATTGTGAATTATTAGCGTTAGGCTTGGACTCGATGATAGACGATGCTCGCAACGTACCATCCTAATTCGTACATGTGTGTATATACTTTTCCAATAAATACAATACTTTTTCATACGAATACCTGTATTGCCTGATACCTTACACGATCCTTTCCTTTCCGCACAGAATATCACTTGTCCCAAAACCTATGTTGTGTTCTTTCGATCTTCATTTCTTACACTTGGTACGATTTGATCTCCAAACATCTATATCTCTTCTTATTACACATTTCGAATACCATATATTCTCTTGTCTAGTCTCGTGCACTGTACTCACGTACCCATGAATCGCATAACCTGTGCAATGTCGAAACATCTCTCTCTCTCTCTCTCTCTCTCTCCCTCTCCCTCCCTCCTCTCTCTCTCTCTCTCTCTCTCTCTCTCTCTCTCTCTCTCTCTCTCTCTCTCTCTCTCTATATATATATATATATATATATATATATATATTTACGCCGCTCTTGTGAAGAGGAATAGAGACAGAGAGGTATACGAAAATATCGTACCCCTCTCACACTCCTCGTTTGAACGCCGCTGTCGCGGACGAAATTGCTTCTTTGGACGACGATAATTAGAAGCGCGGCGGTCCGCTTTGAATTTTCGCGCACCGATGCCGCCGTATGTTTTTTCTGACCTCCGACCGAGAGAGGAATAGCGACAGAGAGATATACGACAATATCGTACCTCTCTCTCGCGCTCCTTGTTCAAACATCGCCGCTGTCCGCTTTGAAGTTTCGCGGTTCCGAGATAGCGCGCACCCATGCTGTGCATTATTCTCGGCTTAAGTATTCTCAGAAGTTGACCTTCGATCGTTATGTGTTTTTGGTACGGTGTTCGCGCCGTAACAAAATGCAGGTTTCGACTTACATCATCTACGCGTCATACCACATGTTGCACAAGATTGCGCAAGATTGCGGAAGTTGACCTTCGATGTCCATATGATTTGACTACGGACCGAGAGGATGAGTCATCGGTGTCTGTCTGTGTGTGTGTGTGGAGCGAGCGCACGTTCCCCCTCCACCTGCTCCATGGGTCGCCTTCCCCCTCCACTGACTCGTCCCCACCTCCACGGGTCGCGTTCCCCCCGACTCCCCCACGCCTACGGTGCGGTACCCCTCGCTCCGCTTGACCCCCTCGCCCCGCTTCACCCCCTCGCTACCCATTGGTCCAGAACGCCCCTAGTATACCTACTTAAAATTACTATTTGCTGTTCTAGTAGATAAACAAAAATGGGTCCACAGATATCTCGACGTAAAAAACGCGTATTTATATGGGACACTAAAAGAATGTGTGATTTGGAAGATGGAAATGAGGTTTGGAAATTAAAGAAATCCTTGTACGGCTTACACCAATCTGGGCACAATTGGTACAAAGAACTTAACGGTATCCTGGGAAGTCTAGGATTTGAAAAATTAAATCGTACTAACTGTGTATACAAATTCGAGAACGACGCGATAATAGCAGTATACGTTGATGATTTTGCGATTTTTGCGAAAAATAACTATGTGATAAAAAGAGTAGTGTCAATATTACAAAAGGAAGTGGAAATGAAGGATCTGGGACAAATTCGCAGGTTGCTCGGTGTAAACTTTGTGGTTAAAGATGAGAAAGTATATCTTAACCAAAGAGATTATATATTTACAACACAGCTCATGAATTCTGTGCGGCAAATGTAAAGAGACATGTTCCAGTGCAAGCGAGCATGGACATTCTAAAAACCCACGACGGAGAAAAGGTAGACGAGAGAAAATATCACGGATTAATCGGAAAATGATTGTTTGTTGCAAATCGAAGTAGACCAGACGTATTGTTTGGGGTAATAGCACTTTCGCAGTTTTCGTGTGACCCAACCCTATATCACCGGAACATGCATCTATAAATACTCGAATATTTGTATACCACAATTGAGTATCACGTGAACTTATCAGATGCAGATAACTACAATTTAATAGGGTTTAACGGCGTGAGCTGGGCCTCCTATAGTGTAGACAGAAAATTCTTCTCTGGACATATTTTCTTCTTGGAGAATATTCCCCTGTGCTGGAAGTGTTCCAAGCAAAAATGCGTTGCTTTGTCCACCATGGAGGCCGAGGTCATAGCGCTGTCGGAAGCAGCTAAGGTGGCAAAATGACTAACGGAGATATTAGAGGAACTCAAAGAAATGGGCGTATCCGACACAAAACCCCAACTATTTTGCGACAATACGGCTGCCCTCGAGTATGCGAAGAATCGAACCAAAAACCAAAAAACCAGGCACATAGATTTAAGATACGAATATGTTAGAGATCTTGCGGAGGAAGATATTTGCGAATTTTATCACATTTCGGGAAAATGTAATGTCGCAGACATTTTAACGAAACCTCTTACCAAAGAACTTTTTGTGCGATATAGGGATTGTTTATTAAGTACAACGGGGGAGATTTGTAGACTAATTGTTCGCTGATAAAATAAGTAGGTTTAAGTTACGCGCCTTGTGGGGCCATAATGATATATGTAATCTGGCAACATCGCACGATCCAGGTATACTAAATAAACGGTGTACTGTGACCACCTCAGATCGCTCTGAGATAGAGAAGTAAACATATCGTGTCTTAATCCCCGAACCTTAATTTTTTAAAGATTTAAAAAGCCAACATGGACTTAGAGCGATTTTGGATTCCGAAATGGTGTACACTTTGTGCAATTTAGACCGTATGCATGATTGTCGGCGAACCATTTCGATCTCCTTTTGCAAACACTGCGCGTAGTCCTCGAAAGTTATCATTCTGGCTATGACGTTTGTCTGGACGCCTTTCGCCTTTTTCGTATCTTTTTTGCCGTCTACGCGAAGTACATTTTCGCCCTAAGACCTACGAATTCGATCATTATTGCACCGTTACTTTCGTCCTTCATCAGCCCCGGATCCTTTTTATTTAAGCGCGGCATATTATATGCATTGTCGATAGGATAATCGCTTGTGTCAAATCTATCAATATTTTCTTTCATGGACTACTAGATATCCTCGCATTGAATGTGATAAGTCTGTCTTTGTGTATAGAATTTTACAATTTTGTCCGTGCAAGGGAGACATGTCCTCGTGATGAAATTCATACAAGCAAATTTTTTATATGTCTAGAATGCACATACCCACGTATATCGGTTTGTTGAATTTCACATCGAGGTTTCGCAATTCAACAGCTATTAAATTTTCCGAAAAAGCATTTCTGCTGTGGAAATTCGGTTTCACGATCGTTGCCTCCGCGCCATATCGCCCTTCCCAATGTGTTAAAAGTTTTACATCCACATGATTTCGTACATTTTCCATAGTTTTACCGAATACCGCATTGTTCATCAATTTGTACAAATTTTTTTCAAAATCGTTTGTCGCGCCTGTTCTAAACCGTGTATTGAGTTCGATGTAATCGCGGAGCCTGGGGGATTGAGCGAATTGAAGCACGCGGTGTATCTTTGTAATAAGAAGACCGTGACGCGTGCACTGCTGCAGGTTGCGATAATGGATAACGTAACGCTGCTTATCATATACCGTGGCGAGTAACTTGTCCTGTCTGCTGCCAGGTGGTTTGGCACACGTCGGGCAGAACGGTAAATCAGCATGAGTGTCGTGCAGACTTTGTGGATATTCCAGATCTACCTCGAGAATGTATCCCGTGGGCGAATCGACAGCGATTGAAGACACATCAAAATTTGCAACATCTTCGACCCATTGAAATTTGGCGTATGCCAGGGGTTGATATATTGCCCATCCATAAAAATTGTTTACATCAAAGTACATCAAGTACGATGATTGTTCCGATGCGTCGTAAGATGGCATGTATTTGTTATTGGCATGTGCATATCTTCCAGAACATCAACTTAAACCACCGCGTATACCGTGTTCGATAAACATGACCATATCGATATCGGTGAGCAATTCGAATGTAATTTTGGTGTGCTTTAGCATGGCATCCCACGTGAAACCAGGTAAAGAATAATAATGTGCTGAATCTAATCCGTAGGTCTTGATACAACTTTCGCGAAAAGTTTAAAAAATATCTGCCAATAACAAGACATCTATTTTCAAATACAAATCTCTGTATTCGCCCAAGGCTCTAATGCCGAAACGCTGCCAGACAGTCTCAGCGTGCGCGTAATCGCTCTCTGATACAATCTCACCCGTTAACGAACTGTAAAATGACTCGCGCGACGGTAAGCATGAATCCCGCAGCTTGTTCGCGCAATCAAGGTATTCAAGGATAATGTTTCAAATTTGGATGGTAAAATTTTTAATTTATCTGCGCTAAGAAAAGATGCTAATTTGCCAAGACTGGTATTTAGAAATTTGTACGAATCGATGAATCGCAATTTAATACATTTTCGCGAGTCTGATTCAGTCGTATTTTCGACATCTTTTGTGAAAGAAATATACTTTTCTTTAGTAATGGCTAATACGTCAACGTGACCTTCGAAAGTGGTAGCTATTTCCTCGATAATAAAATGTGAATCGTAGCCGAATAAATTATGGAAAACTATGGGGATGTAAAAACGCATTTATATAATTTAAATTGCACTCTGAATGTGCTGGGCCTCTAAACTGCCCGGATAGATGGCAATGATCGCGGACTCGTATATCGTTAGTCTTGAATGGTTCTTCGCAAATATGGCAATGTTTTGCATTGCGAAATGTCGTCCACTGCTCGGTAGTTAAATCAAGCATTTGAGTATTTCTGATCAGAATGGGCTTGACAAAGTTTGCACAATTTTTCAGTTCGTCTACGAACCATGAAACACAATCCGCGTCGCGGCAATATCAATACATCGATAGTGATGTATCATACGAACAATGCATATAATATGCAATGCTGTGCACATTGCAATGCTGATACGCGCGCAATTTATTATCTACATCACCCACTCGGTTGTCCTCTGTTTTTTCGATGATGCACTCGAGATCTGCATATACCACGAAGGGAAGTCGCTCCTTCCCGCAGTGGTAGCCGAAACTGAGCATGTTGTTGCCTTCGCTGAGCAGTAGGATGGCACAATCATTCATCTTCCCTCAGTCCAGCGAATCAAGCTCCAACTTCTCGGTAGATCTGAAGTAGTGCGTGCATCTGTAAACCCAAAAAATTTGTTATTTAATTTTTTTCACGAGACACTTCAACATTTCATAAGTTTATATATACGTATCGATCGCAGATGATCGATCGCTGTTTCGTTTTGATTCGCTGCCATTTTCCTGTGTTGCGGTGCACTTTAAAGAAGAATTTCGAGGGAACATTACATTGAATTTTACAGTAATCAGGAAGAGTAAAATATGGGCGTAGTTACATATTAAAAGCCATGCTACGTTTAATATGTGGAAATCTTCTTTCTCTTTTCTGCCGAGCCAACTATAGAGTAATGCAATGTCATTGGTCACCAACGACGTTAGCACTCATTTGACAAAGGGTCTAGCAGGGTAAGCATGGGCAAACGGCCCCGACGCCAATTCCTGGAGTTGATACTCATTAAGGATGCTGTAGTTAAAATTTCGTAATGATTGGTTCAGTACTTTTTGAGATTTTTGTGTACATACAAACAAACGCTGTAGCTTTATTAAAATAGTAAGATAGTAAGATATAATTATCTTCTTTAAATTATTTAACTATCTTCCACCAACTCCACCATCTTCAGGTTTTAATATATAATAGCTCAATAATAGAGCATTACTCTGGATTTTTTGGAGATGGTCACTCAAAGGGTTGTTTCGAAAAGCAACCCTAAAAAATTAATAATTTTTTTCTACCCTTAATAATTGATTTACAATTTAGAGAAAAATATATGAAGTACAGTTAGTATGTAGCTATTTTTTCGTTTTTTTTTCATTCAAATATTTTAAGTAGTAACCGAGATAAAAAATAATAACATTAAGGACGTTTACCCCCGTAGTACCCGTAAATGGGGGGGGGGGGGTAGCGATTTAAAACTTTATATAATGGTGTTTGTATAATTGTTGGACCCACCATAATTTGCCAATTCTTTGACCTAAAATTTAAAAATTATTCAACATTAACATGTTAAGTATTATATTGTGTTGAAGAATTACCGTCAACAGGTTTTTTTAAAAAATCGAAACTAGATATTAACGATATTATCGAAACGAGTATATGTCCAAATTCTTAGTTTGTAGGAAGACACATAGAATATGTAAAGTGCTACGTAAGATCAGGTGTTAAATTTTGGACGTGAAAGTTGATAACATATGTCTCGTCCTATTGGACTTTCAAAATATAGTTCACACTAGAAAAAAATGACAAAAAAATTACGAAGTTTGAATTAAATTACAAATTGAGCAAAAGACACTTTTATTTTTAACTTTGATTCACAAAAGAGAACAAAAAGGCAACTGTTTAGCTTGAGGAGAGATATTATTTTCTCCATCGTGTTCTTCGACATAACTCAACTTATACTGTTTTTCCAACCATTATACTGTATTTTGTATACTATTACAATCTCCGATAAAAAATACGCGAAAAAAGTGATATTGACTGATACTACTGGAACCATAAGCAGAGGACAGCAATATAGAAAAGGTTAGGGTACTTATCCCGTTTTGATCAAAATTGGACTTATACTCGTTTGCCCGTCCATCAGATACATATTTTCTGCATACAGAATACATATATTAACAACGACGGTATTATAATTACTGCGTCATTAAAATGTGTTTTATTATGCAACATATTGTCGAATTGCTTCAAATCCTGTATCGTTTGCAAAGGAAACTGTAAGTCGTATTTGGTGAAAATGAAAGTGTTGGTTCGCTTCGAAAAAAAAACGAATTTTACTCGTCTGAGTTTCAAGTTCTTGAACTTTTTAAGCATTTAGCAACTCTATTACCAACCCACTCTTACCCTGATAAAAATCTGTCTCCAATCTGACATCAGATTGGTAGAACGGTCTGGCATGAGAGCGCAGAGTCTGACGTCAGAACCGTAGTCGTCTGTATCCGCATTTGGCTGCGTTCTGAGGTGCAGAGCCTGATGTCAGATCAGCAGCAGATTCTGGCATATGCTTGGCACATCCAACAGCGCCATCTGAGTGAGGGCCAGAATTTCCAAATAATTCCCTACGCGTGACGTCACATGGCCGCCCCTACGCACCAACACATGTGTACTATGATATCTATAGGTGTATCCCTACGCTTACATATCCATCAAGCACATTCTACAGTTTATTAAATAATTAATTCTACTTATTTTAAAAAGTATTTATTTTATTCTTTAATAATGTACAAGATCGGTGATTACAATTGTTACAAAACAAGGTAAGTAGCGCATATAAATCCAAAGAGGGACTTTCAACATTTACATTTACAAATCCACGTCCCGTAACCACTGGTAGGTACCCGGTAATAGGGGCGATATCAGAAAATTTTCTATATCATCGACTTCTTTTTTCTGTAGAATCACCATGTTCCGTATTGTGTTAGAGCTGAAAACAAATAGAACATTAGTATAAAATTAAGTACACGCCCTAGGCGATCATGCATGCTCCTGCGAACATTAACATTTATAAAAAAACATGTTTTATCTACTAAACAAGACGCTAAACATTCGCACTTCGTGCATAACCCTACTTTTCTGTCTTGCGGATAATGTGAATCTCGAGTCCCACGACGTATATAATTGAAAATTATTCAACTCCATAATTACGTTTACCTTCTGGATACGTCGAGATGATTTGTCTGGATATTGATGCTTATATATTGATGATGGATATAATATATTCCTTATTTGTGCACGGATTTTGCTCAAGTTGAGCTTGTTTTCTTCGTAAAGGTGTGCACTCTACGTAAAAAATAAGAAACTAGACGTCACAAGTAGTAAGGCTAAGCGGGTTCCAACCCAGGTCCTCTGAGGGGAGCGCGGGGCGGGCGGAAGTAAGGGCGCGCGGGGGAGCGCGGCGGAGAGAAACATGGGCGCGGGGCCTGCGGGCAGTGGAAGAGTGGTTGCGCGCGCACGAGCCGCGGAGTGGGGGAAGCCGCAACCGTGGAGGGGATCATTCCGGGCCGAGCCGCCGCGGAGACCTGGCCCACCGTCCCCAAAATTTTTCAGAGGGAGGGAATGACCCCCGAAAAGTCTTTTTCAGACCTTGGCCCACCCCGAAAAATTTTTCAGGCCTAACCCAGGGAGGGGACGGCCCCCAGGATTTTTTTCCAAACCAATATGCAGCAGAAATTTTCCCCCAACGCGGAGAAATAATAATTTTGAATCAATGATCTACAGAACCATTATGTAGAAATATTATTTCAAGCAGATATGTAGCATGCATTCTAAAGCTAACAGTATTCTAAAGCGTTCCGATTTAACGTCGCAGCGTATCGCGCGATCTCGCGTAATTTGAATCCTTTGGAGCAGCCGTACGGGATGACGTCATGTGGTGGCGCGAAGAAGGCTCGAACGGAATATGATTATGCGGCGTCAGCTGAAATTTCTTTCTCCAACGCAGAGAAATAAGAATTTTTTAAACGCCGAATCTTAAAATTTGGAGGTGGCGAGGAGAGAAGGAGGGTAAATGTATCGGAGAAATAATATAGGTTTAAGAAATTTATTTAAAATTAGAAGAATGTAAAATATAAAGAAAAAATATAAATATAATAAAAAGAATATAATAAAATAGAATAATAAAATAAAATAAAAGAAAATACAATTGGAAAAATAAAAATACAATATAAAAAGAATATAAATATAAAAAGAATATATAATACAAAATAAATGAAAAGAAAAAATATAAAACTATTCGAAGAAGAGGGATGGTGGCGATGAAGGCGGCGAAGGTGGCGAAGGCGACGAAGGCGGCCACGTATCCCACTCGATACGGTCGTCAGCAAATAGTTCACTTAATAATAAATCTACAGGAACTTGCGCAGGGTCAGTTTGAACTCCAACAACGCCAGCCCAAAGCCCCGATATTTTATTCGCGGAAACGTTATCATAATCAATCTCTGTTTTCACGTTTCGCCAAACCATACTCTTTGGAGCATGCGTACGATTCCGCAGAGATATACTCCTATACACATCATCGCAGTCTAAAAACATTTGGTCCGCATATCGACGCAACCAATATTGCTCATCATCGAGGTACTCATACGCATGGCCATTCGTTAAGTTGCGAAATACTTTTAAATAAATGTCACCATCCTGATTAGCTTCCGCCTCATAAAGTTCTACGCATCGAATTTCTTCGGTTTGAACCGCAACATTTCGACAGGCCACATACACTTTCGGACTGTGTGAATGAATAACTGTCGCAGCAGCGGTGATTGTAGCGGTAGCTGGACGTTCCAAATTTATGGGCAATGACATAGTCTGAAACCGATTTTTCTTATAATTCTCAAAGTTACTAACACAACGATTCACTAAAAAATATGATAATGAAAACTTACGGTATTAATTGATTGTATTTCCATGCGTCGAACGACTGACGATATCCTTGGAAAGAAATCTCCTTCAAAAGCAGTCTCCTTCAAAAACGATCCACTTCAAAAAGCGATTCACTTTGAAGCAATTGCACTTAAGGCGCTCGACATAGATACGATAAATTCTTTAAAAAAACGTTTCTCTCGGTAACATATGTCTTGACCGCTGCAGTAGCATTTTGAGATCTGATTTACGGCGTGAAGAACGCTCGAACGAAATAGAATTATGCGATGTCAGCAAATCTTAGAATTACGTGGCGAGGAGAGAAGGAGGACGGGTAAATAAAATGGAGAAATAATATACGTTTAAGAAATTTTATTTAAAATTAAAAGAATATAATTTAACATTTTTTCCTACGAGCATCAGCTAGAATATCATTGATGGCGCATGCTACCAGTTCGCAATCTATATGATAATCTTCACAGTAATGTTCGCTATCACATATGATTTTAGCAGCACGACGCGCATCTAATGTTTCGCAGGCAACATCGCCCTGCTGTAGCACGTTGACAAAAGTTTCAAATTTCGTCTGCACATCTCTTACATTTTGATGCAGCTGCGCATACACATAGTCTATACATGGTTCAAGATTTAATAAAAATGTTACTGTATCCGGTTTGAAATACAGTGGCTTATCATGTAGCATCATCTTTACAATCGGAGAATTATAGATCTCACAAAAATCCATTGCTAATTTATCCATCTGCATCGAAGGTGATCCAGGTAATCGTGAACGTTCTTCGATGGCTGTACGACTGTTGCATAGCGCATGCCATGTATACGATGGTAACGTGAGATACATCCCACGATTGTCACCGAGAACCATTTCTACATCGACCGTAGGCCGTACGTGGATTCCAATTTCAAAATATTTGCTGCCCATAGATGTTAATGCGTATCTTCTGACCATGATACGCGATGTTCGGCGCGGGCTAAGAGAACAATCAAAGCAATGAAATTGTCTGCTCGTATTAGGAATACAATTTTGAGAATATGTGAAAATTAAGCCTTACCAATAAACTGTATCCTCCCCGCATTGATCTACGCCATCATCTCGCACGATCCGAACATAATAATTCATACGTTCGACGTTTCCTTCGGCACTGGTACTGCACATTTTTTTTCAGAGCACTATTTGTTCCGTCGAAAGCCACTGAGGCTACTGAGCGATTGATGGAATAGCATTCGGGAGATTGGCTTAAATAGCGGTGCAATTGGGTCCCCCACCCCCGCATTTTATTCTAAAGCTACCAATTTTTCCATAATGTTTTTCAATCTTAACGTCGCAGCATATCGCACGATTGCATGTAATTTAATCCCCATCGTCAAGGATAAAAGTCTCGACACGTGTTGAATGTAATATAATACCTTGGGAAGCGCCGAATCGTAGAATTATGCGGTGTCAGCAGAAACTGTGTCGGATGATTTTGCGCGCTAATTCGTCATACGCGTGAATCATAGAAAGAATAATGCTGTATCGGCAGAAACTGCACAGAACCATGTTGGGACGGATCGTCGATTTTGCATGCGTTGCATTCGAGGGGGGAGGGGGGCTACGCCAATAGAGTTAGACAGAGATACCAGCCCATGGTATCAGTCTTAAAAGCGCGCTGTAAACTGCACAAAGCCTCGAATCGTTGCAACGTGTTGCGAGGAAAAGACATTACAATCCATTTACGACCATGGTAAAATTCGCGCAAGGAGATCGCCGATTGTTGGATCAATCTGAACGATTGATTTCGGGGGAAGAATTCCTCGCGTGGGAAGAACGGTGCAACGAGTGTATCGACTCGTTGGAAGAACACAGCCTAGTGAAACGCCCGCGATTATCGATTGGTGTTCAACAATCGCTCATTGCTCGAATCGCGCGACTCGAAGGACTGAAACATTCGTTGCGCGGCCGTTTCGTGCGCGAAGGTGCAGGACATTCGAGTACGGGACTTTTGTGGCGCGAAATAGACACTGCGTTCGATAGCCGCGTGTTAACCGGTGCCGTGCTCAATTCGAACTATATCGAGCCGCGCAACTTACTCCAAGATGCGGCGACCATTGTGTTGTAGCACGTACGGGGCGCTTTGAGGAAACGTCGAAACCTCAAAGTGAACACTGTATTCAACGGCGAATTTGTGGCAGGCGATAAACATGCTTGCAAAAGGAACTGCACCCGGAACTGCGAATTCTTCGGCACATCCGATCTGCAGGAGTGGTACCAGCGATGCCTCGGATGTTACAAACATCACTTCTGAAAGTCGTTCAGCCACTGATGATCCAGTCAGCAGCCACCAGGAGGTAGGAGATCAGACTGAGATGGGACCGAGCCGATGCAGCGGGCCGGTACCACTGGGGGAGGCGTGAATGCGTCATTGCACATCCCTCCAGAAGAAGCTACTTCTGTAGGACCAGAACACTCTTCAATGGACATGGATTTGAATATTGATTCGGTCAATATATGGTCTGACTATGAGAAGGGGACCAAGGAGAAGGGTGAAGTGCCTCCCAAAGGCGGACAGGCCCCCTCCCACCCCCCACCCTCGAAGAAAACCGCAGAGGCGAAGGGGTGGAGACGAGGCACCTCTTAAAGGCCACCAGATGTGGAAAGGTACGGTGGGTGACTACTTCGACCAGAAGCTAGCTTTAGCGCGAGGGTTAAAGGCGCAGTCCCCAAGAGATCATCGATCTCGACCGGGTGGCCATCATCCCAAAGACCGCAGGAAGAAGACCACGGGGGATATCCCGTTAGGCAGGACCCTAAACAGGACCCCCCCTCGGGGAAGCGGTGCCCAAAAGGCGGGAAGCAAAGAGCGCCTGACCGAAGAGGCGTTAAGTCGCGTTGCAGAGGTGACCTTCACCCGGCTTCCTAGGGCCAGGTCATCCTCGACGACTAGGGCGGAGGATCTGGTGAGGCGGAACAGTCAGGCTAAGAAGGACCGGGATATGAAAGACTTTGTGGTGCCGATTGTTCCGGCCCCCAAAAAGAAATCACCCCATCAGGTTCATCAGACTCACCCGGCGGAGAGAATGGCTCGGCTGCTAGCCAAAATGTCCGGAATCGTTAAGGGACTGTCGGCGGCCTTTGGTGAATATGTGACCGCGGGTGAAGGGAAACCAAACCCGGCTATGGCCGAGGCCTCGGAAATAGTAGCCAGGAGGTGTAGAGAAGTCGAGGACGTGGTAGCGGGCACTGCTGGTCCGTGGTACTGACTTGTCGAGCCCAATGTCGACCAGGGGTATAACCGCAAGGAGCGCATCACTCGGGGCCTCCCCGCCGTACTGCCCGAGTGGAGACATGCGTCCGGAGGTGCGTGGTCCCCGGACGGAGGGTATGCCGCTCTTGGACAGGGGCAAACAAGGAGGAACCGGGAATACCCCCAAGGGTAAGGAGAGAGGGTTAAGGAGAAAGGGAAACAGGCCCCGCAACTCTCCAACGGAGCATGGTCAAGGAGCGAAGAAGAGGATGTACTCTGATGTGGTGAAAGCGTCTGAATCGCGGGGGAGAGAACTTTCCTCCGGTCCTGAGTTAGGTCCAGGGAGTTTCCTCGACACGCCCCCGACTGGAGTGGTGGAGGAATGGCAGCGCCAGGGACCTCGAAGTCTGACCAAGAGTGAGCGCCGAGCTAAGGGACAAAAGGAGGTAGAACTCCTGATGAAGTTCCCTCGAAACAGCGCCTCTTATAGTCAGCAACCGGACCTAGTACCGCAGCAACCGCTATTTCCACAACAACAACAGCAGCAAGGTACTTCAATGTCTCAACATACCCCCCAGCGGGGTCAGGGAATGCATAGGTAGCAAGAACTGCAGGCCCCACTCCTCTTGCAAGGAGGGCAGGCCCAGCCTATGCCTATGTAGCACCAACAACATCATAACCAACAACCTCAACCGCAGCCTCCCCGCTCGGGTCCTCCTAAGCCGCCCCCAGTGAGAAGGCCGGAGACGGTGTTGCTCAAGGTGCCCACAGGATCTTCATACATTAACACCTACAAGGCTCTACTGGCTGAGGGCAGGGAGACACTAGCGACCCCCTCCAGGGTCGACCACCTTGTGGTGTGGTGAGGGGGCTCTAGGACAGTGGCGATGGCTGCCGTCGGGCGCTCCGTGGGGGACGTCCCTCGCGTTGGCGGTGGCTGCTACTGCCTCTAGCTAAGGGTTGACCAAAAAACTCCAGCGGCGTACCTGAAAGGAAAGAAGAGCTCGGCATAAAGAATCCGTGTCCTAGGATTTGTTCTACTTACCTGATGGTGAAGATTGCGGATTTCCCTCGTGGAACCTGGAAAGAAATAGCTTTTTTAACATCGTTACCGTGGACGGTGGAGAGTCCCCCCCCCCCCGGTGGTTCCCCCCTCCCCGCTCCCAACCGCTGTTGCGGTGAAACGGGTGGGGCCCCCCGGAGTGAGGCGTCTATAGGAGGAAGAAAAGAGGAAGGAGAGAAGAAGTGAAGAAGGAGGTCCCCCGACCCCGCAGATCGGGACCGGGTGTGAGTTCCCGCTGGAGGAAGGACCCAGTGACTGTTTGGGGTCCCCCCGGTTTATATGGGTGAAGCTGCTTGGCCATCCATTGGGACAGTTGTCTGGAGGAAACCCGCTGGGCGGTGGGGCCGTCGCCCCTAAGGCAACGTAAATGATCTGATGCCAAGAATTAGCCTAGCCTCGGATGAACACAAGGCGATTCCTAGTAAAAGCAAGGGATGACTGTGACCGATGACACCGAGCCGAAGCAGCGGGCCGGTGCCACGAGGGCGGGGGTCAACACACCATTGCACGCCCTCGAAAAATCGACGGCTGCTAGACCAGACAAAACACCAAAGGACAACGATTTTGAAGACGATGAATGGTCATGAATTTCATCATCTAGGAGAGTGCAAGAGAAAGCCCCTAAAGAAAGGGCACAAAAGTGGCAAATAAGATGTACTCTGACATCCTCAGTGAAGGGCCAGTTGGCCTGGGAAACAGGCAAACTGGCAGAGCTTTTCGATACTACAGTGGCATCAGCCCTCCGTAAAGGAGAAAAGATGATAATTTATTTAGATCATTCAATGATGTTTGGTGGAAAACATCATTCCGGAGACTCCTCCAACGAAAATCCCTCTAGAGAAAATGCTAAAAACAACTCTGCCGCAGAAAAGTACCGCGATGAATCCCCAAGTGTTACTCACACCACTCCTAAGGAGTGGGGGGAAACCTGTAACAGGGACGGTACCCAAATTGGGAGAAATAGAGAAGGGAGGGCTGATCCAGGTATCACCCAGGAACAGCGGTGAATATATAGCACCCGTGATGCCCCCACCGGTGAGCTCCAAGGTCTTGAAGCCGACGGGAATAGAGTCACCAGGTACAAAGTTGCAGCATCTTCTAGCAAGAATGGCGGACCTAGTTAGGGCACTGTCGGAAGTTTGCGGTGAACTGATAACAGTGGGAAACACCGACAGTGACCCTAGGGTCGCCAGAATAGCCACCGAAGCCACTAGAGGTTGTAAGGAAGTTATGGATACAGTAACGGAAGCTATTACTGTACACAGTACTGTTAGGAAAAAGAGGGTAGATACCTTAGATAAAGATCCTGGATGCAGGGAAGCGACAGGAGATACGAATAAGAAAAAGAACAAGAAGAAGGTTGCAGACGTAAGGACATGCGCAACACAAACGGAGGATCGCCTATACATTTTTGGCTCAAGACCAACCCCTCGTCAAGCGAGGAGAAGTAATAACGTTACGCAGTCACAGAAGGGAGGCTGTGCATCTCCCCAGGAGGAGGTGGCCGGTCCCAAGAAGAAATTGTTTTTGGAGGCGGTATTAGTTACTCCACAGGTACGTAGGGACCCCACCCCCGATACCCCTAACAGTGGTCAAGAGGCAGGAGTGAATAACGAGTAGAGCTGTACTAGTATCTGAATATTCGGGTAGCTTGAAATCCGAACCAATCCGGGACTCGGTTTCCAAGCCGAGCCAGGTACCCAAAAGAACCGAGCGGCTCGGATAGAACCAAGTATTTGAATTTTTTCAAGCGGCCCGAAAGAACCGGGCGGATTGGATGGAACCGAGCGGCTCGGATAGAACCAAGTACTAGAATTTTTCCAAGCGGCCCGAAAGAAACCGGGCGGATTGGATAGAGCCAAGCGGATTGAATTTTTCCAAGCGGCTTGAAAGAAACCGGGCGGCTTGGAAAGTAAGCGAGCAGGCCGTAAGAAACCGGATGGCTTGGAAAGAAACGAACGGTCTGCTCGATCTTCATTCGGACCGTTCGTCCAAATCCATTCAATCCGCCCGGTTCTTTCGGGCCGCTTGAAAAAGATTCAAGTACTTTGTTCTATCCGAGCCGCTCGGTTCTTTCGGGTACTTGGCTCGGCTCGGCTTGCTTTTTCCGGGTACTTGAACAGCTCTAATAACGAGGGAAGACAGACCTCGATTGCTGGAGCCGACCAGGATTTAGCAGATCAGGAGTGGCGGAAACAACAGACCATAGGCCAGCTGAAGAGGGACCGACGGGAAAAGAGGAAAAAAGACATACAGGCCAGAAAAGCGGTAACTTACAAATACCGCAACAACAACAGCAGCAGCAACCGCTGCAGAGACAACAAGAACGCTCAGTGAGAGCGGGAGGTAAAACCCCCTCGCGAGGAACACAAAAAGAGCCCCCAAAGAAGGACGGACGGCCAACTATAAGGAGAAGACCTGAGGCTATTTTGGTAAAGGCCTCTAACCTATATAGAGGTTTATAGGACGCTGGTCACGAAAGGCCGAGAGGCACTCAAAGCGGTGAGTGCGGTTAAGAAAACTAGAATAGGGCACATATTGATAGAGCTGGAAAAGGAGGTGAAGGCACCCACCGTAGCAGCGGAGCTGCTGCAACTGGTGGGTAACGCCCTCGTGATAACGTTTCTACAGGATAAAACGGCTCTCAAAATAAGGGACATCTACCCGTTGGCGGATGCCCAGACCCTTTGTACAGACCTAAGCAAAGTCCTAAAGATCGAGCAAACGGCAATCAGAGTCAAAACTCTCGGAATGGGGCCAGGTGGTACGCAGATCGCCGTAGTAGAGGTACCGACAAACTCCCTAAACAAAAGAACAGAGTGTATGAAATTTAGATCGGGCCTCACGAAGGCGAGGGCGAGGATTTTATCACAGACGAGGTATAGAATAGACCTATCAACCAATGTATTTTTCTGTCACCGGTTTGGGGGGTCCTAGGACCCCCTTAGCATTTCAGTGTCGCATGCAACGTTACCGGTGAAGTCTCGAAACAGATTGTAACGCTACGCGTGGTAGGAATTAGAATTCAGCACGGGTAAAACAAGGTTATTTTTTGACAGTCGAAGCCCGCGATTTACAAATGTTTCTGTTAGAGTAACAATTTAAAAATCGTCTTATGAACATATTCCGTTCAACGGAAGAGAAAGGAGGATGAATATAAAACGATATCACATTCGCCTTTTAACTTTGCTATCCTATTCCGGTTTATTTAACGCAAAACAAATTTCATTCGCCTGCAATAACGTAATTTGTAAAAACAGTGCTTTAATGTTTTTTAAGAGCACCTGTTGCTGAACCCCACCCATTCATCATGTGTTTGCGCATACATTAATGATGGTCTATATGATATAATACAGACATATAATAATAACAACAATAATAATAATAATAATAATATCTTTCTACTGTACTATATTATTTAAAAGGAACATATCGAACCCGTACACACCGATTTTGATGGAATTTTGCAAGTGTGTAGAGTAGCTAAAAATATTCGATACATATTTTTTGAAGAAGGAATTCATTCTCCTCCATAACAATTAGAAAAATTTATTTGTTTATACTATATACTAACTGACGTTGACTGACTAATGTTAACTGATGTTCGGATGTTTCAGTAAGTTTATACACTATGTCCGATTTGTTTGTATATTATTTTTCACACGCTATTATTTTATTAACTATTGAAAAAGCAGTAAATGTTTCATATGAAACTTTTTTTATTTGATCGAGGAAACTGAATAGTATAGGAGGAGAAAGGAGTACGGTATTTAGAATGCAAGAAGTGAATATATTTAAGGTTTGGAATACATAATGTGCTCGACACGACCGTCCTATGCGAGCGACTGCAGGAGACCAGAAATGGCCAAAAAATTATTTGAAATAAAAATTTGTGTACGAAATTTTTATTTCAAATAATTTGTTGGCCATCTCTGCAGGAGATTGCCTTCGTCGGCCGCCGATCGTCTCGTTCTTTTGTCCATGTCGACGGGATCGACGTCGCATATCTGCCGCGTCCACCAATGCGTTTGCAGACTTCCGAATCTATTGTTCTGGTTTTCTCGATTTCAAAAAAATAAAAATGCGATAAAAAGTAAAAAATAATTTTGTCCCTTATTTAATCTATGACACTCAATTTTTTTAAGTCGGCGCCAGACTTACACAATGCAAATGATGAGGCACCGATATAAAAAAAATTCAGTGTCGTATATTAAATAACGAACAAAATTATTTCTTACTTTTTAGTGCATTTTTATTTTTTTGAAGTCGGTTTTAATTATAATTTTCCATTTTATGCAACGATGCGCCATTATTGTGGCTTTTACACGCAGGTGGTGAAAAATCTCTCCGTACGGGAGTATAGCGCCGCGGTCAACCCTGTCGTAGCTAAAAGTTTTGAAATTGAGACGGGTACGAGACCAGACGACATTGTTTTCAAACTTCATTACAGTAATCTGGGGTGCGAGTGGTAAATCGAATCATAAAAGCGGAGCGCGCGGCTCGCTTACCTGGGCCGGGAAATTCCCAATAGCTCTTTGCCACGTGAATTTGAAAGAGACCATCCCAAAATTTTCGAAGCTCGGGGATCACTGCTGTTCAGCGGTCGCTGGCAGCTCTCCGAAGAGATTGCCTTCGTCGGCCGCCGACCATCTCGTTCTTTTGTCGATGTCGACGAGCTCGACGTCGCGGTATCAGCCACGTCCAACAATGCGTTTGCAGACCTCAGAATCTATTGTTGTGGTTTTCTTTTTCATTATTTTATCTTCAATGCAGTGTATGCATAGATAAGACTTAAGGGGCAACTAATCAGACATGTCTTTGATAGTAGCGGTGTTTTAATTTTTTTCCTAGAATTTTTGTGTCTGAATGTTTTAAACTTTTAACTACTCAACGCCACGCTTATACCGGCTTCCATTAATACCATTTTTTGGAATGAGGCGCCATTATTGTGGCTTTTACACGCAGGAGGCGAAAAATCTCTCCGTGCAGGTGTATACCGCCGCGGTCAATCATATCGTAGCTTAAAATTTTGAAATTCAGGACCATTATACTCATTCATCTTTTTCCTTCAGTGTCGGATCTGTATTCGTACTCAGAAAGTTAAAATTCGATGGCCACGACAATCTGGCCTTTTCACTGTACGCTCTCTTGAAATCGGTTGAACGGTAACGCGTACCTTTTTTTACAACCCTGAGGGGTTCTTAGGTAAAAGCTTTCAAACGATGCGGCTCGGGGGTCATAAACGCTAGAGTAGTGACATAAGGACAAAGTTAGCAATAGGCCATTCAGTAATCAGTATGCCAATTTCTATCATAGAAGTATCACAAATGGATTACTAGTATTTTTCTGATGAAAATGAAACCAAACTTGATAAAATCCTGATTATTTTTAATGACTGTGATGGAAAGTACTTGGAGTAGAGTAATTGAGGAAAGTAATGAAGAGTACCTGAATTCTACGTGAACTGACACGGAACTGCTATTTGTGCTCAGATCTTAACGTAAGCGATACCTACGCTCGTGTATTTACATGGTAGATGTTTTTTATAATTTTTAAATCCATTTAATAGTTAATAAGGACAGAGCCAATCAATTTGTAACGAAACGTAGGGATTTAGGGGCCTCGGATCCCAAAAACTACGAATATAAATTTTACAAAAACGTTTTAATTCATTATTTTCAATGATTTTTACATGTCGTAGGATGGGCACCGTCTGTTTAGACACGCGCGATGTGCAGAGATTTGCGGGAATGTTAGTAATAGCGTCAATTTTTAATATTTTTCCACTACATGTAAAATACTAACAATCAATTTCATCTTGCAATTTATAGTTTAAGCTCTCAAGAAGTGCCATATTACAGCGCCATATAGGCTCTTGATCCCCGAAATAGATTTTCAGAGAGAAATCCGGCATGAGTCGTTGACAAACCAAGCCAAAGCGTAGCTTAGCGAAAGCCCGCCCTCTATGTTAAACTCTCACTCTAAACAAGTCACATGTATACAAGCACGCACACATGTTTCAGTATTTCAACACATTTCAGAGTAGTTCTTGAGTTGGACGCTGTTCATGAACAGAGGTCGCTAAATTCAGTCCTCAAATTATGGGTCGGTAACACAGTTTGGGTGGTGACATGAAGTCCCATAAGGTGATAGGTCTATTCCATACCTCGTCTGTGATTTTATAGAGAAGTACGAGATGTTTCAAGTGCCACATGTTACGGCACCTCGCTATAGACTGCAAGACTGTAATGGAGGGCGAGGAAAGATGTAGGATCTGTGGCGAATGTAGGCACACGATAGGGGACTGCGGTAATGCACCCAAATGCATTATATGTACGGACAAAGGGCTGTCAGGGAACAGGGTCGCGCACGTGACTGCATCCCTGGCATGCCCCTCCAGTAAAAGAGTCCCGGCAGCGGAGGGCCGCAGAAACCAATACCCAATTAATGCCACAAAAGCAACCCTTCAAGATCCTGCAAATTAATCTGAATCATTGCAGGCTGGCACAGGACCTAATGGTTCAAAATGCCTGGGAACTAAGGGTGGATATTGTGATTATCTCTGAACCGTATAGACAGCTTCCAGAATGGGAAAATGATGGCACAGGAGACGCGTCCATCTGGGTTACAGGATTCAGAGGTAGATTGGCGACACTCACTAAGAAGATGGTGGCAGGGGGACTGGTGGCAGTTGAAGTGGAAAAAATATACATTGTTAGCTGCTACTGCTCCCCAAACCGGAAAGTGAACTTCCCGGGATACCTAGATGAGCTTGAGGGTATTATCGTGGAAGCCTAGACCCCCGGTAAGGGTATTATCCTCGCTGGGGATCTTAATGCCATGGCGGCAGTTTGGGTGGGGGTAAGACCGATAGGAGAGGACATCTTTGTTTGGGTCTCCTCGGTAGACAGGGTATAGGCCCCATCAAGGTCAAAGGAAAGTTTACCTTTTGTCGTAACGGGGGCAGGTCTCTAATTTATATTATGGCTGCAGATAGAGGCACAACTAGGAGGCACGCGAGAAGTGCCATCCTCTCCCACCCCTCGGAATCCAACCATAGATATGTTCCGCATATCTTCTCAGGTAACACGAACCCACCAGCAGGCCCGACCTGGACACCACACGATATGGAATTTCTAGACCCGAATGGTGTATCTAGAAAATATAAGGAGTTGAGGGTTGGCGGGACTGTTGAAATCCACAACCGGGACGGTCCAGAACCAATGGCTGACAGGATGCAGCGCATAATCGGAGAGGTGGCTGGGAGCGAGTTAATGAAGAAAATAATCTCTAGGGGAGCGAAAAAACCAAATCACTGGTAGTCTCCGGAAATGGCAGAAGCAAGGAAGCTGATGCATGCAGCTAGACGGGTCCACCAGCGGAAAAGGAAAAAGAAGCTGTCGGATGTCGCGAAATACAAAAGGATATATATGAAGGCAAAAAGACACCTCCAAATCACGATTTGAGGGGAAAAGAATGCCACTGGTCAGAACTAATAGGAATAGTAGACACAGACCTTTGCGGAAAACCCTGCGAGATTGTGATGGCGAAGCTCAAAGGCAGAACAGCTAAAAAGACAATCTCGATGGCGAACGCCAAAGAAATTGCGACCAAGCTTTTTTCAACAGTGCCAGAGGAACGCCGAACCACGCAATCGGGAACACTGCAAAGATGGATCAGGTCCCGGGATGAAAGAACAATATGGAGAACGTCACGTTGGACTTAATAGGGAAGTCTATTAGAAAAATCAAGCCCAAGAAGGCACCGGGTCTGGACATGATACCTTCCGAAGTTGTGGCGATAATATTAAGAAAACATCAGGAGGACTTTAAGGACATAATCCTGGATACTCTGGGTAGAGGTAAAATACCAAAGGTGTGGAAAGTGGCCAGGGTCGTACTTATGCCCAAGCCGGGGAAAGACCCTATGGACCCTGGGGCATACAGGCCCATCAGTATACTCTCTGCTTTGAGCAAAGTATGGGAGTATACAAGTAAGGCCTTCTTGGAGAACGAGCTTGGACCTGACCCATTCCATGTGAAACAATTTGGATTCAGAAGAGGGTCGGGCACCGCGGATGCGACAATGGAGGTGGCACGCTTTGCCGAGAATTGTAGGGATAAAAATTGAATGTGCGCCCTCATTGCAATCGACGTGAAGAACGCTTTCAACGCGCTGAGGTGGTCCCAGATACTCAAAGAGCTGGAGAGGAGAGGTACATCGAACACGCTACTGAAAATCATGGAGGATTACCTCAGTGACAGGAAAATTGTCATCCACGCATCTGATGGGGTGGTGGAGGTGAGCGTGACGGCAGGGGTTCCACAGGGCTCGGTACTTGGACCTTTTTTGTGGAATCTTGTGTACGATGGGGTCCTAAATAAGATGAATAAATTGAATAACACAGAGGCAGTAGTATATGCCGACCACCTAGCCGTCTTGTTTACCGCTAGGAATCCGGCCCAGCTAAATAACCTTATAAACAGAGCTATGGAGGTACTGGCACAATGGTTTGCGAAAACCAGGCTGGAAATCGCAAAAGAGAAAGCGGAGGTGACGTACCTAAGGGGGGACAAGGCTGGTAGAATAGCCGACCCCCAAATTTTAGGCACGAATATCTAAAAAAAAAAAAAGAAAGTCAAGTATCTTGGAGTAACTTTGGATAACCAAAGGAATTTCAGGCCGTACCTGGAAAGGGTGCTGACTAGGGCTGAGAGAGTGGTCGGGGCACTGGGACCACTGCTCCCCAACACAAGAGGCCCGTCACAACAGTCCCGTAGGTTATACTACACGGTTTGGGAGTCAATTGTTCTCTACGCGTGCCCAGTATGGGAACCTACCCTTGCTGTGGAAACGAGGAGGAATATAATCAGGAGGGCCAGCGTTCCACGTTGATCAGGACAACTACGGCCTACAGGACTGTATCTTTCCAGGCTCTTTGTGTACTAGCAGGAAGAACGCCAATAGATATTAAGGACGGCATGTGGAGGGATATTTATAATGACAAAGATAGGGATGAACGAGACCCAGCGATCAAGAGGGACAAGGTGGCCCTCAAGTGCAAGGAGGTAACTCATAGGAAAGCGGCACTTAACAAAGCGATGAAGCGGTGACAGAAACAGTGGGAGGAAAGCGATGGAGCGAACTGGACCCAGAGAATTATGAGAAGGATGGAAACATTCTCCACGCAAGGCAAACCGGGTTTCACAATGGACTTCCATTGCACGAAACTGCTTACAGGCCACGGGGTTCCGGACCTTCAAGAAGAGGATCGCCAAGTCGACGGAGGATACGTGTCTGGATTGCGGAGATGAAATACTAGACGACGCAGAACACGTTATCACTGTATGCCCAACCTATAATGAGGAAAGGCGGATATTAGTAGCGGCTATTGGAGGGGAGGTGAGACCAGAAACACTAGTGGATCTAATCACGAAATCCGAGCAGAACTGGTCTTGTTTTAAAACCTTCGCAGCCGTGGTTATGAAGGATAGAGAAGAGAAAGAGAGAGCCATTGAAAGAGCGGAGAGGGAGGAACACCTCCGAATTAGGAGAGAGGACATGGCCAAGAAAAGGACAGAGAGAAATTGCCTCGCCGGAAAGAGAAAGAGAAAAAAGAGCGCGTAAGTCGAAGGAGGACCAAGGATTAGATCCCAGGTGAACGTGTATATATGGACCACCGCCAAACGATTGCATGATTATTTTATTTATTTATATATTTATATATGTATATATTTATTTATTTATGAGTCGTGATGGTCCTATTTATTATATACATGTGCACATTTATTATTTATTTATTTACGTAAATGTGTCCCTGGTATTTATTAAATTATACGGTACCTGTATGTGTATTGTTAATCTTGAGTAAGGAGAAGCCTAGGTAGATATCCACTACGAGCCAAACGTGGTCCACCGCTTCGTGCAAGATGAAGGGAAGTAGTCTAGCCCAGTACCCCGGTCATCTAAGGTGGTACCAGAAGGAGGTCCCTACGAGGGGGGTTTTTAGCGAGTAGTCCGTTCTCGGAGAGTCCCGCATAACCCCAGCATATGTCGGGGTATGCGTAAATGCATTTCCCTCTTCCCCCTCCCCAAAAAGGGAGACACTAGCGGGGGTTCCAGGAGTAAAGAGGAGCCTGCGGCACGTCCTCTTGGAAATAGAGCGGAAGTACAGCGCGAAAGCGCTCGTAAAGAGCATAAAGGAGAAAATTGAAAACGGCTTGAACTGTATCCCGATGCAAGACCGTAGGACCCTGGAAGTTAGGGGTCTTGACCCTACGGTAGAAGGCCTGGAAATACTTCGGGACGTGTGTGTGTGGGGGGGGGGTGTTGAATGTGGGACCAGAACAGCTGGCTATTAAGGTGGTAAAGATGGACCCGCTGAGGAATCAAACAGCGGTCATCGAGTCCCCACGAAAGAGTTGAGAAACCTTCCTGAGGTGGTTAGGGTCAAGATCGGTCTGACAGTTGCAAGGATCAGAACCCCACCAACTGGGGCACCTGGCAAAGGTCTGCCGCTCAACCAAAGACGGTACGGAGTTGTGCAGAAGATGTGGTAGCGACAACCATCTTATAGCTAACTGCAACAACCCGCCGAAGTGTACGGTCTGTACGGGTGAAGGTGCTACCGGGGTAAGGGCTGCCCATGTTACTACCTCGCTGGCCTGTCCGGCCAATAGGGACGGAGACCCAGGGTAGTAAGAGCGGAAATAATCAGAAGCGAACCAATGGCCCTCAGGGTGGTACAAATTAATTTAAATAGATGCAGGCTCGCGCAGGACCTGATGGAGCATAATATCTCGGAACTGAACGTTGTCGTCGTCATTATTTCCGAACCGTACCGGCAGCTCCAGTACTGGAATAACGACTCAACAGGTGATGCTTCTATTTGGCGTACCGACTTCAACGGCCATTTCCCTACTCTCGCCCGGACGGTGAGTGCGGATGGCGTCACGGCAGCGATGGTAGACGGTAAGCTGATTATGAGCTGCTATTACTCCCCGAACAAGAAGTTGACCGAGTTTCTTGCCTATCTGGACACTGTAGATGGTATACCGGTTGAAGCCAGAACCGCTGGTATGGGCATCATTATTGCGGATGATTTCGACGCGCGTTCCCCGGCTTGGGGAGGTCTCAAGCTTGACAGGCGCGGGATGGCGTGCCTAGACCTGTTTGGGAGGCACGGCCTTGTCCCCATCAGGCTCTCGGATCGGTTTACGTTCTTAAGGAACAATAGAACGTCTGTGATCAATTTTATGGTAGCGGACCTGGTAACATCCCGGGGTATCAGTAGCGGGGTCCTCAATCACTGCACGTTCTCCGACCACCTCTACGTTCTACATAACATCAGAAAGCCTAGGAGATCGGCCCCGGTCCCTGGGTGTGTGCAATACTCCGTGAAGAATCTGGATGTTGGCGCCATCGCCCGCATGTACGCGCAGCTCAGGCGTCCGGATAACGAAGATTACGAGGCTCGGTCTGGCTTCCCTGCGGCCAGTGATGAGTCGCTCCTTGGAAGAATCCAAAGAACCTTGGAAGAGGTTACGGGGGCATTCCTACCGAGGAAATACCTCCCTCGCGGAGCCAGGAAACCTAACTTCTGGTGGACGGAGGAAATCGCTGAGGCGAGGCGGGCATCGTTCCGTGCAAGGAGGTGGTTCCAGTGACGAAGGAAGAAGGGGGCCCCTGATGCCGAGGAGGCTAGAGTGGCCTATGTCGAGACCCGAAAGCTGGTCCAAATAAAGATCTGGAGAGCCAAAGAGAACTAGTGGCGGGAGCTGAGATCCCTGGTCGACCTGGACCCGTGGAGTAAGCTGTATAAAGTGGTGATGGCTATGCTGAAGTGCAGACCCCCGAGGACAGAGATGACCCAGCTCCAGGTGCGAAAGGTTATCGACCGGCTGTTCGTCACGTCCCCGCACCCCCGGGCCCCGTAACAGATGGACCCCAGGCGGGCGAGACAGTTGGAGGACGGGTGGAAACGGCTATTCACTTGGTGAACCTGGTCATCATCAAAGAAGTGGTCGCCAAGATAAAGACCAAGAAACCCCGGGACTCGATGCCGTGTCGTCGGAGATAGTGGCTTGTACGACGAAAGCCTATCGGGCTGACCTCGGGGAGATGATCAAGGACTCGCTGAGGAGGGGTTATATCCCACCGGCCTGGAAGGTGGCGAAGCTCGTCCTGATCCCCAAGCCGGGTAAGGAACCGATCGACCCAAGGTCATACCGACCTAATAGTGCGCTCCCCGCCCTTAGTAATGTGTGGGAATACGCTATTAAAGCCGTACTGGAGAAACAAATGGGCCAGGACTCATTTCGTCCCTCTCAATTTGGGTTTCGTTGAGGGACTGGGACCGTGGATGCAGCCATGGAGGTCACCAGGTTCGCAGAGGAGTGCACAAGGAGGAAGTGTCTATGCGTTATGGTTACGATAGATGTGCAAAACGCTTTTAACACGCTGAGGTGAGGTTTGGTACTGGACGAGTTGAAGAAGAGGGGGGTATCGGCGGATGTTTTGATGGTCCTCCGAAACTACTTCTGCGAGAGGTGGGTCTTGGTGTTTACCCCGAAGGCCCGAGTCAACGCCAGATTCACGGCAGGGGTTCCCCAGGGCTCGGCGCTGGGCCCCTTCCGCTGGAACGTCGTATACGACGGGGTGCTGAAGGGTCTGGACATTAACAGATTTATAAAACCAGTGGCATAGGCGGATGATTTGGCGGTGCCGCTATCCGCTACGGATATTGACCGGCTCGAACGGATGATGTCGTCCAGCATGGCGATAGTCGAGCGGTGGTTCGCTAACTCTGACCTCCGTGTGGCCACCAGTAAGACCGAAGTGGTTATATTAGCAGGTCTTAGGTCAGATAAGAACCGGGAATTCCCGATGATGGGGACGACGATTACCTCCGCCGAGTCGGTCAGGTACCTGGGGATTATTATGGACTGTCGGAGGAGATACAAGGCCCACCTGGAAAATGTCACCACGAGAGGGGATAAGTTGGTGGGGGCGTTGGCTGCCCTGCTCTCGAACACGGGGGGTCCTTCAATACACGCCAGGCGTTCGTACTATGCGGTCTGGGAGTGCGTGGTGATATACACAGCCCCAGTGTGGGCTGGCGCCGCGGACTTCCGGGCAAACGGTTCGATTTTGAGGAGAGCACAAAAAACGGCGCTCGTTAGGACTACCACTGCATACAGGACGGTGGCATATCAGGCGCTATGCGTTCTGGCGGGGACAATGCCCCTCCGAATAGAAGCAGGCATATGGAGGTCGGTCCACCGGGCTAAAATGGAGGATAAGGCTAACCCTCAGTTTCGGGTTAAACGCCACGGAAATAGAGACCAGGGCAGCGGAGTTTAGGAGACGTTCCCTCGCGGAGGCGATAAATAGGTGGCAGGCGGAATGGAACGTGTTCGACCCCACGAACTGGACGAAGAGGCTCGTTGGATCCGTGGAAACTTTCCTGGGTAGCGCGGGGAAGATATTTCATATTGACTATTGAAGCACGAGATGGACCTGAAGGGCCCATATAACAACTGCAACTGATGCACCGGGGGTATTATGTGCTCAGGAGGCAGCAAATTACAGGATGCCATGCATCAGCAGGAGTGTTAATTGAATTTGTATATACTTAAGTTATTACAATGTAATATGTGTACGTAATTGTATATAACTATAGATGGTTATTTAGGTCTTGAAGAGGAGGACCGTTAAATCCCGCAGCACTATGTGGGATCTAAGGCCGAGATCTTGAGGACCACCACCATATAGGAAGATGGGGAATAGAAGTAATACTTGAAGTCCCACCCCCATTGAGTAGGGCCAGTCACCAAAGTGGCATCCAAAATGGGGGTTTTTAGTGGGTATCCCGGATAGTCCGGCGAGTCCCACATAATCCGGCAAGTCGTGCCGGGAGTATGCATGAAGCATTTTGCTCCTCTCAAAAAAAAGAATTAATTATTTAATAAATTGCAGAATGTGCTTTATGGTTATGTAAGGGTAGGGATACATCTATAGAAATCATGGTACACATGTGTTGGTGCGTAGGGGCGGCCATGTGACGTTACGCGTAGGGAATTGTTTGGTAATTCTGGCCCTCACTCAGATGGCGCTGTTGGCTGTGCTAAGCAGGCGGCAGAATCTGCTAACGATCTTCTGCCGATCTGACATCAGGCTCTGCACCTCAGAACGCAGCCAAATGCGGACACAGACGACTACGGTTCTGACGTAGCTCGCTTATGGAAGACTAATAGCGAATTCGGGAGACCCGCACTGGCACTGCACTAGTGCAGCTCCAGCACCATGCCAGTGCAGCACCAGAACGATGCCAGTGCAGCACCAGAACGATGCCAGTGCAGATTTCCCTATGTCTCCTCTATGTTACCATCGATTACATTGGATTACATACGACCCAATCCTGTATCGTATTCGGCGACCATGAACTGCGCTGGTGTACTTGCAAACTTCGCATTCAAATCAACGGAATAAACTGCACGAGTGCAATCTTTATGGCACCGAGGTTTTGTGGCAGTGCAGTGTTGCGATCCTCGCCCTAGCGGCGTTTAGCACAAGTTCTTAAAGCGCGAAGTTTGAACAGAAAAGAGTTAAAGATGAACTTTACAACATTAGATATTTATCTTGGCCTCCTTCCTTAGCGCTCGAAAAGTTTATAATAAATATATGATACATAATTGACCAGTGTTCAAGCAAGTCTTTACATATAACGATCAAAATGGCCGTAAATTTATTATTGGCTATGGAATTGTGCGAATCAAGTAGCAGTGATGATGATATTGAAAATGCATTATTATTGCATTATCTAAAGGAGGCAAGGCCGAAAATACAAAATTATATTCAAATAATAAATGAATATTCTAACAAGGAAGTATGGAATTTTATAAAATAAATTGATTCCTTTATATTATGAATATAATAATTAGTTATAAGAGATATATATTAGTTTCAGAGAAACTTTCGGATCCAACGTAGTACATATGGAAAATTAAAAGATTTATATAAGAAATATAAATATTGTATAATACAAAAAGGCAATTTCGAGTGATCAGGCACTATTAGGATTCTTATGGTAAGAAATAATTCAGCAATATATTTGTTTCGCAAATATATGCAATTGTAACACTTGTTGTCCTTCACGATCGTCGTCCAACGAGTGCTCGCGCGTGGCAATCTGAATGCGCGGTGGTTGTAACACCCGGTTTTTGACCGGGTTACAACACACTACAGTATTAAATCAGATTATTTTTAAACAGTTTTACTAAAAAATTATATATTTAATAACATTCATTCCTTTTCATAAATATTTCTATGTTAAAGATTTGCAGGTAACAAAACCTGCAACAGAGATGTGACCAGTAGATTTAATATGGCGGAATCTACATTACACAGGTATACTGAGAATGTTATGGATTTCTTAAATCAAATAGCAAAATCTGTGATAAAATTTCCTGAAACATTAGAAGAAAAAATAAAAATCTCTACGGAGTTTATAAATGTAAGAAACAAAATTATTTTGTGTGTGTGCATGCGGTATTTTATTAAACATTTAGTTAAAGTGACATTTAAAACATATTTGGAATAATATTTCGTAATTCTTCATTTAATAGATTAATGGTTTCTCTGGAATACTAGGATGTATAGATGGGTCATATATACCGATACGCACACCTGCCCATAAGATCAAATCCACGTACGTGAATCGGCACGATTTTCCATCTTTGACATTACAAGCAATATGCCACTCCAACAAGATGTTTCTCGACGTATTTAGGGGAGGCACCGAGTAAAGTGCACGACACGCGTATCTTTAAATTATCTTATCCTCCTGACCCATCCTTAACCTCTCCTGATGGAAAAAGCCCACCACCTTCTCGTGGTTTCCATTGAGCAATGGCACTTTTTCAACAAATAATCAAGATAAGGACAAGCTGGAACTTAGCTTACAGAGTTTATCTCTCGTGTCTAAACACGCGCTCGAATTTCAAAACAAAAGCATGCGTCGACAAATTCCGTGCGAGAGAAGGTGGGCCTTGGGGAGGAGATATTACTGCGAAGAGGGCCTCTTCAGGACAGTGGCCATTTTGGAGGAATGCAGGGCAGAATTGGTTAGATTAGAGCCAATCGGATTTCAAGCCCACCATCTTTCGCATGGAATACGTCGACGCGTGCTTTTGTTTTGAAATTCGTGTGTTTATACTCGAGAGATAAGGGATCCGTCTTTAATTTGAAGGTAGGACGAAGCAGGCGGGACTACACGCAGTCAGCAAACTACATGCTCTTTTTCTTCCTGTGTCTCTTCGCGAGCCGTATTGGTGTTGAATAATATTTTTGCTAGTTCCCAAAAACTAATCAGGCTGATCGGCCAGAGCATTTCGCTAGGGTCGCGGTTTATGACCGTATTGTCCCGCTAGTTGACGGTAGACAACGGTTTCCTACAGTTTTGGGTAATTAATGGCTTAGTTGGTTCCGCCTCGTAGCAGACGTGAACTCAGGGTATCGGAAAAGGGAAACAGAAAACATGATTTTTTCCTTTATAGTAACTCGAAGACTTTCTGTTTCTCTTCTCTTCGGAACCTTTAGAACCGAAACACGTGGTGTCTGCTGCCTACCTCCAAGCATTGGGTACATTAGCAGTAAAAGGACGAAACGCGGACTTTTGTAAAAGTGCACGATAGTCCGTTCGTTGCACTTCTGCGAAGCACGTGTGTTTCGAAAATGAACTGGCTTCTTTTTACCTGAAGCCTCTTAGCCTGGTGGGGGTCAACTCATAATGGAACGAGAGAAACTATTTGGGGGTAGAAGTCGTTTGGAAAAAATCTTGTCAGTTAGCAAGCAATCACGTCGCTGAAATGTTCTCTGCTCAAGAGTATTACGCGATGTCCTGGGTGTACCCTCCGAACAACGGGGACGCAAGTGCTGCAGCGTGAGAATTTGCACGGGAATACCCACGACTCCGAACGCCAAGTAAAAATTCGTTTCCACCAATTTTTATAACGTAGGAACAACACGTTCCATGAAAAATAAATTAAGTGGTCAGTGGTAGTAGGCGTGCAGTGAAGTGAATATTCGGTACATTAACCCGGACACACTTGACGTTGCAACTCTTAACTTTGGATGGTGTCGTGTACCTGAGATCAGCTATGCACTCGGCGCGTCTGTTGATGACCAGGATCGGTTCAGTGACCTAGTGACACAGGTTTTCAAGCTGCAGGTGAATTTCCGAAAGGGTGAGTTTTATTACATTATTGGCGACTAATATTTTTTCAATTTAACGCAGGCTATGGCTTATTTCCGGCGATAATTCTCCAAATTTCCGTACGTAAATTTTTTTTCGCAGTTTTTGAACGGATTTATTATTATTCATTACCAACAACAGTGTTGGCCGTTATTGAACTACCGATTCTTATGACAATAACGAACTACGATCACTTTTCACTCGTTCCCTGTTGCATTACCTTTTCGTTTATACGTTATTAAAAAGTGAAATTTATGTGTTCTTTATCATCTCACTCCAAATAATTATTATTTTCGATTCTTCTAAAAAAAAACTGTGTATTCGTTTTTTTACGTTGCACATGATTTTCATCCATTTATCCTTTATTCATTATTCACTTTAAATGGCAAACAAACCATGGCAAAAGGTTACATTTTTTTGTTACGTCTTTTTCATTTGCCATTCTACGCAATTTCCTTCAATGCATGCCGCCTTGCTTGTTCGTAGTCGCAGCGAGGCCCGGCGCGCGGCCACGCTTGCGCGGGAGCTCCAACGGACGGCTCGCGCTCTGATTGGTCGGGGTTTTTTCTTAATATCTCGAAAACGAAACCCCGGATCCTAAAATGGTTAAGGACTTTTCGATGTCTTTTTGCATCAGGATATTGCATGTTCCAGGATGTCTCTCAATTCTGGGACACCCTGTATAATTGTGTAAACTTTAATTTAATTTAATTTTTTATTACATATAAAATAAATAAAATATTTATACTTTTATTTCCCACTTAACCACCTACGTTTTCCTCCATTGTTGCATTCATGTACATTTATGTACCTTCAATTATATAAAAAAAAAAATAGGTTGTACAAAATAAATATCCGAAATCACAGAATGTATAGACTGTATAACATTTTTATTTTACTTGTCAGATATGTATATATGTAAAACTAAACTAGAAACTAAAAATAACTATATACAGTGACGGACGAAAGAAAGTTTACATCAGCGAAGCCTGAATAAAAGAAGTCCTTCTTCTCATCTGGAAATAGCAGTGATGCCAGAATCGTGGGACGCGAGACCAAACGCTTATCCCGACTATGACCTACCATCGTCTCCCGCTATGGTCTACCGTCGTCCCCCACTTTCTTCCCATCGCCCTGCACACAAGCATATCCCTACCCCTGTCCGTGTGTCCGGCTGCCCAACAGGCAGCTCACACTGACAGGAGTAAAAATATGCTTGTGTGCAGTGCGGTGGGAAGAAAGTGGGGGACGCCGGTAGGGCATAGCGGGAGACGACGGTAAGTCATAGTGGGGATAAGCGTTTGGTCCCGTGTCCCACGATTCTGGCATCACTGGGCATTAGTACATAGTGTCGGACTATACATAGTGCCATAAATAACTTTTTCGATTATAAAATTAACAGATTACTTAGAAAATTGCGGCTGGAGATGACAATATAATACTTAATATTAAACATTATTTTGTTTTTCAACAAGCCTCTTTAATAATTCCATTTTCTCCTCGTGTCTTTTCTGCCGTTTATTTTTTTTTTCCAAGTGTATTTCTAAGAGATATTCACTTAATTTGTTTTTTTTTAGTTTAGATTTGGAACTTTGGGGTGCGTCCTTTTTGTTAATTATTATTTAGTTTGCACTTTGCAATACTTCTGGCTGCAAACTGTCATCTACAGCCGGAATTTTGTCCAGTTCGGCTTCATACTCCACCCTCTTCCGTTTTGAACCGGACGTGGCATTATTTTTCTGGGAAGCACGTTTTCTTTTCATAATAGTTTTGTATCTATTCTTACATTGCAAATAGGATTTTTTATCTCCCCTTGTGGCTTCCAATTCGTTGCTACATTGCTTTCTTAGTAGGAAATACCTTCAGTGGACCTACCAATTTGAAATATTTCGCATATTTCTCTAATACGAATGAGGTATTTCCCTCTGACCACTCAGTTTCAGCAGTTTGTAAATTTTCTGCTGGTAGGTTGCCCGAGGCCAATTCATACCCTGCTTCTAGCAATTTCTGCTTTGGTACCATAATGGTCTCTGACTCGCCTGTAACATTAATTATATTTACACTTTGCCAAAGAAATAGTCCCTTTTGAAATGTTTTAAATTTAATAGACAAAAAATATGATATTTTTTTTAATAACAAAAATGTGCAGAATTTTTTAACATGTCAAGATATTAAAAAAAAATGACGGGACGTCGGGACTGTTACTTCAATTACAGATCAACTCGTACAAAAATATGTATAATATGTATTACCTGCTTGGTTTATTACCTTGCACAACACTTCATTTCTATTTTCAACAACACAATTATTTTCGCCGTAAACGAAGTTTTGGATTGCTAATTCCATGTTTATGCTTCTATTGTTTAAACAGATATTCAATACGACGGTCATTCATTTTTTAAATTGAAAGGCACTGCAGCCAACTACAGCCTCTATTCCTAGATCCATGTTGCAGTGATATTGTGTTGAGGTCCGTTGGGTTAGCACCAGGTGGCACCAGAATAGAACGGAGTCAGTGCGTGCCTACCTAATGCGCTAGTGATCTTGGCACCGAAAAAGTTCGCACTCAGTGCGCCCAGTGCGGGTCTCCCGAATTCGTTATAAAAATAAGAATAGTATAACGCGTGCAGTACGCATGCAGCATATCACATACTTTAGAGTACTTCATGAGTTAAACGCTGTTGATGAGTAGAGGACGCTAAATTTGGTTCTCAAATTATAAGTCGGTAACACAGTTTCGCTGGAGACACAAACCCCCATAAACCTAGAACTACACTTTTGACCGCAAATACTGAAACAAATATACAAAAACTGTATAGAAACATTATGAAAACTGTATAAAAACTGTATAAAACCTGTTTGCAAACATTCGGTTAAAAACATTTAACCAAATGCATCTGTGGTTTTTGTTTTCCATTGTTCTGGGAGCATTCATAAACATTTGTATGTATGTAGATCTAATTAGGCTTTACCTGTTCGATCTATAAATACTTCGTGCATGGTTTGGGTTAGAGAGCGGTTACAATCCCTGGTTTCCTTTAACTAATGTATCGACATTTCTAAAATAACACACAGATGTCTTAAAAATGTCTTTTAAACGCCCCTTAAAGACGGTTTAAAGACGTCTCACAAACGCCTGTTTCGGACGTAACCAAGGCATGTTCTGGGCGTCTTAAAGACGTCTCCTGGACGTCTTCTGGACGTCCAGAAAAACGACATCGAAATCAAGCCGACGGTTTTCGGACCTAAAATGGACGTCTTTAAGACGGCATGTGCTATCTATGTATCTTCAGGTTCTGTAACAAGATCAATTTTAAAAAAAACAAAACAAATGTTATGTGTGTCCTATGCTATTAACTTCCGACGAAAATTATTCAACTTTATTGGCGAGGAAAAACAGAGAAAACTTAATTGAACCTTGTTCAGACCTAATTAAAATTTGTAAACTAGTTGAAAAAAATTGAGGAATTTCTATAAATCCAGAAAAGATATATTTAAAATATTATTCAACAGTATTGTACAAAATATACCAGAGTCCCTTTTGCCAATTAAACATTAAGATGATCCTCATCAACATAGGATATTAATACTAAAGCATTTAAATATTTAAGGATAAGAGTAAATTATTATGAAACCCAGAAAAGGGAAAAAAATGAGAAAATTACAAGAGTATTTACAAAAATGATACTGTTTCGTAACGAATAAAAAATAGTTTTAATTTTATAGTTTTAATTTTAAGGATAAGAGTAAATTATTACGAAACCCAGAAAAGGGGAAAAAATGAGAAAATTACAAGAGTATTTACAAAAATGATACTGTCTCGTAACGAATAAAAAATAGTTTTAATTTTATATGTACAAGAATAAACAATTAATTAATTCACTTGTATTAATATTTTTCTTTTTATGTATAAAGTACATTTAACACTTCTTATTCTTCTAAACGCATTAAAATAATAATAAATTAAGTATATTTTTATTTATATATTTTTATTATAGCAATACAACTTTGAAAATTCAAAATTATAAAAATTAAAAAGATTAATATCTGGAATCAAACCAGGGTTAAAATGTGATGCAAAAGCGAAATGTATACCGTACTTAGCTTGTACGACCATCACAAAACATATTTTCTGTTTAACACTCGAAATGCTACACGGTTACCAATGCCCGTTAGGTTATATCTTATTTATTATGAAAGTTTGTATTAAGATTTATTTATTATTCATACTTTTATGCTTCAAAAAACATGCTAAGTAGTTCTGAACTTTAAGCGTCATTTATAATTAAATAGTATTTTGGTGGTAACTATCCAGTAAACAAACTGACTGCAGTATGCCAGCAAATCGGTGTCAGATTCGAGTAGATTCTGACGTCAGATTCGGGGCCTACTATGTCCGCATTTAACTATGGTTTTGTGATCAGAGCCTGACATCAGGATCTAACCGCAGATTGATATCAGATTTCGATCAGATCTTGCTGCCGTGGTCCGGCCGCAGCTGCAGATTGAGAGCAGAAAGCGAGCAGATCCGGCGCAGCGCGATGTGACGGCAGATTGGCGGCAGAAGTCAAGCAGATCCTGATGTCAGGATCTCACCGCAAAACCATAGTTTAATGCGGACATAGTAGGCAATTTTATATGTTACATGCCGCGGCCTTTAGTGTTCGAGCGGCACAATTTATAAATGCAGGTTCAGATTAGGGGTATCCCACAGTCCTTAGACTATCAGAAATTGCAGTATTGGATGTATTTTGTTTGAAGAGCAAGGAAGCTTGCCGCACTCGTAACAGTCAATTCTTTAAATTTTAAATATCTAAGTACCTTATCAGAAGGATAAGGGGTAGATTTTGGGACCGTTCGTGCTCTAGTCCCATACGGGTCTTTTCAATGGAATCAGATAGGTAATTAAATAGTAGAATTTAATGATAAACAAAACTTTAATGTTAAAAGTGATTGGATGGAAGCAAAAGATCACAACAATATGAAGTATGTAAAGGACCAATTAAACATTTCACAAAATATACATATAATCGCGCATAACTCCTGACTAGGAGAATCCCACAGTCGATTGACTGTCAGAAATTATTGCTAAATACGCAGTAATTTTAACCGTGACAAATAAAAAGGTACGAAAGAGATAAGAGATGCAACTCACCAGACAGTCACAATAATGTAAATGAAGTTTAACTCCAAACTTTTTGGAGTTTGGCTGATACTGAATCGCTGGTATACCTGAATCAGAAAGAGGAATAAGACGCGAACACGCACACACTTGATTATAGGATATAATACACACGAGTTGAACTATAAGGTGAAACCAAAATAATAATAATTTTAACTGAGCAGGTACAATTAGAAGTCGTCAAAAAGAATAATTTGTTTCGCAAAGTTAATATAATTAATGTTTTAAAGTGATTGGAATGAATTGTTTCGCAAAGTTGAGTCTTTCCATGCGGTTACACTGTAGACCGGAGAACTCTATCTCTATAACAATTCGCGGACCCAATGACACGCACCTCACGATTTACCGTCACAGAGTGTCGCAGCCTCACGCTCTCGGCAGCGGCCAGCGTGGGTCCGCGCCGAAAAGGCTTCCCCTGTATTTTATCGCTCGGCCACGCTACCATGGGCCCCTCTACTTACGAGCCGGTGTGTGTATGTGTGTGTGCTCACGTCCATCCATCTGACTCCCGACATAAATATATAATCGATCTTTACGGAAGATTCGCACGCACAGGAAAACATGACATTCCACATCTCGACAACCATACAATTTCACACAGCTGAGGGCCATCCCCCAATTTTCATAAATTCATATGCACAATTTCTGACTAGGGGAATCCCACAGTCTTTAGACTATCAGAAATTGTGTTAGGTATCTAATTTTAACAAAATAATTCCGAATTAATTAATGCTCCGAAACGTGCAATAAGACCGTGGGAAGGCGCGGTTCCCTGCGCCGGATGTTGAGTATACAATTCCGTCAATCTTCTAAGAAGCAACCCAGTCCACGCATTCCTGATGTAGCCGTTACTGATTATGTTACAATGTTTAGCGCGACGGTCAGAGGTGCTCTCAACGAGGGTTTTCCCACAATGCTGTAAGGCATTGTTGAAACGCGCTCCTGCCGCTTACACATAGCGGATTCGGCACAGCAGGAGAACCACTGGGTCTTTTCGAACGCGACTCTCTGGTGAGAACGCCGCTGCGTCAGCACCGCCTTATCCTTATCGCGGGACGGCAATATGTCGAGTTTTGTTCTACTAAAAATATTATTAATTAATAGGCAGGAGTATGATCAACGGGGGATTTCCCATAACGCTAGGCGTTGTTGATGCATACCCTGACCAAAAGAAAAATTTTACGTTCCGAACGTAACATATATAATATAAATATAGTATAAATTTAAAAACAGTCCGAAATTCTTAAGCGTAAATAATATAAAGAACACGTTTATAAGACCGACTTGAAAGATCTGATCCTTACCATATTTTATGGAAAAAAGAAAAGTTGGAAAACCATGTATTTAGACGGGTATTATAACATTTTTAATATTTTACGTAGCAGGATGTTAGTTAACTGAATGTCAGGGAGGCTCAAAATAATTTGAACTTTTAAAGACAGTTCTTCCAAATATAAAAGAATAATTCATTCATTCAGTCATCTTAGAGACGGGTATACTAAATATATACTCCGTAGTGAAATGCAGTCAAATGCGAGCGGAACTCGAGAACCCTGAATGTTTTTTTTTTATAAAGGTGGTGTGAGTGGAGAGAAGGTAAGCCCTAGCTCCCTCTCGATGAAACCGTGCCTGTGAGCATCAGCCCATTTATCGGTTGAATTGTAGTGTTGGAGTTACCGACCGGAGTTAAATTGGGGTTTCTGGTATTGAGTGGAGAGCGGGAAAAATTTTCAAAAAACTGCATATTCTGACACAAAATAGGATTAGTACAAGAAAAAACAAAATGGGATTAAAGAAAGAATACATTACGTGTAGAGCTTGAAGTCGCATCAGTGGGCACGAAGGATCGTGCAGAAAGCATGCTAAGCAGTAGCAGGGAGAACGTGAGTAAAATAGAAGCGAAGAGCAGGCAGGTTGCGGGTGTGAGCAGCACTCCGGGGGTGATTCGTCGAGTAAGCAGAGTCCAAGCAAAATCTACGCGGACAGCGAGAGTAGGGAGGGGGAGGGGGTGGAAGAAGAAGGAGGATAGGTGGAACAGGAGGAGAGGGAAAGTGGGGGGGGGGGGGCAGGAGTGAAGTGACGTCGTGCATGAAGGCGAGGACGTAGGGTGTCATGATGACATAGGGAAAGGAATTTTTACCCTGTAAAGGTCGAGTTTCCTAGCAGCGGACGGCGGCGGCGGCCGGCGGACGCGGCCGCTGGCCCACCTCGGCGGCCAGACTCCGGCCAGTGGCCCGCCGCGGCGGCTAGGCTCGAGCCGCGCAGTGTTCAGGGTCCCACTTTGGGTCGAGGAACGCACTTGAAAAGGTCTACGGTCAAGGATTCATACCTGCTTCGGAAATAAAATAATTTTTTATTCTCTATCGTGTTGATATGGAAGTGACACCAATGAATTCCTTATGTTTTTTTCCGGTGAAAAATCATACGAAATTTCATGTAAATCGGACTAATATTAACGAAGACAACTTGAAATGATATAAATGAATTTTTCATGGGATTTCCTTCACATGGTCCGAATTACGTCGTTCGTGGTGTCAGTTTAATCCGCGAAATATAAGGAATCCATTGACGTTGTTTTTGCAAAGATCTGATGGGAAATGCGGAAATCTTGCACATTTCTGACTTTTTAATGATATTGGAACCCTTTCGAGGGTCGAATGCCATAAAATTCGGTGAAGCACTGCGACGGGTTGTCCTCAAAGGACAGGCGCCGCTGGAGAATCACCCTGTATGTAGTAGTAGAGTAAAATACAACCTGCCATAACATCCAACTAAAAAAATTCTACACCAAGAAGGCTCCAAGCTATTATAAAATCAAAAGGCAATCCCACAAATTATTAAAACAGTAAATATTTAGTTTATTTCCATAGTTTATTGATCTTTTATTTAACTGTACGAATACATACTGCGCGTCTATTTCTGCACGTTTATCTCCTTTTATTCATATTTTTGTTAATGTTAAGAGGAATAAAAATTTGTTTATACAAGATCTATTGTACAAACATTTAAGAATATTTATTAATCATCTTTTTCTGTTAAAGTTTAGTACTGACATGGATATACAAACTTTTACTTTAAATTAGTCGCTGCACGAATACTTTTTACATTGACTGTATACATATATGTATGTACCGAGGCCTCCAACGAGTTAGGTAAATGACAAAGAATGGTGGTCGTTTAGTGGAACCCAATTCCGCCGTGCTAGGGAGATAAGTCAGCCTATTCAGTTTTTATTTATCAATTAAGAAGTATTATCCACCAAGTTCACCATCAATATGCCTCGCGGAAAGACACAGGAAAAAAGGGGTAGCAGTCCGCTGACTGCGCGTGGTCACGCCTACGTCGTCCTCATTTCAAATTAAAGACGGATCCCTTATCTCTCGAGTATATAGGTACACGCGCCCGAATATCAAAACAGAAGGACCCGCAACGTATTGGGTGCAAGGAAAGGTGGGTCATAGGGACGAGATTATATTCCCACATATTATGACCAATAAAGTGCTTCTCACAATCAGTGTTACATTTTGCGTATGTGTTAGTGACGAGTGTCTGAAATGTCGAAGAAGTTACGGTTTTCGTCTGCGGAGGATAAAACATTGATAGAGGAAATATCCAATTAAGTATTGTGTCCTTTATGATTGCAAGGAGTGAAAGAAAATGTACGGAGAGAAGTGTCAATTAAATTAAACAGAACAGGTAAAGTATTCTTCAATTATACTTATTTCTTTATTATTGCTAATTAAATTTATTTATTCTTTCATCATACACGTATGAAGCACTTAGAACCAAAGGGACGCCAGTGACATTTTTTAAACTGTTCAGTTAAGAGCAGGAATGGTTAGTTAAATCATTAAATATAATGTTATAAGTAATGTAAGTAATTTAACGTTATATCAAAATATCATTTATGTTATGTTTGTGAGAGATAACTAAAACCAACGTCCTCGAACCTTATGGTTCAGATTCATGCAATATATTTACAGGCTATGTACTACATAAGGTTAATACTTAGAATGAAGCGGAACTCTACAAAGGGCGGGCCTACGCAAGTGTCGCTATGCCATGATTTCTCTCTCGCCGCTCGTTTCACAAAAACCCACTCTTCACGGTGGCGCTGTCGATTGTTCCTTATAACTATTTCCATTTTTTTAATACTACTATATACAACAATTTAAATGCTAGAAAGATTGACAGCTAAGCAAATGATTGATAAAAGTTCGTGCCAAAGGTATGCAAGTGCTTTATTATCTCATGCGCTTCAGTATAAACACCAATTACCATTAGTAACGAGAATATGAATATTAGTACAAAGAATTTCTCTGAATCTGTTGAGTGACAATAAACTCAACACAGTTTTAATAATAAATTAATATTAGTATACATAATAAATGCATGACGGAGCAGTGTATTACAGCGATACGTTGTTGCAAGAATTTAACTTGCATTGTTTCTAATGCACCACCTTCCAACAAATACGTTACATTACGGCAAAACCGATGCGGTACGTTGCCGCGTACATATAATCCATAAAATGGATTTACAAAAACAATTCATTTGTGCCGTTCAAAATCATTCTATTATATACGACAAAAAATTATACGGTTACAAAAGTCGAAATGTTCATGAAAATGCGAGGAAATCAATAAGCAGCGACATAAAATCAGAATGTACTATACATCAGAACATAAATTAAATATATATTTAAGATAATAAAATAAAATATTATTTTGTTCTGCTTTCATATTGCCAAGGGAATTCTTCAGCAAGCGAAATGAACCAGTCTGCAAAAGCGTTACGAATGTCTATAGTTTCTTTATTCAATGTTGCATAGCGTCTTGTCTTATTTTTTTTCAACGCGAATGCTTCATCTGCTATTAAAACATTTGGCACCGAAATGTCTGTGCATGGGAGAGATTTAGTAGCTAGCACGTGCAAGCTCGGATCACCAGTAAGCGAAGCATTTCCAAATGTACAATTGGCAAATACTGTTCCAGCACTATTCCGTCCAGAGGAACCGCCATGTATTGTAATATGCTTGTGACTAGCATCTACAACTGCCATCAAAATAATGGAAAATTTTCTTTTGCGATTGTAAAATATCGATCCTGAGTGTTTGGGAACAAATATATGCACGTGTTTGCCATCCACCGCGCCAACACATTTCGGGATATTTCAGTTTTTGTAAAAGTCGGTTCGTTTTTTGTCATTTTTCATTAAAAAATTTTGACGGTATAAGCGTATTATGAATCGTGTAGTAAATTTGTTGGACGATTTTACAGTTGTCTCTCCAAGACGAAAACTGAAGGCTATTGCTCGAAAAGACAAAAGTGGACAGAATCTAAAACATTATTAAAAATAAACAAAAATTAATTAAAATAAGCGATTAGTAATTTTGCAATTCAATAATTATGAAAGGAAAATCGAAAATCATTTTTCAATATACAATTTGGTTGTGACATTAATATAACTGGTTCTCAAACTCATTCTGAATTGATACATTGATATCGATCTTTCATGGGACACGTAAATGATTTTCAGACAAATTATATGTTAACTAACCCTAATATCCAATGTATAAACAATTAAATTAATCAATTTTTAAGACACAAATAATATATAGTTATAATTTATAAAATAAAATGTACCTGTCCGTCATTCGCGCTGAACTTGGTGAAATGTTTGAAATGGAGCATTTTTTATTTCTATTTAGATTGTAATGCCTCTGTCCACACGGTCCTGCTGCCATTCCACGGCCCCCTCCGGTGAATTAAAGTATGTGCGAAAAATATTGCGGACATTGAACCCCTCTGCACGACCATACCCTCCTGCTCCAGCCAATGGCATCATGTTGTCAGCAAGAATTGCTTCGAAATTCTGTTGTTTGGCCTGATTATCATTAATGTATTCATCCCGCAACATGTTGTGGAGGCAACATGTTGCGGTACTGATATTATCTGTAGTTTCCGGCACTACTGCAATTGGTGCATGGAAAATTCTAAATGTTTGGGACAATATACCAAACGCATTTTCCGAGACCCTACGGGCTCGGCACAGTCGATAATTAAAAATTTTTTTGTCCTATCTTCTGTCGCTTGGTTTTTCGGGTAAGGTTTTAGCATTCGTTTCGTCAAGCGAAATGCCTCATCGCCCACAATTACGTGAGGGGCTGTCACGTTCGTCCCGGGAAGTGGTTTATCCATGGGAAAGTTCAATTTTTCCCCATTGATCGCTTGACCCATAATTGATTTTCTGAAGATTCCGCTGTCTCCTTCCTTTCCATACGAGCCAACGTCAACAATAATAAATTTATAATTAGCATCCACCAGTGCTAATAACACTATTGAGAAAAAGTGTTTGTAATTAAAATAAAGAGACCCGCTATTGCGTGGACATTTTATTCTTATGTGTTTCCCGTCTATGGCTCCAACACAGTTAGGGAAATTCCACTTCACGAGAAAATCATTAGATATTTTATCAAAATCCGTAACACTCGGCTGCGGCATAAATATTTGCACTAGTTTATCGCACAGTTCTTGCAAAACTTTGCGTACAATACCGCTTATATAGCTCGGTGATATTCTAAATGAAAAGGATAATGATTTATAAGATTCTCCAGTAGCTAAGAACCTGTAAAAAATATATTTTCTAATTATTTTAGCTGGTGATTGTAAGAAGAGATGGAGAAACATATGTGATACATTTATGAAAATGAAGCGGGACATCAAATACGGTACAGGTTCGGCAGCAAAGCTAAACTCAAAATGGGTAAAAATGGTGAATGTATGGTTCGAGGGAAGGTCAATATTTTGTACACACAAAATGAGTTCTAAAGTACAAGGAATTTGAAAAAATTATTTTTTTTCATGGTAGGCACAGTAATATGAAACGAACTAAAGAGGTTCAAAATGCAAGAAGGTGTGCGTATAGCGACATTCCAGGAACATAGATGGATGTTACAGTCAGCTGGGAAGCTGCCGTAGAAATACCCTCAAATGACAATATTCCTTCTTCGTGGGTAACAAGATGCGGCAGTACACCTACGTATATAGTGCAGCACCAAAAAGGCACAGGAATGATTCCGGTACTGTACTGGATGTTCTGACTTTGAGATTTTAAAAAGTATGGGTTCGCCAAAAAAGCACCACAATTAATTGCGGAAACAAAGGCGTTGGTGTTTAAATTGATTACTGATCTTGAAATAGGATCACTGCAAGATGCAAGATACATGTGTTTGTGCGTGTGGTATTAGTAAAATACCATAGCTGTGATGTTCACGAGGTCCCACCGAATCGTATAGAGGATGGTTACCGTGGGGTTTTATTCCCCGCGAGGTCGAGGTGTCTATGAAGATTTCCCACGTAAAAAAAATGCGTCTGTGCAAAGAAGCAACCACGAGCGACACTGAGAGAAAACCGGTAGCAAATGATAGCGCGTGCGAGTGTGACGGTGTAGGCGAGGACCGAGTGCGTGATAGGGCAATTGGCAAAAGGAGAGAGAGAGAAAGAGCAGGTCAAAAAAAGCGGAACAGGGAGAATCGAATGAACGGGAGAATATGTAGCGAGTGAAGCGCGAGCGTACAATGCATGTGCAAAGCAGTATTCGGGGCGTGATTATTAAGAGACCATAGGTACTTTGTACCTACAGTAAACATATACAACTGTAATAAAATTATGCGACGAAAAAATAAAATATGCTTGTGGAAAATTAACTTGTCTCAATGTCAGGAGCAACTTATCTTCGGGTGAAATGGGTTTCTTCACTCTTGTATACGAGGTTTTCTCCAAATCCTTTCCAATAAGATTCAAGATGAAATTAACCTGTCCTTTATTTAGCCTAAAAAATTGTCTATAGGTTTCCTCGTTATCCGCTAAATAGTTTGCTATCAAGATACGAGAATAACCCTCGGTCCTTCGAGTCTGGAACATCGTATGCATTTTCCTTTTTTTCTTTGATTCCACATATGCTCGCAAAAGAATATCGTCGTCTTCTTCTTCCTGCAGCAATGCACGCAGCAGCAATTTGCGATTCATTATGAGATTTTAAATCGCTATACTGCACAGATCACGTCGCACTGTCACGTCAATACGGCACGAAATATTGAACACTGTTTGAACGTTCGTAGCTTACGAATTCACAGAGATGTGTCTGCTTTGAAGTCACAATTACGAGTGTCGTTCTAGCAAAGGTTGGGAGAGGTCCTAAGCTAAGGGCAATGCAGTGACTGCATTTATGGCATCCATTGGGTAGGTATAAATGTAGAATCATACGGCACTAGGATCGGCTATCCTCGGCGATCTTTAGCGAGCCCCTCGGCGATCCTCGGCGATCCTCTTAGTGCCGTCTGATTCCACCTTCAGCTATTTTGGTGTATCGGGACTTGGAGTACGCACACCAGTCCAAACTTGCTTTTCTATTTCATAAATGCCAAATAACCAGAGAAAACGTGACATATGTATGTACATGTATATGTGGACACCTGATTCGGCCCAAGTCCCGTGCAAGAAATCAGCATCCACCTCCAGAATATATTACGATGCACAGATGGAAAGTTGCCGTTTCAAGCAAATGCAGGACCGATTGGTCACAATCTAATCTCTTTCTTATGGTTTACCCTCGCTCGCAGCGCATACGTCAGCACGTGCTTCTGATTTGATGTTTCAACGCGTGTTTACTTATATTCAAGAGATAAGTCAGCCGTTTTTAATCTGTAGGACGATGACGCAGGCCTCACTATGATACTGCTTTCTCGTACTGGATTTGTGTCAAATCAGGTGTCTACGTATGCATGTGCATACATGTGTCCCATTTTCTGTAACACTTGTAATTTTGCCTTCTAACTGAAAGTATGTCTCAAAAATCATCCTCCAAAACGCACTGATTATGAGCTACTGTAGCCAGAAGCATAGTCCCAAAGTAAAATCGTAGTGGTCTTTATTTTGCGGGGTCACGACAATTGACAACGACAATTCCAAACGAGGAGGTTCTGTGGTGTGAAAATGATTTAAATTATTAAAATGAACTGAACTGCAATTTGCTTCACATGTATTGCACGAAAAAGAAGATGAAGAAGAAGAAGACGACGACAATCATCTGCCAGCTATATTTCGAAACAAGAAAAAGAAGTGAAATGAATACGATGTACCAGACTCGAAGGACCGAGGGTTATTCTCGTATCTTGATAGCAAACCATTTAGCGGATAACGAGGAAACCTATAGACAATTTTTTAGACTAAATAAAGGACAGGTTCATTTCCTTTTAAATCTTACTGGAAAGGATTTGGAGGGAAAAATAGTATACAAGAGTGAAGAAACCAAATTCACCCGAAGATAAGTTGCTCCTGACATTGAGGCAAGTTAATTTTCCACAAGCATATTTTATTTTTTCGTCATATGATTTTATTACAGTTATATATTTTTACTGTAGGTACAAAGTACCTATGGTCTCTTAATAATAACGCCCCGACTACTGCTGTGCACGCACATGCATTGTACGTTCTCGCTTCGCTCGCTGCATATTCTCCCGTCAGTGGTCTGGATGGTGGCCAAAATTCAATTTCTCACCAACTTCAACTTTGCAATGTCATTTTTTGTTGTATGAGTTCACAACTCTCCAGAGCTTCTAAATCCGCATACCTTTCCCTTTTCAGATGATTCTTTGATTATATATAATATTACGAAGACAAAATCATGAAATTTTATGTGAATCTAATTGTTTTAATTACTCATTATAGAACAATAAAATATAGGTTTGTATTACACCAGTATGTAGGTAAGTAAATATATTTTAGTTATTTATATGTGTTATAAGCATTTCCTAATGCGTGTATAAACAATGTACAATTTATAACTATTTACACTTTGAGAAGGCTCATAAAAAAATGATTAGAAGTGATACACATCGGACCTATTTTATATGAAAGCTTAGACAATTGCTGTTCAGATCATGTAAATTTTAAGTGCAACTTCCTGCAACCTTTGGCTCTATAGGGATTTTAAAATCCGTCGCGCGAGGAGTTTTGGCGTTCTGAACGTGTGTCCCTATGCAACCACTTGAAAGGCGCCTGAGGATATTGAGGGAAATCCGAAGCGCTTTCATTGCGTGGACCTTATCTTCTGTTAGTATTAATTTTATTTAATATTATTAATAATATCAATAATATTAATTTTACGTTCTTTTTTTTCTTTTTAATATTGGCTACTTTTCCAAAAATGCTAACTTAACTAAATGTAATCGAATTTTATTATAAAAGCAATTAATTTTGACTTACAAAATAGCCATAAACATGTCTAGAATTTTGCCGTGATATTTTATTCTTTTGTGCACAGTAACAATTACTATTCTTTTAATAATTCACTCTAAATAATCGTATTACATCACAATTAGTATAAATAGTCGTAATAGAGCAAAATGTGTGTGGAAAGAAATCGATATAAGTATTGTTTGAATTTTGGCAACGAAACGCCGCTCTCCAGACTACAATGCGTGCCATATTGCATCTGCCATTTTGTATTTTAAATTTTTGGTGCCAAATTCGTTATCAGCGACCTCAAAAACCCTTAATCACCAAGCATCAGAAAGATCAGAATTTTGGCCGCTAAATGTAGATATCCCCAGACCACTGTGGGACGCAATGATACGCACACGCTCACGGTGTTTCTGCTGCTCTGCTCTCGAAATCAAGCATTACATTGAGTACTGAACGCTTTGCTTCTGCAAGCAGTTTCCGCGGCAATTTCCTCCCCATTACCCCCATACTCTTAAAAAAAAGCATGGTTTCGTCATCCTCGTCTTCCATAGCCAGCTGTAGTAGTTGTTCTCTTTCGTGAGACCTTTTGTTTAGGGCGTCCAGAAGATTGGTAGTGGTTGGTTCTGCGCCTTTTCGGCGCTGTACTGGGAGTAGTACCGCATCTTCTTTCTTGGGAAGGAGCGATCGTATCATCTGGCGATGTTTCTGGTGTTGGTACACCGTCCCAGCAAGCAGCGGTTTCTATTGGCTCCATGGGCGCTGGATTGTCGGGACCGCTACTCCCGGTATCATTTTGAACTTCGCCAGGCAGTTCAATATTGCTCTGTGTGCTACAATAAAAAAAGACCGTCTATTTTATACTACACACTACAGATGTGAAACTTGCACAAAATCTACATATGAACTCATCTTGTGTTAAAAAAATACTTGCCTTTTCTCAGACGTGACATTATTGAGAAAATCTAGCAGCTTCAGCAATGGCCATTGTTTTTTCGGCTTGGCTGCCGACCCTGTACCGCACTTATTGTTCCGTTTTTTTTTCATAAACCAGTCGCGAATATTCTTCCAACGCATTTTGCATTCCTCAGCTGAAATAATTAGATAATATATTTTTTAGGGAGTTAATTGCTATTGGAGAAGTATCGAGATCGTTATCATTTGCATGCAGAATATTATATGGATACATAAGTGTTGTAACAAACGTACTAAAGCAGTGATGAGCAACCCGCGGCCCGCGGGCCACATTTGGCCCACCTGAACATCGTCATATCTGTTTTTCATGAACTACATTTATATATTTAATATTGCGGCCCGCGTAGAGAAGTAGGTCTCCACTTGTGGCCCACTTCTGACAAAAGGTTGCTCGCCACTGTACTAAAGTAGGAGTGCCCATTTTTTTACCTCAACATACTTTCCCATTTTGAAAGAATTGCAAAAGACTTTATGATGAAATTGAACGTTTCAAATGCAAATAAATATAATTGAAGAATACTTTACCTGTTCTTTTTACGGCGGTGGAGATCTCTTCCCATACATTATCTTTCAATTGTTGATCTCTGTGGGTCACGTCTGCAGCATCGTACAGGGCCGGATAATATGAAACACTATTGATAAGCGCCTCGTCCTCCGCAGGCGAAAACTTTACTTTGGTGGCGGGCATTGCAAATTCACCGACACAACACTATCACAGACGGCGAACTGTTGGACACTTCGCGTGTGGAATGTACAAAAATGTTTTCTGTACTGACTAACTATCGGTGTAAGTCGCAGTTTAGGGGCATACATCCTTTTGAAGGCGGAGTTTTGTACGACACTCCAAATATCATTGGTCACGAAAAATCCCACCTTTGCAAATCGTAGACGTAGAGGTGGAAAAATACAGGTATACTATAAAAACTTGATTTTCTGTGTTTTCCCCGGGGGTGAGTCGCATGATGTACCCATCTGCGTAAAGCCCTAAAACGGATTATTAGCGGGTCACGGTTTACTACCGCTTTACGACACCAGCCGTTTGGTCTCCAACACGCTATAAAGTAATTAGAAAACATATAACATACGAAATAACTTGTGGAACTACAGGACAGTTTTTAGGGTTAATTCTGAGTGCTCTTTTTTCCTGCACCTAATACGTCGCGCGTGCTTCTCTTTTTGATATTCCAACGCGTGTTTATACTCGAGAGATAAGTGCTTTCTCTCAAATTTTGTAGGGAGGACGATGCAGGCAGGAACACGCGCAGTCGGCCGATTACTCCGTTTCTTCCTGTGTCTCACCGCGAGACGTACTGCTACTTCTTCAGAGTGACTTCGTTTCCTACTCCATTGTCGAGGAAACATTTTTCGATCTAACATAAGAACATCTTATTTTGTTCGTGGAGGAACATCTGATTCCAAAAAGTTAATCAGGCTGATAGACCAAAGCGTCAGGCCAGAGTCGTGATTTATGACCATATTGTCCCACGAGTCGGCGCGGCGGTTAAAGCCGGGGCCAGACCTGAATGCGTATACGCTGAGCAGGCTGAGCGCGATTTTCTGTACTGCTCACTACTGTGTCGTTATTTTATCACTCTCTTCGCACATTTCTCTTAATCGGTAGCGACACAATTATTTGCATGTTATCGCGAGGAAGCTCTGTTCAGTTATCGCCCAATTATGTAATGTTTATAGAGACAGGAAGACACGAAATTTACTATCTTCGTTGTTCCTTTATTTCTGCTTGTGCTGTACCTGTTCAGCCATTCTTTCGTACACTTTGTAGTCTATAACAAATTCACGCCTCGTTCGAATACACATTAATCTTTCATCTTGTCCCGCATTTGTTTTCCCTTCCGTTCTTTACGCGCGCTAACTTAACCCTCCCTAATTTCATATGGACTACCATATATGTATTTCAATATCATGAAAATCCGAGACATCGAGGATTTTAGAAAAGTATCACATTCTGCCTCTATCTTCCCCGCTGAACGCAATGCACTTCAAACTCCCTTTGATCTGTGGAAGAAAACCGACAACGGTCGGCTCAGGCCGGGTCGCATGCGCCGAGTCACCACGAATGACCCGTCCACACTAGCATATGCGTTCACGCTCACCCTTTCTGACGTAGAAGTGTGCGCCAGGGGCTACCGTTTCACCTGTCCACATCAGAATATTCGTGCGTGCTCAGCCTGCTCAGCGTATACTCATTCAGGTCTGGCCCCGGCTTAATATCATATTATTAGTTTACAAGAAATATATTAAAAAAATATAATCCCATAACTTTTGAATTCTGACTTGTTTCCTTATTTTTGGGATTCTGTTCCACTGTGGCGCTGGATCGCCGCAGCGCGGTCGCGGCTACGACTCAGTTTGGAGGAGTCGAGCTAAAATCCGCCGCGGCTGGCCGCGCGGCTAGTAGATTCCGCCATCATGGCGGAAAACAGACACTCATCGCATTGTGTTGCGTCTTGAGTAGCCTAGGTTGCTGCTGTAGCAGACGGGCGGCCGCCGCCGCTCGAAAACGCGGCTAGGAAAACGGTTACATGCTTCTCCATAAGAGCAGTGCTTAGGATTTGGCCGCCAGCCGCGTCCACCGGCCGCCTCCGCCGGCCGCCTCCGCCGTCCGCTGCTAGGAAACTCGACCTTAAGGCGTACGTCGCCCTGTTCGTGTGCATGTCGACGCGAGCCGTGCATTTGGAGCTGGTGTCGGACTACACCGCCGCGACGTTCCTCGCCGCGTTTCAGCGGTTCGTCTCTCGACGCGGACGCCCTCAGCGCGTGTATAGCGATAACGGCACGAATTTCAGAGGTGCCGCGCGGGAGCTCGGCGCCGCGATCCGCGGCGCAGTGGGCTCGCCGGAGCTCGCTGCATTTTCCGACACCGAGGAGATTACTTGGAGTTTTATCCCCCCTGCTGCGCCGCATTTCGGGGGATTATGGGAGGCCGGGGTGAAGAGCGCAAAGCATCACCTGCACCGAGTCGTGCGGGATCACACCCCCTCGTACGAGGAGTTGACGACGGTGCTCTGCATGGTCGAGGCATGTCTCAACTCACGCCCTCTCGTCCCCGCGTCGGACAATGACGACGACATCGCGCTCACCCCAGCTCACTTCGTGACCGGCGCTCCTCCTTTGGCACTGCCCCCGTTAGCGTCGGCGACCGGTCCGGCGTCGCTCCGGACCCGATGGGAGGTCGTCCAGCGGATGCGTGACCACTTTTGGAGGCGATGGCACGCGGACTACCTCCACTCCCTTCAGCCGCGACGTAAGTGGACTAGCCCAAAGAAGAGCCTCTGCGTCGGCGATGTCGTCATCCTCAAAGGCGACGACTCTCCGCCGGCGCAGTGGTGACTCGGCCGCGTTTCATGCGTCCACCCTGGTCCGGACGGCCGTGTTCGAGTGGTGACGGTGCGCACCGCACAGGGCGAATCCCTGCGACCGATCACTCGCGTCGTTCTTCTTCCGTGCTCCCCTGCGCCTGCTGACGAGGCCACGACGTGAATAATATCTGTACCACCTCGCAATATAAGTGTAACGCGCCACTCCGGTCCACCCTGTAACGCCACTGCGTGTCACGGCGGGCGGACGCCCGGCGGCGGCGTCCGCCAAGGTCGGCCCGGGTCCCCGGGCCGAGGCGGGCGGAATGTTGCAGCCGTAATCCAGCAAGCAGCTGTTACGCGGATTTAAATGTGCATGCGAGAGCGTGTAAACACGGGGACACTCCGTTCGGTAAGACGGTACGTGAGTCACCCGTTTTTTTGCCTGGATTTGAGCGTTGCGCGCTTCCGAGAATCCGGCAGTTAGTTCCTCGAACACCTTCTTGTCATCAACACGCTCTCGCACGCACGAGTATAGCGATCTTTTGTCGCCCCGCGACCCACGACCTGAACCCGCACGAAAACGGCCCTTCGAGCCTTTGCGCCCAGCGCATTGTACATAGTTGTGCATACGTTCTGTTTATTGTTAATTGCGTGTATTAAGTCGTGTTTGCTCGTGCTGTATTTTGTTGAGTGTTCGTCATCAGTGTGAACGACGCCCACGTGCTGAGTAAAGAAGTGTCCGCCCAATTCGTTGGAAGTGCATCCCTTCCCTGGCCACATCAGTGGCAATCCACACCACCTTCCCAAGGCACCGTTTAAACAGAGGGTCTTTGGAAGGTAATAAATGATCAAGCCCCATCTCCTATGACCGACGACTGGAGAAATAGGGACGATAAGACTCGTGCTATAATCGGCTTGTTGGTAGAGGACAATCAATTAATACACGTGAGAGAGGTAACAACAGCAAAGGAGGCATGGGATTCATTGAAAGGTTACCATGAAAAGACGACACTATCAACAAAAGTATTTCTATTGAAAAGCGCTGTGAATCAGAAGCTTGACGATGGTGGTGACATGGAGGAGCATGTAAGTACAATACTTGACAAATTTAATAAATATGCTGCCGTAGGTGAACCACTTACAGAGAGTTTACAAATTGCAATAATGCTCAGAAGCTTATCGAGCTCATATGATACACTGGTAGCAGCGTTAGAATCACGTTCTGAGGAAGAACTGACATTGGCACTAGTCAAGGGAAAGTTAATTGATGAACACAAACGTAGGACAGTTGCCAAAGGTGAAGTTCATGGACAGTTGGCATTGAAATCATTTAAGAAAGATAATGTCAGGACTTGTTATTTTTGCAAGAAACCAGGGCACCTCCGAGATGCATGTATTAAATACAAATGCTGGAGAGCGAAAAAGGAGTATGCTGGAAAAGCTGAATCTAACGACACAGATGATGAAGTTGAGGGGTACCGCTCTTTCATCAAGGAGTTGAAAGCTAAGAAGGAGCGTGCTGGAAAAGCCGAATCAAACGACACAGACGATGAGGCCGAAAACCGTTGTTTCATTGTTTGTAAAAGTGGTCATGAAAGCGAATATATATGGTGCATTGATTCGGGAGCTACTAGTCACATGACTCCTAACAGAAAGTTCCTTGAGAAATTTACGGAACTAAATGATGTAGTCAAACTAGCAAATGGAAAAACCACATGCGTGAAAGGGATAGGCAGTGGTGTAGTAAATTGTATTGGGAAAAATGGACAAATCACACCAGTTAAGTTTGAGAATGTGCTTTATGTGCCTGACTTGGATGGAAACCTGTTATCTGTGAAAAAATTATTAGAAAAGGGTTATAAGGTTAACTTTGAGCGGCAACAATGTGCAATAACAAAGCAGGTGAATTGGTGGCGCAGGGTGATATGCACGATGGATTGTTCAGACTAAAGCAATGCCACATGGCAAATTTAGCACAGCCAGCACATACTGACAAATGCCAACACACATGGCATAGAAAACTTGGTCATCGGGACCCATCAGCAATCAAACTGCTTGAGCATAAAGGATTGGCCAATGGAATCAAAGTCGTGGACTGCGGGATTCGAGCATCGTGTACCGCGTGTGTAGAGGGAAAGATGTCCAGAAAACCATTCCCCAAGAAATCAGCTACAAGAACGAGCGCCATTCTGAACTTGTTACACACAGATTTATGAGTCCAATGAGGACAGCAACACCAAGTGGGAAAAAATATATACTGACCATTATTGATGATTTTAGTAGATACACCGTAATATATCTACTTAAAAATAAGTCTGACACAATTGATGCAATTAAGGGTTATGTTGAAATGGTCAAGACGAAATTTAAATCCAGGCCTAAGGTGATACGGTCGGATAGGGGAAGAGAATACATAACCAGTCAGTTAAAGGGTTACTTGGATAAGAATGGAACAAAGACGCAATTCACAGCACCTTACTCACCCCAACAAAATGGGGTGGCGGAGAGGAAAAATAGATACCTGGTTGAAATGGCAAGAACAATGCTGCTCGATGCAGGAATGGGTAAGACTTACTGGGGCGAAGCTGTTCACACAGCAATTTATCTACAAAACCGTTTGCCGTCAAGAACAACGGGTAAGACGCCATATGAATTATGGGAGTCACACTTGCCTGATCTGAGCCAAACTCATATTTTTGGCTGTAAAGCATTCGTTCACATACCAAAACAGTTTCGTGGGAAACTGGAATCCAAGGCAGAATTGCTCACTTTTGTTGGTTATGAGGAAGGATCCAAAGCCTATCGTTTTCTTGATACAAACACCGCAAAAATAAAGGTGAGTAGAGACGCGAATTTTATTGATGAACATCTGTTCAATTCAGGTGTCACGCTCAACCTTAGGACGGAACAATTCAGTAATGAAAAATTTGATGATGCCCCAATCAAAACTGAGAAGGAGGACATAAACGACAATCTCCCGGAGATGGTCGATCGCCATAAAGATGAACTGGAAGATCCTGTAAGGTCAATAAACGAAAATACAGGACAGCTATTGAGAACATCGCAACGAAAAAAGAAACAACCAGACAGATACGGAGAAACTGTGAAACTATTGTCTGGTAACACGGAACCACGGACAGCAAAAGAAGCTCTGTCTGAACTTGATGGCGACCAATGGAAGAAAGCGATGGACGACGAGACGGAATCGTTACGGGCAAATAATACCTGGGAGCTAGTTGATCTGCCCGACGATAGGAAAGCCGTAGGCAGCAGATGAGAAGAAAATTCTGGAAGTATAAAATACAAAGCTCGCCTAGTTGCTCGAGGTTTTTCGCAAAAGTATGGAGAAGACTACTACGAGATATTTGCTCCAGTGGTGAGACACCCAACAATTAGAATACTGCTCACACTGGCCAAAAGGAAAAAATATCACATGCGGCAATTTGATGCCAAAACCGCCTTTTTGCATGGGAAGTTAAAGGAGACAATATACATGTCACAACCCGATTACTACGTACAACAAGAAAAAGCAGATAAGTTATGTAAACTGAACAAAAGCATTTACGGTTTAAAGCAGGCAGCAAAGGCATGGTACGATGAACTGAAACGAGTACTCGAAAAGAAATACTTTACACAAAGTAAGGTGGATCCATGTCTTTACACCATGCACGGGGACGGATGAGTATTTCTCATCGTATATGTAGACGACATATTGTTGACTGGAAACAGTCAAGTAATGATGGATCAAGCAGAACAAGTGCTTACACAGTCATTCAAAATCGTTACCCTTGGGGAACCAAAGACTTATCTAGGATTTACCATTACACGTGATGAGAATGGAACGTTTTATTGATCAGCGATCTCACATTAAAAGGTTAATAAAAGAAACGAACATGGAAGATGCAAAGACGTCGAATGTACCAATCGACCTTGGTTACGAAAAGGTAATTGATGATGATCACTGCTTCGAAGACAAGCAAAAATACCAAAGTCTAATTGGAAAATTATTGTACCTGGGTGTCCACGCTCGACCGGACTTATTGGCAAGCGTGTGTATATTGAGTCAACGTAACTCAAAGCCAAGACAATATGATTGGAACCAAGCAAAACGAATCATTAGATATTTAAAGGGTACGGTTAATTTACAACTCAAACTGGGGACTGATGAAACGGCCTATGATGGACTAGCTGTATATTCGGACGCGAATTGGGCACAGAGCCCTTTGGATCGAAAATCAGTAAGCGGATACATCATTCAATTATATGGTTCAACAATTGCCTGAGGATGTAAAAAGCAAACGTGTGTCGCACTATCGACAACCGAAGCCGAGTATGTTGCACTAACCGAAGCGTGCATGGAAATGAGGTGGACTCAGCGATTGCTGGCAAACTTGGATGAGGACTTAAAAAACCACACGCAGGTGTTTGAAGACAATCAAAGTTGTTTGAATCTATTAAACAATTCAAAGTTGTCAAATCGGATGAGACACATAGACACAAAATACCATTTTGTCAAAGACGTGTACGAAAAAGAAGAAGCCACATTCCATTACTGTGCGACTGAAGAGATGAAAGCCGACATAATGACAAAGCCACTGAGACGTTTCAAATTAATCAAATTAAGAGAAGCAATAGGGCTAAGAGACTGGACTGAGTAAACCAAAGAATTTTATTTTTTTTTATGAATTTTATGTTTCAGTTATTCCTGCCATTAAATCATAAAAGTTTATTTTGAGTTCCTATTCTATACAATCATGCACGGGTTCAGATGTCGAGGGGGAGTGTTGGTGTAAGCGACATCTGAGGGGAGGTTATAGATCTATCGATCTATAACCTTCGTTCTGTTGCGTCTTGCCTCTTATATGGTTCACACGTGTTCTAAGTATTTAATGTTACAAAAGGTATTACGTAGCAATAAACAAAGAGTGATTGTGTTTAACTATATCAATAGAATTGTGTCAACTGATTATTCCTATCACCACGTATCGTATCTCACTTAAAGGTTCCTGGATCATTGAAATATTAATCGATAAAGTATCCAAGACTATTCAAATCCCACCGCTGTCACCAATTTTATTTCGCGATTCAGTGGAAATTTCTATAAGACAGCGGATCCGTGCCCTTGGAGCGCAAAGCACTCAGTTCGCGAGTTTGCGCGAGAATTTTGATGTGAGAAAGTAAAATGAAACACTTCTGGATAACTTTTATGTTGGGATTTTAATTTGAAAGCTTGACATTGACTGTTCTGGTAACAAGTTCGATCTGACATCTTACAAATTAACTCCTCGCTTGTAACCTCCGAGCGCCCTACTCCTCCAATTTCGGCGTGTTCTTCTAACTCCTTCCTTGGATCCCTTCGTCCAATCAAGACGGTGATGTCCCTTAAACTTCGTCAGTGGGTTGTCCTTCAATCATCTCTCCGTCCTTGGCCCTTCCTTCGCGCTTCCCTCCACTCTCGGCTGATGGTCGCGGCACGCTTTCTAATTAAATCGGTTGCACGCGCACCCGAGAAGGCAGGTATGTTTTGCTCTTAGAATCGAGAAGCGACAATCCCAACAAGGTTTATGACTTAATTGCTGCCCGGATTTCCTCGACTCGAGGTTTCCTACGCCCCTTAATAGCAGTAACTATTATAAACGAAAAACGACACTTCAAGAATTTTACGAGACTAACGGTGGTCCGCTCCAGCAAAGTTTGGCAAGCAGATGTGGAAGGGAAAATAACATTACCCATTGTTCGTACCTAAAGCTAAACTCTCTTCCAACTTATATTTGGCCTTTACCTAAAACCGTCTAGATGTGCCGTTCGCCTCGAATTTATATACAATAACATCTATCTTTCAATACAAAAGAATTTTGAATTACGTTCTACATCTAACCTCGATATCTCTATGTGTTATAGCTAACTTCCCGCAATTTAACCAGCGGAAACCGCAACAGTACACACGGCTCAAACGATTGTGGCCGATCGAGATTCGAATGCATTCCAGCTTACCAGGGTTAGCTTTTTCTCATCGCTAACATTCTACAGTATTTCATGAACATGGTGAGGGCACTGCCAAGCCACAGGTTCCTGTCTAGAATACTTCTAATTCATGTTGAAACACCACTGTGGCGGCATCTGCCTATGATTCTCATAATTATATAAATCTGCGCGATCGGCTCTGTTCGTTTTGTCCGTTGTTGTCATTGTGCAACAAGAGCCCACGTCCGCCGCTCGCATAGACATAGTGCCAGATATAGCGTGAAGTAAACGGATGATGTTTAATATGAGACACGTTCGCGCAGTCCTGTCACAAAATTTAATTTACATTGCTTCGGTTATGTTTATTTTCCCCTTGTTAACATAAAATAACGGATAATAGATTTTGAAATAAATGCGTATTTATTTGCTCTACACATTTCCACTAACAATGAGCGTCTTATATTTTAATCTATGAAGACTGCTACGAATAAAATACCACAAGACTTTATTCATCTCAGTATTCTGGTTTCCTAACCCTTGCCATCTCTACGAAATATATAACATTCGTTTCCATTCTTTTCCTTATTACCCCACCATCCCGCTTTATTTATTTGTGTCTTCCATTATGAATCCGTTGATTTATTTATTTTGGACATTACAAAGGGTCTAGCAGGGTAAGCATGGGCAAGGGGCCCCCACGCCGATTCCTGGAGTTGTTATTTTTTAAACAATGCTCCTTGCCTGAAAAAACCATTGTGTAAAGTTTTAGATCGCTACCCCCCCCCCCCCCCCCCCGTTTAAGGGTAATACGGGGGTAAACGCCCTTATCGTTATTAATTTTTTTTCTCGGTTACTACTTAAGATATTTAAATGAAACAAAAGCGACAAAATAGCTACATATTGGTTGTAATTCATATATTTATTTCCGAATTGTAAATGAATTATTATGGGTAGAAAAAATTATTTTTTGTGGGTGGTTTTTGCAAACAACCCTATGAGTGACAACCACCAAAAAATAAAGAATAATACTCTACTATCTAACTATCATGTATAAAATTGTAGGATGATCGCGTTGGTAGAACATACTTAATTAACCCCTCAACGACGGCGATTGCGTCCCAATATTCTCCATACGACGACGTATCGAGGTCGCCATTGAGGGCTTAAATAATAATAAACAATAAAACTTTCAATATACGTATAGAGAACAAACATTTATTTTTATAAGTCCATAACAAAAAGTTGGTTTAACGAAATAAATGCGTAAGTAAATATATAGTTTAGATTAGAACAATAGTTAAAGAAAAAAAACAAATAATATTCTTTAATTATGCCATTATAATATAATGAACACTTATACAAAAATGGATTTAATCTTCGTCACTGTTTTCTTCGATAACTGTGGTTGTACCATCTGTTACATCGAATAGGTGTGTCAATGTTTCAGACGGTTTAACAATTTTTGATTTATAACGCCCGTGTGACAAATAATAAATAATAGCAGCAACGTGTGAACAGCAACCTACTGTCCTATTGCCATTCGCACAATCACATGTATATCGTTTTATAGATGTGTAGCTGGTAGAATTTGGTACGTATTCAATATAACACTGATAAATTTTTCGATTAATGTGCCTTGAGCGGACCTTCATTCTTATAATATGACTATATTCTTTTAAATATTCGGCATTTAAAGTGTTTCCATTTAATTCAGAAAGGTAGCATACCGCTTGCGATAATTGGTACGTACCTGTGAATAGTATTTTTAAATCATTCTCGGTAAGTTCAGGAAAATCCATTAGACAGCTACCAGTCATTGTCGTGATAATTGGTACTTACCGGTGAATAGTATTTGTAATTCATTCATAGTGAGTTCAGGAAAATCCATTATAGATCTGGCGGTCATTGTCGTGAAAGGTTTTTTACGGCGACTTAATCTCTGGTGCTCTACTAATTCCTGTAGTGTATTCTGTTGAGTTTGACGTTGTTTCATGCAGTTAATAATTATGTCGGTTAGTTCCAGATCTGAATTTAATCTTTTGCCAAACGTGTTATGTAAAAATGCAGCTATTCGACACAATGATTTAAGACTTGGCAACAATTTGTTGTCCATTTTATGGTGCAATAGACGATACTTTTGCCCTATAGCACCGTGTATAGCTTCGACTACCCAACGTATTTTGGTAATAAATCGTGAGATATTTGCCTCTTCTGTTGTCAACTGCATCCGCTTCCCTTTAGATGTCGGCATTAAAACATTGTACCCTTGGTTCTGCATATACTCCACGACATCTCGAAAGCCACGGTCGACAATGCAGAAATTACCTGGTCGTAAAAGTGTACTTATTCCAATAGGATCTTGTAAAACAATTTTCATTATTGTCGCGTTGTTCATAGTTCCGTTAAATGGACCTGCTGTGTCAACAATATAGCCATTTGTTGTACAGATAGTAAATGGTTTGCACAGTGATGTTTTCTTCTGTCCTGAGTACGATTTTCTTTGATATTCATTGTTTTTGCTTTTCTCATGTTTAACATACGTTCCATCAAATATCAAAGCCAATGTGGATTGCCCCATATCAAACAACTTTTTTGTTACGTAGGCAGTTTCATTTGAAATGAGATGATCCCTGGGTCTTGCATTTATTCCAAAATTGATGGGTAAAATGTCCTTTTCGAATGCATCAATTATTTGATGAAAATATTTTGAAACCTGCTGTTCACGTTCCAAACCGAATATTCTTTGGATTATTGCGTTAGAACTACCGCTTCTAATCTTAAATAAAAATATAACTAAAGCTTGTATCACAGTTCGTGATTCGCTATTTCTCATACTGATCAGCATGTTCTCCAGATTCTTAATGTTCTCCCAGTTAAGACCAGTAAATGTATTGAGCTGTTCTTCGCTTAAGGAAAAGTCACCGATTTTATCAAATAATGATGAATCCACATTACTTGCCAATTGGTTTAAAAACAAAGAAATATCTGATATTTCTACTGAGCTGCAGTTAGAATGGACACGTAGCATTTGAAGTTCGTCGGTGAAGAATCGTTTCTTAATTATATGTGTAGTGCAACAACGATTGCCATTCGGTATGTAAATTCTTTTTTCTGTGAATGCTTGGAGGCGTGCTTCGAGTGATATCACGATGAGCTTACTGGTTAACTGACACAGGATACAATACTTATGAGTAGATACAACTCTTTTGAACGGTAGTTCTACAAAGGTTTCCGATGTTCTGCTACTGTCTCTTGCGTGGAAGTCTGGATCCACTGCAATGTCATTGGCATCGCTATTGTTTTCATTTTTACACAATTACTGCTTCCTATAAACAATTAATCTACATTTACTGCAAAATATACAGCCAATTGTTACAGTTTTGGTACAGCGTGCCTGGTATCTGATTGCTTCATCTTCAGAAACAATCCGTTTCACTGACCCAGTGAATTTTTTGGCAGATTGATTACAATTAATGCATTTATCACTACCGCTTTCAGACATTTTTCTAAATAATATAGGTGCTAAATAAACTCGCGGGGATTAGTACAGTGAGATAAGACAGGAATGCAACTTATTGTCGCCGCTGCATTATCGACGTTGCGGTCCGCCGACAGCAGGGAATCGTCGCTGTTTTATCGACGTTTATTTGCTTGCGAGTTTACTAATAGAGAAAATCATGAATATTACGATAAAAATTATTTGAGTGCTTTAGCTTTAATAGATTATAAGTTATCAGTGTTTATATAATCAGAAAGACAGTAAAATACGCCTGGCTAAGTACGGATTACTATACCTTCGATAGGTCCAAACAAACAAGCGATTATCACGACAATGGGTTGTCATTCATAGGGTTGTTTGCAAAAACCACCCCCAAAAAATAATTAATTTTTTCTACCCGTAATAATTCATTTACAATTCGGAAAAAATATATGAATTCCAGCCAATATGTAGCTATTTTGTCGCTTTTGTTTCATTTAAATATCTTAAGTAGTAACCGAGAAACAAATAATAACGATAAGGGCGTTTACCCCCGTATTACCCTTAAACGGGGGGGGGGGGGGGGTAGCGATCTAAAACATTACATAATGATGTTTCAGGCTAGAAGCATTGTTTAAAAAATAACAACTCCAAGAATCGGCGTGGGGGCCCCTTGCCCATGCTTACCCTGCTAGACCCTTTGTAATGTCCAAAATAAATAAATCAACGGATTCATAATGGAAGACACAAATAAATAAAGCGGGATGGTGGGATAATAAGGAAAAGAATGGAAACGAATGTTATATATTTCGTAGAGATGGCAAGGGTTAGGAAACCAGAATACTGAGATGAATAAAGTCTTGTGGTATTTTATTCGTAGCAGTCTTCATAGATTAAAATATAAGACCCTCCTAGACCCTATTTAATATCTGGGAAATATTCGTATTTAGCGCATGCGCGTTGTTCCACAGCTACCTTTACCTTCACACTTCGATCTCCCAAACGAACCGCAATCGTTTCTTCCATTCTCGTGTAAATGACACATGCTTAGGCTCGCGACAAGTATTCTTTCTCGTCACAAAACCCCTCATATTTAAAGTATAATGATCTTCTTTAAATTATTTAACTATGTTCCACCATCTCGACCATCTTCAGGATTTTTTATATAATAGCTCGATAATAGAGCATTATTCTTGATTTTTTTGGAGGTTGTCACTCAAAGGGTTGTTTGAAAAAACCGCCCCCAAAAAATTAATTATTTTTTTCTACTCTTAATAATAGATTTAAAATTTAGAAAAAAATATACGAAGTACAGTTAGTAAGTAGCTATATTTTCGTTTTTTTTTTCATTCAGATATCTTAAGTAGTAACCGAGATGAAAAAAAAATAACGTTAAGGACGTTTACCCCCGTATTACCCTTAAACGGGGGGGGGGGGGGGTAGCGATCTAAAACTTTACACAATGGTTTTTCAGGCAAGGAGCATTGTTTAAAAAATAACAACTCCAGGAATCGGCGTGGGGGCCGTTCGCCCATGCTTACCCTGCTAGACTCTTTATCGTTTATGGTGTCGAAATTCATATGATTTTTTTTAGGTACATTGTAATAAAGGCCATTTGACATTTATTCTTGGTGTCATTTATGCTACAGCATCGCGAACAGAGCCGATCGCGCAGATTTATATAATTATAACAATCATAGGCAGATGGCGCCACAGTGGTGTTTCAACATGAATTAAAAGTGTTCTAGACAGGAACCTGTGATTTGGCAGTACCCTCACCATGTTCAAGAAATACTGTAGAATGTTAGCGATGAGAAAAAGCCAACCCTGGTAAGCTCGATTTCAATCGAATCTCGTTCGGCTATAATCGTTTGAGCCGTGTGTACAGCGAGGCGAGGAACAGCGTCCTTGCTGAATCCTCGACGGCCCACGACGAAAATGGCCGGAAGAAATCCAGGCGACGTTGCAAACGGTGAAACCGTTGCCTCAGACCAGCCGTGGTCGATGAATCCACAACGGGGTCTCAGAAGAGGATACGCACCTCGTGGTCGATGGATTGGCTCCAAGGTACCTCCTCAGGCGACGTTGTTTTGTTCCCGTGCGGTGCAGAAATCAAGACAGGGTCACCAATGTAGTAAAGGTATGTGGGAGGCTGTTTCCCTCCATGCACTGTTTGCATAGATAGCAGCCCTACTACTGCTTATAATAAACATCTTCCACGGGATAATAATGATACTTCATTTAACGGACAAATAACTGTATTTGCAGGAAACAATATGGCTGACGCACGTGGCGTGAGGTATCGATTCTACGTCGTAGAGTAACGAAGCCTATGGCTGAGGTCTCGCTCGCGCGAGAGACAGGACGTGAGTGATCGTCGAATCGCTGTTGCGAGGCGAGAGCTCGCTCTAGCTCGCTCGTCACTGCCCGTGACTCATCAGCAGTCGGCGGACATTGGGAAAGAGAGGGAAAGAGAGAGAGAGAGAGAGAGAGAGAGAGAGAGAGAGAGAGAGAGAGAGAGGGAGAGAGAGAGGGAATGAGGGAACATGCTCCCTACAGCATGGTTGTAGTGGAATGGGTCCGTGAGGCAGTGTTGCCATTTTACCTGATCACGCGCGCGTAGGTTGCAGTCTTAACGGATGACCGTGTACATATACCTATACTATTGAATTATAACCTTCTAAGTGTCAATCAGTCATAACCTGCCAAGTATCAAATAAAATAAGTTGTCCAAATTTGAAATGAATTTTTACACTAAATAAGAGACTGAATTATTGTTTCAATTAACAAAGGTAAGTCGCCAAAATTTTTTAACAGATTTTTTATGTAGAGTCGCAGACTTGAAGCACCTTCTTTCGCACAAGTTTCTCGAAATTTGTTAAATAAGGTAAATCGACCAAATTTGTCAAAAGACATAGCATTAAGAATTAAGAAAATTATGGCGGACTGCTTGCAATGTGGAGCAAGTCACATTAGTGAAGAAAGTACGCCGAAAATGCACCTGCCTTGATACATTTCAATCTCTTGTGAAAGATATATTCGTAATACTTTATTAAAATCCACAGTAGTTTCCACGCTATTCATTAATTTTATTAGTTTCCCATTAACAATATTTCAATTCACCAGTACACATACTAAATTACTTTTATTCCAACACCAATAAATTGTGCGTTAAAAGTATTGGATCTTTTCGTTCATTTTCGCTAAATTACCATAAGCATTTAAATTTCGTGCAACAAGACTTTCTACCGTACGCTCTCACCTCCTTTGGACAAATTATGTAGTCTCTACACTTACTATAGCAAAAGGCCACTCTATTTCTATATAAATTCTACGTTAAGTTGTATAACTAAAAAAAATGTGGCTTTCTTATATTTACAGATAATCGAAGCAGAAGATGATGCAGTGTGATCTACGTCAGACTATGTACGCACAAATTTGGAGGTAGGGTTTTGCATGCGGAATTATTCATTCACTTATCATGACATACCTATGAGCACGTATGATAATTTATAAATAATTAATAAATGTGTCCTATTTCAGTTAACGATGCAGTCGAAGAGAATTATTTCAACAGCTGAAAGAGAAAGTAACTCTGCTGCACGAGCAAAAGAAATAAGCATATTTTCATGTGTATGTATAAAATAAGTGAAAAAATTTATTTTATAAAATACAATATTCTTTATTTATAAATAATATATATATATATATATATATATATATATAAAATATATTAAGTAGTATAGCAAGGCGGGTTCCAACGCTGGTCCTCTGAGGGGAGCGCGGGGGCGGGGGGAAGTGAGGGCGCGCGGTGGAGCGCGGCAGAGGGAAACCTGGGCGCGGAGCCTGCGGGAAGTGGAAGAGTGGTTGCGCGCGCACGTGCCGCGGAGTGGGGGAAGCCGCGATGATGGAGGAGATCATTCCGAGCCGAGCCGCCGCGGAGACCTGGCCCACCGTCCCCGAAATTTTTCAGAGGGAGGGAATGACCCCCGAAAAGTCTTTTTCAGACGTTGGCCCACCCCAAAAAATTTTTCAGACCTAACCCAGGGAGAGGGCGGCCCCCAGGATTTTTTTCAAAACCAATATGCAGCTGAAATTGTTTAATAATTTATTTTTTATCCGAAATTGTTTCGGACAATGTCGGGAAAGATCGGGAAAGATCGACGTTCTTTTCTTTTACGAACCACGTCACAAACAAACGTGCAAAACAATGCAAAGTATTATTACATACCTGTGGAGGAGGCGGCGACCGCGGCGGCGACGACGACGGCGACGACGACGACGACAACGACGACGACGACGACGACGACAACGACGACGACGACGACGACGACGACGACGACGGCGGCGACGACGACGACGACGGCGATGGCGACGGTGGCGGCGACCGCGGCGGCGACGGCTGCGGCGACGGCTGCGGCGACGGCTGCGGTGACGGCTGCGGCGACGGCTGCGGCGACGGCTGCGGTGACGGCTGCGGCGACGGCTGCGGCGACGGCTGCGGCGACGGCTGCGGCGACGGCTGCGGCGACGGTGGTGGCGACCCCCAGTCGCTCGACCACACAGGCGATGGTGGTGGCGAACGCTAGGACATAGAAGCCTCACGATTCAATATTGATATGAACGTCTGATTTGTTCTCGCTTGATTTCAACGGTTAAACGCGATAAATGTAAAAATATTTAAATGTACATACCTCGGGGTCACACTCCGGGGCAATGCGTAATAATCCCATTTTTTTTTTGCTAACACAAAACTTTCTCGACTGTTGCCTTCAAAGATTTGAAGACAACTGGTCTCGCTGCATCTCCAAGCTCTCGCATATAAACTCCTATCATGAAATCGATAAGTGCGTAGCTTTGCAAAAGTAAGATGCTGTTGTTCTTCGCCATCTTCATCACAGGCCACATGCATTTTCGCTGACCATCCTCTCCTTATTCCCACGCATCTTCTTTCCCCTTTTTTCTTTGGACACATTATTCGACTAGATCGAACCACTTTGAATGTGTATGGAACATGTATTGAGCCACTTTTATCCTATATCGAACGTGAATCAAACATCAATCGAACGTGAATCGAACGGGTATTGAACGACTCTGAACGTGAATCGAACGTGTATGGTACCACTTTCAACATCAATCGAACATCAATCGAACCACTTTCAACATCAATCGAACCACTTTCAACATCAATCGTACCACTTTCAACATCAAACGTACCACTTTCAACATCAATCGAACATGAATCGAACCACTTTCAACATCAATTGAACCACTTTCAACATCAATTAAGCCACTTTCAACATGAATCGAACCACTTTGATCGTGTATGGTACCACTTTGATCATGTATTGTACGTGTATGGTAACTTTCAACGTCTATCGTATCACTCTGAACGTGTATCAAACCACTTCTACATAATTATAACTAGCGTCTTAATCTAGCATACATCATGTGCAGGAGATTAGGTTGGAGAGGGTGAAGAAAAATATTTTATACATTAAAAATTGATTATATTTTATTTAAGCATTTCTCTCTGGCGTTTAGACCACCAGTTGAATATTTTAAATACATTTTGCATGGCACAGTGCTTTGCGTGTCTGCCACATCGCAGAGTATTAATTACATTTAGCTTATTTAGAGATTTGATATCCTCGTAGTCAATGTCCAGCGTCTCAATGACCACGTCCGCTCTGGTATTTTCATCGAGGAAATTCGCAAGCCAGTCGCGTTTCTGCAACCCTTTAACTATACGATATGGGATGCGTCATCTTCTTCGTCGATCGCATCAGCTACAGCTTTCGTAATTAGCCGTTTAGCCATACAGTATGGAACGTCTCCATCGTCCCACCGTAGTCCATGATGTTTTACCACCAACCACCGAATGCTCGATTTGTCGGATTTCGTAAGAAGATATTGCGGCATCGAACTCCCAAAAATATAGTGCGAGAGAATTGTTCCCATTCGTAGGACAGCCATTTCCTTGACGACAAATCTTCCATCGACGATGAACCCTTGCAGGTCAACAAATGTTGGCACGGCCATTATCGATACAATTTAGAGGTCCGCTCGCTTCCAAGACAGGCGGGAGAATGCAGTCCTTCTCGTAAAGCATCTCGATTTTCACGATGAAATTTTCTTTTGGTATGAATTTGACACAGGAGAGGGCGTGGCAATTTAATTGATTTTGCGCACCACGTTTGTCAGCGGATTGTATTCAAGCACCCGATCGTGTAGAATCAGACAGTAGGCCGTAGTATTTATCGGCACATTCCCTTTACACTCGAATTCTATGCGCACGTCCACTGTGCCATTCTTGATCGACTCATTTTGTCGCGAGCAATCAATCACCACGAGGGGACCAAATTGTAAAAATTCGGCCACGGTGAATAATGCCTCGTTGCAACTATGTCCATAATACGATTTATGGAATTGCGTATACATGTGATACAAGATGGCATGCTTATTCTTGTCAAAGTCCAAGTTCATGTCATCGTATGGATAAAATTCCGAGTTGAGAAAAACTTTTACATTGGTCAATTTGCAGTTGTTGAACCTAGTAACATCTTCGCTCATCACATTCTTTCGACCAGTCTGTAGAGCAAGCATAATAACTCGCGGCTTCTCCAGCTGTGCAGATGCCTTCACGGCCCACGAATGCTTGGTTGTACTCTGTAAGAGAGGATACTCGTACAGATCCCACGATTGAAAACAAATGGTCAGGTTTTGCCCACGTTCCAAAGCACGTAGCCAGGATAGCTTATTAACGTCGTTCAGCGTCACATGAGGCATCCGCCACTGCACTTTAAGTAATTCAATTTCTGGTTCCAACATCGGCGATCCTATTAGAGAATTGTTGTCGTTGCGCGATCGTATTAAAATCAATTCGTGACGCACATTAATAATAATGCGTTTGTAGTCCTCGCAAAATCCCAGCAAATATTTGAGTGGGATGCAAAAATTGAAATGATTTTTCAATATTGACCCATCGCGTCGTTTCAAGCCCCATCCGGCATTCTCCATACTTTTGTCTTCGCTAGATGTCAACGATACATAGTTTTTAAGGGTGCTAGTTATCCCAACGTTTCTGTTGCGATCAATCTCCACGCCATTCAGCTCGTATCGAATCTCATCAAATAAGAACGCCACGCAATTATTTCCCAACGTCACCGTTAATGTGTCGCTTGGCTTGTTTATCTTCAATTTCCCCTCCAAGTAGAGGAAACTTTCACACGGCAATGTGTATAAATCCTGCTGCTGTATGGGTATTCTTATCTCATCGCTGTATCCAAACGTTGAGTTGACGTATGGGTTGTATGTGTGAGTCTCGAGATTGACGATGCGATCGTCAAACGTCGGCTTCCCTCCAATGCTTAGAATGTCAACCATTTTTTTTCAACTTAACCGCGCACAATGAATCCCAATGATTTCAAAAATGCAATGTTCGCAGCACTGATCCTTTTCTTTTTAGTGTAATCAGAACTGTTGCAGGTGTTGTTGTTGTTGTTGCTGTTGCTGTTGTTGTTGTTGTTGTTGTTGTTGCAAACAATTTCACTTGGAAGAAACGAGTTTCTGGAGTCGTTCAACACAAGCATCTCTTTCGGTCACGCCACATGTATTATCGTCGTCGCCGTCGTACGTGCAATCTGATGGTAATCTCTTCACCTCGAAAATCGAGCAACCGTCCGTCTTGATCCACAACGCGTATCGTTAGATCCGTAATGACCCGTGCGGTGATTGGAAGGTAAATGATCTGCGCGGGCGTTTCCGATATCTTATATCCTGGTGGGACTCTCGGAGAAAATTCATGTATCGTATGTACGCGCTTCCCATTGTTGTACGCACCAGCGGTCACACTGCATTCTATGCGAATAATGTTCACGTTCATGATATTAATTGGATCGTTCGATTCATGCCACCGTCCTGGTTCTAATACCCGATTCGCCGAGAATTCCAGTAGCGATTCAATGTTATTGGACTTTGTAAAGTCCACGGCGAACGAGCAGTACAGCTCGCTTTTCATGGTGTTGTTGTTGGGGCGCAACACTATAGAATACACATCGTTGTCACCGTCATCGGTGCCACCGAGATTTTGAGGATACCGCTCGAGTAATCGCTGCTTCAAATACTTGGCAATGGCGTCTAGTTCGTAGGAGCCGTGTGGAATCGTAATGTATTCATGAGTGGTGTCGACGCTGTTGCTGATGTCATAGTTTACGACAAAGTAGAATTTATCGTTGCTCGAGTCGATGTTCGGTATTGTGTGATAAGTTTCAAAGGTTGTTAGACCAAGCTCGTAACCATCGTCGCTCAAATCTATGGGTGGAAAATAGCTTACCGCGAGGGTGCTACTCTTGCCGGTTAGAGTGAATGTTAACGACATATTCCGAGCTGTACGACTGGACTGGTACTGAATCGGAGTGGTGGGAAGTCAATCCTTAAATTTGATGCCAATCGTTTGTTGAAAGCATAGACATAGTTGTCCATAATTGCTCTGATCGCACTTCTGATAAGCCGTTCGATTGTATTCGATTTTCACGACATCTTTGTTCAGATATTGTACCAATTCCTTAGGCGGTTGAAGATTTCCAAAGCTGTCGAAATATATAGCTCGACACCCTTTCTTCGCATACGCCACCCAATGAGTCCCCGGCCCCTCGACATTGTCCAAATTTACGATACCGCTCTCGTTTCGACGTACTCCTCCGGCTGGTAGCGCGTTACGCATAAAAACACCTCTAAAGAATGGAATACGCATACGTATTGCAAACTCCTCCAATTGCGCGTCGGTAGTTACGCCCTCGAGCATTTTTATTTTCTTTTCGACGTTTTTTTTTTCGTTTCGATATTCCCTGTCCGCGTTTGTATGGTGCGAGATAAAGTCCACGACCTTCCATGGAGCGATTATGACGTTGCATTTCCTGCAGCTGATGTTGCGCCACCTTATTATCGTTTACCGCCTTGGCTATCCCCGCCGCTCCGCCAGCTAATGATCCGAGAACACCTAGCAGCGGGAGAAGTGGTAATATACTACCCCGTTTTGCTATCGGAAGAATCCGCTTTTTCGGTGCTCTCTTTGGAATCCTTTTGCGCAATTTTGCTTTCCTCCCCATTCCGATTTTCGTCTTGGCCTTCATAGCTGCCCAAATAGCTGTAGCAGCACCTCTTTCGCCCAGAGTCGAGTCTCGCGCAACGATGCGTTTTCGCGCTTTGTCAGCGAGTACGTTATCTGCCGCGTGCCTTTCGCCGAGGTCGTTGCTACGCGAATATGCAATATCGTGTTCGCGACACGCTGCGTCCAACGGATTGATGCCTTGATCACCTCTAGCCAATCGTTTTGCCAGATGTGTTCCTGGGCCGCAAGACTGGTATCCGGGGATATGTAATTCGATAGGTAGCGCGTTTATCGCCCGATTTAACAAACCACAACCTTTCTTCACTCGCATCGGCGACATTCGCTACAGTTTTTAATCAATGGTGCTGGACCGTCGATATGCGTTCGCTGCCAAGGGCGATTATAATGTTCCAGACACCGACGATACTGCTGAACCTCGGAATCGGCTTTTATATGCTCGGGGAGTCTGTCCCACAACTGATCAATGTATCTCTCGAACTCTCGCAGTAGAATAATCTTTGGTATATATTTCAACTGTTCAGAGGTTAGGTCTCGAATATCACAATTATCCGACAGGACCAGAAGCATTTTGAACACTGAGCTGTTCTGCATCGGCGCGGACCTATAAATAGGGTGCGTCACCGCTTCGATGTATCAAAATCATTTTTTCACAGTTCGCAGGGAGGGTGCGATTCGTGCGACAGCCTGTGACGATACGCGTGACAAATTTTGACGATAAATCACGAGGGATGCCCTCGAAAACAAAGCGCAAACATGGCAGCATGCTATCAAACACTATACGGTGCCTCATTTGTGGCCCATCAAATTGTGGAAAGACCAACGTGTTAGTGAGCTTGTTGGAAAGTCCTCACGGTATCCGCTTCGAGAACGTGTATGTGTATTCCAAGTCGTTGCAACAGCCGAAATACCAGTATTTGGAGAATTTATTCACTCCGATAGATGAAATTGGCTACTTTACGTTTTCGAATAACAGTGATGTCATCCCACCGAGCGAATCGCTTCCGAATTCCATTTTTACCTTTGATGACGTGGCATGCGCCAAGCAAGATACGATACGAGAATACTTTGCAATGGGGCGCCACTCGAACGTTGACTGCTTCTATCTCTGTGAGACGTATGCAAAAATTCCCAAACATCTTATACGCGACAATGCGAATCTGCTGATTCTGTTTAAGCAGGATGGTACCAACTTGAAACATGTGTACAACCATCATGTAAACACTGATATGTCTTACGACGATTTCTGCGCTTTGTGTCGTAATTGTTGGCAACGGGAGTATGGTTTCGCGGTAATAGACAAGGATAGCGCGATGTCCAATGGACGTTATAGAAAGGGATTTAACGAGTTTGCCATACCGTGAGATGGTCAATTGTCGTCAACACGTCGGTGGGAAAGCAACGTCTGCGGTACAACGATGATTGATATCGCTGGTCTGGAGATTAAGGATCGTGAGAGAATAGCGAAGGAAATTGCAAAAACCAGCGAATCCATTCGCAAGAAACATCATGCTTTGAAGACTGGCAAGATCGAGGAAGATATCGCGTTGGTGAGATACTTTAAACCTGCCGTCGAACCCTTAAAACATATCGTGGAAAATACCACAGCAGCAGAAGCTGACGCATCACCGTTGATGAGCACAGACGTTGGAGGGAATGAAACATTAACGCCTAAAACAAAAATTCAGTCGAAAGGGAACACATCGCGCAAGACAAAGAGGAAACCACACATGTCATCGGAATATTCACCCATAACCTCCACACCAGTTCAATCGAAGCGGAAACGACAGAATGCCACATCAAACGATTCCCCCGTTCCTCCCACACCAATAAATACCGGTATACAATCGCTCACAACCATTGATGACAACGTTTTCGATACTAATCCCGATGAGTCGTTTGCAACATCTATTAGACATCAACTCCAAACATCCGAGGGACAAGAAACGTTTCGCAGCCATTTCGGTCCGCTGGGGCAAAATACATGGGCGCAATCCTAAGTGGTGATAGGGATACAACAATGGACTATGTGTATGGTGTATACTTTGGCAATAGTGGAACGAAGCTTGGAGATAAGGCTTTCGATATAGACAAGGATGATAATATAATCATTGGTGGTGTAAGATATAGAGGAACGTCCGGTCTTTACGAACTGATTTTCAAGAGAATTCCCGACGATGCCCTGTACACCGATGCCGACAAACAAAAATACAAAAGTATCCTGCTGACGACGAATGCCCACAGACGCAGTCATAACGCTAATTATCCCATATTAAGCAATAAGGGATACAAGTACAAACATGTAATTGCACCTCTACTCCCCCGTGTATCGGCTAGTAGGGCAGGGAAAGGTCTAAGAACACCGCTAGCTATGATGGTAAACGACAACAAGATCGATTACGTGCATTGGGATGATCCCAACGAGCTGGTGGATCGATTGCGTTTGTTGGAAGCGTCGCGTCAGGCTGGTAACAACTCTCATGATTCTGAAAGTCTATCGATTATCGAGGAACTCCGCGAGGTAGGCCTCATTATAAATTAAACCGCACGTCGATGATTTGCACTGTAAGCATCAAGATGCCGATCAACAAATTTGGAGTATCGCTCGAGAAGAGTGGAGCAGCTAGAATGGACTATTACAAATGGAGCGGCATGCTTCGAAATTATATGCGAGATAACGCTCTTTGTGTGGACGGTGCCGACTTTGATGCAAAATCACGCAAGATACGACGCGTGGCTCAGCCGGTGGCTGACAGCGATGCCGTCAATAAACTATACATGGAAAAGAGCATTAAACTTTTGAGAGAGCAGCAAGAAGAATTAGAGAGGAAGCTGGTCGTGTTTCAGAGAGATATGCTGACGTTGCAAAACAGCGTTAAAAAGATATCGCAGACGTCAAATTCAATCCCACAGCAGCGCTGCGAAGGATAATCATGCGAGACGGTTGAACTTGTCCAGAATTTCCTAGGACCGATGGAGAGCACATAATGCACATACATGATAATTATCACATCATTCGTGTCAAAGACACCTCTGCGATCAAACATGCAACCATTATCGAAATCCAAAAGTAAAGAAAACCATGACCCCAAGAAGCGGCAACTTGTTGAGGAATTTCATGCTCCAGCTCGAAGACATTTCCCACGGAGGCGCGTCATACTGCATGGATACGACGATCTGTGGCAAGCTGACGTTGTAGAAATGCGTCCATACTCGCGATTCAACCAAGGTCACCACTACATACTCACCGTCATCGATGTGTTGAGCAAGTATGCATGGGCGGTGCCGCTCAAGAATAAAAGTGGTGCTGAGGTGACCAAAGCGTTTGCAAAGATATTTAGTGATCGATATCCGAAAAATTTGCAAACCGATCAAGGAAAAGAATTTTACAACAACGATGCGCAGAAACTCTTGACAAAGCATGACATCAATCATTATTCGACGTATTCGGTGATGAAGGCCTCCGTCGTAGAACGTTTCAATCGAACTTTGAAGAAGAATATGTGAAAAATGATTATGCTCAATGGAACCTACAGATGGATCAATTCGCTATCGCGTCTTCTCGCAGAGTATAACGCGCGAAAACATAGAACTATCAGAATGCGTCCTTGCGATGTTACCCCTGCGATCGTCGACAAGCTGCTAGCCACCGTATACAGCAATTTAAGATCGCTGCTCCGGCGAGATTCAAGTTGGGCGAGTTTGTGCGCGTGAGCAAATTTAAAACCATCTTCGATAAAGGCTATACGCCGAATTGGACAACGGAGGTGTTTAAGATAGCCAAAGTACAGGCAACTAATCCCGCGACGTATCTGCTTCTCGATTCCTGTGGAAAACCTGTTGCCGGAGGATTCTATGAATACGAGCTGCAACGCGTCACCGATCCCGATGTGTATCTAGAGGGAAAAGTGTTGCGTAGGAAGGGGGTAAGGTATACGTCAAGTTGTTGGGGTTTGATAAATCACACAATTCTTGGATAAATAAAAATAACGTATTGTAACATAATAATATATGATTCAATAAAAATGCAATGATATATACATGTGAGAACAATTTTTTTATACAATAATTCAACCATTTATATGAAGGAGTTAATAAATACAATAATTTCTATTTTACATCGATTTTTTTTTACAACGGAATTTTATAATGGTATTTTATAATGTCCCCAGGGCAGAGTGTCGATCGAATCAGGTACGATATGCCGCTTGTCGTCGTACGGACTTAGAGCGATTTTAGATTCCGAAATGGTTTACACTTTGTGCAATTTAGACCGTATGCACGATTGTCTGCGAACCATTTCAATCTCCCTGTGCAAACACTGCGCGTAGTCGTCGAAAGTTATCGTTCTGGCTATGACGTTGGTCTTGACGCCTTTCGCCTTTTTAGTATCTTTTTTACCGTCTACGCGAAGTGCATACATTTTCGCTCTAAGACCTACGAATTCGGTCATTATCGCACCATTATTTTCGCCCTTCATCAGCCCTGGAACCTTCTTATTTACGCGCGGCATATTATATGAATTGTCGATAGGATAATCGCTTGTGTCGAATTTATCGATATTGTGTTTCATGGACTCGTAGATATCTTCGCATCGAATGTGATAAATGAGGCTGTCTGTGTCGGTGTATAGAATTTTACAATTTTGTCCGTGCAGGGGAGACATGTACTCGTGATGAAATTCATACAAAAAAATTATTGATATGTCCAGAACGCACATACCCACGTATATCGGTTTTTTGAATTTTACCTCGAGTTTTCGCAATTCAAAAGCTATTAAATTTTCCGAAAAAACACTTCGGCTGTGGAAATTCGGTTTCGCGATCATTGCCTCCGCGCCATATCGGCCTTCCCAATGTGTCAAAAGTTTTACATCCCCATGATTTCGTACATTTTCCATAGTTTTACCAAATACCGCGTTGTTCATCAATTTGTACAAATTTTTTCCAAAATCATCTGTCGCACTTGTTCTAAACCGTGTATTGAGTTCGATGTAATCGCGGAGCCAGGGGGATTGAGCGCATTGAAGCACGCGGTGTATCTTTGTAATACGAATACCGTGACGCGTGCACTGCTGCAGGTTGCGATAATGTATAATGTAACGCTGCTTATCGTATACCGTCGCGAGTAACATGTCCTCTCTGCTGCCAGGTGGTTTGGCACGCGTCGGGCAGAACAGTAGATCGGCATGAGCGTCGTGCAGACTTTGTGGATATTCCAGATCTACCTCGAGAATGTATCCCGTGGGCGTATCGACAGCGATTGAAGACACGTCAAAATTTACAACATCTTCGGCCCATTGAAATTTGGCTTATGGCAGGGGTTGACACATTGCCCATCCATACAAATTATTTACATCAAAGTACATCAAGTACGATGACTGTTCCGATGCGTCGTAAGATGGCATGTACTTGTTATTGGCATGTGCGTATCTTCCGGAACATTGACTTAAACCCCCGCGTATACCGCGTTCAATAAACATAACCATATTGACGTCGGTGAGCAATTCGAACGTTATTTTTGTATGTTTTAGCATGGCATTCCATGTGAAACCGGGTAGAGTATAATAATGTGCTGAATCTAATCCGTAACTCTTGATGCAATTTTCGCGAAAATTTTCAAAAATATCTGCCAATAACAAGACATCTGTTTTCAGATACAAGTCGCTGTATTCGTCCAAGGTTCTAATGTCGAAACGCTGCCAGACAGTCTCGGCGTGCGCGTAATCGCTCTCGGATATAGTCTCCCCCGTTAATGAACTGTAGAATGACTCGCTCGGCGGTAAGCATGGGTCCTGCAGCTTGTTCGCGCAATCAAGATATTCATACTACATTCGACGATATTCGACGACTCTCGAATAAAATTTTTGTCTTTTATTCGAAATCAATTTTTTATTTAAAATAATGTTTTGCCCATTTCTGCCTTTTCAGAAGCCCAAATAAAAACCTCGGAAGTCCTATTGCGACGCATATTTCGCGCATGAGTCATAAACACGTTCTAATTATAGATGCATATTTCGAACATGAGTCATGGTGCATACCGTGCATACCCTTCATACCTGACATTCCTGTAAATCATATAAATACAAGGGCCCGAAAGACCAGAGTCCCTCTTATACGGAAACACTCCCGTGAAGTACCACGTCTTATTGACTACTCTAATTTACTGTGCTATACTTAAAATAATTCAATTCAGTGTTCTACGGATTATCGATCTACGGAAACTATTGTAAGCGATTATTACTTACCATTGTTAAACTGAATATCATCCTCATTTTTATTATTTTGTATTGCTTGCGCGTTTCATAAAACATATTGACATTTATAATTATCTATTGCTAGTATTCATTGCTTTACACTATTATCATATGCTTATTGCATTATATTGTTATTATAGCTAATTGCTTATTGCATTCATTATAATTCTTAATTTCTTATGACCATGTGTTTCATGTTCATACATATATTTTACTATTGATAACCATTTATACATATGTTACTTGCTAATGCTTATCGTCCAACGCATTATTATAAACCCTAACCGCTATCGCATTAACAGTGCATGGCATATTTTCATGCTTCAAATTTAATAAACAGTTTTACTTTAAATCACGCTTCGAATTATTGTGACAATCCTTCGGTTACGAAGACTCCAAACCAACACAGGCTACCGCAACAGCTGATCTCGGTTCGCGAACGTGAGAGATCTTATAGTGTTTACCAAGCGTACTTTCGCATAGATCTCCCATGACCATACGGCTAGACGTATTTCACGGAATATTGTGGGTGGCTTCTTACAATAATGCAACGGTAAATCCAATTACCGAGTCATAAATACAAACCACGAGTGCTCTAACGGGTGTCACCTGGGCGCGCGATTACCCTTTTAAACCTTCCCTGGTCGATCGGTGCTACGAATCTCGCATTCGCGCCTGACTCCCTCCAACCCTCAGTGTTACGAATCTCGCATTCGCACCCGATTTCCTAACCTCACATTGTCATTGACCTAAAGACCTCCACCCGGGACGTGACAACGGAAATCTTGATGCGACTAGCGATCTGAACGTAGCGACTTTTTGTCGTTTTGGAGAAGCTCGCGAGTAGCTGATTTCAAGTCGTTTGAATTTGTGGTTATAGGCTATATTTGTTGATGACTGGGTAATTTTTTAAACGCCTCGAGGGTTTTTTTTCATAATTTTGTATTGTCATCCAAACTACGTACGCCTGCAAAGTTGCAAGTCTATTGGATAGTTGGAAGTAGATTAAAATTGAGTTACAAGATTTGAACCACCTCTCCTAACGGCGAAGACCATTTCTCCCGCCACCTCGGGTGAGGTGGTCAGATGCTATGACTTCAGTTTTTAACCCGTTTTTCAGCAAATATTGTCTTAAAGCAAATATCGACCAGTTTTTTGTGAATCAGCATAAAATTCTGAACATATTAGGTTCATTCTGATAAAATAAATAATATTAGGATTAGTTTAATAGCCATTTTAAATTAGGTCGACCGCGTCTCCCGGATTTCCCCGATAGCAATTCTAATGATAACTTAGAAAAAGGAGGATCGCTCCACAAAGATATTGGAGATGCGCCTCAACTCGGTAGTCTGTTGGTTATCGGAAAGGCCGATATTAAAGGCACCCCGCTTCAGGCATCGTTACAGGCTGTCCCCGTGTCTCAGGGTACCCTGGCTCTGCTGAATCTATTGGTTATCGGAAAGGCCGATATTAAAGGCACCCCGCTTCGGATCGGCATCCTGGGATCCGGTACCAAGGTCGAGGCGGAGGTTCGACGGTCGATCCAGGTTTTCGACTCGTTCCGTGGCGCTGGCTGTGAGCAGTTTAGAGTTTACCCGGATCAGGTTGTATTTGTGGCGGAGACTGAAGACCTGCCTCATTTATGACAGGGTTACTTAAAGCACGGGCACAATCCTCCGTGGAAACAATCTCGGAAAATGACTCACATACCGCTGACAAGATTAAAGTTTTGTTGACAAATTCAACTCCAAGTAATCCATCCTTCTCCGTTTCCTAATATCACTTATTGTAAGGACCATCTTTATATACGGAAAGACAACCTTCTACATTTCTTCTCCACTGATCGAGTAGTATAGCAACACGGGTTCTAATCCAAATTTGAGTTTCAAGGCCATTTTCCCCCACACCTTTCCTGACCTTGAAGTCCAAATTTGAGATTCAAGGTCGGAGGAAATCCAACGCGGCGGACGGGCGGCGGCGGCGAATGACGTCATAGAGAGGGCGAAGTGGTGAGGGGGGGGGGGGGGGTTATAGCGCGAGAGCAGATATCGAATCAATCGATACCGAATCAATATCGAACCGATACCGAAGTGCATCGAGGAGGAACCGCGGGTGAGAATTGCTACTCTGAAGCGTGGTACAGACTACTGTTGGTAAAGAAGGAAATATTAATTTAAGATATTAATATATATGAAAAAACAGAATCTCGGGCGACGGGGCTCGAACCCAATACCTCCGCATTACGAGTCAGCCGCCTAACCAACTCCCCCAACGCCAGCTCTACAACATTAGTCTTTCCTGAATGGTACACTCAGCTCAAACGATTGTGGCCGTTCGAGATTCGATTGCATTCGAGCTTACCAGGGTCCGCTTTTTCACATCGCTAACATTCTACAGTATTTCATGAACATGGTGAGGCCACTGCCAAGCCACAGGTTCCCGTCTAGAACACTTCTAATTCATGATGAAACACCATAAATAAATCAATGGATTTATAATGGAAGACACAAATAAATAGAGCGGGATGGTGGGATAATAAAGAATAGAATGGAAACGAATGTTATATATTTCGTAGAGATGGCAAGGGTTAGGAAACCAGAATACTGTGATGAATAAAGTCTTGTCCAAAGTAAATAAAACAATGGATTTATGATGGAAGACACAAATAAATAGAGCGGGATGGTGGGGTAATAAAGAATAGAATGGAAACGAATGTTATATATTTCGTAGAGATGGCAAGGGTTAGAAAACGAGAATTCTGAGATATATAAAGTCTTGTGGTATTTTATTCCTAGCAGTCCTCATAGATTAAAATCCAAGACGCTCATTATTAGTGGAAATGTGTAGAGCAAAGAAATACGCATTTATTTCAAAATTTACTATCCGTAATTTTATGTTAACAACGGGATTATTATTATTATTATTATTATTATTATGATTTTTTTTAGGTTTATTGTAATATAAGTCATTTGACATTTATTTTTGGCGTCATTTACGCTACAGCATCGTGAACAGAGCCGATCGCGCAGATTTATATAATTATGACAATCATAGGCAGATGCCGCCACAGTGGTGTTTCATCATGAATTAGAAGTGTTCTAGACGGGAACCTGTGGCTTGGCAGCATAGACATATATAGACGGAGCAGAAGCTGGGACTATCAGCGAGAGGAACGTAAGCTTGAAGGGGAAAAGGCAGAGGTTCAGATACAGGCACGTCGGGTCAGCTTCGGATGCATTCGGCATGCCGAACCACTGAGTTACCCGATTTACCTGTATCGTTCCCCTTACCGCGAACCTTGCAACCCCCCTCAGTTTACGCTCCGTCTATATATGTCTATGCTTGGCAGTGCCCTCACCATGTTCATGAAATACTGTAGAAAGTTAGCGATGTGAAAAAGCGGACCCTGGTAAGCTCGAATGCAATCGAATCTCGAACGGCCACAATCGTTTGAGCTGAGTGTACATTTACCGAGCGTCACACGCGTGCGCACACGCCAGGAGCCGTTGCCAAACGTCAACGCATAATTATTTATTTTTATCAGAAATTGTTTCGGATGATGTCGGGAAAGATCGGTGTTTTTACAAAGCCCGTATTCGGGGATGGGAAAGAGAGAGCATTATTTTAAAGCTAAATTCGGAGGAGGGAAAGGGACAGCACTACATAGTGGTACAATCGCAAATGTTCTAAAAAAGTTTCAAAATGTTTTCGAACGTAGCAGCGTACCGCGCGATCGTGTGTAATTTGAATCCTCTGAAGCAGCCGTGCGGGATGATGTCATTTGGCGGGCGCGAAGATGGCGCGAATCATAGAATTATGCGATATCAGCGGAATTTTTTTCCATACCAACAGACATACGGACATTTTTTTCCCAAAAGCAAAGAAATAATAATTTTTCAATTAACGATCTAACGAACCAATATGTAGCAAAGAGACATTCTAAAGCCGACAATATTTCAAACATTGCAGCGTATCGCGCGATCGTGAGTAATTTGAATCCTCTGGAGCAGTCGTGCGAGATGACGTCATTTGGCAGTGCGAAGAAGGCTCGAATCGTAGAAAGAATTATGTGGCGTCAGCAGAAAAAGTTTTTTCCATATCAACAGACAATTTTTTCCCAACGCAGAGAAATAATCATTTTAATCCCCTTCCACATAGATCTGTCGAATCAATATATAGCAAACAGACAGACACTCTAAAGCTAAACATTTTTCAGAATGTTTTTTCAATCTTAACATCGCAGCGTATCGCGCGATCACGTGTAATTTGAATCCCCCGTGATGGGACCGCCGTGCAAGAAGCCGTTATAGAAAGAATTATGTGGTGTCAGCAGAAATTGGTGAGGAGAGAAGGAGGAAGACGGGTAAATAAATAGATTGTAATATATGTAAAATGATAATATATTGTTACATTCATTAAAAAATAGAAATATAAAAAAGAAAAAATATAAAAATAGAATATAAATAGTGTCTCGGCAGAACCCTCTCTCTCCCTCTCTCTCTCTCGCTCCCTCCCTCTCTCTCTCTCTCTCTCTGTCTCTCTCTCCCTCAATCTCTCTTTCTTTCTCCTTCTCTTTCCTTCTCTTTTCCTCTTTTTCTCTTTTTCACATCAATCGCAAGCAACTTGAAAATTCTCGAACAGCTGATGGACTTCCTATTTACTTTTCGCGACATCATACATACATACATACTCTTCCGCACAATACCTCACATACACTCATACACACTCACGCTCTCGTGACCGACCCAAGTGCTCAGTTTCACAGAGCAGTAGTATCTCGTCATTATTCGCCGAAACTCAATTCTCTATCTCTAAATAAACAGCACTATTCTCAACTTTTTTGAGTTCTCTCTATACAAATAGAATATAAAAATACAATATAAAAAGAAAAAATATAAAAATATAAAATAAAAAAGAAAAAATATAAAAATACAATATAAAAAGAAAAATATAATAATAATAATTTAATTTATTGCCCACTTTCGTGTTACAATTTAACGATCATATACTCTTTGCATTTCAGTCCCGTGATTGTGTCAGTGTAAGTCCTACCCATGTTTCCTGCTGTGTCCGAACAATTTGTTCTATTTTACAAGTGTTTCGTAATCTATTCTATGTTACATAATCTTCTTTTATCACTTTCCTGTTCTTCCCATCTTTTCCTTCTCCCTATTATCTCCTGTAGAGTAGCCAATTTTTTTCCTTCTCCTCTAATTACCTCTGCCCAATTACTACCACTCTCTCCACTTACTTCACATGCTTCAATCGCGTGTTTCACTGTTTCTTCCTCTTTCTTACATACCCTTTCTTCTTTCGTTAGCCAATATTTGTATGCCCTTGTTTCACTACCCTATATGAATCTTCCTATCATTTCAAATTCTCCTCTCTTTTTTCATTTTCCCCCCATAAGCATTTCGGCTTATCTCCTGGTTTCCTTGCCACCTCTCTTAATTCTCTTAGGAACTTTGACTCTTTTACTTTCATCTCTCTTTCTTGTTTTTGGATGCCTTTTACTTATCTGCTCTATTTTTGATGCACACTTCTTCCCCATTTAATCTTCTTCTTTTCCATTCTTGATTGGACCATCCTCTCCCTTCCAAGAATTTGATTCTCATTCTTTCCCTTTTCATTACTTCATTTCCTCTCGTTAGTTTTCTCACACATTCATATCTTATCGATCCTTCTTCCGAGTTTATTAGTCTCTCTTCAAACTTCATTGCCCTTGCTCCCATTTTAATTTGCTATGCCCTCTCTTTCTGTTTCTTTTAATAGCCAGTATGTTGGTGTTGATCTCTCCAATTTCATTATCCACCGTATGTATTTCGCCTGCAATTTTTCTAATAGCCTCATACCTTCTCCATCCCCATATCTCTGCTCCATACGCCACGGTACTTCTAACTAGCGCATCAAACAGTTTCATTCTTCTTTCAAAGTCATCTCTGAATAATCTTTCTCCAATCCCCACCCATACTTTTCCTAGTATCATATTCGCTTTCCTAACTACCTTCTTAATATAGTGTTTATCCTCGTTGTTCTCTCCCTCTCACTGTATCTAGAAACGCGGTAGCGTCTCGACGCCAAGTACATGAAAGACATCCTGTATATGTCGACTGTCGCTGCCGCTATCATTTACTCGTCGCCCGGCTATTCCAACCTAACCTGACACTTATTTCATTAATATCTCATCACGCCTGTGATATTTTCTAAATTTAGTGGCATTTTTCTCATGTAAACCGCGTGTAAGCTTTCGAATGTGACCAAATTCAATAAAATCGGTCCACGCATGACAGAGATATCGTAATATCGTCTCATGCATCTGTCGAAAACGGTAAGATTTTTCTTCTGATTCTCCTTCTTATTCTCCAACCAAATTTAAAACGAAACTAACACATGTTTCGTTTGTCAATTCGTCGACTCTCGGGACCATTCGGCAGGGATCGTCGTCCGTCATTGTACATACATATATACATACCTATGTATACTATTTTGATTATAACCTACCAAGTGTCAATCCATCATAACCTGCCAAGTGTCAAATAATGTAAGTGGTCCAAATTTGAAATGTCAGGAGTTTTTACACTAAATAGGAGACTGAATTATTGTCTCAATTAACAAGGTAAGTCGCCAAATTTTTTTAATAGATTTCTTATGTAGAGTCGCAGACTTGAAAGTTGTCCGGAAAAGGTTCGACAGAGAAGCATCTCCTTTCGCACAAGTTTCTAGAAATTTATACAATGCATGTACAAAATAATATATTGTTTTTATACCAGCAAACTATTTTTCCATTAGAGTTTTTATGTAAAGCTTATAGAAATGATTTAATAGATTTCTTATGTAGAGTCGCAGACTTGAAAGTTGTCCGGAGAAGGTTCGACAGAGAAGCATCTTCTTTCGCACAAGTTTCTAGAAATTTATACAATGCATGTACAAAATAATATATTGTTTTTATACCAGCAAACTATTTTTACATTAGAGTTTTTATGTAAAGCTTATTAGAAATGAAGGGGACGCACGGGCTTGGATAGAAATGAAGCGGACGCACAGGCTTGGATTAGAAATGAAGGGGACGCACAAGCTTGGATAGAAATGAAGGGGATGCACAGGCTTGGAAGTTGTCCGGAGAAGGTCTGAGTTAGATCTCTGTCCCTGATATAGAGGCAGAGAAGCATTTTGTTTCGCACAAGTTTCTGGAAATTCGTCAAATAAGGTAAATCGACAAAATTTGTCAAATTAGCATAGCATTAATTAAGAATTAAGAAAATTATGGCAGACTGCTTGCAACGTAGAGCAAGTCACATTAATGAAGAAAGTACGCTGATAACACATATTCCTTGATACTTTTCAATCCTTTGTAAAAGACATTCGTATTACTTTAATATATAAATATATAAATAAAATCCACAGTAGTTGCTGCGCTATTCATTAACTTTACCAGTTTTCCATTAACAATATTTCAATTCACCAATAAACATACTAAACCAAGTCCAATAAAAATATTGAATCTCTTCATTCATTTTCGCTAAATTACCATTAGCATTTTTTATATTTTCTTGCAACAAGACTTTCTACCATATGCTCTCATCTCTTTCGGACACATTATGTAGTCTTTACACTTACTATAGCAAAAAGCCACTCTATTTCTATACAATTTCTATATAAGTAAGTTCTACGTTAAGTTGTATATAACTAAAATGTGGCTTTATATATTTACAGATAATCGAAGCAGAAGATGATGCAGTGTGATCTACGTCAGACTATGTAAGCACAAATTTTCAGGTAGGGTTTTGCATACGCAATTATTCATTCAATGATCTTGACATATGAGCACGTGTGATAATTTATAAATAATTAGTAAATGTGTCCTATTTTTCAGTTAACGATGCAGACGAAGAGAATTATTTCAACAGCTGAAAAAGAAGGTAACCCTGCTGCACGAGCAAATAAAAAAATAAGCACATTTGGATGTTTTATAATAAAATAAAAAAATTTATTTATTTTTTAATTTTTTTTTCAACCACGGCCATCACGGTCGCCACGGCCACGGCTGTATTGATGGATTGCCCAGGCCCGAAGAGAAGTGGCCTGTTCCTTCATTGCATTAATGAAGGCCCACTCCTCCTGCCGGGCCCTCACCCTCCAGCCACTGCGCTGGTGGCGCGTTACGTGCGGTTCTGTAATTTGTAAAAAAATTAATTTATTAGTAAAATATTTTTTATTTAAATGTAGACCTATTTTTATTTTTTATTTAAATTTAGACCTATTTTTAAGCACTCTAAAAGCATATAACTCCTTAAAATCAGGGAGTCGAGACCGATAGAATTTTGGTTACGGTCGCGGTCGGGGTCACCGAGACGTTCGACACGCTATTTACGGTTCTCTCGACCGAATCGGAGAGCGACAATCGGTCTGAAGTTTTCTCTCAACCGATAACCGAGAGAGAATTTTTCTCAGACTTACGGTCAACCGAAAGTCTAGACCGGTCAGGAATACGGTCGCGTTAATTTATGGAGAGGTTGGAGTTAATGTATGGAGAGGTTCGCAAAACGGTCAACCGAGAGTCTTGACCGATTGCAATACGGTTGACGCAAAGAAATAGGAAGAAAATAGAAATACCCCCGATTAAAATTTGTGAAACAAATTGTTACTATCCCTGTTGTGAATCGCAAATCGTGACTAAAATTAATTAGTAGGTTATTTTACTTATTTTTTATCACGATTGTAACCTGGCCTTGCATCTTTTGCAATCCACAGCGAAATACATAGTATAAATAAAACAAATTTATAATAATAAATATAATCAATTAATTTAATTTATATATAAATTCTTAAAAATACATTTACGTATTTTTCTAAATTTATTAAATTTTATAGATAATTTTATAAACATCTACTTTAACTATTTTTATAAATGAAAGATTATTTTCATAGTCGCAATGAAATATTTTTAAAAATAATTTTCAGAAATAATTTATATTTTTATCAATAAAATGTTTAGTTGTAAATAAACAAAGTTAATGATAGATAAGTGTTAAGGATTAACAATTTGTTTTGGAAACAACAAGAGTCAATTTTCAGAAGTTTGCACGGTTGTAACGTACCGCTACTTACCGCCATAAATTTTTCCTTTGTTTTCATCACATATTGTTAATTTCCTTTATATTAGACGTAAGATAGTATACAACGCGTGCGAGAGCGTCTCAAACACCGCGCGAGAAAGTATAGTGACGCGCAACGCATGCGCATAGACGCCGATTCAAACTACATACTCAGTGCCGCGAGTGAATCAAGCGCGCGTGCGCATATCGTACGAACAACCGGACGTCAAATATTCTGAGCGTAGTACGCGAGTGGTGCGAACCGGATGTTAATTCTAATTGGTGCGCGAGTTCGCGCAGCAAGTGATTGGTGCGGGCCAAGTACCAGCCACCGGTATAAATACAGGCCCGCCAGCAGCAGTAAGGTAGATCTGGTTCTGCCAACGAACCAAAGAGGAAGTCTATCTTAAACTCCAAATTTCCTACTACCCCTCGAGGTCGCTTTAGTTAGCCCCCTCAACTTCCTTACGAGGTCGCTTTAGTTAGCCCCCTCAACTTCCTTACGAGGTCGCTTTAGTTAGCCCCCTCAACTTCCTTACGAGGTCGCTTTAGTTAGCCCCCTCAATTTCTTTACGAGGTCGCTTTAGTTAGCCCCCTCAACTTCCTTACGAGGTCGCTTTAATTAGCCCCCTCAATTCCCAAGCAAGGTCGCTTTAATTAGCCCCCTCAGGTTCCATCCTTAAAAGCGTGGGCCAGCTGATAGGCACCAGAAGACACCACTAGTCCGAGGGAAGGAAACACTAAATTCAATTACCAGCCTAGAAAGCGTAGGCAAGCTGATAGGCAACTGGAAGCTACTACAAAATCAGAGGGAAGGAATCCTCTCCAATTCTCAACTCAACATACCAAATCGACCAAGCGTCATTTCTTGTACCACGTTATACCGACTTAGTGTCGAGACCTTATATTCAATTAACGATTTAGTATCGTACCATTATATCATATCTTTAATAATAATTAACGCGATATCCTTAATTATCGACTTAGCGTCAAAACCGAAATAATACTCGTTATTACCGACTTAGCGTGAAAACCGAAATCAAACGTTATCCTTTCACACCGACCGATACGTCATAACGCAATTACTTTATGTTCCATTACGACCTAGCGTCAAAACTATTTTCTTGAATAAACTATTTTTGTTACTTATTGTTAAAAAGAAGGACTCTAGTTTCGTGAAATTCATTTCTTTATCGCACGCCACCCGAACCAATCCCACAATTTCACAGGTAAGCCGCTCTACTTGTGGAATCTCCTGTAATTAACGGCAACGTCTCGTTCGAGAACGTTACACGGTGATAACGCCAAAGTTTTTTCAAAAGTAAAACGTTAGTGTTAATAAAATTTTCATCATTTATAATGTACCTATATGCATATTGTACAAGAAATGGAATTTTTGGACCAATTGATGTAATGACTGAAATTGCAAGCATTCACGATGTTTTCAATATGTATTACAAACACAATACGTAAGGGAGCGTGGGGTAATTACGAACACCTAAGCAAAAAGACAAACAAAACGAAAACTATGTGAGAAATGAATTTGATTATTATTTACAAACATACTTAAACTATTCATCTATAAAGTACTGTGATGAATTTTTGAAAAATTATAATAAAAATCAACTTTATTGTGAAAAAGCAAAACCCTTGTTGTTCGTGATTACTCGACTGCAGTGGTGTAATCACGAACAGAGTGCTAAACATCGCAAAAGTCGCACAGAAAGCGCGATTTCAATGGTCAACCCATAAAAAATGTTGCTACAACCTATACCTAATGTATTTTTCAAATTCCTCTTCTTGTGCGTTAGAAAAAATTGCAATTGGTCGAAATATCGAAAAAAATTGTAAAGGTCGTTTTCTAACCTTTTTTTTTCTGAGCCTGTAATGAAAATTCAAAAATCCCTTTTGTAGATTTAAGTAAGTTTTATACATGCTGAAAATTTTATCAAAATCGATTAACGTTGCTAATCTCGAAGGTTCGAGATTACCGCATCCGAGTTGTTCGTCAATACCCCATGACATCAAAAAATAAAAAAGAATTTATTTCAGAGGTTAGAATCATGATTCAAGTAACGCCTTGGTCACAAAATGTTGGTAAAAAATGCTTTGTTTCAACTTAAAAAAAACCAATTGTATCATTAATTCAACAATAATTATATACCATTGAAAATGGACAAAATATTACTTGAAACATGATGAAAATAATAAATTGTGTTTATCTTGAATAGCATGAGCATTCTGTATTTATTCCTTTCTGCCCGGCGTTGGATACGACCTAAACTAGGGTGACCTGTCCAGTGAATGAACACTTAAGCTGCATGTCTGTTAAAATTAGTATTCAAAAGTCGTTATTTAATTCCCTGAATATTATTTCTGCATGCAAGCTGTTTTATTACGAAAATCAGACATCCCGGAACACAATTCTAGTAATGTTTGATAGTTGTAACTTTCATTAAAAGTCTGGCAGAGGCTTATATAAAAGATGGGCCAATGACCAGTGAATGAACATAAATTTCTAATGAATGAACAGGGGTACCCCAGTGAATGAACGGGATAATAACAGAGATTAGGTTTCCAATGTATTTAGAAGATTTTTTGGGTAAATAATTTTTTATTCTCTAATTGCAATAATATTATTGATTTGATACTTTACTAGTCTTATAAGATCATAATCATGCATAGCTGAAATTTATTTTCTGGGGTGGGTTAACTTAATCTTCACACTGGCGGCGAAAGTGTCAACAGAAAAAAATGACAGGTTAAGTTGTTCATTCATTGATAAAGTAAGAAATCCGCGGTTGCCAGTGAATGAACGGCCGTGGGGTCAACTGTTGAATAAACGGAACTAATGCCGTGTAAGTTAGAAGTAAAAAGAAAAACGCCTTTGCGAGACGTCTGTGGGTGTCCACTCTAAATTTCGGTGTAAGTTTCAACGTGAAATGCGCGCGATAGGCGTTAATTTTTCGTAGTACATAAGCAACGTTCATTCAGTGGGGGGTGTTCATTCATTGAACAGGTCACCCTATTAGCTAGTGAAAAAGGAACATCGTTTTTATTTATTAAAACGCCGTAACATCGCATTCGCGATTACCCCGCGTTCGTGTTTACCCCACTCTCCCCTACTATGTGCTTTTATTTTTCGACTAACATAGCAGGAAGGTCATCCCACTCGATCACTTTTTGACGTCGATGTCAGGAATTTTGATCAAAATGAAACAGGATTTAACTAGTCGATGTGAAATTAGAGGGAGTTAGTTATTATTTTGATGGTTCCGAATTTGTTTCAGAACCACAGTTGTGAATTGATTACTTTTTGCATATCCCTTTTTGAAACTACGCTATACTCATAAACTTTTATCTTTGGAACTATTTATCGTATTGCATTCATTCTTTTCTTTTTTAATATAGATTATTTTGCCTATTCACATAATATTTTATGAAATTCATTTTTGTAACATCAAAAAACATAGACAAATTCTTATTTTCCCAATTTTATCTGCAACATCATATGTTTATTAATTCTAAATAAGTATGACCATCTTTCTAGCCTACTGTCTACAAAATAATGTTTTTTGTAGGATGGTAGGTCCGAAAGCAGAGGTGCGCCCCGTTTCAGGTAAGCGAGCCGTCCGCTGGACTATTGAGGACGGTTTACCATACCACTCGAACCCCCGTATTACTTCAATCAGGTCAAAACATAAAATCGACTGGCCTCGTATCCCCCGTAATCGTGTCATTTATGCCTGCGGAAGAGTTTCTTTAATTGCGTTTGTTTGAACTTCAATAGGGGTTAAGTATACCCAAAAGTCCCTGTTCCATATAATATTATGGTTCAACGCAAATACAGGGTGTTTTGTCCTCGCCCTAGAGAAAATAAGACCTTGGAATGATCCATGGACAAAATTTCAGGATGCGTCCTTTCGTTGGCGAATGAGGGTCTATGGTATAACAATAAAGTGCAGTTTACGAGTGGCTAAATCGCGACCATAAAGCCCTGAGTAAAATAGTAATTATTGAAAACAATTTGAAATTTTTAACGAAGCTAAGACTACATTTTCCATGTTAAGAATGGTGTGGTAAACTACGAAGAGTTGCTTTCATTTTAGGATTAGGCGTTCTCGACAGCCGAGTTGTTCTTCCCTATGAAAGCTCAAGGGTCGTCAAATGAAAGCGTTTTAAACATCTTACAGAAACGCTCCGTGTACTCCTTTAAAAAAGCGAAATTGTTTCCTGAGTTGCAGATAATTTCTAACTTGGACGGGAATTCTTTTCTACGGGTCATTTCACGCTAATTCGATCACTTTTGGATCTTCTTAATGTAGTGTTTCAAATACAACAATGCCTCGGTTCATCGGCGCAGTTTGGGACTGACAGTGTCAGAGTAACAAATAACTGCAACAGTCTGCTTTCACAAATCCCGTCACGAGAGAGACAAACAATGAGAGCGAAAGGAACAGCATACATACCTTCCCGGCCTATTCAGCTAGGGCAAACTGAACCGAAACCACCCGAACTAAACCGAGCCGGAGCCCTAACCAGTCGGCAGACCGCTCCATACATGAAGTGGTGACCGATCTATCGACCGGTCCCCGTTCGTCTCAGAACTACGGTCCCCGATACGGTCCGACCGAAGTGCAATTGGTCAGGAGCTTCGGTTCCCTTTTGCAACCTCTCGCTACTACGGTCAGAAATCTCTCCACTTTCGTTACGGTTACTGGTTATTTGACCGATATGTGACCGGTCTGAATTTCGGTTTCTGCTTCGGTCTCGACTCCCTGCTTAAAATCCTTAAAATATGTAAGTATTTACCATCAGCCATGGCCGGTCTCCCTAGTCGTGATGGTGGCAGCGGCGACGTCCGCGGTGGTGGCGGCGGCGACGACGTAGGCGATGGCAGCGGCAGTGGGATTGTCAGCGGTGGTGGCGGCGGCGGCGGGATCGTCAGCGGTGGTGGCGGCGGCGGCGGGGTTGTCAATGGCGGTGGCGATGTCGGTGGAGATGTCATATTGAACGACTCCAATCCTATATCTATTGCTACATTAATTTCATTTTTTCTTCATTATCGAATGAGTGGAAAAATTAATAAATGTATAATATAAATTTTTATTATTACCTGCTAATAAAGCGTCGTTCGCTTCTTTCTGCAAAAATTAATAAACAATTAATTAGCAAAAAAAAATCAAGAGTTCATAAAAGCGGCGTATGATAGAAGAAAGTCATACATGTAGCGCAAGGATACGTATTGATCAATTGTAAATTGGAAATTAGGAAATGTAAAAATTTGATAATTGAAATAGTGTATGATGCGAAATTAATTAAAAATTACGTTACATTACATTACAAAATATGTTTCTTATCATTACTTCACGAGTCTTTCAATTATTTAATCATATTTAATCATACAAAAGACTGTAACGTATTAGTATAACTTTATTTTGTGAACGATTCGCACTTGTAACTAGTAGTAAAATTCAATCATACAAAAAACTGTAACGTATTATAATTTTATTTTATGAACATATGTTGTGACTTGATTTGTGAGTTTATGTTGGACACGTTTAAGCATATATTCTATTCTCTAACTTATAACGCCAACGATTAGAAATATCAAACATATCTGAGTTGAACGTAAACGAACATGTTAACTACAACATTATGAAAGTCTTTGATAAGCAGTTTGCCTATGTTAAGTATCAATGGACGTAGACCGTAACTATATAAGTTAGAAACATGTTTCAACGTGTCGAATTCTAAGCATCCAATATCTTCTTGTTATATATACAGTATTGTCTCCGTATGTGCTCGGTTTGGTGTACACGATAGGTGTTCGTCGCTACCCCCACCACTTCTGTCTCACTCTTGTCCGGCGAAGGCAAGAGCGAGATGGAACGAGAGCAAGCGAGAGCCACTGAAAGCGAGCGAGGACGGTACGAGACAGACGACGCGTTGATGTTTTGTCTCGCTCCGTCTTTCGGGCACCGTGACACTCCGTCGTTTGCGTGCGCGACGAGCGTGCGCGATGGTCGCAAGCACTTAGGTGAGCACGGGAACCGCATTGCAAAATCGTGACGCAGGCCCGGCTCAAGCCTTTTTTGTGCCCTAAGCGAACTTGTCAAATTGCGCCCTTTATTATAATACATTTATTTGAGATTATTTATGACTTTACTCTGCAAAATTAGGCGACTGCCTAGGGTGGAAAGTCGACAAGAGGTGCAAAATTATATTTTCATTACTGGTATTGTGGAAAATAATCTTTAAAATTAAATATTACAAGTTGTACTATAAGTGGATTAAACTACGAATACAAATTCAGAGTAAGCTTATCAATAATCTCAAATAAATGTATTATAATAAAAGGCGTAATTTGGCAAGCTCGCCTAGGGCGCAAAAAAGACTCGTGCCGTGCCTGGCTATCTGACCGTGGCGCGCATGCGTCGAGCAGTCACGATTCCGTCTGAGTGCTCGCACCCGCCGCGCACGCTTGCCGCGCACGCAAAGCGTTCCATCTCACTTCCCCCTTCGGCCAGAAAGGAGCGAGAAACGAACACTCGGAATTAGGGATCTGTTCACGATAGGAGTTCAACGCCGGTCCCGACCAGCGAGCACATACGGAGACAAAACTGTAGTTATTACTTTTTATTATTTTTTTTATAATACAGTTACGGTCTATGTCCACTGATATTTAACGTAGGCGAACTACCTATCAAAGACTTTCATAATATTGCAGTTTACATGTTCGTTTACGTTCAACTAAGATATGTTTGATATTTCTAATCGTTGGCGTTACAAGTCAGAATATGCTTCAACCTGTTGAATATCTTCTTGTTGTATTACTTACTAGTTATAAGTGCGAATTGTTCACAAAATATATGATTGAATAATGGAAAGGCTCTTGAACTAATTTTTATAATTTCGCATCATTCGCTATTTCAACTTTTAAATTTTTATATTTCCGAATCTCCAATTTGCCATTTGCAAGTGAATAATACGTATCTTTGCGCTACATATATTATGACTTTCTTCTATCATACGCCACTTGTATTCCAGATTACAAGTCTCAAGATGTTAAAAAAATCATTTGAATTCCAAATTATAATAAAACACAACTTCACAATTTCTCACGAATTAAGGATAACCGGGCTAGAGTAAACGATAACTGTGCTATGAGTATATATATATATACAGGGTCATAAAAATTCTGCGGTTCCTTGAAGGGGGTGATTCAGGGGGTGATTGCAAACAACTTTTTCCTTTGCGAAAATTCTCTCCGAGGTTTCGTTACCGAGATATTAACAAAAAGCACCGACCAATCAGAGCGCGAGTCTGACGGCCGAGTTCCCGCGCTAGCGTGGCTATACGCCGCGCCGTGACTGCGAACAAGCAACTCGGCACGCATCGAAGAAAATTTCGTAGAATGGCAAATGAAAAAGACGTAACAAATAAAATCGAACATGTTGTCATGGTTTGTTTGTTATTTAAAGTGAATAATGAATAATGGATAAATGGATGAAAATCACGTGTAACGTAAAAAGACGAATACACAGTTTTTTTTTTAGAAGTTTCGAAAATAATAATTATTTGAAGTGGGAGGATAAGGAATTCTCCTAACAGCCACCTGGAATTTCCTTGTGTTAATAACTTAGCCACGAAAAGGTAACGTAACAGTAAATTAACGAAAAGTGATCGTAGTTCGTTATTGTGATAAAAATCCGTAATTCAGTAACGGCCAGCACTGTTGCTGATAACGAATAAGTCTGTTTAAAAAGCCCGAATAAATATTTTCGTAGGGAATTTTGAGAATTATCGCCGGAAATAAGCCATAGCTTGCGTTAAATTTAAAAATGAATGATCACCAATAAAGCAACTAAAACTCACCCTTGTTGGAAATTCACCTGCAGCGTGGAAACCTGTGTCACTGGGTCACTGAACCGATCCTGGTCATCGATGGACGAGCCCCGTGCACAGCTGGTCCCAGGTATACGACACTACCCAAAGTTAAGGGTCGCAATGTCAGGTGCATCCAGGTTAATGTACCGAATATTCACTTCACTACGCGGCTACTAACACTGAACACTTAATTTATTTTCCATGGAACGTGTTGTTCCTACGTTTTAAAAATTGGTGGCCCTGAAAAGGGCCGACTGTAATCAATTAAAAAATTGCTCCACGTGGCCACCGTTATTTTCTATGCACGCTTCAGCGCGGAGAATCAGCTGTCTTTGGACGCCCTGCAATGTTTGCGGCGTTATGTTGGCCACCGCCGCGTGAATGAGCGCAACTGCTTCCTCGGGGGTAGCCACCGGCTGACGATACACCTCATTCTGAAATGATTGTTGTACAAGAAATATGAAACGTAAGTAAAAAAAGAATACCTACAACAAGAATAATTAAAGAGTAACAACAATAATGAAATTACCATCAGGTAGCCCCAGAAGAAAAAATCCAGCGGATTCATATCCGGTGACCGTGGGGGCCACGCAACGTGAGCCTCATCTTCACGGCCGCGGCCGATCCACCTGTCCTGAAAGGTTTCACCTAAATAGGCGCGGACATTCAACGGGTAATGTGGCCCAGCACCGTCGTGCTGGTAGTACATGTTCTGTCGGATCTCATATGGAATATCATCCATAAGATCCGGCAGAACATGTTCTAAAAAATATTTATACGCTGGGCCGTCCAGCCTGTCTGGCAGAATGTACGGCCCAATGATAAATTCGCCACAAATGCCGGCCCATAGGTTGATCGACCAACGGACTTGTGCTGCACGTGTACGAAGCGCTAGGGGATTTTCGTCGCTCCACACATGTATATTGTGGGAATTGAAGCATCCTTCACTGTTGAAAAGTGCTTCATCCGTCCACAATATGTATTTGGTGAAGGACGGATTCCTTTGCACTTCTCCCAACAGCCACCTGGAATAGTGATTCCGCTGGATGTAATCCCCAGGGTGCAAGTTTTGCACCCGTACATATTTGTGCGGATGCAACATCCGATCCCTGAGAATTCGGTGCACCGTCGAGCAGCTGACACTAGAACAAAATGCAAAAACATCCACTATTAGATAACATTTTTTTTTCTTAATTAATAATTACTGCTGTTATCTTGAACTGTGACTTACTTGAAGTGGCGGCTCAAGACGCGCACACTGGTCGTAGGATCGGCGTCAATGGCGTCGAGGATTCTCTCGACGGTGCCCAGATTTCGCGCAGCTGCGGGTCTGCCCACCTCGCTGCCTCGCGGCATCATGGACCCCGTCGAGAATAGCCTCGACGCTAAACGTCGAAATGTGTCTTCGCTTGGCGTTGGAATTTGCGGATATTCCAACGCAAATGCTCGTACAGCGGCACTTGCGACCCCGTCGTTCCGGGCGTACACCCAGAACATCCTATAATACATCCTATAGTTCCAGCTTGTCCTTATCTTGATTATTTGTTGAAAAATCAGTCGTAAAAACTAACTGCGTTGATCGTCGAAAGAAAGAATTATTAATAAGAAGTCATATATTATAATAATCAAATTTGTAAGTTCCAGCTTGTCCTTATCTTGATTATTTGTTGAAAAAGTGTCATTGCTCAATGGAAACCACGAGAAGGTGGCCGTGGCGCACTGGTCTTGACCGTCGACTCAGGGAACAATACCGTCATAAAACACGACCTTCTTTAGACTACGTTGACGATCAACGCAGTTAGTTTTTACGACTGATTTTTCAACAAATAATCAAGATAAGGACAAGCTGGAACTTACAAATTTGATTATTATAAAAACAGTGTCATTGGCCAAGAGTGGGTTAGTAAAATTCTCCAACGATTCTTCTGTCGACCTGTTATTTGACCTCACTGAAGAAATATGGGGTTGTAGCGGTACGGTCAGGTGACTGCAATCGCGCGCGGTTGCTTTACCTGAGACGGGGCGCAGGACTTTTCGATGTCATTGACGTATTCCGTGCGAGAGAAGGTGGGCTTGAGGTTCGATTGATCCCAAACTAGCCAATCGGGACTGCTTATCTCTCGTGTCTAAACACGCGCTCGAATTTCAAAACAAAAGCACGCGTCGACGTATTCCGTGCGAGAGAAGGTGGGCCATGGGGAGGAGATATTGCTGCGAAGAGGACCTCTTCGGGACAGTGGCCGTTTGGGAGGGATGCAGGGCAGATTGGTTAGGTTAGGGCCAATCGGACTTCAAGCCCACCGTCTCTCGCACGGAATACGTCGACGCGTGCTTTTGTTTTGAAATTCGAGCGCATGTTTATACTCGAGAGATAAGGGATCTGTTTCGAATTTGTAGGGAGGACGACGCAGGCGGGACTACGCGCAGTCAGCGGACTACCCCTTTTCTTCCTGTGTCTCTCCGCGAGGCGTATTGATGTTGAATAATACTTTTTAAATTCTAGTTCCCCAAAATTAATCAGGCTGCTCGGCCAAAGCATTTCGCCAGGGTCACGGTTTATGATCGTATTGTCCCGCTAGTCGGCGGTAGAGAACGGTTTCCTACAGTTTTGGATAATTTATGACTCGTAGCAGACGTGAACTCAGGGTATCGGAAAGTGGAAACAGGAATAGTATGAATTTTCTTCTTTTTACCAACTCGAAGAGTTTCTGTTTCTTTTCCCTTCGGACCCTTTCGAACCGATACACGTGGTGTGTGTCTGTTTTCTATCTCGAAGCAATGGGTACATTGGCAGTAAAAGGACGGAGAGCGGGCTTTTGTGAAAGTGTACGATGGTTCGTCCGTTGCAATTCTGCAAAACACGTGTGTTTCGAAAATGTGATGGCTCCTTTTTACCTAAAACCCCTTGCCCTGGTGGGGGTTAACTGATAATGGAACGAGAGAAACTACTTGGGGGTAGAGGAAGTTACTTGGAAAAAATCTTGTCAGTCAGCTAGCAATCCCGACCGAGAAATGTTCACGGCACAGGAGTATTATAGGATGTTCTGGGTGTACGCCCGGAACGACGGGGTCGCAAGTGCCGCTGTACGAGCATTTGCGTTGGAATATCCGCAAATTCCAACGCCAAGCGAAGACACATTTCGACGTTTAGCGTCGAGGCTATTCTCGACGGGGTCCATGATGCCGCGAGGCAGCGAGGTGGGCAGACCCGCAGCTGCGCGAAATCTGGGCACCGTCGAGAGAATCCTCGACGCCATTGACGCCGATCCTACGACCAGTGTGCGCGTCTTGAGCCGCCACTTCAAGTAAGTCACAGTTCAAGATAACTGCAGTAATTATTAATTAAGAAAAAAAAAATGTTATCTAATAGTGGATGTTTTTGCATTTTGTTCTAGTGTCAGCTGCTCGACGGTGCACCGAATTCTCAGGGATCGGATGTTGCATCCGTACAAATATGTACGGGTGCAAAACTTGCACCCTGGGGATTACATCCAGCGGAATCACTATTCCAGGTGGCTGTTGGGAGAAGTGCAAAGGAATCCGTCCTTCACCAAATACATATTGTGGACGGATGAAGCACTTTTCAACAGGGAAGGATGCTTCAATTCCCACAATATACATGTGTGGAGCGACGAAAATCCCCTAGCGCTTCGTACACGTGCAGCACAAGTCCGTTGGTCGATCAACCTATGGGCCGGCATTTGTGGCGAATTTATCATTGGGCCGTACATTCTGCCAGACAGGCTGGACGGCCCAGCGTATAAATATTTTTTAGAACATGTTCTGCCGGATCTTATGGATGATATTCCATATGAGATCCGACAGAACATGTACTACCAGCACGACGGTGCTGGGTCACATTACCCGTTGAATGTCCGCGCCTATTTAGGTGAAACCTTTCAGGACAGGTGGATCGGCCGCGGCCGTGAAGATGAGGCTCACGTTGCGTGGCCCCCACGGTCACCGGATATGAATCCGCTGGATTTTTTCTTCTGGGGCTACCTGAAGGTAATTTCATTATTGTTGTTACTCTTTAATTATTCTTGTTGTAGGTATTCTTTTTTTACTTACGTTTCATATTTCTTGTACAACAATCATTTCAGAATGAGGTGTATCGTCAGCCGGTGGCTACCCCCGAGGAAGCAGTTGCGCTCATTCACGCGGCGGTGGCCAACATAACGCCGCAAACATTGCAGGGCGTCCAAAGACAGCTGATTCTCCGCGCTGAAGCGTGCATAGAAAATAACGGTGGCCACGTGGAGCAATTTTTTAATTGATTACAATCGGCCCTTTTCAGGGCCACCAATTTTTAAAACGTAGGAACAACACGTTCCATGGAAAATAAATTAAGTGTTCAGTGTTAGTAGCCGCGTAGTGAAGTGAATATTCGGTACATTAACCTGGATGCACCTGACATTGCGACCCTTAACTTTGGGTAGTGTCGTATACCTGGGACCAGCTGTGCACGGGGCTCGTCCATCGATGACCAGGATCGGTTCACTGACCCAGTGACACAGGTTTCCACGCTGCAGGTGAATTTCCGACAAGGGTGAGTTTTAGTTACTTTATTGGTGATCATTCATTTTTAAATTTAACGCAAGCTATGGCTTATTTCCGGCGATAATTCTCAAAATTCCCTACGAAAATATTTATTCGGGCTTTTTAAACAGACTTATTCGTTATCAGCAACAGTGCTGGCCGTTACTGAATTACGGATTTTTATCACAATAACGAACTACGAACACTTTTCGTTAATTTACTGTTACGTTACCTTTTCGTGGCTAAGTTATTAACACAAGGAAATTTACGTATTCCTTATCCTCCCACTTCAAATAATTATTATTTTCGAAACTTCTAAAAAAAAAAAACTGTGTATTCGTCCTTTTACGTTACACGAGATTTTCATCCATTTATCCATTACTCATTATTCACTTTAAATAACAAACAAACCATGACAACATGTTCGATTTTATTTGTTACGTCTTTTTCATTTGCCATTCTACGAAATTTTCTTCGATGCGTGCCGAGTTGCTTGTTCGCAGTCACGGCGCGGCGCATAGCCACGCTAGCACGGGAACTCGGCCGTCAGACTCGCGCTCTGATTGGTCGGTGCTTTTTGTTAATATCTCGGTAACGAAACCTCGGAGAGAATTTTCGCAAAGGAAAAAGTTGTTTGCAATCACCCCCTGAATCGCCCCCTTCAAGGAACCGCAGCATTTTTGGGACACCCTGTATATATATATATATATATATATATATATATAGGGTATATATATAGGGGTATATATATACCCTGTATATATATATATATATATATATATATATATATATATACAGGGTGTCCCAAAAATGCTGCGGTTCCTTGAAGGGGGCGATATATATATATATATATATATATATGTAAATGAGTGAACAATTTTTTATTTTTACACATTAATTCCACCATTTATATTACACAATAAATATAATTGTATGTTCTATGCATGAGTGAACAATTTTATATTACACAATTCCACTATTTATAATAAATACAATAGTTTTTTACAATGGTATTTTATAATGTCCCCAGGGCAGAGTGTCGGTCGAATCGGGTACGATATGCCGCTTGTCGTCGTACGGACTTGGAGCGATTTTAGATTCCGAAATGGTGTACACTTTGTGCAATTTAGACCGTATGCACGATTGTCTGCGAACCATTTCGATCTCCCTTTGCAAACACTGCGCGTAGTCGTCGAAAGTTATCGTTCTGGCTATGACGTTGGTCTTGACGCCTTTCGCCTTTTTCGTATCTTTTTTGCCGTCTACGCGGAGTGCATACATTTTCGCTCTAAGACCTACGAACTCGGTCATTATCGCACCGTTATTTTCGTCCTTCATCAGCCCCGGAACCTTCTTATTTAAGTGGGGCATATTATATGGATTGTTGATAGGATAATCGCTTGTGTCGAATCTATCGATATCGCGTTTCATGGTCTCGTAGATATCGTCGCATCGAATGTGGTAAATGAGGCTGTCCATGTCTGTGTATAGAATTTTACAATTTTGTCCGTGCAGGGGAGACATGTACTCGTGATGAAATTCATACAAACAAATTTTTTATATGTCCAGAATGCACATACTCACGTATATCGGTTTGTTGAATTTCACCTCGAGTTTTCGCAATTCAACAGCTATTACATTTTCCGAAAAAACACTTCTGCTGTGGAAATTCAGTTTCGCGATCATTGCCTCCGCGCCATATCGCCCTTCCCAATGTGTCAAAAGTTTTACGTCCACGGGATATCGAACATTTTCCATAGTTTTACCGAATACCGCGTTGTTCATCAATTTGTACAAATTGTTTTCGAAGTCGTTTGTCGCGCCTGTTCTAAACCGTGTATTGAGTTAGATGTAATCGCGGAGCCAGGGGGATTGAGCGAATTGAAGCACGCGGTGTATCTTTGTAATACGAAGACCGTGACGCGTGCACTGCTGCAGGTTGCGATAATGAATAACGTAACGCTGCTTATCGTATACCGTCGCGAGTCACTTGTCCTGTCTGCTGCCAGGTGGTTTGGCACGCGTCGGGCAGAACGGTAGTTCGGCATGAGCGTCGTGCAGACGTTGCGGATATTCCAGATCTACCTCGAGAATGTATCCGGTGGGCGAATCGACTGCGATCGAAGACACGTCAAATTTTTTAACATCTTCGACCCATTGAAATTTAGCATATGGCAGAGGCTGACACATTGCCCATCCATACAAATTGTTCACGTCAAAGTACATCAAGTACGATGACTCTTCCGATGCGTCGTAAGATGGCATGTACTTGTTATTGGCATGTGCGTATCTTCCGGAACATTGACTTAAACCCCAACGTATACCGCGTTCGATAAACATGATCATATCGACCTCAGTGAGCAATTCGAATGTAATTTTGGTATGTTTTAGCTTGGCATCCCACGTGAAACCGGGTAAAGTATAATAATGCGCCGAATCTAGTCCGTAACTCTTGATGCAACTTTCACGAAAATTTTCAAAAATATCTACCAATAACAAGACATCTGTTTTCAAATACAAATCGCTGTATTCGCCCAAGGTTCTAATGCCGAAACGCTGCCAGACAGTCTCGGCGTGTGCGTAATCGCTCTCGGATACAGTCTCACCCGTTAACGAACTGTAGAATGACTCGCGCGGTGGTAAACATGGGTCCTGCAGCTTGTTCGCGCAATCAAGGTATTCGTACGGAAAGACACCCTTTCACGTCAATAAATTGAAATCTTGAAATGTTTCAAACTTGGATCGTAAAATTTTTAATTGCTCTATGCTAAGAAAAGATACTAATTTGTCGAGACTGGTGTGGAGAAATTTGTACGAATCGATGAATCGCAATTTAATACAATTTCGCGAGTCTGAATCAGCCGTATCTTCGACATTTTTTGTGAATGAAATATATTTTTCTCTCGTTATAGGCAATACGTCAACGCTGCCTTCGAAAGCGGTAGCTATTTCCTCGATAATGAAATGTGAATCGTAACCGGATAAATTATGAAAAACTATGGGGATGTAATACGCGTTTTTATAATTTAAATTGCACTCCGAATGTGCTGGGCCTCTAAACCGTCCGGATAGATGACAATGATCGCGAACTCGTACATCGCCAGCCTCGAATGGTTCTTCGCAAATATGACAGTGTGTTGCATCGCGAAATGCCGTCCACTGTTCGGTAGTTAAATCAATCATGGGAACATTGCTGGCCAGGATGGGTTTGGCGAAATTTGCAAAATTTTTAAGTTCATCAACGAACCATGAAACACAATCCAGATCGCGACGACATCGATACGTCGATAGCGATGTATCGTACGAACAATGCATATAATAGGCTATACTATGCACATTGTGATGCTGGTACATATGTAATTTATTATCACCCGTTCGACTGTCCTCTGTTTTCTCGATGATGCACTCCACATCGGCGTACACCACGAAGGGGAGCCGCTCCTTCCTACAGTGGTTCTCGAAGCTGAGCAAGTTGTTGCCTTCGCTGGACAGCAGGATGGCGCAGTCGTTCATCTTGCCACAGTCCAGCGAATGAAGCTCCAACTTCTCGGCAGTTCCGAAGTAGTGCATGCATCTGTAATAAAACAAAAAAAATTTTATTTAATTTGTTTCGCGAGACATTTTAACATTTCATATGTTTCTATACGTACCGATCACAGATAAATTTCTTTTTCCCGTGTCTGCTCAGATGCATGCTCACAAGCCGGGACAAGTTCTTGATCCATACAAAGTGTCCTACATCTCCATCATTCGGTATGTAGAGCAGGTTGACGTGCTGATCCCTCTTGTGACTGGTTAGACGCAGCGGAAAGACCGTCTTCGTCTTCTCCGCCTCGAAGCTATAGACGTTGATCGAGATTTCGTTCTGCCGCTCAAACTTCCCAATTTGCTCCAGAGACATTGGGAACTCAATGCCCTGGAGATTTAATACGGAAGCATATGGCGGATATGAACTTGGGCGCGCGGTGTCTCGTTCAGCAGGATGAAGAGCGGCGACCACTGCCCACGCGAAACACGCATTGTCCTGGGATTGTACACTGATCGTTGCATTCTTCAGCGATATTTCCCGCGGCAACTTGTGGTGGCACCCCGCGCGCAGCGGATTGTACTTATTGACATTGACGGTCAGGTTGAGGATTCGCGTCAATGCCCATCCGTTGTCACGTTCCTGGAACTCTTCCAGCGATGCCAGGGTGGTTTCGACGACGCATCGCTGATATCACTCCTGCAGATCAGATGTGTCGAAGAGTTCGCAGTTCCGGGTGTTGATGCTTTTGCAAGCATGTTTATCACCCGCCACAAATTCACCGTTGAACACCGTGTTCACATTGAGGTTTCGACGTTTCCTCAAAGCGCCCCGCACGAGCTCCAACACAATGGCCCCCGCATCTTGGAGGAAGTTGCGCGGCTCGATATAGTTCGAATTGAGCACGGCAACAGTTAACACGCGACTATCGAGCGCAGTGTCTATTTCGCGCCACAAAAGTCCCGTACTCGAATGTCCGACACCTTCACGCACGAAACGTCCACGCAACGAATGTTTCAGTCCCTCGAGCCGCGCGATTCGAGCAATCAGCGATTGTTGAACACAGATCGATAATCGCGGGCGTTTCACTCGGCTGTGTTCTTCCAACGATTCGATACACTCGTTGCACCGTTCTTCCCACGCGAGGTACTTTTCCCGTGAAATCAATCGTGCAGATTGATCCAATAATTGACGGGTTACGTGCGCGAATTCCATGATTGTAAATGGAGTGATTGTAAATGGACTGTATATGAAACGTCTTTTACGCGCAACAGGTTGCAACGATTTGAGACTTTGTGCAGTTCGGAGCGTGCTTTTAAGACTGATACCACGATTTGGTATCTCTGTCTAACTCTTTTGGCGTACCCCCTCCATCGAATGCACCGCATGCAAAAAACGACGATCCGTCCCAACATGGTTCTGTGCAGTTTCTGCCGATACAGCATAATTCTTTCCGTGATTCACGCGTATGACGAATTAGCGCGCAAAATCATCCGACACAGTTTCTGCTGACACCGCATAATTCTAAGATTCTGCGCTTCCACAGGTGTTATATTACATTCAACACGCGTCGAGACTTTTATCCTTGAGGATGGGGATTAAATTACATGCAATCGTGCGATATGCTGCGACTTTAAGATTGAAAAACATTATGGAAAAATTGGTAGCTTTAGAATAAAATGCGGTGGTGGGGGGACCAATTGCACCGCTATTTAAGCCAATCTCCCGAATGCTATTCCATCAATCGCTCAGTAGCCTCAGTGACTTTCGACGGAACAAATAGTGCTCTGAAAAAAAATGTGCAGTACCAGTGTCGAAGGAAACGTTGAACGTATGAATTATTATGTTCCGATCGTACAAGATGATGGTGTAGCTCAATGCGGGGAGGTTAAAGTTGCTTGGTAAGGCTTAATTTTCACATATTCTCAAATTTGTATTCCTAATACGAGCGGACAATTTCATAGCTTTGATTGTTCTCTTAGTCCGCGCCGAGGATCGCGTATCATGATCAGAAGATACGCGTTAACATCCGTGGGTAGCAAATATTTGGAAATTGGAATCAACGTAGGACCGATGGCTGATGTAGAAGTTCTTCTCGGCGACAATCGTGGGAATCATCTCATATTACCATGGCATACATGGAATGTGCTATTCGAAAGCCGTACAACAATCGAAGAACATGCAAAATTGCCTGGATCACCTTCGATGCGGATTGATGAATTAACGGTGGAATTTCTTGGGATCTTTAATTCACCGATTGTAAAGATGACAATGGATATTAAGTCGCTGTATTTCAAAATGAATACAGTATCATTTTTATTTAATCTTAAGCCATGCATAAGCTATGTAGTAGTAGGACTATAAGAGTTCTAACCCAAATTTGAGTTTGAAGGCCATTTCCCCCACCCCTCCTCCGACCATGAAACTCAAATTTGAGTTTCAAAAATCGGCGGAAAATTCCTGCAGGCGCGCGGCTGGGCGGCGGATGACGTCATACAGATGGCGAAGTGGTGGGGGTATAGCGCGAGAGCAGAACATATCAATCGATACCGAACCGCATCGAGGAGGAACCGCGGGTGTGAATTGCTGCTAATCTGGAGCGTGGTACCAACCACAGTCGGTAAGGAAGGAAATATTAATTTAAGATATTAAGAATAATCGAAAAACTGAATCTCCGCGACGGGGCTCGAACCCAAGACCTCCGCGTTACGAGTCAGCCGCCTAACCAACTACCCCAACGCCCACTCTCTAACATTAGTCTTTAATGAATGGTACATATACCGATCGTCACCAAGTATAATCCATTATTTTTTATCGGACGATGTCGGGCAATGTCGGGAAAGATCGGGAAAGATCGACGTTCTTTTCTTTTACGAACCACGTCTTCGGGACGGAAAGAGAGAGCAATTCTTCGTTATAAATCTAAATTCGGAGGAGGGAGAGAGACAGCACTACATAGCTGTACAATCGCAGATATTCTAAAATTTTTAACCAGCGATCTACCAAACCATTATGTAGCAAGCATTCTAAAACTAAACAGTATTCTAAAGCGTTCCGATTTAACGTCGCAGCGTATCGCACGATCTCGCGTAATTCGAATCCTCTGGAGCAGCCGTACGGGATGACGTCATGTGGTGGCGCGAAGAAGGCGCGAATCATAGAAAGAATTATATGGCGTCAGCAGAAATTGGTGAGGTGAGAAGGAGGACGACGGATAAGTAAATAGAGAAATAATATGATTAAGAGATTTTTTAAAATTAAAAGAATATAAAAATATAAATATAAATGTAATATAATTTATCATTTTTTTTCCTACGAGCATTAGCTAGAATATCATTGATGGCACATGCTACCAGTTCGCAATCTATAAGATAATCCTCGTCGTAATATTCGCCATCACGTATGATTTTAGCAGCAGGACGCGTATCTAATGTTTAGCAGGCAGCATCGCTCTGTTACAACACGTTAACAAAAGTTTTAAAGTTTTTCCTCACATCTTCTGCAGTTTGATGCAGCCGCGGATACACATATGTAGCTTATACATGGCTTAAGATTAAATAAAAATGATACTGTATTCAGTTTGAAATACAAAGACTTCTTATGTAGTGTCGTCTTTACAATTGGAGGCGAGAATCATAGAAAGAATTATGCAGAGTCGATAGAAATTGGTGAGGAGTGAAGGAGGCAGACAGACAAGTAAATAGATTGTAATATATGTAAAATGATTATATATTGTTCCATTAATTAAAAAATAGAAATATAAAAATAAAAAATATAAAAATAGAATATAAATAGTGTCTCGGCAGAACCATCTCTCTCCCCCCCCCTCTCTCTCTCTCTCTATCAATCTCTTTCTTTCTCCTTCTCTTTCCTTCTCTTTTTCTCTTTTTCTCTTCTTCACATCAATCGCAAGACAACTTGAAAATTCTCGAACAGCTGATGGACTTCCTATTTACTTTTCGCGACATCATACATACATACTCTTCCCACAACACCTCGTATAAATTCATACACACTCGCGCTCTCGTGACCAACCCGAGTGCTCAGTTACACAGAACAGTAAATAACTCGACTATATTCGCCGAAACTGTTACGTATCTATTGTATCGCCTCAATTCTTTATCTCTAAATAAATCGCACTATTCTCAACATTTTTTAGTTCTCTCTATACAAATACGATATCAAAATACAATATAAAAAGAAAAAATATAATAATGATTATAATAATAATAATAATAATTTAATTTAATTTATTGCCACTTTCGTGTTACAATTTAAAGATCAAATAATCTTTCCATTTCATTCCCATGATTGTGTCAGTGTAAGTCCCACCCTTCTAATGTATCCTGTTGTCTCTTAACAATTTTTTCTATTTTACAAGTGTTTCCTAATCTGTTCTATGTTATATAATCTTCTTTTATCACTATCTCCCGTAGAATAGCCAAGTTTTTCCCTTCTCCTCTAATTACCTCTGCACAATTCCTGCCACTCTCTCAACTTACTTCACATGTTTCAATCGCGTGTTTCACTGTTTCTTCCTCTTTCTTACATACCCTTTCTTCTTTCATTAGCCAATATTTGCATGTTCTTGTTTCACTATCCTGTATGAATCTTCCTATCCTTTCTAATTCTCCTCTTCTTTTTTTATTTCCCCCCATAAGCATTTCGGCTTATCTCTTGGTTTCCTTACCACCTCTTTTAATTCTCTTAGGAAGTTTGACTCTTTTACTTTCATCTGTCTTTCTTGTTCTTGGATGTCAATTACTTATCTGTTCTAATTTTTAATCCACACTTCTTCTCCATTTAATCTTCTTCTTTTCCATTCTTCGTTTGACCATCCTCCCCTTCCAAGAATTTGATTCGCATTCTTTCCTTTTTTCGTTACTTCATTTCCACTCATTAGTCTTCTCCTACATTCATATCGTATCGATCCTTCTTCCGAGTTTATTAGTGTCTCTTCAAACTTCATTACCCTTACTCCCATTTTAATTGCTATGCCATCTCTTCCTGTTTCTTTTAACAGCCAATATGTTGATGTTGATCTCTCCAATTTCATTATCCATCGTATGTATTTCGCCTGTAATTTTTCTATTTCGTCATACCTTCTCCATCCCCATATCACTGCTCCATACGCCACCGTGCTTCTAACTAGCGCATCAAACAGTTTCATTCTTCTTTCAGTCATCTCTGAATAATCTTTCTCCAATCCCCCCATACTTCTCCTAGTATCATATTCGCTTCCCTAATTACCTTCTTAATATGGTGTTTATCCTCGTTGTTCTCTCCCTCTCGTTCTATAATCTAAATATTTCAGTTCTCTTACTCTTTCTTCTTCAATCCAACGGAATCTTTCCTATTTTCTTCTTCCTCCTGCTTTCCTGCATATCATTATCTTAGACGTTTACACATTTAACTCCAAGCCTTTCTTCTTTATGTATCTCTCGAATCTATTTATCATATTCTTAGGTCCCTGTGCATTATTTACCATTAACACATCACCCGCGTATGAAATTGTTAAAATTTTCCTTCTACCTATTACGACTCGTCCTTCCTGTTACTAACTCCTTTCTTTTTCCAGGTCTGCAAATGCGACATTGAAAAGTGTCGAGCTTAACGGGCACCCTTATCTAACACCCTTTCCTGTTAAAAAAACTTTCCTATCAGTTCCTTCTTCATTCCTAAAGCGCATATAGTTCTGTCGTGCATTTCCTGTATCCGTATTCTTAGTTGTTCGAATACTCCTTCTTCATAAAGTCTTTTCCAAATTTCTTCCCTTTCCAATCAATCAAATGCTCTCTTCATATCCGTGAAAAACAGATATAGTTTCCCTCTTTATTTTGAGGTTTCTATATCTATAACCATTTTAACTACCGCTATTGCGTCTACTATTCCTCTCCTTCTCCTGAATCCCATATGCGTATCGTTTAATATCCCATTTTCCATTTGTTCTTCTAATTTTCTCCTTAGAATTTCCACGCATATCTTAAAATCCGTGTCCATCTAAGTTATGCCCCTATAGTTCTTAACCATTTCCCTTTCTCCTTTTTTTTTTTTTTTTGAATACAGAACTTACTATTCCTTCTTTCCATTCTTCCGGAAAGTCCCCTTTCTTCCATGTCCTGTTTATCATCTTTGTTTGATTACCTATATTTATGAAGATGATTGCGACCTCAATGTTGAATTAAGATATAATTTAAATGCATGAGTTTAAATTTTAAGTCTGTTTGACTTTTAATATCTTACATGATTTGAGTTGAAATCGACGTGAACCAGATCGGTTTCTATCTATATTTACCTAATAAATTTTTATACAAAAGGACTTAATTTATAAATTTTTTGTTTTTGCTATATTCAATAAAAGTTGGAATTTTATGTTTACTAGGAATAGATGTTTACCCTGTGATAATTGTTGGTTGGGCTTCAAATTCTAATTATTCAATATTTGGTCCGATTGGGTCAATTTCACAGTCAGTTTCTTATGAAGTAAGTTTATTTTTAACAATATTTTCTGTAATTTTATTAATTGAAAATTATTCATTATTGGATTTATATAAATTCCAATATTATATTAAATTTATTTTAATTTTAATTCCAATACTACGACAAGAAAATCGCGGATAGTTCTTTTAAAATCGGAGACCAAGTGCTACTGCACGACAAGACGCGAGCGATCAAAAACTAACACCTGCGTCGATAGGCTCTAACACGATTCAAAACACGCACGATAATAATTACAGTATAGAGGGCGACGAACAATCCGCGTTCAGACAAACACTTCATAGAATAGGGCAGTAATAGGGAAATGGTCACAGTTTTGAAGGAAAGTAACGATACACTAACAATTACATATAAGGATAAGACTAAGAAAGGTAATTTATTGAAAAAGATGGTAAATAAGCGCACAACTAGGCGTCGTCGTCCCAGCCACGTAGGGCGCAGTCGGCCTCCAATAACGACCACAGTCGTGGCCGCGGATCAGGCCCAACAAAGATGTCCCCACGACGTTCTACACAAAAAAAACAATTGCAAGACTATTACTACACGCACGGAAATAGAAACAATAAGCAGATCTACAATCCCCGATGCAATAAGACACTCACCAAATAGGTCCCTCAGACCTCATGAGTCTTCGTCATCCTCCCAGAATTCTGCATGCTGGAAGAATCGGTGCCAGTGCACCCGATACTCCCTAATTGCCACCATGTAGGCAATGCTGATACAACCCGGCGGGCGGGGCACTGGAAACGCTAGAGGGATAAACGGATAAATAGGATAATAAAATAACACACGCGAAGAACGAACAAACAAACATCACTCGCGCGTACAATTAGAGCAAACATAATGTCTCGGGGCACGTCTAAGATGGCCGACAACATCTTTGTCCAGGAGATCGCAACGAAATAAGAAGTGACTAAGAAAATCGAGACCCATTTGCCCTAACTTCTCACTTCTACTCAAGCCCGGACGAAGAAAATAAACTGTACTACGTTCGCAAAAAATTTCACACACACACACACACACGCGCGCGCGCGCGCGCACGAGGAAAGACTCTATGAAACGCCAACTACACCTCGGCATTATAATTTACAGGATTTTTGTCCTACAAACGACGATACCACTCGCAGGAGCAACAACCCCCGACATAGATTTCACTATAAAAGAATTCCAACACCACCCCGACATTTACTTCGAAAACCTAGGCGATTTACAAATTTATCGAGATAGCTGGAAGTTAGTATTACATCTAAACATATCTTACATCTACCGACGCGAAGCAAACCTCCAAGCTGCACTATATGATATACTTGCGCAATGTAAAAAACCTTGTACCGACAACTTACAAAAATTTTGTCAGACATTCACCGCGAAAATCCAAGACAAGGTAGACCGCATCGCCAAAACTCTTTACCTACGTCCAGTAAACTAAAAGCTCAGCACAAAACAGCGTCGTGCACAAATAGACGGATTAGGTTACATAGGCAAATCACTCTTGGGGCTAATGGATTCCGGGGATAGAAAGAAAGTCGGTGATTTTACTAGACCGTTTCAAAACACAAGATAACAGACTTTAAAAAAAAAAGTAAAACGCAATCAAGGGACAAATGCAAATTTTAAGAGCAAATACCAAACTTCTCAACGAGACTATACATGACATACGAGACAACGATAACACACTCTTAAACGCGACGTGACAAATTCAATACTTACTCCAACAGACAGCCAACATTACTAAATTTCGAGAGACAGTAGACGAACCCCTCATACTAATAAACGGCCTCGCAGAAACACTATTGCGCGACACACAAGTCTTGTTAGAATTCATTATGGATATAAAGAAAGGAGTCCTAAACCTACGATTAATACCACCAGCACAAATCATAACGTACCTCACTTCCGCATTAGCACATATTTCGAATGGACTCGATTTGCGAACTGTTAGCATGTGCTATCAATGAGATTCTAGCTGATGCCCGTAGGAAAAAAAATGTTGAATTATATTTTACATTCATTTATATTTTCTTTTTTTGTAACAATATATCATCATTTTAAACCTATATTATTTATCAATTTTATTCACCCATCATCCTCCTCGCCACATAATTTTAAGATTTGCTGACGTCGCATAATTCTATTTCGTTCGAGCGTTCTACGCGCCACCACATGACGTCATCCCGCGCGACTGCTCCAGAGGATTCGAATTACGCGAGATCGCGCGATACGCTGCGACGTTAAATCGGAACGCTTTAGAATAAATACTGTTAGCTTCAGAATGCTTGCTACATAATGGTTTGGTAGATCGCTGGTTAAAAATTTTAGAATATCTGCGAATGTACCGCTATGTAGTGCTGTCTCTCTCCCTCCTCCGAATTTAGATTTATAACGAAGTATTGCTCTCTCTCTCTTTCCGTCCCGAAGACGTGGTTCGTAAAAGAAAAGAACGTCGATCTTTCCCGATCTTTCCCGACATTGTCCGAAACAATTTCGGATAAAAAATAAATTATTAAACAATTTCCGACGCATGTTGGTTTGAAAAAAAATGCTGGGGGCCGTCCCCTCCCTGGGTTAGGTCTGAAAAATTTTTCGGGGTGGGCCAAAGTCTGAAAAAGACTTTTCGGGGGTCATTCCCCCCCTCTAAAAAATTTCGGGGACGGTGGATCAGGTCTCCGCGGCGGCTCGGCCCGGAGTGATCCCCTCCGCGGTTGCGGCTTCCCCCACTCCGCGGCTCGTGCGCGCGCAACCGCTCTTCCACTCCCCGCAGGCCCCGCGCCCAGGTTTCCCTCTGCCGCGCTCCCCCGCGCGCCCTCACTTCCCCCCGCCCCCGCGCTCCCCTCAGAGGACCTGCGTTGGAATCGGCATAGCCTTACTACTAACGCCGTTTCTGTTTAATTCCTTGCTGCTGTTGTTGTTGCATGCTCTCCATGTTGACGTCGCTAGTCGTTGCTCCGTTAGACATCCTGGTGTTGCTCGACGAAGGACTCGCGATCTACTGAGGCCCGCGCGCTACCATGAACTCGTTAAATCCTCGTGGAGATCGACCATCGTACATGGCACGGTCCTTGTCGATGACCACGAAGTCGTAGCGTCGTCTCAAACACCTCGCGCACAGGTCGTTGAACGCCTCGAACGTCATGTCCGTGTTCACGTGATCGTTGTACACGCGACGCAAATTCATCCCGTCCTGTTTGAAGAGCATGAGGAAATTCACGTTGTCACTGTTCAAGTGTTTCGTAATTCGAGCGTACGATTGGCATAGGTAAAAGCAATCCACGTTCGTGTGCCTACCTGTGGAGAAGTATTCGCGGATCGCGTTCTGTTCGTCGCACGCCACATCGTCGAACACGAAGATCGAATCGGGCAGAGCGTCTCTCGGCGGGACGATCTCGGCAGTATCCGAGTAGGGAAAGTACCCGAGTCCTCCGACGCGCGACAACACTTGTTCCAGATACCGATACTTTGGCTGTCGCAACGATTTCGAGTACACGTACACGTTCTCGAAGCGCAATCCGTTCGGACTCTCCAGCAGGCTGAGAAGCACGTTCGTTTTTCCGCATCCGCACGGACCGCAGATCACGGCTCGCACGCTGTTCGGCAACAACAAATGTGCCTGCGCGAACGACTCTCGTCCCACGTCGAATCCTCCACCGTCCTGTTGGCGGTCACGCGAATAGCGTTCGGTTGTTTCGCGAATCGCATGCTCTCTCTCTCTCTCTCTCTCTCTCTCTCTCTCTCTCTCTCTCTCTCTCTCTCTCTCTTTTACCCGCCGAAACGCCACTGCTACTTATACTCGCGACACCTGTCGAGCGAATCAGAATCGTAGCGCTCCTTGAACCGATCGCTATCGACGAACCGTTGGGCGGCTTACGACTGTCCTTGCATCCCTGTGTATCTGCATTTTCACGTGTATGGTCGCGGTAACGCGTAGACCAACAACGAAGAAGAAGAAGTCAACGAAGAAGACAGGATCGGGACTGGTGAACGGTATCATAAACCGTTTACCGATAGAGCTTCACATTCCGGGATATCAGTTTTCGGACCGGGGACGCGTCTGCTGAAGCGATTGGCTCACGGCGACAAAGGTATAAATCCGCTAGATGCCGCGTGTCGGGAGCACGATATCGCGTACTCTCGTCGAAAGGACTCGGAGGGACGACACGAGACTGATCGCACGTTAGCCAAACGAGCGCGGGAACGAGTGTTCGCGAACGACGCCACTTTCGGTGAAAAAGCAGCGGCGACCGGAGTGTGGGTCGCGATGAAAGCTAAGACTAAACTCGGTATGGGTGTGAAAAGAAAAGGAGGAGGAGGAAGAAGAACTACGAGACGGAAACGCTAGTCAAGAACCATGTCCTACCGGTAGCGAAACGCGGAGGCTTTCTTCCGCTTCTCCTGCCCGCTCTGTCGGCTATCAGGGCATTAGCCGGTGGAGCGGCGGGTATCACCAAAGCGGTGAACGACGCGAAGGCCGCGCGAAAACAGCTGGAGGAAATGTTACATCATAATCGGGCGATGGAAGGGCGAGGACTGTATCTGGCACCGTACAAGCGCGGCACCGGCATGAACCTGAGACGACGGCCGAGGAAAAAAAAGTCGACCGGCCTTGCGGCGATAACGCGACATCAGCTACAGCGACAACAACCTATGACGAACCTACAATTAGAACGCGAGTGCATCGACGTAGCGTTCTTTCGGGGAGTGTTTATGCGCGACACGCGACACGCGCGCGTACGACCAAACAAATGCGGTATCGCGAATCTTGAGGAGAATCGCGGCGAAGGCACGCACTGGGTGGCGTACGCGAATCGCGGATCGCGCGTGCAGTATTTCGACAGTTTTGGGAATTTGCGATCACCCGCTGAACTGATCGGTTATTTCGGACGGGGACCGCCACCTACGATCACGATCAATTACAATCACGATCGCTTTCAACGTTTCAACCAGACCAATTGCGGTCACTTGTGCGTGCAATTTCTGCGATAAAAAGCTCTGGAATTTTGGCCTCGACGCTACCCAAGATAAATTGACGCGCAACCGTACGTTCGAGTCACTTTCTCTCTCTCAGTCTCGCTAGCGTAACCCGCAGCGGCGGTGATAGTGGTACAATGTCGCTCACGCTCACGTTAACGGGTCGGAGCAGCGTGCTCACGGTCAATTATTTTCCACCGATAGATTTGAGCGACGGACAGTACGAACTAGGACTCGCCGACTTGGAGACGTTTCACACGATACCGAACATCGACTCGAGCAACGATAAATTCTACTTCGTCCTGAACAAGAACACCGACCATAACTCAATCGTCGATGTCGCCCGCGAATACATTACGATCCCCCACGGCTCCTACGAATTAGACGCTATCGCCAAGTACTTGAGGCAACGATTGCTCGAGCGATATCCTCGAAGACGCGGTACCAACGAGAACGATGACGACGACGACAAGTATCCGCTAGTGCTACGACAGCACCATGAAGAGCGAACTGTATGTGAGTGTACTGCTCGTTCTTCGTAGACTTTACGTAACCGAACAACGTGGGCTCGTTTCTAGGATTTTCCCCGACGCGTACGCTAGTGCCGAGAATCTGGCACGAGTCAAACGAACTTGTGAACATTATAACCGTTAACGTGCAACGTCGCTACCGGTGCGTATAGCAACGACAAACCAGTACACGAATTTTCACCTCGCGTTCCTCCGGGATATAAGATATCGGAAACTCCGTGACACGTTATTTACCTGCCGATCGTTGCACGAGCGATACACGATCTAACGGTACGTATCGTCGATCAATACGATCGTCGTATATATTTTCGCGGAGAGGAAATAACGATTCGCTTGCACGTGCAACGGCGGTCGCGCGATTAGATAGCTTGAGTGCATAGCATGTTGGTGTTCCATCACGCGTCCGAATCGTCATCGTTCGCTGCTCCTCTGGTCTCTGCAACGCATTATCGTCGAGCCGAAACACCTCCACCGCCAACACTAATAAAGACAAGGAGCAGAACGGGAACAAGAGGAGTAAGAAGAAAAAGAAGAAGCGGAAAGCCATTGACTCATCGAAACGCGCTGTTCCTACGAAGCCTGGGGTTCGTCGTAACGTACTGACATTCCATTTATACACACACGTTTAACACGATGTATACCATGCTGGACGTGACGAGTACACCGACTTTCGACGATCGTATCACGAACATCGAGGTGCACTCTTACAATCCGTACGCCAACACGACCTTCGAAAATAACGATGAGATAAGAATACCCATTCAGCAACAAGACGTGTACACGCTCCCGTGCGACAGTTGTCTCTACGTCGAAGGACGCGTCTCTATGATGGCAACCGCGGAACAGGGCGCGAAAGCTACGAGAGTTTTTCTGGACAACAACTGCGTCGCGTTCATGTTCGACGAAATTCGATACGAATTGAACGGAGTGGAGATCAATCGTTCCAGGAATCCGGGAATCACGTCCGCGTTGAAACATTACGCGTCGTTGTCCATCGACAGGAGCAAAGCGCTGATGAACGCCGGTTGGGACCATACCATGGCACACAACCGCGACATTTTTAATAGCGCGTCGTTCAATTTCTGCGTACCGATGAACGCGTTACTGGGATTCTGCGAAGATTACAGACGCATCGTGATGCACGCGCGACACGAGTTGATCCTGATTCGCGCGCGACTCGACACGAACGCGCTGTACGCTGTCTCCCTAAACCCTGCGGTAATACCAAAACTGGAGATACGCAAGATACAGTGGCGTATGCCGCACGTCGAGTTAAAAGACACGCAAAAACTGTCGATGCCACGTATCCTGGAAAGCGTCAGATCGCTCGTGATGAGTTTCCTATCGTGGGACCTCTCCGAGTATCCGTTGCTGCAAAAGTCTACGAAACACACGTGGACCGAGAAAGCCGCGTCGCAAATCGAGAAACCCCGACACGTGTTTTTGGGCATGCAATCCGATCGAAAGAATAATTTCGAGAAAAGCGCGAGCAGATTCGACCCGAATAATCTCACAAACGTTCAACTGTACCTAAACTTCAAGGCGTATCCGTACGAAGACCTGAACGTGAATTTCGCTAAATCTAAATACGCTATCCTGTACGATATGCACGCGAGATTTATCCGTTCGTACTACGGTCACGGCGAACCGTTGCTGAACGCGGCCGAATTTTTGCGATACGCCCCTATCGCGATCATAGATTGTTCTCGATAGAATGAGTCGGTGAAGAGCGCGACGGTGGACGTGCGAATCGACTTCGAGTGCAGAGAGAACGTGCCCGCTAATACCACCGCGTATCGCCTGCTCATCTACGATTGTATAGTTCAGTACAACCCTTTGACGAATGTGGTGCGAAAAATCACGTGATTCCAACGACTACGATTACTACTACTACTACTACTACTACTACTACTTCTATACCGATGAGGATAATCGCAAAAACGTGAGTCGTTCATCTGCAACCGCCGGTGACAGCTGTTGTACTACGTACTACTGCCTACTAATAATGTTATCCGTTGTAGTCGACCTGCAACGCTTTAAGACCGAACGCAACGCGTTCGTCGCTAAGGAAATTGCGATTCTCGCGAACAATCGCAACACGGAAACGACCGTCTGCCATTGGATTTTCGAACCTCCGTACTCCTACGCTCGCCTATCATCGTTCGAGAAGCGTCAAGCGACCTGGCTCCCGGCGCATCATCACGGACTTCGCTGGTCCGACGGCTGGGTACCGTATTACAGGCTTCCAGAACTGCTCGCTCTCGAGCTCGCAACCGTCGACGTGGTGTTCATGAAGGGACTGGAGAAAAAGGCCTGGTTATCGCAACTGCTTCTACGAACAGACCCAACCATCGTAGACATCGTTGAGATGTACGAGAAGAAGAAGAAGAACAACGACACCGACGACTCCGACAACGATACCGATGGCTCCGATGTGGACGATGAGTATCGTGGAATCTTGCCTGACATGGTCGTTCCTACCCTGAAAGCAATGCCTGCAACGAACACCGTACGATGCGCTTTCCACAACGGCGGCGGTTGTATGTGCGCGCTGGAAAACGTGCTGAAAATTTGGAAGTATATGCGATCCGAAATTTAAGGTGAGTGGCGATTTCCTATATTATATGTGAAAACAATCCTACAATCTGCTTAACCGTTTCTTGCTATTGTTGTTTCCAGGTTCCACGGAGCTTGTGCAATATTTTCTTCCCTCATCGTACCTTCGACTCTTATTGATATTACTATTCTTCAAGTATAACTGTTACGTCCGAAATCGAGATTGTGATTGATGATTGACTTCGCAACGTAAAGAAGGGATCTTGTCCCGTCGCCTCCGGCGTAACCGTAATCCCCCTAAGGCCGGTCACGCTTTTTGGAGTACTGTGCAAGGCAGGTAGATTGGCTATTTAAAGATCGAGGAGGAAAAGAAGATGTGCGTTTCGTCTTGGGACCGTCAGCCAGACTCATCAGTAGGGCTATAGCTGGCGATCCCTGCCCTAGACACACGGAGACTAAGAGGAGTAAACTTGGAACTTGTATATATATGAACGAGATTAGAGTTTAGGACTTCTGAGAGGATTAGACATCTAGCGGCGCTGGCGAAGACTAACCCGGCGCGGTCCCCGTGGCGGGGCTGGGAAGTCACAATAACATATAAAAACTGATTTATATGAATAAAACAATATAAAAAAAACTATTGTTCATATGATTACATATGTTACCATTCCTCTCCACATCCTACAATGTTGATTTCGTACATTTTTCCTGAAATATATATTTTTAAGGTAATACAGAAGTAAAGAAATCTCAGACACTTTGTATGCGTATAAAACAAGTTTTTTTTCTCTTCCTCCTTCTCCTCCTCTTACAATCCTCCTGTTATAACGACGAGTTACAAACACTCTTATATGACTAACCCGCGATTTTTACCTCTATACCTTGGTATTACTACTACTACATGCACTTCTTGCTCTCTCTATTTCTCTTCATCGCTGCTTTCTAAGAGTAATAGTAACGAAGTTACCCTATGCGCACTCAAAGTGTTTGATTCTATACACTCTGAGTATGCATAAGTGTAACCCCGTCGCTATCGATACCGAGTTCATATATCCAAAACGTACATCCGTGTGGTTGTGAAGTATCACACACACACACACACACACACATTCATCCATCGTGACCCAAACACACTTCAATATATGTGTCATTGAATCACGATAGATATATGTATGTGTGGTTCGGTCGTCGATGCGTTCGCAGAGTGATAGTAACGAAGATGAACTATACACATTCGCTGTGATTGAAGCTACACAGCGATTGTGATAGAACATCCATGTCATTATCCACGCAAAATTCCCATACCATATACACGCGGCGCTCCAGCGTGAAGTATCGCACACACATGTATCAATCATGAATCAAAGACATTTAAATATATGTTGTTGGATCACGATTGACACATGTATGTACGGTTGCGCTGTCGGTGTCAACATTTTTCACATGTATCAGTTAGCGGCACATATTCACAGTCCACAAGTATATATAGTCAATGTCGTTGGCAACACATTTCTGTCTCTATCGTTGCTGTCGCAGATTGATAGTAACAGAGATGAACTTGGGGCATGCTGTGCTTGCAACTACACGCACACTGCATACACGAAGTCCATCCACATAGCCATCGATATGAAGTTTATATACGTGATGTCGTGTGCATATTTACCACAAGCGTATCTGCCAGCGCTACCTCAAAACAGTTAAATATACGTTTTTGAGATAGGACTGACTTCTACGCGTGCAGCTCAACAATCCGTGTAAACATTATCCTCGCCGACAATTGTAATAAGCACAGTCTTCGAATACGGAAACACTATTATAACGTAATTGTCACTAGTGTTATGGTGCTCGTGTACTGTATCCATTACCCACACATATTCATCCATCACACGTACGCCTTCGATGTAGTACAGACCGATTCTCTGCATGATACAAGCGACGCTGATCATTTTAATATTCTCAATGCCGAAAGCACCATTGCAGAGCATCGTCGGTATTGGCACTAATATCGGTGTACAAGCCCTCGACGTAGTAACGACCGATTCTCTACACAATGCTGACGACACTAACACTAACAATATTCTCAATGACAACAGCATTATGAAGAGCCTGGTCGTTCTCGACACTAATAAAATCGGTTAACAAGCCCTCGACGCAGTAAAGATCGATTCTCTCCACGATACAGACAGCATTTACAATTTTAGTATTATCAATGCTGACAGCACCACGAAGAGCATCGTCGTTATCAGCACTAATAATCTCGGCGCACAAGCCCTCGACGCAGTAAAGTTCTCTCCACAATGCAGGTAGCATTAAAAATTGTAATTTTCTCAATGCCACAAGCACTGTGAAGAGCCTCGTCGTTCTCGACACTAATAAAATCGATGTACAATCCTTCGACGTAGTAAAGACCGATTCTCCCCACGATGCATTCGCCATAAACAAATTTAGTATTGTCCATGACAAATGTATCGTGAAGAGCATCGTTCTCGTCACTAAGAACATCTGTTGACGCACCTATTTTCACAACTATTTTCACAACTATTTTCACAACTATTTTCACAACTATTTTCACAACACACACACAACACTCTTCGGGGAGGGACGACAGCTTCCTCGATGTCTCCAACGGTGTCCTGGACGGAATCCTCGTAGAGAGACGACAGCTTCCTCGTAGAGGGATGACAGCTTCCTCGATGTCTCCAACGGTGTCCTGGACGGAATCCTCGTAGAGGGACGACAGCTTCCTCGATGTCTCCAACGGTGTCCTCGACGGAATCCTCGTAGAGAGACGACAGCTTCCTCGTAGAGGGATGGCAGCTTCCTCGATGTCTCCAACGGTGTCCTGGATGGAATCCTCGTAGAAAGACGACAGCTTCCTCGATGTCTCCAACGGTGTCCTGGACGGAATCCTCGGCACGACATACAACACAGAAAAAATACATATCACATATCTTTATACTCCTTTTCTCTCTCTCTCTATGTTTCACTATTATTGTCATATCCACGTACCTATACATCGCCAATATGCAGCATTCTCGAAACATCCGGCCCTCCGTCATCCGTTGCCCTATTGCGGTTTCTCGTTCTTCGCTGAAACAGTACACACGTGTATGATATCTACTGTCACACTTCGTAAGCGTTAGACGAACAACTAATACTTGCCATATATTCCTGTACCTCGTTCCTGTCGACGAACAGCTTCCGGATTCGCACTTGTAATGAGTCGTCGCGGCGAAGCGCTCGTATTTTTTACGGCTGCGATAAATATGGCGTATGGTAGGGGTGGTTCACGAGTAAGGATGTACTGGCATCTCAATCATCAGTGACCATTCGGGTATCTCGATCCTTGTGCACTATACAGGCACTGTTCTTCTCCTTCTTCTTCTTCTCGCTGTCCTTCTTCTTCGTTGACACAGAACTGTGCTCACGTATGCTTCCACACACTCGCGCCAACACATATATACATACAATGTTACTGTCGATAGGTTCCCACGATCTAGTTTTACGTGAATACTTTATGCATCGATACTTGCTTCTTCCATCAACATTTTCTTCTTCATATAGTACACTTCTCACTGTACACTTCTTCCTGCACTGTTTTTTCCCCGTCATCACGTTTTTTCCTGTTTCTTTTCCTTTTTTCGTACTACGAACAACTTCACTTACCCCCCACCACCACCTCACACTGTACGTTTGTACATGTGTGAGTGCAAACCACTATAAAAGAGGTACCGATCGGTCTTGCAGACCACAGTACATCGCGTACGTTCGTGCCTGAACAGTTACTATCCGCAACCGTTCAGTAGACTCGACTGTAGTGCGTATTCAACATGTTTAACCGACATTGCAACGCTGCTTCCCTCATGGGCAAGAACCACCTCAACCGCTGCAACGATACGGATTTTCCTACTAAACAACGGCGTTCGAATATAAGGTACGTAGTACATATATATCTACATACTTTTTCATTTACACGAAACCGTTCGAATCGTCAACTATGCGCGTGTGTTTCTTACAGCGACACATCAGCATCAAAGAAAGCCATCGTTCGAATCCTGAGACGTGATTACCCCTTGACCTTGACTACCTACAAACGCATTGCAATTGGAATACACATCGATCGCGATAGTCGACAGCAAATCGAACGAACTGTACGTCCCGATGTCTACGTGGAAACTTCTGCTGCAACAAGAACCGGAGATATTTCAACGATTCCGAAACGACACAACTCCGTCGCCTCAAGACCCTATTGTTGTCGATCATTTACGCATCAACTTCACGCGAATCAACGGTCAACAAATTGTCAAATTATTGGATGACACTTCCACCATATACATGACCGAACCTACGATACGTCAAATGTTTAAATACGAGCGCTGCATCGATCATATGTTCTCGTGGTTGTCGGAAATTCTAAGCTCCGTAAGCAGCAAGTACGCTTCCTTTGTAGCCATTATACGCGCCGCTACGACACCGACCGCGGATTATGCAAAACTCATTTCCGACAGCGAACACTTCGAACCACATTCTTTGTTAGATTGTGAATTATTAGCGTTGGGCTTCGATTCGATGATAGACGCTGCTCACAACGTATCATAATACTGTATACATGTCTATATATATAGACAGTATATATATTGTAGACAGTATATATATTGATGTAGACAGTATATACATATTATTTAAAAGTAATGTATTTATTAGGAAAGTATTATATATTATTTCGGTCCCTTCCTGTCCGCACAGAATATCCCCAAAACTATGTAACGTTCTTTCGATCTTCATTTCTTACACTAGGTATGTCACGATCTCGAAACATCTATACCTCTTATTTCAAATAACATATATTCTATTGTATAGTCTCCTGCACTGTAACTCGCGTGACCATGAATCACATGATTTGCTCAATGTCGCAACATCTATCGCCGGTCTCGTGAGAACAGCATGATACCTGGTACTCGGAACCATACCTTGACGCCTCTCTCGCACCGAATATGTTCTTGATACTCATCGCTAGCCTAATTAGACTGCCGACAACATTATTAGCTTACATCGCTTTATTCTTGTACACGTTATATTCTGCTGCTACGTGATCGCTTTTACTCATCGTATTCTTCTCGAAAGTTCACTTGTACTCATTATCGCGAACAGAAGCGCGTCGGTTCGCTTTGAATTTTCGCGCACCGCTGCTGCGTATTATTCTCGGGAGTGTACCTTTCATCATTATGTGTTTTGGCGCGGTTATCGCGCCATAACAAAACGTAGGTTTCGAATTGCATCTACGCGTCGTGCCGCCGTATATTTTTTCCGAGAGTAAGAGGAATAGTGACAGAGAGGTATACGAAAATATCTTACCTCTCTCTTGCGCTCCTTGTTCGAACGTCGCCGCCATCGCGGCTGACGCCATCGCTCCTTCGGACGAAAACGACGATAATTAGAAGCGCGTGTCGGTTCGCTTTGAATTTTCGCGTACCGATGCTGCTACGCATTATTCTCGGAAAATGACATTCCATCGTTATGTGTTTTTGGCGCGGTTATTACGCGATACGAAAATGCAGGTTTCGACTTGCATCATCTTCTACGCGTCGTACCTCCGTATGTTTTGTCTGCGCGGATCGAGAGAAGGATAGATTCATATCATACCTCTCTCTCTCTCTCTCTCTCTCTCTCTCTCTCTCTCTCTCGTACACTCGGTTCTTGGACTTGCATCATCTATGCATCACACCGCATTATTCTCGGAAAGTGACCTTCACTATCCATATGTTTTGACTAGGGTCCTAGAGAAGGATAGATTCATATCGTACCCCTCTCTCGTACACCCGGTTCGAACGTCGCTGCTATCGGGGCGCGATCTGGCCTTAGGGCGATAAGAGGGTTGCGGATCGCTTCGTACAACGCGTGGCGTGTCATCGGTGATACCCCCTCAACCTGCTGCCAGGTCCCGTTCCACCTCCAGACGCTCCATGGGCCGGCTTCCCCCTCCACTGAATCATACCCGCCTGCTCCAAGGTCACGGTCCCCCCACGCGCCTCCCCATCGCCCCGCTTCACCCCCTCGCCAACATTTGGTCCAGAACGCCCTTAGCGCACCTACTTACGGGACCACTTGATATTGTTTTCGAACCTCATTATTAGACTGCGGATATTAATACACGTAAAATATGCAAAAAGCATATGCAAATATGCACGTAAAATATGCCAGTATGGACGTAAAATATGCCAATATGCACGAAAAATATGCCAATATCGCATATCTGTCGCATGCAACATTATCTGAACTAATACACGAGATTATTTATTAATTACATTTTAATTAACAATTTATTTATGCTGAAGCGCCATAATTTGCGTTACAATAAATTACTAGTAACTTTTCCATGTTTGTCACACGTAATTGTTGCCGTTTATCAGTTAAGATTAACTTATATGCTGAAAACGAACGTTCTACATCACATGATGTAACGGGTGCATTTTTATATTTGCTCCAATAGCGTTGTGGTATATTTGTTGATACATTTGCTTCGCTTAATATCTTCCCGAGATTAAATATTTCACACAAACCAGGATTCTTTTTGATAACTGCATCTATTTGTGTGCAAACTTGTTCACCACATCTACCTGGTACAATCCTTAGTTGGTCAATACAGTACATGAATGTTTTCAGTGAATTTGTCAAGGGTAGACCGACAGTTTCCAATTTCTTTATTGTAGCTGAAAAAATTTGTAAGTGTGCCTCAATAAATGATCAATTTTGAGCAACGTGTGTCAGTTGGAAAACATTCTGAGCAGTTGCATTTGCGACGGCATCGTTTCCATTAAAAGTTTTAACTACCAATTTATAAAAATAAAATAAATAGTGAAAATTAATAGTATTACTATTTTTGGGTGTTAAGAGAAAAAAATGGTCGAACCTCTTTACTTGTATCAAAATTTGTCGCATAAAATATGGCCGTTTTAAGCCACGTACCCCATCTTGTTAAAATAGATTCTGGTAGTAGAAGCGTATTTTCTAATTTTTCCGGTAGGCTTCGATGTGAGGCGGTGCTATTAAAAAAAACTTTTTTAACTGACGATATTAATTGATTCACCAACGGAAAATGAAGTCACACTTCTTCAGCAACCCTGTACAAACCATGGACTAAACATGTAGTATGAATCATATTTGTGTAGAACATGTATTATGAACTGGAGAACTTTTTCCTCGCTATCGTTTGGCAATAACATATGCATGGCGGAAGGAACGAATCGAGCTATTGCCGCGTGATTCGTTTGCCCTGATTGTTTACAACAAAATAAATGAGGCCTGGTTACTTCAGTGTCACTCATTTTTCCTATTATTAAATTTGCTATGTATTGACCCATTCTGTTAGTAGTTTCATCTACGGAAATCCACACAAAATGATCTCCTATGTCTTTCTGGATACTTTGGATAGCTAAATCGTAACAGTCATCTAAATAATTTTTTCTTTATGTCGACTCATCCGGAATAGTGCGATTTATATATTTTGATAGAAAATTTCTCCGTACTACATTATCTAAAGTTCCCCAAGGCATATTAACAGCTGCCATTGCTTGCGTTAAATCCATGAAGATCTCAATTCTTTTTGAACTGCTTGCTGTATTTTCTGAAGTTTCAAATTCATTTAAATTAGATGGTATCTGCACGTTTTTTTATGGCATGCAGTATTAATATGTTGTGTTAATTGCCATTTTTCCACATTGAACCTTGATGACAAAAGATATGTCACAGTAAGCTATTAAACTAACACTATAACTACATAGATATGTACATTGTATTACTAATACTAACGCGAATAAAACATGAAGCGCCTACAGATTCAATCCACTTCTGTACTAACTCCTGTCTATTTTTTTTTACTTTCGGCATTTTTAAATATTGAACTATACACAAGTAACTGTATGAAACTTTCCGCGAGTAACGTTACAATCAAACTGACTGTCCTACGAGACAGCTATCAACAGGTTTGTGTATGAATCAATTATATTTTTTATGTATCGGATATCAACATCGGTGGGAAATATTGTATGTATTGCAAATTATCACTAGTGTCACGTAACGGCTTGACAATTCATCTATGATCGTGATAGTAGGTAATGCGGTGGAAGTTCAGGAACTAAACAGGTGCACCCACAACCAGAGATTTATTTAAAGTAAAGATTCCATTAGGCGAGTATGAAAGATCGCTAACATACCGCGAGGCGATCAACGACAACTACTACGAACGTCTCTAGCGTCGCTGCATGCGGATCGCATTGTTGGTGGCAGCCTCTCCAACAGATCGCAACCAGATACAGAGAAATAGATATAAAAGAAATATGCTTTTAACAAAGCATATGCAATATGCAAAATAATGTTCGCACATAAATATATACATTCGCATAAACATCTGTAGTCTACTCATTATAGTAATCTGGGGTGCGAATGATAAACCGACCATAAAAACGGAGCGCCCAGCTCGCTTATTTGAGGCGGGGGCCTCCGCTTCACTACCTAATAACTGTTTGCGACTTTAATTTGAAAGGGACCGTTCTAGAAATGAGCTGATTTTGTAGGTGGCACATCAAGGAACTGTTTCTGGTTATGTATAAAAACGGCAGAATACTAACATCGTATATCAATCAGCTGCAGCGGTTTTCGTTAACGAACGTTTCGAATCGCTTCGTGTCTTATTCGAACGAGGAAGTTCTGGGTTATTATTTCAAAACCACCGTCTATTTTACACAGAGACATAGAAAATAATTTTACTCGGCAATTAATATTTTTTTTTTAAAAGTACTTGCAAGTTTTACAATATTCAAAGGATGTCTAAGACTTCCTAGAACATCTTAATTCGAATAAAGGTCGAAGCGAATTCGAAACTTTTGTCCGGAATTTGAAGCGAATCTCGAGGTATCAAGATCTCGCCCGAATTTTGCCAACCTGTCCTGAAGCAGCGGTTTCCAAGTCCCCGGTTACCGAATGCTACGAACCGCCCGATAGCCCGGTCACGCCGTCGGTTGCGAATACCTAGAGTTCTTAACTCAACTGTCAATGAGAGTTTCTGGGACCAAAATGATTGTATGTATTGCAATATCCTCCCAAAATGTTAACATTTATTAATTAAAACGAGGTATAAGTCCTCTGGTAACTGTAGTTAACAAAATTCGAATTCGCAATAGATTTAGTATTTTAACTTTGACCGCTTTTTCATCCATGTTTTCAGCGATGCATCTTTTAATTAAAAATATATGTTTTGCTTGTAGCTGATTTAACTACGCTTCCCGACAACGTACTATTTTTAAAAAAATCTCATATTTAACGGTTAATGGTGATCATGTGGGAAATTGTGAGCGATTTGGAGTACAATGGCTGATATGTTTGTTGATCAGAGTTATCCTCGTTAATGTTTTTGGTGACCCTAACAACGACCGTTGGTTGCTGCTGAGTAAAGTAGTATGGGTGAACAATAGGGCGAAATCAACGATAAGGGCGGAATCAATTTAAGGAAAATATAATGTGAGGCTTGTAAGAGAAATTGAATGTCGAAACATGCGAAAAGCCACTTCTCGTACCGGCCCAGCGTTCGAAGCTGCCAGCGAGCGCTAGACAGCGGTAATGCCTAAGCTTCTAAAATTTTAGAATGATCTCTTTCAAATTAACGTCGCAAATAGCTATTCGGAATTTCCCGGCTTAGGTAAGCGAGCCGCGCGCTCCGCTTTTATGATCGGTTTACCACTCGCATCCCAGATTACTGTAACGAGGTTAGAAAACAATGCGTTGACTGGTCCCGTACCCGTCTCAATTTCAAAAATTTTAGCCACGGCAGTGTTGACTTGATTTTTCGCCACCTGCGTATGACAGTCACAATAGTGGCGTATGAAAGGGAGAGAATTCCCGTTAAATGAAAACATTATTTATGGCGCTTCGAATAGTAAATAACTCCGGATTACTTATATTTGATGAGCTTCGAATAAAATTTCTGCCTTTTATTCGAAACCAATTTTTTATTTAAAATAATTTTTTGTACATCTCTGGTTCCAACTACCACTGAAGCAAGGTGGGGAAGGTATCCCTACCATTACGGCCGCCCGGTCTAGTGAAAATGCGCAGGCTGGATGCGCGTGATTATTATGTGGTCCCCTCTTCGAAGTAACAGAAAATATAACCTATAAGCTACATGACAATAAATGTTTATTGGCTATTTCGTTCTTTTACGCTACATTTGTGAACTTTTTATGATTTAACATTCTCCCAAAATATTATTATTACGCCGCAACAGTATCTTTATGAAATCTCGTATAGCATATAGGTTATATTTTCTGTCACTTCGAGGAGGGGACCACATAATAATCACGTGCATCCAGCCTGCGCATTTTCATGTGCCATTCCAAAAGATTAGATTCTGAGGCTGCAGAACTAATATATAATTGAATAAAAATTTAATTCCTCAATTTGTGACAGTAATGATGCAGGGACACTAGCCTATTGTTTAACGGTGCCATGATTTTAACAAGAGCATTATATAAAGTATTTAAATAAACAGTTTGCAAAAGCTTTTTGCAACAATTATGGTTGAAAAATTGAAAAAAGAAAAATTAAGTAAACGTAAAATTTGGTCAATTTTCCATCATTAGAAGGGGATATTTGTCCCCATCTTATGGTGCAAATAGCATTCAGATATATTTTGTAGTTCAAAAGTTATGCGAAAAAGCCCCAAATTCTTCAACCCGGGCCGCTGCTGGACAATTGCAAACGTAGATAACGGAATCGGCGCGGTCGCACTCTTAAAATGGCTACCATTTCCTTACCCGTCTGCTACATCAAATTTAATATTAGTAGTGTGTGTATGACAGTTCTAACGCAAATTTGAGTTTCAAGGTCATGATAAGAATCTCCCCCCGACCTTGAAACTCAAATTTGAATTTCAATGTCGGCGGCGGACGGGCGGCTCGTAGCCGGGCGGCGGCGGCGGATGACATCGTCGAAATGGCGATGTGGTGGGGGTATAGCGCGAGAGCAGAAGATATCGAATCAATTGTTACCGAATCAATATCGAACCGATACCGAACCGCATCGAGGAGGAACCGCGGGTGAATGGCTGCTACTCTGGAACGTGGTACCAACCACAGTCGGTAAGGAAGGAAATGTTAATTTAAGATATTAATAATAATCGAAAAACTGAATCTCGGGCGACGGGGCTCGAACCCAAGACCTCCGCGGTACGAGTCAGCCGCCTATCCAACTCCCCCAACGCCCACTCTCTGACATTAGTCTTATCAGAATGGTACATATACCCAGCGTCACATGTCATGAGCAGTTGCCAAACGCCAAAGCATAATAATTATCGGATAATGTCGAGCAATGTCGGGAAAGATTGGCGTTTTTACACACCGCGTCTTCGGAGGAGGGAAAAGAGAGAGCAATACTTAGTTATTTTAAAGCTAAATTCGAGGGGAGGGAAAGAGACAGCACGGTGGTACAAAGATAACAATTTTTTTAAAATATTTTCCAACGTCGCAGCGTATCACGCGATCTCGAGTAATTTGAATCCTCTGGAGCAGCCGTGCGGGATGACGTCATTTGGCGGCGCGAAGAAGGCGGGAATCATAGAATTATGCAGGGTCAGCAGAAATTTTTTTCCATACCAACAGACATACGTTTTTCCGAACCATTATGTAGCAAGCATTCTGAAGCTAACAAATTTTAAAGCGTTCCGATTTAACGTTGCCGCGTATCGCGCGATCTCGCGTAATTTGAATCCTCTGGAGCAGCCGTGCGGGATGGCGTCATTTGGCGGCGCAAAGAAGCCGCGAATCATAGAAAGAATTATGTAGCGTCAGCCGAAAATTTTTTTCCATATCAACAGACATTTTTTCCCAACGCAGAGAAATAATAATTTTAATCCCCTCCCACACCGATCTGTTGGACCAATATGTAGCAAACAGACAGACACTCTAAAGCTAAAAATTTTTCAATATGTTTTTTCAATCTTAACATCGCAGCGTATCCCGCGAACACGTGTGATTTGAATCCCCCGTGATGGGACCGCCGTGCAAGATGACATTTGGTGGCGTGAAGAACGTACGAATCATAGAAAGAATTATGAAGTGTCAGCAGAAATTGGTGAGGAGAGAAGGAGGAAGACGGGTAAATAAATAGATTGTAATATATGTAAAAGGATTATATATTGTTGCATTAATTAAAAAACAGAAATATAAAAAAGAAAAAATATAAAAATAGAATATAAATAGTGTCTCGGCAGAACCCCCTCTCTCCCTCTCTCTCTCTCGCTCTCTCTCTCTCTCTCTTTCTCTCTATCAGTCTCTCTTTCTCCTTCTCTTTTTCTCTTTTTTACATCAATCGCAAGACAATTTGAACATTCTCGAACAGGTGATGGACTTCCTATTTACTTTTCGCGACATCATACGGACATACATACTCTTCCATACAACACCTCACATACACTCATATACACTCACGCTCTCGTGACCACCCCGAGTGCTCAGTTATACAGAACAGTAGTATCTCGGTATTATTCGCCGAAACTGTGACGTATCTATTGTATCGCCTCAATTCTCTATCTCTAAATAAACCGCTCTATTGTCAACATTTTTGAGTTCCCTCTGTACAAATAGAATATAAAAATATAAAAATACATTATAAAAAGAAAAAATATAGAAATATAAAATAAAAAAGAAAAAATATAAAAATACAATATAAAAAGGAAAAATATAATAATAATAATAATTTAATTTATTGCCCACTTCCGTGTTACAATTTAACGATCATATACTCTTTCCATTTCAGACCCGTGATTGTGTCAGTATAAGTCCTACCCCTTCTAATGTTTCCTGCTCTGTCTTAACAATTTTTTTCTATTTTACAAGTGTTTCATAATCTATTCTATGTTACATAATCTTCTTTTATCACTTTCCTGTTCTTCCCATCTTTTCCTTCTCCCTATTATCTCCTGTAGAGTAGCCAAGTTTTTCCCTTCTCCTCTAATTACCTCTGCCCAATTCCTACTACTCTCTCCACTTACTTCACATGCTTCAATCGCGTGTTTCACTATTTCTTCCTCTTTCTTACATACCCTTTCTTCTTTCATTAGCCAATATTTGCATGCCCTTGTTTCACTACCCTATATGAATCTTCCTGTCCTTTCTAATTCTCCTGTTCTTTTTTCATTTTTTCCCCATAAACATTTCGGCTTATCTCCTGGTTTCCTTGCCACCTCTCTTAATTCTCTTAGGAACGTTGACTTTTTTTTACTTTCATCTCTCTTTCTTGTTCTTGAAGTAAAAGTACTTATTTGCTCTATTTTTGATCCACACTTCTTCCCCATTTAATCTTCTTATTTTCCATCCTTCATATTACCATCCTCTCGGTTCCAAGAATTTGATTCTCATTCTTTCCCTTTTCATTACTACATTTCCTCCCATTAGTCTTCTCACACATTTATATCTTATCGATCATTCTTCCGAGTTTATTAGTCTCACTTCAAGCTTCATTGCTCTTACTCCCATTTTAATTGCTATGTCACCTCTTCCTGTTTCTATTAACAGCCAATATGTCGGTGTTGATCTCTCCAATTTCATTATCCACCGTATGTATTTAGCCTGCAATTTTTCTAATATCCTCATACCTTCTCCATCCCCATATCTCTGCTCCATACGCCACGGTACTTCTAACTAGCGCATCAAACAGTGTCATTCTTCTTTCAAAGTCATCTCTGAATAATCTTTCTCACTGTATGACCTAAATATTCCAGTTCTCTTACTCTTTCTTCTTCATTCCAACGGAGTCTTTCCTCTTTTCTTCTTCCTCCTGCTTTCCTGCATATCATTATCTTAGACTTTTACACATTTAACTCCAAGCCTTTCTTCTTTATGTATCTTTCGAATCTCTTTATCATATTCTTCCGTCCCTGTGCATTATTTACCATTAACACAACATCATCCGCATATGAAATTGTCCAAATTTACCTTCTACCTATTACGACTCCTCCTTTCTGTTCTTTACTCATTTCTTTTTCCAGGTCTGCAAATGCGACATTGAAAAGTGTCGAGCTTAACGGGCACCCTTGTCTAACACCCTTTCCTGTTAAAAAAACATTTCTATCAGTTCCTTCGTCACTCCTAAAGTGCATATAGTTCTGTTGTACATTTCCTGTATCCTTATTCTTAGTTGTTCGCCTACTCCTTCTTCTTATAGTCTTTTCCACATTTCCATTTGTTCTTCTAATCTCCTCCTTAGAATGTCCGCGTATATCTTACAATTCGTTTCCATTTAAGTTATGCCCCTATAGTTCTTAACCATTTCCCTTCCTTTTTTTTTTTTTTTTGAACACAGGACTTACTATTCCTCCTTTCCATTCTCCCGGAAAGTCCCCTTTCTTCCATGTTCTGTTTATCACCTTTGTTTGATTACCTATATTCATGAAGATGATTGCGACCTCGATGTTGAACTAGATATAATTTAAATGCAGGAGTTTAAATTTTAAGTCTGTTCGACTTTTAATATCTTACATGATTTGAGTTGAGATCGACGTGAGCCAGATCGGTTTCTATCTATATTTACCTAATAAATTTTTATACAAAAGGACTTAATTTGTAAATTATTTTTTTGCTATATTCAATAAAAATTGGAATTTTATGTTCATTAAGAATAGGTGTTTACCCTGTGATAATTGGGCTTCAAATTCTAATTATTCAATATTAGGAGCGATTGGGTCAATTTCACAATCAGTTTCTTATGAAGTAAGTTTATTTTTAACAATATTTTCTGTAATTTTATTAATTGAAAATTAATCGTTATTGGATTTTATATAAATTTCAATATTATATTAATTTTATTTTCATTTTAATTCCAATACTACGACAGGAAAATCGCGGATAGGTCTTTTAAAAATCGGAGACCAAGTGCTACTGCACAGCAAGACGCGGGCGGTCAAAAACTAACACCTGCGTGAATAGGCTCTTACACGATTCAAAACACGCACGATAATAATAATTACAGTATAGAGGGCGACGAACAATCCGCGTTCAGACAAACACTTCATAGAATAGGGCAGTAATAGGGAAATGGTCGCAGTTTTGAAGGAAAGTAACGATACACTAACAATTACATATAAGGATAAGACTAAGAAAGGTAATTTATTGAAAAAGATGGTAAATAAGCGCACAACTAGGCGTCGTCGTCCCAGCCACGTAGGACGCAGTCGGCCCCCAATAACGACCACAGTCGAGGCCGCGGATCAGGCCCAACGAAGATGTCCCCATGACGTTCTACACAAAAAAAAAACAATTGCAAGACTATTACTACACGCACGGAAATAGAAACAATAAGCAGATCTACAATCCCCGATGCAATAAGACACTCACCAAATAGGACCCTGAGACCCCATGAGTCTTCGTCATCCTCCCAGAATTCTGCATGCTGGAAGAATCGGTGTCAGTGCACCCGATACTCCCTAATTGCCTCCATATAGGCAATGCTGATACAACCTGGCGGGGCGGGGCACTGGAAAGGCTAGAGGGATAAACGGATAAATTGAATAATAAAATAACACACACGAAGAACAAACAAACAAACATCACTCGCACGTACAATTAGAGCAAACATAATGTCTCGGGGCACGTCTAAGATGGCCGACAACATCTTTGTCCACGAGATCGCAACGAAATAAGAAGGGACTATGAAAATCGAGACCCATTTGCCCTCACTTCTCACTTCTACTCAATCCCGGACGAAGAAGATAAACTGTACTACGTTCGCAAAGAATTTATCACACACACACACACACACACACACACACACACACACACACACACACACACACACACACACACACACACACGCACGCACGCACGCACGCACGCGCGCGCACGAGGAAAGACTCTATGACACGACGACTACACCTCGGCATTATAATTTACAGGATTTTTGTCATACAAACGACGATACCATTCGCAGGAGGAACAACTCCCGACATAGATTTCACTATAAAAGAATTTCAACCCCACCCCAACATTTACTTAGGCGATTTACAAATTTATCGAGATAGCTGGAAGTTAGTATTACACGTAAACATATCTTACATCTACCGACGCGAAGCAAACCTCCAAGCTGCACTATATGATATACTTGCGCAATGTAAAAAACCTTGTACCGACAACTTACAAAAATTTTGTCAAACATTCACCGCGAAAATCCAAGACAAGGTAGACCGCATCGCCAAAACTCTTTACCTACGTCCAGTAAACGTTTACTGGACGTAGGTAAAACTAAAAGCTCAGCACAAAAGAGCGTCGTGCACAAATAGACGGATTAGGTTACATTGGCAAATCACTCTTGGGGCCAATGGATTCCCGGGATAGAAAGAAAATCAATGATTTTACTAGACCTTTTCAAAACACAAGATAACAGACTTTAAAAAAAAAAAGAAAAAAGTAAAACGCAATCAAGGGACAAATGCAAATTTTAAGAGCAAATACCAAACTCCTCAACGAGACTATACATGACATACATTAGATGTACAAGGACAAAGATGTTGTCGGCCATCTTAGACGTGCCCCGAGACATTATGTTTGCTCTAATTGTACGTGCGAGTGATGTTTGTTTGTTTGTTCTTCGTGTGTGTTATTTTATTATCCAATTTATCCGTTTATCCCTCTAGCCTTTCCAGTGCCCCGCCCCGCCAGGTTGTATCAGCATTGCCTATATGGAGGCAATTAGAGAGTATCGGGTGCACTGGCACCGATTCTTCCAGCATGCAGAATTCTGGGAGGATGACGAAGACTCATGGGGTCTCAGGGTCCTATTTGGTGAGTGTCTTATTGCATCGGGGATTGTAGATCTGCTTATTGTTTCTATTTCCGTGCGTGTAGTAATAGTCTTGCAAATGTTTTTTTTTTTGTGTAGAACGTCATGGGGATATCTTCGTTGGGCCTGATCCGCGGCCTCGACCGTGGTCGTTATTGGAGGCCGACTGCGCCCTACGTGGCTGGGACGACGACGCCTAGTTGTGCGCTTATTTACCACCTTTTTCAATAAATTACCTTTCTTAGTCTTATCCTTATATGTAATTGTTAGTGTATCGTTACTTTCCTTCAAAACTGCGACCATTTCCCTATTACTGCCCTATTCTATGAAGTGTTTGTCTGAACGCGGATTGTTCGTCGCCCTCTATACTGTAATTATTATTATCGTGCGTGTTTTGAATCGTGTAAGAGCCTATTCACGCAGGTGTTAGTTTTTGACCGCCCGCGTCTTGCTGTGCAGTAGCACTTGGTCTCCGATTTTTAAAAGACCTATCCGCGATTTTCCTGTCGTAGTATTGGAATTAAAATGAAAATAAAATTAATATAATATTGAAATTTATATAAAATCCAATAACGATTAATTTTCAATTAATAAAATTACAGAAAATATTGTTAAAAATAAACTTACTTCATAAGAAACTGATTGTGAAATTGACCCAATCGCTCCTAATATTGAATAATTAGAATTTGAAGCCCAATTATCACAGGGTAAACACCTATTCTTAATGAACATAAAATTCCAATTTTTATTGAATATAGCAAAAAAATAATTTACAAATTAAGTCCTTTTATATAAAAATTTATTAGGTAAATATAGATAGAAACCGATCTGGCTCACGTCGATCTCAACTCAAATCATGTAAGATATTAAAAGTCGAACAGACATAAAATTTAAACTCCTGCATTTAAATTATATCTAGTTCAACATCGAGGTCGCAATCATCTTCATAAATATAGGTAATCAAACAAAGGTGATAAACAGAACATGGAAGAAAGGGGACTTTCCGGGAGAATGGAAAGGAGGAATAGTATGTCCTGTGTTCAAAAAAAAAAAAAAGAAAGGGAAATGGTTAAGAACTATAGGGGCATAACTTAGATGGACACGGATTGTAAGATATACGCGGACATTCTAAGAAGGAGATTAGAAGAACAAATGGAAAATTGGAAAAGACTTTAAGAAGAAGGAGTAGGCGAACAACTAAGAATAAGGATACAGGAAATGTACAACAGAATTATATGCACTTTAGGAGTGACGAAGGAACTGATAGAAAAGTTTTTTTAACAGGAAAGGCTGTTAGACAAGGGTGCCCGTTAAGCTCGACACTTTTCAATGTCGCATTTGCAGACCTGGAAAAAGAAATGATCAAGAAACCGGAAGGAGGAGTCGTAATAGGTAGAAGGTAAATTTGAACAATTTCATATGCGGATGATGTTGTGTTAATGGTAAATAATGCACAGGGACCTAAGAATATGATAAATAGATTCGAGAGATACATAAAGAAGAAAGGCTTGGAGTTAAATGTGTAAACGTCTAAGATAATGATATGCAGGAAAGCAGGAAGAAGAAAATAGGAAAGATTCCGTTGGATTGAAGAAGAAAGAGTAAGAGAACTGAAATATTTAGATTATAGAACGAGAGGGAGAGAACAACGAGGATAAACACCATATTAAGAAGGTAATTAGGGAAGCGAATATGATACTAGGAGAAGTATGGGGGGATTGGAGAAAGATTATTCAGAGATGACTGAAAGAAGAATGAAACTGTTTGATGCGCTAGTTAGAAGCACGGTGGCGTATGGAGCAGTGATATGGGGATGGAGAAGGTATGAGGAAATAGAAAAATTACAGGCGAAATACATACGATGGATAATGAAATTGGAGAGATCAACATCAACATATTGGCTGTTAAAAGAAACAGGAAGAGATGGCATAGCAATTAAAATGGGAGTAAGGGTAATGAAGTTTGAAGAGACACTAATAAACTCGGAAGAAGGATCGATACGATATGAATGTAGGAGAAGACTAATGAGGAGAAATGAAGTAACGAAAAAAGGAAAGAATGCGAATCAAATTCTTGGAAGGCAGAGGATGGTCAAACGAAGAATGGAAAAGAAGAAGATTAAATGGAGAAGAAGTGTGGATTAAAAATTAGAACAGATAAGTAATTGACATCCAAGAACAAGAAAGACAGATGAAAGTAAAAGAGTCATAGTTCCTAAGAGAATTAAAAGAGGTGGCAAGGAAACCAGGAGATAAGCCGAAATGCTTGTGGGGGGGAAATGAAAAAAGGAGAGGAGAATTAGAAAGGATAGGAAGATTCATACAGGGTAGTGAAACAAGAACATGCAAATATTGGCTAATGAAAGAAGAAAGGGTATGTAAGAAAGAGGAAGAAACAGTGAAACACGCGATTGAAACATGTGAAGTAAGTTGAGAGTGTGGCAGGAATTGTGCAGAGGTAATTAGAGGAGAAGGGAAAAACTTGGCTATTCTACGGGAGATAATAGGGAGAAGGAAAATATGGGAAGAACAGGAAAGTGATAAAAGAAGATTATGTAACATAGAATAGATTAGGAAACACTTGTAAAATAGAAAAAATTGTTAAGAGACAATAGGATACATTAGAAGGGTGGGACTTACACTGACACAATCATGGGAATGAAATGGAAAGATTATTTGATCGTTAAATTGTAACACGAAAGTGGCAATAAATTAAATTAAATTATTATTATTATTATTATATTTTTTCTTTTTATATTGTATTTTGATATCGTATTTGTATAGAGAGAACTAAAAAATGTTGAGAATAGTGCGATTTATTTAGAGATAAAGAATTGAGGCGATACAATAGATACGTAACAGTTTCGGCGAATATAGTCGAGTTATTTACTGTTCTGTGTAACTGAGCACTCGGGTTGGTCACGAGAGCGCGAGTGTGTATGAATTTATACGAGGTGTTGTGGGAAGAGTATGTATGTATGATGTCGCGAAAAGTAAATAGGAAGTCCATCAGCTGTTCGAGAATGTTCAAGTTGTCTTGCGATTGATGTGAAGAAGAGAAAAAGGGAAGGAAAGAGATGGAGAAAGAAAGAGATTCATAGACAGAGAGAGAGAGAGAGAGAGAGAGAGAGAGAGAGAGAGAGAGAGAGAGAGAGAGAGAGGGAGAGATAGATGGTTCTGCCGAGACACTATTTATATTCTATTTTTATATTTTTTCTTTTTATATTTCTATTTTTTAATTAATGGAACAATATATAATCATTTTACATATATTACAATCTATTTACTTGTCTGTCTGCCTCCTTCACCCCTCACCAATTTCTATCGACTCTGCATAATTCTTTCTATGATTCTCGCCTCCAATTGTAAAGACGACACTACATAAGAAGTCTTTGTATTTCAAACTGAATACAGTATCATTTTTATTTAATCTTAAGCCATGTATAAGCTATGTGTATATGTATATATGCAGAAGATGTGAGGAAAAACTTTAAAACTTTTGTTAACGTGTTGTAACAGAGCGATGCTGCCTGCGAAACATTAGATACGCGTCCTGCTGCTAAAATCATACGTGATGGCGGATATTACGATGAGGATTATCTTATATAGCTAATGCTCGTAGGAAAAAAAATGTTAAATTATATTACATTTCTATTTATATTTTTATATTCTTTTAATTTTAAATAAATCTCTTAATCATATTATTTCTCTATTTACTTATCCGTGTTCCTCCTTCTCACCTCACCAATTTCTGCTGACACCACATAATTCTTTCTATGATTCGCGCCTTCTTCGCACCACCACATGACGTCATCCCGTACGGCTGCTCCAGAGGATTCGAATTACACGTGATCGCGCGATACGTTGCGATGTTAAATTGGAACGCTTTAGAATACCGTTAGCTTTAGAATGCTCGCTACATAATGGTTTGGATAAAAATAAATGTCTGTTTTCTACATAATGGTTCGGTATACCAGTGTGGGAGGGGATTAAAATTATTATTTCTCTGCGTTGAGAAAAGAATTTCTGTTGATATGGAAAAGATTCTTTCTGCTGACGCCATATAATTCTTTCTATGATTCGCGCCTTCTTCGCGCCACCACATGACGTCATCTCGTACGGCTGCTCCAGAGGATTCGAATTACGCGAGATCGCGCGATACGCTGCGACGTTAAATCGGAACGCTTTAGAATAAATTCTGTTAGCTTCAGAATGCATGCTACATATCTGCTTGAAATAATATTTCTACATAATGGTTCTGTAGATCGCTGATTCAAAATTTTAGAATATCTGCGAGTGTACCGCTATGTAGTGCCGTCTCTTTCTCTCGAATTTAGCTTTAAAAGTGATGCTCTCTCTTTCCCACCCTCCGAATTTAGCTTTAAAGTAATGCTCTCTCTTTCCCTCCTCCGAAGACGCGGTGCGTAAAAGAAAAGAACGTCGATCTTTCCCGATCTTTCCCGACATTGCCCGACATCATCCGATAAAAAAATAATGGATTATGCTTGGTGACGCTCGGTATATGTACCATTCATTAAAGACTAATGTCAGAGAGTGGGCGTTGGGGGAGTTGGTTAGGCGGCTGACTCGTAACGCGGAGGTCTTGGGTTCGAGCCCCGTCGCCCGAGATTCAGTTTCACGATTATTCTTAATATCTTAAATTAATATTTCCTTCCTTACCGACTGTGGTTGGTACCACGCTCCAGAGTAGCAGCAATTCACCCGCGGTTCCTCCTCGATGCGGTTCGGTATCGATTGATTCGATATCTTCTGCTCTCGCGCTATACCCCCACCACTTCGCCACCTGTATGGCGTCATCCGCCGCCCGGCCGCGCGCCGCCCGCCCGCCGCCGATTTTTGAAACTCAAATTTGAGTTTCAAGGTCAGAGGAAATTTTTATCATGACCTTGAAACTCAAATTTGCGTTAGAACTGTCCTAGTCTTACTACTCACTGCCTCCTTTATTCTTCCCCTCAGCTTCCCCACTCATCCGCCAATCCCCTCTCCCTCTCTTCCCTTTTCCAAAAACTCTTCACAAACTCCATTCTACCATCCAGCGTCCAATTTCCTCTCTCCCCACCGCGTTCCGCTCCTTTTTACCCATTACCTCCCCCCTCCCTTTCTCCCCCTTCTACCCAGATCACCACCGGGTGGTGATCCGAGTCCACTCTCTCCCCTACATCCAGCCTTTCCACCTTCTCTCTTAATTCCTCCTTCCCTACTACATAGTCGATTACCGAACTCGCCCTTCCCCCGGTAAACGTCCGTTCCCCCTCTTCGTCCCCCTCCGCACTTCCATTCAGTATCCAGCAACACCTTTCCTCCAGATATTTACACAGTCTCCTCCCTTCCCCATTCACATCCTTGTCCTTTGATCTCCTGCTCTTCCCCCTTCCTTCCTCCTCCTCCCCCTCCCATACCACCCCTCCCTCCTCTCCTGTCCTTGCATTGAAGCCCCCCCCCACTATTACAATTCTCACTCCCTCCTCCCTCTCCTCCGTCCATTACCCTAACCCCTCCAGCTTCCTCTCCAGATCGTTGTTCACGTAAACCCCTACTATCCTCCACCACTCCTTCCCCATTCTCACTTCCTTCGTCATCATCCCCTCTACTTCCCCCCTTCCCGCCCCTCTCATTACCATTCCCTTTCTCACCCCCATCAACATTCCCCCATTTGCTCTCCCCGTCTTACCGTCCCTCCTGACCCACTGCCTATCCCAAACAAACCCCCTGGGCAGCTTTCTCTCTATCCACTCCCACTCCCTCTCCCCCAGTCACGTCTCGCTCAACACCATTACGTCCCACTCCTCCAACCCCTTCCAAAAATCCCCATCCTTCCTCCATATTCCTGCCACATTCCAGAATGCCACTTTATAGACCCTCATTCCTTCCCCTTCTTTCCCCACACTTCTTCTGTCCTCCCCCCCCCCCCTGCCCTCTTCCTTCGTTTCTCTGCTCCTCACACCATTTCTCCCCCCATCTCATCCCACTTCTTTAACTTCCCGCCTACCCACATTTTCGTGTACCCTAATTGTACTTTCCATCCTCTCTCCCTCTCCTTTCCTGCCTCCCTTTCCAGCTTCCATCTCACCTTCCTCTTCTCCTCCCCCCCCCCAGCTGAACTAATACCATTCCGCCCCATCTCTCCCTGTTTTACCTATCTTCACCACCTCCTTTATCCCCTCCTCTTCCACATCCTTTCCCATAACTTCCTCACTTCCTCCTTCACCTCCTTTCCCTCTATTCCTATCCCCCTCACCGCCACATTATTTTTTCTTCCCTCCCTCTCCTTTTTGTCCTGCTTTAACTCCATTCTTCTCACTTTCATTCTCCATTCCTCTCCCACCCCTGCCCCCTCCACTCCCTCACCCCCCACTCCTTTTTTCCTTTTGCCATCCTTCTACCTTCTCAATCACTTCATCTATCCTCCTATCCCTATCCTTCATCCCTTTCTCCAAACCTTCTCTCCTTGCCTTCTCTTTCCTCATCTCCTCCTCCCAACCCCTCCTTTCCTTTCTCCATATTTCCTTCTCCTTCCTTCTCTCCTCTCTTTCCCTCCTCATTTCCTCCTCCAACCTTCTTCTCTCCTATCTAACCTCATCTCCTCCCTCATTTTCCTCATCTCCACCATCACCTCTCTCATCATTCCTTCCAGCCCTCCCCCTTCCTCTTTCCCGATCCCTCCCCCTTTAATCCTTCTCTCCGGTGACCTCGCTGTCTTGTCACTTCTCTTAAACCCACTCATTTGTTTTCCCCACCTCCCACCTCCTCTTCCCTTTCCTTCCTCTTTTTGCTCCATAAACTTTCTAAACTTCCCACACTCCCTACACTACTTACACTGCCCTTCCTTTCTCTCTCCTCTCCTTGCATCCTTTCCTTAACTTTTCCCTCCTTCTTTCCTCCTTCCCTCTGCTCCTTTTCCTTCCCACCACCTATTCACCCTCTTACCCCTTGACCTTCCTTTACTCCCTTCACCCTCCTCCCTATCCTCCTATTACCCTTTTCTTCTCACCCCCTATCCTTCTTCCTGTACTCCTTTCGCTTCTTTCGCTTCTTTCGCTTCTCTGCCCGTTCGAATTTCCCTCCTTCCTGTCACTTGTCCTAACTCCTCCTTTCTCCCGCAGAATGCGCCACACTCCTACTGCCTCTCTTCCCGCGTCACACCACGCTTGTCTTGCCACCCTAACCCCCAAATCCTTTCCTCTCAACCTTAGTACCTCACCCCCCACACAGCTCACCCTTTCCCTTCACCCTCTTCCCTTTCTCACCAACCCTTCCCCTTCCTCACTCCCTCACCGCCCTTTTCGCACAACTTCACTACTCTATTCACACTCTCAGCATACTGTACACTCTCGCTCGTCTATCTCTCACGCAACCCAAAATAACCATATATATATATATATATATATGGTTATTTTGGTGTATATATATATATGTATGGTTATATATATGGTATTTTATATATATTTTGTATATATAAACAAATCTTCCATTCTGTTCCCCACCTCGCTCAAATCTCTCGAGGATGAGGGGGGGGCGGAGGTGTAACGTCCCACAGGGACTCCAACCCGGTACAACCGATCGTCGATAAAGTAGAACCATCCTATATCACCGCGCAGACACATTGTAAATACTTTTATATATAATTTATGATTTAAGCGAATATTAAAGAAACAAATATTATAGAGATGTTAGGAATAATTGAATATAAGTACTGACAAAAGCGCAAAACAAAATATTATTTAATAAGCGAATAAAACGCGAAATAACGAATAGCGACTCACTGCGCATGCGCCAGCCCGACAACTTTCCAATATAAAAGGAAGCGCACGCAGTACACCAGCACATTTAGATTCAATTTCGAAAATCGAAAATCGAAAATCGAATGCGATCTTCTGACTAAACGAATGCTCAATCCTGGAGGTAGTTTACGCATCAACCAGTAACATTCAGCTCGCCCCGGAAACGGCAGCGGCGGATTTTCTGAGTATAAAAAGATACTGGTGCTCCTTTTTGGACTGAACACCGTTTAGTTATAGAACCTTGTTTTCACAGAGGTATGGAGCCGGCCCCGGAGACGGTAGCGGCCGTACACTAGGGTGGAACGAAATATAGGTGCAAAATATCGTTTATTATTTGTAAATGGAAATGTTAGAGGTAATTAGATCATTAAACATGAAAATTTTTATTGAAATGTCTTTAATCTAAACTGTTTCTTCGTTTCAAAAGAAGACATCAATTTTTGTGATTCGATCTTAGCCATTATGAATCCATCTCTGGCCGTTTCTCAACAGACAAGAGATGAAGCTTCAGTTACGAGTTTCACCATCCTCTCTACCGCTTGTGTATGACGAGAAAACAGTGGAAACTTGATTGACAGATCTTTTCCCGTACAATTTTCTGAAGTTATATCTACCAGATGTCGCAGTTCATCTTCTTCAAATTGTTGTAGGATCGGAGACTCAGTCATTTCACAATTATGCCATAAAATTAGGTCGACGTAGTAATTAGCGTCGAAGTTGATTACAGGAATTTTAAACTTCCTAATGCCTTCATTGTGAATGGTTCTAGCCTTCACGATTGGTCGAAGTGCCAATTTTCGAATATTTTTGCGTTTATCTGTAAGCAGTCGTAAGAGAGGATTTTCAGGAGCAGCAAAATTGCCATTCCTCTGGATCACTCGGTCAATAATATCCGAGAGATGCTGTGGAAGGTATCGGAACAATTTTATCAGTCTCCATAGATGTTGAGAACCATGAACGCAAGACGGTTTGAGCTTAATATTAAACCACACGGAAGCGTAAACTTTCATTACATATTCAATCAAGATGTAGAGTTATTCTGAAGGATTTTCACTACCAATATACAGACGGAGAATGCGGTATGCAGTTGTGAGCTATCGTGAATGACAAAGTTTACCTGGGTTCCTTTTTGCTAGATCATGAGAACATATGCCACCAGAGATTGTCTGGCATATTTCCAAAAGGTACTTTTGATCAGTGCTCAAATCTATTAATACCATTACTATCTCCGACAGATATCCTTTGATTGGTTTAAAGTTAACGAGTGGAATTACCTCGTAATTACCAATTTTGTCCCCTAAATCTCCTGCATATCTCGCTGGCCTTGTAGTCTTGCCGCTTAAAAATCTGCAAAGGTGACGAAAAGGGAGTTCGTTTCCATGAAAGAAGCAAACTATTCTTTGCAGGGGTCTTCCTATTTCTTTTTCAAGCGGGAAAACATTTCCATTAGTACTCCCTGTATTTGTAGCAGTACCATCGCATCCCACTGTTTTGATATTTGTAATATTTATTTGCTTTTTCTGCAAGAAAGTCACAATACTGTTTTTAATGTTAAGTGCAGTTGTTCGGGAAAGCGACATCACCGCGCCATCTCCCGAGCTAGGTCGCGCCGGACGGCTATGACTCACGGCACGGCCTGTTTGCTCATGTGGAGCGTCGATCACCGCTCCCTCCCATCGATCGGCTATCGATGGAAGGGGAACTCGATCTCGCTTCCCGGAAACCGACGGCTGTTTTCTCGTTCACTCGCTTTGGAAATTCCGCCTCTTACGGGTTTTGCTACTCTCGCTGTCTATCGCTGTGCGTTTCTCTGCAGTACTTGCAAGCTAAACTGTAGATCGCTTCGCTGCTTAAATTTTTGTAAAGCTTAAATTCTACAAAAAGTTGCTTATTCTACCGCTTAAATCGTTGTGCGGGGCTTAATTAGAGTTAAGGACGCTTTATTTTATGGTCAAAGGTATTTATAATTAATAATCAGTGTACATATTGTAAAATAAACCTTAGATTAAGCCAATTTCTCCCACGAGTTTTGCCGCGAATAGTTCCTGACTCATTCAAGCGCGATCCAAAGCTTAATTCTAAACAGCAGTGTTTGATTTCGGAGTAACATGACTTAAATATTTTGATTATATGATATGTTCTTCTGAGATGGTTCTACGATAATATTTGATTCCTTTTTTTTTCCTGTACAATAGTGTGATTTTTTTGTTCCGTCAAAGTACAAGCCCTTAATTCTAATATTCTGTAACTCACCTGTTTCATGATGCGACTTCACAGTAAGCCTTTCTCGATTCCTTCTTCGTTCTCTTCTTACTTTCATCCTATCAATTACTTTGCTGTTGTCTAATGGTGTAATCAATCCAATATATTGAAGTATGGCACTGGCAATGGCTGTCGCTGCTCTGTCCGAAACCTCAGTTCTATCACAGATAGATGCTAGCAACAGCAATTTAACACGCATCTGCATCTTCAAGGTTGATGGTTCTAAATGTGAATTCTCAACTGCTAACGATGATGGTAGACGTACTGACGAAACTTTTTCCTCGGATTCTTCCTTGGAGTCTAAATCAAATTCGTTGGTTTCTTTTGCACTTCTCAAACTTTACAGTTTCATTCGTATATTATTCGATGTCTCTTCTCTATGCTTTAAAATTCTGCATTGTTGTTCTTGCTTCCTTATTTTCTTGTGTGTAATTTCTTTAGTGGTGGTTTTATCAACACCACATATGATCATTTGCCTCTGTGATCTTTAGTCTTGCGAAAGCGCTTTTTCAATAATAGGGACTTTCTTAATTTTTTCACATTCACACCTCGCAAAATCAGAACATTTACAGGCTGCTATATCAAAATGTTTCTTTGAATTTATTTTAAAGGTGTTTAAATTTGAGTCATACTTCTGAGTTCCTTTTCTGCCCTTTGATTTTAGAAGATTTCTATATTTTTCATGATATGACTTTATCATCTGTGAAACTCAAGTTTGAGAGACAACGGGAATTGAAGCTCTTGCCCATATTCGTTCAACTTTTGGAATTAATTTGTCAGTAAGTTCACCTACCGTTGGTTCCTTCTTGCTCAGTGTTCTTAATTCCTGCCGTATGTGCAAGTAACACTTCATATCTTCATGACTGGGAAGAACGTTGTCATTTATGTCCTTTGGACAGCCAAATATAGCACACTCAACTGTTTGTCTAGTTTGTACTTTCTTTAGCGTTGCCATTTTCTTTTACACTCGCCAGCAAGGTGTCGGAAATAGTGATTCTTCTATAGCACACAACTCGCGATATACAACAGATAATTATACCTATCAAACGTACAATTTATACTATTATGGGTGATCTACCGCACCAATTGACATGCTTGCCTACAATGTCTACACTCTTAACACATTCGTTGCAGATGATGCCTTTTGACATCGTAATTTGTTTCATGTTTCGTTTGTTAAAATCCGTCCTGCACGTAACGAAACAACACGCGTTGCTATAGATACTTACGACAAAGGTTCAGCGCAGGTTCTACTTATAGGCGTTTTCAATTTAATAACTGAATAACATCTATACAGCAAATTCAATGTTACAGCGACTGGGTTAAAAAAATACGTGTTGTCTACATTGAAGTATCTTCCTACGAATCCGCAACGAATATGTTAATGCGATTGTTTTGCTCCTGGCAATGATATATCACTTCACCCAAGGTCATTTCCAATTGCGTTGAAACTTCATGATACGATGAAGTTCTGTTACAAAGTATTAAAGAAAGAGATTTTTTTTAAAAATGTATGAATGTAAGATTTTAACTATCTCCTTACATGAATTTCGTTACAAAAGGAAATGTGAAGCATCATTTTTGACTTTAAACCTACAAAACTAGATTATAGATACAAAATTTCAAAAATATGTTTAAAAATGAAGAAAAATCCAAACCCTTGTGGCACCTCAAAAATTGTTTTAACAAAAACTAACTTTTACAGGCTTAATCAGAAAGCCTAAATGCATCTTAGTAGTAAGGCTAAGGGGATTCTAACGCAGGTCCTCTGATGGGAGCGCGGGGGCGGGGAGGAAGTGAGGGCGCGCGGGGGAGCGCGGCAGAGGGAAACCTGGGCGCGGGGCCTGCGGGGAGTGGAAGAGCGGTTGCGCGCGCACGAGCCGCGGAGTGGGGGAAGCCGCAACCGCGGAGGGGATCAGTCCGGGCCGAGCAGCCGCTGAGACCTGACTCACCGTCCTCGAAATTTTTTAGAGGGAGGGAATGACCCCCAAAAAGTCTTTTTCAGACCTAGGCCCACCCCGAAAATTTTTTCAGACCTAACCCAGGGAGGGGACGGCCCCCGAAATTTTTTTCCAAACCAATATGCAGCAGAAATTGTTTAATAATTTATTTTTTATCCGAAATTGTTTCGGACGATGTCGGGAAAGATCGACGTTCTTTTCTTTTACGAACCACGTCTTCGGGACGGAAAGAGAGGGCAATACTTCGTTATAAATCTAAATTCAGAGGAGGGAGAGAGACAGCACTACATAGCGGTACAATCGCAGATATTCTAAAATTTTTAAATCAACGATCTACCAAACCATTATGTAGCAAGCATTCTAAAGCTAAACAGTATTCTAAAGCGTTCCGATTTAACGTCGCAGCGTATCGCGCGATCTCGCGTAACTTGACTCCTCTGGAGCAGTCGCGCGGGATGACGTTATTTGGTGGTGCGAAGAATGAAATAGAATTATTCGAAGTCAGCAAATCTTAGAGTAAGGTGGCGAAAGAAGAAGGAAGACGGGTAAATGAAATTGATAAATAATATGCGTTTAAGAATATATATTGTTACAAACGAAAAATAATAATAATAATAGTAATAATAATAAAATGAAATAGAAGAAAACATTAATAATAATACAATGAAATAAAGAAAATATTAATAATAAAATGGAATAAAAGAAAAACATGAAAATATAAAATAAAATTAAGAAAATACAAATTAATAAAAGGGGGCATGTGACGAATAATAATAATAATACAATGAAATAAAGAAAATATTAATAATAAAATGAAATAAAAGAAAAACATGAAAATATAAAATAAAATTAAGAAAATATAAATTAATAAATGGGGGCATGTGACGATGGGGGCGAGGGTGGTGATGGAGGCTGTGGAGCCAGCGATGGTGGCAGCTGCGGCGGCTCAAATATATGCACCATCGGTCGCCGTGGTCGTCGCAAGGCCCCCAGCGGCGGTGCATATGGCCGCAGCCGCGCGGCCCCATATATCGGCTCCTGCCGCCGCACCCGCAGGTCCACTGGCTGCTGCCAACCCACAGGCATCAAATCATGCCTTACTCTGGGTGGCGGCGAGCCCTAGAACACACAAACAACGATATAATATTGATACATTAAACATAATAAACATCAAACGTGCAAAACAATGCAAAGTATTATTACATACCTGTGGAGGAGGCGGCGACGACGACGACGACGACGACGACGACGACGGCGACGACGACGACGACGACGACGGCGACGGTGGCGGCGACGGCTGCGGCGACGGCTGCGGTGACGGTGGCGGCGGCGACGGTTGCGGCGACGGCTGCGGCGACCCCCAGTCGCTCGACCACACAGGCGATGGTGGTGGCGAACGCTAGAACATAGAAGCCCCACGATTCAATATTGATATGAACGTCTGATTTGATCTCGCTCAATTTCAACGGTTAAACGTGATAAATGTAAAAATATTTAAATGTACATACCTCGGAGTCACACTCCGGGGCAATGCGTAATAATCCCATTTTTTTTTGCTAACACAAAACTTTCTCGACTGTTGCCTTCAAAGATTTGAAGACAACTGGTCTCGCTGCATCTCCAAGCTCTCGCATATAAACTCCTATCATGAAATCGAGAAGTGCGTAGCTTTGCAAAAGTAAGATGCTGTTGTTCTCTACCTGCATTTTCGCTGACCATCCTCTCCTTATTCCCACGCATCTTCTTTCCCCTTTTTTCTTTGGACACATTATTCGACTAGATCGAACCACTTTCAACATCATGCGAACCACTTTGAACGTGTATGGTACCACTTTCAACATCAATCGAACCACTTTGAACGTGTATGGTACCACTTTCAACATCAATCGAACATCAATCGAACCACTTTCAACATCAATCGAACCACTTTGAACGTGTATGGTACCACTTTCAACATCAATCGAACATCAATCGAACCACTTTCAACATCAATCGAACCACTTTCAACATCAATCGAACCACTTTCAACATCAATCGTACCACTTTCAACATCAAACGTACCACTTTCAACATCAATCGAACATGAATCGAACCACTTTCAACATCAATCGAACCACTCCGAACATGTATTGAACCACTTTCAACATGAATCGAACCACCTTGATCGTGTATCGAACGTGTACTGAACCACTTTCAACCACAATCGAACCACTTTCAACATCAATTGAACCACTTTCAACATGAATCGAACCACTTTGATCGTGTATGGTACCATTTTGATCATGTATTGTACGTGTATGGTAACTTTCAACGTCTATCATACCACTCTGAACGTGTATCAAACCACTTCTACATAATTATAACTATCGTCTTAATATAGCATACATCATGTGCAGGAGATTAGGTTGGAGAGGGTGAAGAAAAACATTTTATACATTAAAATTGATTATATTTTATTTAAGCATTTCTCTCTGGCGTTTAGACCACCAGTTGAATATTTTAAATACATTTTGCATGTCACAGTGCTTTGCGTGTCTGCCACATCGCAGAGTATTAATTACATTTAGCTTATTTAGAGATTTGATATCCTCGTAGTCAATGTCCAGCGTCTCGATGACCACGTCCGCTCTGGTATTTTCATCGAGGAAATTCGCAAGCCAGTCGCGTTTCTGCAACCCTTTAACGTATACGATATGGGATGCGTCATCTCCTTCGTCGATCGCATCAGCAACAGCTTTCGTAATTAGCCGTTTAGCCATACTGTACGGAACGTCTCCATCATCCCACCGTAGCCCGTGATGTTTTGCGACCAACCACCGAATGCTCGATTTGTCGGATTTCGTAAGAAGATATTGTGGCATCGAACTCCCAAAAATATAGTGCGAGAGAATTGTTCCCATTCGTAGGACAGCCACTTCCTTGACGACAAATCTTCCATCGACGATGAACCCTTGCAGGTCAACAAATGTTGGCACGGCCATTATCGGTACGATTTAGAGTTCCGCTCGCTTCCAAGAGAGACGGGAGAATGCACTTTTTCTCGTAAAGCATCTCGATTTTCACGATGAAATTTTCTTTTGGCATGAATTTGACACATGAGAGGGCCGTAGTATTTATCGGCACATTCTCTTTACACTCGAATTCTATGCGCACGTCCACGGTGCCATTCTTGATCGACTCATTTTGTCGCGAGCAATCAATCACCACGAGGGGACTAAATTGTAAAAATTCGGCCACGGTGAATAATGCCTCGTTGCAACTATGTCCATAATACGATTTATGGAATTGCGTATACATGTGATACAAGATGGCATGCTTATTCTTGTCAAAGTCCAAGTTCATGTCATCGTATGGATAAAATTCCGAGTTGAGAAAAACTTTTACATTGGTCAATTTGCAGTTGTTGAACCTAGTAACATCTTCGCTCATCACATTCTTTCGACCAGTCTGTAAAGCAAGCATAATAACTCGCGGCTTCTCCAGCTGTGCAGATGCCTTCACGGCCCACGAATGCTTGGTTGTACTCTGTAAGAGAGGATACTCGTACAGATCCCACGATTGAAAACAAATGCTCAGGTTTTGCCCACGTTCCAAAGCACGTAGCAAGGATAGCTTATTAACGTCGTTCAGCGTCACATGAGGCATCCGCTACTGCACTTTAAGTAATTCAATTTCTGGTTCCAGCATCGGCGATCCTATTAGAGAATTGTTGTCGTTGCGCGATCGTATTAAAATCAATTCGTGACGCACATTAATAATAATGCGTTTGTAGTCCTCTCAAAATCCCAGCAAATATTTGAGTGGGATGCAAAAATTGAAATGATTTTTCAATATTGACCCATCGCGTCGTTTCAAGCCCCATCCGGCATTCTCCATACTTTTGTCTTCGCTAGATATCAACGATACATAGTTTTTAAGGGTGCTAGTTATCCCAACGTTTCTGTTGCGATCAATCTCCACGCCATTCAGCTCGTATCGAATCTCATCAAATAAGAACGCCACGCAAATATTTCCCAACGTCACCGTTAATGTATCGCTTGGCTTGTTTATCTTCAATTTCCCCTCCAAGTAGAGGAAACTTTCACACGGCAATGTGTATAAATCCTGCTGCTGTATGGGTATTCTTATCTCATCACTGTATCCAAACGTTGAGTTGACGTATGGGTTGTATGTGTGAGTCTCGAGCTTGACGATGCGATCGTCAAACGTCGGCTTCCCTCCAATGCTTAGAATGTCAACCATTTTTTTTAAACTTAACCGCGCACAATGAATCCCAATAATTTCAAAAATGCAATGTTCGCAGCACTGAGCCTCTTCTTTTTAGCACAATCAGAGCTGTTGCAGTTGTTGCAGTTGTTATTGTTGTTGTTGTTGTTGTTGTTGCAAACAATTTCGTTTGGAAGAAACGGGTTTCTGGAGTCGTTCAGCACAAGCTTCTCTTTCGGTCACGCCACACGTATTGTCGTCGTCGCCGTCGTACGTGCAATCTGATGGTAATCTCTTCACCTCGAAAATCGAGCAACCGTCCGTTTTGATCCACAACGCGTATCGTTAGATCCGTAATGACCCGTGCGGTGATTGGAAGGTAAATGATCTGCGCGGGCGTTTCCGATATCTTATATCCTGGCGGGACTCTCGGAGAAAATTCATGTATCGTATGTACGCGCTTCCCATTGTTGTACGCACCAGCCGTCACACTGCATTCTATGCGAATAATGTTCACGTTCATGATATTAATTGGATCGTTCGATTCATGCCACCGTCCTGGTTCTAATACCCGATTCGCCGAGAATCCCAGTAGCGATCCAATGTTATTGGACTTTGTAAAGTCCACGGCGAACGAGCAGTACAGCTCGCTTTTCATGGTGTTGTTGTTGGGACGCAACACTATAGGATACACATCGTTGTCACCGTCATCGGTGCCACTGAGATTTTGAGGATACCGCTCGAGTAATCACTGCTTCAAATACTTGGCAATGGCGTCTAGTTCGTAGGAGCCGTGTGGAATCGTAATGTATTCATGAGTGGTGTCGACGCTGTTGCTGATGTCATAGTTTACGACAAAGTAGAATTTATCGTTGCTCGAGTCGATGTTCGGTATTGTGTGATAAGTTTCAAAGGTTGTTAGACCAAGCTCGTAATCATCGTCGCTCAAATCTATGGGTGGAAAGTAGCTTACCGCGAGGGTGCTACTCTTGCCGGTTAGAGTGAATGTTAACGACATATTCCAAGCTGTACGACTGGACTGGTACTGAATCAGAGTGGTGGGAAGTCAATCCTTAAATTTGATGCCAATCGTTTGTAGAAAGCGTAGACATATTTGTCCACAATTGCTCTGATCGTACTTCTGATAAGCCGTTCGATTGTATTCGATTTTCACGACATCTTTGTCCAGATATTGTACCAATTCCTTAGGCGGTTGAAGATTTCCAAAGCTGTCGAAATATATAACTCGACACACTCTCTTCGCATACGCCACCCAATGAGTCCCCGGCCCCTCGACATTGTCCAAATTTACGATACCGCTCTCGTTTCGACGTACTCCTGCGGCTGGTAGCGCGTTACGCATGAAAACACCTCTAAAGAATGGAATACGCATACGTTTTGCAAACTCCTCCAATTGCGCGTCGGTAGTTACGCCCGCGGGCATTTTTATTTTCTTTTTGACGTTTTTTTTTTCGTTTCGATATTCCCTGTCCGCGCTTGTATGATGCGAGATAAAGTCCACGACCTTCCATGGAGCGATTATGACGTTGCATTTCCTGCAGCTGATGTTGCGCCGCCTTATTATCGTTTACCGCCTTGGCAATCCCCGCCGCTCCGCCAGCTAACGATCCGAGAACACCTAGCAGCGGGAGAAGTGGTAATATACCACTCCGTTTTGCTATTGAAAGAATCCGCTTTTTCGGTGCTCTCTTTGGAATCCTTTTGCGCAATTTTGCTTTCATCCCCATTCCGATTTTCGTCTTGGCCTTCATAGCTGCCCAAATAGCTGTAGCAGCACCTCTTTCGCCCAGAGTCGAGTCTCGCGCAACGATGCGTTTTCGCGCTTTGTCAGCGAGTACGTTATCTGCCGCGTGCCTTTCGCCGAGGTCGTTGCTACGCGAATATGCAATATCGTGTTCGCGACACGCTGCGTCCAACGGATTGATGCCTTGATCACCTCTAGCCAATCGTTTTGCCAGATGTGTTCCTGGGCCGCAAAACTGGTATCCCGGGATATGTAATTCGATAGGTAGCGCGTTTATCGCCCGATTTAACAAACCACAACCTTTCTTCACTCGCATCGGCGACATTCGCTACAGTTTTTAATCAGTGGTGCTGGACCGTCGATATGCGTTCGCTGCCAAGGGCGATTATAATGTTCCAGACACCAACGATACTGCTGAACCTCGGAATCGGCTTTTATATGCTCGGGGAGTCTGTCCCACAACTGATCAATGTATATGCCAAACTCTCGCAGTAGAATAATCTTTGGTATACATTTCAACTGTTCAGAGGTTAGGTCTCGAATATCGCAATTATCCGACAGGATCAGAAGCATTTTGAACACTGAGCTGTTTTGCTTCGGCGCGGCCCTATAAATAGGGTGCGTCACCGCTTCAATGTATCAAAATCATTTTTTCACAGTTCGCAGCGAGGATGCGATTCGTGCGACAGCCTGTGACGATGCGCGTGACAAATTTTGACGATAAATCACGAGTGATGCCCTCGAAAACAAAGCGCAAACATGGCAGCATGCTACCAAACACTATACGGTGCCTCATTTGTGGCCCATCAAATTGTGGAAAGACAGCCGAAATACCAGTATTTGGAGAATTTATTCACTCCGATAGATGAAATTGGCTACTTTACGTTTTCGAATAACAGTGATGTCATCCCACCGAGCGAATCGCTTCCGAATTCCATTTTTATCTTTGATGACGTGGCATGCGACAAGCAAGATACGATAAGGGAATACTTTGCAATGGGGCGCCACTCGAACGTTGACTGCTTCTATCTCTGTCAGACGTATGCAAAGATTCCCAAACATCTTATACGCGACAATGCCAATCTGTTTAAGCAGGATGGTACCAACTTGAAACATGTGTACGACGATCATGTAAATACTGATATGTCTTACGAGGATTTCTGCGCTTTGTGTCGTAATTGTTGGCAACGAGAGTATGGTTTCGTGGTAATAGACAAGGATAGCGCGATGCCCAATGGACGTTGTAGAAAGGGATTTAACGAGTTTGCCGTACCGTGAGATGGTCAATTGTCGTCAACACGTCGGTGAGAAAGCAACGTCTGCTGCACAATGATGATTGATATCGATAGTCTGGAGATTAAGGATCGCGAGAGAATAGCTATGGAAATTGCAAAAACCAGCGAAGCCATTCTCAAGAAACATCAGGCTTTGAAGTCTGGCAAGATGGAGGAAGATATCGCGTTGGAGAGATACTTTAAACCTATCGTCGAACCCTTGAAACATATCGTGGAAAATACCACAGCGGCAGAAGCTGACACATCACCGCTGACGAGCACAGACGTTGAAGAAAATGAAACATTAACGCCTAAAACAAAAATCCAGTCGAAATGGAGCACATCGCGCAAGACAAAGAAGAAACGACACACATCATCGGAATATTCACTCATAACCTCCACACCAGTTCAATCGAAGCGAAAACGACAAAACGATTCCTCGGTTCCTCCCACACCAATAAATACATTTCCCAGTGTACAATTGCTTGCAACCGAGGATGATGATGACGACGTTTTCGAAACTAGTCCAGATGAGTCGTTTGTAACATCTATTAGACAGCAACTTCAAACATCCGAGGGACAAGAAACGTTTCGCAACCATTCCGGTCCGCTGGGCCAAGAATACATGAGCGCCATCCTAAGTATGGATAAGGATACAGCAATTGACTATGTGTACGGCGTATACTTTGGCAATAGTGGAACGATGCTTGGAGATAAGGCTTTCGATATGGACAAGGATGATAATATAATCATCGGTGGTGTAAAATACAAAGGAACGTCCGGCCTTTACAAACTGATTTTCAAGAGAATTCCCGACGATGCCCTGTACACCGATGCCGATAAACAAAAATACAAAAGTATACTGCTGGCGACGAATGCCTACAGACGCAGTCATTGTGCTCAAAAACCCATATTGGGCAACAAGGGATACAAGTACAAACATGTAATTGCACCACTAGTCCCCCGCGCATCAACGAGTAAAGCAGGAAAAGGTCTAAGAACACCGCTAGCTATGATGGTAAACGACAACAAGATCGATTACGTGCATTGGGATGATCCCAACGAGCTGGTGAATCGATTGCGTTTGTTGGAAGCGTCGCGTCAGACTGGTATCAACTCTCATGATCCCGAAAGTCTATCGATTATCGAAGAACTCCGCGAGGTAGGCCTCATTATAAATTAAACCACACGTCGATGATTTGCACTGTATGCATCGAGATGCCGATCAACAAATTTGGAGTATCGCTCGAGAAGAGTGGAGCAGCTAGAATGAACTATTACAAATGGAGCGGCATGCTTCGAAATTATATGCGAGATAACGCTCTTTGTGTGGACGGTGCTGACTTTAATGCAAAATCACGCACGATACGACCCGTAGCTCAGCCGGTGGCCGACAGTGATGCCGTTAATAAACTATACATGGAAAAGAGCATTAAACTTTTGAGAGAGCAGCAGGAAGAATTAGAGAGGAAGCTGGTCGTGTTTCAAAGAGATATGCTGACGTTGCAAAACAGCGTTATAAAGATATCGCAGGCGTCAAATTCAATCCCACAGCAGCGCTGCGAAGGAGAATCATGCGAGGCAGCTGAACTTGTCCTCGGACCGATGGGGAGCACATAATGCACGTACACGATAATTATCGCATCATTCGTGTCAAAGATACCTCTGCGATCAAACATGCAACCATTATCGAAATCCAAGAGTAAAGAAAACCATGGCCCCAAGAAGCGGCAACTTGTTGAGGAATTTCATGCTCCAGCTCGAAGACATTTCCCACGGAGGCGCGTCATAGTGCATGGATACGACGATCTGTGGCAAGCTGACGTTGTAGAAATGCGTCCATACTCGCGATTCAACCAAGGTCACCACTACATACTCACCGTTATCGATGTGTTCAGCAAGTATGCATGGGCGGTGCCGCTCAAGCCTAAAAGTGGTGCTGAGGTGACCAAAGCGTTTGCAAAGATATTTAGAGATCGATATCCGAAAAATTTGCAAACCGATCAAGGAAAAGAATTTTACAACGTCGATGTGCAGAAACTCTTCACAAAACATGACATTAATCATTATTCGACGTATTCGGTGAAGAAGGCCTCCGTCGTAGAACGTTTCAATCGAACTTTGAAGAACAATATGTGGAAAATGTTTACGCTCAATGGAACCTACAGATGGATCGATTCGCTATCGCGTCTTCTCGCAGAGTATAACGCGCGAAAACATAGAACCATCGGAATGCTTCCTCGCGATGTTACCCCTGCGATCGCCGACAAGCTGCTATCCACCGTATACAGCAACATAAAGATCGCTGCTCCGGCGAGATTCAAGTTGGGCGAGTTTGTACGCGTGAGCAAATTTAAAACCATCTTCGATAAAGGCTATACGCCGAATTGGACAACGGAGGTGTTCAAGATAGCCAAAGTACAGACAACTAATCCCGCGACGTATTTGCTGGTCGATTCCTGTGGAAAACCTGTTGCCGGAGGATTCTATGAACACGAGCTGCAACGCGTCACCGATCCTGATGTGTATCTAGTGGAAAAAGTGTTGCGTAGAAAGGGGGATAAGGGGTACGTCAAGTGGTTGGGATTTGATAAGTCACACAGTTCATGGATAAATAAAAATAATGTATTGTAACATAATAATACATGGTTCAATAAATACAATGATACATATATGAAAATGTGTGAACAATTTTTTATTTTTAACCAGTTATAATCCAGTTAATATATTACACAATAAATATAATTGTATGTTCTATGTATGAGTGAACAATTTTATATTACACAATTCCACTATTTATAGTAAATATAATAGTTTGTTTTTTTTACAATGGTATTTTATAATGTCCCCAGGGCAGTGTGTCGGTCGAATCGGGTACGATATGCCGCTTGTCGTCGTACGGACTTAGAGCGATTTTAGATTCCGAAATGGTGTACACTTTGTGCAATTTAGACCGTATGCACGATTGTCTGCGAACCATTTCGATCTCCCTTTGCAAACACTGCGCGTAGTCGTCGAAAGTTATCGTTCTGGCTATGACGTTGGTCTTGACGCCTTTCGCCTTTTTCGTACCTTTTTTGCCGTGTACGCGGAGTGCATACATTTTCGCTCCAAGACCTACGAACTCGGTCATTATCGCACCGTTATTTTCATCCTTCATCAGCCCTGGAACCTTCTTATTTAAGTGGGGCAAATTATATGGATTGTTGATAGGATAATCGCTTGTGTCGAATCTATGGATATCGCGTTTCATGGTCTCGTAGATATCGTCGCATCGAATGTGGTAAATGAGGCTGTCCGTGTCTGTGTATAGAATTTTACAATTTTGTCCGTGCAGGGGAGACATGTACTCGCGATGAAATTCGTACAAACAAATTTTTGATATGTCCAGAATGCACATACCCACGTATATCGGTTTGTTGAATTTCACCTCGAGTTTTCGCAATTCAACAGCTATTAAATTTTCCGAAAAAACACTTCTGCTGTGGAAATACAGTTTCGCGATCATTGCCTCCGCGCCATATCGCCCTTCCCAATGTGTTAAAAGTTTTACGTCCACGTGATTTCGAACATTTTCCATAGTTTTATAGTTTCCATAGTTTCGATGTAATCGCGGAGCCAGGGAGATTGAGCGAATTGAAGCACGCGGTGTATCTTTGTAATACGAAGACCGTGACGCGTGCACTGCTGCAGGGTGCGATAATGGATAACATAACACTGCTTAACGTATAATGTCGCGAGTAACTTGTCCTGTCTGCTGCCAGGTGGTTTGGCACGCGTCGGGCAGAACGGTAGTTCGGCATGAGCGTCGTGCAGACGTTGCGGATATTCCAGATCTACCTCGAGAATGTATCCCGTGGGCGAATCGACTGCGATCGAAGACACGTCAAATTTTTCAACATCTTCGACCCATTGAAATTTAGCATATGGCAGAGGCTGACACATTGCCCATCCATACAAATTTTTCACGTCAAAGTACATCAAGTACGATGATTCTTCCGATGCGTCGTAAGATGGCATGTACTTGTTATTGGCATGTGCGTATCTTCCGGAACATTGACTTAAACCCCCACGTATACCGCGTTCGATAAACATGACCATATCGACGTCAGTGAGCAATTCGAATGTAATTTTGGTATGTTTTAGCATGGCATCCCACGTGAAACCGGGTAAAGTATAATAATGCGCCGAATCTAGTCCGTAACTCTTGATGCAACTTTCGCGAAAATTTTCAAAAATATCTGCCAATAACAAGACATCTGTTTTCAAATACAAATCGCTGTATTCGCCGAAGGTTCTAATGTTGAAACGCTGCCAGACAGTCTCGGCGTGTGCGTAAACGCTCTCGGATACAATTTCACCCGTTAACGAACTGTAGAATGACTAGCGCGGTGGTAAGCATGAGTCCTGCAGTTTGTTCGCGCAATCAAGGTATTCGTATGGAAAGACACCCTTTCGCGCCAATAAATTGAAATCCTCGACGGATAATGGTACAAACTTGGATCGTAAAATTTTTAATTGATCTATGCTAAGAAAAGATGCTAATTTGTCGAGATTAGTGTTGAGAAATTTGTACGAATCGATGAATCGCAATTTAATACAATTTCGCGAGTCTGAATCAGCCGTATATTCGACATTTTTTATGAATGAAATATATTTTTCTTTAGTTATGGGTAATACATCGACGCTGCCTTCGAAAGCGGTAGCTATTTCCTCGATAATGAAATGTGAATCGTAACCGGATAAATTATGAAAAACTATGCGGATGTAAAACGCGTTTTTATAATTTAAATTGCACTCCGAATGTGCTGGGCCTCTAAACCGTCCGGATAGATGACAATGATCGCGAACTCGTACATCGCCAGCCTCGAATGGTTCTTCGCAAATATGACAGTGTGTTGCATCGCGAAATGCCGTCCACTGTTCGGTAGTTAAATCAATCATGGGAACATTGCTGGTCAGGATGGGTTTGGCGAAATTCGCAAAATTTTTAAGTTCGTCTACGAACCATGAAATACAATCCGCGTCGCGACGACATCGATACGTCGATAGCGATGTATCATATGAACAATGCATATAATAGGCTATGCTGTGTACATTGTGGTGTTGATACGTGTGTAATTTATTATCACCCGTTCGACTGTCCTCTGTTTTCTCGATGATGCACTCCAGATCGGCGTACACCACGAAGGGGAGCCGCTCCTTCCTACAGTGATTCTCGAAGCTGAGCAAGTTGTTGCCTTCGCTGGGCAACAGGATGGCGCAGTCGTTCATCTTGACACAGTCCAGCGAATGAAGCTCCAACTTCTCTGGAGATCCGAAGTAGTGCATGCATCTGTAAACCCCAAAAACATATTATTTAATTTGTTTCGCAAGACATTTTAACATTTCAGATGTTTCTATACGTACCGATCACAGATGAATTTCTTTGCCTTGTGCCTGCTCAGCTGCATGCCTACCAGCCGGGACAAGTCCTTGATCCATACAAAGTGTCCTACATCTCCATCATTCGGTATGTAGAGCAGGTTGATGTGCCGATCCCTCTTTTGGCTGGTGAGACGCAGCGGAAAGACCGTCTTCGTCTTCTCCGCCTCGAAGCTATAGACGTTGATTGAGATTTCGTTCTGCCGCTCAAACTTCCCAATTTGCTCCAGGGACATTGGAAGCTCAATGCCCTGGAGATTTAATACGGAAGCATATGGCGGATATGAACTTGGGCGCGCGGTGTCTCGTTCAGCAGGATGAAGAGCGGCGACCACTGCCCAAGCGAAACACGCATTGTCCGGGGATTGCACACTGATCGTTGCCTTCTTCAGCGATATTTCCCGCGGCAACTTGTGGTGGCACCCTGCGCGTAGCGGATTGTACTTATTGACATTGACGGTTAGGTTGAGGATTCGCGTCAATGCCCATCCGCTGTCACGTTCCTGGAACTCTTCCAGCGATGCCAGGGTGGTTTCGACGACGCATCGCTGATATCACTCCTGCAGATCAGATGTGTCGAACAGTTCGCAGTTCCGGGTGTTGATGCTTTTGCAAGCATGTTTATCACCCGCCACAAATTCGCCGTTGAACACCGCGTTCACTTTGAGGTTTCGACGTTTCCTCAAAGCGCACCGCACGTGCTCCAACACAATGGTCGCCGCATCTTGGAGAAAGTTACGCGGCTCGATATAGTTCGAATTTAGCACGGCACCAGTTAACACGCGACTATCGAACGCAGTGTCTATTTCGCGCCACAAAAGTCTTGCGCTCGAATGTCCTGCACCTTCACGCACGAAACGGCCGCGTAACGAATGTTTCAGTCCTTCGAGTCGCGCGATTCGAGCAATCAGCGATTGTTGAACACCGATCGATAATCGCGGGCGTTTTACTCGGCTGTGTTCTTCTAAAGATTCGATACACTCGTTGCACCGTTCTTCCCACGCGAGGTACTCTTCCCGTGAAATCAATCGTGCAGATTGATCCAATAATTGACGGGTTACGTGCGCGAATTCCATGATTGTAAATGGAGTGATTGTAAATGGACTGTATATGTAACGTCTTTTACGCGCAACAGGTTGCAACGATTTGAGACTTTGTGCAGTTCGGAGCGTGCTTTTATGACTGATACCACGATTTGGTATCTCTGTCTAACTCTTTTGGCGTACCCCCTCCCTCGAATGCACCGCATGCAAATAAAACGACGATCCGTCCTAACATGGTTCTGTACAGTTTCTGCTGATACAGCATAATTCTAAGATTCTGCGCTTCCACAGGTATTATATTACATTCATCCTTGAGGATGAGGCTCAAGTTACATGCGATCGTGCGATATGCTGCGACGTTAAGATTGAAACACATTATGGAAAAATTGGTAGCTTTAGAATAAAATGTGGTGGTTGGGGGAAGCAATTGCACCTCTATTTAAGCCAGTCTCCCGATCACTATTCCATCAATCGCTCAGTAGCCTCGGTGACTTTGATAGACGAGATACGACTACAAAAATTGTGCAGTGTCGAAGCAAACGTTGAACGCATGAATTATTACGTTCCGATCGTGCGAGATGATGGCGTAGCTCCATGTGGGGATAATACATTTGACAGGTAAGACTTAATTTTCACATATTCTCAAAATTGTATTCCTAATACGAGCGGACAATTTCATAGCTTTGATTGTTCTCTTAGTCCGCGCCGAGGATCGCGTATCATGGTCAGAAGATACGTGTTAACATCCATGGGCAGCAAATATTTGGAAATTGGAATCAACGTAGGATCTATGGCCGATGTTGAAGTTCTTCTCGGCGATAATCGTGGGAATCATCTTATATTACCATGGCATACATGGAATGTGCTATTCGACAGCCGTGAAACCATCGAAGAACGTTCACGATTACCTAGATCACCTTCGATGCAGATGGATAAATTAACAATGGATTTCTGTGAGATCTATAATTCTCCGATTGTAAAGATGATGCTACATGATAAGCCACTGTATTTCAAACCGGATACAGTAACATTTTTATTAAATCTTGAACCATGTATAGACTATGTGTATATGAAATTTGAATCTTTTGTCAACGTGCTACAGCAGGGCGATGTTGCCTGCGAAACATTAGATACGCGTCGTGCTGCTAAAATCATACGTGATAGCGAATATTACTGTGAAGATTATCATATAGATTGCGAACTGGTAGCATGCGCCATCAATGATATTCTAGCTGATGCTCGTAGGAAAAAATGTTAAATTATATTCTTTTAATTTTAAAGTCTTTTCATTTGTAACAATATATATTCTTAAACGCATATTATTTATCAATTTCATTTACCCGTCTTCCTTCTTCTTTCGCCACCTTACTCTAAGATTTGCTGACTTCGCATAATTCTATTTCATTCTTCGCACCACCAAATGACGTCATCCCGCGCGACTGCTCCAGAGGAGTCAAGTTACGCGAGATCGCGCGATACGCTGCGACGTTAAATCGGAACGCTTTAGAATACTGTTTAGCTTTAGAATGCTTGCTACATAATGGTTTGGTAGATCGTTGATTTAAAAATTTTAGAATATCTGCGATTGTACCGCTATGTAGTGCTGTCTCTCTCCCTCCTCTGAATTTAGATTTATAACGAAGTATTGCCCTCTCTTTCCGTCCCGAAGACGTGGTTCGTAAAAGAAAAGAACGTCGATCTTTCCCGATCTTTCCCGACATCGTCCGAAACAATTTCGGATAAAAAATAAATTATTAAACAATTTCTGCTGCATATTGGTTTGGAAAAAAATTTCGGGGGCCGTCCCCTCCCTGGGTTAGGTCTGAAAAAATTTTCGGGGTGGGCCTAGGTCTGAAAAAGACTTTTCGGGGGTCATTCCCTCCCTCTAAAAAATTTCGAGGACGGTGAGTCAGGTCTCAGCGGCTGCTCGGCCCGGACTGATCCCCTCCGCGGTTGCGGCTTCCCCCACTCCGCGGCTCGTGCGCGCGCAACCGCTCTTCCACTCCCCGCAGGCCCCGCGCCCAGGTTTCCCTCTGCCGCGCTCCCCCGCGCGCCCTCACTTCCTCCCCGCCCCCGCGCTCCCATCAGAGGACCTGCGTTAGAATCCCCTTAGCCTTACTACTAAGATGCATTTAGGCTTTCTGATTAAGCCTGTAAAAGTTAGTTTTTGTTAAAACAATTTTTGAGGTGCCACAAGGGTTTGGATTTTTCTTCATTTTTAAACATATTTTTGAAATTTTGTATCTATAATCTAGTTTTGTAGGTTTAAAGTCAAAAATGATGCTTCACATTTCCTTTTGTAACGAAATTCATGTAAGGAGATAGTTAAAATCTTACATTCATACATTTTTAAAAAAAATCTCTTTCTTTAATACTTTGTAACAGAACTTCATCGTATCATGAAGTTTCAACGCAATTGGAAATGACCTTGGGTGAAGTGATATATCATTGCCAGGAGCAAAACAATCGCATTAACATATTCGTTGCGGATTCGTAGGAAGATACTTCAATGTAGACAACACGTATTTTTTTAACCCAGTCGCTGTAACATTGAATTTGCTGTATAGATGTTATTCAGTTATTAAATTGAAAACGCCTATAAGTAGCACCTGCGCTGAACCTTTGTCGTAAGTATCTATAGCAACGCGTGTTGTTTCGTTACGTGCAGGACGGATTTTAACAAACGAAACATGAAACAAATTACGATGTCAAAAGGCATCATCTGCAACGAATGTGTTAAGAGTGTAGACATTGTAGGCAAGCATGTCAATTGGTGCGGTAGATCACCCATAATAGTATAAATTGTACGTTTGATAGGTATAATTATCTGTTGTATATCGCGAGTTGTGTGCTATAGAAGAATCACTATTTCCGACACCTTGCTGGCGAGTGTAAAAGAAAATGGCAACGCTAAAGAAAGTACAAACTAGACAAACAGTTGAGTGTGCTATATTTGGCTGTCCAAAGGACATAAATGACAACGTTCTTCCCAGTCATGAAGATATGAAGTGTTACTTGCACATACGGCAGGAATTAAGAACACTGAGCAAGAAGGAACCAACGGTAGGTGAACTTACTGACAAATTAATTCCAAAAGTTGAACGAATATGGGCAAGAGCTTCAATTCCCGTTGTCTCTCAAACTTGAGACAGATGACGAAATATGTGATGAATAAGTTATATACATATACATACATACATACATACATGCATATATACATACATACATACATACATACATACATACATACATACATACATACATACATACATATACATGTACATATACATATATATATATATACATGTACATATACATATATATATATATATATATATACACATATACATATACAGATACATATACATATGTATATGTATATATATAATGTGTGTGTATGTGTGTGTGTGTGTGTACACATTATATACATATATACTCTACATATATAAAGCGGAAAGTATTATTGTGTTTGTAACAGGTAAACTCAGAAAGTACTAAACCAATTCTTTTGCGGTTTTCACGGATGTGTAGAGACAACATTTGGGAAGGTTTTGGGCTATCTATCATCTCGATATTACTAAGTGGGACTACGTAATGAGCGAAATAGTGAAGCGAGGCACATAAATCTTACGTGGCGTCCATTGCGGTGCGCGCAAGAAATGCGCGTACGGTTCCCCGCACGGTGGTGGGGATCACGGTTGCCAGGAATACAGACCCCTCCACTGCTCCCCACCGCGTTCATTGTCCGTACTCCCGGCAAGCCTGGTGGAGATGCTTGATGCCTTGACGGTCACAGTCACATCGTTAGCTGTTTATGAGCGTCGACATTTTTACAGCTTATACTAAGAGCCAATATTTTTTTATAGATAATAGGTTTTTGTAAATATTCATAGTTATACATTAGTTGAATAGATATTTTAAGCAGTTATGTTTTATTAAATATTCCTTTTGTAAAATATAAGATTTTGTTCTTTTTTTGGTAAGTAAGAAATTTTTTTTATTATGCCTAAACGAAAATCAAGTTTAGGTCAAATTGCGGCTACACAACGGACACGTAGACTAAGAACAAATGAATCCGAGTCTGATAAGGAAAATCGCGTTTCAAACGAGTACAATCGACGTCGAATTTAACGCAGAACAGGAAGATCACTTAATCCTGTTAGTAATAATTCAATAACAAATGAACATCAGTAACAAGAACCCGATGGGTCAATAAAAAATGTTCTGCAATGCACTATGACCCAAATATTGATTACAGAAATGACGTGTATTTAGGTTCGCTTGATAAAATTTGAAAATATTGTGCTTTAAAGTGGAAAGATGAGTCACTCAGTATGTGCTGTCAACAAGGAAAAGTAAAATTGGCTGAAATTATCGCTCCACCTGAACCTTTACTTTCACTGCTTTCTGAGCAACATCCAAATTAGAAACATTTTTTTAAAAACATTAGAAAGTACAAAAATGCTTTCCAAATGAGTTCATTTGGGGCCAAACAAATTGTAGAGCCGGAATACATGCCAACATTTAGTTGGCAGTGTACTACCTTTGTCTCAAAATGAGCATAAATTTTGCAAATATATTTTATTGACTATCACGATTCGCAAGCAGTGGTACGCTGCATTAATGAAAATACTTTGAACGCTGATTTGGTCAAGGAATTGCAAGATATGCTACACCGTTATAATAGTTACATAGTATCGTTCAAAACGACTCTGGAAACCATACCACCTGAAGGTGCCATTTCCAATGCGCAGCACGCCGCAGGATTCTTCGTGCGACCGCAGATGGTTTTTCCTATACCTAAGCGTCAGCGCCAGGGCCCCACGACGCGCCGCGCTGGCCCTTTTCGAGCACTTGAAAAGGTCTATTGTTGTATGAGGTCTCGGCGACCGTCGTCGACACCAAATTTTATGGCTTTCGACCCTCGAAGGGGTTTAAATACCATCAAGAAGAAGTGAGAAATGTCCAGGATTTTCGCATTTCCCATGAGATTTTTGCGAAAATGACGCCAATCGATTCCGTATGTTTCGCCGATGAAACTAACACCAAGAACGACATAATTCGGAGCATAATGAAGGAAATTAGATGAAAATTTAATTTATATAATTTCTCACTAGCTTCGTTAAAAATAGTCCGATTTACATGAAATTTGGTACGATTTTCATCGGAGAAATATAAGGAAGTCATCGGTGTCACTTCCATATCTATACGATAAAGAATAAAGAAATATTTTATTTCTGAAACAGGTATGAATCCTCGGCCGACCCCAGCGAATCGAGGTCGGCGACCCACAGTCGAGGGTGAAATATTCATTTCAGCGTATTAAGAAATTCTTTATTGTTTATCGTATCGATAAGGGAGTGACAACAATAGATTCCTTATGTTTTTCTGATGAAAATCATACCAAATGTCATGTAAATCCGACTGCTTTTACAGAAGCAATGCAAATAACAAAAGCATTTTAGTAGGCATTTTTTTACCTTATTGCTTGTATAAAAGTAGTCCGATTTACAACGGCACAGTGGGCCGGATTGAAGAAGTCAGTGACATTTGGTTGTTTCTTTTAAGGTAGTTCCTAACCAACTATGCTAATCAAATTAGAGTTGGATAATAAACGATAAATATAAAGTAGTATGATGCTATGGAAATAATAATAATAATTTTTAACATCATGTATATATATTTTAAAAAGTGCAATGTTAATATAAATAATTGTAATACGAAAATGGAATATTAAATTGGTTAGCGTAGTAAATTGGAGCAGCAGATCTGACAACGTCGCATTCATTCGGAGTGTTTTTATAACCAAAATATCAGAAAAAATGTTCATATAGATCTGAATCTTCGTTCCCTATTTAAATGTCTAAACATATCGATTGTGCGACGTTGCCACGTTCACTGCTCTACGTAATTTCTAAAAAATTTGCACGTAAACTTATTTGTTTATGGGCAATTACAAAGAAACTATGTGGTCAGTTTTGCAGAAATTTATAAATTCATTTCTTGACATTTCGATGTACTTTTGTGCCAATTTTGGTACATTTCTTAAATATGGTTTTCCTGTTTCGGAAGAAAAACTGAAACTATAACCCTTTTTTTTTTATTTCGCCATATGCCACTGTGTTAAAATACATTAACTTTAATTAATAATTTCTCGATAACTATATGGTAAATCGATTTTAAACTTTGTACAAGGGTTTCTTGTATTCCAAATTAGTTTTGTACGAAATTTGAAAGAATTCTGCAATTTAGTAGATTATTCAGGAACTACCTTAAGATATCGGAATGAAATTTGCGCATAAAAATATGATAAAACTATTCCTTTCTAGTAATGTATAATTTAATATTTTTTACAATTATTTCTTCCAATTTGTAACTTAATCATGATAAAAAAAATTGAAAACTGTTTACAGTAATCATTTGTGTTAAACCCGACGAACGGAGCTGGCGGCGGGCGTACGACGCGTTGCGGACACTATTCTGTTGTGAGGCCGATGCCGCGATTGAGAAAAGCGAAGCGCGAGCGAGAGGGAATGAAACAGTTGACACGAAGTTACCGTCGACTCTTTCGTTCTCTCACTCTCGACTAAAAGATTCCATGAAATGGTGGGGATAGTCACCGGGCGTACTACGCATGGTAAAAACGGAGCTATAACGAGGATTTACTGTATTTGGTACTTTATTTAATGCCCTTTTAAGTGGTTTAAGTCTCATGTTGGGGAAACTTTTCGTTTCCAAATTATAAGGAAAAGTCGAATAGTAAAGGAAAGTAGCCAAAAAGAATATCGTTTTGTTTAAATTAAAGACCAGTCATTTGAGATAAAAATCATCTTTTATTATGTAAACGTTTATTCGATACACATTGGATACATGCCGGTTTGGTGTTCAGCAGCGACTGACTCCCGTTTTGCGTTCGGTAGCGACCGACGACGTCGCGTGAAAAACAACCGAAGTTCGGCAAAAGCGCACGATGCCGCGACATAATAGCTTCCGAGGTTACCGATGCGTCGATCGGGGATGTCGGGCGGCGTACATACCTTACAATTAGTAATTTATTAACTCTCGGACACCACAGTGGGCTACGCTAATCCAGTCCGTGCGGAAAACACCTAGCATTTCTAAACGGTAAAGTATGGGGAGCTCCATACCTCTTCTACAAATCCCCCCCCCCCTCCGCAGAGAATCGCTAGTGTGCCTGAAGCAGTCGAGTACACTCATTGCAAAGGTGGTCTGTGGGTTACGTTCACGCAGTGTGACTGTAACGTTAGGAATGTCTCTTTTTCAACACCTGCATGAAAATGGGTGTTTCTTACGCCAGCTGAGCAAGAGCAAAATAGCTAATTTCAAGGGTCCTGTGAAAAAAATAGATGTAACGCATGCGTATTCGCGTTTTCTACTTTGCTCCCAAGGGAAATTGAGTTTACGAGCTGAGTAAATATGGCGATATGCCATATGCTTTATGACATATGGTTTCGTGTAGATTTGGTGGTTGGAATTCTGTCAAAGTAGCAGAAGGTTACGTGGAAATTTCTGTCAAGAGTCTTCAAATTCTTAATTGCTCAAATATATTTATTAATTACTTAAACGTATTTATTAATTTGGACATAATAAAAAAGCAATCGAACATGCATATTTTTTTGCAAATCGCCCAGCAGGCTTTTAAAAACACACCTTCCATGCAGGTGTTTAAAAACGTATTGTGCGTGACAAGGGAGAGACTCGATTTTGCCTCGCGTGAAGTACTGCCCGAGCGCAGCGAGACGAATTTTAAGAGAGAACATTCGTTCGATAGAAGTAAAATATTACTTAACTTCACCTTGCCAAATAACTATATCCTTTTTAACCAATCAGAATAAAGTTTTTTTTCAATGGCTATCGTATGACTCGAACCCTTTCGATTACTGTATAATTAAACTCTCGTATTTTTTTCTGGAAGGAACTGTGATTAAAAGGAAAAAAAAATTTTTCAGAAAATTCACAAACTTGATCTCTTTATTTTCAAGATATCTCGAGTACCAATCGATTTATAACGAAATCACCTCTATATATTTTTTTTCCTTATTTTCTTACGAATCCATTGAAAGCAAAAACATTAAAAACCGTGCAGCACATCCAGAGATACAATAACAGGTTACAAAAGTGGAAATACACTTTAAAAGTGTACATTTCAAAGTTCAGAAGATATTGTACATCAGAACATAATATAAATATATACATTAAATAATAGAATATTATTTTATTATGGCTTCATATTGCCAAGGAACTTCTCCAGCGGGCGAAATGAACCAGTCTACGAATGCGTTGCAAATGTCCATAGCTTGTTTATTCAGTCTTGCATAACGACCGACGATGAAATATTTTGCGTATACATGCTATTGTCGTTGCTGCTATCTTCACGAAGCACCAAATTATGTAGTGTCCAATGCCCGAAAGGACATTCCAAAGGCCAAAAACCTAAAACATTACATAAAATATGGAAAACTTAATTTAAAAAAAAAAATAGTAACTTAGCAATTGAATAATTACAAATGGTGATTCAAAAATTACTTTTCAGGTTACTGGGGAATCATTCCAATCCCTGTCATTTGCATTCAGAATTCGTCAGGGTATATCAGCATTATCGTAAAAGATGCTCTTAAACATCTATACCGCACATTAGTCCCAACATTTATGCCGCAGCTCAGTGGTTCGGATTTTAGAAAAATTGCACAGCAATTCTCTGCAAAATGGAATTTTCCAAATTGCATCGGAGCAATCGATGGGAAGCACGTTAGGGTTTTTTGTGCGAAAAATAGCGGATCGTTGTATTTCAGTTGCAAGAATTATTTCCCGAGCGTGCTATTAGCATTAGTCGATACCGACTATAAATTTATTGTAATTGACGTTGGGTCCTATGGAAAAGAAGGGGGCAGTGGGATATTAGACAAATCGGTGATGAGTCGACAGCTTCGGACGGGAACATTAAATTGTCCTACTGAGAAGGCACTGCCAGGATCTGGCAGTCTTGCCACACGTCATCGTGGGTGACGAAGCCTTCAGACTCACGAAGCACATGATGAAGCCATATCTGAAGAATCAAGCTGCGGAAGATGAGACAAAAAGATTTTCAAATATCGTTTGTGCAGAGCACGAACGGTGTCGGAGAATGCATTCGGACTGTTGTCGCAGTGTTTCCGCCTATTCCAGTCCCCCATACTGGTAATGCCGGACACGACGGATTCCATCATCACAGTAACGTGCTGCCTGCATAATATGTTGCGTGACGAATATATCCAGAATAATAGTGCAAATCACCAAAATTCCGAAGCGCAGTTGCCAACGGGCAATATGTTGCCGTTGAGTATAGCAAGAGGCTTTAGAAATTTTGAAGGCTTCGAAGTACGGACCAAACTTCGAAAATATTTCAACGCTCCAGAAGAATCTATAGCGTGGCAAGAAAACTGTCTTGAAACCAGCGATTCAAGACTCAGCGGTAGTTCATGATGAACTATTTTGCGTATATATGCCATTGTCGGTGCTGCTATCTTCACAAAGCACAAAATTATGTAGTATCCAATGCTCGAAAAGACATTCCAGTGCCCAAGAATCTAAAACATTATTAAGGAAAAACTAATTATAAATACAAACGAATAGTAACTTGACAATTGAATAATTACGAATGCAAATTCTAATATTACTTTTCAATATAGAATTTGGTTGTGACGTTAATATACCCGCTACGCTTGGGTTAGGTAATATACTTGAGACTAGCTGTGCACTACTCGCGTCCATCGATGACTAGGCTCGGTACAGTGATCCAGTGACACGGGTTTTTAAGCTGCAGGCGAATCGTTCCTCTTTTGTTCCAGTTGTTATTTTACGCAATTTCCTTCAATGTATACTGACTTGCTTGTTCGTAGTACAAGTCCAGCGCGTAACCACGCTACCGCGGAAGATCGGCAGACTCGCACTCTGATTGCTTTGGGTTGTTTGTTAATATCTCCTTAACAAAGCCTCGAAGAACATTTTCGCTAAGGAAAAAGTTGTTTCAAATCACCCCACGAGTCACCCCTCTCAAGGGACTCCGGCATTTTTGGGACAACCTGAATACACAATTAAATGAATTAATTTACACAATGATACATAAACAATGGATATGTAGTTTTAATTTAAAAATTTAAAAATTACCTTAACGTTACACTAAACACAGCTTATAGCTTTTGGGAGCCACGTACTTAGTACGCAAATAGTTCTCGTTTTATACTGCGAGACAGTTTTGTTGCCACTCTACAGCCCCCTTTGCCGCGTTAAAATATCTTCGAAATTTATTCCTTACTTCGGAATAAACCTTCTAAATTTCAAAAGCCTCCTGCTCTACCCAACGGTAACATATTGCCCGTTGGCAACTGTCCTTCGGAATTTTGGTGATTTGCACTATTATTCTGCATATACTCGTCACGCAACATATTGTGTAGGCAGCACGTTACTGTGATGATAGAATCCGTCGTGTCCGGCAATACCGCGATGGGTGAATAGAATATGCGGACACACTGCGATAGCAGGTCTGTGAAGTTAGCACCCCCAAACGCTATTTTTTAAAAAAACTCGATGGCATGCGTTTGTCCACCGTTTGCCCATGTTTGCCCATAAAAAATTTTCGTTTGCCCACCCTCCAAAAAAAAGTTATGGACAATAAAAAATTTTTCACCAGCACCCCCATGAAAACTTTTTAATGATTTGACAGTGGGAAATGATTGTCCATCGTTTGCCCACGTTTGCCCACCCAAAATTTTCGTAGGCAAACCATTCAAAAAAAAGTTATGAACAAATTAAAAATTTCGTCATCCGCACCATCCATGAACATTTTTCAATTTTTTACAAGTAGGATACGATTGTGCGCGATCTGGCCACGTTTGCCCACCGAATGATTTCGTTTGCCCACCCTCCAGAATCGAATTATTAATAAAAATCGCGAAGAGAAGGGTACTGGTGAAGCGATCGCGTTAAAGTTCGATTTTTTTCGAAAATATTATCAAAATCGTTCTTTCAACGATGCAGTCCGTTAGCTCAGATGTAGAAGAGATTTGCCCACCCAATAATTTCGTATGCCCACCCTTCAGAATCGAATTATTAATAAAAATATCCAAGAGGTACGATACCGGTTGAAACGACCAAGTATAAGTTCGATTTTTCCCAATATATTTGCAAAATCGTTCTTTCAACGATGTAGTCCGTTAGTTTAGATGTAGAAGAGATTTGCCCAAGCAATAGTTTCGTCTGCCCATCCTTCAGAATCGAATTAAAAAATAAAAACCGCGAAAAGAAGGGTCCTGGTGAAGCGATCGGGTTAAAGTTCGATTTTTTGCCAATATTTTATCAAAATCGTTCTTTCAACCATGCAGTCCGTTAGCTCAGATGTAGGAGAGATTTGCCCACCCAATAATTTCGTATGCCCACCCTTCAGAATCGAATTAAAAAATAAAAACCGCGAAACGTAGTGTCCTTGTGAAGCGATCGCGTTAAAGTTCGATTTTTTCCCAATATTTTATCAAAATCATTCTTTCAACGATGCAGTCCGTTAGTTTAGATGTAGAAGAGATTTGCCCACCCAATAATTACGTATGCCCACCCAATAATTACGTATGCCCACCCTTCAGAATCGAATTAAAAAATAAAAACCGCGAAAAGTGGTGTCCTTGTGAAGCGATCGCGTTAAAGTCCGATATTTTTCGAAAATATTATCAAAATCGTACTTTCAACGATGCAGTCCGTTAGTTTAGATGTAGGAGAGATTTGCCCACCCAATAATTTCGTATGCCCACCCTTCAGAATCGAATTAAAAAATAAACACCTCGAAAAGAAGGGTCCTTGTGAAGCGATCGCGTTAAAGTTCGATTTTGTCCCAATATTTTACCAAATCGTTCTTTCAACGATGCAGTCCGTTAGTTTACATGTAGAAGAGATTTGCCCAAGCAATAGTTTCGTATGCCCACCCTTCATAATCGAATTAAAAAATAAAAACCGCGAAAAGAAGGGTCCTGGTGAAGCGATCGGGTTAAAGTTCGATTTTTTGCCAATATTTTATCAAAATCGTTCTTTCAACAATGCAGTCCGTTAGTTTAGATGTAGGAGAGATTTGCCCACCCAATAATTTCGTATGCCCACCCTTCAGAATCGAATTAAAAAGTAAAAACCGCGAAACGTAGTGTCCTTGTGAAGCGATCGCGTTAAAGTTCGATTTTTTCCCAATATTTTATCAAAATCATTCTTTCAACGATGCAGTCCGTTAGTTTAGATGTAGAAGAGATTTGCCCAACCAATATTTCGTATGCCCACCCTTCAGAATCGAATTAAAAAATAAAAACCGCGAAACGTAGTGTCCTTGTGAAGCGATCGCGTTAAAGTTCGATTTTTTCCCAATATTTTATCAAAATCATTCTTTCAACGATGCAGTCCGTTAGTTTAGATGTAGAAGAGATTTGCCCACCCAATAATTTCGTATGCCCACCCTTTAGAATCGAATTAAAAAATAAAAACCGCGAAAAGTAGTGTCCTTGTGAAGCGATCGCGTTAAAGTTCGATTTTTTCCCAATATTTTACCAAATCGTTCTTTCAACGATGCAGTCCGTTAGTTTACATGTAGAAGAGATTTGCCCAAGCAATAGTTTCGTATGCCCACCCTTCAGAATCGAATTAAAAAATAAAAACCGCGAAAAGAAGGGTCTTGGTGAAGCGATCGGGTTAAAGTTCGATTTTTTGCCAATATTTTATCAAAATCGTTCTTTCAACCATGCAGTCCGTTAGTTTAGATGTAGGAGGGATTTGCCCACCCAATAATTTCGTATGCCCACCCTTCAGAATCGAATTAAAAAATAAAAACCGCGAAAAGAAGGGTCCTGGTGAAGCGATCGCGTTAAAGTTCGATTTTTTCCCAATATTTTATCAAAATCGTTCTTTCAACGATGCAATCCGTTAATTTAGATGTAGGAGAGATTTGCCCATCCAATAATTTCGTATGCCCACCCTTCAGAATCGAATTAAAAAATAAAAACCGCGAAAAGAAGGGTGCTGAAGAGGCGATAGTGTTTTTTTTTTCGAATATAATATCAAAATCCGTTGTTCTTACCGTAAAGGTTTAAGATGTTTTGTGGTATATTATCCCAAAAATTTGCGCACACTTCTTCCCGTAACTTTTTTCGAACAACACTTCAATTGCTAGCTCTCGTCGAATACTTCACGCTTTTCACACATCTGCAGCATGTGCAGAATAACACCAGATTCTCTTAACCCTTTTCTAGTTCATTTTTCACTAATCACCACATTGAATTCGCAAATCGGAAAAGGATATAATATTCTCACAGTTACTTTACAAGCCTTAAATGCACGCACGATCTTGCAAGAGCTGTGTCCGAACTCTGAAGACTGACTGACTTTCGGGCGCCGTTGGAAGGAATTGTAGCGTATCGCAGACATCTGTTTACGTTTCAGCAGTGGCACTTGAGGCCGCCACGGCCCTTTAGAGCATTAGCGTTGCGCGCCGTCAGCGAAAGAAAATAACTACGCTTTTATAAACATTTCTGATAATTTGTCACCAAATACACTGAACTGTTACGTTACAAACAATCGGTGAAATTTCCTAACAAATTTGAAAATATTTCAAAATTTCAGTGGAAGATGAAGAAAAACTAATAGTTGATAGCATTAAGGGGTCATGCTCAGTCATGAGGCCGAAAAAAGGGTGGTCTTTGGAAATTTTGTTACTCAAAAGCTATAACACATTTCTCAAAAAATCTTTTTTTCTTTTAAGGATTGCATCTAGTACCGTGCATCGTAATTTTTTTATTTAAAAATATTTATCAATAACTAAGTTATTGTCCGTCACTCGAAGGATCTCTCAAATAAAAGGCTTCTGCGGTGACCAAAATAGTTAAAAAACCATTCAACCGTTTTACTTCAAATTTCACAAGCTTACTATAGGAACAATAAACTAGTATTTGAACGAAGGATTCTTCGAAACATTGATTTGGGAAAAAATGGCTGATGTTTAAAGTCAAAGTTTCTATTTTTACACATAAACCATGCTTGGTTTTCGTCAATTAAAAGAAAACCAAGCATCGGATAAAAAAATCCTTCGTTCAAAGACTAGTTTATTGTTCCTATAGTAAGCTTGTATAATTTGAAGTAAATCGGTTGAATGGTTTTTTAAATATTTTGGTCACCGCAGAAGCCTTTTATTTGAGAGAACCTTCGCGTGATGGACAATCACTTAGTTATTGATAAATATTTTTAAATAAAAAAATTACAATGCACGGTACTAGATGCAATCCTTAAAAGGAAAAAAGATTTTTTGAGAAAACAAAATTTCCAAAGACCACCCTTTTTTCGGCCTCCTGACTGAGCATGACCCCTTAAGGTTTCTAACGAATGTAATTCTATAATTTGAGAATTCTGCCCTTACAATAATCAAAATAATTTAAATAATATAGTGCCGTAATTATATTTTGATATTACATTATGTGAGGAGCGATGGGTAAATATTAATCCGAGACAATGACCACCTTTAAGTGGAATTTTGATCAAAATCTTTGTCCACCTTTAAAAAAATCTTAGAAAATGAATGTTTTACATTAATTACTCATTACATTTTGAACGAATTGTGACGTTTCACAATTCCACGTGTATCGACGAAAAGTTTTTTTTATTGTCTATCCTGTTCGTACCGGCAGGAAAAGCCTAACTAGCTGGTTCGAAAAACTAGCCGGAATAATCGGACAGAGTGTCTTGACAGGGTTGTCGTTTATGGCGGTATTGTCCCACGAGTCGGCCGTGGACAACGGTACACGCGCGTAGGGATGGTTACCAAATGTACCACCCGCCGACAGAGCAATATACGGCTTAACTCAAAGCGAGGAAAGTCGAAGTCCCAGAAAAAATGGCACGATGTCGATTGCCCCCTATTCGACATCTGGCAGGCAAATGTTTCCCCACGAATGCTTCGGAAATAAGTTTGGCCCGATTGTAAACGAATAAATGCATCTTCGCCTCGCTCCGAGTCCGCCTTTGTTCCGTAAAGGTGCGTATCGACTTTTGCCAGGATTCCTCGCAAGGCACGCCTCGCGGAGTAGAAAGTCTGCAAACTGTATACCTCGACCATGGAAACCATCCTTGACTTTCCAAAGCAGCCTCGCGTGGCAAGCTCCCGCGACAGCCTCGCGAGGAATCCTCGCAAAGTCGATACGCATTTTAAGACAGAACATATCCCCCCATTAAAAGTTATGGCCAAAATTGAAAATTTTATATCAGCGCTCCACAGATTAAACCAAATGAATGTAAAAGGAGCGGTTATAAAAGAAAATTCCAAGTTCGTAGTATCTACTATTACTGCCATATCTTATTTTTGCATAATTTTATACATATGTTTATACTGAAGAATTGCGCAACAAAATTAAAAAAATTTTGTTTAAAATCTTGGCTTGTGTCTTATGATTAAAATCTATTACAAAAAATTTTCTTAAATGTTCTTTACACGATTGCTATTGCCTACCTGAAACCAGTGGACGAAAGTTAGACTACGGTGGGAAAAGGTTACAGGCGGAGACAATTCGACTTTCTCCAAACGTGCATTTGGCAACACTCAAGGTCAAGTCCCTTCTAACATCAACGAAAATTCGAGCCTAACCCTGAGTTGTTAACATGTGCAATGCAGACGACCGGGTTAGACCTCAAGCATTGCCTGTCGTAATAAATTGTACAGTCCTGTCCCTGTTACAGGGTGTACAAAAATATTAAAAAATGGTCGAGTTATTTGTTGTCCCGGGAAGCTCCTCCGCGTGAGCGGTGTATCAAATATTTCCAAAACTAATTGTCCGATTTATTTCAAACCTGGTACACATATTCTTAATAGTATTATCTAAAACGTAGCACATCATTTTTTTTTATGCGATAACCCATTCGTATATAATAAATATCTTAAGTTTGCCTTGTTAGATAAACAATGAATAGTGATATTCACCTTGCTCTCATTTGTACAATAAATTTTTTTCTTCTCAAATCCGTATGCTACATTGTAAATATTTTATTAATGAACACTATCGTTCACGCGCGTAACGGCGGAGGAGCTTCACGGGACAAGAAATAACTCGGCCATTCTTTAATATTTTTGTACAATATTTATACAACATATGCCTTAATACATGCTCTACACATAAGAATTAAAGAAATAATTTTCAACCTCACAGTATCTGTAAAAAAAATGCGTCTAGTTTGTTGCTGTTTCGAGCGTCTCAGGGTGGAGTAACCCCTTAATAAAGGGTGTTGCCCGTTAATGGTTAAATAAGTATAAATAAAGAAATAGGTATAATATAGACTGCGGAATTTTATGCAAATGCATGTTTTTGTAGTAATGGATTAAAAAAGTGGAACTTTGACCCATCTATATTTCATCATTAAGAGGATTTTAATAATATATTTGTAATTTTACATATTCTGGGTATTTTTCATGTTTCTTGCATATACGGAATTTGTTTACAAATTAGCTCGAGTAATTGTTAGATCAATAATAAAATACAAATTATGATTCAACAGCAGACAGAAAGGTAAAAACTTATCACTGGTAATGATATAAATGATATACATAATTTTTTCCGTTCTCGATCTCCTGTTAATAGCTGGCTTTCGAGCCGATCGCGGCCGGGTTTTGCCGAGCCGATCTGCAATGAAATTGCCCGCTCATGGCGGCCAAGCTTGTAGCCCGAATCGAGTCTCGGGATCTCGAGCAATGCGAAAGTATCAGGACCCCGCCCGATCCCGCCCGAAATTTTCCGGCCCGTCCCGAGCCCGAAACGTCGGGTACACGAACACCCCCACACCCCTGCTAACCACTATTTCTTTTTCTCCTTCTTCTTCCACTGGAATTTTCAAATGTTTTTCAAATTTGTTAGCAAATTTCACTGATTGTTTTTAACGTAAAAGTTTAGTGTATTTGGTGACAACGTATCAGAAATATTTATAAATGCGTAGTTACTTTCTTTCGCTGACGGCCCTCAGCGCTGCGCCCTAAAATGGCGCGGTACCAAGGGCCACTTCTGAAACGTAAACACATGTTTGCCATACTCTCGAATTCTTTGCAACAACCCACGAAAGTCAGTTAGTCTTCAGACACAGCTCTTGCAAGATCGTGCGTTCATTTACGGCTTGTGAAGTAACTGTGAGAAGATTATATAATTTTTCGTTTCGCGATTTCATTGTAGAGATTAGTGAAAAATGCCTAGAAAAGCATTGATAGACTCTGGTGTGATTCTGCACATGCTGCAGAAGTGTGACAAGTATGAATTATTCGATGGGAGCTGCAAATTGAAGTGTCGTACGGATAAAGTGTGGAAAGAAGTAGCTGCAAAATTTTCAAGTAAGTTGTCGCCAGACACATTAAATTTTCACGTTAGAACCAATAGATGGAATTTGTTAACAAATTTGAAAAAACATTTCGAAATTCCGGTTAAAGAAGAAAAAGAAATAGGGGATAGTATCAATGTCAGTAACGAAAGTAATATTAGCCAAGAATTCGAACCTGACAATAATCCGAATAAAATGAATAATAAACTGCCGGAATTATATTTTAATATTACATTGTCTGAGGAGCAATGGAAATCTATTGCTCCTGTATTGAAAGTTTACAAAGAAAAGGACACTCGTGGAAAATCTTACAAAATACTTAGCCCCGGTTGGACCGATATTATTTCCAAAACTTGTTTTTTAAAAACAAAACTTCCGTGCGCTTATACTTTTAAATATGGAAAAATTTTCGATTCTCCGGAAGCGGAAACATATTTGAAAATATATGGTATTTGCAATGAATGCGGTGCCGAATTTAAAGCTCATTGCCTATATGAACCGGCTCCTGGCACTGGCATTGTATTAAGAGTGCACACAGTCGATACTTCGGGAATACCGCATGACAAGAAAAGAGTAGTGAAAGGAACAAATAGGGTAGAAATTGGGCAACATTTGATAAATATTAAACCCAGAAAATGGAGAAACGATGCAGCATCAGATTTAACCTGCGACGATCCTGAACCTCCTTATGTTGCGCGACAATGCACTTTAAGAAAAATCAGGGAAGAAGCCATCGTACGAGAATTAGGAATCAATAAAGATCTTGATCCTATTAATTCGTTATGTGAGTTAAAATATAAGGGGCAATACGCGGGATACATTAAAGAGATTTCAAAGGATCATTTCTATTGTTTTTACTGGTCACCTATGCAAATGGAATTGTATAAAACATTAATTAAAACGTTCAGGAAAATAGAATTAGACGCGACTGGACAATTAGTGAAAGTAATAGAAAAAATAAATGGTGAGAAGAAACATATATTCTTGTACCAAATTATTATAAAAGGCGCAAATGGTATACAACCAGTATTTTAAATGCTTTCAGAAAAGCACGATACTAATTTAATTACGTACTGGTTGAGAGAAATCGTAAGACACGGGGCACCAGTGCCTCCAGAAGTTGATTGTGATTATTCACTGGCGCTTTTGAATGCAACCAGCTTAGCATTCAATGAACGTTGTTTGAAAACTTACATTTCGGATTGTTATAATTGGATTAGTGGAGAAATGTTGGAACATCCACTTCACTGTTTTATCAGAATTGATATTGCCCATTTGATAAAAATTATTTGTAGCAAGGATGTAAGTAGGTAGGCTATGAGAGTTGTGGCTCAAATGGAGGCGAGGGGGTGAGGCGGGGCGGGGGGTACCGCCGCGCTCTTCCGCGACATGGGCGAGGGGGTGAGGCGGGGCGGGGGGGTACCGCGCTTTTCCGCGACATGGGCGAGGGGGTGAGGCGGGGAGGGGGGGTACCGAGTTCGTAGACGAGGGGGATGACGTCACAGGGGAGGGGGATTCAAAATGGCGTCTACCGAGTTCGTTGGTGAGGGGGATGACGTCATAGGGGAGGGGAATTTTCAAATTTTTCAAAATGGCGTCGCGCGCGCAGGTCGAGTTCGTGGACGAGGGGGCTGACGTCACAGGGGAGGGGGTGGATTTTCAAAATTTCAAAATGGCGTCGCGCGCATTTCGTATTGACGCCACCTATCGGATGTTTAAGGTACTTTGGGCCCGCGTCGGTATTTGGGCCCGCCTTGGTAAATTTTCCAGGTTTTTCATACACTTCGTGTTGGCGCCACCTATCGGATGTTTAAGATACTTTGGGTCCGCGTTGGTATTTGGGCCCGCCTTGGTAAATTTTCCAGGTTTTTCATACACTTCGTGTTGGCGCCACCTAGCGGATGTTTAAGGTACTTTGGGCCCGCGTCGGTATTTGGGCCCGTCTTGGTAAATTTTCCATGTTTTTTTTTTCATACATTTCGTGTTGGCGTCACCTGTTGGATGTTTAAGGTATATTTGGGCACGCGTCGCCGCCGCGCAATCTCCGTACGCGTGCGGGGATCGGTGCGCAGGCGCGACCGCGACCGATTCGTGGAAATTCAAATCGCGTCTTCGATGATGATGATTTCTGAGAAATAGGGCGAACCAGGATTTCAGAGAAAAGATAAGGCGATCATGGCGCGCGACAGGATTGAACGCGTTTTTTATGTCTACGTGCACGCGCTTCGTGCCGTGTGTTTATATTTGAATCGTGGGACCGATGCAGCCCACGTGCAATGATGTAAACATATATAGTGATAATTATTGTAAATCAATCATCGCGATAGCCCATGGAATAAACATTGCACCGCGCCATGCCGCGTGTTTATATCTGAGCAGGATTGAACGCGTTTTTGGTGCCTACGTGCACGCGCTTCGTGTCGTGTGTTTATGTTTGAATCGTGGGACCGATGCATCGCAAGTGCAATGATGCATACATATAGCGATAATTATTGTAAATCAATCGGCGCGATAGCCCATGGAATAAACATTGCACCGCGCCATGCCGTGTGTTTATATCCGAGCATTGACTTTTCCCAAGACCACGCCTCTAAGAAGGAAGTACCCTCGAGAAAACGCAATGTCCCTGAAGCAATAAATTAGGCGTTGCGTTCACGCGAGCAACTAAGCGATAATTATTCGGGGTAGAGTTCCGAGTATTTTCACGATCGAGAACAGGGCGACGTCTCAAGCACCCTTCTCGAGGGTCTGCGAGTCAAGCGTCGTGGGAGCGTGTAAGGGCGAAAAGCGAAAAGAATGCGTACATAAACCCACGGACATCTGGTTTACAGCAGACCGGTGTTATGGTCAAGCGTCGTGGGAACGCGATTGACATTCGCTAAGACCGCGCCTCTAAGAATTAATATATGGATATGAATATGTAGGAAAGGATATTATAAATGATACTTTACAGGTATTGATATGAAAGTTGTACATTTATTATTAAACATATATGCACGTACTATAGTGACATACTGACATATTAATATTAAGATTTTTAAGATTTAGTAATGTTTTGAACTTAATTATCCCACTCAATAACATTGTCAGCAAATAGATTAGTTAATGACAAATCCTCGGGACTTTGCACAGGGTCAGTTTGAACTGCAACAACGCTAGCCCGAAGCCCCGATATTTTATTCGTGCAAACGGCGTTAAAATCAATCTTTTGCGCTTTAACGTTTCGCCAAACCACACTCTTTGGAGCATACGCACGATTCCGCAGAGGTATATTTCTATCTACATAATCATCATCGTCGTCATTGCCTAACAACGTGTCTTCCACATATCGATTTATCCAAAATTGCTTATCCTCGTAGCGGTTATTTTCATAGTATTCATCTAGTGGGTCATCGCGTATTTCCTCTGCTGAGTTTTAAATAAATGTCGCCATCCGGATTTGCTTCAGCCTCGTGAAGTTCTGCACATCGAATTTCTTCGGTTTGAACCGCAACATTTCGACACGCCACATACACTTTCGGGCTGCACGAATGGATAAGTGACGAAAAACTTTTAAATAAATGTCGCCATCCGGATTTGCTTCAGCCTCGTGAAGTTCTGCACATCGAATTTCTTCGGTTTGAACCGCAACATTTCGACACGCCACATACACTTTCGGGCTGCACGAATGGATAAGTGTCGCAGCAGCGGTGATCGTAGCGGTAGCTGGACGTTTCACATTCACGGGCAATGACATAATCTGAAACCATTTTTCTTATAATTCTCAAAGTTGCTAACACAACGATTCACTAAAATATGGTGGTGGAAACTTACGGTATTAATCGATTGTACTTCCGTGCGTTGAACGGTGGACGATATCCTTCAAAGCAATCTCGTTTGCAACAACAATAACAACAACACTTTGATGCGATAGTCTTCGATGTAATTGCAATGGACTCAGACACAATAAATTTTTAAAACGTTTCTCGTAGTAACGTAAGACCTGACTGATGCAGTGGTACGAGCGAACTGTTTTTAACGTGGCCGTTTTTAACGTGGCCGTTCCAGTGATTAGACATACGTAAACATATAGCGTTAATTATTCGGGGTAGAGTTCCGAGTATTTTCACGATCGAGAAGGCTGTAAGTCAATCCATGGTGTATACATAACGGTGCACCGCGCGATATCATATGTTTATATCTGAGTCGTGAGAGTAGTACAGTGATCGTGTAAGGGTGAGGAAAATTTGAAGACACGTTCGAACTGCAACTAACGTAAACATAGTGCGATGACATCGTAAGGATCTCGGATAGGGTAGGCGACTAGTATATTAAATTCGGCAGTTGCTCGGTAGAGATTGTGAAATACGTTACGCGTGCATAAGTATCACGAGACATGGAGTTTTTCGTGAATTCGTACGAATTGTTGCGGGGGATGATCCCACTGCTGCGTACCGACGAACAGTGCTACGAATGGTTCGTATCGTGTGACGAGCTCGTGCGCCTTATCCACGAACATTTTAAGACCAGAAGAGTATCGGAATCGGAACAACAACGTTTGACATTACTTATGAGTAGTGTTGAAATAGTGCGAACGTGTGTCCGAAGTAAAATAGCGTGCATAGTCGCTGAACTGGACGCGCGAGACTCATTGCTCGCGTCATCATCTTCCGATGATGATAACGATGGCGAGGTGAATCATTTGTCGACGTTGCTGCAGTTGGATGACGAATCACTGACGATCGAGAGGCATAAGATCCGCGTCGCGTTAAGCCCACCATCATTATTCGAGAGGTCGTGGATCAGCGTCTTTCGACACGGATTTATGCAATTGTCGCGCGAGCATCGTCAATTGTTACGGTATATCGCGCGAAACAGTACTGTGGGTAAATGCACATTGCATTGCATCGTTGCTGATAAGGACGTACATCATAAGCGTACGAAGTACATTACCGCGATCGTGTGTACGCCGTTGACGCTTCTACACGACATCGAGAACGGAGCGGTCGAAGTACTGGAAGTGCTGAATCCTGATACAAGAACAATTACAATTAATAGGTTTTTGTGTCGGCAATTGGCACGATATTTGGATGACCGTACGAGCCTGCCGCGAAACTCGAATCTCGTCCTTGTACCGCTGAGTTTCCGATTTCCCGATTGTGAGTATGATCGCATCACCTGGAAGAGTCGCATCATGAAATCAGGTGAAATCGAGCGTTTCTGGGAAATTAATTATTTGTGAAGTGAACTCTTTGTGAATAAGCGAACATGGAGGTGTTCATGGACACGTACAGGGTTTTATCCCGAATGTCCAAGGTTTTACGCAGTATTGCGGAATTTCGAGACTGGATTGATCATTGCGACGCGTGCCTGCAGCTCATCGTCCAGTATCAGAGTAGCGGAGGAGTGCCCGTGGCCGCGAAACAACGCCTGGTGTCGCTGATCGCGCGAATAAAGACATTGCGCGCGAACGTGCGGGAAAAGTTTTCGCGAGTCGGGTGCGGGGTTTCGGGTCCATCGACGGCACCCAAAGTCGTATGGGAAGACGTGGAATCTGCGTTTATAGGCCGTATTGCAACCGGTGCGGTCATCAACGTGGGACACGTCGATCCGCGTCGATTTTTAGAGGGTGCTCGACGAACTGTGATCTCGCGCGTCACGGACGCTATCACGACGCATAAGAGCGTATCCGTGAATACAAACTTGAACGCGGAGTTTATGTTGGGCGAGAATACGGACATGAAGAGTTTCGGTACGCGAAATCGCGTACTGTTAATGACTTCGAATGTGCGTGAGTGGTACTCGAAGCACGTGGTCGCTCCGACGCTAGTGATGCTCGAGGAGTTTCAAGATCGCGACAGTGGATGGACCCTAAGGGCTGTGCTAAATATTCTAGTGAATATTAATAAGCACAATCCACTTCGAGGTGGTTGCGACGTACCGCTCCCACGCGCCGTCGTCCTGAAGAAAGCGGTGGTCAACGTAAAGAACAGAGACAATGCGTGTTTCTTGTGGGCTGTCGTTGCCAGTTTGTACCCCGTTAATGCGAATAGTGATAGGATCGCATCGTACCATCACTACTCGGAGGTGCTTCGCACGGGTGATATGACTCTACCCGTAACGTTGGACCAGCTGACGAAGTTCGAGAGGATGAACGATGTGTCAGTAAATGTGTACGCGTGGTCCGACGGAAGCTGCGTGCCTCTGCGTTTGACCGAGGACAAGCGAGAGAGACACGCGAACCTCCTACTGGTGCAGGACCCCAACGAGCCCCAACGATACCATTTCACATGCATTCGGAGCATGTCGAGACTGATTTCGAAGCAGCTCGGCAAACACAATGGACAAGTATTCGTTTGCGAAAGGTGAGTAAAATATGGTATATTTCGATCGATGTATTATTGATTATTATGTTTATTATTATTAATACTATTATCGTTGCAGATGTCTCAGCTTCTTCCATTCGAACGTGCAATTGACCAAGCATAACGTGGACTGCCAGCGTCTGAACGAGTGCGCCGTCGAATTGCCGTCCGTGGAGGATAAATGGTTGCAGTTCAAGAACTTTAAAAATAAGGAACGAGCGCCATTCATCGTTTACGCGGACTTCGAATGCATGCTGGAGGACGTCGAGCCTGCGGAGCGGAGTCGGACGTACACGTACCAACAGCATAGAGCGTACAGCGTGGGATATTACATCCATTGTTCCACCGACGCGTCTCTGTGCCGTTATCGCGCGTATCGTCACGAATCCGAGTGCGTGAAGTGGTTCGTGCAAGAACTTCGAGACTTTGCGAACATTGCGTATTCGTGGTTGCGGAACGCGAATCCAATGAACTCGTTGACGAGTCAACAATGGGATAGTTTTAATAACGCGATCGTGTGTCACGTGTGCGGGCAACCTTTCGTCGAAACGGACAAAAAAGTGCGCGACCATTGCCACTCGACGGGCGAGTACCGAGGCGCGGCCCACGTGTCGTGTAACTTGCAGTACCAAAGATCGTACACGATACCGGTAGTGTTCCACAATTTATCAGGCTACGACGCGCATTTCGTGATCAAGGAGTTGGCGTCCGCGTTCGAGGGACAGATCGACCTGCTGCCGGTGACGAAGGAGCGGTACATATCGTTCACCAAACACGTCAAGGGAATCGACGCCGAGAATAACGATTGGAAGCGGGGATTGAAGTTTCGATTCATCGATTCGCTGAAGTTTTTGGCCGCGAGTCTGGAGAAACTCGCTTCGGACCTTGGCAGAGAACGACTCGCGATTCTACGGCATCAGTTTCAATCCCTGTCGGACGAGCAGTTCGATCTCCTGACCAGGAAGGGTGTCTTCCCGTACGACTACGTGACGTCGTACACCAAACTGAACGATACGTGTTTACCGTCCCGCGAAGCGTTCTATAACCGGCTGAACGATCGCGACGCGTCGGAGCCTGATTACGCGCACGCCGCGAACGTGTGGAATACTTTTCGCGTACAGACATTGGGCGAGTACAGTGATTTGTACTTGAAAACAGATGTGTTGTTACTCGCCGACGTGTTCGAAAGTTTCCGCACAGACTGTATCGCGAGTTACGATCTAGATCCCGCGCATTATTTTACGCTACCGAGTTTCACGTGGGACGCGATGCTCAAGTACACCGGCGTACGATTAGAGCTTCTGACGGACGTGGACATGTTACTGTTCGTGGAGCGTGGCATACGCGGCGGTCTGAGTCAGTGCTCGCACAGCTACGCGCGTGCCAACAACAAGCACCTACCGACGGGGATGTACGACAAGTCGAAGGCGTCAACGTATCTGATGTACTTCGACGTCAACAACTTGTACGGCTGGGCAATGTCGCAGGCTATGCCGCGAGAAGGGTTTCGATGGCTGGACGATGCGGAGGTGGCCGCCCTTGACGTGTCATCCCTGCCCGACGGCGAGGGAGTCGAAGAATCCGAGGGATACCTGTTGAAGGTGGACATCGAATATCCCAAGGAGATTCACGACGCGCACGCCGACCTTCCATTCTGCCCGGTGCGCGAGCACGCGCCACACGGTAAACAGACCAAGCTGCTTGCCACGCTCGACGATAAGGAGCGATACGTCATCCACTATCGCTACCTGAAGCAGTGCGTGCGACACGGTTTACGCGTGACGCGAATTCATCGGGTGTTGCGATTCGATCAGTCGTATTGGTTGCGCGACTACATTCGATTGAACACCGATTTGAGGACGCGAGCCACTAGCGAATTTCAAAAGACTCTATTCAAATTAATGAACAATGCGGTGTACGGTAAAACAATGGAGAATGTGCGGAATCGCGTAGACGTGCGACTGGTGACTCGGTGGGACGGTCGTTACGGCGCGGAAGCGCTGATCGCGAAACCGAACTTTCACAGTCGCACGATCTTCTCCGAGCAGTTAGTGGCCATCGAAATGCGAAAACTCAGAGTGAAGTTCGACAAGCCGATATACGTGGGAATGAGTGTACTGGACGTATCGAAAGAATGCCTGTACGAATTTCATTATACGTATATGCGTGCGAGGTTCGGTGATCGGTGTAAGGTCCTGTACACAGACACCGATAGTTTAATGTATAGCGTGGAATGCGAGGATGCGTACGAATCGATGAAGCGTGACGTAGCCCGATTCGATACGAGTGATTACGCGGTGGACAATCCGTACGGTATGCCGCGCGTAAACAAAAAGGTGCCGGGACTCATGAAAGATGAGAACAACGGTGCCTTGATGACAGAGTTCGTCGGGCTACGATCTAAGATGTACGCGACTAGAACGTTTAACGCTACAGTGGGGTCTACGAGTGAGACGAAAAAAGTGAAGGGTGTGCGGAGACACGTGGTCGCGAATCATGTACAATTCGACGATTACGTTCGTTGTCTTCGCGATCTCACCGAGAAATCGATTCGACAGAACAATATACGCTCCAAAGAGCACAGTGTATATACCGTGAGTGAGGAAAAGAACGCTCTCAGTCCGTTTGACGACAAGCGGTGTATTTTAGTCGATCGGGTCAGCACCCTTCCGTGGGGTCATTATCGAATCCCCGAGCTCAAGACTCACGAACGTCTCGAGCTTGAGCCCGACGAGTCCCTCGAGAATCCCATTGTATAGTATGTTTGCATGTTTGCATGTTTGTATGTTTGTATGTTTGCATGTCCATATGTATATACGTTTCTTTTGTACATGTTATTTATATATTTATAAATATGTAATATATGTATAGCGTAGAATATAAGCAAAATTGTATTTTATACGTATATATATATATATATATATATATATATATATTTTTCACTCTTTATTAAGATAAATTGTACGTATATATGTGGCGAAGAAGAATGAGGAGGAGGATGCGGAGGAGGATGTAAATAAACGAACAATGTATATATATATATATTTATATGTATTTATTCATTCATTCATTTATTCGTACCAGTAACATCAAGCACGATAACGAATCAGAGAATATCCTTGTCGCGTATCCACGAGTTCCGCGACGAATCGAATCCGAGCCACTTAACGTACACCTGATTCCCCTTGCGACGAATAATCTTCTCGACCAGATAGACGTCCGGATTCGCGACCGAATGCAGTTCGTACTCGTAGAAACCACCCGAGATCGGCTCTCCCGCGGAATCGCGCAGAATGTACGTCACCGGGAACGTTCTTTGTACGGTTACGATTTCGAACACCTCGGTCGACCAGTTCGGAGTATATCCCTTCTCGAAGAGGGTCTTGAACTTGCTCACGCGTACCTTGTCGCCGACGTTGAATTTCGCGCGTCGTCGAAAGCCTTCCGTTGCGGAGGGGGAGAGGGGTTCATTCGCGGCGAACGACAAACGCGTCGCGGGGGTTACGTCAACGGGTCGGGCGTTGATCGTTCGATGTTTGCGATGATTGTAGGTACGTACGAGCGTAGGTAACAGGTCGACCCAGCGATAGGACGCGTTCAAGGAGAATTGTTTCCACATGAGGTTTTTCAGCGTGCGATTGAAACGTTCGACGATCGACGCTTTCATCACGCTGTGCGTGGAGTAGTGGTTGATCCCGCGTGTCTTCGCGCATCGTTGAAACTCCGCGTTGTAAAACTCTTTACCCATGTCGGTTTGTAAATTTCGCGGGCATCTATCGCTCTGTCGCAACACGCTCGCGAACGCCGCGGTCACGTCGCGTCCGCTTTTCGTTTTCACGGGTACGGCCCACGCGTACTTGCTGAACGCATCGATGATCGTTAGTATGTAGTGATATCCTCGATTTTGCTTCGCGTACGGACGCATCTCAACCAAATCGGCCTGCCACAAATCATCGTAGCCGCGAATCACGACGCTGCGCCGTGGGAAATTACGTCTGGCGGGAGCGTGTAGTTCGTTCACTAGTTGTACTCGTTCCTTGTTCATGCTTCGCGGTGGGCTGGGGATGGTCGCGACGTTTCAAGGACGTTAGAAGTAGTATGAGTTCCTCGAGTACTCGCAAAACGCAATCGGCGCACGTTCTTCGCAATCGTTCGTTATTATTATTAGACGTTTCGGATTCGTAGTCGTTATCGTCACCATCAGTGATCATCGTCGTTGGCGTCGTCGTAGACCCTCGTCTGCTTTTCGCGGCTCCTTTCGTTTGTACAAATCCGTGTCCGTTATCGCAGTCGACGATGTGGTAAACTCTTCGAGTCTGTCTGTCAAGTGATTCAAGCGTTGCTCCATCGCGTTATTTAAATCATCCTCTAGTTGGGACAATTGCGCGTTAACGATATCCGTCATCGTTTGTTGTACTCGCGTCTCGAGTTGAGATCGTTGATACTCGGCGTCCAGTCGCGAGGTCGCGATAGCCGTTTCGATTTTTCGGTTAAAGCGTTCGTCCATCGAGGATAATAATCTCGTCATTGTCATTCTCGCTTCGTCGCTGTTGTTGTTGTTGTTGTTGTTGTTGTTGTTGCGTAACGCGATGCCAAACTTGTTCACCGACATAACTATGCGTGTGCGCGAACACTACTGACGCGATGATCACCGAATCGTTCAATTTAAGATGCGTCCGTTCTCGCGAAGTTCCTCCACGATGGATGCGATTTCGTTATCATGACCCGTGTGAACTGCCGCGCGCGATGCTATGAGTAATCTAAGTCTATCGACCAATTCGTTCGGGTCATCCCAGTACACGTAATCGATCGCGTTATCGGTGACAGTCATCGATTCGTCAATGGGTAATCCTCGACCTTGTCGCGTGCCCGTGCCGTCCGCGCCGCCTGCGCCGCCCCTAACGCGTCTGACTCCCAATGTCCGCACCCCACCGATTATCGCGGATATGATTTTCTTATACTTATATCCCTTATTTCCCAGCGTGCGCTTGCTCGGCGAATGGTTTCGCTTATGCGCGTTCGTCGATAGCAAGATGCGACGGTACGCGTGAATATCCGCGTCTGTGTACGTGCGAACGTTGGGTACTCGCATGAACAGCAATTCGTACAAACCCCGAGGCCCCACGTATCGCGTTCCGTTCACGCGAATGTCATCACCGTCCTCGTCGATGGTGAATACGGAATCGCCGATCATTAGGTCTTCGTCGGACCCCAAGTATACACCGTACACGTTGTCGATTCGTTTCTTGGTATCGGTGAAGAACAGTCGCAGGTATTCTCGCGACAAGGGTCCCTTGGCGTTCCGTACATACACTTCGACATCATCGATGGGGTTGCGCAGCGAATCCAAATCATGAACCTTTGCTGACGACTCATCATCCTGAATTTTTTCTTCGTCTTTGTGATCGATATCATGAACAACATCACCAACAACATCATCAACAACATTATCGTCAACATCATTGTTGTCATTATTAGTATCGTTGTCATTGTCATTGTCGTTGTCAGCGTCGTCATCATTGTCAGCGTCGTCGTCGTCGTCGTCGTCGTCGTCGTCGTCGTCGTAGTCATTGTCATAGTCGCTAGAATCTGGAAGGTTATTCGGACGTTCCTTGGTTATCGATGGAGTAATGGGTCGAAGTCTCTTCGATGATTGTCGTTGATCGTATTCGTGTTTCCTCTTCACTGGTCGCGATCGAGGCGTTGAACGCGTTATCAACGCGGACGAGTTCTCGATCAATCGTTTCAGCGGTTCAACGATGGGCCGCGTACTCGCTTCCACAGCCGCTTCCGTAGCCATTTTACCAATTTTCAAGGCTAAGCACTTTTTACGTATAACGTCGCTGACTTTGGCGATTTCCACCTTTGCGTCCACGCTTCGACGTTTCATCCCTTTTCGATGCTTTGTTCCTTTTTGATGTTTCGTTCCTTTTTGTCGATGACGTCGACGATGTTTTTGCGAATGCTTCGCGTCGACGTTGCTCGAGGTTATAGCAGTCGTCGCCGTCGATTCGTTGGCCATTTCGTGTTGCTCGATGAATGACTCGCGGTTTACTGATGTCAACGAGCTACGACAAACTCGTTAAATCCTCTTCGATACCGACCTTCGTACATGGAACTATCCTTATCGATCACCACGAAATCGTATCGTCGACGCCAACATCTCGCGCACAAGTCGTTGAACGACTCGAACGTCATGTCTGTGTTCACGTGATCGTTGTACACGCGACGCAAGTTTGTACCGTCTTGTTTGAACAGCATGAGAAAATTCGCGTTGTCCCTGATCAAATGTTTAGGTATTCTAGCGTACGATTGACATAAATAAAAGCAATCCACGTTCGCGTGGCGACCCATGGAGAAGTATTCGCGTATCGCGTTCTGTTCGTCGCATGCCACGTCGTCGAACACGAAGATCGAATCGGGCCGAGCGTCTCTCGGTGGGACGATCTCAGCGTTGTCCGAGTAGGGAAAGTATTCGATCCCGTCGATGACCGACAACACCTGTTCGAGATATCGATACTTTGGCTGATGCAACGATTTCGAGTATACGTACACGTTCTCGAAACGCAAACCGTTCGGACTCTCTAGCATGCTCAGAAGCACGTTCGTTTTTCCACATCCGGACGGCCCGCAAATCACGCCTCGCACGCTGTTCGGCAACAACGGGCCGTGTCTGTTCGATCGACTCGCATCCCTATCATCCTCGAGCATTCTGTTCGCGGTCACGCGAATAACGTCCGACTGTTTCGCGAATCGCATATTCGCAAGCACGTCTATGACGAGGGATGACTATTTATATTCGTGGTGCGCGTCGCGCAGGTCACTATCACAGTGATCGGTGGAGCGTGCGTACGCGTTTATTATTGTAGTAGCTATCGTGACTATTCTAACGTATATGGTTGCATCAACGACTGTGACGTCTCACGGACTAGGGAAGAATCAGAGGAGGAAGAATAATAATCAGAAGAAAAAGACTGGATCGGGTCTCGTGAACGGTATCATAAACCGTCTGCCGTTCGAACTACACGTTCCGGGTTATCAGTTCTGCGGACCGGGAACGCGTTTGCTAAAACGATTGGCTCGTGGCGACGAAGGTGTGAATCCTCTGGACGCAGCGTGCCGCGACCACGATATCGCGTACTCTCGTCGAAAGGATTTAGAGGGGCGACACGAGGCGGATCGTGCGTTAGCCGAACGAGCGCGAGAACGAGTATTCGCGAACGACGCGACCTTTGGCGAAAAAGCCGTAGCGACTGGAGTGTGGGCAACGATGAAGGCTAAGACCAAACTCGGCATGGGTATGAGAAGGACGAAACGTAAACAGAGAAAGTCTGGAAGGAAACATCCTCAACGGCGTCGACGACATCGTAATCTACGAGTGGCGAAACGCGGTGGCTTTCTTCCGTTTCTTCCGTTCGTGTTGCCCGCTTTATCAGCTATCGGAGCATTGGCCGGTGGAGCGGCTGGTATAACCAAAGCGGTCAACGATTCGAGGGCCTCTCGAAAACAGCTGGAAGAGACGTTGCGTCATCATCGAGCGATGGAAGGGCGAGGGATGCACCTGACACCGTACAAGCGAGGCGCGGGCTTGAACCTGAGACGGCGGCGCCAACGACGAGTGCGATCAAAGAAAAAAAAAAACGTCGATCGCGTAGGCGCGTGGCGACGGTGGCGGCGGTAACGCAACAACCTATGACGAACCTGCAATTAGAACGCGAATGCGTCAGCATCCCGTTCTTTCGAGGGGTGTTTATGCGCGATACGCTTCCCACGCGTGTACGAAGCAACGAATGCGGTATCGCGAATCTGGACGAGAATCGAGGCGTCGGTACGCACTGGGTCGCTTACGCGAAACGCGGACCACGAGTACAATACTTTGATAGTTTTGGGAATCTGCGACCTCCCGCGGAATTGATCTACTATTTCGGACGCGGTACAACGATCACGTACAATCACGATCGTTTTCAACGTTTCGATCAGATGAATTGCGGTCGCTTGTGCATGCAATTTTTACAGCAAAAGTCTATGGAATTATGGCCTGTATAATAATAATAATAATAATAATAACGGTATGTACTAAGATTATGTTACAATGTGTCCATGCGTAATGACGATTCACATCTTCTATAGTAAAGACTTATAATATCGATAAATTGCCGAGTATTCGTACGCGCGCGTCACTCCCCCTCTCTCCGTCTCGCGAGTGTAATCTATGATATGTCGTTCACGCTCACGTTAACGGGACGCAGCAGCGCGCTCACGGTAAACTATTTTCCACCGATAGATTTGAGCGATGGTCAATACGAATTAGGACTCGCGGACTTGGAGACGTTTCACACGATACCGAACATCGACTCGAACAACGATAAATTCTATTTCGTCGTGAACTACGACACCGAAAACAACTCAATCGTCGACGTAGCTAATGAATGCATTACGATACCCCACGGCTCCTACGAATTAGACGCTATCGCCGAGTACCTGAAGCAACGATTACTCGATCGATATCCTCGAAGACGTGGTAACAACGAGAACGACGATGACGACAAGTACCCTCTAATGCTACGAGCTAACAACAACACCATGAAAAGCGAGCTGAATTGTTCGTTCTTTGTAGACTTTACGAAACCGAACAATGTGGGCTCGTTGCTAGGATTTTCCCCGAATCGTGTCTTAATACCGAGAATCTGGCACGAGTCCGACGGACCCGTAAATATTATAAACGTTAACGTGATCAGAGTAACGTGCAACGTCACTACCGGCGCGTACAGCAACGATAAACAGGTACATACGATCCATGAATTTTCGCCACGCGTGCCGCCAGGATATAAGATATCGGAAACACCGCGGCACGTCATTTACTTGCCAATCGTCGCACGAGCAATACACGATCTAACGTTGTGCATCGTAGATCAACACGATCGTCCTATAGATTTCCGTGGAGAAGAAATAACGATTCGTTTACACGTTCAACGACGTCCGCGCGATAGGTAGCGTGACCGTACGTGTATGCGCGCGTGTGTATTATGTTAGTGTTAGATCACACGCACGAATCATCAATCGCCGCTGATACTCCTACCGTCTCTGTCACGCGTCTCGACCGACCTTTGTCGACAGGCGAAAGTAGAAGAATAAAGACGGGAGGAGTGATAAGAAGAAGAGGACCGGTAAGAAGCATAAGAAAGCCGTTGACTCGTCGAAACGCGCGTTTCCTACGATCGTTAGGTTTCATCGTCGCCTATTAGATACGCAGTCACGATGTCGATTATTTTGGACGTGGCGAATACGCCAACCTTCGACAATCGTATCACGAAGATCGAGTTACACACGTATAATCCATACGCCAACACAACGTTCGATAATAGCGATGAGATAAGAATCCCCATACAGCAGCAAGATCTGTACACGCTTCCGTGCGAAAGTTTTCTATACATCGAAGGTCGTGGCACGTTGTCTACGCAAGACGCGAAAGGTCCAGCAACGTCCACGACCGCCGTTCTCGATAATAATTGCGTCGCGTTCATGTTCGATGAGATTCGATACGAATTGAACGGTGTCGAGATCGATCGTTGCCGAAATCCAGGAATCACTACCACCTTGAAAAATTTCGTTTCGTTGTCAGCCGAGAGAAGCAAAGCGCTTGCGAATGCCGGTTGGAATTATGACATCGATTACGATAACGACACTTTTCATTCGGGAGCTTTCAATTTCTGCGTACCCCTGAACGTGTTATTAGGATTCTGCGAGGATTACAAACGCATCGTGATGAACGCGCGGCACGAGCTGATCCTTATACGAGCGCGAGACGATTCGAACGCGATGCACTGCACCTCCGCCACTGCGATCCCGAAACTGGAGATACGCAAGGTGCAGTGGCGTATGCCTCACGTCGTTTTGGAGGAAGTGAATAAACTATCGATACTGCGAATCTTGGAAAGCGAACGACCGATCGCGATGAGTTTCCGATCGTGGAGCCTACACGAGTATCCGTTACTGCAAGCGACAACGAAACATACGTGGACCGTGAAAACTACGTCGCAAATCGAGAAACCCCGATACGTGTTATTCGGCATGCAAACCGATCGAAAGAATCGTTCAAATAAACCCGCGTGGATATTCGACCCGAATAATCTCACAAACTTTCGACTCTACCTAAATTCCGAGACGTATCCGTACGATGACATGCAAATAGATTTTTCTAAGTATAAATTCGCGATCATGTACAATATGTATGCGAATTTCATTCGATCGTACTACGGTCACGGAGAACCGTTGCTGAGCGCGAACGAATTCCTTAAATACGCGCCTATCGTGGTAATAGATTGTTCTAGGCAAAACGAATCGTTGAAAAGCGCTACCGTGGACGTGCGAATAGATTTCGAATGCAAAGAAAATATCCCCGCTAATACTTCCGCCGTCTGTTTGTTCATACACGATCGTATAGTCGAATACGGCCCTTTAACCAACATGGTACGCAAATTAATATAGTGTGCGTACGAGATCGATTACTACTACTACTACTACTACTCCTACTCCTACTGCGGATACTGCTACTGTTTTAAAACGTCGATGTCGAAGACCTCAGTTGCTGTTCTGACACCATCGCCGACGGTGCTACCTAAACGAGTGATAATAATGTTCGCCATTGTCGATCTGCAAGGGTTCAATATCGAACGCGAGTTGGTCGCCAAAGAGATCGCGATTCGCGTAAACAGCAACAATGATAAAACGATGATCAGCCATTGGATCTTCGAACCGCCATACTTCTGGAATCATCTGAATTCCTGTGAGCACCGTCAAGCGTCCTGGCTCGCGAAGCATCATCACGGGCTTCGCTGGTCCGACGGCTACGTTCCATACTCCAAAATTCTGGGGCTCCTCACCAGCGTGCTCGCGAACATTGACTTCGTCATCGTGAAAGGTGTGGAAAAGAAAACGTGGATGCTACAACTTCTACCTGACATAATCGTTGAGGATGTATGCGATTTGGATGAACTGACGGCGCAAAAGATCAACAACACCAATAACAACTGCAACAACAACAACAATGCTCGAACTGTCGAAGACGACGGCGGCTACGACGTTGACGATGATTATTGCGGGATTATGCCTGACGTTCCTAATCTGAAGTCTATGTCTTCAACGAATGCCCTTCGATGTGCATTTCATAACAACGACGGTGTTTGCGCGCTGGAGAATATCGGGAAAATATGGGATTATATACGTAGCGTCACCTAATGTAAGTCATACACGCACATTACAATCTACTTTACACGTCATATGCCGAGAAACGAATATGTAAGAATTATTATCTTTTTTTTTTTTTCTGTTTTCTATAGCGATGAACACAACGGCGACGGCGGTGATGAGCGTAATGACAGCGGCGACTGATTCCTCTACCCACGAGCAAGAAGATCCCTCTCATACGAACGTTATTTTGCGCAAAATACTTATTCTATAATTTAAGTACGCATACATGCGTGGATGTACATGAATAAATATATACTGTTTTCAAAGAAAAAAATATATACATTTATTTAAAAATTATTATACATTTATTTAAAAAAAAAAAAAATTTAAATTTAAAAAAAAAAATTTAAAAATTAAAAAAATCTTCGTGATGCTACGTCCTGCAACACACAGAGAAAACACCAAATTATTATTATATATAAAACGTTAGTATTAGCACGCGAAACACCAAACAATTAAAATTCACTTATACTCACTCATTAAATAGTTGTGGGAGGTCCCAAAACTCCTCGTCAATATTACATTCGCGCCACTTGCGCCTAGCATCTTGAATTTTCTGCCTTAACTCGCGGCAGATCCGCCCGTCTCTCCGCGTCGGGTATTGGCGATGCTGAAACAAACATATGACTCGATTCAAACATCATCGAATGGTGTACGCGCATCAATATAATTTTATGAAACATCACTTACGAGTAGCTGGATTACAACATCGCGGTCCCCAGCACGCGCCCGGGCCTCGATGTCAGCTCGACGCTGAAACAAACGTGCGAAACGATTAAAACAACATCGATTGGTGTACGCGTATCAGAATCATTTTCCCGAAACATCACTTACGAGGCGCCCAACCGCTCCTAAAAAATCTTCGCTCCATTCGGCTATTTCAACCTCTCGTTCCTGCTATAACAAACACGCGATTCGATTAAAACACTGTTGAATGATATACACGCACCAATATATTTTTTCTTTACTAAACAACACTTACTAGATATCGAATGGCTTCACGTCGCTCTACGCGCCACACTCGTACTAAATTATCAAGTACATACTGAAACAAACGCAGAACTTTGTTAGAAGACTACTCAATCGAATGAATACATCAATTCAATTTACACAAAAAAAAAAGTATACTTACGATTTTTCGCGCCAATGTATCACGCTCCTCGTGCCATGCCCGCTCGATTTCGCCATGTCGTTGCTGTAACAAACGCACAATTTCAATATAATATCGGCGAATGAAATACTTGCACCAATTCAATTTACACAACTATACTTACGATGCATCGCTGCATCATAGCGGCATTCATTCTTTGATTCATTTTTTAAAACAAATACTTCTTTTAAAATGTATTAACTATACTGATCCGTGCGGGTGCGATCGACGTCCTTATATGCATTTCGGTTCTCTAGGCTGGAGGGTTAGTCCTACACGTTAGAGGGTAGGGGTAGTCGTGGAGTAGGTGTGGTGGGGGTGTCCGTTTCACAGTTTCTTCTTCTTCTTCAATGATTTTGATACTAATTATTCCAGCTTATAGTATACTTTTATCACTTACACTTTTTATGTTTTGCCTCACGAATCGTCTCTAACTCTTCTATGACACGCATGCCATTTGAATTTACCGCGTAATCTCTAACCCTTGTGCGGTATACATACATACATACATGTCTTAACCATCACCATCACTAATATGATATACTTTCATACATTTACGTGTACGTGTACGTGAATCAGTATAAAATGTCGTTGGGCAGTCTTGCAGACTTCATAACGTCACGTACGCTCGAGTGTTAACAAGTATCGCTCGCGTCATTTTTCCGTCGATGAGAATCATACGCAGTGCATATCAAAATGTACAAACGCAGCTTAAACGATTCATCCTACGCATCCGACAACGATGGTGGCATTCCAAATAAACGCCAACGACAACAACATCATCAACAATCCGATATGAGGTACGTACGCGTTATTATACACTTTTCACTTTTCACTTACTTCATTCACTTACTGTAACCGTATACGACCGAAGTATTAATTTCATGTACATGTTTCTTACAGTTCTGGATTCACCACGGCAAAAGTGTTGAAAACACCAAAACCATCAGTCGTACGGATCCTGGGACGTGATTACCCACTGACCGCAACAGCGTATAAACGTCTAAGTATTGGAATTCGCATTGGAATGGATTCGTGCCATGTTGAGATTACCATAGCCGACAATAAAGGCAGCGAGTTGAGCTTTTCAATGTCTACGTGGAAGCTCCTGCTACAAAACGAGGCGGACATACTTCAACGATTACGTAGCAACGCAACATCGCCCCAAACTCACATCGTAATTGATCATTTACGACTAGACTTCACGCGTATGCATGATGATCAACTTATTAAAATTACTGATAATCGCACTGTCATATATATGACTGAAGCCACGATGCGTAAACTATTCGCGTACAATCATTGCATTGAACATATGTTCACCTGGCTAACTGAAAATATGTACTCTGTAAGCAGTAAATATGCCACCTTCGTAGAAGTTCTACGTACCGCGTCCGTACCAACGAATTATGTAAAATTAATTTCCGAAAGCGAGCACTTCGAAAAGCATTCATTGATCGATTGTGAATTGTTGGCGTTAGGATTACAATCCATGCTGCGTGATGTAAACCACGTACCACTATAGTACGTGCATATATGTTTAATAATAAATGTACAACTTTCATATCAATACCTGTAAAGTATCATTTATAATATCCTTTCCTACATATTCATATCCATATATTAATTCTTAGAGGCGCGGTCTTAGCGAATGTCAATCGCGTTCCCACGACGCTTGACCATAACACCGGTCTGCTGTAAACCAGATGTCCGTGGGTTTATGTACGAATTCTTTTCGCTTTTCGCCCTTACACGCTCCCACGACGCTTGACTCGCAGACCCTCGAGAAGGGTGCTTGAGACGTCGCCCTGTTCTCGATCGTGAAAATACTCGGAACTCTACCCCGAATAATTATCGCTTAGTTGCTCGCGTGAACGCAACGCCTAATTTATTGCTTCAGGGACATTGCGTTTTCTCGAGGGTACTTCCTTCTTAGAGGCATGGTCTTGGGAAAAGTCAATGCTCGGATATAAACACACGGCATGGCGCGGTGCAATGTTTATTCCATGGGCTATCGCGCCGATTGATTTACAATAATTATCGCTATATGTATGCATCATTGCACTTGCGATGCATCGGTCCCACGATTCAAACATAAACACACGACACGAAGCGCGTGCACGTAGGCACCAAAAACGCGTTCAATCCTGCTCAGATATAAACACGCGGCATGGCGCGGTGCAATGTTTATTCCATGGGCTATCGCGATGATTGATTTACAATAATTATCACTATATATGTTTACATCATTGCACGTGGGCTGCATCGGTCCCACGATTCAAATATAAACACACGGCACGAAGCGCGTGCACGTAGACATAAAAAACGCGTTCAATCCTGTCGCGCGCCATGATCGCCTTATCTTTTCTCTGAAATCCTGGTTCGCCCTATTTCTCAGAAATCATCATCATCGAAGACGCGATTTGAATTTCCACGAATCGGTCGCGGTCGCGCCTGCGCACCGATCCCCGCACGCGTACGGAGATTGCGCGGCGGCGACGCGTGCCCAAATATACCTTAAACATCCAACAGGTGACGCCAACACGAAATGTATGAAAAAAAAAACATGGAAAATTTACCAAGACGGGCCCAAATACCGACGCGGGCCCAAAGTACCTTAAACATCCGCTAGGTGGCGCCAACACGAAGTGTATGAAAAACCTGGAAAATTTACCAAGGCGGGCCCAAATACCGACGCGGACCCAAAGTATCTTAAACATCCGATAGGTGGCGCCAACACGAAGTGTATGAAAAACCTGGAAAATTTACCAAGGCGGGCCCAAATACCGACGCGGGCCCAAAGTACCTTAAACATCCGATAGGTGGCGTCAATACGAAATGCGCGCGACGCCATTTTGAAATTTTGAAAATCCACCCCCTCCCCTGTGACGTCAGCCCCCTCGTCCACGAACTCGACCTGCGCGCGCGACGCCATTTTGAAAAATTTGAAAATTCCCCTCCCCTATGACGTCATCCCCCTCACCAACGAACTCGGTAGACGCCATTTTGAATCCCCCTCCCCTGTGACGTCATCCCCCTCGTCTACGAACTCGGTACCCCCCCTCCCCGCCTCACCCCCTCGCCCATGTCGCGGAAGAGCGCGGCGGTACCCCCCCCGCCCCGCCTCACCCCCTCGCCTCCATTTGAGCCAGAACTCTCATAGCCTACCTACTGATGTATTTCACAGAAAGCATCCTAAAATTAAAGACTTCTTTGTGCGATGCACGGGGCTAATGTCATCGTGTGATAATGTGGAAGATTTTAAGACACTGCTTCAGTCAATATTTATTGTCGCTTACAGTGAGTACGATGGCAAAGATGCCGATGGAAATACAGTAATATGTGAGCAGAAGCGATCGTATTTATTCGAAAGAATAAAGTCATTCACATTTACGAGCGACGAGAATGAAAAAGAATACGATGATTTAGAAACTTTAAATGAAGATGAGAGTATAGTTGTATTTATAAATAGAATCAGGGATGCGGCTGAACAAATGACAAAAAACAGTGTAGAGACAGATAGATATAACGCATTTTATTGTCCAGAACTTGTCCCTTATCTAAACTAAGTTAAATTATCTAGACATTTTCCTCTCTGGACACAGGTGATGAGGGGACATTTCCCTCTGTCATCGCATGTAGCGACATCCTCTAGATGTGAGGCATATTTTAAAGATCTAAAGCATTCAGATTTGGGCGCAAATTATAGACCAATGCGCGTCGATAAATTTATCATTCAGCACATAAAATCTATTGAAAATCTCTCGAAATTGGAACGTGCTACAATTAAACGCACCAACGAAAAAATTGCACTGCTGACTACTGAAGAAAGACGTGAAAAACAAAGAAAAATTGATTCACGTGATTTTGGCGAAAATGTGCAGGACGCTACGGATACTTGTGATTATTTAAGGGAACAAGAAAATTGGAAAGGATTAAATATTGAAGTGAAATCAAGTAAATCAAAAGATTTACAAGTGGACAACGATGAAAATATACAAAATCGAAGTCCAACCGCAGATGTAGAAAAAAGCAATACATTGAATTTAATACAGAAGCCCTTAATCAACAAAAAAAATACTCCTAGAGGGAAATATTTAACTCCAAGCCCAGACATTCACCTCACATATGACAAGCCATTAAGGAAAAGAAAAAATGAAATATTAAGAAATGGAAACAACTGTAGTTTGGTTAATCTTAATGGCGAAAAAATACATATTAAAAATACGTGTGCATTCGACTCATTGGTTGAAGTATTCACCAGTGGGTATTGCAACTATAGTACATTCAAAAACTGGATCGATGAAAATTCAGACAATATATTTTTTATGTTCGTCAAAAAATACGCTATGGAGAATATTAACAACTCCGTGTATGAAGAGCGAGGAGCAATTTTATGTACAATATTTTAAATTCGCAATAATATTGTAGATTGTACTACAAGCCCTAATTGGCTATTTTCAAAACTTGTAACAGACGTTTGCCACTGCAAACACTTCGACACTTCGAAGAAAATAGAATCTGCGGCAAATGTAAAGTACATTTGAGAAAATTTTTTGTAGTAGATTTTATTAGTACAAACACAACTGAAGATTTTAAACAAAATTTCCTTAATTTTGTTGCGCAATTCTTTAGTACACAAACAGTCACGTGTAAAACATGTAAATCAGCAGTGCAATTAAAGAGAGAAGCAAAATCATATGTGGTTATAGACCCCGAAATCTTTTTGCAACAAAATGAAATGAAATATCCGAATGGAATAGTTTTAAACAGCATCCCAGAAAAATTTAAAATTGAAGATGCGATATACATTTTAAGTGGCATCGTATGTCATAGCCCCCAACATTTTACAGCTTACTGCCGTAATACAGCAGTAATATGGACATTACACAATGATGTTAGTCAAAAGTTGCGGACAATTACAAATCCACAAAGGGTAAAAATAAATCCGTCAACAATAATATTTATAAAAATATAAAAATTCTGATAATACTATAATTAATCAGAATATATGGTAATGGTATTTCACAATAATACAACTATTGAATTGGTGCGGCGTCGACAGCGGTGTAAAGTGCAGGAACACTGACTGCGTCACAATTATTAGCAATAGGACTTTTCCTCGCGGATCATGCGATCACGCGAGAGGATCGACGCCGCCGTAACTTTCCCAAAAAAGGGACGAAGGGAATAATAAATTTGATCGGTACGGCGTCGACAGCGGTGTAAAGTGCAGGAACACTGACTGCGTCACAATTATTAGCAATAGGACTTTTCCTCGCGGATCATGCGATCACGCGAGAGGATCGACGCCGCCTTAACTTTCCCAAAAAAGGGACGAAGGGAATAATAAATTTGATCGGTACGGCGTCGACAGCGGTGTAAAGTGCAGGAACACTGACTGCGTCACAATTATTAGCAATAGGACTTTTCCTCGCGGATCATGCGATCACGCGAGAGGATCAACGCCGCCGTAACTTTCCCAAAAAAGGGACAAAGGGAATAATAAATTTGATCGGTACGGCGTCGACAGTGGTGTAAAGTGCAGGAACACTGACTGCGTCACAATTATTAGCAATAGGACTTTTCCTCGCGGATCCTGCGATCACGCGAGAGGATCGACGCCGCCTTAACTTTCCCAAAAAATGAACGAAGGGAATAATAAATTTGATCGGTACGGCGTCGACAGCGGTGTAAAGTGCAGGAACACTGACTGCGTCACAATTATTAGCAATAGGACTTTTCCTCGCGGATCATGCGATCACGCGAGAGGATCGACGCCGCCGTAACTTTCCCAAAAAAGGGACGAAGAAAATAATAAATTTAATTCACCCTTTAATTTTTTTAGATACATTTCTAAGTTTATAGGAGCAGACAGACAGAAGACAGATAGATAGTGTCGGTTTATAAAGATCCAACTGACGCGCTGCGCCTCAGAGTTTCCTCTATAGGTAGCAGCAATTTAAACCAAACAAGATGGTGTGAGCTGACTCCTATCGAAGAACCACGGTACGGGCGGAAAACAGTAAGGAAGTTGAAGACCACGCTTGACTCGATGAGATCACCGTACGAAATTGTACTATAGAGTAGGCCGTGAGGTCACGAATTATACAGACAGAAGACAGCTACAAGAAAATATACAGATGCGGATCTACGTTGCAAATTATTTGCATACCATATTTCAGGTAATATTTGACATCTTATGAATCTCTGGTAAAATTTTGTACGCTTATGATACAACTATTAACCATTTCCATTACAAAATGTGTTACAGATCCAGAAATATTAAGAATGCAGTCTTAGATTCCACAAGCAACCTCAGTTGATGATTGATACAATTACTTAATTAGAACAATAAGGTTTAAATAAACTGCTAAACTGTATACAGCAACAAAAGATATTTGTAAAGAAGTATTAGATGTCCCAATTACTGCCAGTGTCCATATTATTGCCATTTAATTTATTGTAGTTAATAAAAACGTTCTGCAACGTCGAATATACACTATATACGAATAAAGTATGTGCGGTCGTCGCATGAATTACCGTCGAATAAATTGATACATCATTCCTTCCTTCACTCCCTGATATCGCTATCTTTCTTTGTTGAAAATATTACATCATTCTACATATAAATAAAAAGATATTGATACGCATATTAGTATTGTTTCATCGACATATTTCCTAATTCCACTTTTGAAGCGAGGCAAAGTATCATGCTTTGTCTTTTTCGTAGCACTGTTTCTTGCAATTTGTTCAGCCGCGTCTCTGATACTATTTATAAATAAAACTAAATTATCTTTTAAATTGCGGCAGTATATTATTTATTTTACTTGGATTATTGTAAGGCTCAAATTCTTGGCTAGTATTACTTTCGTCAGAATCATTAATGGTATCCACTATTTCTTTTTCTTCTTCTTCCACCGGAATTTTAAAATGTTTTTCAAGTTCGTTAGCAACTTCTACGGATTGTTTTTAACTTAAAAGTTTAGTGGATTTGATGACAACTTTCCAGAAATGTTTATAAATGCGTAGTTACTTTCTTTCGCTGACGTCACTCAGCGCTGACACCCCAAAGCGCTGCGGCACCAAGGGCCAATGCTGAAACGTAAACAGATGTCTGCGATACCCTCGAAATCTTTCCAACGACGCACGAAAGTCAGTCAGTTTTCAGACGCAGCTCTTGCAAGATCGCGCGTTCATTTACAGCTTGTAAAGTAATTATGAGAAGATTATATTATTTTCCGTTTTGCGATTTCATTGTAGTGATTAGTGAAAAATGCCTAGAAAAGCATTAACCCACTCTGGTGTTATTCCGAGCATAATGCAGGAGTGTGAAAAGTGTGAACTATTCAAGCAGAGATATAAATTGAAGTGTCGTTTGGATAAAGTGTGGGATAAAGAATCTGCAAAAATTTATGTAAGTTGTCACCAAATACCTTAAACTTTTACGTTAGAAATGATAAATAATTCGATTCTTGGGCCAACGAAATCATTGAGTGGGCAAATCTCTTCTACATCTAAACTAACGGACTGCATCGTTGAAAGAACGATTTTGATAATATTTTCGAAAAAAATCGGACTTTAACGCGATCGCTTCACGAGGACACTACTTTTCGCGGTTTTTATTTTTTAATTCGATTCTGAAGGGTGGGCATACGAAATTATTGGGTGGGCAAATCTCTCCTACATCTAAACTAACGGACTGCATCGTTGAAAGAACGATTTTGATAAAATATTGGGAAAAAATCGAATTTTAACGCGATCGCTTCACAAGAACACTACGTTTCCCGGTTTTTATTTTTTAATGCGATTCTGAAGGGTGGGCATACGAAATTATTAGGTGGGCAAATCTTTTCTACATCTAAACTAACGGACTGCATCGTTGAAAGAACGATTTTGATAAAATATTGGGAAAAAATCGAACTTTAACGCGATCGCTTCACCAGGACACTACTTTTCGCGGTTTTTATTTTTTAATTTGATTCTGAAGGGTGGGCATACGAAATTATTGGTTGGGCAAATCTCTTCTACATCTAAACTAACGGACTGCATCGTTGAAAGAATGATTTTGATAAAATATTGGGAAAAAATCGAACTTTAACGCGATCGCTTCACAAGGACACTACGTTTCGCGGTTTTTATTTTTTACTTCGATTCTGAAGGGTGGGCATACGAAATTATTGGGTGGGCAAATCTCTTCTACATCTAAACTAACGGACTGCATCGTTGAAAGAACGATTTTGATAAAATATTGGCAAAAAATCGAACTTTAACGCGATCGCTTCACAAGAACACTACGTTTCCCGGTTTTTATTTTTTAATGCGATTCTGAAGGGTGGGCATACGAAATTATTGGGTGGACAAATCTCTCCTACATCTAAACTAACGGACTGCATCGTTGAAAGAACGATTTTGATAAAATATTGGGAAAAAATCGAACTTTAACGCGATCGCTTCACAAGATCACTACGTTTCCCGGTTTTTATTTTTTAATGCGATTCTGAAGGGTGGGCATACGAAATTATTGGGTGGGAAAATCTCTTCTACATCTAAACTAACGGACTGCATCGTTGAAAGAACGATTTTGATAAAATATTGGCAAAAAATCGAACTTTAACGCGATCGCTTCACAAGGACACTACTTTTCGCGGTTTTTATTTTTTAATTCGATTCTGAAGGGTGGGCATACGAAATTATTGGGTGGGAAAATCTCTTCTACATCTAAACTAACGGACTGCATCGTTGAAAGAACGATTTTGATAAAATATTGGCAAAAAATCGAACTTTAACGCGATCGCTTCACCAGGACCCTTCTTTTCGCGGTTTTTATTTTTTAATTCAATTCTGAATGGTGGGCATACGAAATTATTGGGTGGGCAAATCTCTTCTACATCTATACTAACGGACTGCATCGTTGAAAGAACGATTTTGATAAAATATTGGCAAAAAATCGAACTTTAACGCGATCGCTTCACCAGGACCCTTCTTTTCGCGGTTTTTATTTTTCAATTCGATTCTGAAGGGTGGGCATACGAAATTATTGGTTGGGCAAATCTCTGCTACATCTAAACTAACGGACTACATCGTTGAAACAACGATTTTGCAAATATATTGGGAAAAAATCAAACTTACACTTGGTCGTTTCAACGGGTATCGTACTTCTTGGATATTTTTATTAATAATTAGATTCTGAAGGGTGGGCATACGAAATTATTGGTTGGGAAAATCTCTGCTACATCTAAGCTAACGGACTGCATCGTTGAAACAACGATTTTGACAAAATATTGGGAAAAAATCGAACTTTAACGCGATCGCTTCACAAGGACACTACTTTTCGCGGTTTTTATTTTTTAATTAGATTCTGAAGGGTGGGCATACGAAATTATTGGTTGGGCAAATCTCTGCTACATCCAACCTAACGGACTGCATCGTTGAAACAACGATTTTGACAAAATATTGGGAAAAAATCGAACTTTAACGCGATCGCTTCACCAGGACTCTTCTTTTCGCGGTTTTTATTTTTTAATTCGATTCTGAAGGGTGGGCATACGAAATTATTGGGTGGGCAAATCTCTTCTATATCTAAACTAACGGACTGCATTGTTGAAAGAACGATTTTGGTAAAATATTGGGAAAAAATCGAACTTTAACGCGATCGCTTCACAAGGACACTACGTTTCGCGGTTTTTATTTTTAAATTCGATTGTGAAGGGTGGGCATACGAAATTATTGGGTGGGCAAAACTCTTCTACATCTAAACTAACGCACTGCATCGTTGAAAGAACGATTTTGATAAAATATTGGCAAAAAATCGAACTTTAACGCGATCGCTTCACCAGGACCCTTCTTTTCGCGGTTTTTATTTTTTAATTTGATTCTGAAGGGTGCGCATACGAAATTATTGGTTGGCCAAATCTCTTCTACATCTAAACTAACGGACTGCATCGTTGAAAGAATGATTTTGATAAAATATTGGGAAAAAATCGAACTTTAACACGTTCGTTTCACAAGGACACTACGTTTCGCGGTTTTTATTTTTTAATTCGATTCTGAAGGGTGGGCATACGAAATTATTGGGTGGGCAAATCTCTTCTACATCTAAACTAACAGACTGCATCGTTGACAGGACGATTTTGATAAAATATTGGCAAAAAATCGAACTTTAACGCGATCGCTTCACCAGGACCCTTCTTTTCGCGGTTTTTATTTTTTAATTCAATTCTGAAGGGTGGGCATACGAAATTATTGGGTGGGCAAATCTCTTCTACATCTATACTAACGGACTGCATCGTTGAAAGAACGATTTTGATAAAATATTGGCAAAAAATCGAACTTTAACGCGATCGCTTCACCAGGACCCTTCTTTTCGCGGTTTTTATTTTTCAATTCGATTCTGAAGGGTGGGCATACGAAATTATTGGTTGGGCAAATCTCTGCTACATCTAAACTAACGGACTACATCGTTGAAACACCGATTTTGCAAATATATTGGGAAAAAATCGAACTTACACTTGGTCGTTTCAACGGGTATCGTACTTCTTGGATATTTTTATTAATAATTAGATTCTGAAGGGTGGGCATACGAAATTATTGGTTGGGAAAATCTCTGCTACATCTAAGCTAACGGACTGCATCGTTGAAACAACGATTTTGACAAAATATTGGGAAAAAATCGAACTTTAACGCGATCGCTTCACCAGGACTCTTCTTTTCGCGGTTTTTATTTTTTAATTCGATTCTGAAGGGTGGGCATACGAAACTATTGGGTGGGCAAATCTCTTCTATATCTAAGCTATCGGACTGCATCGTTGAAAGAAAGATTTTGATAAAATATTGGGAAAAAATCGAACTTTAACGCGATCGCTTTACCAGGACCCTTCTTTTCGCGGTTTTTATTTTTTAATTCGATTCTGAAGGGTGGGCATACGAAATTATTGGGTGGGCAAATCTCTTCTACATCTACACTAACGGACTGCATCGTTGAAAGAACGATTTTGATAAAATATTGGCAAAAAATCGAACTTTAACGCGATCGCTTCACCAGGACCCTTCTTTTCGCGGTTTTTATTTTTCAATTCGATTCTGAAGGGTGGGCATACGAAATTATTGGTTGGGCAAATCTCTGCTACATCTAAACTAACGGACTACATCGTTGAAACAACGATTTTGCAAATATATTGGGAAAAAATCGAACTTACACTTGGTCGTTTCAACGGGTATCGTACTTCTTGGATATTTTTATTAATAATTAGATTCTGAAGGGTGGGCATACGAAATTATTGGTTGGGCAAATCTCTGCTACATCTAAACTAACGGACTGCATCGTTGAAAGAACGATTTTGGTAAAATATTGGCAAAAAATCGAACTTTAACGCGATCGCTTCACCAGGACCCTTCTTTTCGCGGTTTTTATTTTTCAATTCGATTCTGAAGGGTGGGCATACGAAATTATTGGTTGGGCAAATCTCTGCTACATCTAAACTAACGGACTACATCGTTGAAACAACGATTTTGCAAATATATTGGGAAAAAATCGAACTTACACTTGGTCGTTTCAACGGGTATCGTACTTCTTGGATATTTTTATTAATAATTAGATTCTGAAGGGTGGGCATACGAAATTATTGGTTGGGCAAATCTCTGCTACATCTAAACTAACGGACTGCATCGTTGAAAGAACGATTTTGGTAAAATATTGGGAAAAAATCGAACTTTAACGCGATCGCTTCACCAGGACTCTTCTTTTCGCGGTTTTTATTTTTTAATTCGATTCTGAAGGGTGGGCATACGAAATTATTGGGTGGGCAAATCTCTCCTACATCTAAACTAACGGACTGCATTGTTGAAAGAACGATTTTGGTAAAATATTGGGAAGAAATCGAACTTTAACGCGATCGCTTCACAAGGACACTACGTTTCGCGGTTTTTATTTTTAAATTCGATTGTGAAGGGTGGGCATACGAAATTATTGGGTGGGTAAAACTCTTCTACATCTAAACTAACGGACGGCATCGTTGAAAGAACGATTTTGATAAAATATGAGCCAAAAATCGAACTTTAACGCGATCGCTTCACCAGGACCCTTCTGTTCGCGGTTTTTATTTTTCAATTCGATTCTGAAGGGTGGGCATACGAAATTATTGGTTGGGCAAATCTCTGCTACATCTAATCTAACGGACTACATCGTTGAAACAACGATTTTGCAAATATATTGGGAAAAAATCGAACTTACACTTGGTCGTTTCAACGGGTATCGTACTTCTTGGATATTTTTATTAATAATTAGATTCTGAAGGGTGGGCATACGAAATTATTGGTTGGGCAAATCTCTGCTACATCGAAACTAACGGACTGCATCGTTGAAAGAACGATTTTGGTAAAATATTGGGAAAAAATCGAACTTTAACGCGATCGCTTCACCAGGACCCTTCTTTTCGCGGTTTTTTTTTTTAATTCGATTCTGAAGGGTGGGCATACGAAATTATTGGGTGGGCAAATCTCTTCTACATCTAAACTAACGGACGGCATCGTTGAAAGAACGATTTTGATAAAATATTAGCCAGAAATCGAACTTTAACGCGATCGCTTCACGAGGACCCTCCTTTTCGCGGTTTTTATTTTTTAATTCGATTCTGAAGGGTGGGCATACGAAATTATTGGATGGGCAAATCTCTCCTATATCTAAATTTACGGATTGCATCGTTGAGAGAACGATTTTGATAAAATATTGGGAAAAAATCGAACTTTAACGCGATCGCTTCACCAGGACCCTTCTTTTCGCGGTTTTTATTTTTTAATTCGATTCTGAAGGGTGGGCATACGAAATTATTGGGTGGGCAAATCTCTTCTACATCTAAACTAACGGACTGCATCGTTGAAAGAACGATTTTGATAATATTTTCGAAAAAAATCGAACTTTAACGCGATCGCTTCACCAGTACCCTTCTCTCCGCGATTTTTATTAATAATTCGATTCTGGAGGGTGGGCAAACGAAATCATTGGGTGGTCAAACGTGGCCAGATCGCGCACAATCGTATCCTACTTGTAAAAAATTGAAAAATGTTCATGGATGGTCCGGATGACGAAATTATTAATTTGTTCATAACTTTTTTTTTAATGGTTTGCCTACGAAAATTTTGGGTGGGCAAACGTGGGCAAACGATGGATAATCATTTCCCACTGTCAAATCATTAAAAAGTTTTCATGGGGGTGCTGGTGAAAAATTTTTTTGTCCATAACTTTTTTTTGGAGGGTGGGCAAACGAAAATTTTTTATGGGCAAATATGGGCAAACGATGGACAAACGCATGCCATCGAATTTTTTTAAAAAATCGCGTTTGGGGGTGCTAACTTCACAGACCTTGCGATAGCAGTTCGAAAGTATTCTCCGACACCCTTCGTGCTCTGCACATACGATAATTGAAAATTTTCTTTGTTTCATCTTCCGCAACTTGATTCTTCGGATACGGCTTCATCATATGCTTCGTGAGTCTGAAGGCTTCGTCACCCACGATGACATGTGGCACCACTATGCGAGATCCTGGCAGTGCCTTCGCAGTGGGAAAATTGATTGTTCCCGTTCCAATCTATCGACCCATCACCGATTTTTCTAATATTCCACTGTCCCCTTCTTTTCCATAGGACCCGACGTCAATTACAATAAATTTATAGTCGGCATCGACTAATGCTAATAGCACGAGCGAGAAATAATTCTTGTAATTGAAATACAACGATCCGCTATTTTTCGGACAAAATACCCTAACGTGCTTCCAATCGAGTGCTCCGATGCAATTTGGAAAATTCCATTTTGCAGAGAATTGCTGTGCAATTTTTCTAAAATCCGAACCCAGTGGGCTGCGGCATAAATATTGGGACTAATATGCGGCATAGATGTTTAAGAGTATCTTTTACAATGATGCTGATATACCCTGGCGAAATCCTGAATGTATATGACAGAGATTGGAATGATTCCCCAGTAGCAAGGAACCTGTAAAAAATACCCATAAAAAAAACTTGAAAAAAGTAAAAAAATTACGCCAAGTACATGAAACAAATAAAGCACAAAAAATAGAAGAAAATATACAAACAATCACAAAAAATAGAAGATAATAATATAAGTCACAACAAAATAGAAGAAAATATACAATCACAAAAAATATAAGATAATAATAAATCACAAAAAGTAGAAGATAATACTATAAATCACAAAAAAATAGAAGAAAATATACAATCACAAAAAATAGAAGATAATCATATAAATCAAAAAAAAATAGAAGAAAATATACAATATAAAAAAATATGTGAAATCAAAATGAGCTGCAAGTACATAAAGGTTATTTCCACCTGCGCTTAAGATGACACAACTACATACCCACACAGCACACTTCGTTGCGGCAAAGTTGCAGGATGGTTGCAGTAACCTTGCGATGTTGCATGGTTGCAGTGCAATGTTGATGTATGGTTGCTGCGACGTTGCCGTGCAACATTGCACGGAGCGGACATAGAATTGTTGCTGTATAGTTGCTGCATAGTTGCGTTGCAATAATGCACTGCAAATTTGCCGCAACTATGCCGCAACTATGCCGCAACTATGTCGCAACTTTGCCGCAACTTTGACGCAACTATGCCGCACCTATGCGGCAACTTTGCCGCAGCTTTTGCCGCAGCTTTGCCGCAACTATGCGGCAACTTTGCTGCAACTTTGCCGCAGCTTTTGCCGCAGCTTTGCCGCATCTTTGCCGCAGCTTCGCCGCAACTTTCTCGCAACTTTGCCACAACTTTTTGGAGTTAGCAAATTTTAAAACATAATATCTCCAAAACCGGCTGAAATAAAGTGTATACATTATACCTTATTGAATTCGTCTTGAAACGCACTATCAAATGATCTGTTAAAAAAAGAGTTCCGTTTAAAAAAAAAATTGATCATCGTATCTCGTAAAATAATAATCCATGAAAAAAATCGTCTGCTCCAGTAAATTTTCCCCCTCCAACCATGCAATTTCATATAAACAATTTCTTTTATATCTCCAATACGTTAGGAAATATCCAGGTGTTTACTGTTTCCGCGGACATCCTGCCTAATGAACTAAAATATAAAATACTAGCCCGTCCCGGCTTCGCCCGAGGTATTAGCGTGACTGATTCGTGTTTATTAGAATTAATATCTTTCAAGGAAATTAAGTATTTTGAAAAAGAAGCTTAATTTCTTCATAATATTTCGAAAAAGATAACATTATTGGTATAATGATTTTCTGACATTCGGATGAATTGTTATTGCGCATCCTATTTTAACTTCTCGTAAGTTAACATACCTAGTCAATTTCTGGATCATAATTGAGTGCAAACCTTCCGGTAACATTCACTCTTATGAGTCCAGGTTTTACATTCCGCGTTGCTCGGCGTGTTTAACTGCCGAACCCTGGTGTATCTTAATATATAAAGCAGAAAGTGTTTGTGTGTTTTTCTGTCGCCTAGACACTCTCGAACGGTAAACTTAGGGATCACGGAATGTGTCGCCCAGCTCATTATACCTACCTAATACAGATGCACGTGGCTATTTAAAAAATAAATAAATAAATAAAAAACGATTTTTTTTATAAAATCAAAATCTAAATTTCGGGTGAAGCCGAATAGCAAAGCTAGTATTTGCAAACGTCGAGCAGGCGCGGTTGATCTTGACAAATTTGATCGCACTCGGGCATAAGTAATAACATCCACAGGGGGTACGAATTAATTTGCAACAGCTATTTGTAACCTGACGATCATTCTAACATATATGTCCGCGCGAAAACGCTCGAGAAGCTTCGCCACCTAGTGGTAACATCGCGGTACTGCTACGGGCGAGATATCGCGCGGGCCGAATATGCGCATGCGCGCGCGAAGTAGAATGTCGTATACACGGGTCACGTGGTCTGCAAACCAGCCGTACACATGACATATTTACATATAAATTACATGTTAATAAGGCGTTTCTGAGACATGCTACATAGCCTATGTCCGTCCTAGAGTATGCAAGAATAACGTGTTAAAATTTGAGGAAGATCGGTTAAATATATGATTTCAGTTAGAAAATGTTTTGTGCCGCGTTTCGAACCGATTTCCCCCCCTGTGCGGCGACGACGGACACGGACACCAGGCCCGGTCATAAACAGGGCCGGCGCGAGGATGGTTGGCGCCTTCATGCAAGAAAATGTTTAGCGCCCCAAAATTTTTTGCCCCTGGTTTCTATTTAATATGTTTTGCCTTTACGGAGTACAAAAGAAGCATTACATTAACATTTTGTGTATGTGGGAGTTGTATTCCTTTATTATTAAGCGTGCGGTATAGTTTCTTACCGCCCCCTTCGGATGGGGCCCTTATGCGGCACATAACTTCCATAATGAGTTCCGCCGGCCCTGACCACAAATTAGTCTACCTAGGGCTCTTACGGACTTTTCGCAAACGACGACGAAGGGACTTTCCTGACCGAGGAAAGTCAGTCTTCCAATAACCTCCACTCGTTGCGGAGCTCGTCACGTGATAGTGAACATTTTCAACCAAGACCAATTGCAGCAGGGTAAATGGACGATATGTCAAATGTAAGTATTAAAATTGGATACTATTAAACAGGGTGATTCTCCCGCCTCGCTGAGTTTGGTGGATTTCGACGCACAAAAATATGTTTGCGTACATTATTCGCTTAAAAGCAATACGTGATACTTTTTAAATATTATTTTCTCTGCAATTATAAACATTTCAAACATCGAATATTGTACGCACATATTTTTAGCATAGATAATCATTATGCGCAACCTGAAGATAAAGTCCGAGAAAAAAATCCTTTCAAACACGGATTATACACCACCTTGGGCAACTTCTGACACCTACGTCAATATTATATTTGAAAAAAAAATTTTTCGCTCCTCCGTAACCTACTGTCTTGTTTAAATAATTGACAGCTGTCTAAACTTTATATAAATAATAATTTAAATATTGGTTTAAGAAACAATTTTATTAATGGAAACTGCTACAATGGACCTTAAATAATGAAACAGATTTCTTATTTTTGGTGGAAAATCGAAACTACTTAACACGATTTTGATAGTTCTTCCTCCATGGCCTAAGTTGATTGAAGCTAAACTAATTGCAATTAGTTTCACGAAAATCAGTCCACTAGCTACAGAGAAATTCGCGGACAAATATAATATATACATGGTCAAAATTAGGTCAGTAGGTTCAGATAAGTAAATAAAGATTAACTAACAAAATGCCAACCCATTTAAACAATGTTACATGCATACATACATACATACATACATATACATCGAACGTAGAGCCTCTTTCTTTTTGAAGTCGGCTAAAAATAGGGTTACGTTACGGATGGACTATCTCTATTCGCACACCAAGTTTCATAATTTTTTTCATTTCCGGGTTGCCGAACGTTCCTTGTTAGCGAGGCGCGGCTTATTATTGACGGCATCACCGTTGAGGACTTCAGCAAGAGAATCACCCTGTATGTTCGTAGAATCTTACTATTTTCAATAAAATAATACATTCATTATTTCATTTCCAGTTATAGGATGCACTTGTGAATGCGGAGGAGAAATCAAGCGCGCGCGAAAAACCCGCACAGAAGAAGGAGGAGGAGAAGAAGCAGGAAGGAGGAGAAGTGGGAGGGATTACAGAAATAGAAAATGTAGAGAAAAAAATGAAAAAAGTAAGTAATTATGCGCAATACTAAATACTATATTCTTTTGTTCGTAATAATGTACTATTGCCCGGTCGAAAGAAGATCCCTAGCAGGCGGTCTCGGGCGATGCAGTCCGTCGCTGTGACGATTGGTCGCGAGTCACCTATTTGGGCACACTTTTAAAGACGGGGCACACGTATTTTGGTTATTGGCTGAAGTAGGCACATACGTTGTCGCACCGCGCGACGAAGAGACCGAACAAAACACATCGAGATCGAGTGGGATAGAATGATCTGACCGACGAACGCCAAAGAAATAGCGTAGGCATCTCAGACGGTCAACCATTAATATATAATAACATAAAAATTTCCTTATTTTTCACAATATGTTTAGGAAAGTATTATCCTGATACCAAACCAAAGATAATAGTATTATCCTGCTACCAAACCAATGATAATACTTCCCTGAACATATTGTGAAAAATAAGGAAATTTTTATGTTATTATATTTTAATGGTTAACAGGACTTCCGTTTCCGGTCGCGTGGGAGAGTGAGACGAGAAAGGTGCGGTGTGTTTGGGAGAGAGGATAGTGTGTGAAAAAGTGAATAAAGGGCAGTGAGTAGTGGAGAAGGGGAAGTGTTAGGTTGGAAGGGAAGAGGGTGAAGGGAAAGGGAGAGTGGTGTGGGGAGTAGAGGTGAGAAGGTGAGAGAGAAAGGTTTGGAGGTTAGGGCAGTGCGACAAGCGTGGTGTGAGGCGGGAAGAGAGGTAGTAGGCAGGTGGCGCGCTCTGCGGAAGATAGGAGGAGGTAGGACAGGTGACAGAAAGGAGGGAAATTTAAACGGCTAGCGAAGTGAAAGGAGTACGAGAAGTGAAGGGCAATAGGAGGATTGAGAAGAGGTGAAATAGAGTAAAGGAAAGCCAAGGGGTGAGAGGATAAATGAGTGGAGGAAAGGAAAAGGGGGAGAGGGAAGGAGGGAAGGAGGAAGAAAAAGTTAGGGAAGGTGGAGAAAGGGGGCAAAAAGTAGATAGAGGAAGGAAGGATAGTGAAGGTAGTATAGGGAGTGTGGGGAGTGTGGAAAGCGTATGGGGTAAAAAGAGGAACGATAGGGAGGAGGAAGAGGGAGGGGGGATAAACAAATGAAGGAGTTTAAAAGGAGCGATAAAACGGCGAGATCTCCGGTGGGAGGGAGTAAAGGGGGAAGGGTAGGGAAAGAGGAAGGGATGGCAGGGTTGGAAGGAATGATGAGGGAAATGATGCGAGAGATGAGGGAAATGAGGGAGGAGATGAGGGTGGATAGGGAGGAGAGAAGAAGGGTGGAGGAGGAAATGAGGAGGGAGAGGGAGGAGAGACGGAGGGAAGAGGAAATATGGAGAAAGGAAAGAAGAATGTGGGAGGAGGAGATGAGAGAAGAAAAGGCAAGGAGAGAAGGTATGGAAAAAAGGATGGAAGAAAGGGACAGGAGGAAGGTGGAGGTGATTGGGAGGGTAGAGGGATGGGAGAAGGAAAAAAGGAGCGGAGGGGTTAAGGAAGGGGTGGGGATAGAGGTAGGGGAAGAATGGAGAATGACAGTGAGAAGAATGGAGATAAAGCAGGATAAAAAGGAGAGAGAGGGAAGAAGAAATAATGTGGTGATAAGGGGGATAGAAATAGAGGGGAAGGAGGCGAAGGAGGAAGTGAAAAAGTTATAGGAAAGAATGGAGTATGACCTCACGGAGGAGGAGAGGAAGACAAGATGGAAGATAGAAAGAGTGGCGGAAGTGGAGAGAGAGAAGGGAAGGAAAGTACAAGTGGGGTTAGTGAAGATGTGGGTAGATGGGAAGGTAAGGACGTGGGATGAGTTGGGGGAAAATGGAGTGAGGAGCAGGGAAACGGGGGAAGTGGGCAGGGGGAGGGGGAAAGAAACAATAGGGAGGAAGGAAGGAGTAAAGGGGGGAGATATAAAGTAGCATTTTGGAACGTGGCAGGGTTAAGGAGAAAAGATGGGGACTTTTGGAAAGGGTTGGAGGAGTGGGACGTGTTCGTGTTGAGTGAAACGTGGGTGGAGGAAAGGGAGTGGGAGTGGGTGGAGAGGACGCTACCTAGGGGGTTCGTATGGGAAAGACAATGGGCCAAGAGGGAGAATAAGAAGGGGAGAGCAATGGGTGGGATGTTGATGGGAGTGAGAAAGGGGATGGAAACGAGAGAGGACGGAAGGGGAGAAATAGAGGGGATGTTGACGAGGAAGGTGAGATTGGGGAGAGAGTGGTGGAGGATAGTAGGGGTATATGTGAGCAACGATCTGGATAGGAAACTCGTCCAGCTAGGGGAATGGACGGAGGAGAGGGAGGGGGGCGTGCGAAAGGTAATAGGGGGTGACTTTAATGCAAGGACAGGAGAGGAAGGAGGGGAGGTAGGGGAGGGGGAGAGGAGGAGGGAGAGAGGGTGAGGAGCAGGAGATCAAAGGATAAGGAGGTGAACGGGGAAGGTAGGAAGTCATGCAAATACCTGGGGGAAAGGGGGTGGGGGATATTGAATGGAAGCGTAGAAGGGGACGAGGAGGGGAAATTGACATTTACCGGTGGGAGGGGGATCTCGGTAATAGACTACGTGATAGGGAATGAGGATACTAGGGAGTTAGTGGAAAGGCTGGAAGTAGGGGAGAGAGTCGACTCAGATCACCACCCGGTGGTGATCTGGGTGAAAGGAGGGGGGAGGGAGGAGGGACTGACTGGGAAAAAGGCGCAGGGCGGAATGGGGGAGGGGTAATTGCACAGAGAATGGTAGAATGGAATTTATGAAGAGTTTGGGGAAAAGGGAGGTAAGGGAGAGGGGGGTAGTGGAGGAATGGGGGGAGCTGAATAGTAGAATAAAAGAGGCAGTGAGCAAGATGGGGAAAGGGGAAAAGAAGGGAGGTTGGTGGGATGAGGAGTGTAGGGAGGAGAAGGGTAAGGTGAGGAGGGAGTTGAGGAGGTGGAGAAGGGAAGGAGGGGATGGCAGTGTATATAGGACAAGGAAGAGAGAGTACGGAAATTTGTGTGAGGAAAAGAAGAAAAAGGAGATAGAGAGGTGGGAAAAGCAAGTAGAAGGTGTAAGAACGGAGGGGCAGGTTTGGAAGGTAGTGAACATGGGGAGGAAGAAGAAAAGGAGGCTAAATGAGAGAATAGAAATAAGGGAATGGGACGAGTATTTTAGGGGGTTACTAGGAGGAGTGGAATGGAGGGTGAGAAAGGGAGGAGAGAGAGGGAGGGAAGCGGATGAAGAGGGGGAGTTGGGGCGGGAAGAAATAGAAAGGGTGGTGAGGAATTTAAAGGACGGAAAGGCAGGGGGGGAGATGGGATTCAAAACGAGGTATGGAAGTATGGAGGAGAGGAGGTGATGGAGTGGTTGTGGGTAGTGTGTAATATGGTGTGGAGGGGGGAGGGTTGGCCAGAGGGGTGGAAAGAAGGGGTAGTGGTTCCGGTGCTGAAGAAAGGGGCGGGGGAAAAGTGGAAGACCATAGGGGAATTACGCTGACACAGACGGCGTACAAGATTTACGCCTCTGTGTTGGCTGAGAGACTAAGGGCGGATGTGGAGGGGAGGGGTTTGCTGCCACCGAGTCAGGAGGGGGGTTGGATGTATAGATAATATATATGTGTTCAATTATCTGGTGAACAGGCAGGTGGTGCGGAAGGAAAGGAAGATGTTGATTTTGTTCGTGGACCTGAAGGCTGCGTTTGACTCGGTGGACACGGGGGTGCTGATAAAGGCGATGAGGAAGAGGGGGGTGAGGGAAGGGCTGGTGGAGAGGTGCGGAGAAGTGCTGCAGGAGACAGTGTGTAGGGTACGGGTGGGGGAGGAGGAAGGGGAAATGTTCTGGACAGCGAGGGGGGCGAGGCAAGGGTGTCCTCTAAGTCCAAGCCTGTTCACGCTGCTGATAGCAGACATGGACGAGGAGTTAGAGAAGGGAGGATGGGGGGAAGTAAAACTAGGGGGGAGGAAAAGATACACGCTAGCATATGCTGACGATGTGGCTGTGCTAGTGGAGGATGAGGAGGGGATGGGGGAATGATAGGAAAGTTGGAGAAATATATGGATGGGAAGGGGCTACAGGTAAATGTGGAGAAGACGAAGATAATGAGGTGTAGGAGGGGAGAGGGGAGGTGGAAAAAATGAAATGGAGATGGAAGGGTAAAGACCTGGAGGAGGTGAGGAGTTACAAATACCTAGGATACACAATAATGGGGGGTGGGGGGCAGGATGAGCATGTTGAGGAAAGAGTGAGGAAAGGGGCAGCGGTGATGGGGAAGGTGTGGGGGTTGGGGAAACGATTATTCGGGAAAGACTGGGGCAGAAGGATATGGTTATTCGATAGGTTGGTATGGGCGGTGGTGGGATATGGGGTGGAGGTGTGGGGGTGGAAGGAAAGGGGGAAAGTGGAGGCGCTGCAGGACAGGTTCTTGAAGTGGGTGTTGGGGGTGGATAGGGACACGCCTGGATATATGGTAAGGGAGGAGTTGAAAAGGGGGCTGTTGAGGGGTAGGGCAGGGATGAGGGCGTGGGGGTTTGAAAGAAAATTGGAAGAGGGAGAAGGAGGGGAGCTAGCGATGTTGTGTTGGGAGAAGATGAAGGGGAAGTTTAATAGGGGAAAGTTGTTGGGGGGGTGGGAAAAGGAAAGGGAACAGTTCTTCAGGGAAAGGGGGTGGACAGTTGAGGAGGTAGAAAGGGGATGGGAAAGGGGGGAGGTAAGAGGTGAGGAGATAGTGGACAGGGAAAGGAAGATGCAGGAGGATGAGAGGTGGAGGAAGATAGGGGAGTCGAATTATAACAAGTGGTATGGGAGGGTCCGGGGATCCCGGGATATTTAATTAAGGCTGGGGGGAGAGTAGATGGCAAAGGGTGGCCAAGTTTGGGTTGGGAAATGGAATGAGAGGGGGGAGGTATTGGGAGGAGGGGGAGAAAAGGAGGTGCAGGGTATGTGGCTGGGGTGAGGAGTCTTGGGAGCATGTGTGGGAGGTATATATGGGGTGGGGAATAGAGAGGGGATGGCAAGAGATGGTGGACGAGGTTTTGGGGGAGGAGGGACAGGGAGAGGAGTGGTTAAGAAGTTTAGAGGAAAGAAGGGAGGCGTGTGGAGGAAAAGAGGGGTGAGTGGTGAGGTGAATGAAGAGATGGGAGTGAAAGGGCGGCGAGTGGAAGCGAGGGTCCGGGAGGGGGAGAGGAGACGGGAGAGCGGACGAGCGAGCGAGCGAGAGAGCGAGCGAGCGATAAGGATAGATTATAGAGTAGAGTTAAGAATAGGTTAAGGTAGGAATAAGGAGGAGGAGCAGAAATAGAATAAGGTAGATTTAAGTGATTATGTATGGGAAGATTATAATCCTTAGGGGATTAATAAAGTTTATATATATTAATGGTTAACAGTCTGAGATGCCTACGCTATTGCTTCGCCGTTCGTCGGTCAGATCGCCCTATCCCACTCGATTTTGATGTGTTTTGTTCGGTCTCTCCGTCGCGCGGCGCGACGATGTATGTGCCTACTGCAGCCAATAACCAAAATACGTGTGCCCCGTCTTTAAAAGTGTGCTCAAATAGGTGACTCGCGACCAATCGTCACAGCGACGGACTGCATCGCTCGAGACCGCCTGCTAGGAATCTTCTGTCGACCGGGCAATAGTACCTCTGTTGAAGACGAATTGAACAATGTGATATACGATAATATTTGATTTCATGTGAGATCTACGGTTTATCAATATTTCACCATTTTCAATGTAACAAAATATCGTATATTGTATCAATTTGTCTCACAAAGAGCTTCAATATTATGAATAAAATAATATAGCATTGCATTTAATGAAATTGACTTGACCCTATGTTATTCCGGTTCTGTCCCAATATTTTTGGGATTCACTATATAGTGTATCGGTAGAAGTACAAATTGTAATTTTTATCGTACTGTTTCAGATATATAAGGCTATGAAACGCCTGGCGTACCGGCGCCATGGAGAAAGAGACTGTGGCAGTGGAGGTGCCTGGCGCGGTGGCGGCAGAAGCGGAAGAGGCCGGGTTGGATACGACCAACGAGGAAGAGGCCGAGGAGGATGGGGCGAAGGGAGAAGAGGCCGGGGTGGTTGGTGGCAAGGTGGAAGCGGCCGGGGAGGGTGGGGCCAAGATGGAAGAGGCCGGGGGGGGGGGGTGGGGGTGGACACAAGGTGGAAGAGGCCGCGGAGGGTGGGGCCACGGAGGAAGTGGCCGAGGGGGGAATTTTTATTTATGTCAAAATTTTATGACGTACTGAAAAAATAAAAAAAATTGTTTATAAATGTGTGTCATGAGTTTTATTTATTGCAGTTGTTCGAAAAGTACCTTTACAAATAATTTTTGTCTTCGCAATTATGAAATATACAAACTTCCTTTTTCATCTTATTAAACTTGCGCCGGTGTGGATCGACTCACGTGATTCTACGTTCCGCGAGTACAATTGCCATTGCAGGCACATGTGACCACTGACAGAATCAGTGGTACCGCACTTTACAATGCGGTGCGACACATGACCGATAAAATCTATTATTTCCTTTGTCACTTTTTTGGTAAACTTATGCTTGCGTGGATCGACTCGCGTGATTCTACGTTCCGCGAGTACAAGTGCCATTTCAGGCACATGTGACCACTGACAGAATCAGTGGTACCGCACTTTACAGCGTGGTGAGACGACGAGAATAGCCCCTCTCTTCAAATTTAGTCATGCTTATGTCGCAAGGGCATAACGTAATCCTGTGCTTCGTTTCTTTTTACAGTCCACATTTTACATTTTATTTGTGAAACCGGCCAATAATATAATCGCGTCCCTTCGGAAACAATAAAATCTTTTAAAACTGAAGATGGGCAGGGTTTTTCAAACAGATTATCGGCAGCTACTTTCCGTTTGTGACCTGTTACATTGTACACCTGTTCCGTCCGTATTTGCACTATATTTACAATGCGAATGATCGTTCCATCCTTCAGCATGAAACAATTATTTCTATTGTCATCGCAATGTATATAATACCCATCACTTTCCAATTTTTTGTACTGCGTCACAGTTTTGCTTGAGAAAATGGGCAATAGTGGTCCATTGTGATGGGAACCTTTACAAATATATTTTCCCAGTATTGCTGATGATTTTAGAACCGATCCCCGCTGCAGTTCTCCATAACGTCTTGCCAATTGCTGCAATGGTTTATCTGATTTTCTAATTAACTTCTTCAAACTACCTAAAAAGTTTTCAATAGGAAATGCGCTAAAATTGTCCAACACTCCAAATTTTCGAACGTCATTGCACAAATGGAGTAAGTTGTGGACATTGTGAGAAATATATTGTTTCCCATACAATACCTCGAAATGATCAACAAAGTATTCTAATAATTCCTCAGCATATTTAATATTCTCTTCACTATTAATTAACATAGGGCTAACTAACACACTGACAGCCCCGTGCAGTGTTAAAAAATGTTCGTATATATTTTTCGCGAGTACACGTTTCAGTACATTAGGACCTGTGTACAGTAGAAATTGGCGAAATTTCGTAGCTTTCCAGTAATTGAGATCCGTCAAACTTCTCGGTTTTCGCGAAAACTCACGCGGTACAGAAATTCCAGCCAATATTAAATGTTCCGATATCAAGTTCTTAGCTTGTCCACCAATCCTTACGTTTAACGGTCCCTTAATCCACAATAGCAAGAGTTTCTTCATAACTCCCAGACAAATTAAGTGCATATAGTCTGGGGCACATTTGATACTAACCCAATATTTGGCACTTTTAACAAAGTACTTGTAACCTTTATGGTAATCTTCGTCGGTTTGTCGTAGAAAATCTTCGTCTGTTCTCAGTGTATCAGGCACTTCGCTGTAAGGGAAACACGTAGTTTTGTTAACTGATTTCCCAACAAATGTGCATTTCGAACAGCTCGAAAAGCCTGTATGGCCTTTTGTATATAATACAAACGATTTCGCTGGAGCATCGCAGATAATTTTTGTTAACGTAATAGAAAAATTATTATTATCATAAATAAACCCATTGTTTATGAAATATGTTATTTCATCAATAAATTTGTCCAACAGCTCGTTGGATGACTCTGGTTTCTTATACCCATAATAGATTCCAACAATCTGTATTCGTTTTAAAATTGTATCCGATACTAATATGGGCCAGAAACTGTTGGAGGAGGACCTTGACAACGGCAAGCCATCAATATTTAAAGAGAGATCTATATATTATACGCTAATATTTGCCTCAACGTACATTTGAGCATAAAATTTTAGCATCTGTTCTACACCAAGATGTAAGTAATCTCCCCCTATTTTGGTACAATTACTTGTACGGGGAGTGTGTAACAATGTCCTGGCATCTTTCGGGAGTAAGCATTTGGGCACGTACGATAAAAAAATACTCAAAAGTTCGTTGATGGCTTTATGAGTAATATTATTTCGTAGTGCCCAGTTGGACAAATCCTGTCTTAATGTCGCAGGGCTCTCCGGTTCATTGTAATCAACAATATAATTCGCTGATTCATCATCGGATGTGTCATAATCCAGTATGCAATGATAGTGTTCATTATTATCATCAAATAATGAATGAGTGTCTTCTTCTTCATCACTTTCACAAATATCATTGTTGTGTATATTCCTCAAATGGTCATTGTCGGTGCACGGTACTTCATCGCAAGACTCGTACACTTCCTGCGAACTATTTAGTTCAGAATTTTTATATTCTAAGTAGTGTGAAGAGGTAGGAAGCTCATCAGTTGCCAATTCCGCATCAGATTGATTTCGTTGGCTTTCAATATCCTTCAAATATTGCTGAATTCTCCTCCTTTGATGTCTATCAGAACATAGACTATAGTCTTTCCTAATACGTTTGTTGTCCGCCATAATAACCTGAACATATTTCATATACAAATGAGAAGTTAATTATAACAATTTGTTAAACACTATATGGCTGCACTACGGTATGACCCAACCAACGGAATGAACTGAAGTTTTTAGGGTTTGGGCGTGAGGGGGAGAGAACCTCTAATATAAAATTTCAGCTGCGGGTACTTGTTAGTTTCTGAGATATTAATAGAAAACCTACGCAAAATACATTGAAATTTACCTATACAGACGTTACTAACACAACCATCTTCTCGTCGCCGTCGATTGTTTCGCAGTCGACGATAGGTATAATGTATAAGGATACGGTAACATAAACTGGACGCAAGCCAGGTGTATAAATAAATGTATGTAATCAAAACGTGTCGATCATTTCCAGAATCTGTCAGATTTACTTTTCAGTTAGGTTTTGCGTACGAACTCATACATTATTGCTGTTGACTTATTCCGAGACAACGCATTCGACTTTCCAATAGGGGTGTGCGGATCGTCCCGAGGCTCGGATTCCCGGCCCTCGGGACGGGTCGGAAAAGTTTCGGGCAGGATCGGGCGGGTCTCGATACTATCGTATTGCTCGAGATCCCGAGGCCCTCGGGATCCCGAGACTCGTTTCGGGCTACAAGCATGACGTCAGCTCGGCAAAACTCGGACGCGATCGGGTCGAAAGCCAGCTATTGGCGGCTATGCTTGTAGCCCGAATCGAATCTCGGGATCCCGAGACTGTCTGGATCTCGAGCAATAGGTACGAATGTATCAGGATCCCGCCCGATCTCGCCCGAAAGTTTCCGGCCCGTCCCGAGCCCGAAAAGTCGGGTACCCGCACACCCCTGCTTTCCAATGTCTCTCGGGTCTCACGAAGAAAATAGTGTAGGTCGTTCTGTAAACTTTTTTTTGTTATCTTGCAATGAAAATCCAAAAAACCCGTTTGTAGATTTAGGTAAGTTGTGTACATGCTGAAAATTTCATCAAAATCGGGTAACGCTGCTCTGAGCTACAAACGTTTAAAGATCGCAGAATAAGGTTGAAATTCGCGGAAATTTACGAAATCAGCGATTTTCGACCTTATTCTGCGAACGTTTGTAGCTCAGAGCAGCGTTACCCGATTTTGATGAAATTTTCAGCATGTACACAACGTACATAAATCTACAAACGGGTTTTTTGGATTTTAATTGCAGGATCACAAAAAAAAGTTTAAAAAACGACCTTCACTATTTTCTTTGTTATTCCGATCAATTGCAATTTTTTCCAAAACGACAAAACATGTCACGTCGCAAACTAATCCTAGCTTCTAAAAAAAATCAAGTCGTTTGGATTAAATTTAAAAAAGTTATGCGATTTTAAAAAGTGTCCGAATATTTTCAAAAGTCACTGTAGGTAGATTTCAATGTATTATGCCGAAAGTTTTTTTATTAATATCTCAGAAACTAACAAATACCCGCAGCTGAAATTTTATATTAGAGGTTCCCTCCCCCTCCCGCCCAACTCCTCAAAATTTCAGTTGATTCCGTTGGTTGGGTCATACCGTAGTATATCCAACTATATACTTGAAATGATCTATCAGCAGTGGTACTTACCAGATGTTAAAACGCAAATTAGTTATATTTTCTGCGAGACAATGTAATGGGCAATTGTGGACAATGCACGTCCAGAATTGAAACGAGGTTCGCGCCGTGATACCATGTTTTTCAAATATATATAACAAAACACTAATACGAAGTATAAAAAGGATAAAAAAAAGTAAGTATAATATAATGTAAAAAAGAAACTAACTCGAACTACAAGCGCTGTTCAAAATCAGAGATGCTTGTTCTTTCAGAGTTTACTTCGATTTAACGAGCGATCGCACGCAGGGTTGGCCGAAAGCAGGGGCGACAGGGTTGACACGATCTCTTCGCGTTGAGATAACATGATGTCACATAGACCTAAGTATGTACATATACACTGTATACACTCGAAAGCGTATCTCCACTCATTTGGAGACACTCTTACAATTAGAAACATCAAACTTAAGAACTTCTCTTTGAAATCAGAGTTTCTCTCAGGAAACGCACGGGATGCGTGGTGTGTCCATAGACCGCTTTGTGAAAGCTCTAAATGCTAAATAATATCGTGATGTAATCTCTTCTTCATTCAAGCCTATTTCACTATTATTTTTTTGTAATGCTTCAGCTTCTTTCCGAGCTTGCAGTGTTATTCGTGCAAGTGTTTCAAGGTCACTATCGTTAGTAGTTAAGCTAAGCCGATTCTAAATCAACGCGTGGCGAGGGGGTGAAGCGGGGCGAGGGGGTGAAGCGGGGGGAGGGGGGAACCGCACCGTTGGCGAGGGGGTGAAGCGGGGGAGGGGAGAACCGCACCGTAGGCGAGGGGGTGAAGCGGGGCGAGGGGGAACCGCACCGAGGACGAGGGAGAGGCGGGTGGGGGAAGGCGACCCGTGGAGGTGGGGGCGAGTCAATGGAGGGGGAAGCGGTCCCATGGAGCGTCTGGAGGGGGCCGCGACCCTGGAGCAGGTGGAGGGGGTACCACCGATGACTCGTCGCGCGTCGTAGGAAGCGACCCGCAACCCTCTTATCGCCCCAAGGCCAGATCGCACCCCGATATCTGCGATCGCGTAGATGAAATTTAACACCCGTATTTTCTTAGCGCGTAATAACCGCGCCAAAAACATATACTGGTTGACTTCTCAGAATACGTAGGTACGACGCGTAGAAGATGATGCAAGTCGAAACATGCATTTTGGTATGACGTGATTACCACAAACAGATATCTGTAACGATGGAAGGTCAAGTTCAGGGCATCGGGGCGCGCTATCTCGGAACCGCGAAACTTCAAAGCGGCGACGTTCGTGCAAGGAGCGCGATACAAGGCGTAGAAGATGCAAGTCGAAACCTACATGTTGTTATGGCGCGATAACCGCGTCAAAAACATATCACTGTAACGATGGAAGGATGATTCGCGAGAATAATGCGCAGCATCGGGGCGCGCTATCTCGGACCGCGAAAAGTCAAAGCGGCGACGTTTGAACAAGGAGCGCGAGAGAGAGGTACCATATCGCTCTCCCTCTCCCTCCCACGCTCTAGGAACATAGTCAAAACATATGGACATCGAAGGTCAATTTTCGACATCTTATGCAATATAGGGTATGACGCGTAGAAGATGCAAGTCGAAACCTACATATTGTTATGGCGCGATAACCGCGTCAAAAACATATCACTGTAACGATGGAAGGATGATTCGCGAGAATAATGCGCAGCATCGGGGTGCGCTATCTCGGACCGCGAAAAGTCAAAGCGAACCGACGCGTGTCAGGTTGCGATAAGGATGATGATGAAAGGTAAACTTTCGAGAAAGTCGCCACTTGCATTGTGGTATGACACACCGAAAACTATAGAATTGTAGCGATGGAAGGTCAAGTTCCGAGAATAATGCGCAGCATCGGGGCGCGCTATCTTCGAACCGCGAAACTTCAAAGCAGGCCGGCGTGCTTTTGGTTGCGAAGGGAAATTTTCGAGAAGAATATGATGAGTAAAAGCGCGATATGACGTAAGATAGAATTCAAGGTACCCCCTTGCAAGGAGACAAGGATGCAAAGGGTCGGGAGATTTTAGGTAGGGATGTTCGTAGATATAAAGCAGCTCGCATCTTTGACAGGACAAAGTCGCGAATGGTAACGCGGCGGATAGAGTCCTTTATTTCAAGCGATTGCATACGTGTAAAGAACAAAAAACATGGAAACGTTCAAGAACGCGTTTGTGTTGTTGTCTCGGATGTCCGAGTTTTTGAGAACCACCGCGGAATTCCGCGATTGGTTGGACAGGTGCGACGAGACGATACGTTACATCGTCGCGTATCAACGAGGCGAACGCGTGCCGGTGTGGGAGAAGCAGTGGCTGGTGTCAGTGCTCGCGCGAACACAAACATTGCGCGCGATAGTGCGAGGACGGTTATCGCGAGGAGGGTGCGGGCTCGCCGCTCGAGTGACGTCACCCAAGGTCGTGTGGGAGGAACTTGAAACCGCGTTCGAAAAGCGTTTGTTGACCGGGGCTGTGATAAACGTGGAGGTCGTCGATCCACGCACATTCTTTCAGAATGCCCGTCGAACGGTGATTTCGCGCGTTACGAACGCTATTACGAAGCACCGCAGCTTATCAGTGAACACCGTGCTAAACGCGGAATTCATGTTGCGGGACGAGACGGACGTAAAGAGTTTCGCGACGCGTAATCACGTACTCTTTATGTCGTCGAATGTTCACGAGTGGTACACGAAACAAGTGGTTGCTCCGACGTTGATCGCGATGGAGGAATTTCAGGAGCGCAAGAGTGGATGGACATTACAGGCAGTACAAAATCCCGTGATCAACGTAAACAAACACAATTCATTGCGCGCCGGGTGCGACGTACCGCTTCCGCGAGCGGTCATCGTGAAAAGAGCAGTGGTGAACGTTCGGTGTAACAACACGTGCTTCTTGTGGTCGGTCGTCGCAAGTTTGTTTCCTGCCGATACGAATGGGGACAGGATTGCGTCGTATCCACCCTACTCGACGGTGCTTCGTACGGACGGTGTGACACTTCCCATGTCCATGGATCAGGTACAGAAATTCGAGGCAGCCAACGATGTTTCCATCAACGTGTACCTGTGGTCCAACGAGGATGGTTGCGTACCTCTACGCGTGTCCAGCAACAAGCGGAAAGGGAGACACGCGAACGTGCTGCTGGTTCAGGACCCCAAGGATTCGCAGCGATACCATTTCGCGTGCATCCGCAGTCTTTGCCGCTTGATTTCCCGACAACTTAGCAAACACGGGCATCAAGTATTCGTTTGTGATAGGTAAGCAAATAAGAATAATCATAAAAAAAAAAATAAAAAAAAATGAGAGCAGCGAATTTAACGTCGGCCGGCCTCGATCGGTTTCGAAGACGATGCGCGGTTGGAGATAATTCGTCACGGCGATGCCGGCGAAGATGAGTCAAGGATGATATACGTTGTTGAGTCGAGAAACGCAACGTAAACAAAGGGCCATGGCGTGACTGCTGGGCCGAGGAGAAATCGCAGGCATTCGATCTACAATTGTCAGCTGAGTCGGACGAATTGGTCTTCGACAGAGCTGCATTGACATTGGGTTTTTTTTTTGTTTCGTTTTAGGTGCCTCAACGTTTTCTCGTCGGCGGAGCGATTGCAGCGGCACACCGTGGATTGTCGGCGCTTGAACGAGTGCGCGGTGCAATTGCCGTCCGAAGAGGAGAAAATTTTGCGGTTCCAGCATCACGAACGCAAGGAACGCGTACCGTTCGTCGTCTACGCGGATTTTGAGTGCGTGCTGGAGGATTTCGAGCAGCCAGCGATGGATCGTCGGCGCACGTCCGCGTATCAACGACACAGAGCTCACAGCGTAGGATACTACGTACAGTGTTCCTACGACGAGTCTCTGTGCCGATACCGAGCGTATCGCAGCGACACCGATTGCGTGCAGTGGTTTGTGCGGGAACTACGTGAATTCGCGAACGTCGCGTACTCGTGTTTACGCACCAAGGAACCTATGACACCGTTAACGAAACAACAGTGGCGGAGTTTTCACGAAGCAACCGCGTGTCACGTGTGCGGAGGACCCTTCGACCGAGGTGAGGACGACAGGAAAGTGCGCGATCATTGTCACTCGACGGGCGAGTACAGGGGAGCGGCGCATAGATCGTGCAACTTGCGCTACCAACGTTCGTGCACGATACCCGTGGTGTTCCACAACCTGTCCGGCTACGACGCGCACTTTGTGATCAAGGAGTTGGCAGACGCGTTCAAGGGAAAGATCAGCCTCCTACCGATAACCAAAGAATGATACATATCGTTTACGAAGGACGTGGAGGACCTCAAGGGCGAGCGCAAGGATTGGCGAAGAACGGTGAAGTTTCGATTCGTAGATTCCTTCAAGTTCTTGGCCACGAGTCTGCAGAAACTGGCGTCGGATCTCGGGAAAGACAGACTAACGATTCTTCGACGCGACTTTCAACATCTCCCGGACGAGAACTTCGATCTCCTCACCAGAAAGGGAGTCTTTCCGTACGATTACGTGGCGTCGTACGAAAAGTTGAACGACACGCGACTACCGCCTCGCGACGCGTTCTACAATCGCCTGAACGATAGCGACGTATCGGAGTCTGAGTACGCGCACGCAATCAATGTGTGGAACAGTTTTCGTATACAGACATTAGGCGAGTACAGTGATTTATACCTGAAGACGGATGTGCTGTTGCTCGCCGACGTGTTCGAAAACTTTCGCACCGACTGTATCGCGAGCTACGAACTAGACCCCGCGCATTACTGTACGTTACCGGCGTTCACGTGGGACGCGATGTTAAAGTACACGCGCGTCGAATTGGAACTGCTGACCGACGTGGACATGCTGTTGTTCGTGGAGCGCGGTATACGCGGTGGCTTGAGCCAGTGTTCGCACAGGTACGCGCGCGCCAACAACAAACACCTGCCTGCGGGAATGTACGACGCGTCGCAACCATCAACGTACTTGATGTACTTTGATGTGAACAATCTGTACGGATGGGCGATGTCGCAGGCGATGCCGTACGGTGGATTCCGATGGCTGGACGAGGCGGCTGTGACCGAGTTGCACGTGAACTCGTTGCCGACGGACGATGGACCAGAGGGATACCTGCTGGAAGCGAATCTGGAGTATCCGCGGGACATCCACGACGAGCACGCGGACCTTCCGTTCTGTCCTGTGCGCGAGCAAGCACCCATCGGTAAGGAAACCAAACTGATCGCCACGCTCTGCGATAAGGAAAGATACGTGATCCACTATCGCTATCTGAAGCAGTGCATTCGACACGGACTTCGCATATCGCGAATTCATCGGGTGTTGCGATTCGATCAGTCGCATTGGTTGCGCGACTACATCCGATTGAACACGGACTTGAGGACGCGAGCCACCAGTGATTTCCAGAAAACGCTCTACAAACTGATGAACAATGCAGTGTACGGGAAAACGATGGAGAACGTTCGAAAGCGAGTGGACGTGCGACCAGTGACGCGGTGGGACGGTCGTTACGGTGCAGAATCGTTGATCGCGAAACCGAATTTCCACAGTCGCGCGATATTTTCCTAAAACTTAGTCGCTATCGAACTGCGTAAACTATTAGTGAAATTCGATAAACCGATATACGTGGGGATGAGTGTGTTGGACGTATCGAAAGTGTGCCTATACGAATTTCACTACGACTATATGCGCGTAAAGTTTGGTGATAGGTGCAAAGTGTTGTACACGGACACCGACAGTTTGATGTACCAGCTACGGAGCGACGACGCTTACGAAGAGATAAAAAGTGACGTCAGTGCGCGCTTCGATACGAGTGATTACGCGGTGGACAATGCGTACGGTATGCCGCGCGTGAACAAGAAGGTGCCGGGCTTGATGAAAGACGAAAACAACGGTGCCTTAATGACAGAGTTCGTGGGACTGCGGTCCAAGATGTACGCGATTCGAGTGTGCGACGCGTCGACTGGAACAACGGAAACGAAAAAAGTGAAGGGTGTGAAAAAGAACGTGGTCGCGAACGAGATACGTTTCGAGGACTATGTGCGATGTCTTCGCGAGCACGCGGAAACGACGATTCGGCAGAACCATATCCGTGCGCGATTGCACGACGTCTATTCCGTGAACGAGTGTAAGACCGCGCTCAGCCCGTACGACGATAAGCGATACGTACTTCCCGACCAGGTCGGCACCCTTCCGTGGGGACACTATCGGATTCCCGAGTGTGATAACAACAGTGATAGTGATAGTGATAGTGATACATGTATGGATATGTCGTTGTGTGTGTGTGTGTGCGTGCGTGCGTGCGTGCGTGCGTGCGTGCGTGTGTGTGTGTGTGTGAATATATATATATATATATATATATATATATATATATATGTATACGTTTTAGTAACGTCGCGTACGATATTTTTTGCTATGTATACGAGTATGATGTACTGTATGAACGTAGAGGGGTTTTTTAGTGGGTATGCCAGAAATGGAGAGTCCCACATAACCCCGAAATAACAGTTGTCGGGGTATGCGTAATGCAATTCCCCCTCTTTAAAAAAAAAAAAAAAAAAAAAGTATGCAATGGATGGACGCAGCGAGGACAATGAAATACACTTTATCGTAAGTGTTTCTAGTGAATAATGTATGAAATAGATTAAGTATAATAGAAACCGCGGAAGCTAATGTAAATACTTTACAAAATGTTTATGTGTGTATGAAAAGTATTAATTTGTTTTTGTCGTAATATACGTATCTATAATAGGAAACATTCAATGAAATAATAATGTACGAGCATTCTTTATTTTCGCTTGAAATACAAAGAAGAAATGTAACTTCTGTATATATATATATATATATATATATATATATATATATTGAATTAATAAAGAGGTGCTGTTGCGTCACAGAACATCCTTTTCTTGTATCCACGAGTTCTTGGACGAGTCGAATCCCAACCATTTCACGTACCTGGTTTTCACCTGGTTTCCCTTGCGACGAATAATCTTCTCGATCAGATAGACGTCCGGATTTGCGACCGAATGCAGTTCGTGCTCGTAGAATCGACCCGAGATCGGCTCTCCCGCGGAATCGCGTAGAACGTACGTTACAGGTTGCGTTCGTCGTACCGCGGTGATCTCGAACACCTCGGTCGACCAGTTCGGCGTGTATCCCTTCTCGAAGATCGTCTTGAATTTGCTCACGCGTACTTTATCGCCAACGTGGAATTTCGCCGGTCTTCGTCGTCGTCGTTGCTCGATATCCGTCGATGATATGTCGAATACGAACGGTAAACGATTCGCGGAGGTCACGTCGACGGGTCGCGCGTTGATCGTACGATGTTTACGATGATTTTAGGTGCGCACGAGCGCAGGTAGCAGATCCAACCAGCGATAGGACGCGTTCAAGGAGAATTGTTTCCACATTAGATTCTTCAGCGTACGATTGAAACGCTCAACGATCGACGCTTTCATCACGCTGTACGTCGAGTAGTGGTTGATCCCGCGAGACTTTACGCATCGTTGAAATTCCGCGTTGTAAAACTCCTTTCCCATGTCGGTTTGTAGATTTCGCGGACATCTACCGCTTCGTCGCAACACGGTTGCGAACGCCTCGGTCACGTCGCGCCCGCTTTTCGTTTTCACGGGTACGGCCCACGCGTACTTGCTGAATGTATCGATGATCGTGAGTATGCAGTTGTAGCCACGATTATGGGTCGCGTACGCGCGCATTTCCACCAAATCCGCCTGATACAGATCGTCGTAGCCTCGAGTAACTACGCGTCTCCGCGGAAAATTTCGTCTCGCTGGAGCGTGCAGTTCGTCGACCAATTGTATTCGCTCCTTACTCGTTCCCATAGGTAGCGGTGCTGGCGGTGCTGGCGGTGGCTGCGAAGGTAACGTTCCACGATCAGCAGCAGGTTCTGTACCAGGCACTCGAAGCACGTACGGTGTTGGCTGGGTGTGTCGTTGTCGTCGTCGTCGTTGTCGCTCATCGTCGCGCTTCCTTTCGGTTCTGTACCGACACGATCGGTGCCGCAAGCGCGTCGAGTCTATCCTTCAAGTGATCGAAGCGTCGTTGCATCGTGGTATTTATCGTGATCTCCAGGTCACGGATACGTTCATCCAACGCGGTATTTATCGCGGTCGTCGAAGCGTTCAGTCGCTTCGTCGTCAATTCGTACATGTCTTCCTCCATAGTGTTGAGGGCACGTCCGACGGTACGTTCCACATCATCCACGTATCGTTTCGTCGCAGCGTCGGTATCCTCCTCCGGATGTGCCACGCGACGTATCTTGCGTTCCATAGCGTCGAACGTTGACCGATCGGTATCCAGACACAGCGCGTTCTCCCGCACGTAATTCGCGACGTACAGATTCCGCGAGCGAATCGTCTCCGTGCGTTGATCGTTGTCGTCATCGTCGTCGGCAGCAACGGCGATGCCGTGCAAAGATGCTCCAAACTTGTTCACCGACATGCTGTAGGACGGTGATCGCGAACGAGACTGACGCGTCGTCGATCCAACCGATCAATTTACGATGAGACCGGCTTTGCGAAGTTCCTCCAAGATGGATGCGATTTCGTTATCGTGACCGGTGTGTCCGGCATCGCGTGACGCCACGAGCAATCGTAGTCTATCGACCAATTCGTTCGGATCGTCCGAGTACACGTAATCGATCGCGTTATCGGTAACCGTCATCGCGTCGTCGATGGGTAATCCGCGACCTTCGTGTGTGATCCCGCCGACGTTGCGGTTTCCACTACTCAACAACACCGACACGATATTCCTGTACTTGTAGCCCTTGTTGCCTAGCGTGGGCTTCCTAACCGAATGGTCCCGTCGATGCGCGTTCGTCGACAACAAGATGTCGCGGTACGCGTCGAGATCATCGCTCGTGTACGTCTGCTCCTTAGGCGCTCGCATGAACAGCAGTTCGTACAAGCCTCGAGTACCCGCGTATCGCTTGTCCTTCACGATAACGTCGTCGTTCTCGCCGATGGTGAGCACGGAATCACCGATTCTCAGCTTTTCGTCGTCGCCTAGGTACACGCCGTACACGGTGTCGATCAGTTTCTTGGTGTCGGTGAAGAACAAGAGCAGATATTCCCGCGACAGCGGTCCGCTGACGTTTCGGGTATACGCGTCAAGGTTGTTGACGGCGGCGGTGGTGGTGGTGGTGGTGGTAGTGGTGGTGTTTGGATCGACGACATCTCGAATCGTTTCACCGTGGTCCAGATCGTGTTCCTCGGTTGTTTCGTAGACGGTGCTGTCGCCGTAGTCGTCGTCGTCGTCCGAATCCGGAAGCGGAGTCGTTTCGGGACGTATCGTCGCTTCGACTGTGGGCGGAGTAAAGGATAAACATTTCTTCTTCAAACGTTGTTTTCGCTTCGGTGGTATCGTTGTACTCGTTTGTAACGCCGCAGTGTTCTCCACCAAGTGTTTCAGCGGTTCGACGATCGGACGCGCGCTCTCCTCCGCAGCAGCTTTCGTCGACATTTTACCGAGTTTCAGGCTCATATACTTCTTTTGTATAGCGTCGCTGATTTCAGCAATTTTCTTCTTCGTCTCGACGTCTCGCGGCTGTTGTCTACGACGCCGTTTCAATCCTCGTTGTTGTTGTTGTTGCGTGTTCTCCATGTTGACACCACTAGTCGTTGCGTCGTTGGACATCTTGGTGTTGCTCGACGAAGGACTCGCGATCTACTGAGGTCCGCGCGCTACCACAAACTCGTTAAATCCTCGTCGATACCGACCATCGTACATGGCACGATCCTTATCGATGACCACGAAATCATAGCGTCGTCTCCAACATCTCGCGCACAGGTCGTTGAACGCCTCGAACGTCATGTCCGTGTTCACGTGATCGTTGTACACGCGACGCAAGTTCGTCCCATCCTGTTTGAACAGCACGAGAAAATTCACGTTGTCCTTGATCAAGTGTTTCGGTATTCGCGCGTAAGATTGGCACAGGTAAAAGCAATCCACGTTCGCGTGCCTGCCAATGGAGAAGTATTCGCGGATCGCGTTCTGTTCGTCGCACGCCACGTCGTCGAACACGAAGATCGAATCGGGTAGAGCGTCTCTCGGTTTTTGGCGCGGTTATTACGCGCTAAGAAAATACGGGTGTTAAATTTCATCTACGCGATCGCAGATATTGGGGTGCGATCTGGCCTTGGGGCGATAAGAGGGTTGCGGATCGCTTCCTACGACGCGCGACGAGTCATCGGTGGTACCCCCTCCACCTGCTCCAGGGTCGCGGCCCCCTCCAGACGCTCCATGGGACCGCTTCCCCCTCAACTGACTCGCCCCCAACTCCACGGGTCGCCTTCCCCCACCCGCCTCCCCCTCGTCCCGGTGCGGTTCCCCCTCGCCCCGCTTCACCGCCTCGCCGACGGTGCGGTCCCCCCCCCCCCGCTTCACCCCCTCGCCACGCGTTGGTTTAGAATCGGCTTAGCTTAACTACTATCGTTTAAAGCTTTGTCGAAATTATGTAATTGTTCTTTATAAATGCTCGCTATTTTGTATATCATTCTCTTCAAATGTCGTAAATCCGGAAAGTGAGGTGCCAAAATCTCAATGGCTAAAAAATTGCACTTACATAGTTCAGGGTTTATGTAACAACCATGAGAATGGCCAACATTTTCAGCATGCACTTTATTAGAACAGCTACTGATATGATTGTTCAACTTATGTACCTTTTTTAATGAGCATTCTAATAATCGTTTGAAGAAATCCTGTAAATTATTCAGAATTTCAACATCTTTTGTTTTACAAAGATAACTACAATGCCATGCTTTTGTCGTCTTCTTTGATTGCAATACAGGTAGAACGTTATAGCTTTCCCTTCCGAATTCAGTATGATTGATTCAGAACCGGTGAAAATATGGTACAAACTTTCCGCAAAATATGATTCCGAAGAAAATGTATGTCCGGATTCTCCACACAAAGCATTAATCCTGTCATCAACTTCTAAACATTTTGCTGCGCGCGTTAAGGAAACTTCCACTTTTTGTTTTCAATCTATCAACAGTTACCTCATTTTCAAAATGTACTTTTGCCTAATATGAAAGACCATTTTATTATACGCTCAGCTTCCAATCTACTTGCTTCTCCGGATGGCATGCTAATAATTTTTTAAAGTTTTCTAATATAAGTTTCTTTGTTATTTTTGGTTGCTATATTGTTATCTGTTACAGCAATATAAAGATACTTTTTTATTATTTTCCGAGCAGCACGACGTTTTGCTACTTTATTACAATCATCTCCTTTACGTATTTCATCATAATATACCTTCCGCTTTTTGGAGATAACTTCTTTATTTAGCTGATAATAATTTGTTTGTTTTCCGCATTTCACTTCTTTATTTGCGTCATAATGCAATGTTGCCTTTTTGATTATACCTTCTTTATTTAACTGATAATAATTTTTTCTTTATTTGCGTCATAATGCACTTTTCTCTTTTTTATTATACTTTCTTTATTTGCGTCATAATACACTTTTGCCTTTTTGATTATACTTTCTCTATTTAGCTCATAATAATTTTTTCCTTTCCTGCATTGCATTTCTTTATTTGCGTCATACTGCATTTTTTCATTTTTTATTATACCTGCTTTTCGTGCGTTATAATATTCATAATTATAAAGTTTTATGCCTTTCTCCCTTTTTTTAAAATCTTTGCCTTTATTTATGTTACACTCCCCTTTCTTTGCTTTATAAATAGCTTTTCTTTTAAAACTAATTTCCTCTTTATGTCGTTTATAATAATTAGACTTGTATTCTGTCTTATTATATGGTACGTATACATTGGTGATTTTGGACTGCGAAACAAATGGTGGATCTGTCTGAATTTTCTTTGTCACTAAGTGGTACATTTTGAACTGGGGATATTTCATCCTTTTCGTTAGGAATGTCACTTTGACCGATTTTAAATAGAGGATCATTTCCACAAGGAGGATTTTTATTAATTGTACTATCAATTGCAGATTCATATTCGTGCACACAACGTGTTAATTGTTGATCCTGAGTGCATGGAAAATGTTCTATACCATTAGATTGAAACATTTGGATCAAATGTTAACGCATCAACGCATGTTTGTACCTTACTTTGTCTGGTAATATATTGAATAATAACGAGACAGCAAATGCGATCGCAAAAACTCCGCAATCCCGACTGTTAGGTTGATCTTGTACATGTGGAAATTCAATCAATTCTTCGTCAATTTTGCCGTCATCTTTGTTCAAAAAAGGGTATAACTTCTCAAGATAAGTTTTATGATGATTATGCAACTTCGAGGAATTAAGAGAATCATAAATATAGACTCTTCTTTCATCATATTTATAAAAGCTACAAACCCAATGTCCCCCGGCATTGGTTTAAAAATTATCGCATTTGTGCAAAATCTGTATGTGATCCTGATTTTCAGGAACTGGTTGAATTGTATCAGGCAATTGAATTCTCCATGTCTCGTGTGGTTTATAAGTAGAGTTAACTTCTAATAATTTATGAAAATAATAATAATAATAATAACAATAATAATAATAATAATAATAATAATAATAATAATAACAACAATAATAATAATAATAATAATAATAATAATAACAATAATAACAATAATAACAATAATAACAATAATAACAATAATAACAATAATAATAACAATAATAACAATAATAATAACAATAATAACAATAACAATAACAATAACAATAATAATAATAACAATAATAATAATAATAATAACAATAGTAATAGTAATAATAATAACAATAACAATAACAATAATAACAATAATAACAATAACAACAATAACAATAGCAACAGCAATAGCAATAGCAATAGCAATAGCAATTGCAACGGCAACGGCAACGGCAACGGCAACGGCAACGGCAACGGCAACGGCAACGGCAATAGCAATAGCAATAGCAATAGCAATAGCAATAGCAATAGCAATTGTTACGTGAGGGCGTTAATTTTTAAGCGACCGAGCGGTTGAGTCTAATTTTCTCACGCAACGCTTAACGAATTTAAAGAGATTGTATAATTTTACTATAACCAAAGTTATTAAGCAAAAATCAGGATTATTTTTGGGTACGGCCTTTGTCTACAACCCATACAGGTTGCCCAGTCGGGATGTGGTACTTTGGTAGAGACAGGTTCGAACAGAATGAGACAGATTTAAATAAATATTACCATGTATTACAATAAATAACAAAAGGAAAATCGAAAGGTGGTACAAAAATGGGGAATTTACATGGATTTACGTTATGAATAGAGTCGAAGATGACTCGCGAATATAAAAGTACGAAATGAATAATATTGCTCCGGTGTTACAATTTAACGCAAGTATTTTTCGGACGACAATTGATCGTGGGAAACCCCACAACTCACTAAGTGAGTTGGATCAATGTTCGCGCGGTCGTGTGATACTACACATTCTAGATAAATAGTTCGAGGAAAATAGTGCGAACGGCGTGTTTATAATAATTGAATTCGTTACAATTCATAAATGCGGTACGAGCGGAAAAGGGATTAGACAAATTACCGAGGAAACCCACAACTCACTAAGTGAGTTGGATTATTTGTCTATTCCATAAAATGACATAGTAAAAATCACTCACCGATTTTACACGAAGATTGTTAGGATTGGAATGGCTTATTCTCTCTCTCTCTCTCTCTCTCTCTCTCTCTCTCTCTCTCTCTCTCTCTCTCTCTCTCTATCTCTCTCTCTCTCTCTCTCTCTCTCTCTGTCTCTCTGTCTCTGTCTCTCTCTGTCTCTGTCTCTGTCTCTGGATGTTAACCTCTCGCTCTATTTCTCTCTGTCTCTGTGGCCTGGATGGGGCCTGCGGTACAGGGTGTTAAAACGCAGGACACTTCACACGCTACACCAATGTCGATGTTGATTCACAATATATTGTTTTTAAATATTAAACTCAAAAATATAAATGAAGATTTAAACGGTAAGATTAAAAACAATGAAAACGCAAAAATATATATAGTCTCTACGGGGACTGAATCCTTCCACGCACTACAAGACGTACGGGAACTCCGGTTCATAGACCGATTAAACAATGCGGCAATATGTCCTCGGACAAAACGACCACGCACTATGCGACTTAACAGACGACTGCCTTAAATAGTCAAAAATAAGTAATATTGAATAAGATGAGATATAATTATATACAGTCTCTACGAGGGAACTGAGTCTTTCCGTTGTCACAAGACCACTCGCAACTCCAGCTCAAACGCCTATTTTACAATATGGCAATATGTCCCTCGGACAGAACGACCGCGTACCACGCGACTTGCTAGCCGACTGCAACGAACGAACGCAGGGTAAGCCCGAGCACATGGGACTTTGAACAAAGAGCGCCAAAATTGCTTACTCTGCACCTCATGCACACGGACCCAACCGTCGTCGCTCGAACGTTCCCAGCATCTCAGTGCCTAGGTTGTTATCGCGTCCGGAGTTCTAAGAACGTCGACGGTGTTGGAAGATTTTCGCATGGAAGAATGCAGTGGCGCAGCGGCTCATATAAAATTACTATTATAATTCGGTTTGTAAATCATTGACAATTGATCGAGGGAAACTCCCACAACACTCAATGGTAGGATCAGATGTCAATGATGGTGTAACAAAATTTAACAGGGCAGAAAAATATAAGGTGACCTACTACAATGTTTAGGTTTCGGAATTCTTATCACAACGCGCATTCTAAGAACGTCGACGGCGTTGGAGATCGTTGACAATAATCTTCCATGAGAATATGCCGTGGCGTGACAGGCTTCAAGCAGAATTAAATTATAAATATTAAGGATTTTCACAGATAATCGACTATTGATAGAGGGAAGTTCCCATAACACGTGATGGTCGAATCAGTCGACGACATCTGTGAATTGACTATTCAATGAGAATTTTTGCAGAAATTTAGAAATGAATTTGAAAAAGTAACCGGCACGTAACATAATAGTAATAGTGGTGGCGGTGGCGGTGGCGGTGGCGGTGGCGGTGGCGGTGGCGGTGGCGATGGCGATGGCGATGGCGGTGGCGGTGGCGGTGGCGATGGCGATGGCGATGGCGATGACGATGATAATGATAATGATAATGATAATGATAATAAATCGTCTTTATTCCTTTTTCTTTTTCAACATACGATACAGACGCAGTACAATTAGAATCGCAAATAACGGAATGGGCGAGGCTCAGCGTGTCTGTTATTATGCCTGACCCGAAATATATAAGATAAGGCGCGATGCAGCCAGTAAAGCTTAATTAATAAAAAATTAAATACTCGCAAACGCGCAAAGCCGCCCAGCGTAGCGCAAAGCAGCTCAGCGAATGTACTTTACTTTTTTTTTTTAATACTCCAACCTGTAACAAACGAAAAATTTGTAATAAACATTAAACTAATATCATACGTATTATTATATATATAAATAAATGTAAACATCGCTTACCAAATATATAATATTTTCTCTTTTGCTTCTCCTACTAACGAGACATTTTAATAGATTTCTTATGTAGAGTCGCAGACTTGGAAGTTGTGCGAAGATGGTTCGACAGAGAAGCACCTTCTTACGCATAAGTTTCTGGAAATTTGTACCATGCATGTACAAAATAATATATTGTAATAAATTGCATCGCATTTAAATTGCCAGATATTTGTATACCAGCAATTTAGAGTTTTTATGTAAAGTTTATATTATAGAAATGAAAGGAACGCACAGAACTTGGATAAAAATGAAGGGGACGCACATGCTTGGATTAGAAATGAAGGAGATGCACAGGCTCAGAGGTTGTTCCGAGAAGATTAGATAGATTAGAAGATAGACAGAGCATCTTGTTTTCCACAAGTTTCTGGAAATTTGTCAAATAAGGTAAATCGACAAAATTTGTCAAAGAACAGCATTAAGAATTAAGAAAATTATGGCGGACTGCTTGCAATGTAGAGCGTCACATTAGTGAAGAAAGTACGATGAAAACATCTCCCTTGATGCTTTTCAATCTTTTGTGAAAGACATTTGTAATACTTTAATAAAATCCATAGTAGTTGCCACGCTATTCATTAATTCATTAATTTTTTAGGTTCCCATTAACACTACTTCAGTTCACCAATAAACATTGTTCGCGCAAGCACGTGGAGCACCAACGCACTTGTTTTAACGCGCAAGAAATTAGTCCTTGCACGTCGCGATGTATTAAAGATTTAAGTGTACTTTTGTGAGCGCAATGTAGATACAATAAACGAGCACGTTTATTCAAAACACACCGGCCTTATTCACAAAAGAATACCGCGCAAGTACGCGATGTTACAGCGGGAAAATGTAGCTCTTTTAGAATTAACGGATCACAGAGATGTTTCCCGATACACGTTTCACAGGCGAGAGCGTACGATCGCGGAGACGGCACGGGCCAAGCCACCGGCACGGAAGAGAAGACACCTGGCCAATCCGCGCGGTCCACGTATGTGGCTCGACACAATGCTAATTAGGAGGGAGAACAATAGCTAATTAGTCCAGGTGTCAGTCCCGAGATGGCCCGACCAGGCCGTCCCGCGATCGCCCAGTCGCTACCCCGGTAGCAGAAAACCGCGTTCAAAAAAACCCGCGCTTCTTAGTGAAGGCGAGCATGCGCCCATTGGTCGTATCTCGGCGACCAATCCCAAACAAACATACAAAATTAATTTTATTCCAACACCAATAAATTCTGTTAAAAATATTGTATCTCTTTATTCATTTTCATTGAATTATTACCATTAACATTTATAATTTCCTGCAACAAGACTTTCTGCCATACGTTCTTACCTCCTCCGGACACTTTTGTAGTCTCTACACTTGCTATAGCAAAATGCCACTCTATTTCTATATATAATAATAATAAGTTCTACGTTAAGTTGTAACTAAAATAACTAAGATGTGGCTTTCATATATTTACAGACAATCGAAGCAGATGATGCAGTGTGATCTACGTGAGACTGTGTATGCACAAATTCGCAGGTAGGGTTTTGCATACGCAATTATTCATTCACTTATCTTGACATACGAGTACTGGTAATTTATAAATAATTAGTAAATGTATCCTATTTCAGATAACGATGCAGACGAAGAGAATTATTTTATTTCAAGCTGAAAGAGAAAGTAACCCTGCTGCACGAGTAAAGGAAAAATAAGAAAATTTTCCTATGTATAAAATAAATAAAAAATTTATTTTTTTCATTTCTTTTATTAATTTTTTTAATTTTACTGACGGCCGCCCCGGCCACGGCCACGGTATCTTGCCATTACCATGGCCCGGAGGAGGGCGGCCTGGTCTCTGACCGTCTGCAAGGCGGCCCAATCAGTATTTGCGGCCCTCACCCTCCTGCCGCTCCTTTGATGCCGCGGTACGCGCGGTCCTGTAATAATTAGTAAATAATAACCATTAATAAATTTATTAATAAAATGTTTTTATTTAAATTTAGACTAATTTTCAAACATTCTAGAAGTACATAACTCCTTAAAATGTGTATTATGTATTTACCGTCTGCCGTGGCTGGCCTCTCTGGTGATGGTGGTGCTTGTGGTGGTGGTGGTGGTGGTGGTGGCGGCGGCGATGATGGCGATGAAGATAGTGGCGGCTCCGCCGCCTTATTATTGGAATTAAGGACATCCAAGTCAATGTCTACAACAAAATTAATTTCATTATCAAATGAGTGCAAACATAAATTTGAATATTTTTATATTATATTATTATTTACCGTCCAGCAAGGAGTCGTCCGCTTCTTTCTACAAAAATAATAAACAATTAATTAGCAAAAAAGATCAAGAGTTCATAAAAGCGGCGTATGATAGAAGGAAGTCATACATATAGCGCAATGATATGTATTGTTCAATTGCAAATTGGAAATTAGGAAATATAAAAAAATATAAAAATTTGAACACATTACATTACAAAATATGTTTCTTCTCATTACTTCACGAGCCTTTCAATTATTCAATCGTACAAAAAACTGTAATGTATTATATAGCTTTATTTTATGAACGATTCGCACTTATAACTAGTAGTAAAATAAGAAGATATTCGACACGTTGAAGCATATTCTAACTTATAACGCCAACGATTAGAAATATGAAAAATATCTGAGTTGAACGTAAACGAACATGTAAACTACAACATTATGAAAGTCCTTGATAGGCACTTAGCCTACGTTAACTATCAATGGAAGTAGACCGTAACTGTATAGCGAGTAAAGTAATACAACAAGACGATAAGAGACACGTTGAAGCATATTCTAACTTATAACGCCAACGATTAGAAATATGAAAAATATCTGAGTTGAACGTAAACGAACATGTAAACTACAACATTATGAAAGTTTTTGATAGGCACTTAGCCTACGTTAAGTATCAGTGGGCGTAGACCGTAATTGTATAATATAACGTGTAATGTAATATAACAAGAACATATTGGATACATAGAAGCATATTTTAACTCAAATGTGTTTTATACTTCTAATCGCTGGCGTGTTACGTCCCTACTTCCTATTCGGGGCCGCGATATTTAGGGAGTTTATATTTTCAATCCGCTTTTGAGCTGGTCTAGTGACCTTACGCTCTGGGATAGTTGAGTACGACAGATGACAAATTATAACGTATTTTAATTCCGTAATTACCTTAATTTGGCCGCGGTGATGGCAGATCAATTGGTCTTAGCTTCCACCTTATGGTGGCGTCTGTAGTCCCCTCGATCTCCGGTGCTGGATTTTGCCTTGGCGGGGCCCAATCCACACACACCACCACTATTCTGTGGCTGGCTAGGGACGATACCTCCCTGACACAATGGGTACTGGGCACTCCTAGCAAATTAAATTGTTTTGCTGGGGCACTAATTTATCTGGCCGCTAATCGCCGGAGCTGGACTCGTCGTCCCGCACGATGGTTTCGCGGCATTCGTCTTTTGGTATTTACAATATTAATTGTTAATTGACCGATTAATCACTCTTTGCCTTCCGCACCAGGTGCTACCGGGGGCAACGTTCTGCTCTTCAGCGGCATCATTTGGCGGAGACAAAAGTGATTTTTCTGATTCGCATACATTTATTTTGAATTTCTTTAATATTTAATATGATCGCGCCGCTCACGACCCACGCTTAATCTCAGGTAAAACCCCGGGCAACGTTCTGCTCATAGGTGATACCATCAATCAGCGCGACTCGTGAACTTGTAATATCATTTATTTATTGAAATAAACCGCGTCGATCACGGTTACACTTAGTCTCTGGTAAGACCGCGGGCAACGTTCTGCTCATAGGTAATACCATTAACCAGCGCAATCCGTGACCTGTCAATAGGCATTTTCGTTAGTTTTATTAACTGTTCCAATAGACGAACGCTCGATTTTGTGGATGAGGAGTTAGGAGAGAAACACTTCACTCACTGTTTAAAATGTTAACAACACTTTTATTTGTCACTTCAGACTTTTTACACTTTGTAGTTGATAAAAATATGTTTTTCGATGAACATGGTAATGAGTTCCGCGGGTGGTCAGTCCCTTTTTATAGGGCAGTCGATCACTCCTTCTCTATGATTTGTCACATGACAAATTATAGGTGGGAGACCCCATCCCACAGCCTCAACCTGGAATCTTCCAGGAAGAATCTTCCCATCGTTCTACTCCAAGAGTTTTGTTTACTACTTAGTCACGTTCCCTTTCGTTCGCATTCTTCGTGACTAATACGTGTTAATTTTATCTGATTCCCAGCGGCGACGATAGCAAGATTCTTAATACATATTTAGATTTATAAGTTTATAATATTTTCTGTACGGTTAGTTCCGTGCAGCTTACGTACTAGGGTTTGAAGTTAAGTACTTGGTATGGGTATCGGTGATCGATTTGCGGGAAATGACGGGAGGGCAATCTTCTGTCGAGGATTAGGGGCACAGCTCCGCGAAGATGTATCGTCTCCACTGGTTGATATGGGCCTCTGTACCACGCTGAACATCAGCTGGTGTTGGCTGGGCCTTCTTGGTGTTCGTGCGGTCAGCTATCTGGTATACAGCTGGCTGTCCGCCATCTCCTCGATCTGGCTGTCCTGCTCGCTGCCGTCTGCACATTCTTCTCTCGATATCTTCTTATCGTTGTTTATGATGATAATGCCTTATTGGCTATTTGTTACGTAATATTTTGAATAATGTTTTCATACGAGGTGGTTACTATACCTCAGAGTACGAAATAGTAAATATAGTGATTTAAAAGGTTAATATATAGTAGCCTCCACGTCGCGGGACGTGACAGCGTTACAAGTTACAATATGCTTCAACGTGTCTAATATCTTCTTGTTTTATTACTTGCTATACAGGGTCATCCGTTAAAACTGCAACCTACGCGCGCGCCAACAGACGAAAATGGCAACACCGCCTCACGGACACATTCCGCTACAACCATGCACCGGCCCAGCGTTCGGAGGGTTAACAGCGACCGCTGGGTAGCAGTGATGCCCGAGCTTCGAAAATTTTAGGATGGTCTCTTTCAAATTAACGCCGCAAAGAGCTGTGCAGAATTTCCCGGCCCAGGTAAGCGAGCCGCACGCTCCGCTTTTATGATCGGTTTACCACTCGCACCCCGGATTACTGTAATGAGGTTTGAAAACAATGTCAACTGATCTCGTACCCGTCTTAATTTAAAAAATTTGAGCTACGACAGGATTGATCGCGGCGCTATACCCTTGTACGTAGAGATTTTTCGCCACCTGCGTGTAAAAGCCACAATAATCACGCATCGTTCCAAAAAATGACATTAACGGAAGCCGGTATATGCGTGGCGTTGAGTAGCTAAAAGGTTAAACATTCAAACACAAAAATTCTAGAAAAAAGATTCAAACACTGCTGCAATCAAAGACACGTCTCATTAGTTACTCCTTACGTCCGATCTATGCATGCACTGCATATAAGGATAAAATTATAAAAAAGAAAACCAGAACAATAGACTCTGAGGTCTGGAGAACTAACACATAATTGAATAAAAATTTAATTTCTCAATTTATGAAAGTAATGACACAGAAACAACTAGCGTATTGTTTATCAACATCATGATTTTTAAAAAGAGCATTAAATACGGTATTAAATAAACAGTTTGCAAAAGCTTTTCACAACAATTATGGTTAAAAAATTGATAAAAGAAAAATTAAGTAAACGTAAAATATTTTGAATTATCCATCATTAAGAGGGAATAATTTTTCCTCATTTTTCGGCTCAAATTGCATTCTGATATCTTTTATAATTCAAAAGTTATACGAAAAATGCCACAAATTCTTCAACCCCGGTCGGAAAATTTCAAATAGCTTCTTGTGACGTTAATTTGAAAGAGACCATCCTAAAATTTTCAAAGCTCGGGCATCACCGCTGCCCAGCGGTCGCTGGCAACCCTCCGAACGCCGGGCCGATGCATGGTTGCAGTGGAATGCGTCCGTGAGGCGGTGTTGCCATTTTCGTCCGTTCGCGCGCGCGTAGGTTGCAGTTTTAACGGATGACCCTGTACAGTTATGGTCTACTTCCACTGATAGTTAACATAGGCAAAGTGCCTACCAAAGACTTTCTAAATGTTGTAGTTTACATGTTCGTTTACGTTCAACTCAGATATGTTTGATATTTCTAATCGTTGGTGTTATAAGTTAGAATATGCTTCAACGTGTCTCATATTTTATTTTCTTGTTTTACTAGTAGTTACAACTGCGAATCATTCACAGAATAATGTTATCATACGTTGCAGTTTTTTGTATTGAATAATAATGGCAAGGCTCTTGAAGTAATGAGAAGAAATATATTTTGTAATGTAATGTAATGTAATGTAATTTTTATTTTTAGAATCGAAATTTCCAATTTCCAATTTGCAATTGAACAATATGTATCCTTGCGCTAGATGTATGACTTTCTTTTATCATACGCCGCTTGTAATTAGAATTTAAGTGACGAAAAATTTCACGAATGATGATTAAATTTCTCACGAATATTAGAATTTTTTAAGTTACGCAAAAATTTCACGAATCACAAATAAGTTTCTCACGAATACTAACGAATACATATAACCGAGCTAGAGTACATGAATAACGATAATTTAATTTTTTTATTACTTACATTTTTCTCCATTCCTTATACTTCTTTTGCATTCAATCAAGCCTTTCTCGCCACGTGCAAGGATGAGGCGATCTTCTCCGCTGCTCTTTTGTTTTTTAAGGAGCCCGCTTTTGGCATAGATAGCGACTCAATCTGCCGCGGGCTCTTTGAATTGTTGATTTTTAAGCCGGGGATCCACCGGGAAGGTAACAAGGGGACACTACGGATGTGGAAATCGCTTTTGGAACGACAGTATATGGGGGTCGTAGTACTCGTGCAGTATGAAAAAAAATACAATTTTGTTTTTGAGATATTGTAATTTATTAAATGAAGTTTTTAACGTACGTAGTAATCCAGATATATACCGTCTATAGTAATATCAAACCAAGAACGTCCTGTGGACAGAACCCTGGCGCGTCAGATTGTCACGAGGGCGGCCGGGGTTCAAGAGCCAGCCAACTCCCATACTTTTTTTTTTAATTTTTTCCGTAGAAATATATTTTGTAGATATTACGTAGTATTATATAGTATGTTACATATTACTCTACGCAAATTTTAAGGTTAAAAATATGGCTATTTTAACGTCTATCCCACTTTACCTGCTTGATAATCGCGGGCGTCGAAAGTTTCGGAATGAAATATTTTGGCCGTACAAGAATATGAAAACACCGATGAAAGAGATTATTAGAATAATATGTTATGTTATAAATGCATTTTTAACCTTATTAACCATAAAATTTGCGTAGTGTAATATGTAACTTACTATATAATACTATGTAATATCCACAAAATATATTTCCACGGGAAAAATTGTTGAAAAATAAAAAGAGTATGGGGACTTGAAAACCCCGGGGCCGCCCTCGTGGTAATCTGACCCGCTACCGTTGTATGTAAGGAACCTTCTTGGGTGTAGGTTACTATAGATTGTTGTATATATATATATATTCTTCTGGATTTCGGGACCGAATAAATAAGGCTGAAAGCGTAACTAAACGGCGAAGGTAAAGAAGAGATCTCGCCCGACCGCGACGGGACTTGATCGGTAGTACATTACCTCGGTACGAGGAGGGCTCGCTCTGACCGACGGGCACGTCAAAAACAAAAGCGGGCGACCGGAGCTCACGAATGTCACGGCGTCCGAAAATTGTTTCTGATTTCCTTGCATGTGAGTGTGCTTCATTATTATTAATTAAGGTTTACGCATAATGAAACGAACATATTTTCAACGAATAGGTTATTGTTTCATTACATGTGTAAAATAATAGTCTGCGCAGATTTTTGCTAACCTCTTTCTTTCTTGAAATGTGTATCTTTTTAGTATCAAGTCCCTTGGGAGGAAATTGAATTCTACTCGTCAGTAGGAGAATCAAACGAGAAAATATTATATTTGGTAAGTGACGTTTACATTTATTTATATGTAATAATACGTATTATATTAGTTCAGTGTTTATTACAAAGTTTTCGTTTTTTACAGGTTGGAATATTCAAAAAAAAAAAGTAAAGTACACTCGCTGAGCTGCTCTGCGCTATTCCGAATATATAAGCTTTACTGGCTGCATCGCGCCTTATCTTATAACATCACTCGATAGACTGCATTGCGCCGTGTCTCGAATATAACTTTCAATAAAGTTGGGCGTTCGCGATCGCATAACCGCCACGTATATATATATATATATTGTACTATATAGTGTACTAGAAATATAAAAAATAAAAATATAATTCGTCATGTCTATAAATAATAATAGTATTAATATCTTACCACTCAGTTTTCATAATATGCAAATTATTATTAAAGGCGAATGGTTAGTAGATGATCATATCGAATATTTTCATAAATTATTAGAAGCTAACTCTAATTATAAACCACGCGACACGCGTGGAGAGTTCAATTGCCTGCTACAATTCAACCAGTTCCTGAAAATCAGGATCATATACAGATTTTGCACCAAAGTGAAAAAATTTGAAGCAATGTAGGGGGACATTGGGTTTGTAGCTTCTATAAACATGATGAAAGAAGAGTTTATATTTATGATTCTCTTAATTCCTCTAAGTTACATAGTCATCATAAAATTTATCTTGAGAAGTTATATCCTTTTTTGAACAAACATGACGGTACAATTGATGAAGAATTTATTGTTATTATTCAAAATATTACCAGACAAAGTAACGTACATTCATGCGTTGATGCGTCAACATTTGATCGAAATGTTTCAATCGAATCGTATAGAACATTTTCCATGCACTCAGGATCAACAATTAACACGTTGTGTGCACGAATATGAATCTGCAATTGGTAGTACAATTAATAAAAATCCCTCTTGTGGAAATGATCCTCCATTTAAAATCGATCAAAGTTACATTACTAACGAAACAGATAATAAAATATCCCCAGTTCAAAATGTAATACTTAGTAGAGCTGTTCAAGTACCCGGATAAAGCAAGCCGAGTCTGACCCGGCTCGAAAAACCGAGCCGAACCAGGTACCCGAAAGAACCGAGCGGCTCGGATCGAACCAAATACTTGAATTTTTTTCAAGCGGCCCGAAAGAACCGGGCGGATTGGATAGAACCGAGCGGCTCGGATAGAACCGAGTACTTGAATTTTTTCAAGCGGCCCGCAAGAAACCGGGCGGATTGGATAGAACCAAGCGGCCCGAAAGAAACCGGGCGGCTTGGAAAGAAACGAGCGGTCCGAAAGAAGTTCGAGCAGATCGAAAACAATTTGTCCGATTCATTTCAAACTTGGTACACATATTCCTAATGGTATTATCTAAACTGTAGGATATCATTTTTTTATGCAATAACCCATTCGTATATAATAAATGTTTTAAGTTTGCCTTGTTAGGTAAAAAATGAATAGTGATATTTACCTTGCTCTCATTTGTACAATAACTTTTTTCTTCTCAAATCCGTATGCTACCTTGTAGATATTTGATTAATGAACACTAGAATTTCTGATGTTAGATAAACCTGGGCATCATAATTTGATACATCGCTCGCGCGCGTAATATTTATGCAACATATGCCTTAATACATGCTCTGCACATAAGAATTAGCGAAATAATTTCCAACCTCATAGTATCTGTAAAAAGAATTCGTCTAACCCCTTAATAAAGGGGTTGCCTGTTAATGGCTAAATAAGTATAAATGAATAAATAAAGAAATAGGTATAATATAGACTGCGGAATTTAATGTAAATGCATGTTTTTGTAGTAATGGATTAAACAAGTGGAACTTTGACCGATCTATATTTCATCATTAAGAGGATTTAAAAAATATATTTGTAATTTTTAATATTTTGGTCATTTTTCATGGTTCTTGCATATGCGGAATTTGTTTACAAATTGGCTGGAGTAATTGTTAGAAGTTGCTGAACCTCGACTTTAAAATTTAATAGCTTCATACCTATGTTAAAAAGTTTATGTAAGTGTAATAGTTACATTATATTCAAAAGTTTAGTAATTTAATAGCAGGTACAGTGATACTTGTAATAGTTTGTATAATGCACATATCATGCGAATGTACTGATAGATTGTATATTGATGAAACAAGATTGTATGAATTTTCTAATCCCCACGGAAGTGCGTCGGTATATTTGCTGTATTCATTCTGCATATATATGTCCAGAAACTCGGAGAAAGAAACGAAGTAAAGTTTTATTCACTGAACTGTTTGGCTTGTATTGAAGGGATTGTTGTGCACTGGAACGCGGCATATCAGACTTGCATTAACTTCCGCAGTCTAGGTATAAATAAATAAGCGAATAATTTTTAAACAATAAAGAACTTGAATAAACGTACAATTTTTTTTATTTAATTAATGCAAGAACGCAGTACCAATCCGTTTGAATGAGGATGGGGAATACTTCTGCAAGAGCGTATGAAATTACAAGAAATAAAATAATTTTATTTAAGTAACATTTGCACAGTTTAATTATACGTTGTAGCATATTTCGTACATTGGATTGCATACATACTTCATACATGATGCACGCATACTATGTACATACTACATACACACCATATTCATGCTATACATATACATTACTTATTATATACATGGAACATACAGTATAGGCATACAATGTTCGCGCAATCTACTACGCGCAGTCAGCGGACTTCAAGGCATCTTGCTACCAGGAAGACGGTAAAATCGTTAGCCCGTTGAAAGAAACTGACATCGGGTATTGATAGAAGGGAGGCGACAGAAATATTACGAGACAAAGACGTAATTATATTGAACGAAAACAGCCCACGTCGAGGGTGGGCGAACGATCTGCATGGAAAAGAAGCAAGTACGGCAAAATTCATATCATTGAATTTGTCACATTTCATACAGCGGCAATTTCGGCGAAAGTACGCCTCTCGTTGTTTGAAATTTTTTTCCAACGGAAGGTCGTGTTTAATAGCTTCGGCGAAAAGAATGCACAAGACGTACAATTCAGGGGGGGGGGGGGGTCGTTAACTCATAAACGTGGCAAATTTTACGTTGCTACGGTCGGTACGAAACGTTTTATTATTTTATTGGTAACGGCATATATCCGCAAAGGTCCTACGCCGTAGGGGCGAAAGGCCATTTTACCTCTACCCGCAACTAAATCCGCGCGGACAAGGTGACTCTGGTAATTAGCATCCAATCACTGCATTTTGACACTGGTTTCCCCTTCCAAGAATACACACCATCCGCGCCAACTTTGATAATTCTTTCCACGACAAGAAGCATTCGCAAAGTATCGGTCGGTGAGCCAACACTCACCCACAGCTCTCTTGAATCTTGTGCCTTTACATTCAGTGCAACATTTATAATGGAAATTATCCGTGGAACCGAGGCCATGGATGTGGCAGAAAGCGGACCGAGCGAGGATCAGTCCTCCCCCAACGCTCTCGTTGATAGCAGACCACCGCGTAGGAACCAGAGCTCTGTCTGGATGTGGTTCACAAAATTAAATCGAGAGGAGAATCTATGCAAGACTTGTGGGAAAAAGTACAAAACGAAAGCAGGAGGCACTACATCGCTTCGCCGGCACATGGAAATGCAACACACCGATGCATTCCGAGATACGGAGAGGGATGAGAACCGTTAGGTTCAAGCCACGACAAATGTAAACGGTATGTAAGAAATTAACTATTTATGCTTCTACTCATACATGGAACTTTATTTTGAACAATTACACAATTTCCCAATACCCACATGACTCATACCGCCAAATTCGCCCACAGAAATTGCGCAAGTGCCCACGCTTGAAGCATCGTCGCCGCGAGCAAAGCATATAACCGATGCGATTGCCCGCATGGTACTTTTAGATTGCCAACCATTCTCTATGGTGTCCGATGAGGGGTTCAAACAATTAATGAATGTTCTGGAGCCCCGGTACGAGATCCTCGGCCGGGCCACGTTCGCCGACGATATCGTACCGCAGTTGTATGAAGCGGAAAGAAAGAAACTGCAGGACATGATCAACGAGGATGCGAAAACTGTAAGTATAACTTCTCAAACGTTCATGCCATTTATCACTATCTTTTATGTCATATTGAAGAACATTTGTAACTATATTAAAGATATACACCTACACATCTTGTAACTGTTTTGGATTAGACACGGACATTCGCATTTACCACGGACGGCTGGACGTCACGCTCGAAGGAGCTTTTTATTTCATTAACCATGCATTACTTACATGCAGATTTTGTACTCAAGATTTGCACATTACAAATAGAGTGTGTCACAGAGGCGCACACGAGCGAAAATTTGAATGCTCACTTGCGTAAATGTTTAACCGATTGGGACCTACTCAGAGAGGAGTTTACAATTTTTTTTACTACGGACAATGCGGCCAACATTGCAAAAGCAATTAAACTGTGCAATGAGTGGGAGCGTATCCCATGTTACGCCCATACTCTGCAGGTAAATAAACAGTTGAATGCTAAAATGAATAATAAATCATTAACATTACATATTTAATGCAACGAGTTTTTTTCAGCTAGTGGTAAAGGACGCAATTAAAAAGTCAGCGGACCTCCTTGATATCTTGAAAAAGTGCAAGACCATTGTGACATTTTTCCATCGCTCTACGGTGGCATACGAGAAATTGAATGCGGTCCAAAAGCAGCACAATCCAACCCTCAAGCCTCTAACGCTGATCGGCGACGTGGAGACGCGATGGAACTCGCAGTACGACATGCTGTGTCGCTTACTCCAGGTACAACACGCACTTAATGCAGTGTTGTGTCAGCGAGGAATGCCGGACAACATAACAAGTAGCGAGTGGTCCAGAATCGAAAAATATTGTGGTTTATTGAAGTTATTCAAAGAAGCAACGCTGATGATGACCGTGGAAGATTCGCCAACGCTATGCCGTTATATTTCGTCGATTAAATACCTACGGAAGTGGTTATCCTGCCGTATGGATGAGACCATATCAAACCACTGTTCTGAATTCCGACAATATTTATTAGAGGAGTTGAAGGAACGATTTTATTTCACTGACACATCCGAAACCATGATAGTTGCAATGATTCTGGACCCTCGCGTCAAAGACCGGCTATTGTCGGCAGACGCAAAAGACTCCGCTCACACGACCCTGTATTCGTTTGCGGATAAGTACCTGGGGGGAAGCAACGCGAATGTCGTGAGTGAGGAACGCGCATCGTCGAGCGACACGTCGTCAGGTAAGTGTGAAACAATGCTAAGATTATGTGATACTATGTTCCATGTTGTATGTTATATATTTTGTTTCTATGGCAGAATCAGCGTTAGGGACATTAGAAGACTATTATGCCGATGTTGGGAGGCACGAGCTGGGGACGCCGGATGATACGCTCCAAGCGGAGATCAAAACCTATATGGAGGGCAAAATTATAGAGCCGGAATCCTATATTCTGAAATGGTGGAGAGACAATAGAACGCGATTTCCCAAACTGGCCCGTGCGGCACAAAATATTTTGGGCGTGCCGGCATCGCAGGCTTATAGCGAAAGGCTATTTTCGCGTGCCGGCAACATAGTCACGGAGAAGCGGACATGCCTCCTGTGCCACAGGGTGGAGCAGCTATGTTTTTTGTCAGCGAATAGGCCCAAACAACAATGGTAAGAGCAAAGAAACCTTATTAATTTACTAATGTGCGATCTACGATCTCCATTGAGTTTTAACTATCTAACAATCCCTGCATTTGTGTTCATTTTGTTACAGCAAGTCTACGTGATGCCAGATTATTTACACTGGCGCAAAATCGGTTCTTTTTAGAGCCACCATGATGTACAAAGTCCGACAGAGCAACCTCCCCGCGGTGTACATCGGGTAACGCTAATGCCGGCGGCACGTGACCTTCGCAGGACTTTTCAAGGTCATCGGAAGGTCAAACAAATACCAATACTATATGTTCCCCTCATGTAATATAATGTAATAGTATATAGTACGCAATATAGTAGCATCTAGTACGTGCGTAGGGCCAACAGTACATAGTATGCCTATACTGTATGTTCCATGTATATAATAAGTAATGTATATGTATAGCATGAATATGGTGTGTATGTAGTATGTACATAGTATGCGTGCATCATGTATGAAGTATGTATGCAATCCAATGTACGAAATATGCTACAACGTATAATTAAACTGTGCAAATGTTACTTAAATAAAATTATTTTATTTCTTGTAATTTCATACGCTCTTGCAGAAGTATTCCCCATCCTCATTCAAACGGATTGGTACTGCGTTCTTGCATTAATTAAATAAAAAAAATTGTACGTTTATTCAAGTTCTTTATTGTTTAAAAATTATTCGCTTATTTATTTATACCTAGACTGCGGAAGTTAATGCAAGTCTGATATGCCGCGTTCCAGTGCACAACAATCCCTTCAATACAAGCCAAACAGTTCAGTGAATAAAACTTTACTTCGTTTCTTTCTCCGAGTTTCTGGACATATATATGCAGAATGAATACAGCAAATATACCGACGCACTTCCGTGGGGATTAGAAAATTCATACAATCTTGTTTCATCAATATACAATCTATCAGTACATTCGCATGATATGTGCATTATACAAACTATTACAAGTATCACTGTACCTGCTATTAAATTACTAAACTTTTGAATATAATGTAACTATTACACTTACATAAACTTTTTAACATAGGTATGAAGCTATTAAATTTTAAAGTCGAGGTTCAGCAACTTCTAACAATTACTCCAGCCAATTTGTAAACAAATTCCGCATATGCAAGAACCATGAAAAATGACCAAAATATTAAAAATTACAAATATATTTTTTAAATCCTCTTCATGATGAAATATAGATCGGTCAAAGTTCCACTTGTTTAATCCATTACTACAAAAACCTGCATTTACATTAAATTCCGCAGTCTATATTATACCTATTTCTTTATTTATTCATTTATACTTATTTAGCCATTAACAGGCAACCCCTTTATTAAGGGGTTAGACGAATTCTTTTTACAGATACTATGAGGTTGGAAATTATTTCGCTAATTCTTATGTGCAGAGCATGTATTAAGGCATATGTTGCATAAATATTACGCGCGCGAGCGATGTATCAAATTATGATGCCCAGGTTTATCTAACATCAGAAATTCTAGTGTTCATTAATCAAATATCTACAAGGTAGCATACGGATTTGAGAAGAAAAAAGTTATTGTACAAATGAGAGCAAGGTAAATATCTCTATTCATTTTTTACCTAACAAGGCAAACTTAAAACATTTATTATATACGAATGGGTTATTGCATAAAAAAAAATGATATCCTACAGTTTAGATAATACCATTAAGAATATGTGTACCAAGTTTGAAATGAATCGGACAAATAGTTTTCGATCTGCTCGAACTTCTTTCGGACCGCTCGTTTCTTTCCAAGCCGCCCGGTTTCTTTCGGGCCGCTTGGTTCTATCCAATCCGCCCGGTTTCTTGCGGGCCGCTTGAAAAAATTCAAGTACTCGGTTCTATCCAATCCGCCCGGTTTCTTGCGGGCCACTTGAAAAAATTCAAGTACTCGGTTCTATCCGAGCCGCTCGGTTCTATCCAATCCGCCCGGTTCTTTCGGGCCGCTTGAAAAAAATTCAAGTACTTGGTTCGATCCGAGCTGCTCGGTCCTTTCGGGTACCTGGCTCGGCTCGGAAACCGAGTCCCGGATTGGTTCGGTTTTCAAGCTACCCGAATATTCAAGTACTCGTACAGCTCTAATACTTAGTGACAAAGAAGTCACCATATATACAAAAAATGTAATTCGGACAGATCCACCATTGGATTCGAAGTTAAAAATCAGCAGTGTATACCTACCAAGTAATAGGACAGAATACATGTCTAATTATTATAAAAGGCGTAAAGAAGAAATAAGTTTAAAAAGAAAAGCTGTTTATAAAGCAAAGAAGGGCAAGAAACTTTCTAATTATGAATATTATAACGCACACAAAGAAAGTATAATAAAAAAGAAAAAAATGCATTATGGCGCAAATAAAGATGTGAAATGCGGAAACCGAAAAATTATTATGAGCTAAATAAAGAAGGTATAATCAAAAAGCGGAAAGTGTATTATGATGCAAATAAAGAAGTGACATGCGAAAAGCAAAAAAATTATTATGAACTACATAAAGAGGGTATAATTAAAAAGCGGAAAATGCATTATGACGTAAATGAAGAAGTGACACGCGAAAAGCGAAAAAATTATTATCAGCTGAATAAAGAAGTTATCTCCACAAAGCGGAAAGTATATAATGAAATACGTAAAAAAGATAATTATAATAAAGTAGCAAAACGTCGTGCTGCTCTGAAAATAATAAAAAAGTATCGTTATATTGCTGTAACAAATAACAATATAGCAACCAAAAATAACAAAGAAACTTATATTAGAAAACTTTCAAAAATTATTAGTATGCCGGCCGGAGAAGCAAGTAGATTGGAAGCTGAGCTTATAATAAAATGGTGTTTTCATATTAGGCAAAAGTACATTTTGGAAATGAGGAAACTGTTGAAAGATTGTAAACAAAAAGTGGAAGTTTCCTTAACGCGAGCAGCAGCATGTTTAGAAGTTGATGACAGGATTAATGCTTTGTGTGGACAATCAAGACATACAACTTCTTCAGAATCATATTTTGCGGAAAGTTCGTACCATACTTTCAGCGGTTCTGAATCAATCATACTGAATTCGGAGGGGAAAGCTATAAACGTTTTACCTGTATTGCAATCGAAGAACACGACAAAAGCATGGCATTGTAGTTATATTTGTAAAATAAAAGATGTTGAAATTCTGAATAATTTACAGGATTTCTTCAAACGATTGTTAGAATGCTCATTTAAAAAGGTACACAAGATGAACAACCATATCAGTAGCTGTTCTAATAAAGTGCATGTTAAAAAAGTTGGTCATTCTCATGGTTGTTACATAAACCCTAAACTATGTAAGTCCGGATTTACGAAATGTGAAGAGAATGATATACAGAATAGTGTACATATATAAACACCTGTTACATAATTTAGACAAAGCTTTAAATGATAGTGACCTTGAGTAGTAAGGATATGCTGATTCTAACTCAGGTCCTCTGAGGGGAGCGCGCGGGCGGGGGGAAGTGATGGCGCGCGGGGGAGCGCGGCGGAGAGAAACATTTGCGCGGGGCCTGCGGGGAGGGGAAGAGCGGTTGCGCGCGCACGTGCCGCGGAGTGGGGGAAGCCGCAACCGTGGAAGGGATCACTCCGGGCCGAGCCGCCGCGGAGACCTGACCCACCGTCCCCGAAATTTTTCAAAGGGAGGGAATGACCCCGACAAGTCTTTTTCAGACCTTGACCCACCCCGAAAATTTTTTCAGACCTAACCCAGGGAGGAGACAGCCCCCGAATTTTTTTTCCAAACCAATATGCAGCAGAAATTTTCCCCCAACGCGGAGAAATAATAATTTTGAATCAACGATCTACAGAACCATTATGTAGAAATATTATTTCCGGCCCCCAGGATTTTTTTTCCAAACCAATATGCAGCAGAAATTTTCCCCCAATGCATAATAATTAAATTTTAAATCGATCTACCAAACCATCATGTAGCAAGCATTCTAAAGCTAAACAGTATTCTAAAGCGTTCCGATTTAACGTCGCAGCGTATCGCGCGATCGTGTGTAACTTGACACCCCTGGAGCAGTCGCGCGGGATGACGTCATGTGGTGGCGCGAAGAATGAAATAGAATTATGCGAAGTCAGCAAATCTTAGAGTAAGGTGGCGAGGAGGATGATGGGTAAATGAAATGGAGAAATAATATACGTTTAAGAGATTATATATTGTTACAAAAATAAAATAGAATATAAATAATAAAAGATAAAAAAAAATTATCGTGGTGGTGATGGGGACTGCGGCCGCGGCCGTCGCAGTGGCGGCGCCATTGGGCGGTGCGGCACCCATGGACGCCGCAGCCGAGCCGCCATCACTGGGCCGACTGGACCAATTATCGGCCCACGCTGCGGCACAACCTCCAACCCAGCCAAAGGGTTCTGGAACATATACACAAGCATTGATATAATATTTGCATATAATAAACATCAAATGTATAAAATAATGCAAACTACTACATACCAGCGGAGGTGGCGGCGATGGAGGTGGCGATGGCCAGCGAGGTGGTGGGGGAGGCGACGGTGGTGGCGAGTTCTGGAAAAAAAAAATTGAAATCTACGATATAATATTGACACAAACGTCTGATTTAATAGCACTCGGTTTCAAATGTTAAACGCGATAAATGTTAAACGCGATAAATGTAAAAATATTTAAATGTACATACCTCGGGGTCACACTCAGGGGCGATCCTCTCCAATCCCATTTTTTTCACACAGAAAAAACTTGTACAAACTCCGACTGTTGCCTTCAAAGATTTGAAGACAACTGGTCTCGCTGCATCTCCAAGCTCTCGCATATAAACTCCTATCATGAAATCGAGAAGTGCGTAGCTTTGCAAAAGTAAGATGCTGTTGTTCTTCGCCATCTTCATCACAGGCCCCATGCATTTTCGCTGACCATCCTCTCCTTATTCCCACGCATCTTCTTTCCCCTTTTTTCTTTGGACACATTATTCGACTAGATCGAACCACTTTGAATGTGTATGGAACATGTATTGAGCCACTTTTATCCTATATCGAACGTGAATCGAACATCAATCGAACGTGAATCGAACGGGTATTGAACGACTCTGAACGTGAATCGAACGTGTATGGTACCACTTTCAACATCAATCGAACATCAATCGAACGTGAATCGTACCACTTTCAACATCAATCGAGTCACTTTGAACGTGTATGGTACCACTTTCAACATCAATCGAACATCAATCGAACCACTTTCAACCACAGTCGAACCACTTCCAACATCAAACGTACCACTTTCAACATCAATCGAACATGAATCGAACCACTTTCAACATCAATCGAACCACTCCGAACATGTATTGAACCACTTTCAACATGAATCGAACCACTTTCAACATCAATCGAACCACTCCGAACATGTATTGAACCACTTTCAACATTAATCGAACCACTTTCAACATCAATCGAACCACTTTCAACATCAATTGAACCACTTTCAACATCAATCGAACCACTTTGAACGTGTATGGTACCACTTTCAACATCAATCGAACATCAATCGAACCACTTTCAACCACAATCGAACCACTTTCAACATCAATCGTACCACTTTCAACATCAAACGTACCACTTTCAACATCAATCGAACCACTCCGAACATGTATTGAACCACTTTCAACACGAATTGAACCACCTTGATCGTGTATGGTACCACTTTGATCATGTATTGTACGTGTATGGTAACTTTCAACGTCTATCATACCACTCTGAACGTGTATCAAACCACTTCTACATAATTATAACTATCGTCTTAATCTAGCATACATCATGTGCAGGAGATTAGGTTGGAGAGGGTGAAGAAAAACATTTTATACATTAAAATTTATTATATTTTATTTAAGCATTTCTCTCTGGCGTTTAGACCACCAGTTGAATATTTTAAATACATTTTGCATGGCACAGTGCTTTGCGTGTCTGCCACATCGCAGAGTATTAATTACATTTAGCTTATTTAGAGATTTGATATCCTCGTAGTCAATGTCCAGCGTCTCGATGACCACGTCCGCTCTGGTATTTCCATCGAGGAAATTCGCAAGCCCGTCGCGTTTCTGCAACCCTTTAACGTATACGATATGGGATGCGTCATCTTCTTCGTCGATCGCATCAGCTACAGCTTTCATAATTAGCCGTTTAGCCATACAGTATGGAACGTCTCCATCGTCCCACCGTAGTCCATGATGTTTTACCACCAACCACCGAATGCTCGATTTGTCGGATTTCGTAAGAAGATATTGCGGCATCGAACTCCCAAAAATATAGTGCGAGAGAATTGTTCCCATTCGTAGGTGAGCCACTTCCTTGACGACAAATCTTCCATCGACGATGAACCCTTGCAGGTCAACAAATGTTGGTGCGACCATTATCGATACAATTTAGAGGTCCGCTCACTTCCAAGACAGACGGGAGAATGCAGTCCTTCTCGTAAAGCATCTCGATTTTCACGATGAAATTTTGTATGTATTTGACACAGGAGAGGGCGTGGCAATTTAATTGATTTTGCGCACCACGTTTGTCAGTAGATTGTATTCAACCACCCGATCGTGTAGAATCAGACAGTAGGCCGTAGTATTTATCGGCACATTCCCTTTAAACTCGAATTCTATGCGCACGTCCACTGTGCCATTCTTGATCGACTTATTTTGTCGCGAGCAATCAATTACCACGAGGGGACCAAATTGTAAAAATTCGGCCACGGTGAATAATGCCTCGTTGCAACTATGTCCATAATACGATTTATGGAATTGCGTATACATATGATACAAGATGGCATGCTTATTCTTGTCAAAGTCCAAGTTCATGTCATCGTATGGGTAAAATTCCGAGTTGAGAAAAAGTTTTACATTGGTCAATTTGCAGTTGTTGAACCTAGTAACGTCTTCGCTCATCACATTCCTTCGACCAGTCTGTAGAGTCCTCTTTCGCCCAGAGTCGAGTCTCGCGCAACGATGCGTTTTCGCGCTTTGTCAGCGAGTACGTTATCTGCCGCGTGCCTTTCGCCGAGGTCGTTGCTACAGCTATTTGGGCAGCTATGAAGGCCAAGACGAAAATCGGAATGGGGATGAAAGCAAAATTGTGCAAAAGGATTCCAAAGAGAGCACCGAAAAAGCGGATTCTTCCGATAGCAAAACGGGGTGGTATATTACCACTTCTCCCGCTGCTAGGTGTTCTCGGATCGTTAGCTGGCGGAGCGGCGGGGATAGCCAAGGCGGTAAACGATAATAAGGTGGCGCAACATCAGCTGCAGGAAATGCAACGTCATAATCGCTCCATGGAAGGTCGTGGACTTTATCTCGCACCATACAAGCGCGGACAGGGATTATCGAAACGAAAAGAAAAACGTCGAAAAGAAACTAAAAATGCCCGCGGGCGTAACTACCGATGCTCAATTGGAGGAGTTTGCAAAACGTCTGCGTATTCCATTCTTTAGAGGTGTTTTTATGCGTAACGCGCTACCAGCCGGAGGAGTACGTCGAAACGAGAGCGGTATCGTAAATTTGGACAATGTCGAGGGGCCGGGGACTCATTGGGTGGCGTACGCGAAAAGAGGGTGTCGAGCTATATATTTCGACAGCCTTGGAAATCTTCAACCGCCTAAGGAATTGGTACAATATCTGGACAAAGATGTCGTGAAAATCGAATACAATCGAACGGCTTATCAGAAGTACGATCAGAGCAATTGTGGACAACTATGTCTACGCTTTCTACAAACGATTGGCATCAAATTTAAGGATTGACTTCCCACCACTCTGATTCAGTACCAGTCCAATCGTACAGCTCGGAATATGTCGTTAACATTCACTCTAACCGGCAAGAGTAGCACCCTCGCGGTAAGCTACTTTCCACCCATAGATTTGAGCGACGATGATTACGAGCTTGGTCTAACAACCTTTGAAACGTATCATACAATACCAAACATCGACTCGAGCAACGATAAATTCTACTTTGTCGTAAACTATGACATCAGCAACAGCGTCGACACCACTCATGAATACATTACGATTCCACACGGCTCCTACGAACTAGACGCCATTGCCAAGTATTTGAAGCAGTGATTACTCGAGCGGTATCCTCAAAATCTCAGTGGCACCGATGACGGTGACAACGATGTGTATCCTATAGTGTTGCGTCCCAACAACAACACCATGAAAAGCGAGCTGTACTGCTCGTTCGCCGTGGACTTTACAAAGTCCAATAACATTGGATCGCTAGTGGGATTCTCGACGAATCGGGTATTAGAACCAGGACGGTGGCATGAATCGAACGATCCAATTAATATCATGAACATGAACATTATTCGCATAGAATGCAGCGTGACCGCTGGTGCGTACAACAATGGGAAGCGCGTACATACGATACATGAATTTTCTCCGAGAGTCCCACCAGGATATAAGATATCGGAAACGCCCGCGCAGATCATTTACCTCCCAATCACCGCACGGGTCATTACGGATCTAACGATACGCGTTGTGGATCAAGACGGACGGTTGCTCGATTTTCGAGGTGAAGAGATTACCATCAGATTGCACGTACGACGGCGACGACGATAATACATGTGACGTGACCGAAAGAGATGCTTGTGCTGAACGACTCCAGAAACCCGTTTCTTCCATACGAAATTGTTTGCAGCAGCAGCAACAACAACAACAACAACAACAACAACAACAATAACAACTGCAACAACTGTAACAGCTCTGATTGTGCTAAAAAGAAGAGGCTCAGTGCTGCGAACATTGCATTTTTGAAATCATTGGGATTCATTGTGCGCGTTTAAGTTGAAAAAAAAATGGTTGACATTCTAAGCATTGGAGGGAAGCCGACGTTTGACGATAGCATCGTCAAGCTTGAGACTCACACATACAACCCATACGTCAACTCAACGTTTGGATACAGCGATGAAATAAGAATACCCATACAGCAGCAGGATTTATACACATTGCCGTGTGAAAGTTTCCTCTACGTGGAGGGAAAATTGAAGATAAAGAAGCCAAACGAAATACATTAACGGTGACGTTGGGAAATAATTGCATGCCGTTCTTATTTCATGAGATTCGATACGAGCTGAATGGCGTGGAGATTGATCGCAACAGAAACGTTGGAATAACTAGCACCCTTAAAAACTATGTATCGTTGACATCTAGCGAAGACAAAAATATGGAGAATGCTGGATGGGGCTTGAAACTACGCGATGGGTCAATATTGAAAAATCATTTCAATTTTTCATCCCACTCAAATATTTGCTGGGATTTTGTGAGAACTACAAACGCATTATTATTAATGTGCTCCACGAATTGATTTTAATACGATCGCGCAACGACAATAATGCTCTAATAGGATCGCCGATGCTGGAACCAGAAATTGAATTACTTAAAGTGCAGTGGCGGATGCCTCATGTGACGCTGAACGACGTTAATAAGCTATCCTTGCTACGTGCTTTGGAACGTGGGCAAAACCTGAGCATTTGCTTTCAATCGTGGGATCTGTACGAGTATCCTCTCTTACAGAGTACAACCAAGCATTCGTGGGCCGTGAAGGCATCTGCACAGCTGGAGAAGCCGCGATGCATTATCCTTGCTCTACAGACTGGTCGAAGGAATGTGATGAGCGAAGACGTTACTAGGTTCAACAACTGCAAATTGACCAATGTAAAACTTTTTCTCAACTCGGAATTTTACCCATACGATGACATGAACTTGGACTTTGACAAGAATAAGCATGCCATCTTGTATCATATGTATACGCAATTCCATAAATCGTATTATGGACATAGTTGCAACGAGGCATTATTCACCGTGGCCGAATTTTTACAATTTGGTCCCCTCGTGGTAATTGATTGTTCGCGACAAAATGAGTCGATCAAGAATGGCACAGTGCACGTGCGCATAGAATTCGAGTGTAAAGGGAATGTGCCGATAAATACTACGGCCTACTGTCTGATTCTACACGATCGGGTGGTTGAATACAATCCGCTGACAAACGTTGTGCGCAAAATCAATTAAATTGCCACGCCCTCTCCTGTGTCAAATTCATACAAAATTTCATCGTGAAAATCGAGATGCTTTACGAGAAGGACTGCATTCTCCCGACTGTCTTGGAAGTGAGCGGACCTCTAAATTTTATCGATAATGGTCGCACCAACATTTGTTGACCTGCAAGGGTTCATCGTCGATGGAAGATTTGTCGTCAAGGAAGTGGCTGTCCTACGAATGGGAACAATTCTCTCGCACTATATTTTTGGGAGTTCGATGCCACAATATCTTCTTACGAAATCCGACAAATCGAACATTCGGTGGTTGGCGGTAAAACATCATGGACTACGGTGGGACGATGGAGACGTTCCATACTGTATGGCTAAACGGCTAATTACGAAAGCTGTAGCTGATGCGATCGACGAAGAAGATGACGCATCCCATATCGTATACGTAAAAGGGTTGCAGAAACGCGACTGGCTTGTGGATTTCCTCGATGAAAATACCAGAGCGGACGTAGTCATTGAGACGCTGGACATTGACTACGAGGATATCAAATCTCTAAATAAGCTAAATGTAATTAATACTCTGCGATGTGGCAGACACGCAAAGCACTGTGCCATGCAAAATGTATTTAAAATATTCAACTGGTGGTCTAAACGCCAGAGAGAAATGCTTAAATAAAATATAATAAATTTTAATGTATAAAATGTTTTTCTTCACCCTCTCCAACCTAATCTCCTGCACATGATGTATGCTAGATTAAGACGATAGTTATAATTATGTAGAAGTGGTTTGATACACGTTCAGAGTGGTATGATAGACGTTGAAAGTTACCATACACGTACAATACATGATCAAAGTGGTACCATACACGATCAAGGTGGTTCAATTCGTGTTGAAAGTGGTTCAATACATGTTCGGAGTGGTTCGATTGATGTTGAAAGTGGTACGTTTGATGTTGAAAGTGGTACGATTGATGTTGAAAGTGGTTCGATTGTGGTTGAAAGTGGTTCGATTGATGTTCGATTGATGTTGAAAGTGGTACCATACACGTTCAAAGTGGTTCGATTGATGTTGAAAGTGGTACCATACACGTTCAAAGTGGTTCGATTGATGTTGAAAGTGGTTCGATTAATGTTGAAAGTGGTTCGATTGATGTTGAAAGTGGTTCGATTCATGTTGAAAGTGGTTCAATTGATGTTGAAAGTGGTTCGATTGATGTTGAAAGTGGTACCATACACCTTCGATTCACGTTCAGAGTCGTTCAATAGCCGTTCGATTCACGTTCGATTGATTTTCGATTCACGTTCGATATAGGATAAAAGTGGATGAATACATGTTCCATACACATTCAAAGTGGTTCGATCTAGTCGAATAATGTGTCCAAAGAAAAAAGGGGAAAGAAGATGCGTGGGAATAAGGAGAGGATGGTCAGCGAAAATGCATGTGGCCTGTGATGAAGATGGCGAAGAACAACAGCATCTTACTTTTGCAAAGCTACGCACTTCTCGATTTCATGATAGGAGTTTATATGCGAGAGCTTGGAGATGCAGCGAGACCAGTTGTCTTCAAATCTTTGAAGGCAACAGTCGGAGTTTGTACAAGTTTTTTCTGTGTGAAAAAAATGGGATTGGAGAGGATCGCCCCTGAGTGTGACCCCGAGGTATGTACATTTAAATATTTTTACATTTATCGCGTTTAACATTTATCGCGTTTAACATTTGAAACCGAGTGCTATTAAATCAGACGTTTGTGTCAATATTATATCGTAGATTTCAATTTTTTTTTTCCAGAACTCGCCACCACCGTCGCCTCCCCCACCACCTCGCTGGCCATCGCCACCTCCATCGCCGCCACCTCCGCTGGTATGTAGTAGTTTGCATTGTTTTATACATTTGATGTTTATTATATGCAAATATTATATCAATGCTTGTGTATATGTTCCAGAACCCTTTGGCTGGGTTGGAGGTTGTGCCGCAGCGTGGGCCGATAATTGGTCCAGTCGGCCCAGTGATGGCGGCTCGGCTGCGGCGTCCATGGGTGCCGCACCGCCCAATGGCGCCGCCACTGCGACGGCCGCGGCCGCAGTCCCCATCACCACCACGATAATTTTTTTTTATCTTTTATTATCTATATTCTATTTTATTTTTGTAACAATATATAATCTCTTAAACGTATATTATTTCTCCATTTCATTTACCCATCATCCTCCTCGCCACCTTACTCTAAGATTTGCTGACTTCGCATAATTCTATTTCATTCTTCGCGCCACCACATGACGTCATCCCGCGCGACTGCTCCAGGGGAGTCAAGTTACACACGATCGCGCGATACGCTGCGACGTTAAATCGGAACGCTTTAGAATACTGTTTAGCTTTAGAATGCTTGCTACATGATGGTTTGGTAGATCGATTTAAAATTTAATTATTATGCATTGGGGGAAAATTTCTGCTGCATATTGGTTTGGAAAAAAATCCTGGGGCCGGAAATAATATTTCTACATAATGGTTCTGTAGATCGTTGATTCAAAATTATTATTTCTCCGCGTTGGGGGAAAATTTCTGCTGCATATTGGTTTGGAAAAAAAATTCGGGGGCTGTGCCCTCCCTGGGTTAGGTCTGAAAAAATTTTCGGGGTGGGTCAAGGTCTGAAAAAGACTTGTCGGGGGTCATTCCCTCCCTTTGAAAAATTTCGGGGACGGTGGGTCAGGTCTCCGCTGCGGCTCGGCTCGGAGTGATCCCTTCCACGGTTGCGGCTTCCCCCACTCCGCGGCACGTGCGCGCGCAACCGCTCTTCCACTCCCCGCAGGCCCCGCGCCCATGTTTCTCTCCGCCGCGCTCCCCCGCGCGCCTTCACTTCCCCCCGCCCCCGCGCTCCCCTCAGAGGACCTGCGTTAGAATCAGCATAGCCTTACTACTACCTTGAAACACTTGGACGAATAACACTGCAAGCTCGGAAAGAAGCTGAAGCGTTACAGAAAAATAATACTGACATAAGCTTGAACGAAGAAGAGATTATATCTCGATATTATTTAGCATTTAAAGCTTTCATAAAGCGGTGTATGGACACACCACGCATCCCGTGCGTTTCCTGCGAGAAACTCTGTTTTCAAAGAGAGGTTCGTAAGCTTGATATTTCTAAGAGAACATATAAGGGAAATGTAAAGCAAACATTGTTAAATCATATTGGATACAAAGTTGGTGACATGCATTTTCTTTTCCGATATTGTCACGACAAAATTCGCAACGATTCCATACCACCAAAATGTATTTTAAATCAGCTTGATGTACGTTCAGTTCCAGAAATAGCAGTGTTGAATGATTACGAACGAATTCTCATTCAAAGAGCTAAACCGTTTCAAACGATTGTGAGAATGGATACAGTAATGCGTAAAAATATGCCACATAAACATGTTTCCAAAAGTAAAGGGGAGAACATTTCACCTTCCTTTGCCGTTACAAGAAAATTTTAAAAACATCTGTCCTTCAACTGAACCTTTAAATAAAAATCATGAATTATACATATTGGTGCGGGGCGTTCCAACAAAATCTAAAATAGTTTGGGAAAAGTTAGTTGACTTGAAGAAAGTATGGAATGCCTTAGTATGGTTGAAAGCAAATAATCCTCTATACTCAGAAATTGTTTTACCACAATCGCACGATTTATTGCTGAGCCAAATTACCAGATACAGAATTTCAAGAACTTGTTGCCAATGATAATAATAACGATAACGAATCTATCGAGGACGTTGAAGGTGAAACACTTAATATTGATGAAAACAACAAACGTGCATTATTGACGCAAATGTCACAATCTGATTCATATTATGATCAGTTTACGATTTATCCAATGTATGACAAAAGTGTTAATGAATCTGCTACCGCACTCTATCAAATGCTTAAAGTTCAGGACATTCCGTTGGGTCATCGTGCTGCACACTTAGATGTGAAATGTTTCCCAGATTTATATCCTTTTGGGGTGAACGGACAGCATGAAGAAAGATTGGTTCGTTTGACTGATCATGAATTCATTAAGTCCAAACTGATGTCCAAGCATTCACAATTTCGATTGAACATGCAATATATTTTTCACTTATTACACGATACCAATATGCGGCAATTGAACGCTGGAATTTTTCACAAAATGAACGTCGTAAATCCACGTGAAAAATACACAGCTGCTGGTTTTCTAGAGCAACTCTCTAAAGATCAGCTACAAACGAACTTGAACACTATATTTTCCAGATTACGTAATACAGCACAGTATTGGCGAAAACCGAGGAATGATTTGAACTGTATGATACACCATTATGGACCAGCTACATGGTTCCTCACGCTCAGTCCAAGTGAGTGGCTATGGACAGATTTAATAGAATATCTTCGTGAAGTAAACGGCCCATCGGTGGCTAAAATGTCCCCGAACGAACTCATTGCTTCTGATCCCGTTTCAACTGCTCGATTTATAGATAATGCATTCAATTGACAATCCAATTGGCAAGGTCACTCATTTCTTTTGGCGCAGAGAATATCAAAGCAGGGGATCACAACATTTTCATCTTTTAATTTGGATTGAAGATGCTCCTATAATCGATAAATCTTCGAAGGAAGATGTAGCACGATTCATTATGAAATACGTCACTTGCAGATTGCCATCACCGCATGTGTCGCCAGAATTATATAGTCGTGTAATTGCACATCAAATGCATAAATGCAATAGCTATTGTCTACGCAACAAAAAAACTAAAAATTCCTTCTGTAAAGTATGTAGATTTTCATTTCCACGTCCAGTTACAGATACTTTGATAATAAGGGATGTGGCTGTTTCTATAGGTGCTAGAAAACAATTGAAAGCAAAAGGTAGACTCTATGATCTTCCACGTTCAATAAAGGAAGTCCGTATCAATGATTATAATGCCGCCGTTCTCATGGTTTGGAGAGGTAATATGGATATACAATATATTGGGGAAAAGACAGGGTTGGTAACATGTTACTGTACTAAGTACGTGTCAAAGCCGGAAAAAAGTTACGCTACGGACACTATGGCAGCAATAAATTCTACTAAGTCATTGGCTAGTCTTCTGTGCAACCTTGGAATACGCATGCTAAATCATAGAGAATGTGGAGCGCCTGAATGTGCTGATACCCTTTTAGGATTATCATTGCATGGCACTGACTCCAATACTACTATTAGATGGTTAGATGTAAATATACTGAGAAGTAGGAAATTGAAAACTCGCAAAGAGATTGAGGATCTGGAAGGTGAATCCACAGACATATTTTGTACATCCCTCATAGATGATCACTATCCAAACAGACCTAAGGAATTAGGATCTATGCATCTGTACGATTTTGCTATGTGGTATGACGTTACTAAAATTAGACCGTCTGAAAAAACTGAATATTATGAAATCCGTGCATATTTGTTTTTGAAGAAAAGGCAAAGAGGGTATCTCATCAATCATTATAAGTACAATGTTCAAACCCAACCAGAAAATTATTATTTCTCATTATTATTATTATTCCAACCTTGGAGAAACATCGACGAATTGAAAAATGGATTTAACACATATGCGGAAGCTTTTTTGTCGCTACAATCACAATTGACAGAAGCTGTTCAGTATCGCGAACGAATAACGGATATTCAAGAAGCGCGTGATCATATAAAGGAAGAAATTGAAAAGAACGTGTTGAATACTGTAGAACAAGAAGAAAATGATCAAGGCGATCACCCATTAGAGTGTGTTCCCGTTGAAACTGTTAGTGCCATGAAAGATTTTAAAGACGCGGGAAACAAATTTGACTGTGGTGATCTTCAAGAAATGATTTCGGAATTGAACCATGATCAGAAGCGGATATTTGATACAGTTACTAAGTCCTTAACGTCTAACGATAACATTCTCAGACTTTATGTGAGTGGAGAAGGTGGCACTGGGAAAAGTTTTTTAATAAAAACTATCAGACACTGGATCAAGCAGATTATCGGAAAAGACACAGCAGTAGCTGCTCCTACTGGAATCGCAGCTTTTAATATCGAAGGTCGTACCATACACCGATTATTTCAATTACCTGTAGAACATGGGCATACAGCCCAGTATAGGCAACTTAGTGATGCAGCCCTTCAAATTGTACGAGATCAACTCAAAAATGTTGCGTTAGTAATCATCGATGAAATTTCGATGGTTTCTAACATAACTTTCCTGTACATACATTTGCGACTTACAGAAATATTTGATACTGCAGATTCCGATGATGCTTGGTTCGGAAAAATACCTATTCTGCTATTTGGTGACTTACTACAACTTCCCCCTGTTCACGAAGAACCTGCTTTTATACAATTATCCAAATGTTGGAGGATTAGGTTCTTATAATTTATGGTCTGCCTTGTTTAGCTATGACGAATTGACAATAAACATGCGACAGCAGGGTGATAATATTTACAAAGAGATCTTGTCGAGAATTCGCACCGGAGTAGTGACCGATTCGGATACAAAGCTTTTAGAATCGAGGAAATTAAAGTTCAAAGCGACAAATTGTAATGACCGATTAAAGGAATTAAGTGATTACATGCTTAATGTGGGATCTAATACGGTGTGTTTACTTCCCACATGTGTTCAGTGTGATGTTTTGAACGCTGCAATGCTGAGTCGATTTCCGTCCGAAGAAATCCATTTGATCGCTCATGATACAATGAATTGTGCACCGAATTTGAAAAAAAAAGGTGTCAAAGGTACTAAACAATAATGACGATGATAGCTCCCGAACGGCGGGACTTGCAAGAGTCGTAATTGTTAAAGCAGGAGTGCAAATCATGATTAGAAGAAATATTGATGTTACACTAGGTCTTGTCAACGGTACCATTGCTAAACTTGTTTCAGTTACACGAGGTGTTGATAATGAAGTTGAAAAATTGAAAATTATATTACCCACGGGGCAAGAACATATGATAGAACGGGTAAGTGTTAAATTTGAAGTAATGGATAGAGCGTTCGTTATTAGAAAACAATTTCCAATTTGCCTCAGCTATGGTATAACTATTCACAAAAGTCAAGGACTAAGCTTGCAGAATGCTGTCATAGAAGCAGGTAATTCAATATTTACTTGCGGACAAATTTACGTTGCTCTTTCTCGGGTGACCACATTACAAGGACTCCATCTTATCAATTATGATCCATCTTCCGTAGAGGCACAAGAATCGGCTATAATAGAGTACAATAGATTGCGACAAAAATATAGACCTGATCTTATGACTATTTCAATTTTTAAAAACCGCGTTCTCAATGTTCGTGATGCTGTTTGGGCAGTACCTAATTATAATGTATCCGAATGTCAGAATACTAATGATCACATCGTGTATACCACTCAATACTACGTAAGAGGTCTCCCGAATTCTGATGGTGTGTCTTGTTATGCGAATGCCACAATCCAATGTATGTTATATTGCTCATCCATAAGAGAAAACTTATTTTCGACTGAAAAAGCTGATCATATTATAAAAGTCTTTATGGACCAATATAAATCGGATCAAAATCCAAACATAATATCATTACGGCAATTCGCAGGAGAAAAATACGCTAACAATCAGCTACATGATGCAGCTGAGTTTATTACCTCTCTTTGTGATCATGAGATTCTTATTAGGAATGCAGTACAACACGAAATTACAACAGTATTAAGATGTTTAAAGTGTAATTACACAAGTACTACTATCAGCACAAATTGTGTAGTACATCTTGCACTACCCAAGATGTTAAAAAAAAAAACATTTAAATTTCAAGACATAATAAAATACAATTTCAGGGGTTGAAGAAATTTCAAAGATTCTTGCAATAATTGTGATAATTCAAACACAATGAAGAAAATCGATATAACTGCTTCCAAACAAATTCTTATTGCAAAATTACATTTGTTCGATCACGATAGTAGTGGAACAACGAAAGTGGAAAATTTCTACATCAAAGCAATACCTACTACTAAAATACAAATGGTAGATCACTGTTATAAACTTAAGGCAGCGATTTTCCACCACGGTAAAAGTATTGCCGATGGTCATTACATAAGTATGGTAAGGGGTAAGGGCACAACGTGGGTATCCGTTGATGATTTACGAGTAGAAAAACAAGCTTGGCCACGAAATGCTAAAAATGCATACATATTTTTCTTCGAAAGGTGTTAATTGTGGTTGTTATTAGACTTCAATGTTGAATGAATACGTTCGGCGCCATAAGCTGCTTCACGCTCTATGTATTGTACACAAAGTACTATACATACATATAATACATACAGATTGGCAATGCGATGCACACAGTTTCTTTTCGTAGTTGTTAAACTTATGTAAAATTTATATAGAATTTATCCTTAATTCTGTCCCGTAAAATTTGTAAGTTATAATAGTATTAAATATTAACTGAAGTTATTCCCTATGCAAATTATCTTTGTAAAAAGACGTGAGATCCCCATAAAAAACTTCAAAAAAGTAAAAAAATTACGCCAAGTACATGAAAAAACAAATAAATCACAAAAAATAGAAGATAATATAAATCACAAAAAAATAGAAGAAAATATACAACCACAAAAAATAGAAGATAATAATATAAATCATTAAAAAAATAAAAGAAAATATACAATATAAAAAAAGATGTGAAATCAAAATGAGCTGCAAGTACATAAAGGTGCTTTCCAACTGCGCTTAAGATGACACAACTACATATACACAGCTAAAATGCTGTGTTCATACATTGCATTACTCTTATCGCGGACATTTTAATTAACCCATCAAAAAGAATCCCATTTAAAAACATTGTAAATTAATAGCTTTACAAAATTAATGATGTACAAAAATTATAACAATGGCTATTTATACAAAGAAAAAAATGTACTAAATAATATTAAGCAGATATATTTTTATACAAATAAATATTTTGTTCTTGTTCTTTCACGATGTTTGCACCTCGAAGTCACAGTAACGAGTGCTGTTCTAGCAAAGTGTGGGAGATGTCCTAACCCAAAGGTAATAAAGTGTCTGCATTTATGACATCCTCTAGGTATAAGCAGAACTGGCAGGAAACTTTCGGCCGGACAAGATGTTCAATAGAGGGGGAACACCTACAGGAGTGGTGGCAATGTGTGCGTCACGAGTGGTTTTGTTTTGGTATTCAAGCGCGTGTTTATAATTTACACGCGAGAGATAAGGGATTCGTGTTTAATTTGAAGGGAGGACTACACAGGCGGGACCATGATGATGATTTCTTTTACAGGACTTGGGCGGAATCAGGTGTTCACAATTACATATACGTATATGTTCAAAATCCTGTTAAAAAACGCACTGCTTGTGAGTTACTGTGGCAAGAAACATAGCTCTAAACTCTAAAGCGAAATCGTATTGGTGCTTCTCTTGCTGGGACGCGACCATTCCAAACGTGAAGGTTGTGTGGGGTGAAAGTGATTTAAATTTTTAAAACGAACTGCAATTTGCTTTCGCATGTATCGTACGACGACGAAGAAGAAGAAGATGATGATGATGATGAGGAGGAGGAGGAGGAGGAGGAGGAGGAGGAGGAGGAGGAGGAGGAGGGGGAGGAGGAAGTTCTGCTAGAACATTTTGAAAGAAGGAAAACAAAGGAAATGAAAACCATATAAAAGAATCGATTCACCGAGGGCTATTTTGATATATTAATAAGAAATCACTTATTGGATAACGACGAAACGTACAGACCATTCTTTAGGTTAAGGAAAGAACAGGTTCATATCGTTTTAAAATTTGTTGGGAAGAATTTAAAAAAACAGACGTGTAGGAGAGTGCAGTATCAAATTTCACCAGAAGAAGCGTTGCCCCTGACATTACACATGTTAATTTTCCAGACACATATTTTATTTTTACATAAAATTTGGAAACATTAAAACGTACTATTACAAGCACAGGTGTCTTGTGTCAATATTAATTCATAATCGTTCATTATTTTGAATATAGCATTCTTTGCTTGCGCAAGTACATGCGGCGGAAATGTTTTGGCGGTAGCCCCCATACACTTAAAAAATAACATCGTGGGATCATTCTCATCTTCCTTGGAGGCGTTGATGCTTTGTAATATTGTTTCTCGTTCGCGATCTCTTTCTTTCCACACACTGACCACGCCGCTGGAATCATGTCGATGTCTTTTTGGCACTGAACTTGCTTCGTTCCCGCAATGCCGCTTTCTTGATGGAGCGATATTGTCCTTCTCTAGCGATGTTTCTGGTTCAGGAACATATTCCCAGTTGGCCGGCGTTTCAGAAGCATTATTATGTGCAACGTCTTCGCGTATTGCGTCGAGATTACTGTGGGTACTATAATAGAATAAATAGAATAAATAATAGATGAATGAAATAAATTTTTGAAGTCTATTGTATTTTAGAACTCAATGTGTGTGTGTGCAAAATACTTGCCTCCTCTCAAAAGACACACTATCCATAAACATTAACTGCTTTATCAACGGCCATTTGTTTTTTGGTTGCGCTGCCGACCTATGTTTATTACTCCTCTTCTGTTTCATGTACGTGTCCCTTATGTTTTTCCACCTCGTTTTACAATCTTCATCTGCAATAATTAGATTATATATTTTTTGCATGTTCATTAATACTGCGGCAACATTCAGATCGTTGTCATTTGCATTCAGAATAATATACGGATACATAAGTAGTGTTTCTGTGTTCTCGACATTTGTCATTTCTCGAGAAAATAAATAGTACTCCGTATTTCTAGAAAAATCTCGAGAAATTTGTAAATAATAGTGAGGACGACGCAGGCGGGGTCACGCGCAGTCAGCGGACTACCATCTTTCTTCCCATGAAGAAATTACTCCAAAGACATGCCTGTACGCCTTGCGTTCAGACAGAGGAAGAAAAGGGGTAATCCTGTTGTGACTGCGCGTGGTCCCGCCTACGTCGGCTTCGCTTCAAATTGGAGACGTATTCCTTATCTCTTGAGTATATACACGCGTTCGAATTTCAAAACAAAAGCACGCGTTGACGCATTGGGTGTAAGAAAAGATGGGCCTTGGGGAGGAGATATTGCTGTGAAGAGGGCCTCTTCAAGAAGCCGGCCGTTGGGGGGGAAAAAATCCAATTTGGCCATCGTATTTCTTAAAATAATAAACGAAGAAAAAATTCGCCTGCGCTGATATTTGCCCCATCGAACCATGCAATTGCATATACATATACATTTTTTTATTTCCAATACGTCGGGAAATATCCAGCCGTTTATTGTTCCCGCGGACATTCGCATATCCGTAAATTCAATTCGATCTTGTTGCAAGTGGATCTTTAAATAATCAAACATCAATCGTTTAAATAAACACATCCTAGGTAATAATGATATTTTATTTAAATAAATAAAGAAGGACAATAAACGTACAAGTAGTCAGAACTTGATGTTTGATTATTTTAATATTATGTTTACATGAAAGAAATGAAAATTATAATTAAAAATGATTCAGACGTATATTTATGGGGCTTCAAATTTGTATTTTTTTTTTAAATAGTTTTTTTAGAAAATATAATGCATGTAATCGAATTCTCAAGAACAAACACTATACATAAGTGTTATATTAAGAAACGTACTCAAACAATTACGCGACAAATTAGTGCCCATATTTTTAACGTAAACTAATATTTCCGATTTGAAAAAAATTGCAAAACACTTAGTGATGAAATGGAATTTTCCAAACTGCATTGGAAGGATTGATGGGAAGCACAAAATAGTGAATAACTATATTTTAATTACAAAAAAATTACTTCTCGATTGCATTATTAGCCCTAGTTTATGGATGCTACAAATAAATATAATTAAACAATACTTTACCTGTTCTGTTCACTATGGTGGATACTTCTTGCCGTTTTTATACTCCTTGTGCTTACAATCGTACAGAACACGATAACCTGCTACTGTCTGTACTAATTTATCATCCTCCTGTGCCGTGAACAGCACCTTGGTCACTTCGGTGGCCATTTCAGATATACTCAGAAACACACTAATAGAACGTTGCTCCCGAGTTGGTCCAAATTCAGGGTGATTTCTGAATGCGAACTGGAGGAAGATTGTGAAAAAAACTACACGAGCACACGTCCGTACACCAAGACCGTCGCGAGCGAGCTCTTTCCGTATTGATGAACTATCGCTGTAAGTCGCAGTTTAAGTACTATTTCCTTCAGGGCGTACACCCTCTTGAAGGCGGATCTTTGTGCGACACTCCAAATATTATTGTTCGCGAAAAGTCACACCTTCGCAAATCATGGGCGTAGAGGTGGAAAAATACAGGTACACAAAAAGGCGATTTTCTGTGTTTTCACCGGGCGTGATTCCCATGAGGTAACCATCTGCGTGATGCCCTAAAACGGATTGCTGGGAGGCCACGATTTACTACTGCTTTATGACACTAGACATTTCGTCTCCAAGACGCTATAAGGTAATTAGAAAACATTTGCCAAATAACTTGTAGAACTGCAGGACAGTTTTTAGGTGTAATCCTTAAATGTTACAAGGTAATCCCTCCACGTTCGGCAGACAATAAACCGTGCTCCGCTACACTATAAATAAATTATAATGATGTCCCGAGCGCTGACCGTGGCGAAAATTAATCTTGTGGTCCGCACGATGACCAAAAGAAGATGTTCTTATGTTAGATCGAAGAACGTTTCCCTGGCAAGGGTGTAGGAAACGAAATTACTCTGAAGAAGTACCAGTACGCCTTGCGTTCAGACACAGGAAGAAAAGGGGTAGTCCTCTGACAGCGCGTGTCCCTGCCTGACATCCCTTATCGCTAGAGTCTATACACGCGCTCGAATATCAAAACAGAAGAACATGCGATGATTCAGTGCAAGAAGAGGTGGAACCCGCAAGGAATGCCGCTCCGATTGGTTATAATATAATCTCTTTTGTACGGGTTACCTTCTCTAGCAACACATACGTAGAGCGACCTTTTGTTTTCATATTCCAACCCGTGTTTGTACTGGAGAGAAAAGGGAGCCATCTTTAATTTGAAGGGAGGACGACGCAGGCGGATCCACGCGCGGTCAGCGCACTACCCCTTCTCGTCCTGTATCTTGTCTCCGCGAGGCGAATTGATTAGTGATGGGCGTGATACCAGTCTTTTCTTATGAGTTTTAAGCAGTTCGATACCCAAAGTACTCACTAGCTTTGTTAAACATAGTCTGATTTACATGAAATTTGGTATAATTTTCATTGGAAAAACATAAGGAATCCATGGACGCAGAATTCTCACTTCCATATCGATACGATAAAGAATAAAGAAATATTTTATTTCTGAAACAGGTATGAATCCTCGGCCGACCCCAGCGAATCGAGAGTAGTAAGGCTAGGCGGGTTCTAACTCAGGTCCTCTGAGGGGAGCGCGGGGGCGGGGGGAAGTGTGGGCCGCGCGGGGGAGCGCGGCGGAGAGAAACATGGGCGCGAGGCCTGCGGGGAGTGGAAGAGCGGTTGCGCGCTCACGAGCCGCGGAGTGGGGGAAGCCGCAACCGCGGAGGGGATCAGTCCGGGCCGAGCAGCCGCGGAGACCTGACCCACCGTCCCCGAAATTTTTCAAAGGGAGGGAATGACCCCCGAAAAGTCTTTTTCAGACGTTGGCCCACCCCGAAAATTTTTTCAGACCTAACCCAGGGAGGGGACGGCCCCCAGGATTTTTTTTCAAACCAACATGCGTCACCAAGCATAATCCATTATTTTTTATCCGAAATTGTTTCAGACAATGTCGGGAAAGATCGACGTTCTTTTCTTTTACGAACCACGTCTTCGGGACGGAAAGAGAGAGCAATACTTCGTTATAAATCTAAATTCGGAGGAGGGAGAGAGACAGCACTACATAGCGGTACAATCGCAGATATTCTAAAATTTTTAACCAGCGATCTACCAAACCATTATGTAGCAAGCATTCTAAAACTAAACAGTATTCTAAAGCGTTCCGATTTAACGTCGCAGCGTATCGCACGATCTCGCGTAATTCGAATCCTCTGGAGCAGCCGTACGGGATGACGTCATGTGGTGGCGCGAAGAAGGCGCGAATCATAGAAAGAATTATATGGCGTCAGCAGAAAGAATCTTTTCCATATCAACAGACATTCTTTTCCCAACGCAGAGAAATAATAACTTTAATCCCCTCCCACACTGGTCTACCGAACCTTTATGTAGAAAACAGACACATTTTATCCGAACCATTATGTAGCGAGCATTCTAAACCTAACAGTATTCTAAAGCGTTCCGATTTAACATCGCAACGTATCGCGCGATCACGTGTAATTCGAATCCTCTGAAGCAGTCGTAGTTTACTGGACGTATGTAAAGAGTTTTGGCGATGCGGTCTACCTTGTCTTGAATTTTCGCGGTGAATGTTTGACAAAATTTTTGTAAGTTGTCGGTACAAGGTTTTTCACATTGCGCAAGTATATCATATAGTGCAGCTTGGAGGTTTGCTTCGCGTCGGTAGATGTAAGATATGTTTACATGTAATACTAACTTCCAGCTATCTCGATAAATTTGTAAATCGCCTAGGTTTTCGAAGTAAATGTCGGGGTGGTGTTGAAATTCTTTTATAGTGAAATCTATGTCGGGGGTTGTTCCTCCTGCGAGTGGTATCGTCGTTTGTAGGACAAAAATCCTGTAAATTATAATGCCGAGGTGTAGTTGGCGTTTCATAGAGTCTTTAACCGTGCGCGCGCGCGCGCGTGTGTGTGTGTGATAAATTTTTTGCGAACGTAGTACAGTTTATCTTCTTCGTCCGGGCTTGAGTAGAAGTGAGAAGTTAGGGCAAATGGGTCTCGATTTTCTTAGTCGCTTCTTATTTCGTTGCGATCTCCTGGACAAAGATGTTGTCGGCCATCTTAGACGTGCCCCGAGACATTATGTTTGCTCTAATTGTACGTGCGAGTGATGTTTGTTTGTTTGTTCTTCGTGTGTGTTATTTTATTATCCTATTCATCCGTTTATCCCTCTAGCGTTTCCAGTGTCCTGCCCGCCGGGTTGTATCAGCATTGCTTACATGGTGGCAATTAGGGAGTATCGGGTGCACCGGCACCGATTCTTCCAGCATGCAGAATTCTGGGAGGATGACGAAGACTCATGAGGTCTGAGGGTCCTATTTGGTGAGTGTCTTATTGCATCGGGAATTGTAGATCTGCTTATTGTTTCTATTTCCGTGCGTGTAGTAATAATCTTGCAATTGTTTTTTTTGTGTAGAACGTCATGGGGACATCTTCGTTGGGCCTGATCCGCGGCCTCGACTGTGGTCGTTATTGGAGGCCGACTGTGCCCTACGTGGCTGGGACGACGACGTCTAGTTGTGCGCTTATTTACCATCTTTTTCACAAATTACCTTTCTTAGTCTTATCCTTATATGTAATTGTTAGTGTATCGTTACTTTCCTTCAAAACTGTGACCATTTCCCTATTACTGCCCTATTCTATGAAGTGTTTGTCTGAACGCGGATTGTTCGTCGCCCTCTATACTGTAATTATTATCGTGCGTGTTTTGAATCGTGTTAGAGCCTATCGACGCAGGTGTTAGTTTTTGATCGCTCGCGTCTTGTCGTGCAGTAGCACTTGGTCTCCGATTTTAAAAGAACTATCCGCGATTTTCTTGTCGTAGTATTGGAATTAAAATTAAAATAAATTTAATATAATATTGGAATTTATATAAATCCAATAATGAATAATTTTCAATTAATAAAATTACAGAAAATATTGTTAAAAATAAACTTACTTCATAAGAAACTGACTGTGAAATTGACCCAATCGGTCCAAATATTGAATAATTAGAATTTGAAGCCCAACCAACAATTATCACAGGGTAAACATCTATTCCTAGTAAACATAAAATTCCAACTTTTATTGAATATAGCAAAAACAAAAAATTTATAAATTAAGTCCTTTTGTATAAAAATTTATTAGGTAAATATAGATAGAAACCGATCTGGTTCACGTCGATTTCAACTCAAATCATGTAAGATATTAAAAGTCGAACAGACTTAAAATTTAAACTCATGCATTTAAATTATATCTTAATTCAACATTGAGGTCGCAATCATCTTCATAAATATAGGTAATCAAACAAAGATGATAAACAGGACACGGAAGAAAGGGGACTTTCCGGAAGAATGGAAAGAAGGAATAGTAAGTTCTGTATTCAAAAAAAAAAAAAAAAGGAGAAAGGGAAATGTTTAAGAACTATAGGGGCATAACTTAGATGGACACGGATTTTAAGATATGCGTGGAAATTCTAAGGAGAAAATTAGAAGAACAAATGGAAAATGGGATATTAAACGATACGCATATGGGATTCAGGAGAAGGAGGGGAACAGTAGACGCAATAGCGGTAGTTAAAATGGTTATAGATATAGAAACCTCAAAAGAAAGACGGAAACTATATCTGTTTTTCACGGATATGAAGAGAGCATTTGATTGATTGGAAAGGGAAGAAATTTGGAAAAGACTTTATGAAGGAGGAGTAGGCGAACAACTAAGAATACGGATACAGGAAATGCACGACAGAACTATATGCGCTTTAGGAATGAAGAAGGAACTGATAGGAAAGTTTTTTTAACAGGAAAGGGTGTTAGACAAGGGTGCCCGTTAAGCTTGACACTTTTCAATGTCGCATTTGCAGACCTGGAAAGAAGAAATGAGCAAAGAACAGGAAGGTAGAGTCGTAATAGGTAGAAGGAAAATTTTAACAATTTCATACGCGGGTGATGTGTTAATGGTAAATAATGCACAGGGACCTAAGAATATGATAAATAGATTCGAGAGATATATAAAGAAGAAAGGCTTGGAGTTAAATGTGTAAAAGTCTAAGATAATGATATGCAGGAAAGCAGGAGGAAGAAGAAAATAGGAAAGATCCCGTTGGAATGAAGAAAGAGTAACAGAACTGAAATATTTAGATTATAGAACGAGAGGGAGAGAACAACGAGGATAAACACCATATTAAGAAGGTAGTTAGGGAAGCGAATATGATACTAGGAGAAGTATGGGGGGATTGGGAAAGATTATTCAGAGATGACTGAAAGAAGAATGAAACTGTTTGATGCGCTAGTTAGGAACACCGTGGCGTATGGAGCAGCGATATGGGGGTGGAGAAGGTATGAGGAAATAGAAAAATTGCAGGCGAAATACATACGATGGATAATGAAATTGGAGAGATCAACATCAACATATTGGCTGTTAAAAGAAACAGGAAGAGATGGCATAGCAATTAAAATGGAAGTAAGGGTAATGAAGTTTGAAGAGACACTAATAAACTCGGAAGAAGGATCGATACGATATGAATGTAGGAGAAGACTAATGAGAGGAAATGAAGTAACGAAAAAAGGAAAGAATGCGAATCAAATTCTTGGAAGGGAGAGGATGGTCAAACGAAGAATGGAAAAGAAGAAGATTAAATGGGGAAGAAGTGTGGATTAAAAATTAGAACAGATAAGTAATTGACATCCAAGAACAAGAAAGACAGATGAAAGTAAAAGAGTCAAAATTCCTAAGAGAATTAAAAGAGGTGGCAAGGAAACCAGGAGATAAGCCGAAATGCTTATGGGGGGAAATGAAAAAAGGAGAAGAGAATTGGAAAGGATAGAAAGATTCATACAGGATAGTGAAACAAGAACATGCAAATATTGGCTAATGAAAGAAGAAAGGGTATGTAAGAAAGAGGAAGAAACAGTGAAACACGCGATTGAAACATGTGAAGTAAGTTGAGAGAGTGGCAGGAATTGTGCAGAGGTAATTAGAGGAGAAGGGAAAAACTTGGCTATTCTATGGGAGATAGTGATAAAAGAAGATTATATAACATAGAACAGATTAGGAAACACTTGTAAAATAGAAAAAATTATTAAGATACAGCAGGATACATTAGAAGGGTGGGACTTACACTGACACAATCATGGGAATGAAATGGAAAGATTATTTGATCGTTAAATTGTAACACGAAAGTGGCAATAAATTAAATTAAATTATTATTATTATTATTATTATTATATTTTTTCTTTTTATATTGTATTTTGATATCCTATTTGTATAGAGAGAACTAAAAAATGTTGAGAATAGTACGGTTCATTTAGAGATAGAGAATTGAGGCGATACGTAACAGTTTCAGCGAATGTTGTCGAGATACTACTGTTCTGTGTAACCAAGCACTCGGGTCGGTCACGAGAGCGTGAGTGTATATGAGTGTATGTGAGGTGTTGTGTGGAAGAGTATGTATGTATGTATGATGTCGCGAAAAGTAAAGGGGAAGTCCATCAGCTGTTCGAGAATGTTCAAATTGTCTTGCGATTGATGTAAAAGAGAGAGAGAGAGAGAGAGAGAGAGAGAGAGAGAGAGAGAGAGAGAGAGAGAAGGAGAGGGAGTGAGAGTGAGTGGGAGAGGGAGAGGGAGAGAGGGAGAGACAGAATTCTGCTGAGACACTATTTATATTATATGTTTAAATATTTTCTTTTTTATATTTCTATTTTTTAATTAATGTAACAATATATAATCCTTTTCTATATATTACAATCTATTTATTTACCCGTCTTCCTTCTTCTCTCCTCACCAATTTCTGCTGACGCCATATAATTCTTTCTATGATTTGCGCCTTCTTCGCGCCACCACATGACGTCATCCCGTACGGCTGCTTCAGAGGATTCGAATTACACGTGATCGCGCGATACGTTGCGATGTTAAATCGGAACGCTTTAGAATACTGTTAGGTTTAGAATGCTCGCTACATAATGGTTCGGATAAAATGTGTCTGTTTTCTACATAAAGGTTCGGTAGACCAGTGTGGGAGGGGATTAAAGTTATTATTTCTCTGCGTTGGGAAAAGAATGTCTGTTGATATGGAAAAGATTCTTTCTGCTGACGCCATATAATTCTTTCTATGATTCGCGCCTTCTTCGCGCCACCACATGACGTCATCCCGTACGGCTGCTCCAGAGGATTCGAATTACGCGAGATCGTGCGATACGCTGCGACGTTAAATCGGAACGCTTTAGAATACTGTTTAGTTTTAGAATGCTTGCTACATAATGGTTTGGTAGATCGCTGGTTAAAAATTTTAGAATATCTGCGATTGTACCGCTATGTAGTGCTGTCTCTCTCCCTCCTCCGAATTTAGATTTATAACGAAGTATTGCTCTCTCTTTCCGTCCCGAAGACGTGGTTCGTAAAAGAAAAGAACGTCGATCTTTCCCGACATTGTCTGAAACAATTTCGGATAAAAAATAATGGATTATGCTTGGTGACGCATGTTGGTTTGAAAAAAAATCCTGGGGGCCGTCCCCTCCCTGGGTTAGGTCTGAAAAAATTTTCGGGGTGGGCCAACTTCTGAAAAAGACTTTTCGGGGGTCATTCCCTCCCTTTGAAAAATTTCGGGGACGGTGGGTCAGGTCTCCGCGGCTGCTCGGCCCGGACTGATCCCCTCCGCGGTTGCGGCTTCCCCCACTCCGCGGCTCGTGCGCGCGCAACCGCTCTTCCACTCCCCGCAGGCCCCGCGCCCATGTTTCTCTCCGCCGCGCTCCCCCGCGCGCCCACACTTCCCCCCGCCCCCGCGCTCCCCTCAGAGGACCTGAGTTAGAACCCGCCTAGCCTTACTACTATCGAGGTCAGCGACCCACATTCGAGGGTGAAATATTCATCACAATGTATTAAGAAATTCTTTATTCTTTATCGTATCTTTATCGATCTATTCTTTATCGATCTTCCCTTGTAAAGGTGAAATCAGGCGGCACGTGGATCGGCGAGCCGAGACGGCTCGCCTACACTCGCCGAGGATCGCCAAGGCTCGCGAGTCGGCGAGCCATGAGCGTTCTCACGGCGCGTGGGCTCGGCGAGTCTCGTGCCAAGGCTCGCGAGTCGGCGAGTCATGAGCGTTCTCACGGCGCGTGGGCTCGGCGAGTCTCGTGCCAAGCTCGTCGATCCACGTGCCGTCTGATTTCATCTTCAGTTATTTCGTTGTGTGGAAGGTCGTAAAATGGTGAAGCCACGGAGAATGAAGTGAACGAATCTTGCTTGAGGAGCGCTGATCGAATTCTGCCCTTGTCCACCTTTTCGACGTGAAAGATAGACTTGACATTAAAATTTTGTCTTTATTTTGACTTAATTGGTCTTTTTTTGGAAGAGAACGAACCTTCCCTATGCAATTTCGACGGTGGTGGAGGAACCTTTTCCCTCTTGGTGATGTACAGGAGGAAAAACCGGACATATGCCCACCAAACTTTTTGTTAGCCAGGTTGATCGGCCGGAGTGTTTCGCCAGGGTCGTGGTTTATGACCATATTGTCCCGCGATTCAGCGGTGGAAGTCACCGTGTGTACCATCCGTCGACAGAGCAATCAACGGATTAACACAAAGGGAAGAAAGTCGAAAACCATGAAAAACGGCACGGTGTCGATTGTCCCTTTACGACATCTGAAAGACAGATGTTTCCCGACGAACGCTTCGAGAACGAGTAATTGCCTACTTAGTCGTAAAGAAATGAAGAAATTTCGCTTCAAAAATACTAAATTGCCAGCTATAAAAGCTAACTGAATTCGGACGCGCAGGTAGCGTTGTCAACCGCCGACGTGCGGGACAATACGCTCGGGGCGAGATGCTCTGGCCAATCAGCCTAATTAATTTTTGTGAACCAGATGTGGTAAGCGGCCTGTAGACATTTAATATTATTGTGCAATATATTGCACAATATTTATGCTGGGAGCCCCTAGACGGTCAATATTATCAAATTTGACAAACAGATGTCAAAACGTTCTTGGAAAAATAATAAATTATCGATCGTAAAGAACGAATTAATTTTTGCCTTGCTCTGAGAGATACAGGAACAAAAGGGGTAGTCCACTGACTGCCCGTGGTTCCGCCTGTGACGTCTTCCCTTCAAATTGGAGACGGACCCCTTATCTCTTCAGTATAAACACGCGCTACAATGTCAAAACAAAAGGACGCACTGATATATGCGCTGCGAGAAAAGGTGGGCCATAAAGAGAAAATATTACTATGAAGAGATGAAAACGTTGCGACTGTAACGAATGCAGGTCCAATATAATCATAATATAATCTCCTCCCTACGTCTCACCCTTTCTCGCAGTGCATACGTCTGCGCCTGTTTTTGTTTTGATATTGGAGCGCGTGATTATTCGAAAGATATTGGATCCCTGTTCAATTTGAAGGGAAGACGACGCACGCAGTCAGCGGGCAACTCCTTTTCTTCCTGCGTCTCTCCAGCCTGCAGGTGGTGGATTGTGGGTGGACAATACTTTCTAATTGCTATATTGCTGACATCTTGTTCATATGCATGAAAGTAATTGTAGTTTTAATATAATTATGAAACACACATTGGGAACACCGTTCCTCGAAAAGGGGGGACTTTCCCTGAGTGAATTCGTTCGTAGAGGAGGAACCCTCTCACCCTTGACGAAGAGGAGGAAAATGTCACATCTGGTTGTCAAGCACTTACCAGGGGTGATCGGCCGGACCGTTTCGCTAAGGTCGCGGTTTATGGCCGTATTGTCCCGCGAGTCGGCGTGACGATTAACAACAGTACCTACGTGCGGGTCCGACGCCATCGCACGTACTACGCGGCGATAGAGCAATATACGGATTAACACGGACTGAAGAATGTCTAAAATTCTTAAAAACCTCATAAAATTGATTGCCCTTTAGAAATCCGGCAAACAGATGTTATCGAAACGTTCTTGGAAAAATAATGAATTACCCATCGTAAAGAATGAATGAATTTTCGCCTAGCTCTGAGCCCGCTTTTATTTCGACGCACGTAAGCACAATACCACCAATATAGCCACTACAAAGTATTATCCACTATCAATACGCCTCCTGCAGAGACAGAGGAAGAAAATGGATTGTCTGCTGACAATTTTTCCTGAAATTTCCATCATTATGGTTCGAATTACATTGTTCTTGGTGTTAGTTTCAGCAGCGAAACATAAGGAATCAATTGATGTCGTTTTCGCAAAGATGTGATGAGACATGCGGAACTCTTGAACATTTCTGACTTTTTAATGGTATTCTAACTGTTTGAAGGATTGAAACCCATAAAATTCGGTGAGGCACTGCGGAGGGTTGTCCTCGCCACGGAGTACCAGGTGGCAACTCTTTGACAGGACAATCACCCTGTATTGGTAAACAGGATGACTCGGAGGGTTGAGCTGTATGGTTATTTAGCTAACTATGTATCACACCATCTTTACGACTGCGGAGTGGGCTAAGTTAAGCACAGAAGTTGGTGAAGAAAGACACAATGGCACTTTTGACCCCTCCGCATGCGCCATTCGTGCGCGCTCAGCCTGCTCAGCGTATACGCATTCATGTCTGGACCCGGCTTGATAGGTTATTGTATTTGCCTTGAAACGCACTTAAAAGGATCTCCAAGAAACATAGTTCCATTTAAAAAACCGAACTTGACCATCTTATCTCTATAAATAATAATGGAAGAAAAAAATCGTCTGCGATAATAAATCTGCGATAAACAATTTTTTTATCTCGAATACGTTAGGAAATATCCAGGTGTTTACTCTTCCATCGGACACCCTGTGTAATGAAATGAAATAAAAAATATATATCGGAGAACGCAATCACTTAATCAGTTACGCTACGATCTTATTAGGTCTATCTCACGTCACTCCTTCCCCACGCGTACGGAAGTACCTGGAAACTCTGGTCAAAACTGAACTGATATTGCGCAGTACTGCCCACACACGATGCTGTCTATTCAATATTTGACAAGAAATATCCAAACCGTTTTGATTCTTGCAATATGTTGTAGGTATCTAGGGATGTTCGCAAGGGAGTTTTACGATAGTTTCCATTTCTCCTAAAATTCGAAGGGAGGGGATCGCAGGTATATATACACCCGCTGCAAATGTACTCTTCAGTTTATTTGAAAGTAAACCACAGTCAGTCCACAGTGAGCATCATGGGTGAACAACAGCCATTACAGTGGACTAGAGAACTGGTCCTGCAGTTGATCAATTTGTACCGGCAGAGTCCTGTATTGTGGAATCCCCACGATCACGCGTACCACTTGAAACCCGCGAAATACGCTGCGTGGTGCAAAATCGCAAAAGTTTTAAATGCAAGCGTAACAGTAGTGATGGCGAAAATAAGAACACTGCTGTCTTTGTATAGAAGAGAAAAGGCGAGAGTAAGAGAATCCAAGGAAACTGGGAAAGGTAAGGACAATTCAATATTATTCGTTCCCGTAAGCGTGGATGACTTTCCGGCACTTTTTGATGTTTTTGAAATATCACACGAAACCTATACATTATAATCCCCAACAAATACACTATTTTAAGACAAATCAATGACTACTTTTATAGTTAAGTTAGAAATAAAATTTGAGGTTGTCACAAAGTCACCCCCGCTTACGGTACTATTATTGTAATGTACAATATTTTAAAATTTCAAAACAACTCTTTTATTAATATTTATGTATGTCACAGGCCGCCACGAAATATACTCGAGCCTGTGGTTTGCATTTCCCAGTTTCCATTTTTTACCCGACAGGGACACCCCCGGCAGGAGTTGCAATACAGAAGATGTACGTATAACATACAGCATATATGTATAATAACTAGACTGCGGAAGTTTATGCAAATATATATCTTTATAGTAAAGACGTAAACAAATGGGACTTTGATAGAAATATGTTTCGTCATTAGAGGGATTTACAAATATATTTTTTATTTTACACATTTTATGCAACGCATATGCTTCGGGTAAGTTGCGTATTTTTGGCACATAAAGAGCTTGGTTACAAATTAGTTCGGGTATAGTAATGGCCACGATATAGCAAGGTCGTAATTATCGTAATAAGTAGGTATAATACTTGCATAAACTTTCGCGTTCCAATAATAACATACCTATAATATTATAACATACATAGTGGATGTTGAAGGAAACATAGCGGTACAGTACAGTATATAAATATACACATAAAATACAGGGGTGAATAAACTAATGACTGTCACCTGAAATATCACCATTCTTTGATGAAGTCAATAACTAACGACTTATTTCATATAGCAGTTGTCGTTGATTTACACTGTATACAGCATGTCCGGTTTGTTTGTATACGCTGTTATTTTTCTAATTATTGTAAAAGCGGAAAAATGTTTCATATGAAAGTTGTTGTTGCATTTGATACTGAGTTGTATGCATTTGATGTTAAAACTATTATTGATTTACGTTAAAACTATTATTGACAGAAATTTCAATATACACTTCATATACATCGTCGATCGTGTCTTGAAATTGCATAATAAAGTGCCATTAATCATAATATATGGTTCCATTTAACAAATTACATTCATACCGAAGACTCTGTAAAAAATAGTTTAACCCTTACGTACGCAACCGGGTACCCGGGTACCCATTTCTATGTTTCCTTTAGTAATTTTTTATGTTCGGGGGAAAATATCGCAAAATCGCTCCCGATCCCCATTCTTTGAAGTCTTGTGCCCCGATATACGTTTTTGAAAAAAAATTTAAAAAAAGATTTTAATTAGTAAAGCTCCAATTATGTTGTAGTTTCGAGTAATTTATCCGCTCAAATAGTTTAAAACGGCACTTGGTATATTATAGGAATGGAAAACTAAGTGTTTCGAAGAAGTACGAAAGTAAAATTATTGCTGTATTTGAGATGTATCGGAACATGGGGTACCCGGGTGTCCCGGTTGCCCAACAACCGTGAAACTTTTGGTTGCTTACATAAGGGTTAAACGTAAATCCTAATGTTACATTAAGTTTCCATCATGAAATCAAACAACTTCCATACATTTTTTTCGCTTTTTCAATAGTTAGAGAAATAATAGAGCGTATAAGAAGAAACTGGGCATATTGCGTTGATTCATGGTCATCCTTTAAGGTGTGATTGTACAGGTTAAAGTAACACGAAAATATAGAATAATTTTTGTTGGTCTCGCGTTTCACTTTCTTGGCATCTGCAATTAATAATTTTATTTAAACAATCATAGTTATTGCATCTTTTATCAATTATATGTAAAATTCGCCATTATTATGCAAACTTCAGTAAGTTATAAATGACTTTATTTTAACAGCCCCCAGAAAATCAAGCTGGACCCAGTGCAGAACAGAATGCACAAAATGGTGTCCATATTGACGAACCACGTCATGCGGCTCCTGGACCATCAAGGAGAGCAAGGAGACCATCGCATGACTCTATGAGTCTCCACGAAAATATATTTCTAAGGATTCGCGCTTTGTCCCGGCATAGACAATTAGTTTTAATTAATAGAATAAATATTATTTTGTTTGGAGAGGAAATGGAGCAAGTGCTAGAGAATGAGAGAAAATGTGAAGAGTGAAAATGAGTGAGTGAGTGAGTGAAACCGAAAGAGAGAGAGATAATAAATATTATAAAAGCATACGACACAAATGTTATCACTTACCTTCACCAGTTGTCCAACGCATTTATAATACATGAGCAGACCTCAAACACGCTTCTTGACACGCTCTGTTTAGAAATTTTAAACAAATAGGAAAGACTAATAAACGAATCGCCAGTCCCTAAATAACGTAACGTCACCGCCAATCTTGTTTGAGGTGGAATACACCACCTAAAGGTTGTATTTGTTTTACCTATTTGTGGCCGTAGTAAATTCAACAAATTTCCAAAATCTGTGCCACTCATCCGACAAAAATTTTGAAATTCGCTTATTGATAGTAAAAATATGAAATTACTGATCGTAAACAAAGAATAAATTGTCCCTTCGTTTTGAGCCCGCTTTTGTCCCAACGCACAATGGACGTCAACCCCAAGAATAGAGAAAAAATTCATCATGCTATTTCTTCCAATCAAGATGTCGAATCGTATCGAGCTACTTTATAACAAAAAGTTTTTGTTTCTTTTTGGCAAAGATGCCTAGAAAACTATCTAGTACTAGATCTGAAGAAGTCGATAAAAAGTTTAAAACATCTTGGTGTGTATTGCAATGAGTATATTTTGAGCGTACAATCTTTTCTATAGGGGAGACCGGGGCTAGTTGACTAATTTTGCACATTTCAAATTTTTATAAATAGACCATTAGTATTTTGTTGACTTGCTGCATACCAAAAGTTTACAAATTTCAGTAGGTATATAGGATTAATTTGGAAAATCGTTTTAATAGAGTCTAAGTTGTAGTTTTTATTGTATTTAGAGTAGTGAGACGAATAAGTCAACAAACCCCGGCTGCGGTTTTAACCATTTGCCTACGAAAGGCGTATAGATACGCTGTCACAGTTCATCAGTATATATGAAAAATGTATATATACGCTGCCAATCCCATCAATATAGTATACGAAACGCGTACATATGTATAATACGACCAATATATTTTTTTTCACTCCTTCACAGTGTTATTTTTTTATTAATTATCATGGTGTTAGATACTGTAATTATTTTGTACTTGTTTGTTATGGTCTATTTGGAAGACCTGAGAGTTTGATGGGAGGATAGGGTGTAAAACTGGTAAGAGTGAGTTTGGAAGGATTTGTGGTGGGGGAAGTGGACTTGAGCAGCTAAACTCCTTGCCTCGACTGCATCTTAAGGATAAAAAATGCAATTATTAGTGGTATTCCTATGCTTAGTCAAGTAACCCCGTCCGACATTGTTAACATGTTAAGGGCCGTACGTACAAAACCTCCACGTACCGGATAATATAAAATACCGTAAATTATAGTCATGGTATCGCGTTTCCACAAAATATTCATGAAAAAACATCAAGCAGTACATAGTGGACAAAAATTCATAAATAGTCGAAACAAAAATATTTACTTCCGCCTACCTTTTTAAATTTTACATTGTCACTGACAGAACACGCAAGTTTTTGTCACAGTGACACATTAAATGACAAGCTGGTCATTCATATGCTTCAATATCGCGAATCGCAGCATAATTTATTCCATAATACAACAATTAAATGGAAGTAGTCAACTAACCTCGTTACTCAACTATCCCTGGTCTCCCCTACTTTTTAAAATCTTTATATCTGCCTTCTTGGGTCACTTCACCCAATTAGCCGATTGCAAAGTTGCCAAAATATTGTATAATTTCGTTGGAATGTATTAATACTTTGTGGACCGTACCCATTTAGTATATTGGTACCGGAATAACATGAATACAGGATTACAAGTATTTCTGCACTTTCCATAGTTTGTATATTTATCAAATTGTTTTAGTTTTATTAGAATTATGCTGTTATTTTTTATATATAACGTGAAACCAAGTTGTATATTAACACTCTTTTTATGAACATCCTTAATAATATTCGGCATTTTCAGTGCGAAAAAAGAGATGTTGCATTTTTCCCCTATTTCTTGGGATTCAGCCCCACTGTACGATATAGAATACAGGTAATTACTTCATTATTGGCAAATATTTCCAAATACAAGGACAAATATATATTAATTATACAACAGAAAAGAAATTTGCTTGGAAGTTCCCGGAAAGTAACTAAATAGCCAATACTGATATTTTTTCAATGGGTTTCTTATGGAAAAAGAACTATATGGAACTAATTATTCGCTATTACTTTGCAGAATCGATAGGTACTACTCATTTTGGTCCCCAAAAAATATTTTCCTTTTATATCACCGAAATTTAAACGACTCGATTTAAAATTCTGCACAAGAAAACATACAAACTTTGACACATGTTTACACATACAGCAGAAGTAGCTGCCATGATATTTTTACTCATATTATTAGGTTACAAAAAATATATAAAAACATAATTCCATAACTTTTCAATTCTGACTTGTTTCCTTATTTCTGGGGATTCTGTCCCATTGTGGCGATGGGCCGCGTGGCGACCAGCCGCAGCAGTGATGCCACCAATCACGTGCGTGTAGATCACATACGCGACTCCTGCATAGTGTGCATACGAGGTGGGGGAAATTCTCGAGGAAACCCGTCCCCGATCTGGTATCACTGAGCCGCAGGCCGTCGAGCGGCTAGTAGATTCTGCTATAATGGCGGAAAACAGACACTCATCCCATTGTGTTGCTTCTCCAGTAGCCTAGGCTGCTCCTGGAGCAGACTTGCATACACTGTAGCAATCTGCCGCAGCCGCGCGCGGTCGAAGTCGTAGATAGGAGAACAGATGAATGCTTTTCCATTGTACCAGTGTACCGCGGCGCGCCGCTCGCCGCCGCGGCGAGCCGCGCATTGGAAATGGCACCTTTACTCTACAGACTTCAAATTAATAATTCACGCAAACAAAAAACCTGCTAACTAACATCGTGGCAGACACAACATCCCAACAACCAACGAGGTCACCATTTTAATGGTTGGGGAAGAGTTTAACAAACGAGACATCCTGTTAAATGGACCCGATCACACTAAACATAAAATCGCCGAAACACACAGATCATATGACGCTTTACAATATCCATTAATCTTATGTCGGGGTGAAGATGGTTACTCAATTTCTATTCCGCAAGTAACTCCAGTCACAAGAAATCAGGCCATTAAAACAGTTTCGTGTATGAATTTTTACGCCTACCACGTGATGGCTAGACAAAACCAATACAATATGCTACATAGATCTGGTATGTTCCAAAATCAATTCTAGGTAGACCAGTATGCCAAAATTGAAACAGAAAGATTAGCTTTCATTCGCTTTAATCAGCGTCAACTGAGAGCCGAAAATTAGATCCATTTGCAGGATGCATTACGAGACGACGGCAATGTATCAAACATAGGATAACAGGTCATACTTCTTTCTTCATTCACAGGTGGGCCTCGCTATATATATGAACGTACGCAACATGCTATGACATACGTTCGTAATTACGGCTGACCTGATTTACAATCTGTTTCGTAAGAGCGTTGGAGCTATATCTAAAAAACAAGTAAATATTTTTTAAAAATTCAAAAAGGGCATTAAAGTTTACTCATAATACTACGTCGCATTTACCTAATATTGTGTGAAATCTCCGTTATTCTGTAGTATAGCCTCACAGCGTTTCTGCATACTTTTAACGAGGTTTTCAGCGTAATCCGTTGATAATGATCTTCATAGCACTTTTATTCGGTGGTATAATTGTTTCAGGGTGTACACTTGCTTTCCTTGAAGTCTTATCATAAGAAGTGCCCGTACATTCTCAATGGGGTTCGCGTCTGGTGACTGTAAGGGCCAGTTTAAAACATTAATACTGTTTTCCCTTTTCCACTCGCTGCAAAGGCGGTTGCGGTGTTTAGGATCATTATCCTCTTGTAACACCCACGATGCAGTATTTTCACCAAACCACACTCTAGCGGATTTCAATAAACATTTTTCATAAATTTTTAGCACCCTTTGAGCATTCAAATTTTCAGCGAAGAGGAACAAATTTCCAAAACCAAGGGAACAGAAGCATCCCCAAACATGGACCTTAACTGGATGCTTAACAGTTCGTTGTAGCATCGGATTGCCTTTACTGGTCCAGACTCTCTTTTTAAGTACCCATGCCCAAAACGAGGACTCGTCAGAAAAAATTACATTGTCCCAATTGCGACTAATATTTTTCTGGGCCCCAGTGTATCGCATACTGACGTGTTTCTCGCAAAGCAAGGGCTTTTGCAGCGTGCTTCTATATTTTATGTCAGAATATTCTAATCGCCTTTTTATTGTCGAAATAGCAAGCTTAATTCCCTTTTTTCAAGCTGTTCTTGAGCCTGCCGTAATGTTAACGAGGGATATTTTTCGAACAGTCTTAAAATAACTTTATTCTGTCGCTCTGTTGTTCCACGTTTCTTCCCCCTTCCTTCAAAGTCATCAACGTTTTTCACTATTTTGTACCGATTCACCCACTTTCTAACAAATTCTGTAGATTTTCGCATATACCAAACCGTCGCGGAAAAGCTTAATTGTGGCCCTTTCGGATGCGTACAAAGAAGTAGATCTGGTAAGTGTTACAGCTCTTCTGGCCCTGTCAACCGAGAATTCGTTCCAACGCTCTTATGAAACAGATTGTATTTATTGCCTTTACGGGCAATCCTAACTGGCCGGAAATACAAGAAAATTTAGTCGAAAACTCCGTGACACGGGACAGACATGATCTAATTAGTCGAGTCTTTCATCTGAAATTACAAAAACTCATGCACTTAATAAACAGAGGCAATATCTTTGGAACCACTAAATGTTTCATGTACGCCGTAAAATGATGGGAACGTGGGTTGCCTCATGTACATCTCTTGGTTTGGCTGCAAAATAAAATCAGACCTGACCAAATAAATTCTGTGATCAGTGCTGAAATTCCTGATCCTGTTCTAAATCCACAGCTATCCACAGTGTGGACTATTGTATCCGACATCTCCGTGTATGAATGGAGGTGTATGTAGTAAACAATATCCTAAGCAGTTCCTAACTGATACGTTTACTGGTGAGGATGGATACTCAATCTATCGCAGAAGGCATCCAGCCATCGGCGGGCGTACAGCCACGATCCGTTCAGGGACAAGAGAATTAAATATTGACAACCGTTGGGTCGTACCATATAATGATGTTCTTTTAAGAACGTTTGACGCTCATATTAATGTTGAACTCTGCAGTTCTGTTAAATCTATCAAATGTGTATGTTAATACATAAACAAGGGAAGTGCTACGTTCAGCATTAATGATCAGAATGAAGTGGAACAGTACCAATCGGGTCGCTATATTAGCACGTCAGAGGCAGTGTGGAGAATATTGTCTTTTAGCATCCACTTGGCTGTCCATCTCGAGAATGGGCAGCGTGTTTATTTTACTGCCAATAATGCTGCCGAAATCGCAGCAAATCCGCGAGATACTACATTGACAGCATTTTTTAAGTTGTGCGTTATCGATCCCTTCGCCAGAACGCTGCTCTACAACGAAGTGCCTTCCTATTATACTTGGAACCGAAATATGTTTCAGCGTGGTAAGCAAGGTTCCTCGATAGAGGGATATCCAGGAGTAAAAAAGAGTGATGCACTCGGTCGTGTTTACACCATCTATCCTAACAACACTGAATGCTACTATCTGCAAATGTTATTCCACGTTGTTAGAGGTTCCACATCCTTTCAGAATTTACGTACTGTACACGGTGTGATACACCCTTCTTTTCATTTGGCCTGTAAAATGTTAGGTTTGTTAGAAGATGATTCCCATTGGGACAACACTCTGACCTCTCACAAGGTCTGCTTCATACATGAGATCTTTGTGGATCAAACATAGAGATAGTATGTCAGAGGATATCTTACACCGCATGCGGACCAAGCAGTCCTTACCGAACTTGGAATTTAATGATGTGATTTTTAGCTCAGCCCTTATAGAAATTGATAAAATGGTACAACCGTTATTGGGATAGAGTGTGAAAACGCTAGGCCTTCCTTTGCCAGACAGTGCACTCGATTCTACAGTAAGCAGAGAATATTTGCGAGAAACAACCTGCAATAGGCAAGAGTTACATGATAATGCTATGAGAAATGAATTAACCTTAAATGACGATAAAAAAATGGCATATAATGCGATTCTTACAAGTGCCCGAAACGGAACTGGTAAAATATTTTTTTTTAGATGCACCCGGTGGGACCGGAAATACCTTCTTGATTACGCTGGGTACTTTAAGCTAGCGCGCGCGCGCGCACACACACACAAACATACAGTTTGTTTTCGCCGTTGCCTGGTTTGTGGAACTTCATTTTTTTCTAAACGCGCCAGTGATGCGATTTTTGATTTCATTACACATAACACGTTCACGTTTACGTTTTTCTGCAACTGACAGAAGAACTGTGTGTTGTGTTTGCGTTGTGTTTGTAGTGTAAAATGAGTGACCGTGGAAGTGTGGACACGCAGGACGTGCAAGAAGGTATGGATAATAATTCTCCGTTTCGTTCGCGAAAATTACGTCCGTACGTAAGGAGATTATCGAAACGGAAAGTATATCGCCCAAAGAGAATGTCTTTAGCCCTTTAGAAGAAGAATCAAGAAAGAGCAAAAACGGCCGACAATACTGCAGTATGACAACTTCCAGAAGAAGTGGCCGAGGAACGTATGGTAGAGGAACCATCCACTTCCGATGGACGAAATCATACGCATCAAGAGATAATGTACGCGCCATCCGATGAAGATACTGATACGGCCAGTTCGGGGGCAACTGAAGAAGCGCTGGAAGAATTGGGAATCAAATTATCAGAAGGCACTGATGTAGGAAGTAACGAAGAAGAAAACTTCGTTCTAGAAAAAGTTGCAAAGAACAAGCCACAAGAACAATCCCGTCTTCTAAATAGTAACGATATAATGAATTTGCAAAATGTGCTTGCTCAATTGCAGGAAATAGGCAAGCATGCAAAACATAGGGAAGGCTGTGGCATTGAACACCTACGAATAACTGGTGTGAAACGGTGTGGATTCAAGAGCATCTTCGGCATAATGTGCACTTTATATCATTACAAAGCTGAAATTCACAATCAATCGGACGAAGCTGAAGACGTGGATAGCAATCAGGGCGCCGTTAATGCAACAATTTTATATGGAGGCATCTATGCCAACTTGGAACACACTTTTGCAGAAGTGAACATGTTGAAGAGAAACTTCGTAAAGAATCAAGACGAATTCGTCAAGTCCGCAACTGCTGCTGCAGAAGAAGAGATGTTAGCAGCGGCTGAAGAAGAAAAACGTTTAACGATTGAAAGAGGCGACAGTCTTCCCGAATCGGGAATCCCCCATATCTCCGTGGTGGCCGACGGAAGCTGGATGAAGAGATCCTATCGCAGTGGATCTTACGATTCTGCGTCTGAAGTCGGCGTGATAGTTGGCTATCACGCGAAAAAAGTTTTATTTTACGGAGTTCAAAATAAAGTTTGCAGAATTTGTCGGATTGCTGCGAAAAACAAGAAAGAACCCCGAAAGCACACATGCTTCAAAAACTGGAACACATCTCGAGCATAGACTGCTATGGAAAGCGATGCTATAGTAGAAGGATTCAATACTAGCGTAGAAAAACATGGGCTCGATTATTCTACTTTGATTGCTGATGGGGATAGCAGCGTGTATAAGAAGATTATTCATGCGGACCCATATAAGAGACAGATACGTGTAAAAAAATTGAATGCACGAATCATTTGTTGCGAAACTTTTGTACAAAAATAAAAGTGATTGTGAAGAAGACTGCACCTGGACCATTGTGGCAAGCTGTGGAAAGTAGCATTCGCCGGATACGCACGGACATCGTAAAAGCCGCAAAGTTTAGATACAATCAGAATGTATCAATGGACAAGAAAACGAAGAATTTGTATAACGACATACAGAATGTTCCGAGCCACGTATTTGGTGAACACAAAGAGTGTGCACAACTAAAATATTTCTGCGATGGAAACAATAAAGAGAATGAAGAAAACATCGTTCCAGAATTGATGAAAATTGAAGTGTACCAGGACGTAAAAGAAATACTTCGTCCACTGTTAGCTCATGCAGAGAGTATGCATTACTGTATAATACTACTAATAACGCTGTGGAAAGTTTGAAGGCAATAATTGCTAAGTACCCTGGCAGAAAAAGATTAAATTTCGTTGAAAGAGGAACGTATACAGGGAGATGTGCTGCTGCTGTCGTGGTGTACAACACGAACCTAGTGTACTCGCGATTGAATGTGATAATGAAGAAGAAAACGCCCGAAGTTGTACGCCAAATGGAAGAAAAGAAGAAGAAAGAAAGGGAAAAGAGAGCTGCAAAACAGAAGGAAACGAAGGCTGCGCGATATGCACGCAAGCAATTGCCCTCGCAGAAAGATTTCGATTATGGACAAAATGCACAGAAGCCAAACATGACACCCGAAATTTATGAACTGGAGCGGGAGAATCATATGCAAATGCTCAGTGAGTGGCAATGAAAAAGACATGCTATTGAAGAAGAAACCATCGGACAAGCGAAGAACCGCAGATGGTTGCAGTACAGGTCCAAATTGTTGACAGCATCCAATTTTGAACAAGTGTGCCGTCGTCGACCTGACACGCTATGCACAAATGCAGTAAAGTCACTTGTGTATCCAAAGATAATTAGTGCACCCGCAGCGGAATACGGGAAAGAATCGGAGAAAATTGCTCGCGAAGAATTGAAGAAGCAATATAAGGATATTGCAGAATGTGGAATTTTCATCGACAGCTGCATTCCCCTCTTAGGAGCTTCACCGGATGGAATCATCGGTCGAGAGGGTATTGTGGAAATTAAATGCCCCAAATCAGTGGAGAACTTTACGCCGGAAGAAGCTATTGAAAACAGTTATATTAATGAGCAAAAAGCATCACTATTATTATCAAGTACAAAGCCGGTTACATATTGCTGACAGAAAGTACTGTATGCCTTTGGACCCCGAAGGGTCTAAAATATATAAAAGTAGAGAGAGATGATGCGTTTTGGAAAAGAGAAATGAAGCCAAAACTGGTTCAATTTTATTTAGAATGTATGGTACCAGAATTAATAGATAGTCGACACAACAGGTGCATGCCTATTCGGGAGCCTCAATTTATACTAGAGGAAAGAGCGAAAGAAAGACCGAAGTGCTTGGAAAAACGAAAGAGGTCTGCCGCCGAAAATAGTGAAACTATTGTATCGGTCCGGCCTCGCACCGCGCTGTGAAGCGCGGTACCACTGCCTCTATCAGTGGTCACAAGTGCCAGCAATGGCACTTGTACTCGCGGATCATACGATCACGCGAGTCGATTCACACCGGCGCAATTTTACCAAGAAAGTGACTAAGAAAATAAATTTTATCAGTCCTGTGTCGCACCGCGTTGTAAAGTGCGTTAGGGGAGACCGGGGATGGTTGTCTCACTTTCTTATATTGATCTTTTTACAGGTTATAGCTGCAGGGATGTTCATTCAAACTTAAATTAATATAAACTAAGTACGTCTGACTTTATAAAAAAATTGGTCCTATGAATTTTGTCAACCAGATTAGGAGTTAATTCACATTGTTTGCAGGAACTATTTTGTGACAACATACCCCGAGGTCGGGTTGGTTGTCACAGTATCTGGGGTTGATTGTCACACATTTGGATAGCTAAGTTTACGAATAAAAAGTCGATTCAATTAAGAAAGTAATATCATTTCTTATTGTAGTTCTGACAACATCGTGCTAGAGTGCGGTAATTTATATTATAATCTTTTGCAATCCCTTTTATTGTGTAATTGCTCTTTTTAACCTCTCTTACCGCACATAAAATTAATTCCGGGGGCACCTTACCTCTAGACGTCTTCTTATTATAAGTTCGCGGCATTATTATTGAGAACTGTTGCCAAACAAACAAAAAAATATAATATCACATGATAGGTACAGCAAGTTACAGCGGGATTAGTTGTCTCATGCGGCAAATACCTAACCCCAAATGTTCTGTGACAACTTGCCCCAAACCGATAAACAATTTCACCCCTCTATTCATCTATTAAAAAGTTTAAAAAATGTAAAAAAATCATTGCAGTAAGTTAGAAAAAACTCTAAACTACGAGAATAATACAACAATGTTATAGTCAATACTAAGAAACAACCTATACTTACTTGATAGAAAATACGGCGTAATTTACTTCGAGCGCTCGAAAACAAACAATGACACATTGTGGCTCCATGCGATCCCACAACGACTTGTGTGATGCTGGGGGAGACAGCGATATGTCGCCGTGGATTATTAGTACATTCCTATTATTTACATTTCTTTGTTATAGCGGTTGTGACAACCTACCCGTGTGACAACCATCCCCGGCCTCCCCTACCACTGACTCTGTCAGTGGTCACAAGTGACAGCAATGGCACTTGTACTCGCGGATCATACGATCATGTGAGTCGATTCACGCCGGCGCAATTTTACCAAGAAAGTGGAAAAGGAAATAATAAATTTAATTCACCCTTTAATTTTTTAGACACATTTCTAAGTTCACAGGAGCAGACAGACAGGAGACAGAAGAAAAATAGAAGAAAAGATGCATAGGTACATACCTAAGGATGCCGAGTCCGGTTCGGTCAAAGTGCGCCAGGCTGATACATACGGGCGTCGCAGGTATGCACAATGCGCAACGAATTATTGAACCAAACTTATCGAAATGTCTGCGATCATTTCTTATAGGTGGACTTTTTAAAAAATTACTGAGAACACGGTGTATGGGACAAAAATGCCAGGGCAAATGGAATGTTAAATGGAATAATAAGTACCATTGTTGGCTTAAACCGGCAGGACAGACAATAGAAGGGACTGCAGTAGACGTGTTGTATAGAGAAAATAGTATAAAAGATTTATTCTTAAACAATGCACGTTAGATCTATCCTTTACAAGGAACTTGGTAGGAATAAATGTAGAACAACGAAAAAGAATTTAGGGCATACAAAAATATATAGATCGACGCGTGCATTGCTTAATACGGATCTGATAATGATTCGTTAATCATCCGAATCGACAGGTGTCGCCATTGTTCCCATCCTTACAACACTCCTCCTCAATGGCGTCATCCTTTCCAATTCTCATCCCGCAATTTGTTAGATGTCCTTTTAATTTTACTCAATTCAGCGGCTTAGTTAACATATCTGCAATCATACTGTTAGTGTTACAATAATAGATTGTGACTCTATTACCCTCCTTGAAATCCCTGATGAAATGGTATTTAGTGTCTATGTGTTTCGACCTTTTGCTAAATTTGTTATTGTTAGTTAGACAAATGCAGCTTTGGTTGTCCTCATATAGCTTGATAGGTAACTTCATTTTCTCTCCGAAATCTGTTAGCAGTTTCATCAACCATAACCCTTTTTGACATCCCTCACTTAGGGCCACGTACTCGGCCTCCGTCGAAGAGAGTGCTACGCAGGTTTGTTTTCTCAATGCCCAACTTATTGTGCTTCCGTTGTATTGGAATAAATATCCTGTGTTCGACTTCCTATGAACTCTGGATTCCGCCCAGGTAGCATCCACGTACCCAATTATCTCTTCTGTCTTTCGCTGCTTCTCTCCAAATCTTAATTTGTAGTGGGCGGTACCCTTTAAGTGTTTTGCGACCCGCTTGGCTTCCGTCCAGTCTGTTTCTCTTAGATCCTTTATTCTTCTGCTTAATATTACCACACTGGCGGCAATATCAGGATGCGTTGATGTGGCGATATACATGAGACTTCCAATGAGACTTTGATATTGTTCGATGTCTGTCAGCTGTTTTAAATCTTCTATCGTTTCATATCCAGTGTTTAATGATTCTTGAATTCTTGGCATTCTTTAACTCGTAAGTTTCCAGAATTTGTTTTATTTGTTTCTCTTGATGTACATGGTATATTCCGTCTATGTTTTGGACCTGAATTCCTGAGCCACAGCTCATCTTTCCAAGTATTGTTATTTGCTATGAATTCAACAACATTTTTTCAAATTCAATTATATCATTTGTGTTATTTGCTGTTATTATTATGTCGTCTACATAAATTGTAATATAACTCCTTTTTCTTTCATTATAGTTCGTGAGTAGACATGGATCAGTTTTACCTTCATTGTAGTCCAACTCCTTGAGTTTGTTAGCGATGCATTTATTCCAGACATTCGCTGACTGTTTTAGTCCATAAATGCTTCTGTTCAATTTCAAAGCTAATTCTTCTTTTCCTCTCACTTCGTATCCTTGCGGTTGTTTCAGGTATATAGTTTCCGACAGTTTTCCGTTGAGGAAAGCATTCTTGATATCATACTGTTGTATCTGTAATTTATCTCTGCTAGCAATGGTTAGACAAATTCTTAAAGTTGTTTGTTTTACTACTGGCGCAAAAATTTCTTGGTAATCTATTCCCTGTCGCTGATTATAACCTAGAGCTACCAGTCTTGCTTTATGGCGAACCACATTACCTTTTTCGTCGGTTTTCACTTTAAAAACCCATTTGGTATCGATTACTTTTCACCCTTTCTGTACCTTTGACAGCTCCCATGTGTTGTTTGTAATCAGCGACAGGTATTCCTCGTCCATAGCTGCTTGCCATTCGTTTCTATTTCCTCCTGCAAGGGCTTCCTTTACTGTTTTTGTTTCTTCTACATTACTTACAGCAGTGTATACAAATTTCCTTGAGCGCAACCTTGCTGGTGGCACACCCTTATTTGTCCTTTCTGATCTTCTTATTATGTTGCTTTGGTTTTCTTCCGTTCCTGCTTCTGTTTCTTCCTCTGCTTCAACTACTGTATCTTCTCAGGCTTCTATCTCTGTTTCTTCTTCTGTATCTTCAGTTATTTTCTTCTCTTCTGTAATTCTTACATCTATTCCTGAGTTACTTTCTTCTTTGGTTTTATGTGACTCCTCCTGTTTTGCTGCTTTGTCCAGAACTATCACATCTCAATTTATGGTTATTTTATTTGTTTCCTTATCTAATAATCGATATGCTTTTGATTCTTCGCTGTACCCTACGAAGGTCAACTTCTTTGCTTTAACGTCTAATTTTCGCCTTTGTTCATGTGGAACGTGTACATACGCCTCGCAACCAAATATATGCATATTCTTTACGCTAAGTTTCTGTAAATTCCAGCTTTCGTATGGGGTGCAATTGCCTGATTTTATTAGTAGCCTGTTATGTAAATAGTTGGCGGTGGCCACTGCTTCACCCCAAAATTTTTTTGGCAGATCACCGTCGAATAACATGCATCTCGCCATTTCCATTAAATAACGATTCTTCCTTTCAGCCTTGCCATTTTGTTGGGGCGAATATGGTGCTGTAAGCTCTGCCTTTATCCTTTGTTTCCTTAAATAACTTGTTAATTCATGGTTAACGTACTCCTTCCCTCGATCCGAACGTATGATTTTAGGTTTCTTATTGAATTTGTTCTTAACTGTTTCTATATAATTTTTTAAGTGACTACATACTTCAGATTTATGTGTCATTAAGTATATTTCTGTATATGAACTAAAATCATCTATTACCGTGAGTACGTACCCTTTTCCACATGGCGTGATCGTTTGCATAGGACCGCATACGTCAGTATGCACCAGTTCCAACAAGTCGTGACCCCGTCTGTTCGAGACCTTTGGAAATGGCTTTCTGGCTAATTTACCCTCGATACACTCTTCGCACGGGACTTTGATTCCACATTCTTGAATGTCCATGTCGCGAACCATGTTCTCTTTGACTAGTCTTCTTATTGCGTCTAGACTTCTATGTCCAACTTTCCGATGCCATGTATGGATACATTTATCTTTGTGTTCGCCCTGAACTAAGAGCGTTATATCTCTTGTTCTTAGTTTATATCGGTTTTCTATACTGTCTGCTGTTGCGATTACTTTTCCATTTCCTGTTATCTCGCATACGTTACCTTCAAATTCTAACCTGAACCCATTCGCAGCTATCTTTTTCACTGATAACAGGTTACTGTATAGGTCTGGTACGTATAAGACTTGTTTCAACGTGACTACCTGTTCTTGATTATTCTTATTTACACATTTGATCGTACCCGATCCAATTCCCTGAACTTTGGAACACTTGCCATCCGCTACTATAACATTGTTTTCGATTGTAGCGAATGACTTGTTGAAGAATCCCCTGTTATTTGTCATGTGACTCCTTGCCCCAGAGTCGACGTACCATGAATCCTTTGAGTATGCATCCAAACCCACCAAGAAACATACACTACCATCTCCCTCTCTTACCTTATTTGCCTTTTGAGCCGTCTCTTTCCATACTTTGTACTTCCTACAGTCTTCCTTCATATGCCCTACCTTCTTACAGAAGAAACAATCTGTGCTGCTACGAGGTCCTGATGCCTGTTTGTGGGGCTTTGGCCGTTTCACGGACCTTTAGTGCTTTGTCGCCATCGTCCGCCACGTCCTGCACCCTCCTGTGATACTCATCGATGAGTCTCCCTTTAACTAAATTCAGTGTTAAATTTTCTTCTCGTCTGCTCTCAAGGACATTGATTAGACTGTTATAAGCTTTTGGCAGGCTGCCAAGCAACATTGCGATGAATAATTCTTCTTTGATATTTTCACCGATTACGAGAAGCTTATCTTTAATATTCGGCATGTTAATAATATTTTGCGCCGGGGTGTTTCGATCGCCGGCCACCCCGATGCAAAGGAATAAGTACGATACGAGGGTGACGCTACGGCGTTCGGTACAAGACTCTCTTAGGCGTCGTCCTGATCGTCTTCTCCAAGGGGGCTGACCCTCTTCTGCCTACGGCTGCGAGCACCAGCAGGCCATGCCCAGACCTATACCCGGTGCTCGCAACACTGCTCCCCCCTCTGTAAAAGCGGGCGTCCCGACCGCGTCGAACTCTCTTCGGAATCTTCGTACCCTGGTCTGAAGAAGTGGCCGTGTTAGCAACGTGGTCTCTCCAGACCGCCGCCTCGGCATTCGCCTTCACGCCCAAGGGAAAACCTAAAAACCCTGGGCAAAGCGTGGGTACAACGGGACGGCTGGTGCAATCTCCTCTTCGCCAGGTTCTCTGGAACTCCATGCATTCTGTAGATTTGCTGTCCTTTTTCGTTGGTCCCGCGACGAAATCCACGGCTCCTCTTGGGGTATTCCTCCTCCGTGCAGCATCCGGAACCCGCTGATGTGCGAGCTGCTCCTGAGTGCTATGCCCGGACTCTCCAGCGTTGTCCCGTTCTCCAGCACTCGCCCCATTCGACGTGAGGCTTCTAAATCTTCCCCGATGAAGCGCCCCAGCTCCTTGTCCCGCGACGTCCCTGGAATTCCGCTCCAGTTATGATTCCACTGTGTTGCGTCCGAGGATTCCCTCGGTGTAAATCCAGCGACGACGTTCCTCCGGATGTCCAACGACGTTCTCTCCGTCCTCTGCGTGTCCCACGACGAGATCCACAACGTCGACGAACTCCAGCCTCTCAGAAGTCGGCGTCCTCCTCCTCCGGCGGGTCTCCGTCCGGTGCGCCCTCCTCGCTGGGGTGCCCCAGCTCCTTATCTCGCGACATCTCCGGGCCTCCGGCACCGCTCCGACGCTGCATCCTGTTTTCGGACCTGGCTCCCTATCGAAGCCTCGGTCACGGTTAGTCCCTTCGTCCAGGGGTCCGCCCTTGATGTCCTTTCTGTGGCCTGGTCCGACCACTCACGTCTCCAGAGTGCCTTGTCAAAGAAACAGTAGTATTAGCATTCTCTTACGTACGAGAGAATCCGTTGGAGCTGAGTAGGCCGAGAAGTCAGAAAGGCGGAACAAGCACGGAAGCAGAGGATCACTGCTAGGCATGACCATGCAACCGGCTGATCCCCCAGTCCACGTCCCGCACCTCTCAGCCCGAAGCATCTTCATGGCAGACCATGTCCCTTGAAGCCTTGACTTCGTGATGGCCCCATTCCTCTTCTTTGCATCTGGTGTTGAACCAGGGACCGTCCTGTGCTGCTCGTCAGCGATCCCGTCTGTGCGATGCCCCCCCCCCGGGCATATCTTTCCGTCTGCTGTGCACCCCCAGCATTCTGCGTCCTGGGGATCCCCTGAGTTCTACCACACCGGGGCCGCGCCCCGGGGCTCAGAGAAATCGCTTCCAGGGGGGCTAGCGAGGCGGTTTCACGTATGTCCGCGCCTCGCTGCGGACCACCACGCTATTGTGACACATTCGGGGGATTCGGGGTTGCATCCGAGCCGCGGTGGCAGTCCCCCGACACCTTGTTCCTCGTCGTGGGGTATCGTGAAACAATACAAGAGAAGGAAGGGGCTAGGCTACGAAGGCAGCCTCCGTAGCCCTGTCCACTGATTAGTTTAAACCTAAACTTCTTTCTTGCGTCCTCAGAGCTTTCCAAGGCTGCTTCCTTCTCATCTGCGGGGGTCTCCGGTCTTGAATCCGTTCGGCCTTGAGTCCTAAGAGTCTTCTTAGCTGTGTCCTAGGAAGTCTTCACTCCTCTTGAAACCATCCTTCGTACTTTGCAAGGCGGCGCACGTGGACCACCTTGCATTTCTTCCTGGGCGAGCGTTGAATCCGGTAGATGACGTCGTTGATTCTGTCCGTTATCGTGTAAAGGCCTTCCCAATCCACTTGTAGCTTCGGACACTTTCCTTTGACTCTTCGTGGTTGGAATAACCACACTCGTATCCAGCTATCCATAGCGTGCTCGCAACACTGCTTCCCCCTCTGAAGAAGCGGTCGTCCCGACCGCTGCGGTATGTTCCCTTGCCAAAGAGACAAATAAACGTTAACATTCACTTTTAACGGTAATAGTGTAAAGACAAGGGCTGAGCTACGGAGATAGCCTTCGCAGTCCAGTCCAATTAAGATGGAGTGAATCCTGTCGAATTTCCCCCGTCTCTCCCAGGTGTTCCTGCAGCTGCTCTATCCCAAGGCCGCCTTGGAACTGCCGGCAGCTAATTCTTCTCCTTCCTTGTTCTCCTCGCCCAACGTCTTTCGTGCACCAGCCTTCATTCCCTTCTTGACTCAGCTCTTCGGGTTGTCTCTCTCAAAGGGATTGGGTTCGCCGAACCCGCGCCGATCCCGTGCCGATTCCGCAACGGTGTTCGGCCTCCAACTCCCTCCGCCACGGCTGTAGCAATTCCGTGCCCTCCAGGCACGTCTTCGTTGCTTCGGTGGTGCCGCGCTCCCGGGGACGCCGCTCGCCAGCAACACAACTGCACGTATCCCTGGCCGTCACCCAGAGCCGCACAGCCACCAACCCTTGGTGCGGTCCATGCACTCCTGGACGTCTCCGCATCCCTGTCGAAGTCGCATTTCCGCCACCAACGCTCCGACGCTCCCTCTATAGCGTCCTAACTCGGCCTCGTGTAACGACGATCGACGCTTCCCCAAATTCGGTTTCGTCGGACAATGCAGCAAGATGTCCTCGGCAGTTGTCAGCGGTGCAGACGGTCGATTAACACATGGGGAGAACAGGACGGGTCATTAAAATATATTAGGACAAATTACAAATGACATATGGGAGACAGTGGGGAACATATGGGAAACCAGTGGGGGAAATATATTGGGACAGTGTAGAAACCAAATCCTGTTGGACAGCAGGCGTCCCATCCCGGTGGGTATACTTACGAGACCCAAAGACTCCCATTCCAAGAAAGGTACCACTGGGAACCCGGCCTCATTGCAGATCAATTAAGGTCGAAAGTTGATTTGACAAAGTAGGAGATTTTATAAAAACATTAGGCGATTTTAAAAAAACACATATAAAGGCCCATCTCACTATCAATCCCCAGTAGTCTGAAGACGTATAAGCAGCGATCACGAGACATGCGGATAACCCCAGAAGTGTCAAAATGTCAATACCTTCTCGTCGCCGCCCGTGACTCGCCAAGGAGCTAACTTCGCGCCGAACGCGCGTCTCTACAATTCGGTTTATCGATTACTGAATACGGCCGTTTTCTACGTTACCCAATGAAACCGATATCACCCGAATGTGGATTCTTTTTCGTAGGTGAGCTTCTCCAGCTTCCAGAGCCGACCCAGCAATAACCTCCTAGTTTCCTTCAATTTTCCAGTAGGATCCCTCGTCGCAATCTCACCAGAGACTGTTCTGCTCGTCGGCGGGCTTCGACCGCCGTCGCCGCTCCCCCTGTGGCTGTCCCTCGTTGTTGCCGCTGCTTCTGCGGCTGTCCCAAGTTGCTCAGCTGCAGACTGAATCGCACGCAACGGCTCCTTGCGTATCGCACGCAACAGCTCCTCGCGTATCGCACGCGACAGCTCCTTGCGTTTCTTTGGGATCCATGACAACGGATCCCACTTCTGACACCAACGTTGCGCCGGGGTGTTTCGATCGCCGGCCACCCGGACGCAAAGGAATAAGGACGATACGCGGGTAGAGACACGACTCAATTATATTTGGTATACAGAGCAATATCAATACAACCCGCACGTCCGAACGCTACGGCGTTAGGTACAAGACTCTCTTTAGCGTTGTCCTGATCGTCTTCTCCAAGGGGGCTGAGCCACTTCTGTCTTCGGCTGCGAGCACCAGCAGGCCATGCTCAGGCCTATACCCGGTGCTCGCAACAATATGTTTTTCCATGTCGCCATTTTCTTTTAGTTTCGAACTACATAATTGCTTAAGTAAGAAAACTTTAGTTGATAGCGATTCCTTCTGATGATAGCTCTACAACGCCATCCATACAGGGTGTCCCAGAATTGAGGGACATCCCGGAATATGTAATATCCTGATGCAAAAACACATCGAAAAGTCCTTAACTGTTCTGGGATCCGGGGTTTCGTTTTCGAGATATCAAGAAAAAACCCCGACCAATCAGAGCGCGAACCTTCTGCTGAAGCTCCCGCTCTAGCGTGGCCGCGCGCCGGGCTGCGCTGCAACTACGAACAAGCAAGGCGGCATGCATCGAAGGAAATTGCGTAGAATGGCAAATGAAAAAGACGTAACAAAAAATCTAACCTTTTGCCATGGGTTGTTTGCCATTTAAAGTGAATAACGAATGAAGGATAAATTGATGAAAATCATGTATAACGTAAAAAGACGAATACACAGTTGTTTTTTTTTAGAAGAATCGAAAATAATAAATATTTGGAGTGAGAGGATAAAAAACACGTAAATTTCACTTTTTAATAACGTACAAATGAAAAAGTAATGCAACAGGGAACGGGTAAAAAGTGACCGTAGTTCGTTATTGTCATAAGAATCGGTAGTTCAATAACGGCCAACACTGTTGTTGATAATGAATAATAATAAATCCGTTTAAAAACTGCGAAGAAAAATTTACGTACGGAAATTTGGAGAATTATCGCCGGAAATAAGCCATAGCCTGCGTTAAATTGAAAAAATATTAGTCGCCAATAATGTAATTAAAACTCACCCTTTCGGAAATTCACCTGCAGCTTGAAAACCTGTGTCACAGGTCACTGAATCGATCCTGGTCATCGACAGACGTGCCGAGTGCATAGCTGATCTCAGGTACACCACACCATCTAAAGTTAAGGGTCACAACGTCAAGTGCGTCCGGGTTAATGTACCGAATATTCACTTCACTGCACGCCTACTAACACTGATCACTTAATTTATTTTTCATGGAACGTGTTGTTCCTACGTTATAAAAATTGGTGGAAATGAATTTTTACTTGGCGTTCGCAGCCGTGAATATTCCCGCGCAAATTCTCACGCTGCAGCACTTGGGTCCCCGTTGTTCGGTGGGGGGGGGGGGGGGGGTACACATTGCGTAATACTCTTGAGCAGAGAACATTTCTGCGAGGAGATTGCTTGCTGACTAACAAGATTTTTTCCAAGCGACTTCTTCTACCCCCAAATAGTTTCTCTCGTTCCTTATGAGTTGACCCCAACCAGGCCAAGAGGCTTCAGGTAAAAAGAAGCCAGCACATTTTCGAAACACACGTGATTCGCAGAAGTGCAACGAACGGACTATCGTGCACTTTTACAAAAGTCCGCGTTCCGTCCTTTTACTGCCAATGTACCCATTGCTTGGAGGTAGGCAGCAGACACCACGTGTTTCGGTTCGAATGGTTCCGAAGAGAAGAGAAACAGAAAGTCTTCGAGTTACTATAAAGAAAAAAATCATGTTTTCTGTTTCCCTTTTCCGATACCCTGAGTTCACGTCTGCTACGAGGCGGAACCAACTAAGCCATTAATTACCCAAAACTGTAGGAAACCGTTGTCTACCATCGACTAGCGGGACAATACGGTCATAAACCGCAACCCTAGCGAAATGCTCTGGCCGATCAGCCTGATCAGTTTTAGGGAACTAGCAAAAATATTATTCAACACCAATACGGCTTGCGAAGAGACACAGGAAGAAAAGGAGCATGTAGTTCGCTGACTGCGTGTAGTCCCGCCTGCTTCGTCCTACCTTCAAATTAAAGACGGATCCCTTATCTCTCGAGTATAAACACGCGCTGGGATTTCAAAACAAAAGCACGCGTCGACGTATTCCGTGCGAGAGAAGATGGACCTTGGGGAGGAGATATTGCTGTGAAGAGGGCCTCTTCAGGACAATGGCCATTTGGGAGGATGCAAGGCAAATTGGTTAAATTAGGGCCAGTCGGACTTCAAGCCCACCGTCTCTCGCACGGAATACGTCGACGCGTGCTTTTGTTTTGAAATTCGAGCGCGTGTTTATACTCGAGAGATAAGGGATCCGTCTTTAATTTGAAAATAGGACGAAGCAGGCGGGAATACGCGCAGTCAGCGAACTACGTGCTCTCTTTCTTCCTGTGTCTCTTTGCGAGCCGTATTGATGTTGAATAATATTTTTGAATTGGAAGTTCCCAAAAATTAATCAGGCTGATCGGCCAGAGCATTTCGCTTGGGTCGCGGTTTATGGCCGTACTGTCCCGCTAGTCGACGGTAGAAAACGGTTCCCTACAGTTTAGGGTAATTTATAGCTTAGTTCGTTCCGCCTCATAGCAGACATGAACTCAGGGTATCGGAAAGGGGAAACAGGAAACAGGATTTTTTCTTTATAGCAACTAAAGACTTTCTGTTTCTCTTCTCTTCGGACCATTTCGAACCGAAACACGTGGTGTCTGTTGCCTACCTCGAAACAATGGGTACATTGGCAGTAAAAGGACGGAACGCGGACTTTTGTAAAAGTGCACGATAGTCCGTTCGTTGCACTTCTGCGAATCACGTGTGTTTCGAAAATGTGCTGGCTTCTTTTTACTTAAAGCCTCTTGGCCTGGTGGGGGTCAACTCATAAGGAACGAGAGAAACTATTTGAGGGTAGAAGAAGTCGCTTGGAAAAAATCTTGTCAGTCAGCAAGCAATCACGTCGCAGAAATGTTCTCTGCTCAAGAGTATTACGCGATGTGTAGCCCCCGAACAACGGTGACCCAAGTGCTGCAGCGTGAGAATTTGCGCGGGAATACCCACGGCTCCGTTTGTTTACTGGGGACGCTTCGATCGATTCGGACCATAACAAAAATGAAACGGCCCCCTTAATGCACTTTATGTAAAAAGCGAGACCTTTTTGCCGGAATTGTGTCAAGGATTCTGGTGAGATATTATTTTCTGAAATTATCATTGCAACATTCCCTCCTAAATAAATATCGTTCAATTACAATTGAAATTCCCAATTTTCAAATTAAAGATTTAATATTTTTGTTTCTAATGCAGAATCTTCATCAGTATTTGCGCCTATTTCTTCAATTGTTATTTCTATGTACTTAGGCCTTATAGAACATTGTAAAAGTGTCTTATATATCATTTTATTATGTAAGAGTTAAAGCTCTGGCTCTTCTGCTTGTATTTCTGTATTTAAATTGTGGAGATATGATAAAACAAAATTTAGATATTCTAAATATAATTCTGTGGTTTATTCCAGGCATTTGTTTAGAATTGTCTCTGCTGCTAATAAGCAACCAGAGAGAGCTGCATTTATAAAATAAATTTTTAACACTATTCGTACCAGACCAGTCAATTTATCCGGTTTCAAACTTTGGCGTACAATTTCCCACATACAACGTTATCACATCGCTATTTATCTTTACGACTTTACTTGAAATATGCATACAACGAATCATTTATTATTTAATTCAGTACCAAATTGACTACTATCTACGTTCAATTGTAAAAAATATAACTCTTTTTCGAAGATCGGTCATTTGACCAGTCATGGTAGGAATAGGTATACATGAAGTGTCGGTACGAATAGTGTTAATGCCGGCAATTGGTCTAAAAGTCTCCTTGCCACAGGGAGTAAAGGCAGCCATTTCGCCTGGACAGGATGTAATAATTTATGAGGATTTATATTTAAAAAGTACTGGAAATTTGTACAATCTCCAATATGTTTGGGGCTAGGGAAGACCGGGGTAGGTTGTAACACGGGGTAAATTGTAACATAAGTAAAATCTTTTGAAAGACAAATCTGGTAACCCATAGCATGCGAGTGCTACTTGACGATATTAACACCGTCGGTTTTAGTGACACAAACGAGCGTTATGTATTCATTTTGTGGTTATAGCCCAGAATTTTAGTGTATAGAGCACGTAAGTAAATTTTGTCCTAGAACTTTTATTTCAATTAACCGTCGTTAGAAACCGTTTGAATACTTGCTTCTTTGTCACAAACGAATCAGTACACCTTTCTTTATTGTAATGTGTACGCATTTTAGTAATTTGATGTTTAGTTTCTCGTTTGTTGAGATAAAACGCAAAAATTGAAGCTCGAGGTAAATTGTAACATGGTACTACTTACTCCGTTCTAAATGGTGATAAAGCAAACATGTTATTTGCTGATATTCCGGAAAAAGATAATTTAGACCAGGGCTGCACCGAGCTCGACGCTCGACTGGTTGCTCGCAGCTAGGCGCTGAAAACGGCTCCTTGTGCAGCCCTGGTCTAGACGAACAACAGAACAATCGAGAATCCAAAAATATACAGTGTGTAAACGGTATATGTAGCGATATTTTAGGGTGTGGTAGGGGAGGTCCAATGGAACATAAAAGTCCTATGACATAGTATCCGATCTGTCTCCATTTTACAGTACTAATGCCTCAAAGTTAATATGTCTATACGCTAAACTAATAGCCGCAGAATTCCACAATTTTGCAAATACATTGGAGACCACCAGTAGAGTAAAATACAAACATCGCAGATGTTTGTGGAAATGATCATCGCTACACGCACACAGATTAGCCGTAGCACAAAGACTGCCCGTTGTGAGCTGTTCAAGATGACCCAGGAAACGAGAAAGTACGGACCCCTTACAATAGCGGTTCCATTGAGGATCTGTTTGTAGTGGCGGAAGCACTTAGGGTCGTCAGCTAGAAAAGAAGAAACAAGTGAACGAAAACTCTACACGTGTTCTTAGGCCAGACGCACAGTGGTGGTAATTTGTTGCGTGGCAGTTTTTTACATGGATTTACATGGAAATAAGCTCCTTTGACGACGTGACTGCAAAACGTGTTGTTTTTTTTGCAAAAAGTGACAAAACTGTTTCTTTCTTTTGAGTGTGATTAAACTGTCGCGCAACAAGCTACTGTCAATGCGTGGCTACTCTTACGTGAATGTGTAGTAAAGAAATACAAATTTCGCTACCTACATTTATTTATAAAAGATGTTCGAAATGATTGCCGTTTGCATCTAGACACGCCAGACACCGACGTAACCAATTGTCTCGAACGGGGGCGAATATTCCAAGCTGCTCGCGTATGACGTTAGCAGCATGAAACACTCCACCCTGCAATTCTTCTAAGGTTTCAAATTAGGTGTCGGGATGTACTAATGTCTTCATATGGCCCCATACGTAAAAATCCATTGGATTTAAATCCGGGCTTCTTGGCGGCCACGAAACCGCACCATTCCGTGCAATTACTCGGTTCCCCCAAATTTGTCCTATAGCTGGTATAGCTATAGCTGGTATCCCATATAGGCTGGGGCGCCGTCGTGAAGAAGCCACATATTTCTTCGGGTGGCCAGGCAAACATCTTCTAGTAGAAGTGGCAAATCCCGTCGAAGAAATCTAGCATATTTTGCGCTATCTAGACGCGCCGGCAAAACATGTGGTCCGAGGAGAGGATCGCCTATTACCCCAGCGCACATGTTTAACCGCAGCTCGTGCTGGAAGTGCCCTCTTACAATATTGTGGGGATTCATGGGTTTCCACGCGTGAGAATTGCGGAAACTGAATATTCCAGAACGTCGGAATGTTGACTCATCTGCTGCGAGTACGATCGACGGGAAATGGTCGTCCTCTTCCACTGTATCGAGGAACCACCGGCAGAAAGTCCGTCGTCTTTCAAAATCCTCAGGTAATAAATTTTGCACCTGTTCTGAGTGGTAAGGGTATAAGCCTGTGGGATTTTGGATTAATAATTTTTGAATTAGTGGTAGTTCGTGTTATTAATGAAATAAATATGCAAAAACAAAAGATAAAATAATAAGTATCTAATCATTAGTCGATAGCGAGGATAATAATAATAATAATAAATCGTCTTTATTCTATTATAATATAAGATACAAACACAGTAGAAATTATTAACACGCAGATACAGAATGGGCGAGGCTCAGCGAAGCTGTTATTACGCCTAACCCAGGATAGAGTCGGAAAAGAAGAGAGAACAAGAATGATGAGGGGTAAAGTATAAAAATAAGACATTCTAAGAATAAGTCATTATAAGGACTCAGCGGTAGATAACATCAGCCGAGTTGAGACTATGCTATGTGTGGATGATTAAGAAGAAATGCTTTGGTAGCATTTTTGAAGGAGTGTAGAGTGGGAAGTGAGCAGATAGCATCGGGAAGAAGCTTCTAGAAATGGGAAGCTGCAAAGGAAAATGAGCCGGAGAATTTGGCGGAATGGAAAGAAAGAGTGGAAAGACTGTATTCCCCTCTCGTATGACAGGAGTTGGAGGAGTGGAACTCGGCGTTGTAAGGGATTAGTTCACGAAGGTAAGGAGGTGTTTGCGTGGAGAAGACTTTGTATACTAAGCAGCAGAGATGAAGAATCCATCTTTGGGACATATTGAGCCAGCCTGTTTGGGCGAATAGCGGGGTGATATGGTCAAACTTCCGAGTATTAAACGAAAAGCGAAGACAAGAGTTTTGGACGTACTGTATGCGACGAAGTGTCGACTTATTGACACATGGGAAATAAACAATATTGACATAGTCAAATAAAGAAAGGACAAGTAACTGAGAGACAAGGAGTTTTTGGCGACTGGAGAGGATTCTTTTAAATGGATACAGGAGTTTTAGACGGAGACGTGCAGCAAGAAGTTTCGTAGATACGTGTGAAGTAAAGTTCCAGGAGGAGTCAAAAGTAACACCAAGTAATTTGAATGAGGATTTCGCAGGGATTATGGTTTGGTTTATTGAGATAGAGAATGATGCAATGTTTTGAAGGAGTGTGAAGGAGGATTTTGTAGGATTTAAATGTAGACCGTGTGACGATGACCACCCCTGAATCCTCACAAGATCCGATTCGATTTGCTTCACGGCTGACGCACAGTGAGCAGAGTCAAAAGACAGAACAAGTTGTGTGTCATCCGTGTACATGTATGCTGAACAGAATTCTGGTAAGAGGGGTAATTCCGCCACATAGAGATTAAAAAGTAACGGCCCCAAGACCGAGCCCTGAGGAACTCCATGTGTAACCGTGCGTATTGATGAAAATTGCGGAAACGGATTACAAATTACTACTTGCTGGGAGCGTCGAGTAAGGTAAGAACGAAACCACTCCAGGGCTGATCCGTCAATATTAAAATTGCTCATTTTGCTGATAAGCAACTCATGATTTAGGGTATCGAAGGCTTTTGAAAAGTCGAGCGAGACGATACATGATATATAACGCGAGTCAAAAGCCCTTAGTACCGAGTTCGACATATGGAGAAGTGACGTTGTGGTGCTAAAGTCTAGTCTAAAGCCTGATTGGAGCAGCGGCAATGCCCTAGTGTTGATGAGGAAGTTTTGTAACTGTAAAGAACACAGCTTCTCGAGAATTTTGGAGAGGAAAGGAAGGGTAGAAATGGGGCGGAGAGAATTTAAGGTGGTAGGAGTATTGGTTTTTGGGATGGTTGTGACTATTGAGTGTTTCCACCGTAACGGGAAAGATCCGGTGGAATGGGAGAAGTTGAAGATATGGAGGAGGGGATACAAGCAGCTCGGCATGGAGAGGCATAGCATATCCGAAGAAATGTGCGAAGGGCCAGATGACGTAGGTTTCGTGGTTTTAAGAACGGCAAGAAGATCACCTGGTTCGATAGGATCCAAGGAGAAAGATGATACTTCGAAAGAAGGAGAGGTAGAGTTACGAATTGAACTAATGTCTGGAGCGGAGGTCGGGATGGAATCTAAGAAATGGTCATTAATAGCAGTTGGATCGGAGAATTGAGAAGAGAGAGACTGGAAGCGGGATGCTGTGGGAGCCCCTGATTTGCGTAAGAAGTTCTAGAAGGACTTAGAGGAGAATTTACAAGGTTGAGTTGATAAAGAATGAAAGAAAGCCTGTTTTTCAGCTCTGAGTGCAGTTGAAATGTAATTTCGGAGTTGCTTGTAATAATCCCAGTGCGAAGGAGATTGCGACTTTTTAGTTTAACATTAGGAGTAATCCATGGGGCTGGTAGCTTGGTGACTCTTACCAACTCTGTAGGGGCATACATGTCAAAGACGCCAAGAAGACTATCACTAAAAGATGCAAGCTTGGCGCCAACCGTGGTGGAGCTATAGACTTCATCCCAACTTAGGCGACTAACCGCTGCGCTGAAATCGTCAAAGGGAATGTTTTTTAAGTTACGCCGAAGTAGAAAGCGCTGACCGGAGCGAGGTTTCGGTAGATCCAGTTTAGCGTAGACAAGACAGTGATCGCTAATCTCACTGACATCAAGAGAACCCGAAGAAAAGATTACCAATTCCTTATTGACCATGATCAAATCCAGAAGACTGGATCTATCTGATGTTACACGCGTTGGATCAGTTATAATTTGCTTGGGGGAAAGCGTATTTAATATATTATTAATGTAAGTGAAACCAGGCGAGAGAGCATTGTTGAGATCAACATTAAAATCGCCCATACAGATAGTGAAGTTAGATGCGGCAGTAAAATCATGTAAGAATGATTCAAACGGGATTAATACCGCCGGCGCAAACGACGGAGGCATATAAACTACAAAGACAGTTAGTCGGATGTGCGATATAATAATGTTGATCCCAAGCATCTCCAACCGATTATCACAATGATACAATTCAGGCACCCCCTGATACATGACCTCATAACGCAAGTTAGAGTTGATGTAAAAAGCGACGCCACCCCCGCGAGACAAGACTTCAGAAACGCGATCAGATCGGATCAGAGTATAGCCAGGGATGAAAAAGCAAGAGGAATCATCCTGCGGGCGAAGCCATATCTCACTTAGTGCCAGAATATCAAAATTGTGAGAGTTAAGCAGATCAACTATATTGGTGAAGTGTGGTGCAAGGGATCGCACGTTTAAATGAGAGATGTAAAGATGAGACCGACTAGATGAGAATAAGTGATTTTGAACATTAGCATCAAAAGCAATAGAGGTAGGATCGAGGTTATAAGTTGTAGAAGCGGGGAAACCAGTTCCTGTCGAACAAGAGGAGACTACAGAGGGATTATGAGATGACGAAGTGTAATTATTATGACTATTTATCACTGCCGGGACCTGGGACAGTCAGTCCATTCTATTGCCCAGAGAGATGAGCGGAGCAGCAGCTGCGGTACGGTGGTCTGGAAGAAGTTGAGGTGTCTTTCGCGGGTGGCTTTCGAGTTTGGATCCTTCCTTAGGTATGTGATTCCTTTTTTCATCCACACGAATTGGAAGTTATGGGTGGCCGCAAATTGCTTTGCCTCCGTTAAGATTCGGCGTTCGTCAGCAGTTGATCTTTCGTTGACGCAGATGGAGGTGGTTGGCCAAGAAGAATTTATCTCAGAGGCGAGAAGATTTCTCTTAATCTTTTTTTTTGGCAAGCCATGCATCGCGTGTAAGCACCGATGTGAACCGGAGTATAAGCGGTTAAAACTGGACATTCTGACTCCTGATTCGGAAGGCCGAAGCGATGTCCGAATTGGAGAAGGAAGCGTTAAGAGCAGTAGCGATATTAGAAATGACTTCCAACATGGAGTCATTAGGAAAGTCTGGTAGGCCCGTGATCGCAAGTTCATAGTCCCTACTATGCTTTTCGAACCGGTCGATGCGCTTGGAGATAGAAGAGACTGCTGCCTCCGGTAGATTTATGGTAGATGGTGTTGAGGTGGTGTTTATTGGATCAGCTAAGTGAGTCTCTATCTTATCACAACGGGTAGCCAATTGTTGTTGAGCCAAAGAAATACCGTCAACTCGAAGGGTAAGGTCGAGCACTGAAGAGCGGAGTTTTTCGATGCAGAGCAGGCATTGATCAATAGTGGAGGTGGTCTTGTCAAGACTGGCGAGCTTCTGTTTAATTTCACCTATTGTGTTAATCTCCGATCTCACGTCATTAAGTATGGACGTTATATTCCCAAGATCCAAAGCAATGTTGGGAGCTTGACTAGACGTTGATGGCGGTGCAACACAGGTTGTCCGGTTATTGTTCAGACCACAACCAGTGCAAATATTAGATTTCGGCAAAAATTTAAAGCATGCAGAACAGACAGGCATGTTGGTACAGAAGAAAGAGACGTAGTATGTAGATTATGACAGCAGGTGTCACTCCTGCACTGGGTCAATGAGTGTGATTGTATTCCTGGAAAGACCTTGCGTTCGGAGAAACACACACAAAAACTGTCAGAAAAAACTGCTGCGCGAAACGGACGGCAATCGATAGCCAGCGAAATCGCAATTGAAAGCACGAAAAAGACCTGATATCTGCATATATCAGATGAAGAGAGACTAGCCCTTGCGGCCGAGAACTGCGCTGCAGACACTGCACAGTTAGAGCCAAAACTTGCACCAAACTTCATAAATTAACCGTATGAAAATACAACGTAGTTGAGGAGTGATAAGAATACGCGTAGTCAAGTAAACAGTTCGTCAAGCCATCCCGTCAGATAACGTCAATGACTCAGATATTAAAGGCACCCCCCGATCAAATCGCGCGAAAACATAGGTGACTTTTATGATTTTTTCTAGAAAAAAGTATACAATGAATGAGTATAAAACTTTGTGCACTTTATTCTGCTACAAATCAGAGTTAGGCAAAATGTAGGGTAAGTGTGAGTATTACTGCGGACTTTTAAGGCAGGTTAACTTTAGAACCCTCGATACGGCGTTCAAATGAATGAAAGTTCCTCCTTCTTTTTTTTAAAAGAAAAGTGGGACCTTAATATTTCCATAAAAAATATGAGGGCGGTGTAATAAGCACAGTTAATTAAAAACACAGAGATTTGTCGATCAATGTCATTGCAGGAGTTACTGCGGACATGCATGCATTACTTCGTGCCTGTTACTAACGAAATACCAGTTACTGCGCATGTATTACTGCGGTCTGATGTCAGGCGAAACATAACCTTAGAATAAATATCACTTGTATATAGAAAAATTATTTAACATTCTTTATTTACTAAAATCAGCAGGAATGAGTTATAATTTAAATCTTAGTAATTAGTAGTACATACATAGTAAGTGAATACGGTCGGAAGAAAGGTTAAGTTGCGTAGTCGTCGGTCTGCAGTAGTACAAGCACATAGTGTAAAGTACTGCACCTAATACAGTATTGTCTCCCTGAGGGCTCGCTGGTCGGGACCGGCGTTGAGCCCGTATCGTGAGCATAGCCCTAATTCCGAGTGTTCGTTTCTCTCTTCTTTCTGGCCGAAGGGGGGAGCGAGATAAAACGCTTTGCATGTGCGGCGGGCGTGCGCGACGGGCGTGCGCGATCGTGTCTCGCTCGCTTTCATTTCATCTCGCTCTCGCCTTCGCGGGACAAGAGTGAGATAGAAATGGTGGCGATAGCGACAAGCCCACATCGTGTGCACCAAATCGAGCCTATCGGGAGACAATACTGTACTGCGGTGAGAAATAAAAATTAAAACTAAAATGTCGACGACTGATTTACTGTTTTTCTGAAAAAAAATAACTCTTATTCTATCGAGCAATAACGCTACATTACATGTATTACTGTTAATAACAAAAATATAAATGTTTTTCAAGTAAGTGTTCAAGACCGCCATATCGGGAATCGACCGAAGTTTCGCCTTGACGAATTTCAAACTACGATAAAAGAATTAATAATAACTTTGCTGTACGTATTTATTAATAATTATCTAATGTAATCTAACTATATGTAATATGGTTTAAAATAATTTTATGAAAAATTTTCAAGAGATTATGTACTTTCCGGCATTAAATACCCTGATAACCATCTGTCTCCAGTCTGACATCAGATTGGTAGCAGGGTCTGGCATGAGAGCGCAAAGTCTGACATCAGAACCGTAGTCGTCTGTGTCCGTATTTGGCTGCGTTCTGAGGTGCAGAGCCTGATATCAGTGTCTGATGTCAGATCGGCAGCAGATCGACAACAGATTCTGCCGTGTGCTTGGCACAGCCAACAGCGCCATCTGAGGGCCAGAATTACCAAACTATTCCCTACGCGTGACGCCACACGGCCGCCCCCACACATCAACACAAATATAGCGTTATTGCTGTAGGTGTATCCCTACCCCCATATAACCCGCCAGCAGATTGTGCAGTTCATTAAATAATTAATTCTACTTATTTCCAAAAATATTTATTCATTCTTTACAATTGTTACAGAATAATGTAAGTAGGGCATATAAATTCGAGGAAGAACATTCAATATTTACAATTATATATTCATATACAATACGTCCCGTAACCAGTGGTACCTATTAGGTGCGATATGAGAAAATTTCCTATATTTTCGACTTCTTTTTCCTGTAGAATCATCATATTCCGTATTGTGTTAGCGCTGAAAACAAATAGAACATTAGTATAAAATTACACGTAACGTATGAATAAACAGGATACATGCGATACTTACTTCAGCTCCATCTCCGCACAGCACACACCCTAGGCGATCATGCATGCTCCTGCGAACATTAACATTTATAATAAAACAGGTGCTAAATTATTATTTACGAAACAAGACGCTAAACATTCGCACTTCGCGCATAACCCTATTTCTGTGTCTTGCAGATAATGTGACTCTCGATTTCCGTGACGTAGATAATTGGAAATTATTCAATACCATAATTACGTTTGCTTTCTGGATACATCGAGATGATTTGTCTGGATATTGATGCTTAGAATCGCGTGGAATATTTTTCGAGCGTTCGTCTTCAAGCACAACGGATACCACTTTGAACAAACGGTATGTTCATGTAACACGTGTACCAATGGGGCGATACAATGGGCTACGCTCGGATTGGCTGTGCCATAGTGCCGAAACTTGTGATTGGTCAAGACTCTACGTCCAGTTTGCGTTCGTTTGCGAGGTCTGAGGTGGCGGTGACAGTCACTGGCAGTGGCAGTCAGTGCCGACAAAACCGAAAAATATTCCACGCGATTCTAAGCATAAATATCCAGACAAATCATCTCGATGTATCCAGAAAGCAAACGTAATTATGGTATTGAATAATTTCCAATTATCTACGTCACGGAAATCGAGAGTCACATTATCTGCAAGACACAAAAATAGGGTTATGCGCGAGGTGCGAATGTTTAGCGTCTTGTTTCGTAAATAATAATTTAACACATGTTTTATTATAAATGTTAATGTTCGCAGGAGCATGCATGATCGCCTAGGGTGTGTGCTGTGCGGAGATGGAGCTGAAGTAAGTATCGCATGTATCCTGTTTATTCATACGTTACGTGTAATTTTATACTAATGTTCCATTTGTTTTCAGCGCTAACACAATACGGAATATGGTGATTCTACAGAAAAAAAGAAGTCGAAAATATAGGAAATTTTCTCATATCGCACCTAATAGGTACCACTGGTTACGGGACATATTGTATATGAATATATAATTGTAAATATTGAATGTTCTTCCTCGAATTTATATGCCCTACTTACATTATTCTGTAACAATTGTAAAGAATGAATAAATATTTTTGGAAATAAGTAGAATTAATTATTTAATGAACTGCACAATCTGCTGGCGGGTTATATGGGGGTAGGGATACACCTACAGCAATAACGCTATATTTGTGTTGATGTGTGGGGGCGGCCGTGTGGCGTCACGCGTAGGGAATAGTTTGGTAATTCTGGCCCTCAGATGGCGCTGTTGGCTGTGCCAAGCACACGGCAGAATCTGTTGTCGATCTGCTGCCGATCTGACATCAGACACTGATATCAGGCTCTGCACCTCAGAACGCAGCCAAATACGGACACAGACGACTACGGTTCTGACGTCAGATTCTGCTCCCCAGATCTGGCTATCAGGGTATGATCTGTTTTAGAATATCCGCAGTAATACCCACGCTTACCCTGATGTAATTACAAATTACGATTGAAATGTAATTGTGTAATTCAATTACAGATTACCTTGTGTACTCGTTACTTCAGTTGACCACAATTACAATTGAAATTGCCACATGTAATTCTCTTGCATAATTACAATTACATAGTTCGCAATTGTAATTGTGCAAGACAGTTACATTGTAATTGTAATTGTAATTGTGCAACACAATTACATTTTAATTGTAATTGTAATTGTGTAGGACAATTACATCTAATTGAAATTACTTTTTAATTGGAATTACTCTGTAATTGTAATGAAAGTAATTAATTACGTAATCAATTACACTTGTAATTGATTATGCCCAACTGTGCTTTAGACAGGATCATCCAAATTCAAAAAACCAAAGATATTCCTTAATTACACATGTGTGGTTATCGCGTTATCTTCGAACAGTGTTAAAAAACAACTGGGCGATGATTGTCAAATGTTTAAACGGTAGGGTCCCCGAAACATGGGGTTTCTCACACAAAAATGTTTCTTAAAAAAATTGCCTGTGTGAAAATTCGCAATAGAGGGTAGCACGGAAGCCAATGTAAGTACAAGTAGAATTCTGTTTAGTGAGCGCCCCATTTTCCATGCGTTTATTCGATTAAAACAAAAATTGATTCTTTTTTTAGATCAGTAAATGTATTATTAGTTTAAAAAATCACATTTCTATCTATTATACCTACGTCACAATCCATCTTCAATAAACACCTGTTTTTAAGGGCGCCACACTGTCGAGTATAAATACACGCTCGAATTCCAAAACAGAAGCACGAGTTGACATATTCCGTGCTAGAGAAGGTGGACCTGGGGGAGGAGATATTGCTGTTAAGAAGTAGAAACTTCGCGTCTGCAAGGAATGCAGATCCGATTCGTTATAACATAATCTCTTTCTTACGTCTCACCCTTTGTCGCATTGAATACGTCAGCACGTGCTTTTGTTTTGAAATTTGAGTGCGTGTTTATACTCGAAAGATAAGGGATCCGTCTTTAATTTGAAAGGAGAACGAAGCAAGCGGCACCACCAATCAATCACGGCAAGACCGCGAGCGTGTTTCCGGAAGATATGAACATTGTCTTTTCGGAAGATATGAACATTAATACTGTCCACAAAGGGGATTAGTACATTCCCGCGAAATTATAAAGTAGATTAATAAGATTCAGCATTTTGATAGGAAAAATGACATATTGAAAGGTTTCCCTATTTCTTTTTATTGAGCTCCATTGTGCGTCGGGACAAAAACGGGCTCAAAGCGAAGCGAAAATTCATTCGTTCTTTACGATCGGTAATTTCATACCTGTGTTCTCAAGAACGTTTCGGCAAAATCTGTTTGCCAACATTTCTAATGGGCAATCAAGAACGTGGTGCTGTCTTTAAGAATTTTAAGCATTCCTCGGCCTGAGTAAATCGGTATATTGCTGTATCGGTGGGTGGTACATGGATGACTTCGGACCCACATGTACCGTTGTCGTTCGCGGACTCGTGCGGCAATGCGATCATAAACCGTGACCCTGACGAAACGCTTTAAGCTAGATTCACACTAGCCGTCTGGACGGCGGCAGGCTACCGTCCAGCAAACGACCGTCAGCTGGTTGGTTCATTCTCACTATCCGTCTAGCCGGCGCGTGGCAGCGCACAGTGGGCTGGCCGGCTTGAACGACTTAGTGACATTTGTGTATATCTTTTGAGCTATAAAAGCTATCGGAATGAATGTTGCGCCAAAAATAGGATAAAATTATCCCTTTCCAATGATATATAATCTAATGGTTTTTACATTTATTTAAGTTTTCTTTTTTCATTTTTTAAAGTTAATTACGATCAATAAAATTGGAAAACTATTTATACAGTCCTTTATTTAATGTCCTTTTAAGTGGTTTAAATCGCATGTTGGGGAAACTTTTCGTTTCCAAGTTATAAGAAAAAGTAAAATAGTAGAGGAAAGTAGCCAAAAATCGTTATTTTTAATATACAAGCAATCTTTTGCGATAAAATATAATCCTTTATTAGTAATTAATTTAAATAATATATCAAAAAGTAATGCTGAATACATTAAAGTTCCACAGAATTCCACATTCTAACTAAATAATTTGAATATTTTCAGTACACCCTCCTCTACATAATTATATGAAAACATATCCTATTTCGTCCTACTTTACCAATTATTACTGTTTTTCAGCCTGTTATTTAAAAAACCAAATGGTAAGATTAATTAAATTACTTTTTATGTTTAATAGTAAGGTAGACGGGGGCGATATTAACAGGGGGGGGGGGGGGGACGATTGTAACACGTTAAATATCTCAAAACATATGATAGATATTAACCCAAATTTTGGATATATGATGAAGAATGACATTTGGAATACACACAACCATGTTCTAGCAGTATAGATACACAATAGACATGTATAGCGAAGAAAATAACTTTTCGATACCCTAAAGTAACTTTTTCTAACTGATTTAAAATTGTAATATAAATACTTCCTTTGCAAGTACGTGTTTTTTCTTTCTTTTAATACTTAATCTGACCATTTTTAAAGTAATACTGATCATTACTTATCACTTTTGCCCGTCTCGTTAATTAAAATTTATAATTTAAGTTCAAAAGTCTTGTCGGGGGCGATTGTAACATCGGCAGTATGGATCGGTTGAACCGCGACAGAACTGAATAGTGATAAAGAAGATGAATAATATTGTCGTGTTTGCATGGTGTCCTATAGCACAGCACAATCAAACCAAATAAAAAAAGGATGCAATGTACTGAATGTAAGAATTGATCACATGGAGAATGCACCAGCCAAAACGTTTTCTATTTCGATGCCACAATTGCGATACCGCATAATTGGTTATTAATTTTACTTTTTTCATTTATTATTATAATTAAAATCAATAAATATTTCAATTTTGTTAAGTTAAATTTGTGCTACTGTCGACTCCATGCAGTGTTACAACCAACCCGGGATTAGGAACGGTTGTAACACAATCTCTGCTTCCCATTTTTTATTAATAACCTGGATACTACTTGACATACAGCGGGACTGTTGTGTCTCCATAATGCTAGATAAGTAAGTAACATTTTCGTATAAGAACTTTTGTTCTAACTGTGATAGTTCTTGCGTAATCATATTTCAAAGTCAAATTGTTACTACCGCCCCGGTCTACCCTATCTATTGAGAGAGAATAAAATTTTAACATTATTATTTATTCTTCGTAATAAATACACACACACACACACACACACACACACACACACACACACAAAATAAAAGTACTATTTTACTTTTCCTTATAACATGGAAACGAAAAGTTTCCCCAACATGCGATTTAAACTACTTGAAAGGGCACTAAATAAAATACCAAATAAACAGTTTTCAAATTTCATTGATCATAATTAAGTTAAAAGAAATGGAAAAAAGAAAACTTAAATAACCGTAAAAAACAGGGATAATTTTATCCTATTTTTTGGCACAAAATGTCACCAAATCGTTCAAGCCGGCCCACTGTGGCGGCGGGCGGCAGGCGGCAACCGGCGATCGACGGGCGGCGGACGGCAGGTACCGTCCGTAAAAGACTGACCTGGCCCCTTCCACCAGGGTGTGATTTTTACTATGCCCAGAGGTCTGTCCGGCAGAAGTGATTCAGTTTTCATCTGATATATATTTTCAATCAGATTCCAAAATGTTTGGAAATTTTTCCTTAGTGGAGTTAGCAGCTATTAAAAACTAGTTAATTGGTCGCTTCACTTCAATTGGGCCGTTCACATAGGGAAAAATTGTTCAGAATGTTGACCTTGAAAAATATTTCAAAGTCATTGAAATCCCTCAGGAAGATGCAATTCGACAAGTTTACCCGATTTTTATAATCCTTATTACAAAATATGTACATTAGAAATATAGTGCTAAAATTACAAAAAACTAAACTAAATCCATAAAATTCAACCGATGGATCGGGCGAGAGGGACGCGGAGTCGTCCGAAATGGATTGTGACGAATTCGCGTTGACAAGGTGTTCGAACTCCATTTCCGATATCACATTGTAAATTTTGTCCTTTGCAATATGTTGTTCCATTTTGGAAAATGTTATACAGTATTGTCTCCGTATGTGCTCGCTGGTCGGGACCGGCGTTGAGCTCCTATCGTGAACAGATCCCTAATTCCGAGTGTTCGTTTCTCGCTTCTTTCTGGCCGAAGGGGGGAGCGAGATGGAACGCTTTGCGTGCGCGACGGGTGCGAGCACTCAGATGGAATCGGGACTGCTCGACGCATGCGCGCGACGGTCAGATAGCCAGGCACGGTACGAGTCTTTTTTGCGCCCTAGGCGAACTTTTCAAATTACGCCCTTTATTATAATACATTTATTTGAGATTATTGATAACCTTACTATGAATTTTTATTTGTAGTTTAATCCACTTATAGTACAACTGGTAATATTTAATTTTAAAGTATATTTTCAACAATACCAGTAATGAAAATATCATTTTGCACCTCTTGTCGACTTTCCGCCCTAGGCAGTCGCCTAATTTTGCAGAGTAAAGTCATAAATAATCTCAAATAAATGTATTATAATAAAGGGCGCAATTTGACAAGTTCGCTTAGGGCGCAAAAAAGACTTGAGCCGGGCCTGCGCCAAGATTTTGCGAAGCAGTTCCCGTGCTCACCGTAAGTGCTTGCGACCATCGCGCACGCTCGTCGCGCACGCAAAGGACGGAGAGTCACGGCGCCCAGAAGACGGAGGAAGACAAAATATCAACGCGTCGTCTGTCTCGTACCGTCCTCGCTCGCTTTCAGTGGCTCTCGCTCGCTCTCGTTCCATCTCGCTCTTGCCTTCGCCGGACAAGAGTGAGACAGAAGTGGTGGGGATAGCGACAAGCACGTATCGTGTACACCAAACTGAGCACATACGGAGACAATACTGTAATTGTATCTCCGATGCTATCTAAAAAATTGCGAATGGGGTGTCGTTTTTCCGGCGGGTTTCGGTTAACTGTTTCATTTAAGCGTGATTGTTGTTGCTGTTTCTCATGGGAATCAATCACAAATTTCATCAATTGCGCGGAGGGTGACTGGTAGTCCGTGGATTTTTTTTTGCTGAAGGGGGGTTGTGGTAACTTTCTTCGGTTTCTTCGACCTCGTCAGTAGTGTTTTCTGTTGGCGATGTTGTGGGGTGGGGGGGGGGGGGGGGTGGCGACAGTCGCCGAACTGTGGTCACCTACGCCGGATGTGGTTGGCTCCATGAAATCCATGGGGATGCTCGAGAGCGTGTCCCGCTCTTGGAAGTACGGCAGCAGAAATGCCATCTGGCGCTCGTACTTCCACGGTTTTTGTTTTGAGGCCGCTTGACCCGATTTGGTTTTCCTATTCTTCACGGCTCTCCTATATTGGTCCCGTAAAGAAGACCACCGATCTTTGCATTCAGTACCTGAAAATAATGATAAATTAGTAATTTATATATTTTTAAAAAATTGTAATTTCTTTTAGATTTTTCGCCACAGGAGACTCAATGTTAACCATAGCTTTTAGCTATAGGTTGGGTCACTCCACGGTCTGGAATATAATAAGAGACGTGTGCGACGCCATTGTTGAGAGAATGATGGGTGAACAAATGCCATTTCCAGAAAAAGAAGATTGGGAGAAGATAGCCAAGGACTTCTGGGATGTTTGGAACTTTCCAAATTGCGTGGGAGCCCTGGACGGCAAACATGTGCAAACTGAGGCACCGGCAAAGAGCGGCTCATTGTATTTTAATTATAAGAAAACGTTTTCGATAGTTTTGCTAGCATTAGTAGATGCGAATTACAAATTCATCGCCGTCGACGTCGGGAGTTATGGTAAAAATAGCGATGGCGGTATTTTTAGTCATTCGCACCTGGGACAGCGATTTGAGAATGGGACAACGAATCTCCCGGAACCGAAATGTCTCCCAGGTACGAATGATAAAATGCCATTTGTAATGGTTGGGGATGAGGCTTTTCCGCTAAAAAACTATTTGTTGCGCCCGTATCCTGGGTCACAAGTAGAAAAAGAGGAATCCAAAGTTACATTCAACTACAGATTGTCCAGAGTGCGAAGGGTTTGGCATCCTTGCCCAAAGATTTAGAGTATATCGCAGGGTCTTGAAATCCCAACCCAAATATGCAGACAAAATTATATTGTCAACATACATATTGCATAATTTTTTAAGCAAAGACAACATTTTGTCAAATTTAAATTCAGAGTGTGACGGGCAGCGCAATAGGCTGTTGAACGATACTCGAAGGCAGGGAGGCTGCGGGGGAGTCACAGCTTTTGGAACACGCGAAACATTTAAGAAATTTTTCACGTCCGACGCGGGAGCCCTGCCGTGGAATACGTGTGTACATATATGTAAGAAAGCAAGAGCGAATGTGTGTAAAAATAAAGTGGCGCGGTATGGGCATTCTGCTTTCTTCGTTGTAAATATATGTATGTACACGGTATATAAAAATTATTCCTATGTCGCGACCACCATAGCGGGATTCTACACACATGTTTATTTTCCTGTCAATACCCTATATTATTTATATTAAAAATTTTATAATCACGTAACTGTGTGTATTACTTACCGGAAAATCCCAACGGTTTTCCTATAGTGGACCACAACTCCCTCTTCTCCTTGGCATCGCTGTAGGCTGTATGCGCCTGATTGTATAGGCACTTGTGTTGCTGCACTAGCACAATCAATTTTTCGTCTACCGCTGACATACTGACACTAGTCTCGACACAAAGGGGTTTCTGGTGACTGATTTCTGTTTCGTCGGAGAGCGTACTCGATAGTCTTATATTGGAAATTTCGGCGGGGGCGGGGGTGCTGATATTCTGCTTCCTGTAATTGGTTCCTTTCCGATAATTGTTCCTGATTGGAGAAAGTTATCCAACGATCTCATGATGAACGGCAACAATATGTACTACTTTGCCCGCGTGGAATCTCGTCCAGGTCATGTAGTATACGCGTCCAGGTAATAATCGCGGGGTGGGGGGTAATCGGGGACGCTGGATTCTCGGGAATCGTTGCTCGGTTTTAGGCTGGCGCCACATTTGCGTTTTGTCCGCGCGAACCGACCGCGAGGGACTGTGCAATAAATTAAAAATATTTGTTTCCATTTTCGAAGAGTAGCATTGACATTGCAACTGGCCAGTCTCACCCGTATGTCCGGGTTAGAGCGTCTACCCCCATACAGCACACTCCGTTGCTGCACCGTTGCCATACTGCAGTGGCAACGTTATGTACTGTATGGGCCACTATGGGTGAGACCGACCTTGAAACATAACAAAAAGTGTAGCTTACGAAAAGTATAATGAATAAGGAAATTAAGTAATATGCTTAATTGCCATATTTAATTGCATCCGTTTTCGCCTCACTCTTCTAATGACATACCACTATCTTGTGAAAAATTCTCAAACGTGTGTCAGCCGTACCTTAAATATCTAGGTATTGGGACATTTACTTTATGCCATGTTTATTTTTATCGAATTTTTAAACGATTTTATTCAGCTTCGATCCTCTGTTTGTTTGTATATATGTATGGTTCAAATCTGGCAACTCAAATTTAACCCACTTCCAATTATGCAATTGCCTTGAAACTTTGCAGGCGTGCGTAGTTTGGATGACAACACAATATTTAAAAAAAAATTAGCCCCGAGCGGGTGAAAAAATTATCCAGCCATCAATATATATATAACCGATAACCACAAATGCAAACGACTTGAAATCAGTCACTCGCGTTTTTACGAAAACGACAAAAAGCCGCTGCGTTCGGGGCGCTAGTCGCATCGCGATTGCCGAAAATACACGATTTATTGAGAAATGATTCGTCACGTATGTACGAATATTAAGAATAAAACTTTGCAGGCTTTCTTAGTATATCACCATCGAAATTGTAGTACAAGGAAAGAATTATTTTGTAGTGACATTAGCACTATAGCGTTTAAGCAAACTGTTAAACTCTATAGAGCAATAAAAGATATTTGTAAAGAAGTCTAAGCTGTGAAATGTAAATCCACAAACACTAAAATCTAGAAAATAAAAAATATATAAAAAAAATTTCATGTTAAACGATTTTATTAAAAATGCACTAAAAAGTAAAAAATAATTATTTTCTTATACTACAATTTTGATGGTATTTTTTACTTTAAATAAAATCGTGGAGCAGGATATGTCACAACAGAATATGAATCAATTTAATACAGAATCAAGCGTCGAAATGAATTTGTTGTGACATATCCTGCTCCACGATTTTATTTAAAGTAAAAAAATACCATCGAAATTGTATTATAAGAAAATAATTATTTTCTACTTTTTAGTGCATTTTTAATAAAATCGTTTAACATAAAATTTTTTGATATATTTTTTATTTAAGGATAGACCGACACATCTAAAACTTATGTCTGTTGGAAAATATTCAGAATAGTTGCAATTTCAACGGCATTATTTCCATTAAAAGTTTCAACTAATTTGCAGAAATAAAATAAAGAGTGAAAATTAATAATTTTACTATTTTCGTGTGTTCAGAGAAAAAAATGATCGAGCCTGTTTAATTTTATCCAGATTGTTTATGTATATCGGACGATTATAATGAACGAGTGATTATGAAATGTTGTATATATTGCGATTTATCACTAGTGTCACGCAACGGCTTCATAATTCATCTATAGGGGAGGGTGGGTAGATTTAGGTCAGTTAGTGTATTCCAATCCTTGTTTGGCATAGGTACCTTATTCGCATATGTATCATTCGTTGTAGCAGTAGTCGCGGAATTCGTAAACAAACTGAGGAATTTGTTAAAGCGCGTATTAATTTTCTACAAGTAGAAGTGCATTTTCGTGGTACGTTTAACCTAAATTGGTAACCGAAATAAATCGCTGTTATAAGCTTATATCATACTAACTTAAAGTACCCGGCGTTGCCCGGGCTTCTCATATGTATTAATAACGGCAACATTAATATTTTAAAATTAACTGAAAAACTAATAGATTCTCGAAATAATCGTTGGCAACTGTGACCCCTACGCGCACCGCGGTGGGCGCCACCTAAGATTTATCTGCCTCGTTTCACTATTTCTCTTATTACTCAGTCCCATTTAGTAATATCGAGATGATAGATAGCCTAAAACCTTCCCAAATGTTGTCTCTACACATCTGTGAAATCGCAGAAGAATTGGTTAAGTACTTTCCGAGTTTACCCGTTGCAAACACAATAATACTTTCCGCTTTATATATGTAGAGAAGAGATAAAAGACAAGAAAAATTAAAAGACCCATTCATCACCATTTCCTGACCCAAACCTCCCCACAGAAGGGAGGTATGGGTCAAATACTTACTTTAAGAACTTTTATAATTTTAAGATTTGATGGCAAAACCTTACTAATTATAACAAGTCACATTTGAAGCATGTTTCTCTCTTATTTTGGTCAATATTAGAGATTAATTGAGATCTGACCCAAACCTACCTAATCTCCCCTAATTGGAACCAAATACAGTAAGATACACACACACACACATACGCGCGCGCACGCACGCACGCACGCACACACACACACACACATCACATATTTCTATATGTTCTACGCGTATTTGACTAATATGTAACATATGTGCATATGCCTTTTAATAAAGCATATGCAATTTGCAAAGTAATATTTGCATTTCAGTATATGAATTTGCATAAAGCATTTGCCGCAGTCTACTTATAATTTAGACACGTGTTTGCAACAATTGTCAGTCCGAGATTAACAACAAGCTGATTTATATTTTTTGTTTCAATGATACACAGAGCCCTATCTTGCTGCGGTCTTAAAATATCAAGATTGACCGATCTCTTCCGGTGGTCCAACCACTCCGGACTTACCCTACATAGGTACAATTAATAAATGGCCTGCTGGGGACATCTCAAGTATGTAGTATGAATTGTGAAACCCTTGCTTCGGCTACTGAACGCAATCGTTGCGTCGGTCCCAAGTAACACTAGGATAGATGTTTAAAAGTAGTGTAGATCTTTCCACTGTTTCTGATGCGCGCACCCGCGCATTCGCGTGCATTCTTGGCGGCACAGGTCAGCCACATCAAACAGTAAAAAAAGTTGGGATCGACGGTTAGGTTCGGCAGCCAAAGCGAGGGTTTATATATCGCACTACCTGATGATGTTCCGTCTTTTACGGGACAAAAGAGTGAAGCCTAAATTCGTTCGTCGTTTACAACCAATAATTGCTTGCTTTCGAAGTGTTAGTTGAAAACATCTGCTTCCTAGATTCTGAAAAGGCAATAAAGCCTGTGCAGCCTTTAAAGATTTTAACAGTTTTTGCTCGTCGTCAATTCTAATCTGTGTGTGCCGCCTTTCACTGCCAATTCGCGAGACAATACAATCATAAACCGCGACCCCGCTGAGGCCCTCTGGCCGGTCAGCCGGGGTAGTTTTTAGGCGATTATAACAAGGGCATTTACAACACCCTCTACGTACGAACTTGGAATATACATACCAGGTTATACCTATTCCCGCATTTTAAAAGTACAACTGAACCGTCCATAAATGTCCTGATATTTCCCTGCCAAGGCGAAAGAAAACGGAACTATAAGTACAGATAGAATTATATTCTATGCACGTAGGGTCTTCTTGAGTGGGGATTTCCCACCAGTGGCTGGCCGCGGCGCACAATGATAGAGGAAATTTTTTTTCAAATCAGTCTACAAGTCGTAATTTTTTAGTAAACTTGACAACTTTTTTTTTAAATTCTTCATAATTAATAGACTGCGGATGTTTATGCACGTAAAATATGCAAAAAGAATATGCAAATATGCACGTAAAATATGCCAATGTGCATGAAAAATATGCCAATATCGCATATCTGGCGTATGCAACATTATCTGAACAACAACAACATTATCTCTAATTATATTTTAATTATCAATTTATTTATATTGAAGCGCCATAATTTGCGTTACAATAAATTACTGGTACCTTTCCCATGTTTGTAACATGTAATTGTTGCCGTTTGTCAGTTAACTTATGTGCTGAAAACGAACGTTCTACATCACAGAATATAACGGGTGCAGTTTTATATCTGCTCCAATAGCGTTGTAGTATATTTGTTGATACATATATGCATATGCCTTTTAATAAAACATATGTCTTTTAACAAAGCATAAGCAATATGCATAATAATGTTTGAATATAAATATATGCATTAGCAAAAACTTCCGCAGTCTAATAATTAAGATCTCTATCGATCTGTCCAGCCCGAATTTTGAATTTCTTGTTAATTTTGTTATATTCAGCGAAATATGCAGCATTTTAAGAAGATCAGTAGCTGTCGGTTTTTTGGCCGCCGCAGCGGCCAATCGCTTGACTCCTCCAGAAGGAGTTTGGCTGCAAACGAGCTGCGATCCTCGCCACAGTGGGACAGAATCCCAAGAAATAGGGAAAAAATTTAACAACGCATATTATTAAGGAAGTTCACACAGAAAGTGTTAGCATACAATTCATGCGAAAGTTTGACATTATTTAAAACAAACCAAGGTCAATTCGTCAATAATTAATGTCAATTATTCCAATAAAAATCAAAGAATTTAACAAATATACCATGGGAAGTGCAGAAATATTTGTAAACCTGTATCCATGTTATCCTATAATATACCAAACACTGTCCACAAAGTGTTAGTACATTCCTGCGAAATTATAAAGTAGCTTAAGAAGATTCGGCATTTTGATAGGGAAAAGTAACATGTGGAAATTTTCTCTATTTCTTGGGATTGAGGCCCACTGTGTGCCGGAACAAAAGCGTTCTCACAGCGAAGCGAAAATTCATTTGTTGTTTACGATCGGAAATTTCATACCTGTTTTCCCAAAAACGTTTCGACAAAATCTGTTCGTCAGCATTTCTAAAGGGCAATGAAGAACGTGGTAGCGTCTTTAAGAAATTTAGGCATTCTTCGGCCTGAGTTAATCTGTATATTGCTCTATCGGTGGGTAGTACGTGCGATGGCTTCGGATCCGCACGTAGATACTATTAGGTAGGACCAGGTATGGTCATAAACCGCGACCCTCGCGAGACGCTGTGGCCGTTCAGTCTGATTATTTTTCGGGAACCTGGTGTAGTACACAAGTCGGCCTGTTCAATTTTTACCTAAATATGCCCGATATGAAGAAGATGTCACCAATATAGCAATTGGGGAGATTATATTATGACCAATCGGACCTGCATTCCTTGCAGATGCGAAGTTTCTAATACGTCGCGCGTGCTTTTGTTTTGATATTCGAGCGCGTATATATATTCGAGAGATAAGGGATCCGTCTTTAATTTGAAGGAAGGACGACGCAGGCGGGACCACGCGCAGTCAGCGGACTACTAGATACCCCCTTTATTCCTGGGTCTGAACGCGAGGCATATTGATGGTGGATAATACTTTTTAATTGCTAAATTGGTGGCATCTTTCTCATCTCTGGCATATTTAGATAAAAACTGAACAGACTGACTTGTATCCCTGGCTCGGTGCAATAGGGTTCGACGAGACGACCATCCTTTGTCGTTTACTTGACTCGTTAGTGGCCTCGGTATGTAATTTACAGCCCTATGCGACATTAAATGGCCTCATGACCTTGTTTATTTCGTCTGCACAAATGATATCGTAGTATGAATATAAACGTATGCCAATGCACGATAGAATACCCCTCAAGAGTCAGATATGTATGTAGGTACATATACCGATGCCAGGAATTCATACAGTACAAGGTTTCTTCTTTCAACTATTTTATATTTTTCACTTCTGTCAAGAGGAGAATATAATATGAAAGTAATTGTTGTTCTATTATAATTATGAAGCGCACATTGGAAACACCGTTTCCTGCATTCGATAAACGAGACACATGTAGTAAACCCCTTGGAACATCTCAAGAAGTAGGTATGTATGAAATACTTGTTTCGGCTACTGAACCCAATCACCTCCGTCAGATAAACACAGCAAGATGTACATAATGTAAAAGAAGGCTAGGCTTTTCACTGTCTTTGATGGCGCATCGTCGGTTAATTTCATCCTCGAGAACTCATAAAATCGGTCAGCCGCGGCCCATCGCGCTTAGGAAATCCCACCTTTACTCAATGGGTCAAAGCAATAGATGTGACTGAAAAAGAATAAAAAAAAATACACGCGTATACGTACTACATAAATTTGCGCCTTCATTCGCGTGCGTGCGACACCAGTTTATTTGGGGCCTTTACCAGAATCAACAAAGAGAATAAGTTGAAACTGAAGAGAAAAACATGTTGCACTGCAAAAGCCCCCTCCCCCCACCTGTTTTATACTAAACAACCTTTACAGAAACGATCTTTTTTATCTTCGACACATTACGAAATATTCCAACATTTCCAGATAAAATATACAAATTACATATACAGTATGTCCGGTTTGTTCGTATACACGCCATTGTGTTTCTAACTATTGAAAAAGCAAAAAAATGTTTCAGATGAAAGTTGTCTGATTTGATGGAGGAAACTTAATGGAATATTAGGATTTGCGTTTAAGCTATTATTTACGGAGATTTCAATATGAATGTAATTTTTTTAAATGGAATTTTTTATTATTCGCTATTATTCGATTTTTTATTAAGACGCTTTCAACGATGTGTATGAAGCGTATGTTTGAACAATAAATTACCGGATATCTTTATGAATATTCGTGGCAAATTTCTAGTCCGTCTAGTGTTTTCTACTCATAATGTGTTCATCTACGAAATCTTAAAATTGATAATAAAGTGGCAATAATGAAAAAAGATACAGTTCCATTAAAAAAAATTTTCAATAATTAGAAAAGTAATAATGCGCATACGAAAACACTGGACATACTGTAGAATATAAGTACATACATCAAATAAGATAATATTTTGCATAAATACAATGTAATTTACATGATTTGCTACATAATCAGAATATATGTCCTTAAAACGAGTGATAAATTGTTTTCTAATTTTGTTAGTACAGTTTGGCCATCTAACTTTAGAGTACCCTGTATCTTTTAATTAATTAATTAAAAAATGGTAAACGGAAAATGTTATGTCATACATATACCTGACCATTCATCGAATAGAAACTTACATTAGGTATATAAAAAAAGATCTGGTATAGAGTTACAAGCAGCCAAAAACAGAGTATAACTTTTACATACTGTATCAAAAAGTGTAATAAAATTACGCCGTACATTATAATTACTTTCGACGACGGACGCGCGATGGTTAGCGCAGAGCGCCGTTCGCCCTGACGGTCGCCTACACCGGCAAAGTATTCTCTCCGAGAATGCTGACCGTTATTTGTCGGTCATCGGAGGGTCTTCAATATGACCCTCAAAACACAATGAAGAATCTTCGACGGACGGTAGCCTGCCACCAGCTAGACGGATAGTGTGAATGAATATGATGGTCACCGGCTGTCGGTTGCTGGACGGTCGTCCGACGGCACAATGTGAATGCCACCATACAAAACCCATTGAAGAATGTTTCGACGGACGGTAGCCCGCCGCCGGCAAACGGATAGTGTGAATCTACCTTTAGCCGATCAGCTGAATTATTTTTTCTGCTTCGTTCTCCCCTCAAATTAAAGACGGATCCCTTATCTCTGGAGCACAAACACGCGCTCGCTTTTCAAAACAAAAGCACGCGTTGACGTATTCCGTGCAAGAGAACGGGATACGTAGGGAAGAGAATATGTCGTAACAACTCGGAGCTGCATTCCTTGAAGACGCGAAGTTTCCACCTCTTCACAGCTATATCTCCACCACCTCTCGCACCGAATAAATCAGCGGGTGAAAATTATTGTTGGAAATAAGCCATAGCCTGCGTTAAATTTAAAAACTAATAACCACCAATAAAGTAACTAAAACCCACCCCTTCAGAAATTCATCTGCAGTTTGAAAACCTGCGTCACTGGGTCACTGAACCGATCTGGTCATCGACGGACGCGCCTAGTTCCAGATATACAATACCATCCAATGAAGTTAAGAGCCGCAACATCAAGTGCGTTTGGGTTAATGTACCGAATATTCACGTCACTGCATGGAAACTAACACTGATCACTTGATTTATTTTTCATGGAACGTGTTGTTCCTACGTTATAAAAATGGGTGGAAATGAATTTTCATTTGGCATCCAGAGCCGTGGACACAGCTGCGCAAATGCTCGTACAGCAGTAATTGCATCTCCGTTGTTCTGGGCATAAACCCAGAGTAGGGTATAGAAAACTTGTGTAGAAAACACTTCTCTGACGCGATTACAAACTGACTGGCAGGATTTTTTCCAACGATCTTCCTCCATCCCCGAAGCAGTTTATCCCGTTCCATTATGAGTTACTTCCCACCAGGACAAGCGGCTTTAAGTAAAAAGAAGCCAACACGTTTGCAAAAACACGAGCTTCGCAGAAGTGCAACGAACGAACCATCGTACGCTTTCACAAAAGCCCGCGCTTCGTCCTTTTATTGCCAGTGTACCCACTGCTTCGAGATAGACAGCAGACACCACGTGTATCGGTTTGAAAGGGTCCAAAGAGAAGAGAAACCGAAGGTCTTCGAGTTGCTATAAAAAAGAAAATGCATACCATTCCTGTTTCCGTTTTCGGATACCCTCAGTTCACGTCTGCTGCGAGGCAGAGTCAATTAAGTTAAAAATTACCTAAAATTGTAGATAACCGTTCTCTATCGCCGACTCGTGGGAAAATGCGGTCATAAACCGCGACCCTGACGAGATGCTCTGGCCAATCATCCTGATTAATTTTTGGGAACCAGGTGCGGTACACAAGTTAGCTTGTTCCGTTTTTAATTAAATGTGCTAGATGTGAGAAAGATGCCACCAATGTAGCAATTAAAAAGTATTATCCATCATCAATTCACCTCGTGGAATGGCACAGGAAGAAAGACGGTACCTATGTAGTTCGCTGACTGCGCGTAGTTCCGCTTGCTTCGCCCTCCATTCAAATGAAAGACTTGGTCACCTATCTGAAGATTACCTATCGAACGGGGGTCCTTGGCGGCCGAGTAAATGAAGCAGGAGAACTGTGTGAACGGTGTTTATTGCGACTAGATAACAAGGGAGACCGGCCAGATCTGGACTAGCTAACAGAGTATATGCGGCTTAACCTAGACCTTAACCTACGGCTTACCCTAGGTCGGAGTCGGATCGCGGGCGCAGCGCGTACTTCGGTGCGTATCGGCGGTGGGGCTAAGAGTAGGGGGTGGTGGTCGTACTGGTGCCATGGCTCCACCGATCTCCACCGTGCCTGGTCTCCACCAATGGCCCTGACCTGGAGGCCTTGAGCCCGCTCGTGGGTAAAACTGGCGGGAGAAACAAAGGTTATAGGATGTCCTCCGGGGCAGACGAAGTCTGCCGCTAAGATTGACAGCGGATACCGATCTGCGTCCAGAGGTCGGCGAGCTCATGTTCCTCTGGGAGCTGTGGAGGTACAGGAATCCAAAAATAGCACAACGATACAACTTGGTTACACAAGTAATCGTTGGGAGAGTTGTGGCCGTTCCCACGTATCGCTCGTGGCAGACTCTGCTTGACAGGCCCATCGCGGCTGGCTTATAAGCGGTGCTGCGCGAACTTCGCGAGCGAGAGAGCCGCTCGGCGCGCCGCCATCTGGCGGCCGCGCTCGGTAGCGGGGGACCGCGCCAGGCGTGAATGGTAGGGGAAAGGTCAGCGTCCCACCGTTATAACTCGTTACACCTTATCTTTGAGTATAAACACGCACTCAAATTTCAAAACAAAAGCACGCGTTGACGTATTCTGCGCGAGAGAAGGTGGGCCTTGGAGGAGATATTCCTGTGAAAAGGGCCTCTTCAAGACAGTGGTTGTTTGGGAGCGATGCAGAGCAAATTGGTTAGGTTGGGACCAATCGGACTTAAAGACCACCTTCCCTCGCACAGCTACGTCAACGCGGGCTTTTGTTTTGAAATTCAAGCACGTGTTTATACTGGAAAGATAAGGGATTTGCCTTTAATTTGAAGGGGCAGAGCAGGCAGAACTACCCGCAGACAGCGAACTACGTAGGTACTTACTTTCTTCCCGCGTCTCTCCGCGAGGCATATTGATATTGGATATAGTTTTTTAATTGTTAGTTCCCAAAAATTAATCAGGCTGATCGGCCAGAGCATCTCGCCACAGTCGTGGTTTATGACCGTATTGTTCCGCGAGTCGGCGGTACAGAACGGTTTCCAACAGTTTTGAGTAATTTAAGACTTAATTGGTTCCGCCTCGTACCAGACGCGGACTCAGGGTATCTGAAAAGGAAAATAGGAATGGCATGCATTTTCTTCTTTCGAACCGAAACACGTAGTGTCTGCTGTCTATCTCGAAGCAATGGGTACATTGGCAGTAAAAGAACAGAGCGCGGGCTTTTGTGAAAGTGTACGATGGTTCGTTCGTTGCACTTCTGCGAAGCACGTGTTTTTGCAAACGTGTTGGCTTCTTTTTACTTAAAGCCGCTTGTCCTGGTGGGAAGTAACTCATAATGGAACGGGAGAAACTACTTCGGAGATGGAGGAAGATCGTTGGAAAAAATCCTGCCAGTCAGTTTGTAATCGCGTCAGAGAAGTGTTTTCTACACAAGTTTTCTATACCCTACTCTGGGTTTATGCCCAGAACAACGGAGACGCAATTAATGCTGTACGAGCATTTGCGCAGCTGTGTCCACGGCTCTGGATGCCAAATCAAAATTCATTCCCACCAATTTTTATAACGTAGGAACAACACGTTCCATGAAAAATAAATCAAGTGATCAGTGTTAGTTTCCATGCAGTGAAGTGAATATTCGGTACATTAACCCGAGCGTACTTGATGTTGCGGCACTTAACTTCATTGAATGGTATTGTATACTTGGAACCAGCTGTGAACTGGGCGGGACCGTCGATGACCAGGATCGGTTCAGTGACCCAGTGACGCAGGTATTCAAGCTGCTGGTGAATTTCCGAAAGGGTGAGTTTTAGTTACTTTATTGGTGATTATTAGTTTTCAAATTTAACGCAGGCTATGGTTTATTTCTGGCGATAATTCTCCAAATTTCCGTATCTAAATTTTTCTTCGGGGTTTTCAAACAGACTTATTCATTATCAGTGTTACGTATGTGGAATTTTCCCATACGTCGCTCTCAACCGTTTTTCGAGCTCGCGTCTGTGAAGGGAAAACGCCCTAAAATCCTTTCGTTTATCAAACGCCACTAATGGGGGTCATGATCTCGACCATCTGGATCACGACCATGGGAACGGGAGTGACACGACGACGACCCCGAAGGATTTCCTTATATGGAGATTCCTAACGAATCCCCACTCATTTTTGGGACTATATAAACCCTTTGGTTTCAACCCTCGTTGGTTAAAAGCTATAGAGTCACGCGTAGAGTCACGTCGTGTCACGCTCGTACAGAGTTGGTTAAATTCAGTAAGGTCGGGCTAAAGTCTCCGTCAGAATCATAGTTAACCTCATAGAATCCGCGAGTCCGGTTTATATTCTATTTGGCACTTTGAAACAGCCACTCGTACGCCCCGCATCGCCAGTGCGTCAACACCGTGCAACTATTGGTAATTTATACACATTATTTAATTAACTAATCGCGACACTTACATTTGTACAATAACTGATTATTGAATATATGAATGGTGTTCACGTGTAAATCGAGTAGATTCGTTAAATCCATCTTTTACCCAGCGATCCTTATAATATTAGTAGCACTCACCCACCGATACAACTTTACCGCTCGAGTTGTATCAACTTTAATTAAGAGTTACGAGGCATTACTAACATTTCCCGCGACCCCCTGATTTCGTATCAGGTTCGTTCGCAAACCCTTTACCAAAACAAGCCATCTTCTTCAACCCAGTGGCTCCCCGATTTCGCATCGGGTTCGTCCACGAAACCTCACCCCTCCTACGGCTCCCTGATTTCGCATCAGGTTCGTCCGTATCCTACAGCTCCCTGATTTCGCATCAGGTTCGTCTGTAAATCTACCAACTTCCGAACAGCTCCCTGGTTTCGCACCAGGTTCGTCTGTGAATAATCCAACCTCCTAGCAGCTCCCTGGTTTCGCACCAGGTTCGTCTGTGAACTTCATCCTAGTGACTCCCCGATTTCGCATCGGGTTCGTTCACGACGTTTCACCCTCCTGCGGCTCCCCGATTTCGCATCAGGTTCGTCCGCGTGTGACTCCATTCCTAGAGGCTCCCTGATTTCGCATCAGGTTCGTCCTCGCCGTCAATAATCCTAGCGGCTCCCTGATTTCGCATCAGGTTCGTCCGCGCACCTAACTAACAAATTCATAAACCGTATTCCTTGGGAAATACCCTTCTCGCCGGCCTCTCGCGTTGCCGCAGCCCCGGCTCATAACAGAACTGGTGACAGCGGTGGGATGCTACTGCATTAGAATCGCCGTAAAATCTGGGTTTTTAAATTCGTTAAAATCACTCGTAATTTAGTATCGACAATATACTAGTTTTCTCTAGTCAAGTCACTTAGTAATTTTCAAAATGACAAGCACACAGGCGAATGCCTCGTCTATCGACATTATGAATCTGACAGTTTCAATTGCAAACTCAATGTCACTCTTGACGCAACGGACATGTATACAGAACATTACAATGTCAATTCCAACCTTCGACGGTGAAAGTCCACCCTTGACGCGCTTTGCACAAAATGTGGAAGACGGGTTAACTTTGATTCCTGAGGGTACGGAAGCCGAGTATCTTGCAATAATTCTAACGAAACTGATCGGCCCAGCACGCAGGTGCACGTTAGAACATAAATTCAACTCTGTTAAGGCATTATTCCAACATTTGAAAAAGAGATTCGCGCCGGGAAGAAGTTTATCATATTTTCAAGTCGAAATCGCGAAACTAAGCATTCGCGAAGGAGAAAGTCTGCGACAGTACGTCGACAGGACTTCGCATCTCGTTTATTGTGCGCGCAGAGCTATTCGGGAAAGGTATCTGGATCACGCTGAAGACTTCGTCAAAGAAATGGAAAAGGACGTTAAAGAAAACTTCATCGATGGTTTACCGGATCGAATTTCCTGGAAAGTGTCGGCTCAGACTCAAGAAATTCAAACACTTGAACAAGCTTACGACGCCGTGCTACAGATAGACAGAAAATTAAGGAATCGGCGACAGTCGCCCCGTAATGAATCACCCTCCAGGTGGTCTCGCCGAGAACATTACGCCGAAGATTCTCGCCACCACGACCGCGAAGTGTCGTGCCCTCACTCTCCGAGTAGATACGACCAGAACAGGGATCGGTCTACAAGAACATCTGGTTTTGAAGAGGAACGAGAAGGACGGACACGCACGACGGCCTGGACCTTGCGTCACCGGAGCCCCTCGAAATCCCCTTCTTATCGCTCCGACTCATCATACGCAGATGATGGAGGAAAACATTATTCCATTCTAAAAGATCGCGATAAAGATCGCAAGCCGAGTTTATATTGTTGGCATTGCGGTATAACCGGACATGACGGAAAATCCTGTAGGGAACATCCGCGTAGTCCGAGACATCAACGAGACTCGCGAGAGTCGTCCGCCGAATCAAACAAGTCTTTAAACTTAGATCGCGCTCAACGTACAAGCGACACGATGAGCGGAAACAAAGAAGCTCGCCAAAGGACAGTCCGCTTCGAAGAGGAATCCTCATCAGGGAAGCACCTACCCCACGCATCAAAATCAAGGTTCCAGAACTGGAGTCAGGAACGGGAGAATTCTTAATCGATGGTGGAGCATCCGTTAATTTAGTAGTCATTAACACCCTGGGAGAAAAAGCAACGATAAACTCTCGGGAAGAAATCGAGTTAACCGGAATTACTACTAATCCAATTCATACTCTAGGAACAACAATTCTTCATATTCACGAAGCTCCCGCACTTTTCTATGTAGTAAAAAAGCTTGCAATAGAAGCAGACGGACTTATAGGAAGCCCATTTTTAAAACAGGAGGAGACCGAAATTTCTTATTATCACGAGACTTTGGTGTTAAAGAATAAACCAACCCGACCTATACGCTTTTCAAATTATCAAGACATACCTCAAACAAAAACACTACCGACGTCGACCAAACATCGTATCGAACCTAGGACGTCGCAACAGATTGCTATAACAATAGCAAACCCGAGGATTAAGGAAGGACATTTACCACGTATCAAGACCCTCGAACATCTGTACATAGGGGAAGCAGTTGTGAGGAATAATAAAGGGAAGTGCTACGTAATGGCAACAAATACCAGCGATGTACCCTTAGACGTAGAGATAGAACCACAAACATTGGAGTCTTTCGATATCTTCGGTTCATCAGACGAAGATTTTTACCCAGCTGTAGAACACCCGTCAAATTTCAAAACAAACGAAGATAGGATACCAAAAATCTTAGAAGCCCTAAACACGAAACATTTGAACAAGGAAGAACTAGATTTCGTTACCAATTTAGTTAAGTAGTATGTCTAGGCGGGTTCTAACGCAGGTCCTCTGAGGGGAGCGCGGGGGCGGGGGGAAGTGAGTGCGCGCGGGAGAGCGCGGCGGAGGGAAACCTGGGCGCGGGGCCTGCGGGGAGAGGAAGAGTGGTTGCGCGCGCCCGAGCCGCGGAGTGGGGGAAGCCGCAACCGCGGAGGGGATCACTCCGGGCCGAGCCGCCGCGGAGACCTGACCCACCGTCCCCGAAATTTTTTAGAGGGAGGGAATGACCCCCGAAAAGTCTTTTTCAGACTTTGGCCCACCCCGAAAAATTTTTCAGACCTAACCCAGAGAGGGGACGGCCCCCAGGATTTTTTTTCAAACCAACATGCGTCGGAAATTGTTTAATAATTTATTTTTTATCTGAAATTGTTTCGGACGATGTCGGGAAAGATCGGGAAAGATCGGGAAAGATCGACGTTCTTTTCTTTTACGAACCACGTCTTCGGGAATATGCAGCAGAAATTTTCCCCCAATGCATAATAATTAATTTTTGAATCAGCGATCTATCGAATCATTATGCAGCATTCATTCTAAAGCTAACAGTATTCTAAAGCGTTCCGATTTAACGTCGCAGCGTATCGCGCGATCTCGCGTAATTCGAATCCTCTGGAGCAGCCGTACGGGATGACGTCATGTGGTGGTGCGAAGAAGGCGCGAATCATAGAAAGATTTATGTGGTGTCAGCAGAAATTGGTGAGGTGAGAAGGAAGAAGACGGATAAGTAAATAGAGAAATAATATGATTAAGAGATTTATTTAAAATTAAAAGAATATAAAAATATAAATAGAAATGTAATATAATTTAACATTTTTTTTTCCTACGAGCATTAGCTAGAATATCATTGATGGCACATGCTACCAGTTCGCAATCTATAAGATAATCCTCGTCGTAATATTCGCCATCACGTATGATTTTAGCAGCAGGACGCGTATCTAATGTTTCGCAGGCAGCATCGCTCTGTTACAACACGTTAACAAAAGTTTTAAAGTTTTTCCTCACATCTTCTGCAGTTTGATGCAGCCGTGGATACACATAGCTTATACATGGCTTAAGATTAAATAAAAATGATACTGTATTCAGTTTGAAATACAAAGACTTCTTATGTAGTGTCGTCTTTACAATTGGAGGCGAGAATCATAGAAAGAATTATGCAGAGTCGATAGAAATTGGTGAGGAGTGAAGGAGGCAGACAGACAAGTAAATAGATTGTAATATATGTAAAATGATTATATATTGTTTCATTAATTAAAAAATAGAAATATAAAAAGAAAAAATATAAAAATAGAATATAAATAGTGTCTCGGCAGAACCATCTATCTCTCCCTCTCTCCCTCTCCCTCTCTCTCTCTCTCTCTGTCTATCAATCTCTTTCTTTCTCCTTCTCTTTCTTTCTCTTTTTCTCTTCTTCACATCAATCGCAAGACAACTTGAACATTCTCGAACAGATGATGGACTTCCTATTTACTTTTCGCGACATCATACATACATACTCTTCCCACAACACCTCGTACAAATTCATACACACTCGCGCTCTCGTGACCAACCCGAGTGTTCATTTACACAGAACAGTAAATAACTCGACTATATTCGCCGAAACTGTTACGTATCTATTGTATCGCCTCAATTCTTTATCTCTAAATAAATCGCACTATTCTCAACATTTTTTAGTTCTCTCTATACAAATAGGATATCAAAATACAATATAAAAAGAACAAATATAATAATAATAATAATAATAATTTAATTTAATTTATTGCCACTTTCGTGTTACAATTTAACGATCAAATAATCTTTCCATTTCATTCCCATGATTGTGTCAGTGTAAGTCCCACCCTTCTAATGTATCCTATTGTCTCTTAACAATTTTTTCTATTTTACAAGTGTTTCCTAATCTATTCTATGTTACATAATCTTCTTTTATCACTTTCCTGTTCTTCCCATCTTTTCCTTCTCCCTATTATCTCCCGTAGAATAGCCAAGTTTCTCCCTTCTCCTCTAATTACCTCTGCACAATTCCTGCCACTCTCTCAACTTACTTCACATGTTTCAATCGCGTATTTCACTGTTTCTTCCTCTTTCTTACATACTCTTTCTTCTTTCATTAGCCAATATTTGCATGTTCTTGTTTCACTACCCTGTATGAATCTTCCTATCCTTCCTAATTCTCCTCTCCTTTTTTCATTCCCCCCCCCCCCCCCCCAGAAGCATTTCGGCTTATCTCCTGGTTTCCTTGCCACCTCTTTTAATTCTCTTAGGAACTTTGACTCTTTTACTTTCATCTGTCTTTCTTGTTCTTGGATGTCAATTACTTATCTGTTCTAATTTTTAATCCACACTTCTTCTCCATTTAATCTTCTTCTTTTCCATTCTTCGTTTGACCATCCTCTCCCTTCTAAGAATTTGATTCGCATTCTTTCCTTTTTTCGTTACTTCATTTCCTCTCATTAGTCTTCTCCTACATTCATATCGTATCGATCCTTCTTCCGAGTTTATTAGTGTCTCTTCAAACTTCATTACCCTTACTCCCATTTTAATTGCTATGCCATCTCTTCCTGTTTCTTTTAACAGCCAATATGTTGATGTTGATCTCTCCAATTTCATTATCCATCGTATGTATTTCGCCTGCAATTTTTCTATTTCCTCATACCTTCTCCATCCCCATATCGCTGCTCTATACGCCACGGTGCTTCTAACTAGCGCATCAAACAGTTTCATTCTTATTTCAGTCATCTCTGAATAATCTTTCTCTAATACATCCCCCCATACTTCTCCTAGTATCATATTCGCTTCCCTAACTACCTTCTTAATATGGTGTTTATCCTCGCTGTTCTCTCACTCTCGTTCTATAATCTAAATATTTCAGTTCTCTTACTCTTTCTTCTTCATTCCAACGGAATCTTTCCTATTTTCTTCTTCCTCCTGCTTTCCTGCATATCATTATCTTAGACTTTTACACATTTAACTCCAAGCCTTTTTTTTTTATTTATCTCTCGAATCTCTTTATCGTATTCTTAGGTCCCTGTGCATTATTTACCATTAACACATCACCCGCGTATGAAATTGTTAAAATTTTCCTTCTATCTATTACGACTCCTCCTTCCTGTTCTTTGCTCATTTCTTCTTTCCAGGTCTGCAAATGCGACATTAAAAAGTGTCAAGCTTAACGGGCACCCTTGTCTAACACCCTTTCCTGTTAAAAAAACTTTCCTATCAGTTCCTTCTTCATTCCTAAAGCGCATATAGTTCTGTCGTGCATTTCCTGTATCCGTATTCTTAGTTGTTCGCCTACTCCTTCTTCATAAAGTCTTTTCCAAATTTCTTCCCTTTCCAATCAATCAAATGCTCTTTTCATATCCGTGAAAAACAGATATAGTTTCCCTCTTTCTTTTGAGGTTTCTATATCTATAACCATTTTAACTACTGCTATTGCGTCTACTGTTCCTCTCCTTCTCCTGAATCCCATATGCGTACCATTTAATATCCCATTTTCCATTTGTTCTTCTAATTTTCTCCTTAGAATTTCCATGCATACCTTATAATCCGTGTCCATCTAAGTTATGCCCCTATAGTTCTTAACCATTTCCCTTTCTCCTTTTTTTTTTTTTTTTTTTTTTTTTTAAATACAGAATTTACTATTCCTTCTTTCCATTCTTCTGGAAAGTCCCCTTTCTTCCATGTTCTGTTTATCACCTTTGTTTGATTACCTATATTTATGAAGATGATTGCGACCTCGATGTTGAATTAAGATATAATTTAAATGCAGGAGTTTAAATTTTAAGTCTGTTCGACTTTTAATATCTTACATGATTTGAGTTGAAATCGACGTGAGCCAGATCGGTTTCTATCTATATTTACCTAATAAATTTTTATACAAAAGGACTTAATTTGTAAATTATTTTTTGCTATATTCAATAAAAATTGGAATTTTATGTTCATTAAGAATAGGTGTTTACCCTGTGATAATTGATGGTTGGGCTTCAAATTCTAATTATTCAATATTAGGACCGATTGGGTCAATTTCACAGTCAGTTTCTTATGAAGTAAGTTTATTTTTAACAATATTTTCTGTAATTTTATTAATTGAAAATTATTCATTATTGGATTTATTTAAATTTCAATATTATATTAAATTTATTTTTATTTTAATTCCAATACTACGACAAGAAAATCGCGGATAGTTCTTTTAAAATCGGAGACCATGTGCTACTGCACGACAAGACGCGAGCGGTCAAAAACTAACACCTGCGTGGATAGGCTCTAACACGTTTCAAAACACGCACGATAATAATAATTACAGTATAGAGGGCGACGAACAATCCGCGTTCAGACAAACACTTCATATAAGGCAGTTACTTCATAATAGGGCAGTAATAGGGAAATGGTCACAGTATTGAAGGAAAGTAACGATACACTAACAATTACATATAAGGATAAGACTAAGAAAGGTAATTTATTGAAAAAGATGGTAAATAAGCGCACAACTAGGCACAACAACAACACATTCAAAGTGGTATGATCTAGTCGAATAATGTGTTCAAAGAAAAAAGGAGAAAGGTTCCCCTGTTGAGCACATTGTTCGACTAGATCATACCACTTTGAATGTGTATGGAACATGTATTGAACCACTTTCAACATGAATCGAACCACTTTGATCGTGTATGGTACCACTTTGATCATGTATTGTACGTGTATGGTAACTTTCAACGTCTATCGTATCACTCTGAACGTGTATCAAACCACTTCTACGTAATTATAACTATCGTCTTAATCTGGCATACATCATGTGCAGGAGATTAGGTTGGAGAGGGTGAAGAAAAACATTTAATACATTAAAATTGATTATATTTTATTTAAGCATTTCTCTCTGGCGTTTAGGCCACCAGTTGAATATTTTAAATACATTTTGCATGGCACAGTGCTTTGCGTGTCTGCCACATCGCAGAGTATTAATTACATTTAGCTTATTTAGAGATTTGATATCCTCGTAGTCAATGTCCAGCGTCTCAATGACTACGTCCGCTCTGGTATTTTCATCGAGGAAATCCACAAGCCAGTCGCGTTTCTGCAACCCTTTTACGTATACGATATGGGATGCGTCATCTTCTTCGTCGATCGCATCAGCTACAGCTTTCGTAATTAGCCGTTTAGCCATACAGTATGGAACGTCTCCATCGTCCCACCGTAGTCCATGATGTTTTACCGCCAACCACCGAATGTTCGATTTGTCGGATTTCGTAAGAAGATATTGTGGCATCGAACTCCCAAAAATATAGTGCGAGAGAATTGTTCCCATTCGTAGGACAGCCACTTCCTTGACGACAAATCTTCCATCGACGATGAACCCTTGCAGGTCAACAAATGTTGGTGCGACCATTATCGATACAATTTAGAGGTCCGCTCACTTCCAAGACAGTCGGGAGAATGCAGTCCTTCTCGTAAAGCATCTCGATTTTCACGATGAAATTTTGTATGAATTTGACACAGGAGAGGGCGTGGCAATTTAATTGATTTTGCGCACAACGTTTGTCAGCGGATTGTATTCAACCACCCGATCGTGTAGAATCAGACAGTAGGCCGTAGTATTTATCGGCACATTCCCTTTACACTCGAATTCTATGCGCACGTGCACTGTGCCATTCTTGATCGACTCATTTTGTCGCGAACAATCAATTACCACGAGGGGACCAAATTGTAAAAATTCGGCCACGGTGAATAATGCCTCGTTGCAACTATGTCCATAATACGATTTATGGAATTGCGTATACATATGATACAAGATGGCATGCTTATTCTTGTCAAAGTCCAAGTTCATGTCATCGTATGGGTAAAATTCCGAGTTGAGAAAAAGTTTTACATTGGTCAATTTGCAGTTGTTGAACCTAGTAACGTCTTCGCTCATCACATTCCTTCGACCAGTCTGTAGAGCAAGGATAATAACTCGCGGCTTCTCCAGCTGTGCAGATGCCTTCACGGCCCACGAATGCTTGGTTGTACTCTGTAAGAGAGGATACTCGTACAGATCCCACGATTGAAAACAAATGCACAGGTTTTGCCCACGTTCCAAAGCACGTAGCAAGGATAGCTTATTAACGTCGTTCAGCGTCACATGAGGCATCCGCCACTGCACTTTAAGTAATTCAATTTCTGGTTCCAGCATCGGCGATCCTATTAGAGCATTATTGTCGTTGCGCGATCGTATTAAAATCAATTCGTGACGCACATTAATAATAATGCGTTTGTAGTTCTCACAAAATCCCAGCAAATATTTGAGTGGGATGCAAAAATTGAAATGATTTTTCAATATTAACCCATCGCGTCGTTTCAAGCCCCATCCGGCATTCTCCATATTTTTGTCTTCGCTAGATGTCAACGATACATAGTTTTTAAGGGTGCTAGTTATTCCAACGTTTCTGTTGCGATCAATCTCCACGCCATTCAGCTCGTATCGAATCTCATCAAATAAGAACGCCATGCAATTATTTCCCAACGTCACCGTTAATGTATCGTTTGGCTTATTTATCTTCAATTTTCCCTCCACGTAGAGGAAACTTTCACACGGCAATGTGTATAAATCCTGCTGTTGTATGGGTATTCTTATTTCTTCGCTGTATCCAAACGTTGAGTTGACGTATGGGTTGTTCGAGTGCACTGGCACCGATTCTTCCAGCACGCAGAATTCTGGGAGGATGACGAAGACTAGGGATTGTAGATCTGCTTATTGTTTCTATTTCCGTGCGTGTAGTAATAGTCTTGCAATTGTTTTTTTTTTTTTGTAGAACGTCATGGGGACATCTTCGTTGGGCCTGATCCGCGGCCTCGACTGTGGTCGTTATTGGAGGCCGACTGCGCCCTACGTGGCTGGGACGACGACGCCTAGTTGTGCGCTTATTTACCATCTTTTTCAATAAATTACCTTTCTTAGTCTTATCCTTATATGTAATTGTTAGTGTATCGTTACTTTCCTTCAAAACTGTGACCATTTCCCTATTACTGCCCTATTCTATGAAATGTTTGTCTGAACGCGAATTGTTCGTCGCCCTCTATACTGTAATTATTATTATCGTGCGTGTTTTGAATCGTGTTAGAGCCTATCCACGCAGGTGTTAGTTTTTGACCGCTCGCGTCTTGTCGTGCAGTAGCACTTGGTCTCCGATTTTAAAAGAACTATCCGCGATTTTCTTGTCGTAGTATTGGAATTAAAATAAAAATAAATTTAATATAATATTGAAATTTAAATAAATCCAATAATGAATAATTTTCAATTAATAAAATTACAGAAAATATTGTTAAAAATAAACTTACTTCATAAGAAACTGACTGTGAAATTGACCCAATCGGTCCTAATATTGAATAATTAGAATTTGAAGCCCAACCATCAATTATCACAGGGTAAACACCTATTCTTAATGAACATAAAATTCCAATTTTTATTGAATATAGCAAAAAATAATTTACAAATTAAGTCCTTTTGTATAAAAATTTATTAGGTAAATATAGATAGAAACCGATCTGGCTCACGTCGATTTCAACTCAAATCATGTAAGATATTAAAAGTCGAACAGACTTAAAATTTAAACTCCTGCATTTAAATTATATCTTAATTCAACATCGAGGTCGCAATCATCTTCATAAATATAGGTAATCAAACAAAGGTGATAAACAGAACATGGAAGAAAGGGGACTTTCCGGAAGAATGGAAAGAAGGAATAGTAAGTTCTGTATTTAAAAAAAAAAAAAAAAAAAAAAAAGGAGAAAGGGAAATGGTTAAGAACTATAGGGGCATAACATAGATGGACACGGATTATAAGGTATGCATGGAAATTCTAAGGAGAAAATTAGAAGAACAAATGGAAAATGGGATATTAAATGGTACGCATATGGGATTCAGGAGAAGGAGAGGAACAGTAGACGCAATAGCAGTAGTTAAAATGGTTATAGATATAGAAACCTCAAAAGAAAGAGGGAAACTATATCTGTTTTTCACGGATATGAAAAGAGCATTTGATTGATTGGAAAGGGAAGAAATTTGGAAAAGACTTTATGAAGAAGGAGTAGGCGAACAACTAAGAATACGGATACAGGAAATGCACGACAGAACTATATGCGCTTTAGGAATGAAGAAGGAACTGATAGGAAAGTTTTTTTAACAGGAAAGGGTGTTAGACAAGGGTGCCCGTTAAGCTTGACACTTTTTAATGTCGCATTTGCAGACCTGGAAAGAAGAAATGAGCAAAGAACAGGAAGGAGGAGTCGTAATAGATAGAAGGAAAATTTTAACAATTTCATACGCGGGTGATGTGTTAATGGTAAATAATGCACAGGGACCTAAGAATACGATAAAGAGATTCGAGAGATAAATAAAAAAAAAAGGCTTGGAGTTAAATGTGTAAAAGTCTAAGATAATGATATGCAGGAAAGCAGGAGGAAGAAGAAAATAGGAAAGATTCCGTTGGAATGAAGAAGAAAGAGTAAGAGAACTGAAATATTTAGATTATAGAACGAGAGTGAGAGAACAGCGAGGATAAACACCATATTAAGAAGGTAGTTAGGGAAGCGAATATGATACTAGGAGAAGTATGGGGGGATGTATTAGAGAAAGATTATTCAGAGATGACTGAAATAAGAATGAAACTGTTTGATGCGCTAGTTAGAAGCACCGTGGCGTATAGAGCAGCGATATGGGGATGGAGAAGGTATGAGGAAATAGAAAAATTGCAGGCGAAATACATACGATGGATAATGAAATTGGAGAGATCAACATCAACATATTGGCTGTTAAAAGAAACAGGAAGAGATGGCATAGCAATTAAAATGGGAGTAAGGGTAATGAAGTTTGAAGAGACACTAATAAACTCGGAAGAAGGATCGATACGATATGAATGTAGGAGAAGACTAATGAGAGGAAATGAAGTAACGAAAAAAGGAAAGAATGCGAATCAAATTCTTAGAAGGGAGAGGATGGTCAAACGAAGAATGGAAAAGAAGAAGATTAAATGGAGAAGAAGTGTGGATTAAAAATTAGAACAGATAAGTAATTGACATCCAAGAACAAGAAAGACAGATGAAAGTAAAAGAGTCAAAGTTCCTAAGAGAATTAAAAGAGGTGGCAAGGAAACCAGGAGATAAGCCGAAATGCTTCTGGGGGGGGGGGGGGAATGAAAAAAGGAGAGGAGAATTAGAAAGGATAGGAAGATTCATACAGGGTAGTGAAACAAGAACATGCAAATATTGGCTAATGAAAGAAGAAAGAGTATGTAAGAAAGAGGAAGAAACAGTGAAATACGCGATTGAAACATGTGAAGTAAGTTGAGAGAGTGGCAGGAATTGTGCAGAGGTAATTAGAGGAGAAGGGAAAAACTTGGCTATTCTACGGGAGATAATAGGGAGAAGGAAAAGATGGGAAGAACAGGAAAGTGATAAAAGAAGATTATGTAACATAGAATAGATTAGGAAACACTTGTATAATAGAAAAAATTGTTAAGAGACAATAGGATACATTAGAAGGGTGGGACTTACACTGACACAATCATGGGAATGAAATGGAAAGATTATTTGATCGTTAAATTGTAACACGAAAGTGGCAATAAATTAAATTAAATTATTATTATTATTATTATTATATTTGTTCTTTTTATATTGTATTTTGATATCCTATTTGTATAGAGAGAACTAAAAAATGTTGAGAATAGTGCGATTTATTTAGAGATAAAGAATTGAGGCGATACAATAGATACGTAACAGTTTCGGCGAATATAGTCGAGTTATTTACTGTTCTGTGTAAATGAACACTCGGGTTGGTCACGAGAGCGCGAGTGTGTATGAATTTGTACGAGGTGTTGTGGGAAGAGTATGTATGTATGATGTCGCGAAAAGTAAATAGGAAGTCCATCATCTGTTCGAGAATGTTCAAGTTGTCTTGCGATTGATGTGAAGAAGAGAAAAAGAGAAAGAAAGAGAAGGAGAAAGAAAGAGATTGATAGACAGTGAGAGAGAGAGAGGGAGAGGGAGAGAGGGAGAGATAGATGGTTCTGCCGAGACACTATTTATATTCTATTTTTATATTTTTTCTTTTTATATTTCTATTTTTTAATTAATGAAACAATATATAATCATTTTACATATATTACAATCTATTTACTTGTCTGTCTGCCTCCTTCACTCCTCACCAATTTCTATCGACTCTGCATAATTCTTTCTATGATTCTCGCCTCCAATTGTAAAGACGACACTACATAAGAAGTCTTTGTATTTCAAACTGAATACAGTATCATTTTTATTTAATCTTAAGCCATGTATAAGCTATGTGTATCCGCGGCTGCATCAAACTGCAGAAGATGTGAGGAAAAACTTTAAAACTTTTGTTAACGTGTTGTAACAGAGCGATGCTGCCTGCGAAACATTAGATACGCGTCCTGCTGCTAAAATCATACGTGATGGCGAATATTACGACGAGGATTATCTTATAGATTGCGAACTGGTAGCATGTGCCATCAATGATATTCTAGCTAATGCTCGTAGGAAAAAAAAATGTTAAATTATATTACATTTCTATTTATATTTTTATATTCTTTTAATTTTAAATAAATCTCTTAATCATATTATTTCTCTATTTACTTATCCGTCTTCTTCCTTCTTACCTCACCAATTTCTGCTGACACCACATAATTCTTTCTATGATTCGCGCCTTCTTCGCACCACCACATGACGTCATCCCGTACGGCTGCTCCAGAGGATTCGAATTACACGTGATCGCGCGAAACGTTGCGATGTTAAATCGGAACGCTTTAAAATACTGTTAGCTTTAGAATGCTCGCTACATAATGGTTCGGATAAAATGTGTCTGTTTTCTACATAAAGGTTCGGTAGAGCAGTGTTGGAGGGGATTAAAATTATTATTTCTCTGCGTTGGGAAAAGAATGTCTGTTGATATGGAAAAGATTCTTTCTGATTGCGCCATATAATTCTTTCTATGATTCGCGCCTTCTTCGCGCCACCACATGACGTCATCCCGTACGGCTGCTCCAGAGGATTCGAATTACGCGAGATCGCGCGATACGCTGCGACGTTAAATCGGAACGCTTTAGAATACTGTTAGCTTTAGAATGAATGCTGCATAATGATTCGGTAGATCGCTGATTCAAAAATGAATTATTATGCATTGGGGGAAAATTTCTGCTGCATATTCCCGAAGACGTGGTTCGTAAAAGAAAAGAACGTCGATCTTTCCCGATCTTTCCCGATCTTTCCCGACATCGTCCGAAACAATTTCAGATAAAAAATAAATTATTAAACAATTTCCGACGCATGTTGGTTTGAAAAAAACCTGGGGGCCGTCCCCTCCCTGGGTTAGGTCTGAAAAATTTTTCGGGGTGGGCCAAAGTCTGAAAAAGCCTTTCGGGGGTCATTCCCTCCCTCTAAAAAATTTCGGGGACGGTGGGTCAGGTCTCCGCGGCGGCTCGGCCCGGAGTGATCCCCTCCGCGGTTGCGGCTTCCCCCACTCCGCAGCTCGTGCGCGCGCAACCACTCTTCCTCTCCCCGCAGGCCCCGCGCCCAGGTTTCCCTCCGCCGCGCTCCCCCGCGCGCCATCACTTCCCCCCGCCCCCGCGCTCCCCTCAGAGGACCTGCGTTAGAACCCGCCTAGACATACTACTTAGTTAGAGATTTTCCCGACCGTTTTTATCTTCCTGGAGATAAACTTGGGAAGGCCCGCGACTTTAAACATTCAATTCATACATCCAACGATATTCCAATCAACACGAGACAATATCGCTATCCTCTCATACATCAAAAGGAAATTCAAAAACAAATCAGCGCGTTATTATCAAATGGTATAATCACACCTTCCAAATCTCCATACAATTCGCCTTTATGGATCGTCCCGAAGAAAGAAGATGAGAACGGAGTGAAACGTTGGCGTCTGGTAATAGATTTCCGCCGCCTCAATGAAATAACCATTTCTGATAAGTATCCATTACCTCAAATCACGGAGATTTTAGATCGATTAGGAGGAGCTAAATATTTCTCGGTCTTTGATCTCGCTAGCGGATTTCATCAAATAGAGATGGATCCGAAAGATAAACCAAAAACAGCATTCACTACTCCAAATGGACATTACGAATTCTCTCGAATGCCTTTTGGATTAAAGAATGCACCACCCACTTTTCAACGCCTGATGGATCAAGCACTCACTGGACTTCAAGGAACAGACCTCTTTGTCTACTTGGACGACATAGTGATTTACGCATCATCGTTACAGGAACATAATATAAAAGTCAAAAAATTATTAAAGCGTCTTCGAGAACATGGATTAACCCTCCAGACGAACAAGTGCCAATTTCTGCGCAAGGAAGTTGCATACCTTGGACACATTATTTCAAAGGAAGGAGTAAGACCTGACCCTAAGAAATTAAAAGCTGTTCAAGATTTTCCCACACCCACAACGCAGAAGAACATTCAACAATTCTTGGGACTTGTAAGATATTACCGAAGATTCGTACCTAATTTCACCACAAAAGCAAAACCTTTAATTAACTTATTAGGAAAAGGCATCAAATTCAAATGGACAGAAGAGCAAGACCAGAGTTTTAAGCAATTACGTAGCGAACTTTGTCAGCAGCCCATATTGCAATACCCTGATTTCAGTAAACCTTTCATTGTAACTACAGATGCATCTGATTATGCTATTGGAGCTGTACTGAGCCAAGGGGAGATAGGAAACGACCTGCCGATTGCCTACGCATCCCGCAGCCTAAATAAACCTGAGAAGAATTATTCGGCTACGGAAAAGGAATGTTTGGCCAGGGTTTACGCCGTAAGATACTTCAGGCCCTACATCTATGGAACTCCATTCACCCTCGTTACAGATCACAGACCACTCGTCTGGTTACACTCTGTTAAGGACCCAACTTCTAGACTAATGAAATGGAAGCTCCGACTGTTAGAGTACGAGTACCAGGTTGTCCATAAATCCGGAAAAATGAATAAGAACGCAGACGCATTATCACGCAACCCCACGTCTGCCTGCCTACCGCTTATTCCACGAGACCTCCAGGATCCCGACTTCAAAGTCCAGATACCGAAAACAGACGCTAGCATCGATGCAATTGGACACCGCATACGACAGTTACGACGAGATAGGGAAAACCGGCCCAAGTACCGAGAGACAAGCAGCAGCTCAGATGAAATAGTAGAAACCGCACGTGGGAACGTTCAACATTCTCCAATAATACACAAGAACCGATCCTTTCCCAGCTTATCTCAAGAGGTAACCATGCCAGATGAACGCCAGGAAACCATAAACAATTTTTCGCCCGCAGCAAATTCCACTCAAATCGTCCCTCTAGATAAGGACCAGACCGTCTTTGACAATCTAATATCCTTTGAGGAGCCGCTCGAAAATACTGTAATAGAAAATGCAAGAAACATTCAACTAGATTTACTCAGTACCCCGCAAGTATCATCGGAAGTCATGGATGAACCTTTACAACCCTCAATAAACCAGCTACCTGCAGAAACTCCGACCGAAGCAAGTGTGGGACAGCCACCTGACAGCAGGTCAACTGAACCTAGAGTCCTTGACCGCACGCTTGACCCTTACCCATTCTTCACTACCTACATCGAGAATTCAAACGACCTTGACGATCTGGAAGAGATCCTAAACCAACCATATAAAATTATTGTTTCTCCAAGCACCTTTACCTCTGAAGAAGGACATTACGTACATTTCATTTCCGCCGACTGCAATTTAGTAAACCCCGTTGGAAAATTACTGCTAGACACTGAAATAATTAATAAATCAAATATTCTAGCAGCACAACCAAAAAAGGGACAGGTGATAACTACAGACAATGGACATTTTAAAACTTTCAGTATAATAATCTCAGACAACTTCTTTGATAATATTAAAAGAGTAGATGTGCTCAATGGATTGAAAACTCTTCGGCACACCTTAGATCAAAATCAGATTAATTCATTTCGAATTTCTGCCACGGGGGACCTTCACAAAATACCATCCAACGAATTCGTCAAGATATTAGAAGAGGTTTTCATAGGAACAGGCCTGCAGATTACTTTATGCAACTGTACCATTACAACACCATCCGAAGAAGACAGACAGCACATCATAAGCGAAGCTCACGACAGTTTAATTGGAGGACATAAAGGAGTAACGAAGACATACAAACGCATCCGATCAAAATTCCATTGGCCACAAATGCGCAACGACATTCAAGACTACATCCGAAGATGCCAAAGTTGTCAAGAACAGAAATTAGTCCGAGTGAAAACTCGTCAACCGATGTTGATCACCGACACACCTATAGGAGCCTTTGACAAAATTTCCTTGGATACAGTAGGACCTTTACCAATTACACCCAGTGGGAACAGACACATTCTCACCATTCAAGATAACCTAACGAAATATTGCGTAGCCGTAGCGATACCTAACATTCGAGCTGCTACAATTGCAGATGCTTTCGCTAGACATTTTATCGCAATTTACGGTACACCTCGCGCGATATTAACAGACAAAGGAACTAGCTTCATCGGAACACTTATGACCAACCTATCTGAAATATTTAAAATCAAACAAATCACAACCTCGGGATATAGACCACAAACCAATGGATCTCTGGAACGAAGTCACATCGTCCTCACCGAATATCTCAAGCACTACATGGATAATTACGAAGACTGGGATTTATTAATACCATTCGCAATGTTCTCTTACAATACATCTGTTCACGAAGCAAGAAATTTCACCCCATACGAATTAATCTTTGGAAAACAAGCTCGAGAACCAAGCTCTTTCCCAACCGGTGAAAACCTAAAGTCATATGGAGACTACCTGATAGAATTAATAACGCACATGACTAATATTCGTAATATAGCCTCAGATAATCTATATAAAGCAAAAATCCGTTCGAAAAATTATTACGATGTCCGTGCAAAACCAGCAACGTTTAACATAGGTGATTTCGTTTACGTACTTAAGGAACCACGCACCAGTAAATTCGATCCACATTACATTGGACCGTACCAAATAGTCAACGTGACAGACCTGAATAACGTAGTACTACGAACGCACGATAAATTAATCACAAAGCATCAGGACAAATTAAAACACGCCAATTTTCCGTCTACTGTAAAACGGTAAGCCGACCGTCTGTCCAAATACGGTCCTGATCACCCTGTTCCGGAGACATATGCTGGCAAGCAGTGAGAGCCCACCTGAAGGGTACTCAATCCCTTCCAATCGCCGCCCCTGCAAACAACAACCAACACGGAGATGCTGATGGGGAACAGAAGGATGGCATCACAGCAATGCTGACGCCGGACCAGCTACCCAGACAACCTCCACCAGACGTCGCCGACCACTGCCTGGAGAAGGACTACGTAGTGCCCAGCGACAATTAAACTCTCACACCCTGCAACACCTAGCGATAAGTACACTAACTACACTACACCCGACAATTCACTTTTACACTTTTGCTTATAAAAGGATTTGTGGGGCGTTTTTCCTTCTCTTGAAAAGCATCACGAGAATCGCGATGTTTTGTCTTGGGGGGGAGATGTTACGTATGTGGAATTTTCCCATACGTCGCTCTCAACCGTTTTTCGAGCTCGCGTCTGTGAAGGGAAAACGCCCTAAAATCCTTTCGTTTATCAAACGCCACTAATGGGGGTCATGATCTCGACCATCTGGATCACGACCATTGGAACGGGAGTGACACGACGACGACCCCGAAGGATTTCCTTATATGGAGATTCCTAACGAATCCCCACTCATTTTTGGGACTATATAAACCCTTTGGTTTCAACCCTCGTTGGTTAAAAGCTATAGAGTCACGCGTAGAGTCACGTCGTGTCACGCTCGTACAGAGTTGGTTAAATTCAGTAAGGTCGGGCTAAAGTCTCCGTCAGAATCATAGTTAACCTCATAGAATCCGCGAGTCCGGTTTATATTCTATTTGGCACTTTGAAACAGCCACTCGTACGCCCCGCATCGCCAGTGCGTCAACACCGTGCAACTATTGGTAATTTATACACATTATTTAATTAACTAATCGCGACACTTACATTTGTACAATAACTGATTATTGAATATATGAATGGTGTTCACGTGTAAATCGAGTAGATTCGTTAAATCCATCTTTTACCCAGCGATCCTTATAATATTAGTAGCACTCACCCACCGATACAACTTTACCGCTCGAGTTGTATCAACTTTAATTAAGAGTTACGAGGCATTACTAACATTTCCCGCGACCCCCTGATTTCGTATCAGGTTCGTTCGCAAACCCTTTACCAAAACAAGCCATCTTCTCCAACCCAGTGGCTCCCCGATTTCGCATCGGGTTCGTCCACGAAACCTCACCCCTCCTACGGCTCCCTGATTTCGCATCAGGTTCGTCCGTATCCTACAGCTCCCTGATTTCGCATCAGGTTCGTCTGTAAATCTACCAACTTCCGAACAGCTCCCTGGTTTCGCACCAGGTTCGTCTGTGAATAATCCAACCTCCTAGCAGCTCCCTGGTTTCGCACCAGGTTCGTCTGTGAACTTCATCCTAGTGACTCCCCGATTTCGCATCGGGTTCGTTCACGACGTTTCACCCTCCTGCGGCTCCCCGATTTCGCATCAGGTTCGTCCGCGTGTGACTCCATTCCTAGAGGCTCCCTGATTTCGCATCAGGTTCGTCCTCGCCGTCAATAATCCTAGCGGCTCCCTGATTTCGCATCAGGTTCGTCCGCGCACCTAACAAATTCATAAACCGTATTCCTTGGGAAATACCCTTCTCGCCGGCCTCTCGCGTTGCCGCAGCCCCGGCTCGTAACATCAGCAATAGTGTTGGCCGTTATTGAACTACGGATTTTTATCACAATAAAGAACTACGATCACGTTTTGTTCATTTCCTGTTACATTACTGTTTCATTTCTGCGATATTTGAAAACGAAATTTACGTATTTCTTGTCTTCTCACTTCAAATAATTATTATTTTCAATTCTGTTTTAAAAAAAAAATGTGTATTCGTTTTTTTACGTTTGACATGATTTTCCTCGATATATCTTTTATCCGTTATTCACATTAAATGACAACCAAAAGGTGACGAAAGGTATCGATTGCCATCGTTTTCGCAGAGATCTGATGAGAAATGCGGAGCTGGAAGAGTTCTCACTTCTTAATGGGTATTCAAACTCATTCAAAGTTCGAAAGAAATAAACATACGGTGAGGCATCGCGGGGTGTTGTCTTCGCCACTGGATACCATGCAACATCTCCTTGTGTCGAGTCGCTGGAGTATCACTCTTAAGAGTTCTTCCTTCCGTAAAACACACCACTTTGGGAATTACATGAAAGATAAGAGGTCAACACCCTATTTCAACGTGTTGGTCTCACCAATATGCGCGAGCTACTATCCGTTTCAAAAGCATGGTGCAAACTTTAAGACATTATTACTGTAAAATGGAGACAGATCTGAAGCTATGTCATAGGACTTTTATGTTCCATTGGACCTCCACTAACACCTAAAATATTGCTACGTATACCGTTTACACCCTGTAGAAGAAAAGAATGAAGGCAAAATAATAGAAAGCGCAGAAGAAGGTTGTGATATAGTCAGATGAATAAGCAATGATTGTTTAACTCATGAATATAAAATGTATAATAATGATCTGTGTTTTCATTTATATTTTTTAGCAATGTTTATTTGTGTTCACATTTATATTTAAATTGTTATCGTTTTCTTTGGCGAGACGATTATCGGTAGGGCGGAGAAGGGATTAGGTGCCGACTCAGTCGGTCTGTCAAGGGTTCGGCGAATGAGTGAGGCTTAGTAACAAGCAACAATGTTTATTAAGCCGATATGATGTTGTTACACCGTTGTCCGGTAATCGATTCACTAGTAGCACGGCGGAGGGGCTACGGCGTTCGAGCGGTAATTGGCGGCGCGTCGGTTCGCAGCGGCGGCGACTTTCGGCGAGCGGTTAGGAGGCAGGATGTGGAGTTGTGTAACGTTCTACCCTGGCTGCCCGTAGAGGATCATCCGTCCGGGAGTCGTATAATAGAGTTTCAGAGTGCAGTAGGGTTCTGGCCTAATCGGCGCGGAGACACCTCTCTGACGTAGGCAGGGCGCAAAATAAATCTCGGCCTATTTCGGACTGAGGCTGGTAATGGTACAGTAGTGGCGACGGCCGACACCGACACACCTCGAGGTTTTCAAAAAGAGAGCGTCTTGCTGGTTTGCGTGAAGAGGTTTAGAGACATGCACAAGAACTGATGATTCCGCTCGCCGCGGTCTTTATATTGAGAGGCCGTATATCTTCGCACGCGAGATCAGTTGCAGGCCCGGGGCCGCGGAGCGGCCGGGGCGTGAACTCGGCCCATTGTCTTGCCGCCGTGCACTCGCGTGGCCCGCGAGACGTGACTTCGTCACACCCCCTTCCTACTTGGGGAAGTAAACGCGCTGGTTCATCCGGTGATATGGTTTATTCTAGGCAGGTACATGAGTACTTACCATCTAACTTAGCCTAAGAGGTTGCAACCTGGCGGACTTACGTCTACCCTCCACCCAAAACTTACTCTAGCTTAACCTACGGGGGCGGAGTGTGGTCCGCGGGGGCAGTCGGTCGCCGGCCTCGAATCTCGATGCCGATGTCGCCGTTGCGGAACCGGCTGCCCAGGACCACGGCCGTTGAAGTGGTGATCGTATACACCCGACGTGGCTTCATTGCGGTCGGGTGGAATACCACTATGCCGGGGCGATCGGTTGCCCAGGTCCACGGGTGTTGGGCGGTGGTTGGTGCGGCCGCTGGAGGGCCCTGAAGGCCAAGCTGTATCAGCGGCGGCAGTGTTGGGGTGCCGTCCGGCGGTGGTGTGGCCGCTTGGGGGCCCTGGAGGCCGAGCTGTGCCAGCGGCGACGGTGCTACGGTGCCAACCGGTGATGGCGGGACCGCTGGGGGCTCTGAAGGCCAAGCTGTACCAGCGGCGACGGTACTACGGTGCCAACCGGAGGTGGTGTGGCCGCTGGGGGGCCCTGACGGCCGGGCTGTACCAGCGGCGACGGTCTGTCGGTAGGGACGTCCTGTAACCCTTGTTGAGTCGCCGGTGGGTGTTGTCGCCCTCCCTGCAGTACTTTCCGGTTCCGGGCCGCTGGTCGTTGGGGCTAGACCGTTCGAGGGCCTGGTGATTCCGATCCCCCGGCCTCTGGGCACGTTGGTGCTCCGGCTCGGCCAGGCTCGGCGGCGGCCGGTGGCGCAATGTGGAGGCTGCCCAGTTGACGGAGGTCCAGCGGCTGCTGGCTGCCGTGGGCGACTCGGCGTCGGCGAGTGACGGCCCCTCGGTACGTGGGGTTCTCGGATTCCGCGGTACTGCGTGTCCGGGTCTTCACGACCGCTACCTCTTCGGCGTGGATTCGCCTTGGGGCGGTCACTCGTGGCGGTGGTCCGCCGTATCGCGGCGGCAGCCCCACAACATGTACTGGGGCGGGCCACGGCCGGTCCTCCAGTATCTGCGGGCGCCGTGGACGGCGTTCTGGTGGGCCCACTTGCGCGGAGCCCAGTGGTACGGCGGTGGCTCTTCCGGAGATCTCTGGCGACGTCTTGGTTCATGACATGCTGATTGGTAATTGTGTCGGGATGCTCGATTGTTCCGACTTTTATAGTTGTCGCGGTGGCGCTGTCCGCGCCAATCGACTCGTGAGTATCGCACGGTTTCAGATCGCTGATGTGCGCGCGGATTGTCTTACCGCGCGCCCCCTTCAGCACCACGACGTTTGGTCCCGCGAATTTGGCAACGGTGTACGGGCCGGCGAATTTTGGAGCCAGCTTCGCCTTATACTACTTCGCTGCCATGCTGAGGGCGCAACCTCGTTGCCAATCGCGGGGCGCCAATCTCGGCGTCGTAGGTCGTAATAGTGTTTCTGATTCTGGTGTGCTCGTGCCAGATTCCACCGTGCGAGTTCGATGCTTTCCTTGATGCCGGCCAGTCGCTGCTGCCATTCCCGGATGTCCTCTCGTGTCGGCTCTTCCGCCCGGTCCCCTGTGGTCGGACGTGGGTCTCCAGGAGCTACGAGCTCTCGACCAAAATTTAGGGCGGCCGGCGTGCTTCCCGTGGCCTCGTGTCGCGCCGTATTGTAGGCAAAAGCGATCTCCGGGAGCCAGTGATCCCACGTCGTGTGATCACCGTCGGTAAATTGGGCGATCATCGTCTTAATTATTCGGTTCGCTCTTTCCACTGGGTTACACTGCGGTGTATATGGCGGTGTTTTCCGGTGGTCGATGCCGTACTCTCGTAGTATGCCGCTAAATTCCCTGCTCTCGAATTGCTTTCCGTTGTCGGTAATGATCCTGCGTGGGCAACCGAAGCGCATGACCACTCGCTCGCGGAATGCTTTGGCGACGGCTGGGGCAGTGGCCTGTCGAAGAGGTTGGAGTTCGATCCATTTTGTGAACTTATCTTGCATTACCACGACCACGGTGTGGCCTTTCTTCGACCGCGGGAGTGGCCCGACTAGGTCGGCTGACACTTCATCCCACGGGTAGGCGGCTGGTGTTGTATGCATAAGTCCCGCTGGTGCTTGTTACGATACTTTGAACTCTTGACATTTAGTACACTGGTGGACGTATCGGGCGGCGTCTCGGCATCCCTGGCCAATAATATTTTCGAGCCAATCGGGTGGTTGTCTTGTTGATTCCGAGGTGCCCGGCCGTGGTGGCGTCATGGTTCGCCCTCAATATTTCGTTACGCCGGGGCCGCGGTACACATTGTTTCCATTCGTCTTCGGAGTGGCTACCGGTCGTGTCTGGGAGGTGGAGGTATAATTCGCCATCGCGTATCTGGTATTCTGGGTGGAGGAGCTGTGTCTTCTCGATGGCTTGTTCCTTTACGTCGTATCATTCTTTGGGTACTTCGGTGTCCACGTCTGCAATCTCACCTTGGCGTGCACTCGCGCGGCCCGCGAGGCGTGACTTCGTCACACCATGTTCCTACTTGGGGAAGTAAATGCGCTGGTTCATCCGGTGATAAGGTTTATTCTAGGGAGGTACATGCGTTTACTTCGTATCTTGAAAGGAAGAACACTTGGCTGGTATCGCCTCCGCCGCGCCGAATAGCAGTCGTGGGATGACTTCGTTACCGACTTTTGAGCATTCTTCCTCGCTACCGAAGACGAAAATGAACTGGAGGAAACCATTACCCGGCTCGTACAACGGCCGGGAGAAACGGCCACCGATTTCATACTGGACCTACTGCCACTAATGCAACAGTACGGGAAATACTCACTCGAGCAGCAGCTACCGAAACCTTCGCCCGGAGTACCGTCGGTACATTAATCGGACCGAATTCAAGACTCTGCCGGAGTTACTAAAATTGGCCGCGGATCAAGATAAAATCACGGCCGAAGAAAAGGAGGCCGCCGGCATCGGGCAGAAAGAGGCCACCAAACCCGAAAAACGGCCGGAGAAGAGAACCGAACAAACCCGTAGCAGCGGTCTCGCGGGGGTAGAAGTCGACTACCAGCGCCGAGGCCATCGCCGCCCAGAGTGCCGACGGGCCAGCAAGCTATTCTGCTCCTACTGCGGTACCGCCGGACGCACTTCCCGAGACTGTCCGTGCAATCCATTGTCGGGAAACGAGGCCGGGCGCGGCAACCGAGGCGACCGACAAAACGCCCCAGTGACAACGCCTCAAGCGGACAAATAAGCGAAGACCCTCGATTGTACCTCGCCTTCCAGGTGGGCAACGTACGCTGGTGGGCACTGGTCGCCACGGGAGCAACTCGATCGTTCATACGACTAGATGTTGCCACTGCATCCAAGCGACGAGGATACACCCTCGTCCCCGCCACATTCACGGCTAGTGTCGCCGACGGCGCAGAGGTACTCCTACAGGGTGAGATGACGCTACCCGCCATCTTCAACGACCAGAAAGTGGAGCACACGTACGCAGTCCTGGAAAAATTGGGCCTAGAAGTGCAGATTGGCACGCACCGATGGGCTCGCCACGCCGAAACCGTGGCAGTGGAAGCCCCAGGCATTCGACAATGGACGCCGGCCCAAGAAGCCGCCCTGCAACAACTCCTGGATGAGGAGTTACCGCCACTCCGGAAACTATGAGGGACGCCCAACCTCGCCGAGCACCGTATACGTCTAAAGACGACCGAACCGATTAAACAGCGATACATGCCCAGCAACCCGGCCACGCAAGCCTTAATTAACGAGGCAGCGGACCAGATGCTAGCCGACGGGGTAATCGAGCCGTCAAGTAGTCCGTGGAGCTCACCCGTGGTCATGGTCGCTAAGAAGGGCAAGAAAAAGAAGCGATTTTGTATCGACTTCGGCCGAGTAAATGCCGTCACCGAAGAAGACGCTTACTCCCTGCCACAGGTACAGGCCACGCTTGACAAATTGCACGAGGCGAGCTATATCTCAAAGCTAGACCTCGCAACCGGCTATTGGCAAGTACCGCTGCCCGAGAAGAGCCGCCCGATAACGGCCTTTACCGTTTCCGGACGCGGGCTGTACCAGTTCCGCGTCATGCCGTTCGGCCTCCACTCGGCCCCCGCCATGTTCCAACGACTACTCGATAGTATCATCGGATCCAACCTAGAGCCAAGGGTCTTTGAATATTTAGACGACATTATTGTCTTAGGCCGAACATTCGAGGAACACTTGGAGAACCTACGAGAGGTATTGCGCCGATTACAACAAGCGGGGCTCCGCTTAAACGAAGAGAAATGCCGTTTCTGTCAAACGGAGCTACAATACCTCGGACACGTCGTATCAGATCAAGGAGTCAAGACAGACTCCGAAAAAGTCAAGGCAATCCGAAATACGCCACCACCGCAGAACTTCCACGAATTGCGACGTTTCCTGGGGATGGTATCTTGGTACAGGAGATACATTCCTCAGTTCTCCGACACAGTCGCACCGTTACACCAACTCCTCCAGAAACGTACACGTTGGACCTGGACAGAAGAAGCCCAGTCCGCCTTCGAGACGCTCCGACACCAGCTAGCCACCGCACCGGTACTAACCTGCTCAGACATCGACCGGTTGTTTGTACTACAAACAGACGCCAGCCAAAGCGGCCTCGGCGCAGTACTAACGCAAGACCACGACGGCAAGGAACGAGTAGTCGCTTACGCAAGTCGAGCGCTCAATTCAGCAGAGCGGAACTACTCGGTCACCGAGAAAGAATGGTTGGCTGTGGTCTGGGGCATTAGAATGATGCGCCCATACATTGAAGGATATTCGTTTACCGCCTTGACCGACCATCAAGCATTGAAATGGCTGCAGTCAATCGACAGCCCCTCGGGACATCTAGCACTCTGGAGCCTGGAGCGTCAACAATACTGTTACGTTTTGCGTTCGACATAATATAAGTTTACTGAACAGCAACGATAACAGAACATTAAACAAGGGGGTAACAAGAATAATATAAGAACAGGTAACGAATATAATCTGTTAGGAATACAATATCGATACGTCTGCTTGTAATGGCGGCTGACTCTCGAATGACAGCTTGACAGGCGATCGATCCGATCGCCTTCTTCTCGCTGTCTCTTGTCTTCGTCGCGAGCACCAGCGGGCCATGAATCCTTTACATAGGGTGCTCGCAAAACTGCTCCCCCCCTTCGAGGAGCGGTCGTCCCGACCGCTGCAGATTCTCCGTTGATTGCAGCTGCACCCTGGCTCGGAAGAGAGGGAAGGACGCTATGTGGCCTCTTCCGTCCGTTGCCTCGGTATTCACCTTCACGCCCAGGGAAAAACCACCCCAAAAACCCTGGGCAAGGCGTGGGTGCATGGCTCTTCGCGTCTCTACCCTTCACTTGCGTCTTCGGTCTTGCGTACTTCTTTCTTGTATGGGCTTCATCTTCTTCGATGGCGCATCTTCTTCTTGGGTAGAGACTGGCAAGAGGTCCAATCCTTTTTCTGGTCGGGCTCGTCCAACGATTAATTCCTTGTGTTCCCTCGGCGGAAGTCCAGCGACGACGCTCTTCTGGAGGTTCCGGCTCCTTGTCCCACGACGTCCCCGGAACTCCAAGAGTCCCTCGGTGGAAGTCAAGCGACGAAGCTCCTCTGGACTCCAGCTCATTGTCCCACGACGTCTCCGGAACTCCAACAGTCCCTCGGTGGAAGTCAAGCATCGAACCTCCTCTCTTCCGTCCCAGGAACTCTAACAGTCCCTTTCAGAAAAACATTTCATGCATTAATTTTTTTTCTTCTTCTCACGAGGAACGGTGGAGTCGAACAGAGTCAGGGAGACGAAAAGGCGAGACGGGCACGACAACAGGGGGTCACAGCTCATGAGCTTGTCACCGGCCCGCTCCCCGATCAATCTTCCCCGGACTCCCAACTCGTCTTCCTCTTCTTTCTTCTCATCTCCTCCAGTACTCTAATCCGTGGCTTCTTGATGGCCCCATTCCTCTTCGTGGCATCTGGTGCTGCTCCAGGGGACCGTCTCGGTGCAGCTCGTCAGCGGTCCCGTCTCCGCGATGCCCCCTCCGACCGATCCGTGCGACTGCGTAGCACGTCCGTCCTGTGATTGGGGACACCATTTCCCGTTTGCTGTCCACCTCGTAGGAAGGGACCCCTTGGTAGACACTGTACCGGGGACGCGGCCAGGATCCCAGCCAGGAGGGTAGCGGGGTGGTTCCACGTATGTCCGCACCCCGCTGCGGACCGCCACGCTGTTGTGGCACATTCGGGGAATTCGGGACCGCATCCACGCTGCGGTAGCAGTCCCCCGACACCTTGTCCCTCGTCGTGGGGTATCGTGCACCTGTAACAGACTCAAGAGCGGGGGCCGGACTACGAAGGCAACCTCCGCAGCCCCGTCCACCGAATTAGCTTAAACTAATCTTCTTTCTTGAGTCTTCTCTGCATGTTGCATCCCTTCTCTCGGAAGTCTTTATTCCTCTTGCAATTGTCCCTCATATTTCGCAAGGCGTCGTACGTGGACCACATTGCACTTCCTCCTAGGCGAGCGTTGAATCTTGTAGACGACGTCGTTGATCTTGTTTGCCACCGTGTAGGGTCCTTCCCAGTCGCTTGTAGCTTCGGGTACTCTTCGTGGTAGCAACCACACTCGTTCTCCAGGCTGGAACTCCCGAACTCAGCATCCTCGACTCTCTCTCTCTCTCTCCGCGACGGTATTCGCTCTCGAACTCCCTCCGTCGCGGCTTCCAATTCGGCTATCCTGCGACGATGTTCGCTACCGAACTCCCTTCGTCGCAGCTTCGCGACGGTATTCGCCCTCGAACTCCCTCCGTCGCGACTTCCTATTCAGCTATCCCGCGACGATGTTCGCTATCGAACTCCCTTCGTCGCGGCGTCGCGACGGTATTCGCCCTCGAACTCCCTCCGTCACGACTCCCTATACAGCCATCCCGCGACGATGTTCGCCCTCGAACTCCCTTCGTCACGGCGTCGCGACGGTATTCGCCCTCGAACTCCCTCCGTCACGACTTTCTGCACGGCTATCCCGCGACGATGTTCGCCCTCGAACTCCCTTCGTCGCGGTGTCGCGACGGTATTCGCCCTCGAACTCCCTCCGTCACGACTTTCTGCACAGCTATCCCGCGACGATGTTCGCCATCGAACTCCCTTCGTCGCGGCTCAGCAATCGCAGCGACGGTATTCGCCCTCGAACTCCCTCCGTCGCGCCTTCAGTAACCCCTGTCGTATTCCTCAATCCCTCAACTGGTAGCAGTTCTTGCGAAGATGACCGGCCCCTCCACATTGCCAGCAAGTTTTCTTCGTGTTGTCGTCTGAGCGATCGTCCGACCCCTCGAACCTCCCCTTCTTCTTCGGGCTCTCAAAAGTGTGGGAAGATTTAGTTCTCCGTTTTTCCGCGTCGCGATCACGGGACTTTGTCGCGAGATCGCAAGACATCGTCTCGATGGCCTCCATCTCCAGAGCTCTGGTTACGGCGGCTCTTAGGGAGGTGAACCCGCCAAGTCGCAGTTCCCACTGTATGACAGAGCTCGACAATGCTGTTACAAACTGAGACGCGGCAAGTTTGTCACGGGTTTCTGCCGGGCAATCGGCGAAAGCGGACTGCGCCAAACGTTCAATTTTGGTGGCCAGCGAGGAGATGCTCTCATCTCTCCGTTGCCTATGGCTCTGGAAGAGTACATAGTTCAAATTTGACAGATTCTTCGCCCCGTAGCGGAATTCGAGCGCGGAAACCAATTCCACGAAGTTCTCGCATTGGGCAGCGGAGAGCGTCGTGAGGACGCTCCTCGCCGACCCCCCGAGGGAAGCGATCAAGGCTGTAGCCTTTTTTTCGTCATTCCACCCATTAGAGCGCGCGATAGTCTGGAACTGTACCTTGTACTCCTCCCACGACGTTTTTCCATCGAAAATTGCCGGTTTCACCGCGTACCCCAAGCTGAGTACGTGCGGTCCCGAAAAGGGAGCAGCGGCGGGCATACCGACGGAGGTAGAGACATGCGCCGAGGGGACATCATTTACACCACTATTTACATCACTATGTACATCACTGTTTACATCATTATTTGCATTATTATTTACATTGGCGACTGTCTCTCTACCCCGAGGACTCGCGCCGCTGTCAACCGATCCGCGAATATTTTGTAATAAGGAGACTACGACCTGGATGCGATTTTCCATTTCTGACAACCGGGCCTCGAGAGCCGCCTGTGTTTTTCGGTCGGTGGCTTCCTTTTCCTCCCTGCGACGGTCCTCCCTCTGCCAGCGGGCCTCGTTATCCCTTCGCAGCTCCCTCATCTGTTCCGCGATACTTAATTGAAGAGAGGTGAACATCTCCTGTAGAGAGGCACCACCCGTCGCTGCAGGGGAGGGGTTCGCGGAGGCCGCGGACGCACGAGTGGGCATCCCACTTCTAGTGGGCATCCCACTTCTAGTGGGCATCCCACTTCTGACACCAGTGTTACGTTTTGCGTTCGACATAATATAAGTTTACTGAACAGCAACGATAACAGAACATTAAACAAGGGGGTAACAAGAATAATATAAGAACAGGTAACGAATATAATCTGTTAGGAATACAATATCGATACGTCTGCTTGTAATGGCGGCTGACTCTCGAATGACAGCTTGACAGGCGATCGATCCGATCGCCTTCTTCTCGCTGTCTCTTGTCTTCGTCGCGAGCACCAGCGGGCCATGAATCCATTACATAGGGTGCTCGCAACAATACGATTTTAAAATCCAGTATCGACAGGGGGAGAACAATCTCGTAGCAGATGCCCTTTCACGCCAAGGGGAGATTGCAGACGTAGACACCGAAGTACCCAAAGAATGGTACGACGTAAAGAAACAAGCCGTCGAGGAGACACCGCTCCTCCACCCAGAATACCAGATACGCGATGGCAAATTATACCTCCACCTCCCAGACACGACCGATAGCCACCCCGAAGACGAATGGAATACGTCCGCCAGTGTACTAAATGTCAAGAGTTCAAAGTATCGCAACAAGCACCAGCGGGACTTATGCATACTACACCAGCCGCCTACCCGTGGGATGTAGTGTCAGCCGACCTAGTCGGGCCACTCCCGCGGTCGAAGAAAAGCCACACCGTGGTCGTGGTAATGCAAGATAAGTTCACAAAATGGATCGAACTCCAACCTCTTCGACAGGCCACTGCCCCAGCCGTCGCCAAAGCATTCCGCGAGCGAGTGGTCATGCGCTTCGGTTGCCCACGCAGGATCATTACCGACAACGGAAAGCAATTCGAGAGCAGGGAATTTAGCGGCGTACTACGAGAGTACGGCATCGACCACCGGAAAACACCACCATATACACCGCAGTGTAACCCAGTGGAAAGAGCGAACCGAATAATTAAGACGATGATCGCCCAATTTACCGACGGTGATCACACGACGTGGGATCACTGGCTCCCGGAGATCGCTTTTGCCTACAATACGGCGCGACACGAGGCCACGGGAAGCACGCCGGCCGCCCTAAATTTTGGTCGAGAGCTCGTAGCTCCCGGAGACCCACGTCCGACCACAGGGGACCGGGCGGAAGAGCCGACACGAGAGGACATCCGGGAATGGCAGCAGCGACTGGCCGGCATCAAGGAAAGCATCGAACTCGCACGGTGGAATCTGGCACGAGCACACCAGAATCAGAAACACTATTACGACCTATGACGCCGAGATTGGCGCCCCGCGATTGGCAACGAGGTTGCGCCCTCAGCATGGCAGCGAAGTAGTATAAGGCGAAGCTGGTTCCAAAATTCGCCGGCCCGTACACCGTTGCCAAATTCGCGGGACCAAACGTCGTGGTGCTGAAGGGGGCGCGCGGTAAGACAATCCGCGCGCACATCAGCGATCTGAAACCGTGCGATACTCACCAGTCGATTGGCGCGGACAGCGCCACCGTGACAACTATAAAAGTCGGAACAATCGAGCATCCCGACACAATTACCAATCAGCATGTCATGGACCAAGACGTCGCCAGAGATCTCCGGAAGAGCCACCGCCGTACCACTGGGCTCCGCGCAAGTAGGCCCACCAGAACGCCGTCCACGGCGCCCGCAGATACTGGACGACCGGCCGTGGCCCGCCCCAGTACATGTGGGGCTGCCGCCGCGATCGGCGCAAGGCGAATCCACGCCGAAGAGGTAGCGGTCGTGGAGACCCGGACACGCAGTACCGCGGAATCCGAGAACCCCCCGTACCGAGGGGCCGTCACTCGCCGACGCCGAGTCGCCCACGGCAGCCAGCAGCCGCTGGACCTCCGTCAACTGGGCAGCCTCCACATTGCGCCACCGGCCGCCGCCGAGCCTGGCCGAGCCGGAGCACCAACATGCCCAGAGGCCGGGGGATCGGAATCACCAGGCCCTCGAACGGTCCAGCCCCAACGACCAGCGGCCGGGAACCGGAAAGTACTGCAGGGAGGGCGACAACGCCCACCGGCGACTCAACAAGGGTTACAGGACGTCCCTACCGACAGACCGTCGCCGCTGGTACAGCTTGGCCTTCAGAGCCCCTCAGCGGCCCCGCCATCACCGGTTGGCACCGTAGCACCGTCGCCGCTGGTACAGCTCGGCCTCCAGGGCCCCCAAGCGGCCACACCACCGCCGGACGGCACCCCAACACTGCCGCCGCTGATACAGCTTGGCCTTCAGGGCCCTCCAGCGGCCGCACCAACCACCACCCAACACCCGTGGACCTGGGCAACCGATCGCCCCGGCATAGTGGTATTCCACCCGACCGCAATGAAGCCACGTCGGGTGTATACGATCACCACGTCAACGGCCGTGGTCCTGGGCAGCCGGTTCCGCAACGGCGACATCGGCATCGAGATTCGAGGCCGGCGACCGACTGCCCCCGCGGACCACACTCCGCCCCCGTAGGTTAAGCTAGAGTAAGTTTTGGGTGGAGGGTAGACGTAATTGCGCCGGGTTGCAGCCCCTTAGGCTAAGTTAGATGGTAAGTACTCATGTACCTGCCTAGAATAAACCATATCACCGGATGAACCAGCGCGTTTACTTCCCCAAGTAGGAAGGGGGTGTGACGAAGTCACGTCTCGCGGGCCGCGCGAGTGCACGGCGGCAAGACAATGGGCCGAGTTCACGCCCCGGCTGGTCGGCGGCCCCGGGCCTGCGACTGATCTCGCGTGCGAAGATATACGGCCTCTCAATAGAAAGACCGCGGCGAGCGGAATCATCAGTTCTTGTGCATGTCTCTAAACCGCTTCACGCAAACCAGCAAGACGCTCTCTTTTTGAAAACCTCGAGGTGTGTCGGTGTCGGCCGTCGCCACTACTGTACCATTACCAGCCTCAGTCCGAAATAGGCCGAGATTTATTTTGCGCCCCGCCTACGTCAGAGAGGTGTCTCCGCGCCCATTAGGCCAGAACCCTACTGCACTCTGAAACTCTATTATACGACTCCCGGACGTATAACGTTCTACGGCCAGCCAGGGTAGAACGTTACACAACTCCACATCCTGCCTCCTAACCGCTCGCCGAAAGTCGCCGCCGCTGCGAACCGACGCGCCGCCAATTACCGCTCGAACGCCGTAGCCCCTCCGCCGCGCTACTAGTGAATCGATTACCGTACAACGATGTAACAACATCATATCGACTTAATAAACATTGTTGCTTGTTACTAAGCCTCACTCATTCGGCGAACCCTTGACAGACCGACTGAGTCGGCACCTAATCCCTTCTCCGTCCTACCGATAATCGTCTCTCCAAAGAAAACGATAACAAATTGGCGAAAAATTCACGTGAAAGAGACGTGACTTCGTCACAAACGGATAAGTAAAACAGATGTGTTACAAATTACCCCGGACTAGGGCACATTGTAACAAAGTTTCAGATTTGTTTAAGATGAAGCTAGATGTCTACGTGTCCAAGATTATGTCACGTACTTTCACGCAATCAGTTCACCACATATGTAAGTAGTAACTCACGCAATTTATTTCCTGATTGATGAAAACATTTTCGAGAAAAAACTTTGAAAACTTTTTTGTTACAATCTGCCCCGGTCTCCCCTACTTTGTATGTACTTATATACATCTCTTGCAAAATCTTCGCAACATTGTGACGTTTGTCACTCCGGGAGTAAGGATGGTAGCGTCAATCGGTACGCCGGGTTCGATCAAATACTTCTTGTGGTCACTTATGTCTTTTATTTGGTACCTGAGGTATCTATGTACACTATTTACATGCTGTGTTTTTATCGATTCTACGCGCTTCTCGTGCTCGATGCGGCGGGCCTTTTTATACCGGAACGATGGAGACCGGGTAGCGTCCGGGCGTCTCTATATCGGAACGGTAGACGAAAGAGACCGGGCAACGTCCAGGCGTCTCTGTATCGGGACGGTAGAGGAAAGAGACCGGGCAGCGTCCAGGTGTCTCTGTATCGGGACGGTAAGGGGAAAGAGGCCGGGCAGCGTCCGGGCGTCTCTATGTCGGAACGGTAGAGGAAGGATAGCAGACGATCATTCGATCGGCGGTTACTCGGATGGGTTTGCTAGTTCGCTTGTGCCGGGCAAAATCCAGACAGGCGGTCTAGTAGAGGGGATCCGTAGCCCCACTCGAACTGCCTTGCCTTCGTCGCGTCAGAGCTTATGTCCCGATTCCTGGAAACAAACAGTTGCGAGAAATCGATGCGATCTAGCGGCTGACGCGTCCCGAGATCGGCGTGCTTCGGTCCGGTTCAGTGGGGTTCGGTCGCGGTCGCCCGTGCGCTCGGTCTCTCACTCACTCCTGGTCGCACCGCCGCGCGCTCGATTCCTCGCACTGGGACGCTACGTCACAACCTCTTGGTAGTTTTTCACACGCATAGGATACACATAAAAGAAATGAATGGCATATACATTTGATTCTAAATAAATGAGGCATTTCCTTAGTAAAAAATGTACAGGGTGAGTGATCCTCCTTCATCAGAAGGAAAGCCAATCAGTAGTAAGGCTAGGACAGTTCTAACGCAGGTCCTCTGAGGGGAGCGCGGGGGCGGGGGGAAGTTAGGGCGCGCGGGGGAGCGCGGCAGAGGGAAACCTGGGCGCGGGGCCTGCGGGGAGTGGAAGAGCGGTTGCGCGCGCACGAGCCGCGGAGTGGGGGAAGCCGCAACCGTGGAGGGGATCAGTCCGGGCCGAGCCGCCGCGGAGACCTGACCCACCGTCCTCGAAATTTTTCAGAGGGAGGGAATGACCCCCGAAAAGTCTTTTTCAGAATAGAAATGTAATATAATTTAACATTTTTTTTCCTACGAGCATTAGCTAGAATATCATTGATGGCACATGCTACCAGTTCGCAACCTATAAGATAATCCTCGTCGTAATATTCGCCATCACGTATGATTTTAGCAGCCGACGCGTATCTAATGTTTCGCAGGCAGCATTGCTCTGTTACAACACGTTAACAAAAGTTTTAAGGTTTGTCCTCACATCTTCTGCAGTTTGATACAGCCGCGGATACACATAGCTTATACATGGCTTAAGATTAAATAAAAATGATACTGTATTCAGTTCAAAATACAAAGACTTCTTATATAGTGTCGTCTTTAGAATTGGAGGCGAGAATCATAGAAAGAATTATGCAGAATCCATAGAAATTGGTGAGGAGTGAAGGAGGCAGACAGACAAGTAAATAGATTGTAATATATGTAAAATGATTATATATTGTTCCATTAATTAAAAAATAGAAATATAAAAAGAAAAAATATAAAAATAGAATATAAATAGTGTCTCGGCAGAACCATCTCTCTCTCTCTATCTCTCTCTCTCCCTCTCCCTCTCTCTCTCTCCCTCTCTCCCTCCCTCCCTCTCCCCCTTCCCCCCTCTCTCCCCCTCCCTCCCTCCCCCTCCCCCTCCCTCCCCCTCCCTCCCCCTCCCTCCCCTTCCCTCCCTCTCCCTCCCTCTCCGTCCCTCTCCGTCCCTCTCCGTCCCTCTCCCTCCCTCTCCCTCCCTCTCCCTCCCTCTCCCCCTCCTTCCCCCCCCCTCTCTCTCTCTATCAATCTCTCTCTCTCTCTCTCTCTATATCAATCTCTTTCTTTCTCCTTCTCTTTCCTTCTCTTTTTCTCTTTTTCTCTTCTTCACATCAATCGCAAGACTACTTGAACATTCTCGAACAGCTGATGGACTTCCTATTTACTTTGCGCGACATCATACATACATACTCTTCCCACAACACCTCGTATAAATTCATACACACTCACGCTCTCGTGACCAACCCGAGTGCTCAGTTACACAGAACAGTAAATAACTCGACTATATTCGCCGAAACTGTTACGTATCTATTGTATCGCCTCAATCCTTTATCTCTAAATAAATCGCACTATTCTCAACATGTTTTAGTTCTCTCTATACAAATAGGATATCAAAATACAATATAAAAAGAAAAAATATAATAATAATAATAATAATAATTTAATTTAATGTAGTGGCGCGAAATTCGGCTACAATCGAACTGTATGTGTATGCGTGTGTATTGTCTGTTCAGTATTGTTTACGTATGTGGATGCTATGAGAGGCCCACCAGGCAGCGCGACTCGCGGGAGCCAGTCGTCATACCGAAAGAATGACGAGAAGACGTGTGATATTATGAACAGTATTTTTCCTTCTAATTATATTCTATTTTTCTGTCCACGAGTTGTGCAACCCGTTATACCCTTTCAATCCGATACCCACAATTTTTTGGGGGCTCGTCCGGGATCGGATAAAAGCTATTAGCGGGTGTTTTGTGAAAGTCACGTAATACGTGCATCGTGTGTCGCAAGTGCGAAAATGGCGAGTGAGGATGAAAGTGCGAGCATGAAGCAAGGCTCACTAGGAGGGTCCAAGACGAATGTACAGACGAGTGAAGTCTCTCGAATGAAAATAGCTGATCTTCGGGAAGAATTGAGAGTGCGTAAATTAAAAACGTCGGGCAAGAAACTCGATCTAGTTGAAAGGCTAAACGCGGCGCTGTTGCTGGACGATGCTAAGGAAGATGGCGACGAAAGCGAAAGCGAACACGAAACTGATGAAGACGAAGAGCAGATGCGTAATGAATCGAGATACATGCCAACGTTCAAAGATGTGGAGGAATCTATGGAAAAATTCTCAGGAGATGGAAAGAGAATCATCAAGAATTGGCTGAAAGACTTCGAGGACACGGCAAAATTTTGTAAATGGACTGAGACGCAGAAACTGATATATGCGAAACGACTTTTGTGCGGGTCCGCAAAATTATATGTAAACTACGAGCGGTGTACGCACACGTGGAGCGAATTGAAACGGTCGTTACGCAAAGAATTTTCTAAATCCGTGAACAGCCATTCAGTGCATCAAGAGTTGATAGAGCGGAAAAAGAGAGAGACCGAGTCTTACCACGAGTACATGTACAACATGCTCGACATCGCATCGCAAGTGAGCATGGAAACAGAGGCCATCATGCAATATTTTATAGATGGTCTTGCGGATGAAGAACCAAACAAAGTAATACTATACGGTGCGAAGGACATTCAAGAATTCAAGGACAAACTGATCCAGTACGAGACTATGAAGAAGAAGCAAATAGGCGACGCGAGAGGGAAGAAAGAAGCCAACACAAGCGAGACGAAGCATACACACAGGAAACCAGCGTTTCGTGCAAATAGTGAAGCGATTTCCGTGCAAATAGTGAGGCGATGCTATTACTGTGGTGATAAAAAGCATAAAAGCGCTGAATGCCCAACCAAAGGTAAGGGCACCAAATGTTTTAAGTGCCAAAAGTACGGACATATGGCGGCAAAATGTCCCGAAGCCGCGAACGCGGCACAATCGAGCTGTAGTGCGGTAGAATCAAAGAGGCGGCAAGCGTGCAAGAATGTATACATACAGTCGCAAGAAGTATGCGCGTTGATTGATTCGGGAAGTGACCTTAGTTTAATAAGAGCGGCTACATATGTACGAATCGGCGCGCCGTCGTTATCTCAACGAAAAACCCAGTTTCGGGGGGGTAGGCTCTAGCGAGAATTCTACGCTAGGCGATTTCAATGTAAAAGTTCAAATCGATCAAATCCAACACGATATAGTTTTTCACGTAGTGTCTGACGCGCTTATTGTAAGTGGTATGATACACGTTTGATAGATGTTCAATGCACGTTCAGAGTGGTACGATTCACGTTCGATTCACGTTCAGAGTGGTACGATAGACGTTGAAAGTGGTATGATACACGTTTGATAGATGTTCAATACACGTTCAGAGTGGTACGATTCACGTTCGATACACGATCAAGTGATATGGTTTAGTCAAATTATGAGGCCAAAGAATGAGAGGATGATCTGTGAAGAATTCGAAGCAGATTAGTGCAAGTAGGAAGGGGATTGTCAGTGAAGAAGAAGGTGAAAATCGAAGGCATCCTACTTTGCAACGTATGCAACTTTAGGCATGGGTCCACATGTGATAAATCCCGTTACTGTAGATAGTATAAAGAAGCTTGGTGATACTCGGTTGGTATAATTTCGAGTTTTTCTAAATCGTTTTTGTAAGTCTTCTAATTTGTTTGCTAACTTTATTTAATTCTTCGGGGTATTCGATTATCCTTTTAAGCTTGAAATTTGTGTTTCCGTACGAACTTACAGTAGTCTGTGAAAATGTGATTTCATCTGATGACAAAAAATTCTGGTCAGGTAAGTAGTACCATGTTCTTTCTATTCCGCATTGTTTTCTAGTTTCTATTGTGAATTTGGTGGTAGTGATTGTACATTTGTTTCTTATTGTTATTATACCAGAATCCTTAATGCTATATATATTTGTGCTTTTGTCGTCGCAAGTTACTGCTAGTTGTATCGGTTTCGGCGCGATATAAATCCACATGCCTGGTAGTTGTAATTCTATCTGGAATGTGTGATTCAGTGTCATAATTCGCATTTTACATGTGTTTGTTAATTTTGTGTACAATTGTACTTCGCACGGTCTGTATGGTATCGCTTTGAACATCGGGTGATTAGAGGTGCAGAGGTACAGATCGTTTATTGTCTTACATTTTGCTAGGCCTTGTTTGCTTAGTTGTATGTAATCTTGCACCAAGGTGTCACGTACCTCGTACGAGTCGAGGGGTTCTATACGCGTAGAACGATTCGTTTATCTTCGTGGGTATCAGGTGTACCTTGCTCAATTAGAATTTTTTCGCGTTTAACAATGAAATATCTAGTACTACAGTAATTGATTTGGTATCCGAAAATGTGGAGAGCTGGAGGATTTCGATAATGGCGGCTTGTTTTCTAATTTTATTCCAATTGTGAAGTCTAGTCCATTCGAAATATGTGCTAATGCGGAAGTGAGTTACGTTATGATTTGTGCTGGTGGTATTAATCGTAGGTGTAGGACTCCTTTCTTTATATCCATAATGAATTCTAACAAGACTTGCGTGTCGCGCAATAGTGTTTCCGCGAGGCCGTTTAACAGTATGAGGGGTTCGTCTACTGTCTCTCGAAATTTAGTAATGTTGGCTGTCTGTTGGAGTAAGTATTGAATTTGTCACGTCGCGTTTAAGAGTGTGTTATCGTTGTCTCGTATGTCATGTATAGTCTCGTTGAGAAGATTGGTATTTGCTCTTAAAATTTGCATTTGTCCCTTGATTGCGTTTTACTTTTTTTTTTTAAAGTCTGTTATCTTGTGTTTTGAAAAGGTCTAGTAAAATCATCGATTTTCTTTCTATCCCCGGAATCCATTAGCCCCAAGAGTGATTTGCCTATGTAACCTAATCCGTCTATTTGTGCACGACGCTGTTTTGTGCTGAGCTTTTAGTTTACTGGACGTAGGTAAAGAGTTTTGGCGATGCGGTCTACCTTGTCTTGGATTTTCGCGGTGAATGTTTGACAAAATTTTTGTAAGTTGTCGGTACAAGGCTTTTTACATTGCGCAAGTGTATCATATAGTGCAGCTTGGAGGTTTGCTTCGCGTCGGTAGATGTAAGATATGTTTACGTGTAATACTAACTTCCAGCTATCTCGATAAATTTGTAAATCGCCTAGGTTTTCGAAGTAAATGTCGGGGTGGTGTTGGAATTCTTTTGTAGTGAAATCTATGTCGGGGGTTGTTCCTCCTGCGAGTGGTATCGTCGTTTGTAGGACAAAAATCCTGTAAATTATAATGCCGAGCTGTAGTCGGCGTTTCATAGAGTCCTTCATCGTGCGCGCGCGCCCGCGCGCCCGCGCGCGTGTGTGTGTGTGTGTGTGTGTGTGTGTGATAAGCTTTTTGCGAACGTAGTACAGTTTATCTTCTTCGTCCGGGCTTGAGTAGAAGTGAGAAGTTAGGGCAAATGGGTCTCGATTTTCTTAGTCGCTTCATATTTCGTTGCGATCTCCTGGACAAAGATGTTGTCGGCCATCTTAGACGTGCCCCGAGACATTATGTTTGCTCTAATTGTACGTGCGAGTGATGTTTGTTTGTTTGTTCTTCGCGTGTGTTATTTTATTATCCTATTTATCCGTTTATCCCTCTAGCGTTTCCAGTGCCCCGCCCCGCCGGGTTGTATCAGCATTGCCTATATGGAGGCAATTAGGGAGTATCGGGTGCACTGACACCGATTCTTCCAGCATGCAGAATTCTGGGAGGATGACGAAGGCGCATGGGGTCTGAGGGTCCTATTTGGTGAGTGTCTTATTGCATCGGGGATTGTATATCTGCTTATTGTTTCTATTTCCGTGCGTGTAGTAATAGTCTTGCAATTGGTTTTTTTTTTTTTTGTGTAGAACGTCATGGCGACATCTTCGTTGGGCCTGATCCGCGGCCTCGACTGTGGTCGTTATTGGAGGCCGACTGCGCCCTACGTGGCTGAGACGACGACGCCTAGTTGTGCGCTTATTCATCATCTTTTTCAATAAATTACCTTTCTTAGTCTTATTCTTATATGTAATTGTTAGTGTATCGTTACTTTCCTTCAAAACTGTGACTATTTCCCTATTACTGCCCTATTCTATGAAGTGTTTCTCTGAACGCGGATTGTTCGGCGCCCTCTATACAGAAATTATTATTATCGTGCGTGTTTTGAATCCTGTTAGAGCCTATCCACGCAGGTGTTAGTTTTTGACCGCTCGCGTCTTGTCGTGTAGTAGCACTTGGTCTCCGATTTTAAAAGAACTATCCGCGATTTTCTTGTCGTAGTATTGGAATTAAAATAAAAATAAATTTAATATAATATTGAAATTTATATAAATCCAATAATGAATAACTTTCAATTAATAAAATTACAGAAAATATTGTTAAAAATAAACTTACTTCATAAGAAACTGACTGTGAAATTGACCCAATCGCTCCTAATATTGAATAATTAGAATTTGAAGCCTAACCAACAATTATCATAGGGTAAACACCTATTCTTAATGAACATAAAATTCCAATTTTTATTGAATATAGCAAAAAATAATTTACAAATTAAGTCCTTTTGTATAAAAATTTATTAGGTAAATATAGATAGAAACCGATCTGGCTCACGTCGATCTCAACTCAAATCATGTAAGATCTTAAAAGTCGAACAGACTTAAAATTTAAACTCCTGCATTTAAATTATATCTTAATTCAACATCGAGGTCGCAATCATCTTCATAAATATAGGTAATCAAACAAAGGTGATAAACAGAACATGGAAGAAAGGGGACTTTCCGGAAGAATGGAAAGAAGGAATAGTAAGTTCTGTATTAAAAAAAAAAAGGAGAAAGGGAAATGGTTCAGAACTATAGGGGCATAACTTAGATGGACACGGATTATAAGATATGCGTGGAAATTCTAAGGAGAAAATTAGAAGAACAAACGGAAAATGGAGTATTAAACGATACGCATATGGGATTCAGGAGAAGGAGAGGAACAGTAGACGCAATAGCGGTAGTTAAAATGGTTATAGAAAGAGAAAGAAAGAGGGAAACTATATCTGTTTTTCACGGATATGAAGAGAGCATTTGATTGATTGGAAAGGGAAGAAATTTGGAAAAGACTTTATGAAGAAGGAGTAGGCGAACAACTAAGAATACGGATACAGGAAATGCACGACAGAACTATATGCGCTTTAGGAATGAAGAAGGAACTGATAGGAAAGTTTTTTTAACAGGAAAGGGTGTTAGACAAGGGTGCCCGTTAAGCTTGACACTTTTCAATGTCGCATTTGCAGACCTGGAAAGAAGAAATGAGCAAAGAACAGGAAGGAGGAGTCGTAATAGGTAGAAGGAAAATTTTAACAATTTCATACGCGGGTGATGTGTTAATGGTAAATAATGCACAGGGACCTAAGAATATGATAAAGAGATTCGAGAGATACATAAAGAAGAAAGGCTTGGAGTTAAATGTGTAAAAGTCTAAGATAATGATATGCAGGAAAGCAGGAGGAAGAAGAAAATAGGAAAGATTCCGTTCGAATGAAGAAGAAAGAGTAAGAGAACTGAAATATTTAGATTATAGAACGAGAGGGAGAGAACAACGAGGATAAACACCATATTAAGAAGGTAGTTAGGGAAGCGAAAATGATACTAGGAGAAGTATGGGGGATTGGAGAAAAATTATTCAGAGATGACTGAAAGAAGAATGAAACTGTTTGATGCGCTAGTTAGAAGCACCGTGGCGTATGGAGCAGCGATATGGGGATGGAGAAGGTATGAGGAAATAGAAAAATTGCAGGCGAAATACATCCGATGGATAATGAAATTGGAGATCAACATCAACATATTGGCTGTTAAAAGAAACAGGAAGAGATGGCATAGCAATTAAAACGGGAGTAAGGGTAATGAAGTTTGAAGAGACACTAATAAACTCGGAAGAAGGATCGATACGATATGAATGTAGGAGAAGACTAATGAGAGGAAATGAAATAACGAAAAAAGGAAAGAATGCGAATCAAATTCTTGGAAGGGAGAGGATGGTCAAACGAAGAATGGAAAAAAAGAAGATTAAATGGGGAAGAAGTGTGGATTAAAAATTAGAACAGATAAGTAATTGACATCCAAGAACAAGAAAGACAGATGAAATTAAAAGAGTCAAAGTTCCTAAGAGAATTAAAAGAGGTGGCAAGGAAACCAGGAGATAAGCCGAAATGCTTATGGGGGGAAATGAGAAAAGGAGAGGAGAATTAGAAAGGATAGGAAGATTCATACAGGGTAGTGAAACAAGAACATGCAAATATTGGCTAATGAAAGAAGAAAGGGTATGTAAGAAAGAAGAAGAAACAGTGAAACACGCGATTGAAACATGTGAAGTAAGTTGAGAGAGTGGCAGGAATTGTGCAGAGGTAATTAGAGGAGAAGGGAAAAACTTGGCTATTCTACGGGAGATAATAGGGAGAAGGAAAAGATGGGAAGAACAGGAAAGTGATAAAAGAAGATTATGTAACATAGAATAGATTAGGAAACACTTGTAAAATAGAAAAAGTTGTTAAGACACAACAGGATACATTAGAAGGGTGGGACTTACACTGACACAATCATGGGAATGAAATGGAAAGATTATTTGATCGTTAAATTGTAACACGAAAGTGGCAATAAATTAATGTGGGTATCGGAATGAAAGGGTATAACGGGTTGCACAACTCGTGGACAGAAAAATAGAATATAATTAGAAGGAAAAATACTGTTCATAATATCACACGTCTTCTCGTCATTCTTTCGGTATGACGACTGGCTCCCGCGAGTCGCGCTGCCTGGTGGGCCTCTCCTAGCATCCACATACGTAAACAATACTGAACAGACAATACACACGCATACACATACAGTTCGATTGTAGCCGAATTTCGCGCCACTACACTCGGCCATCCTGCTTGGCCATCTGTCCTCAGATGCCTTTTTCGTCGTCCAACGATAGGTCGTGATTTTCGTGTACCCAAGGCTTCATGAAGTCTCTCGAGGTAGTCGTGGTCCGTGGTCCCTCGTGCTCGCCGATCTTTTCGACCTGGTAGCGGTCATTGCGTAGTACTCGGGTGACTTTATAGGGACCGAGATATTTAGGACAAAGTTTCAGTCCAGGCTTTATCTGAGTCCTTCGTATGGCGACCAGGTCGCCTTCCTTGAAGCTCGCGAAGTCCTTCTTCCTTCGTTTATTATACGTCTTCCTATTTTCGTCCTGAATCCGTGCTATCGATCTCTTTGCCTGAGTGCGTAGTTGGTCACGCGCTTCTTCAAAGGATAAAGCCCCAAACGATAACCGCCTCTTTCTCCACGATTTCTTTAATTTGCGGATCGTCTTGAAGCCTCATACGAGTACCCATCAACAGCGTAAAAGGCGACACGCCGGTACTTCTGCTTGGTACGTGATTCAAGTACTGCTGGGCTTTCCCAACGTATTTGTGCAAATTCCCTGCCTGTGGAAATGCAAGCTTTGTTAATAGTGGAATGAGCGTTCGGTTCATTCTTTCCACTTGACCATTTGCTCTGGGTATCCCTGTGGTGATCATAATATGTTCGATGTTCTCCATTTTGCAATAACTCGCAAAATCGTGCGAAGAGAATGCCGTTCCTCGATCTGAAATGATTCGCTGTGGATTTCCAAAGATTAACGCCGGCCTACGCAAACGGTCGACGACCTCGGCTGTGGTAGTCGATCTGGTAGGGTATAACCAGACAAACTTGCTGAATCTATCAACAACGACGAATATATGCTGGTAGGATCTCTTCGTGGATACGAGTGGGCCTAAATGGTCCACATGATACGTGTGTAGGGGGCAGCCTCCCTTATCAATCGGATGTAGGTATCCCTCTGGACGTCCAGCTTTGCGCTCGGCTAAAATGCACTGAAGACAGTTCTGTACCACCTCTTCTATCTTCGGTCGCATAGAACTAAACCAATAGTCTCGTTTGATCAACTGCTCTGTCTTGGCAACAGCAAAGTGACCCTGTTCGTGAACAAGCCAAATAACGTACGTTTGCATAGATTTAGGCACTACAAGCAGCTGCTCGCCATTAATTACTCTGTATAGGAGCCCGTTCTCTTTCAGATACTCCGCCGAATTATTTTTCTCGTCTAATTTTGCTTGCAGCTCCTTGTCATTGGCCTGCGCTTTGCGTATTTTATAAATCACACTCGCTTCTCCCTCAACGATTGACATGGCCGCGGGTAACGGATTCCTGCTCAGGGCATCCACATGACGCATCCTGCTAACAGACCGATGTTCAACGACATAATTGAAATCCTGTAAAAACAACGCCCATCTAGATACGCGAGTACAAGCGTCCTTTTTCTCCATTGTCATTACAAACGCCTGACAATCGGTCACGATCTTAAAGAATATGCCTAGCAAATACACTTTGAATTTCTTAAGCGACTTTACTACCGCTAGGGCCTCAAGCTCATAACTATGATATTTTTCTTCACAAGGGTTTGTTTTGCCACTAGCGTAGTAGTTCGGATGCAATAACCCGTCTTCTGAGTCTCGTTGCAATAAAATCGCGCCGAACCCTAACGCGGAGGCGTCGGTGTGCAGCTCGGTCTCAGCCGTGGGAGAATAAATCCTCAAAGTGGGATTATCGATCAGCATTGCCTTTAATCTATTAAACGCAGTTCGTTCCTTTTCCCCGAAATAAAACTCGACTTTGTCCTTCAACATATTCGTTAAAGGGCGTGCAATCTGTGAGTAATCCTGCACAAACTTGCGGAAATAGCCGGTAAGACCCAGAAAACTTTGTAAAGATCGTACATCTACGGGTTCCGGAAATCGTCTAACAGCGTCTGTTTTCCGTTCGGACGGTTTAATACTGTTGTTCTGTATGATATACCCGAGGTACTCGATACATGTCTGCAAAAATTGACATTTAGCCCACTTAATCACTAGACCATTCTCGCTCGCGGTGTCCAAGACTTTTCTCAACCGCAGCAAACCGTCCTCATGATCCGTTGCAGGTACAATAATATCATCCATGTAAATTATAGCGTCGTTACTAGCAACCAAATTTCTGAAAACAGCATTAATGAATCGTTGGAACACCGAAGGGGCGTTACAAAGCCCAAACGGCATGCGACAAAACTCATACTGTCCCGACGGGACGACAAAGGACGTATACTTCCTGCTGTTTTCATCTACAGGTATATGGAAGAAGCCATTTTCTAAATCTAGAGTCGTGAACACACGTTTATCTCGCAAACGATCAATTTGTTCTTCTATATTAGGCAGAGGATAACGATCTTTTATTATCTTCTTGTTGAGCTCTCTGTAATCCACGCAAACTCGTATCGTACCGTCTACCTTTTCAACTAGCACGACAGAGCTTCCATGATCTGACTCAGAGGGTACAACAATCCCATCACGAAGCCACGTTTCTATTTGTGAATTTACTGCTCTGTTTTGATGCGCGGATAAGCGTCGCGGCGCCCGATACACGGGAATCTCATCGCGTAAGGAGATTCGCATTTTGACCCCGACCTCTTTTGTTTTGTTTGGTTTATAATTTTCTATTAGGGTTTTTACTTCCGCACGAATCTCGGGTTTTGGAATGTGTGTCAGATCAATACCTTGCTCAACAATATGCAAAACTTCCGGGAGATCCTCCACTACGTTCGATATTTTCGCTATGGTGATATTTCCGTCTCTCATGCAAACGTCGGTGGTTCTCAGAAAATCGTACCCTATTATGGCATCATGCGTAATAAGCGCGCCAGACACTACGTGAAAAACTATATCGTGTTCGATTTGATCGATTTGAACCTTTACATTGAAATCGCCTAGCGTAGAATTCTCGCTAGAGCCTACCCCCCGAAACTGGGTTTTTCGTTGAGATAACGACGGCGCGCCGATTCGTACATATGTAGCCGCTCTTATTAAACTAAGGTCACTTCCCGAATCAATCAACGCGCATACTTCTTGCGACTGTATGTATACATTCTTGCACGCTTGCCGCCTCTTTGATTCTACCGCACTACAGCTCGATTGTGCCGCGTTCGCGGCTTCGGGATATTTTGCCGCCATATGTCCGTACTTTTGGCACTTAAAACATTTGGTACCCTTACCTTTGGTTGGGCATTCAGCGCTTTTATGCTTTTTATCACCACAGTAATAGCATCGCCTCACTATTTGCACGGAAATCGCTTCACTATTTGCACGAAACGCTGGTTTCCTGTGTGTATGCTTCGTCTCGCTTGTGTTGGCTTCTTTCTTCCCTCTCGCGTCGCCTATTTGCTTCTTCTTCATAGTCTCGTACTGGATCAGTTTGTCCTTGAATTCTTGAATGTCCTTCGCACCGTATAGTATTACTTTGTTTGGTTCTTCATCCGCAAGACCATCTATAAAATATTGCATGATGGCCTCTGTTTCCATGCTCACTTGCGATGCGATGTCGAGCATGTTGTACATGTACTCGTGGTAAGACTCGGTCTCTCTCTTTTTCCGCTCTATCAACTCTTGATGCACTGAATGGCTGTTCACGGATTTAGAAAATTCTTTGCGTAACGACCGTTTCAATTCGCTCCACGTGTGCGTACACCGCTCGTAGTTTACATATAATTTTGCGGACCCGCACAAAAGTCGTTTCGCATATATCAGTTTCTGCGTCTCAGTCCATTTACAAAATTTTGCCGTGTCCTCGAAGTCTTTCAGCCAATTCTTGATGATTCTCTTTCCATCTCCTGAGAATTTTTCCATAGATTCCTCCACATCTTTGAACGTTGGCATGTATCTCGATTCATTACGCATCTGCTCTTCGTCTTCATCAGTTTCGTGTTCGCTTTCGCTTTCGTCGCCATCTTCCTTAGCATCGTCCAGCAACAGCGCCGCGTTTAGCCTTTCAACTAGATCGAGTTTCTTGCCCGACGTTTTTAATTTACGCACTCTCAATTCTTCCCGAAGATCAGCTATTTTCATTCGAGAGACTTCACTCGTCTGTACATTCGTCTTGGACCCTCCTAGTGAGCCTTGCTTCATGCTCGCACTTTCATCCTCACTCGCCATTTTCGCACTTGCGACACACGATGCACGTATTACGTGACTTTCACAAAACACCCGCTAATAGCTTTTATCCGATCCCGGACGAGCCCCCAAAAAATTGTGGGTATCGGATTGAAAGGGTATAACGGGTTGCACAACTCGTGGACAGAAAAATAGAATATAATTAGAAGGAAAAATACTGTTCATAATATCACACGTCTTCTCGTCATTCTTTCGGTATGACGACTGGCTCCCGCGAGTCGCGCTGCCTGGTGGGCCTCTCATAGCATCCACATACGTAAACAATACTGAACAGACAATACACACGCATACACATACAGTTCGATTGTAGCCGAATTTCGCGCCACTATATTAAATTAAATTATTATTATTATTATTATTATATTTTTTCTTTTTATATTGTATTTTGATATCCTATTTGTATAGAGAGAACTAAAACATGTTGAGAATAGTGCGATTTATTTAGAGATAAAGGATTGAGGCGATACAATAGATACGTAACAGTTTCGGCGAATATAGTCGAGTTATTTACTGTTCTGTGTAACTGAGCACTCGGGTTGGTCACGAGAGCGTGAGTGTGTATGAATTTATACGAGGTGTTGTGGGAAGAGTATGTATGTATGATGTCGCGCAAAGTAAATAGGAAGTCCATCAGCTGTTCGAGAATGTTCAAGTAGTCTTGCGATTGATGTGAAGAAGAGAAAAAGAGAAAAAGAGAAGGAAAGAGAAGGAGAAAGAAAGAGATTGATATAGAGAGAGAGAGAGAGAGAGATTGATAGAGAGAGAGGGGGGGGGGGGAAGGAGGGGGAGAGGGAGGGAGAGGGAGGGAGAGGGAGGGAGGGGGAGGGAGAGGGGGGGAGGGAGAGAGGGAGAGAGGGAGAGAGGGAGAGGGAGAGAGAGATAGAGAGAGAGAGATGGTTCTGCCGAGACACTATTTATATTCTATTTTTATATTTTTTCTTTTTATATTTCTATTTTTTAATTAATGGAACAATATATAATCATTTTACATATATTACAATCTATTTACTTGTCTGTCTGCCTCATTCACTCCTCACCAATTTCTATGGATTCTGCATAATTCTTTCTATGATTCTCGCCTCCAATTCTAAAGACGACACTATATAAGAAGTCTTTGTATTTCGAACTGAATACAGTATCATTTTTATTTAATCTTAAGCCATGTATAAGCTATGTGTATCCGCGGCTGCATCAAACTACAGAAGATGTGAGGAAAAACTTTAAAACTTTTGTTAACGTGTTGTAACAGAGCGATGCTGCCTGCGAAACATTAGATACGCGTGCTGCTGCTAAAATCATACGTGATGGCGAATATTACGACGAGGATTATCTTATAGATTGCGAACTGGTAGCATGTGCCATCAATGATATTCTAGCTAATGCTCGTAGGAAAAAAAATGTTAAATTATATTACATTTCTATTTATATTTTATATTCTTTTAATTTTAAATAAATCTCTTAATCGTATTATTTCTCTGCGTTGGAGAAAAAAATTTCAGCTGACGCCGCATAATTCTAAGATTCGGCGCTTCCACAGGTATTATATTACATTTAACACGTGTCGAGACTTTTATCTTTGTGGGTGGGACTCAAGTTACATGTAATCGCGCGATACGCTGCGACGTTAAATCGGAACGCTTTAGAATACTGTTTAGCTTTAGAATGCTTGCTACATAATGGTTTGGTAGATCGCTGGTTAAAAATTTTAGAATATCTGCGATTGTACCGCTATGTAGTGCTGTCTCTCTCCCTCCTCCGAATTTAGATTTATAACGAAGTATTGCTCTCTCTTTCCGTCCCGAAGACGTGGTTCGTAAAAGAAAAGAACGTCGATCTTTCCCGATCTTTCCCGACATCGTCCGAAACAATTTCGGATAAAAAATAAATTATTAAACAATTTCTGCTGCATATTGGTTTGGAAAAAAATTTCGGGGGCCGTCCCCTCCCTGGGTTAGGTCTGAAAAAATTTTCGGGGTGGGTCAAGGTCTGAAAAAGACTTTTCGGGGGTCATTCCCTCCCTCTGAAAAATTTCGAGGACGGTGGGTCAGGTCTCCGCGGCGGCTCGGCCCGGACTGATCCCCTCCACGGTTGCGGCTTCCCCCACTCCGCGGCTCGTGCGCGCGCAACCGCTCTTCCACTCCCCGCAGGCCCCGCGCCCATGTTTCCCTCTGCCGCGCTCCCCCGCACGCCCTCACTTCCCCCCGCCCCCGCGCTCCCCTCAGAGGACCTGCGTTAGAACTGTCCTAGCCTTACTACTCCAATCATATTATTCTGATATGGAATATTATTTTTATTAAAATATTTTCTTATTTCATTATATAACAAGTTGGCACATCGATCAGAAATTGGTATTAAATATACAAAATTTCTTTAACATTAAATTCTATCGATGTTCATGCTATTAAAGCTAAATGTTTAGTTTCCGAATTGTTTGTGCTTTCATCTACTGTTAAAGAAAATTTTTTTTTTAATGATAAAACTAACTCATTTTCTGCAGCCTGGTCAGTTATATTGGTAATAATGGCATTTGCTTTTGTTTTGTTAAATGTTAGTTCATTTACTACTTTAGAGTCTCGACAAATATTCTGTATAAAATTCTTTAGATGCCCTGAATCATTAAAAGGTTTATTATGCTTAGCTGGGGAATTGTATATAATCGTTATGTAGAGTACGTAGGAGCGAGATTTGAAACGGAGGATGAGGAAGAGTTTATTGTCGGGGCTTATAAACACGTAGAAGGCGTTGTTTTTCTCGGGACCTTTTCCTTGCTAGTTTTTGAACGTGTCCTTACAATGCTAGTAGCTGATGCTTGAACTCAGAAGGCGTACAGATGCCTGGGATTGCATTCCATAGCCTTCAAATTACAGTCAGGTCCGGCGAGAATAGTAAATAGCTTCACTTTTCCTTTCACATCTGCGTACCAAATTTCGTCGAGCGGGCAGTGGCTCGTCTCGTAAAGCCACTTAAAATTCTGTCCTCTCTTTCAATAATTGCCGTTATCCTGTAAGGATAAAAACTCCGGTCGGGAGAGGCCGAAGTCATAAAGTCACAAAACTTTGATCGGGCGACGTCTTATGGACCTTGAGGGTTGCGCTTACCTACCTGTTAGATATGTATGTACTGTATGTAGCCTACGTAAACTATGTAATTGGAAAGCGTGCCTCGACTCCCAGCCGAGAGTGGAGCAAAGCGTGAAGGAAGGGCCAAGGACGAAGAGACGGCTAGAGGACAATCCACCGACGAAGCTTGAGGGATGTCATCGTTCTGATTGGACAACAAGGATCTATGGGAGGACCAGGAGGATCTTGTCATCGACTTCGTCGACGAGCTCGGAGCTGTTTCTATAACGCTACTCGCATTCTGTCGCTAACCAGCTTCCTGAGCAGTTCAAATACCCTTTGAAGTTTAGCTTGAAAATAGTCCTGTGTACGTTGTGTTATTTGAAACACCCGCACTCCGACGAGCAGAGCGGTTCAGCGCTCCACGGGCATCGTTCCGCGTTCGCACATCAATATCCCCGCTAAAATACGTAACAACTTTAAGCTTGGCAGTGCCCTCACCATGTTCATGAAATACTGTAGAATGTTAGCGATGAAAAAACCAACCGTGGTAAGCTGTCCCACAATCGAATCTCGATCGGCCACAACACAGCCGACTCTACTACTAAATAGCCGTACTGTAAAACGTGGCAACACCGCTTATGTAAGGATCGGGAGTCCTATTTTCAGTAGTAGAGTTTTGTACTCAGCATTATAATTAACGTTATTTTGTGTTATAAAATTATACTAATATACAGTATTTTTTATTAATTATGTATAAGTAGTTCATAAATATCATAACTATAATAAGTAGAAGTAATATAGAAGTATACTAATATTTATAAATGTAGTATATACTTTATGGACTCTCGGAATATATAGTTTGGTGTCGTGATGCATTATATTTGAAATATTTACAGTGATTTCAAGAAAATAGAAGTGTGAAATAAGATAAAACTATCTTTGCACGAAATTGAAGGATTTAAAAATTGATAAAGGAATGTAGAAGTTAATAGAGACCTGAAATAGACAAAATTATTTGTACGCAGCCAAAGAGGTTAAGTGAACACGGGGAAAAGAGGTTAGCATAATTACCTATTGAAAGGAACAATTATGCAGTTAATTATAAAATCGTGTTGGAGGACAGTATGATAATTGTGGAAATTTTCCTCGCCATACTAGGAGTATTTACCATGGCGCGTTACCTTTTTTCTTATTATAATGGGTGGTTCGCAAATAGACATATCATCCCATTTTCTAAAATAAAATGAATATTGATAATTATTTACTTTAGCGATTCCTCACCGATTTTTATGAAATTTGGATATGTTGTAAAACTCCACATTCTGAGCAACTTTTTCCTATACATGTTACCACCGCTCGGTCTTAGTTTCCGAGATATTCGCAAAAATATTTTTTAAACTTCTTGATTTGGTGTTACAATTTGGGTTAGTGTTGGGTTAGTTTCCGAGATATTTGCGAAAAACTTCGGTTGACTTATTCCGACACAAGGCATTCCACTTTTCAACTTGTCTCGGGTATTAGTATTGGTTGGGGCTAGATCAGTGTTGACGGGAGCCCCCACATATCCAATAGGTGCTCTCGAAAGCCCCCTCTTCCTAACAAAAAAATTATGTTTTAGAACCAGAGGCATCCTAATATCCGGCGGCGTCGACGCCGCCGAATAAAGTCGGGGTTGATGGGAATCCGCAAGTTTCTGGTTGAAATCTACAAACTTACATCGATTTGCTACCACGATTTCAATCACCCACACAATCATCCGGCGCAATCACCCGCACTAATCTAACCCCACCTGTACTAATATCCGGGACAAGTTGGAAAGTGGAATGCGTTGTGTCGGAATAAATCAACAGAAGTTTTTCACAAATATCTCGGGAAGTAAGGCCGAGCGACGTTAACATGTATAAGAAAAAGTTGTTCTAAATGTGGAGTTTTACAACATATCTAAATTTCATCAAAGTCGATGAGGAATCGCTAAAGTAAATAATTACCTTAATATTTTTAAATAGAACATAAAAAAACTTTTGTATTCTTAAAGAAATAAAGTATTACATTTTCACATAATTATAAATAATCTTGAATAATATTAATAAAAAAAACATAACGAAACTTACTTTGACATTCCGTCGAAATACTACTAACAAAACCTTGAATCTTCCCTGCTGGAACAGCATTAAAAAATTTTCAATCCTGATTGATGCGGTTTTCTCCCCGTAAATTGCAGATTGAACCAGTTGAAATATTTTCACTCAGTTTTAAACCGGATATGCATGTAAAAATCTTGATGGTATCTATCTGTATTTCCTAGCACAATTTGTCATCGGTTCTGCTCGGATTTACACGAAGTAACTCGCATATTACTAGTAAACTTCTTGAGTAACTTTGTTCATTTTTTAAGCTGGTTCTATCTGGAAATCCATATCCAAACCAAAATGGAATCTATTGGTCTTTTCAATTTATTTTGCTACCAGTTCTTACACAGATTTACATATCGTAAATGCATGTTCAAACACACCTTTCTGGATGAAATCGATTCAAATTTTTAGTTGTTTCTAACTAACATCTAAAAGTGTAGATCAAAATTCAGATGATACTCATCAGTTTTTCCAAGCCATTTTGCTACCTGGTTTTATTTGTATTCGCGACACATTTATGGTCCCTCGACCGATTTACTCAGGTTATCGAGGAGTCGTCGAATAACCGTTACCACTTACACCGTGAGCTGAGGTTTGATATAATTTTATTCTTAAATCTACTATATCAAAAGCTTCTGCCGTATCAATCTTGCATCGAAGTCTTGATCACGGAGCAAGCTGCTTCGTTAGCTCGCGACGCCGATCTTATGGTAGGTGTTCACTTGAGAGTAAAACTCGCGCGAGAAGCTCTCGAGAGTATTTCTCGCAAGTGGACACTACGTCCGAGAGTGACTGTCGGAGAGCGACGTTCAACTCTCAGACAGCGGACGCGTTGCAACTTGCTCTCGAGTGTATACATAGTAATATTACTATCCGACAGTTGCTTCCGAAATACGAACCAGGTTCGTATTCTGCGAGTGCAGTCGCGAGAGTAAGTCTTCTGGATTATGTAGTAGGCTCGCGTCGCGGCAGACACGGCGTTGCTAGATAGGCGTTGTTAGGCACGGCATTGCCAGAGTAGTGTTGCTAGGCGGTTAGTCGAGAGAAGTGCGCGGCCGAGGCAGTCTGTGTCGAGCCGAGTACCGAGACACATTTTATGTACGCTGAATCCATGGCCTGACCCGGAAATTTCTCTTCCTACGTTGCTTCTTTCTCTTTTTTAAAATATTAAAAGCCATAATCAGAGCACTAAGTTTTTGCACATCCATAATCACGGCCTCACTTCGTTCGTAGCTTAAAAGAAACTGAGAGAAACTGCAGAGAGTAGGCGCAGACCAATTTCTAGTGGACACGGTTCTGAGAGTTCTATCCGATAGTAAGCTCTCGACGAGTTTTCTATCGCCTACCTGAGTAAAAATTTTCGAAATTGCTCTCAACTGGACACACAATTTGAGAGTAACTATCGAGAGTAACTTGCGCGAGTTCTCTCAAGTCGACACGTACCTTTATGTCTCGCGGCGCTCATCGCTGCCGCGATAGGAGTTACCAGTATCGCGGCCACCTAGCGGTGTTCGAACCAAATCAATTATTTTGAAGTATGAGTTTCGTAAAACCGGAAGGAACCGCATTAATTTTTTATCCGCCAATCCATTGGAAACCGGATTAAATTTTTTTCTTCGAACCTCATATGCATCCCGTGAATTATTTTCTCTGCCAATCCGGATCGCGACGGACTCGAAAGAGCTTGTGGCATTACCAGATTGAATCCGTAAGATTTTTGATCCGCAATTTCAGATACAAACCTTCCGGGTTTATACAAATGGCAATTCCTGATAGAAACTGATAAATTTTGGACCTGAAAAATCCTGTTTCATCCATCGATCTGGATGTCCGCATTGAACCGGATTTTTTTTTGAACTGCCAAAAATCACTGCTTGAAAATCCAGGTAGTACCGCATTGAACCAGATAGATCCAGTTCAAAATTCAATGCGGTTCTAACTGGCAGTTCCAACAGGGTTGTGAAATAGTATTAATAATAAAAATATACTAACCAAATAAATAAAACTCTATTAATGTATTAAAACATATTGAAAAGAATAAGTTAAATGTATATTGTGACGTCCCACTATTTTTCGCGCGGTATTATTTCAAGTCTCCCCCATAAATCACTCCACAACTCCACCAAAATCCCCCAAACTTCAACTCTTACCCCTTTTCCCCAACCATCGGCCCATCTAGACGATGTACCTTAGCGGTCCCCATCTCGAGTTGGTCAACTACGAAATCCCCTTCTCCTCTTCGCCCTACGAAGCATGATCTCTTCCTTCATATTTAAATTTAAACAAGTCCCTCGTCCCAAAAACCCTCTTAATACGAGACCACGTCTCACCCCCTCTCTACGGCCCTCCAAATCAAAGTCACTCTCATCCCTCTCCAGCCAAAACATCCAAAATCCACCCAATGGGTTGAGTACCCCCTTTTCAGAAGCCCAAATAAAAACCCCGGAAGTCCTATTGCGACGCATATTTGGCGCATGAGTCATCAACACGTTCTAATTATAGATGCATATTTCGAACATGAGTCATGATGCATACCGACATTCTTGTAAATCATATCCCAACAAAATTACATTTTTTTAAAAAAAGGTACAAAAAAGTGCGCCAAGTATATAATCCCATCAAAAAGAATCCCATTTAAAAACATTGTCGTAAATTAATACCCATCAAAAAGAATCCCATTTAAAAACATTGTCGTAAATTAATATATATCCCATCAAAAAGAATTTCATTTAAAAACATTGTCGTAAATTAATAGCTTTACAAAACTAATGATATACACAAATTGCGCCAATTATCACAATGGCTATTTATACAAAGAAAAAATGTATTAAATAATATTAACCAGATATATTTTTATACAAATAAATATTTTAATATGAATAAATATTTTATACAAAATACTTGCTCGCGCTGCGCATATACCAATACATACTTGGCGCGAGTCACTACCGTGTCTCTTGATAAGTACAAGGGCCCGAGAAACCGGAGCTCTATTCTACGGAAACACTGCCGCGAAGGGTATACGTTATTATTCAGAATCCTGAATCTTTAAGTGATATTCACAAAATAAATTCAGTGCTCAACGCACTATATATCTACGGCAACTACTGTAAGCGATTATTACTAACTATAGTTCAACTGCATATCATCTTCATTTATGTTATTTCATATTGCTTGCGCTTTTCATATTTTATGTTACTACCAATTGATTTATATAACTATCTTTGCTAATGTTTATTGCTTTATACTATTACCATATGTTTATTGCATTATATTGTAATTATAGCTAATTGCTTATTGCATTCATTATAATTCTCCATTGCTAATATTCATGTGTCTCACATATCATGGTAATATACAGGGTGTTCCACAAATGCTGCGGTTCCTTGAAGGGGGTGACTCGGGGGGTAATTGCAAACAAGTTTTTCCTTTACGAAAATGCTCTCCGAGGTTTCGTTAACGAGATATTAACAAAAAGCACCGACCAATCAGAGCGCGCGCCTTCCGCCCGAGCTCCCGCGGTAGCGTTGGCTACGCGATAGGTGGCTGCGCTTGTACTACGAACGTATGAACAAGCAAGTCGGCATGCATCGAAGGAAACCGTGTTACATAGCTTTTTTTTAAAGCAGAATCTTAAATAATAGTTATTTGAAGTGAGAGGACAAGAAATACGTAAATTTGGTTTTCAAATAACGCATAAACGAAAAGGTAATGTAACAGAAAATGTACGACAAGTGATCGTAGTTCCTTATTGAGGTAAAAATCCGTAGTTTAATAATGGCCAACACAACTAAATTTAAAAAATAATATTAGGTGTATGAATAAATTCTTTCCGAGTGGATTTACATAATCACTAGGTACAAAGCTACCCAATTTCCATCGCAGTGGTATTCGTAAGCTGCCAGAAAAATGGCAAAAGATAATTAACAGTAATGGAAATTATTTCGATGATTGAGTTGCTTTCATATTTTTTAAATCAAACTGTCATTGTACCCTAAAATCGGAAAGAATTTATTTCTACACCTAATAATCACCAATAAATTAAATAAAACTCACCCATTCGGACATTCCTGTCCTTCCTTTTCGGAAACCTGTGTCACTGGGTCACTCTACCGATCCTGGTCATCGGTGGACGAAAAGATTTATGGTAGTGTAGCACCCAGTGCTTAGCTGATCGCAGGTACATACGACACCATCATAGTAAAGGATCGCAACGTCAAATGCGTTCGGATTAATGTACCGAATATTCACTTCACTGCACGGCTACTAACACTAATCACTTAATTTATTTTTCATGGAACGTGTTATTCCAACGTTATAAAAATTTGTGGAAATGAATTTTCACTTGGCGTTCGGAGCCGTGGGTATTCCCTCGCAAATACTCGCGCAGCAGCACTTGCGTCTCCGTTGTTCGGAGGGTACACTCAGAACATCGCGTAATACTTTTGAGCAGAGAACATTTCTGCGACATAATTGCTAGCTGACTGACAAGATTTTTTCCAAGCAACTTCCTTTACCCCCAAATAGTTTCTCTGGTTTCATTATGAGTTAACTCCCACCAGGTCAAGAGGTTTCAGGTAAAAAGAAGCCATCACATTTTCGAAACACACGTGCTTCGCAGAAGTGCAACGAACGAACTCGTACACTTTCAAAAAAGCCGGTTTATGACCGTAGTGTCCCGCGAGTCGGCAATAGAGAACGGTTTCCTACAGTTTTGGGTAATTTATGGCTTAGCTGGTTCTGCCTCGAAGCAGACGCGAACTCAGGGTATCGGAAAAGGGAAACAGGAAACAGGAAACAGGATTTTCTTCGTTATAGTAACTCTAAGACTTTCTGTTTCTCCTCTCTTCGCACCCTTTCGAACCGAAACACGTGGTGTCTGCTGCCTATCTCGAAGCAATGGGTACATTAGCAGTAAAGGGACAGAGCAAAGGCTTCTTTGAAAGTGTCCGATGGTTCGTTCGTTGCAGTTCTGCGAAGCACGTGTGTTTCGAAAATGTGATGGCTTCTTTTTACCTGAAGCCTCTTGGCCTGGTGGGAGTTAACTCATAATGAAACCAGAGAAACTATTTGGGGGTAAAGGAAGTTGCTTGGAAAAAATCTTGTCAGTCAGCTAGCAATCATGTCGCAGAAATGTTCTCTGCTCAAAAGTATTACGCGATGTTCTGGGTGTACCCTCCGAACAACGGAGACGCAAGTGCTGCTGCGCGAGTATTTGCGAGGGAATACCCACGGCTCCGAACGCCAAGTGAAAATTCATTTCCACAAATTTTTATAACGTTGGAATAACACGTTCCATGAAAAATAAATTAAGTGATTAGTGTTAGTAGCCGTGCAGTGAAGTGAATATTCGGTACATTAATCCGAACGCATTTGACGTTGCGATCCTTTACTATGATGGTGTCGTATGTACCTGCGATCAGCTAAGCACTGGGCGCTACACTACCATAAATCTTTTCGTCCACCGATGACCAGGATCGGTAGAGTGACCCAGTGACACAGGTTTCCGAAAAGGAAGGAAAGGAATGTCCGAATGGGTGAGTTTTATTTAATTTATTGGTGATTATTAGGTGTAGAAATAAATTCTTTCCGATTTTAGGGTACAATGGCAGTTTGATTTAAAAAATATGAAAAGAACTCAATCAGTGATATAATTTCCATTATTGTTAATTACCTTTTGCCATTTGTCTGGCAGCTTACAAATACCATCGCGATAGAAATTCGGTAGCTTTGTACCTACTGATTATGTAAATCCAGTCGGAAAGAATTTATTCATACACATAATATTATTTTTTAAATTTAGTTGTGTTGTTCGTTATTAAACTACGGATTTTTACCTCAATAAGGAATTATGATCACTTGTCGTACATTTTCTGTTACATTACCTTTTCGTTTATGCGTTATTTGAAAACGAAAGTTACGTATTTCTTGTCCTCTCGCTTCAAATAATTATTATTTAAGATTTTGCTTTAAAAACAAACTGTGTAACGCGTGCTTGTTCGTACGTTCGTAGAACAAGCGCAGCCGCCTACCGCGTAGCCAACGCTACCGCGAGAGCTCGGGCAGAAGGCGCGCGCTCTGATTGGATGGTGCTTTTTGTTAATATCTCGTTAACGAAACCTCGGAGAGCATTTTCGTAAAGGAAAAACTTGATTGCAATCACCTCCTGTGTCACCCCCTTCAAGGAACCGCAGCATTTTTGGAACACACTGTATATATTACCATTGATAACCATTTATATAAATATTTACGTGCTAATGCTTAACGTCTAACGCATTATTATAATCATTAACCGCTTTTGCATTAACAGTGCATGGCGCATTTCCGTGCTTCAAATTTAATAAACATTTTTACTTTAAATTACGCTACAAATTAGTGGGTCGATCCTTCGGTTACGAAAATTCCAAATCATAACAGGCTACTGCAACAGCTGATCTCGATTCTCGGACGTCGGAAGTTCTTATAGTGTTTACGAGACAAACTTTCACATAGGTCTTGTACGACCGTATGGCTAGACATATTTCGCGGAAAGATTATGTGTGGCTTCTTATATTAATGCAGCGGTAAATCCAATTACCAAGCCTAAACTAAAAATCACAAATACTCTAACGGGTGTCACCCAGGTGCGCGATTACATTTTAAAATCTTCCCTAGTCGATCAGTGCTACGAATCTTGCATTCGCGCCTGACTCCCACTTACCCTCAGTGCTACGAATCTCGCATTCGCGCCTGACTCCCACTTACCCTCAGTGCTACGAATCTCGCATTCGCGCCTGACTCCCACTTACTCTCAGTGCTACGAATCTCGCATTCGCGCCTGACTTCCTCCAACCCGCAGTATTACGAATCTCGCATTCGCGTCTGACTTCCATTAACCCTCAGTTTTACGAATCTCGCATTCGCGCCTGACTTCCTCCAACCCTCAGTGTTACGAATCTCGCATTCGCGCCTGACCTCCATTAACCCTCAGTGTTACGAATCTCGCATTCGCGCCTGACCTCCATTAACCCTCAGTGTTACGAATCTCGCATTCGCGCCTGACCTCCATTAACCCTCAGTGTTACGAATCTCGCATTCGCGCCAGATTTCCTAACCCCACACTGTCATTGTCCTAAAGACCTCCACCCGGGACGTGATAATATCAAAATTAATGTTTTAAGAAAGATGAAATTAAAAAAAATCATTGAAAGTCTAGTTCCTATTAAAAGTTTTTAATTTACGATTTTTATTATTTACAATTGACTATTATTTAAAATTTTCACATAATCGTTTAATAAAATATTTGAAAAAATTGATAATAATTTAAACAAAATACTGTGGTAAACTCGACCACAAAGACATGTATCTGAAAATGCTAAATAATGTATGTCTGATTAAATACTAATATATGTTAATTTACATAAAATATGTTTATGATTTTCAGATTGCAAAAATTGAGATTCTAAGTTGCCATCATTTATTATGGCTTCCATTATTGCATACATATGAATAAATGAGGCTATCATTTCTTCAGTGGGAACGGAAAGGCCCCCTCTTTGTAAGTGATCAAAATATACATCGCAGTGTTACCTTTATCCTGCACAACTAATAATCGACATATATTGCAATTTAATTTTTTAGCAACAGAATGGGACCCATAACCAGATATATAAATTTTAATGGAATCATCTACAATACAATCGGATAAGTATTCAGTATCGAAGATTCCTGAGAAACAAGTCACATCAATGGAAAGATCATGAAGATCGTTACTATTGTCATCACAAATTCGAAATTTATTTTTGATTTCAGTAAGAGAAAACGAATTTGCCGATTTTGTAAATATGTTTTAATCTAATATTTTTTCTGCATGAATTACTTCGTTATATGACATATGATAATTACAACCAGATAAAAATCTATAATTTCCAAATCGTTTTTCTAATTTTTCAGTTGTAAATTTTCCAGCTAAAAGATATGATATGTCAAAATTTTGAAAAAAGTACTCTGTAAGTGGTAAAAGAACTGTAGTACTTTGGTGCAGAACTTTGAAAGTATCTACCGTTAAATGAGCATTTGTCTGCAAATTTTGCCAAGAAATTAACCATGTTAGAAATTTCTTTAAAAATTCACATGTAAAATCATTAACATTTATAATTGGTTTACAAAATTCGTTTCTTTTCCTGTTACCTTTTACACTACTTGCATTGTTTACAATGTCCTACCAATTGCGAAATATTTGTAAAAAATGAGCAGTAGCGGTATAATTGAAATCTTTCATAGCTACTAGTGTAGACTGATGGAATATATTATCAACGAGGAAAACCTTTTGTCGGTCAAAATTATTTGGATGTAGTAATTTTTAGTTTAATTTATAACCTTTCTTAGCAATTAAATGTTTTTCGAAATCGTAAACCGTACGTAATTCATTAAACTTAGCTAATCTTAGTTCGTTTGTATAAATGTCGGGGAAAACGAAGATTTTATTTATGATTTTTAAATTTAACCAATTATTTCTAATATTTTTCATTATATGAACAAAGTCGAAAGAAAGAAAAATGGTTTTATTAGATTGTGAAGGGTTAGGAAAATTTATGCCATTATTAGATAATTTGTTAAACATATTTCTACTGATTCTATGATTATCTGCTACAATGCATATAATTTCGGAACCACATTTTTTAACAAATTCTACAATTTTATATATAATGGGTATCATTTCAGCCGCGGTAATATTGAAAACTGGTAATAATTTAATAATTTCAGAAAAGTTTCCAAAAGCTGAACTTATCATAAAAGCTAAAATGGTTTTTGCTAATTCGTTAGAATTTGAAACGCTACCCGCAAGTCTGTTTGATTTGTACTGTAATTTTAAACTAATATAAATTTCATCAATTAAAAAAATCACTTATAGCGAGTAGCACAGGCGGGTGGTGCGTCGAGCGACCACCAGAGTAGCGCTACCGCGCTACCCTTCCTGGCTTGTATCCCCGCTACGCATCCCATTCCAACGCGCATGCTCCACGACTACCCACACAGGGATAAAAGGATCAGGACCCACGGTTTGGGGTAGTCACAAGTTCCAGCTCTGAATAGTCGCTCCTGGTGCGGACGACTACCCCAGACAGCCGACTGCCTGACAGCGCTTCCCGAGTGCACCATTTCAGTAGTCTCGCTGGCAGGCCCGGTCCCTGGTTAGTGATAGTTGCTCCCCAGTATGAACAACTACTAACCGGACCTCCGCCCTCGCGTCAGGAGTTTTCGCGTGTTAACGTAGTAGTTACTGTATCATTGTGGAATAACGCAAATATATGTAAATAGTTGTGTATACCCCGTGTTCAGTTCCTTTAGTGTCAACCGTATCGTACCACCCACGTTATACACTACTTTTTCTCTATTTGTTAAATTGGATGATATATTAATAAGATAATGTTCATTTGTTATATCATTATCTGGTGTAATGGTCATATTGGCTGAAAGATATTGTAAATATCTTTTATGAGGTAAAATAAAAAAATTTCTTAATAAATTGTATGCAGCCGACGATTGGCTATATAATGAGAAGGCCATAATAATGGTGCATGAGCTATATCTATTGTTTTTATTTTTATTTTTCTTACTTGATCGGTTACTATTTCGAAATTTTATGTATAAGCGAAATCAATTGATTTTGCAAAAATATATGCCTTATTGAGTTCTTCTAGAGACTTCTCAAGATGTTTTTCAATAAGACATATATCAGTGTCAGAATGTGCATACTGTAATACTTTATATCTACTTAATATATTCTGAAGCTGGGACCACCTAGACAATTTCTTGTCAATAGGTAGTACCCACTTTAAATCATTAAATGATACTTCATTACCTTCTTGAAAAACTTGTAATTTCATGCCTTCACTAATCACAATCTGTGTATTTAGTACCAAAAAATCAGAATCATCATTACATACAAGCATGCAAAAATAAAATTTTAAATTTGTTATTTTAATAGTCCAACAGTTGGAAATTGCAAGCTTTTCTTTATAATTATTTATTAAATCCGCGAAATTACTAATCAAATCTGAATTAGTAAATTCTTGGACTAAATTTTCATGTCTTTGGAGGATTTCTTGTTCATGCTCTACAGCAGGGCTGCACAGAGAGCTGTTTTCGGCGCCTAGCGGCGAGCAACCCGCCTGTCCCGTTGCGAAGGTTCGAATCGGTGAGGAGAACTGCAGTCGTGTACGTACATTTGGTATGACTTGAACCCAGCCATATATGCTTACGCTATGAGCCTACGAGCACACACATACACTACTGCAGTTCTCCTCACCGTTTCTAACCTTAGCAACGGGATAGGTGGGTTGCTCGCCGCTAGGCGCCGAAAACAGTTCCTTGTGCAGCCCTGTTTTACAGGATCTTTTCTTGATGGTAGCACACGTTTTGCAAAATAAGAAGGTAAATTGAGAAAAATTAATGGTACTGTATTCGTTATAAGCCTTGGTAATCTCAACAAAACATTCTCTAATACACCATTGGACGATATAATACCGTGGTACCTTTGAATATAAGTTTCTGCAAAATGCAGACTAAAGACGGCAGAATATTTTGATAGTGTCCAATTCTTACGAGGAATAGCATCCATCTATTTCTCTCGCAATTCCTCATCTTTGGGGAATAAAAATATAGAATGGTAATTATTATCATTTAAAGTACTATTATACAAATGAGATACTTTTCTAAAATCCTCGATGTCTGGGATTTTCATGATACTATTGAAATATATTGTAGCCCATATGAAATTAGAGAGGACTATGTGACATCCCACTATTTTTCGCGCGGTATTATTTCAAGTCTCCCTCATAAATCACTCCACAACTCCACCGAAATCCCCCAAACTTCAACTCTTACCCCTTTTCCCCAATCACTGATCATTTAGACGATGTACCTTAGCGGTCCCCATCTCGAGATGGTCAACTACGATATCCCCTTCCCCTCTACGCCTTACGAGGCATGATCTCCTCCCTCATATCTAATTTTAAACAAGTCCCTCGTCCCAAAAAACGGTGATTCTTACGGTGTTTACAATAAGTACTTTCGCATAGGCCGTGTACGACCATATGGCTAGACATATTTTGCGGAAATATTACGTGTGGCTTTTTACAATAATGCAACGGTAAATCCAATTACCAAGCCTAAACAAAACAAAAGTGCTCTAACGGGTGTCTCCACCGGCGCGATTACTGTTTAAACCATCCCTGGTCGTTCAGTGCTACGAATCTGGCATTCGCGCCTGAATCCCTACTCACTGCAGTGCCACGAATCTGGCATTCGCGCCTGTATTCCTATTCACCCGCAGTGCCACGAATCTGGCATTCGCGCCTGTATTCCTATTTACCCGCAGTGCCACGAATCTGGCATTCGCGCCTAAATTTCCTCCAACCCTCAGTGCCACGAATCTGGCATTCGCGCCTGAATCCCCTTCTTCCCTTGTACCACGAAGCTCGCCTTCGTACCAAAACCTTCCCATATAAACCCACTGTGCCATCGTCCTAAAGACCTCCACCCGGAACGTGACAGCTAAGTCCTCATTTTTCCAGATTCAAAATTGTTTAAAAAATACAAATTATCAAATTTTCCTGTTTCCGATGATTTTTACGAAACGGCTTCAGAAATGAATTTTAATGAACTAAATTATTGAAGGCATAAACTTGCGTCTTTTCTTTAATCATGAAGGATGGATCTATGTGAATGAATTTAATCCATTACTAATATTGTCCGCAATATAAGGTACGTGGTCCTTTCTTCAAATTAAACACGGATCCCTTATCTCTCGAGTATGAACACGCGCTTGAATTTCAATACCTTCGATGCCATCTTTACGACTGCGGAGTGGGCTGGGCTAAGCACAGAAGTTGGTGACGACAGACACATGACACTTTCGACCCCTCCGCATGCGTCATTCGTGCGCGTTCAGCCTTGCTCAGCGTATACGCATTCAAGTCTGGATCCGGCTTTAGGTATATCGAAGCCGGACTCTCGCCTTGTTGCCATTTTGCCTTCAGCACGGCTAGTACTAAACTCCTTATCATATAAGAAGGAACTCGTTTCACGCATGTAGAATGAGCTTATTGGCTCCAAGGGAGCGTTGGTTGGCGTATAGCCAATAGTGACACAGAACAGGTCTATGCGCAGATTCCTTCTTATACGACAGAGTATGTAGAGATGGCTGTGGCCACAATCGTTTGAGCTGTTGCGTGGCAGTTTGGGTTCCCTGGATCCTTCGTAGGGTATTCGGGCGCGGGACAATGCCTGTGGAGTACTAAGGCACTCTGCTCGATGATCGTTAGATTTATAATTAATTACACAAAGAAATAAATGATTTGAACTTAAACAAATACCAACTTTAATATTCAGAAATAAATACAATTGAAGACTAGAGAAAAACGCGTCCGTTTACTACGGATTTCAGAACAAGAGTGCTTTTACAAAGGCAATCGCTTTAACATCTTTTGTTAATTACAAAATGTCCTTAAAATCGAAAAGCCAATCAAATATTTATAAGCTAAATTCCTATTGGTCAATCCATTTCCTTTCGGTTATCGATTTTTAGAAACAAGCGTTTAAAAACATTGCGCTGATTTTATAAACTTCGGAGAAGGGATCAAAGTGGAGTTCATTTATTCAAATACCCGTTACCAAGTGGATATTGATTAATTTATAATCTTGAAGTTTATTTATTAAAAGAATTTCTAACTACTTTCAAACCCCTCGTGCTTGTGCAAACTTCGCTTTGTTTCCATTTCCTGTTACATTCGTGTGATCCGATTCGAAGTTCGCGCTTCTAAAGTTTATACTACACGCCGTTAGACGGGTGTCGCAACAGAGCCGTCTAGTGACCCTCTAGAGAATGATCGGAACAACGTGTATCGTCGCTGGTTGGTTGCTGCGATTTGGAGCAAAAGTGGAAGTAGATAGAGAAAGAAACTGTAAGAAAGAAAGAGACAGAAATACGGATAAAAAGAGATAGACAAACAATCAGCTTGGAAAGCAGACGATTTAATGAATGTTTAGGTTATGTTATTTCCGGTTTTGCCCCAAAATGGCTGCGGTTACACCGATCACTCCCTAGAGGATCACTAAAGCCGTCTATATGTACGATGCGTATTTTACGTACCCATGACTGACTGGAGGGTACCTCAATACGGACAAGCGTTAAAATCCTGTCCCTATTAGTGGCTTCACTTTAAAAAACACGAAACGTTTCTGTTGTGGATATTGAATAAAAGAAATCTAGAAGATGAATATATATTACTAACGTCCCCCATCTCGGCTTCGCCTGAGATATTAGCGTGATTGATTCATGGTCATTAGAATTAATGTCTTTTAAGGAAATTAAGTATTTTGAAAAAAGCTTGATTTTTGCATAATATTTCGGAAAAGATAACATTCTTGGTATAATGATTTTCTGACACTGGGATGAATTGTTGTTGCGCATCACCTGCCGGAGCAATGATGGCAAATATTATCCATCGCTGCTATTTTAACTTCTCGTAAGTTAACATATCTATTCTCGGGATCATTTTAGAAGGAACCCACTGACAGACAAGTTCAGATCTGTTCTGCGCATGTTGGCGCTCATTGGTGCCGAAACGAGCTACTATTGGCTATACCCCAAACAAACTCTCCCTCGGAGCCAATGAGCTCATTCTACATACGCGAAATGGGTTCCTTCTAAAATGACCGGGAGAATAGTCAATTCCTGGTTCATAATTGAATGCAAACCTTCCGGTAACATTCATTGTTATGCAGGGACCTGGAACGAAATGTTTTTTCGTTTCGTTTCGGTTCAGCTCCGATAATAATAATTTTGTTTCGGTTAATATCATTCCTGCTGAAAAATATTTCGTTTCCATCAAAACGAAAAACAAATTTGGTTCCGAACTGGTTATTTCACTTACAAAAAAACTCGTATAAACTTATTTTAACAATTTTATTGCCTTTAGTACTTATATTATAAAATATTATATATTATAGTTATGTATTATAGAATATTATATATCATGTCTTAAGAAAAAATTTAGAGTTTTGATGCTTTCGGTTGCAAGCCGCGCCCACGAGGGCAAGACTCCTAACGCCTCTCCCAGCACTACAATCAGCCCTATCAGGGGTTTGAACCGACACGAAACATGATGAAAATAAGGGGCGCGCTCAATTTAATTTTTTTAACCTGAAATGTACAGAACGTTATTAGTTGGAATTTTTATTTCGGTTATATCGTTTTCACTCCTGCAACAAGGTTAAGAATTTCGTTTCATTTCTGTTTCTGTCCCGGAAAAATTTTTCGTTATTTTCGTTTATCATTTTCGTTTCTGTTCCGTTCCGGGTCTCTGCTCTTATGAGTCCAGGATTTACCAGTGTATCTTAATATATAAAGCAGAAAGTGTTTGGGTGTTTGTCTGTCGCCTAACAACTTACGAACGGTAAACTCAGGGATCACGAAATGTGGCCAAGCTCATTATATCTACCTAATCCAGATGATCGTGGCTATTTTCAGAAAAAAAATAAATTAAAAACAAATTTTTTTACAAAATCAAAATCTAAATTTCTGGGGAAGCCGAGTAGCAAAGCTAGTATTGCATACGTCGAGACAAATTTGACAAGTCTTGACAAATTTGATCGCACTCGGGGCATAGTAACATCCACAGGGGGTACGGATAAATCTGCAACAGCAGGTTGTAACCAGACGATCATTCCAACATATATATCCGCTGTAATCCACTTCTCTAGCGAGAAAGCGCGCAAAAAGCTTCGCCATCTGGTGGTGACATCACGGCACTGCTGGGAGCGAGGTATCGCGCGGGCCGAATTTGCGCATGCGCGCGCGAAGTAGACAGTTGTATACACGGGTCACGTGGTCTGCAAAACAGCCGTACATATGAAATGTTTACGTATAAATTACATGCTAATAACGCGTTTCTGAGGCATGCTATATAGCTTATGTCCGTCCTCGAGTATGCAGGAATAACGTGTTAAAATTTGAGGAAGATCAGTTCAGTAGGTCTTGAGGTTTGCGCCAACATAAAAATCGGCTCTCTCTTTATATAATAATATAGATAAATAGTTTAATAATACCTTAAGGGGGTAGACACTTCACGTGACCTGGCCGATTTGGCAGGTCGGTATTACAGCAGGTTTTTTTCTGCACAGAAATGGTAATACCCATAGATATTTCCGTATTCTATTCTGAATAAGGAAAGAAATTCTCAGCTGCTGCGTTGTACTTGTAAATATTTAAACAAAAGGTCTGCTGATAGAGCAAACGTAGAAAATTCCATGTACATTTTAATTACTTAAAATGTGCTTATGCTACAATATGCTACGTTGGCAGTAAGGAATTATAAGTGAAAAGGAAAAATAGATGAGGGGATGTACCCCAAAAATTGAAGTTCGTTGGGTTAGACATTTTTTTATTAGCAAAACACTGAAACAGAACATGAAATACACTTATTACAGTAGAAAGCAGTTATGAACAAACATTATATATAAAATTATGTTGAATGTTGAATTGGGCTAGTGAAAATGCGCAGTTTGGATGCGCATGATTATTATGTGGTCCCCTCCTCGAAATGACAGAAAATATAACCTATGTATATGCTATGTGACAATAAATGTTTAGCGGCTATTTCGTTCTTTTGCGTTACATTTGTGAACTTTTATCATCCCTCTGAAACATTATTATTACGCCGCAACAGTATCTTTAGGAAATCGGGTATAGCATATAGGTCATATTGTTGTGCCAAGGCGCCTGAGGTTGGGATTCTGGCAAAGATTCTCGGGGTGCTCCGGGTCTTCCTTCACGGTCGTCGTCCAACGGCCTCCGAAGGTTCGGGTGAATATGCCGGGGCGGAAGGATTCGGTTTGAAACCGAAGGTAGGGGATCGCTGCGGGTTAAAGATTTGGAACTCACCGTAAGGTAAAACAAGTTTATTCTGTCCCGATCTGGGTGACAATGACACTGTACCTAATCAAGCATGGGTCTCGTATAAAGTCAGGTATCAAGTCTCTATCAATTCTGAGCTCGCATTGCTCGTACATCGTTCTTATACTGTAATCGGGACGAAGCGGGGACCATCGGGGTCTCCATCTTTGGCCTGCTTTTGGGTGTTTCACCATGTGCTGACGCGTTTCGGTGTATTTCCGAGAACTCTTACGCAGTTGTGCCGGATTTCGGTCGTTCGATTGTGGCAATCAGAACAAGCGCGGTGTCGACATGCTTAGGTGTCGGTTAGAACACAACAATATTTTCTGTCACTTCGAGAACAGAAAATCGGGAGGCGGGTAGGGGGAACGCGACCCGTGGAGGTGGGGATGAGTCGGTGGAGGGGGAACACGCACGCGTTCACGCACTGTCAGAAGTACGAAAATTCGGAGCGATCTACAATCTTCTTATCGCCTCAGGGTCAGATCGCATCCGCGACGATAGCCGTGTCGCAGCCGCGCAATCCATATCCGCAGGAGCGACCGCAAACGATTCCCGACGTTCGAACAAGATGTGTGAGTGCGTGCGTGCGTGCGTGCGTCCTCCCTCGGTCGCTGGTCAAGACATACGGAGGTATTACGCGTAGAAGATGCAAGTTGAAACCTGCATTTTACTATCGCTTGATAACCGCGCCAAAAACATATAGCTGTAACGATGGAAGGTCCAGTTCCGAGAATAATGCGCATATGCTATGCGAGTGGAAATATAGATGTATTGACGTTACGTAGGTCATGTGATTTATGGGTGTACGAGTACAGTTACATTACAGGAGAATATATCTAGTAAGGAATGAAGATCGAGAGGGCGTTAGTTTTTGGGATAGGAAAGGATCGTGTAAGGTATCATGCAATAAAGGTATTCGTATGAGAAAGTGTTGTATTTATTGGGAAAGTATATATAGACATGTGCACATTATTGTGGTACGTCGCGAACATCGCGTATCATCGAATCCAAGCCTAACACTAATAATTCACAATCTAATAAAGAATGCAGTTCGAAGTATTCGCTTTCTGAAATAAGTTTTTCATTGTCCGCTGGTCGATATCGTAGCGGTGCGTATAATGTCGACAAACGACGCGTACTTGCTGCTTAGGAAGTCTAGAATTTCCGTCAATCACGAGAACATATGATCGATACAGCGATCGTATTTGATATTTTGGCAATTCGTTGACTGTTGATTCGTGTGAAGTCGATGCGTAAATGATCAACGATGATAGGGTCTTGATGCGATGGAGTTGTGTCGTTACGGAAACGTTGAAGTATCTCAGGTTCACGACGGATAACATTCTTCTTAGGCAGTAGTAGGTAGTAGCATCGGCGGTTGCAGATGAGCGACTGACGTTTTTTGCGATTATCCTCATCGGTATAGTAGTCATGGAGTAGTTGTTGGAATCACGTGATTTTTCGCACCACGTTCATCAAAGGGCTGGGCTGGACTATACAATCGTAGATGAGCAGGCAATACGCGGTGGTATTAGCGGGCACGTTCTCTCTATACTCGAAGTCGATTCGCACGTCTACCGTTGCACTCTTCACCGATTCGTTTTGTCGAGAACAATCTGTGATCGCGATAGGGGCGTATCGTAAGAATTCGGTCGTGTTCAGCAACGGTTCGCCGTGACCATAGTACGAACGGGTAAATTTCGCATACATATCGTACAGTAGCGCGTATTTCGATTTATCGAAATCCAGGTTCAGGTCGCCGTACGGATACATCTCGGAATTTAGAAATAAGCGTACGTTCGCGAGTTTGCACGCATCGAATCTGCTTGCGCTTTTCCCGAGATTATACTGTCGATCGGTTTGTATACCGAGAAACACGTATCGCGGTTTCTCGATCTGCGAGGAGGCTTTCACGGTCCACGTGTGTTTCGTAGTCGTTTGCAGCAACGGATACTCGTGCAGTTCCCACGATCGGAAACGCATCGCAATCGGTCGATCACTTTACAGGAGCATCGAGAGTTTGTACATGTCTTCTAACGCGACGTGGGGCATACGCCATTGTATCTTGATCTTGAGATTCGGTATTATCGCAGGGTTTAGGGAGGCAGCGAACATCGCGTTCGTATCAAGTCGCGCGCGAATCAGGATCAACTCGTGTCGCGCGTTCATCGCGATGCGCCTGTAATCTTCGCAGAATCTCCGTAACGTGTTCAGGGGCATACAGAAATTGTACGTCGCGCTATTAAAAGTGCCTCTGTCGTGTGCGATGGTATGGTCCCAACCGACGTTCATCAACGCTTTGCTCCTGTCGACGAACAACGATGCATAATGTTTCAACGTGATGGTGATTCCCGGATTTCTGGGACGATCAATCTCCACTCCGTCCAGTTCGTATCGAACCTCGTCGAACATGAACGCGACGCAGTTGTTGTCCAGAAAAAGTCTCGCGGAGGCTTTCACGTAATGTCCCGTCGTCGCGGCTGCCATCAAAGAGACGCGTCCTTCGACGTAGAGATAACGTTCGCACGGGAGCATGTACAGATCGTGTCGTTGAATGGATATTCTTATCTCGTTGTTATTGTCGAACATTGTGTTGGCATACGGATTGTAAGCATGCACCTCGATCTTCGTGATACGATCGTCGAAAGTGGGCGTACTCGTCACGTCCAGTATGGTATACATCGTATTAGACGTGTGTGTATATAAGTGGTATATTAGTATGTTACGATGAATCCCAGGGATCGTAGGAATCGCGCGTTTCGATGAGTCAACGGCTTTCCGCTTCTTCTTCTTCTTCTTCTTCCTCTTGTTCTCCTTTCGCTCCCCGTCTTTATTAGTTTTGTCGTTGTTGTCGTTGGTGGTTTGTTTTGACGATAATGCGTGGCAGAGACCAGAGGAGCGGTAGCAGCGGTGACGGTGAACGATGAGTCGTACGTGTGATCGAATACCAACATGCTATGCACTCATGTTATCATATCGCCTGAACGCCGTTGCACGTGCAAGCGAATCGTTATTTCCTCTCCGCGAAAATCCATAGGACAATCGTATTGATTGACGATGCGTACTCTTAGATCGTGTATCGCCCGTGCAACGAACGGCAGGTAAATGACGTGTCGCGGAGTTTTCGATATCTTATATCCCGGGGGCACGCGAGGTGAAAATTCGTGAATCGTGTGTACCGGTTTGTCGTTGCTGTACACACCGGCAATGACGTTGCACGTTAGTCTGATTACGTTAACAGTTATAATGTTCACGGGTTCGTTGGACTCGTACCAGATTCTCGCCACTAAGACACGGGTCGGGGAAAATCCTTGTAACGAGCCCACATTGTTCGGTTTCGTAAAGTCTACAAAGAACGAGCAGTACAATTCGCTTTTCATGGTGTTGTTGTTAACTCGTAGCACTAGTGGATACTTGTCGTCGTCGTCATCGTCGTTCTCATTGTTACCGCGTCTTCAAGGATATCGATCGGGTAATCGTTGCTTCAGGTACTTGGCGATAGCGTCTAATTCGTAGGAACCATGGGGGATCGTAATGTACTCGCGGGCGATGTCGACGATTGAGTCCTGGCCAGTGTTATAGTTGACGATAAAGTAGAATTTATCGTTGCTCCAGTCGATGTTCGGTATCGTGTGAAACGTCTCCAAGTCGGCTAGTCCTAGTTCATACTGTTCGAAAATAATTGACCGTGAGCACGCTGCTCAGACCCGTTAACGTGAGCGTGAGCGACATTATACTACCACCGCTGTAGGTTGCGCTAGTGAGACTAAGAGAGAGAAAGTGACTCGGGCGTATGATTGCACGTCAATTTATCGTGGCCAAAATTCCAGAGCTTTTGTCGCAGAAATTGTACGCACAAGTGAACACAATTTGCCTCGTCGAAACGTTGAAAGCGATCCAAATTCCCAAAACTGTCGAAATACTGTACGTGTGATCCGCGTTTCGCGTACGCCACCCGGTGTGTGCTTTCGCCGTGATTTTCGTCAAGATTCGCGGCACCGCATTCTTTTGGTCGTATTCCAGCTGTTTTCGCGCGGCCTTCGCATCGTTGACCGCTTTGGCTCCACCGGCCAATGCCCGATCGCTAACAGAGCAGGCAGAAGACGCAGAAGAAAGCCTCCGCGTTTCCCTACAGGTAGGACACAGTGCTGTCGCGATCGTTGTCCTCTGGACTTGCGTTTCCTTCTCGTAGTTCTTCTTCTTCTTCTTCTTCTTCTCCTCATACCCATGCCGAGTTTAGTCTTTGCTTTCATCGCGGCCCACACTCGAGTCGCCGCTGCTTTTTCACCGAAAGTCGTGTCGTTCGCGAACACTCGTTCTCGCACTCGTTCGGCTAACGCACGATCCGTCTCATGTCGTCCCTCCAAATCCTTTCGACGAGAGTACGCGATATCGTGCTCCCGACAAGCGGCGTCCAGCGGATTTATACCTTTGTCGCCGCCAGCCAATCGCTTCAGCAAACGCGTTCCCGGTCCGCAGAACTGATACCCCGGAATGTGTAGCTCTATCCGTAAACGGTTTATGATACCGTTCACGAGTCCCAATCCTGTCTTCTTCTTCTTTGTTGATCTGCGCGTTATCGCAAACATACATGTGAAAATGCAGATACACGGGGATGCAAGGACAGTCGTAAGTCGACGGTTCTTTGATAGCGATCGGTTCCAGGAGCGCTACGATTATGATTCGCTTGACAGGTGTCGTGGATATAAATAGCAGTGGCGTTATGGGTTCGGCGGGGGAGAGAGAGAACATGCGATTCGCGAAACAACCGACCGCTATTCGCGTGACCGGGAACAGGACGTTGGAAGATTTGACGTGGGATGAGAGTCGATCGCGCAAACACGGTTTGTTGTTGCCGAACAGCATGCGAGTTGTGATTTGCGATCCGTCCGGGTGCGGAAAAACGAACGTGCTTCTAACTATGCTAAAGTTCTGAAGCGCACGCCACGCCTGGTAACCAAGACTCTGCTAGCCGCTACAAGCGATAGGAAATGAACGCGAATTTTGTTAAACCAAAGGATTAAATATATTTACTTCTAGCTTTGTTGCTTCATTTGTCAATCTTTAGGGAATATGAAAAAAAAATTGTATGCAAAAATAGTGGTATTATCCAGAGTTATAGTGCTTCAAATACAGCGCCTTACAAAACTCATATGCGCACTGTTAGCATAAAATCAGCCGTTGTAGTTGTCTGAAATAGATTAATAAACGATTAATAGATTAAACTTTATTAACAAAAATCGAGGTGTTATATATTTTCATCTGCAAACTAGTAAATTATGTCTGTACATATCTATCGCAAACTATTTGCATAAAATCTAAACATTTGGATATTTAGTTAAAAAATTAAATATGGATATCTTAATACACGTGAAACCGTATATTTCGATAAGAGAGTGTGTTTAAGAAATGCCTACTCCTTTTATAATTTGTATTGCTTGTGTAAAAGTAGTCCGATTTGCATGACATTTGTGATAATTTTAATTGGGAGAACGCCAGGAATCCATTAGTGTTATTTTCATATCGATACGCTGCAGAATAAAGAATTTCTTAATACGCTGTAATGAATATTTCACCTTCGACTGTGGGTCGCCGACCTCGATTCGCTGCGGTTGGCCGAGGATTCATACCTGTTTCAGAAAAACTGTATTCTTTATTCTTTATCGTATCGATATGGAAGTGATACCGATGCATTTCTTATGTTCTTCAAATGAAAATTATACCAAATTTCATGTAAATCGAACTATTTTTAACGAAGTTGTGGGAATCAATTTATTTTGGATATTTTTTAATTACGATCCAATTTGTGTTGTTTTTGGACCATTTTCATCGGGAAAACATAAGGAAACGATTCACACCATTTTTGCCAAGATCCGATGAGAAATGTAGAATTTCCCATTCACCACTTCTTACCCCGGGACTCCACCAAAGCGAACACGAACAAAAACATTTTCTCACGAACATGTTAGCTAACATGACGTTCGGCTTGGTGTGGACGCCAAATAACAGTGTTAGCTAACAACCCTCCTAATAGGCAATAAATCTTCCGGATGGTCACGGTAGACGTCGAGAGAGGATGTTCACGAACAAAGTTCGGTGATCTACCAGGCACGAACATTTCGGACGAACATCGGCTGTTTTCTCGTTCTTGTCCCTTTTCAAACCCATGAAACTTGGGCCTTGCAATCCCTTTCCATTGTGGGACTGCTCGTAAACAGGCGATCTTCTACGACCCTCCGCCGGCAGGTACCCCACAGAAATAGTATGCGTGACAAGCACAAATAAAATTTTTATATTTTTTGTTTTAACATAATGAGAATATTTCCAACGTATCGATGAGATATTTCTAATAAAAATGAAACCAAACAGGGCGCAATTCGGACAAATTTGAGTTCTGCTGATAATAGGTATATAATGGTTTTATAGTATCAACATTTTTTTATACTAATCAATAACAGATTTTCTTGAAAAAGAAGATAAAATTTTTGTTAGGTGGTGATTCGTGTTTAAAGCTGTGGGGTATTACTAGGAAATAAGGAGAAGTTATTAACGAGTTAATGTGCATTTAAAACTATATACTCTATAGATATGCATACACATACATATATTTACAAACATGTGCAATATACAAACATTAAAATATACAAACATAGGTACCTATACAATATATATACAAACATTAAAATATACAAATATACAATATAATACACACACGCGTACATATACATATTTACATTTTCCAATCTCGCAACTTGACAAATTTGCGCATGAGCTATTTACAGTTGCACACTTATATCATGCATGCCTCTGTTGCGAAGGTATTTCTCCATATGGGCTTAAAAAAAATTTGGCAAAAATCTGTGCGACTGTCCGGTGCTGTACGGGAAGAACGTCTCCGTGGCACATTTCGTACGGACATGTATGATCCTTCACCCGATGCACCTGTCCTCCTCCACTCGCCTGGTATGTATATATTAAAATAACATTAAACTATAACATTAAAATATACAAACATAGGTACCTATACAATATATATATATTATTTTAATGTTATGTATATGTACGCGTGTATGTATTATATTGTATGTTTGTATATATATATATTGTATAGGTACCTATGTTTGTATATTTTAATATTTGTATATTGCACATGTTTGTAAATATATGTATGTGTATGCATATCTATAGAGTATATAGTTTTAAATGCACATATAACTCGTTAATAACTTCTCTTTATTTCCTAGTAATACCCCACAGCTTTAAACACGAATTACAACCTAACAAAAATTTTATCTTCTTTTTCAAGAAAATCTGTTATTGATTAGTATAAAAAAATGTTGATACTATAAAACCATTTATACTATAAAAACAAAAACATATACCTATTATCAGCAGAACTCAAATTTGTCCGAATTGCGCCCTGTTTGGTTTCATTTTTATTAGAAATATCTCATCGATACGTTGGAAATATTCTCATTATGTTAAAACAAAAAATATAAAAATTTTATTTGTGCTTGTCACGCATACTATTTCTGTGGGGCACCTGCCCCGGCGAAGGGTCGCAGAGGGTGGCCTGTTTACGAGTAGTCCCACAATGGAAAGGGATGCGGAACGCCAGGTATCGTCAGAAATGTTCGTCCACTGCGTTTCCTACCGTCGCGAACATCCTCGCGAACGTTCGTACGCGGTATTCTGTTCGTGTTCACGGCAGTGTGGACGCGACGAAAACAGATGAAAACGTTCGCGAACGATGTTTTTGTTCGTGTTCGCCTTGGTGGAGACCCGGGGTTAGGGGGCAACATTCTGCGGCTCACTAGGGCTCGAGGATCGAAGTCCTCGAAACCCATCGAGGCACGGCTTATCGGCGGCGTTGCCTTTTGAGTCGAGGTTTGCGTGTAGCGAGAATTCTTACGCCCCCCCAAATTTGACAATGGTTCTACGCGCACGCAAGAGCGTGGGTGAAAAAATTCCAGCGCGCCACACTTGTAACCGCGCACAAGGTGCGAACAAGAACGTCCGATGAGGTGGAAACTTTTCGTCTGCAAGAAGAATGCAGATCGCAATATAGTCGTTATAACTGAGTAATAAACCATTTCCATAATTTATAGCACTTTCAGGTAAACTAAATGTAGCTTCGTAAAAACAGATTTTTCAGTGAGCCTTACAGTGACAGCATTTATGATATTCTCTATAAGGACTTCCGTTTCCGGACGCGTTGTATGGAAGATGTGTGGAAGTGAGTGGAGTAAACGGGTTAAGGAAAGTGTGGTGAGGTGGCGAGAGAAAGTGGAGAGTGTGTGTGTGGAAGGTGAGGGTGAGGAGTAAGAGGGAAAGGGTTATTGAGAAGAGGGCTGGGAGTGAGAGTAGCGGAGAAATAGGAGGGACAAGGGAAAGTTTGGAGGTTAAGTGGAAGGTAAGGGAAGTGTGGCGGCAAAGAGATAGAAGGAAAGTGGAGACATCTGTGGGAGAGGAAAGGAATTAGAAGGGATAGTAGGCGCGAAATTTGAACGAGGAAAGGTGAAGAGATAGGAATGAATAAGGGAAAGGAATGCGGGGCAGGGGGGCAGAGGGCGAGAGAGAAATACCAATAGAGGGCAATGTGGGGGAAGACGGGAAAGGGGTAAGGGGAAATGGAGGGGAAAGAACGAGGAAAGGGTTAGGAAGGACAGCACGAGCAGTGTAGGGAGTAGTGTAGGGAGTCTGGAGACATATTGGGGGAAAAAAGAGGGAGAGGGAGAAGGAGGAAGGGGCGGTGGGGGAGGGGGGGAAGGGGAGGTTTTAAAAGGAGCGGGAAAACGGCGAGATCGCCACAAAGGGGTAAGTTAGTGGATGGGAAGCTGGGGGAGGGGGGATAGATATGTTAGAAGGGATGATAAGGGAGTTGGTGAGGGGGATGAGTGAGATGAAGGAGGAGATGAGGGAAATGAAGGAGGGGTTGAGGGAGGAGAGGGAAGAGAGAAGAAGAGTGGAAGAGGAGTGGAGAAGTGATAGAAGGAAGTGGGAGGAGTGGATGATGGAGGAGAGGACAAAGAGAGAGGGGTTGGAAAGAAAAGTCGCGAGGCTGGAGGAAAGGGGAAAAAGGATGGAAGAGGTGGTAGAAAAGGTGGGGAAGTGGAAAAAGGAGGGATTGGGAAGGGGATTTAAAGGAGTGATGGTTGAAGAGCAAGTAGAGGAGTGGAGGCTTAGGATGAGAAAGATGGAGGTGAAACAGGACAAAAAGGAGAGAGAAGGTAGAAGGAGCAACGTGGTGATAAGGGGATTAGGGATAGAGAGAGAAGATGTGGAGGAGGAGGTGAAGAAGCTTTGGAGCAGGATGGGTCTGGGGGAGGGAGGAATTAAAGAGGTGATCAGAATAGGGAGAACAAGAGGGGGTTAGTCTTGGGTTGGTGTTAGTGAAGCTTGCGGGAAGGGAGGAAAAGAGGAGGGTAATGGAGGCGAGGAAAAAATGAAGGGCGGGAGGGAAAGGATTGAGGACGACCTCACGTAGGAGAGGCGGGGAAGGTGGAAGATAGAAAGAGAGGCTCAGAGAGAGAGAGAGAGAGAGAGAGAGAGAGAGAGGGAGATGGGAAAGGTGGTGTAGATAGGCTATATGAAGATGTGGGTGAATGGGAAGTTGAGAAAATGGGATGAGGTGGTGGAGAAATGGATAGAGGAGCAGGGAAACGGAGGGGAAGCGAGAGGAGGGGGGAGATTGAAGGGAGGAGAGGGTGGAGAGGGAATAAAAAAACATAGGGTGGTCTTTTGCGAAACGTGGGTGGAGGAACGGGATTGGGAATGCGTAAGGAGTAGGCTACCAAAGGGATACGTGTGGTGGAAGCAGTGGGCAAAGAGAGAAAATAAAAAAGGGTGGGCGATGGGGGGATGGTAATGGGGATAAGAAAGGAGGTGGAAACAAGGGTAGAGGAGGGAGGGGAGAAAGAAGGGATAATTATGAAAAAGGTGTCGTTGGGGGGGGGGGAGTGGTGGAGGGTGGTAGGAGTTTACATTAATAAAGACATGCAGAGGAAATTGGAAGAATTGGAGGAGTGGGTAGAGGGGAGCGAAGAGGGAGTTAGGGTGGTGATAGGTGGGGACTTTAATGCGAGGACAGGAAGGGAAGGGGGACGGATTTGGGGGGAGGGGAGGAGGGAGAGGAAAGTAGAGTGGAAAGCAGGAGATCGAAAGATAGCGAAGTGAATGGGGAGGGGAGGAGGCTATGTAGATTTCTGGAGGAGCGGGGGTGGGGAATTTTGAACGGAAATGTGGAGGGGGATGAGGAGGGAGAGTGGACGTACACGGGAGGGAGAGGGAACTCAGTGATAGATTATATAATAGGGAATGAGGACACAAGGGAGCGAGTGGAAAGGATGGAGGTGGGTGAGAGTGTGGAGTCGGATCATCACCCGGTGGTGGTGTGGCTGAGGGGGAAGGGGGAGGAGTGGGAAAGGAGGGAGAAAAAAGGTGTGGGTTCGTGAGGGGGATTTGGACAGCGGAGGGGAGGGAGAAGTTTGTAAGGAAGTTCGGGAAGAGGGAGGGAGGGGATAGAGGAATACAAGAGGAATGGAGAGAGCTGAGAGATAGGATAATGGGGGCGTTAGAGAAGGGGGGAAGGGAGGTGAGAGGGCAGGAAAAGGGGGTTGGTGGGACGAAGAGTGTAAGGAGGAAAAAAGTAAGGTAAGGAGAGAGCTGAAAAGATGGAGAAGGGAGGGAGAAGGATTAGAATATAGGGAGAAAAATAGGGAGTATGGGAGAATGTGTGAAGAGAAGAGAAGGAGGGAGGTGGAGAAGTGGGAAAAAGAGGTGGAGGGGATCAGGACGGAAGAACAGGCATGGAAAGTGGTAAATAGAGAAAGGAGAAAGAGGAGGAGAGTGGAGGAAGGAATTAAAATGGAAGGGTGGGAAGATTATTTTAAGGGGTTGTTAGGAGGGGTAGAGTGGAGGGTGAGAAAGGGGGGAGAGAAATAGAGGAGAGGACGAAGAGGAGGAATTAAGGATTGAGGAGGTGAGGAGGGTGGTAAGGAGTTTGAAGGAGGGTAAGGCGGGAGGGGGGGGCGGCATACCCAATGAGGTTTGGAAAAACGGGGGGAAGAGGTGGAGGAATGGCTCTGGAATATATGTAAACGGGTGTGGAGGGGGGAAGGATGGGTTGAAGAATGGAGGGAAGGAGTGGTGGTGCCGGTGTTAAAGAGGGGGAATGGGAAAAATGTAGAGGACTATACGGGCATCACATTGACGCAGACTGCTTATAAGATTTTGCGTCGGTGTTGGCAGAGAAGCTGAGGGAGGAGGTAGAGGAAAAAGGGCTGCTACCACCGAGTCAGGCTGGCTTCAAGAAGGGAAGGGGAACAATAGACAATGTGTATACATTGAACTATTTGATAAACAGGCAAGTCAATAGGAAGGGGAAGAAAACGATAGTTTTCTTTATAGACCTGAAGGCGGCCTTTGACTCGGTGGACAGGGAGGTACTGGTAAATGCGATGAGGAAGAGAGGAGTGAGGGAGGGGTTAGTTGAAAGGTGTGAGGAGGTGCTAAAGGAGACAGTATGTAGGGTGAGGGTAGGGGAGGAGGTACGGAAGGTTTTTTGGACGGCTAGGGGGGTGAGACAGGGATGCCAGTTTAGTCCGAGTATATTCACCTTGCTGTTGGCGGACTTGGACGAAGAGCTGGAAAAAGGAAGTTGGGGTGGGGTGAGGTTGGGAGGGAAGAAGGTATACACCTTGCCGTATACGGACGATATCGCGGTGATGGCGGAGGATGAGGAAGGGATGAAGGGGATGATAGGAAAATTGGAAAAGTATATGGATGAGAAGGAGTTACAGCTGAATGTTGGAAAATCGAAAGTGATGAGGTGCAGGAAGGGGGGAGGTAGATGGAGAAAGGTAAGATGGAGGTGGAAGGGAAAGGAGGTGGCAGAGGTGAGGGAATTCACGTACCTGGGGTATACCTTGATGGGAAATGGAGGGCAGGACGCGCATGTGAGGGAGAGAGTGAGAAAGGCGGCGCCAGTGATGGGGCAGGTGTGGGGAATCCCCAATCGGTAAGAGGAGGTTTGGAAAGGATTGGGGGAAAAGGTTGTGGTTGTTCGACAGGCTGGTGTGGGCAACGGTATGTTATGGGGTGGAAGTTTGGGGTTGGAAAAGTAGGGAGAGGGTGGAGGGGTTGCAGGACAGGTTTTTGAGATGGGTGTTGGGGGTTGAGTGGTGTACGCCAGGATACATGGTTAGGGAGGAGTTGCAACGGGGGATGTTGAAGGGAAGGACGGGGATGAGGGCGTGGGAGTATGAGAGGTGGCTGGAGGAGGGACAAGGAGGGGGGTGGCAAGGATGTGTTGGGAGGAGATTAAGGAGCGGGCGAGGAGAGGGGGGGTCCTGGGGGGTTGGGAAGTGGAGAAGAAAGGGTTTTATGAGGAAAGGGGATGGGCAGTAGAGGAAGTGGAAAATATGAGGGTTGGAGGAGAAATGAGGGGGGAGGAGTTGGTAATCAGGGAAAGGAGGTTGCAGGATGTGGATAGGTGGGAAAAGATTAAGGAATCGAGGTATAACAGATGGTATGGAGCGGCAAAGGGCGTGGGGGTTCCGCGTTATCTAAAGATAGGGTGGGGGGAGAGTAGATGGAGACGGGTGGCTAGGTTCAGGTTGGCGAGTGAGATGGGGGGGGAAGATACGGGGAGGATGAGGAGAAAAGGAGATGTAGGGTATGTGGGTGGGGGGAAGAAACATGGGAACATGTATGGGAGGAGTGTACGGATTGGGGGGAGGGGAGGGGTTGGCAGGAGGTGGTGGAGGAAGTGTTGGGAGACGGTAGAGGGGGGGAAAAGTGGATGAGAAGGGTGGAGGAATGGAGGGGTGTAGGAGGTGGAGGAATGAATGGGTAAGGAATGAGAGTGAGAGGCGGCGTTCGAAAGCGGGGATCCGGAGGGGGGGAAAGTTGCGCGGGAGAAGCGGGTGCGGCAGTGGCGAGCGAGCGAGCGGGCGAGTAGTTTTAAGGAGTAGTGTTTAAGGATAGAGTAAGTAGGTTTAAGCGAGAGAAGAGTGGAGGGGCGAAAAAATTGTAATCCCCAAGGGGGCACAATAAAGTACTACATATTCTCTATAAGCCAGGTATACCGAGGAATTCGTATACTTTTCGCAAACGTAAGTATATATCGCGATCATGTCTTGCTGATCGTTTCGCAGATCGATAATGTACATCGAACAGGTAGTACACAATACAAGACTGCGCTGGATCGTGGAAAAAGCATGTGGGGTCGACGTAGAAAGGGAAGCCCGAACTCGCTGTCTCTAGGTAGTGACGGGTACGACCTTCTGGCCTGCACGAAACAGCGCGCTCCGTCCGTCGCTCCGACGCGCAAGAGTGACACGTGTCATGTTCGTGATAACCCCACTACAGGTATGTCCCCCGCCAGGTGTATCTACCTGTGCTGCATGGCAACCGCATTGTATAAAAGGGCAAGAACGACACGAATAAGTGGTCAGTCTTAATCAGTCTTCCTTACATAAGGAAGTTGCGATCCCGTGGCACACGCAAGAACGTCCGCGTAAAGGGCCCAATTACCTACGCTACGTTCATACATTGCATACTTGTATACGTGAAAAATATCGTACACGCGATTATTGAAACGTATATACATATGTTCATGCATACAAACACACACACATACACTACGAGATATTCATACACGTATCACTGTCGTTATCGTTATTGATGTCATCACACTCGGGTGTTGATGTCATCGCAATCCGATAGTGGCCCCACGGAAGGGTGCTGACCTGATCGGGTTGTATGTATCGCTTATCATCGTATGGGCCGAGCGCAGTCTTCAGTTCGTATACTGAACAGACACTCGCGACAAACTCGCTCTTTGGAGGAGCGGATTTTCTATCCTCGAAGTGACAGAAAATATAACCTATATGCAATACCCGATTTCCTGAAGATACTGTTACGGCGTAATAATAATGCTTCGGAAGGATGATAAAAAGTTCACAAATGTAGAGCAAAAGAATGAAGTAGCCGCTCTACATTTATTGTTTATTAATTTCCTTAATTATGATCCGAATTATATCATTCTTGGGGCCAATTTGATCGAGAAAACATAAGGAATCGATTGACGTCACTTTCGCAAAGATCTGATTAGAAATTGCAGAACTTCAGATTCGTCACTGCTTAGTGCGCAACATTGTATAGCCCCGCTGGTTTCGTCGAAGCCCACAAAACTCAGCGAGACACATGATTGTTGGCGAGCATCGCGTTTGACGATTCTAGCTAGCGAATCACCTCGTATAAATGCTAATAAACGATAGTGTGAAGTACGCAAATGGTTAGGCTTGGATTATCGGGAAAGACATACCCACCCCACTGTTTTGCTTTCTCGCTGCGAGCGAGGACCTTCGGGCCCGAATAGACCACCCGTTGACAGCCGAGAGTAATAAAACCGACGGACCAGATAAAATGTTCATGTTTTTGATAACTGTTGATGAAAGTATTACCAATGGAGTTTTTAGGGTTTCTCGATGAAAATGATGCCAAACATAGAGCAATTCGGTCCATTTTTAGTGAACGTAGTGTGAGTCCTAATCATGTATTCATAAGGAAAAATAGGCTGAATTGCTTCGCGTCTCGACTCATTTTCGTGGACATAAACTCACCAATCCATCGGTAACACTCTTATCAAGGTGTAATGAGAAATATGAATAGTTTCATATTCAGTACTCGATGACTCAAGTCGCCGTCGACCGAGCGTCTCTCGCTGGTGCGCCGCTATTTCACTCGCACTCGGTTTACGTCATTCAGTCTCCTTGTCAAGCGGTTCGGGCGAGGGCCCTGATAAATGTGAATTTATTTGGGAAACCAAAGTCGCGTCATTCGTGACCCCTACTCGCGAACATATATATGTCCTATGTACGAGAAAAAGCAATGATAACTTGAATCAAGACTTGAAGCAACATTTCTAATAGGGAAATGCATGAAACTTTGCGATCAGGAATTCACAACCAAGTAATGCATATGAAAGAACTGGCGAAATTCAACAATAGTTCGTCGTCTAAATTTTACAATTAAAGTATTTATTTGACGTGAATATAAAGTTTATCAGCAAAGTCTTTCTTGATTTGAGTTCTATAGAAGGCTGATATTCCTTCGCCATGGAAAGTCTCCTCTTGTCCTTCACGCTGGCAATCATGCGACTCGCTCAGTTTCGTGGGTTTCGACGCTCGAAACTAGCGGGGCCATACAATGTTGCGCACTAAGCAGTGACAAATTTGCAGTTCTGCATTTTTAATCAGATCTTTGCGAAAGTGACGTCCATCAATTCCTCATGTTTTCTCGATCAAATTGGCCCCAAAAATTATAATATTCGGACCATATTATGAAGGAAATTACGTGAAACATTGTTTGCACGATTGAAAGCCCGTTTCGTTAAAAGTAGTCCGATTTAAATTATTTTCTGTCAATTTAATCGGGAGAATGCCAGGAATCCATTTGTGTCACTTTCATATTGATACGATAAAAAATAAACAAATTCTGTTTTTAGTAAAGTCTCGTTAGCCGCTCGCTGGTCGGGACCGGCGGTGAGCCCGTATCGTGAACGGAGCCCTAATTCCAAGTGTGAGTTTCTCGCTTCTTTCTGGCCGAAGGGGGGGGGGGGCGAGATGGAATGCTTTACGTGCGCGGCGGGCGTGCGCGATGGCCGCAAGCGCTTACGAGTTACGGTGAGCATGGGAACCGCTTCGCAAAATCTTGACGCAGGCCTGGCTCAAGCCTTTTTTATGCCATAGACGAACTTGTCAAATTGCGCCCTTTATTATAATACATTTATTCGAGTACATTGATGTCCTTTCTCTTAATTTTTACTCGTAGTATAAAACCGTTGTAGTACAATTTGTAGTATTTCATTTACAAATTTATTTTTAAAAATGCCAACAATGAAAAAACCATTTTGCACCTCTTGTCAACCTTTCGCTCTAACAGTTACCCATTTTTTCAGAGTAAAGTCATAAATAATCTCAAATAAATGTATTATAATAAAGGGCGCAATTTGACAAGTTCGCCTACAGCGCAAAAAAGACTTGAGCCGGGCCTGCCTCAAGATTTGCGAAGCGGTTCCCGTGCCACCGTAAGCGCTTGTGACCATCGCGCACGCCTCTCGCGCGCACAAAGGACGGAGTGTCGGCGTCCGAAAGACGGAGCGAGACAAAATATCAACGCGTCGTCTGCTCGTACTGTTCTCGCTCGCTTTCAGTGCCTTCGCTCGCTCTCGTTTCATCTCGCTCTCGCCTTCGCCAGACCAGGCTGATACAGAAGTGGTAGGGATAGCGAAAAGTCCGTATCGTGTACACCAAACCGAGGCCGTAACGAGACTTTACTGTAATCGATGACACATCACCAAGCAACGGTGATCTCGCGCGGCTCAGACCACAAAGGTTCTCGTCGGTTATTCGAGCTTCTAAGATCGTATTCAGATATACCCTTCGGTGGCCACGGAACTCCAACTGACAAATCCACGATCGTCAGATGGTGGTGGCTGATTTCTCCTCGATCGCTGTTCACGAAAACGAATCGACCGGCCAATATATCTGCATACGATCTTAGGATAAAAATACGATGAAACATGAAATAGTATTCGAAGCTCAAGATGAAAGGCCTTCGAATAATCAAAGGAAACTAAATATCCAAAGCTAAACAGAATTTTAGATTTAGGGTACACACACAAAAACACACCTCCCCGAAACCTCGTGTCGATCAGCCACTGGGGCCATTCGGAAGTATATTCTTTTATTTAAATAATGCCCATCTCTGCATAGGACAGTAAAGAATTACAAAAAAAAAATCAGGGAGTTAACTGTTGACCGATTTGGAGACTTTTCCTTGTTACATGTTACATACAATAGTCGGAAGAATAATAATAAGAGCAATAATTGCAAATAATTGCCAGAACTTCCACATTCTGAAAATATGATATCAGTAAATCAATATTTCCAGTATTAGTAAAAAAAGTTCCAATTTCTCTTTTTTTATTTTAAATAATGTGATCATATAATTATAACATAAATTCGACAGCGATTTCAAGTGATGTATATGTTACGGTAAAAGCATTAATTTAGTAAATGTATACAATTCCCAGCAGTTCCTGGTTAATATATGCCTAAAATGCATATAACCTAACCTACAATCGTACGAAAATGCATACATTGACTGCATCACGCTTTTACTGTGGCACATGTATCCAGCTAACGCTTCAGTTTCGCTATGATTCCACGTTAGCAGTCCTCCCGAGTAGGCGCCATCTCGTATCCACTACCTGAACCAAATTTGTCACGTGACTTGCCCTGTATTATCGCCAACATGGCGGAACTCGTGTTTGGGAATGCAGCGACGAAATTACGTTGTTTATCCTTACATGAGCAGATTTTGGGCTGGATGGGGTCTCATTCGAAGGAGGAAGGTTCAGTGCAGCACGCTCTGGTCATCGTTTGGGTCACAAAACTCTTTTAGTGACTTAAAAATTCTTAGATTCTTACGGATGTATTTTGTCGACTTCTGCTCTACTTTAAACACTCATATTATTAGATATCAACACAATCTGGTTGAACCATGACCAGAGCGCGTTGCACTGAACCTTCGTCTTTCGAATGAGACCTCACCCAGGCCAAAATCTGCTAATATAAGGACAAACAACGTAATTTCCCAAACCCATGTTTCGGGCAAGATTGTGTCGGTATACAGCGCGCTGCATTACCCGTGTCTACCCCCTTTAGACAGCGAGTTACTTCAATGACACAAAGAAATAATGTACACCCTGTATGGGGCCAGCCACCCTCATTAGGAGTCAGGAAGACTCCGTACACTGATGCACAACACAGCATGCAAGTAAATAGTAGCGATAATAATCAACATGAAATAAACAACACGGTTACGTATAATCCAGTTAGTAGTACACATGTTCAAGATTTTATCTCTCTTGCTAAAGAAATAAACGAACTTAACACAATGTGTAACATCAGAAAAATGCTCCCCACAGTCAGAAATTTTAAAAATAGTTTGCAACAATGTAAGACTGCTGGGCAACAATTTAAATTATTATTAAAATTCTGTGATAAACTTAATAATGAATAATTTGAGTATTTGCAGCTGGAATGCAAATGGTCTACGACACAGTGTAGGAGATCTAATAGACTTTATTTCACGCGCAAAAATAGACATAGTATTAATAAGTGAAACAAGATTGATTTATAAAATTGATTTATAAAATGATCCTTAGACCCACTATTCTTTATGTCTGTCCTGTATGGTGTGGAGCTTCTCAAACGAATATTAAAATACTTCAGGTGTACCAAAACAAGTGCCTTAGATTAGTATTATCAGAGAATACAGGGTGTTCCAAAAATGCTACGGTTCCTTGAAGGGGGTGATTCAGGGGGTGATTGCAAAAAACTTTTTCCTTTGCGAAAATGCTCTCCGATGTTTCGTTAACGAGATATTAACAAAAAGAACCGACCAATCAGAGCGCGAGTCTGACAGCCGAGTTCCCACGCTAGCGTGGCTACGCGCCGCGCTGCGACTTGTGAACAAGCAACTCGGCATGCAACGAAGAAAATTGCGTAGAATAGCAAATGAAAAAGGCGTAAAAAATAAAATCGAACACATTGTAATGGCTTCTTTGTTATTTAAAGTGAATAATGAATAAAGGATAAATGGATGAAAATCACGTGTAACGTAAAAAGACGAATACACAGTTTTTTTTTAGAAGATTCGAAAAGAATAATTATTTGAAGTGGGAGGATAAGGAATACGCAAGTTTCCTTGTGTTAATAACATAGCCATGAAAAGTGTAACAGGAAATTAACGAAAAGTGATCGTAGTTCGTTATTGTGATAAAAATCCGTAATTCAATAAGGGCCCGCACTGTTGCTGATAACGAATAAGTCTGTTTAAAAAGCCCGAATAAATATTTTCGTACGGGAATTTTGAGAATTTTCGCCGGAAATAAGTCATAGCTTGCGTTAAATTTAAAAATGAACGATCACCAATACTAAATAGTAACTAAAACTCACCCTTGTCGAAAATTCACCTGCAGCTTGAAAACCTGTGTCACTGGGTCGAAGAACCGATCCTGGTCATCGATGGACGAGCTCAGTGCACAGCTGGTCCCAGGTATATGACACTACCCAAAGTTAAGGGTCGCAATGTCAGGTGCGTCCACGTTAATGTACCGAATATTCACTTCACTGCACGGCTACTAACATTGATCAATTAATTTACTTTTCATGGAACGTGTTGTTCCTACGTTTTAAAAATTGGTGGCCCCGAAAGGGGCCGGTTGTTATCAATTCAAAAACTGCTCCACGTAACCACCGCCATTATCGATGCATGCTTCAGCGCGGAGAATCAGCTGCCTTTGGATGCCTATAATGTTTGCGGCGTTATGTTTGCCACTGCTGCGTGAATAAGCACAATTGCTTCTTCAGGGGTATCCACCGGCTGACGATACACCTCATTCTGAAATGATTGTTGTATAACAAATACAAAACGTAAGTAAAAAAAGAATACCTACAAAAAGAATAAGTTAAGAGTAACAGCAATAATCAAATTACCTTCAGATAGCCCCAGAAGAAAAAACCCAGCGGATTCATATCCAGTGACCGTGGGGGCCACGCAACGTGGGCCTCTTGTCCGCCGTGGCCGATCCACCTGTCCTGAAAGGTTTCACCTAAATAAGCACGGACATTCACGGCGTAATGTGGCCCAGCTCCGACCTGCTGGTAGTACATGTTCTGTCGGAACTCATATGGAATATCGTCCATAAGATCCGGCAGAACATGTTCTAAACAATATTTATACGCTGGGCCGTCCAACCTGTCTGGCAGAATGTATGGCCCAACGATAAATTCGCCACAAATGCCGGCCCATAGGTTGATCGACCAACAGACTTGTGCTGCACGTGGACGAAGCGCTAGGGGATTTTCGTCGCTCCACACATGCATATTGTGGGAATTGAAGCATCCTTCCCTGTCGAAAAGTGCTTCATGTATTTGGTGAGCGACGGATTCCTTCGCACTTCTCCCAACAGCCACCTGGAATATTGAATCCGCTGGATGTAATCTCCGGCGTCCAAATGTTGCACCCGTACATATTTGTACGGATGCAACATGCGATCCCTGAGGATTCGGTGCACCGTCGTGCAGCTGCCACTAGAACAAAATGCAAAAACATCCACTATTAGATAACATTTTTTTTCTTAATTAATAATTGCTGCAGTTATCTTGAACTGTGACTTACTTTAGGCAGCGGCTCAAGACGCGCACACTGATCGTTGCATCGGCTTCAACCGCGTCGATGATTCTCTCGACGGTGCCCAGATTTCGCGCGGCTGCGTGTCTGCCCACCTCGCTGCCTCGCGGCATCATGGACCCCGTTGAGAATAGCCTCGACGCTCAACGGCGAAATGTATCCGTGCTTGGCGTTTGTATCTGAGTATATTCCAGCACAAATTCTCGCACAGCAGAACTTGCGTCCCCGTTGTTCTGGGCGTACACCCAGAACATCCTGTAGTATGCTTGGGCCCTGAACATTTCTGAGACGTGATTGCTAGCTGACTGACAAGATTTTTTCCAAGCAACTTCCTCTACCCCCAAGTAGCTTCTCTCGTTCCATTATGAGTTAACCCCCACCAAGACAAGAGGTTTTAGGTAAAAAGAAGCCATCACATTTTCGAAACACACAAAACATTATAACAGCCAATATGCGGACGACTCGGTGAACGTTAAGCTATTAATCTTAAGTAGTTTATATTAGTATTGTACTCAAATACCCTTGGAAAGAAGTTTTCTTTGTTCCATATTGTCCACCCATAACGGAACTCTATCTTTCATTATCTTCTACAGCCGTGTACGCGTTTCGCTTTATAGCTTCACATGTTAAATATTTTCTAGCATTCGAATATTTTCGACACCTTAAGCCTTAGACAATAAGCCATGTTCCCGTCATCTGGTCGACAGTCGGTCTTGTCCGCGCGGTAAGTGTACCACCGATGCACCGAACAACAGGGTCGTAAACCCGCACCCATCGGCAGATGCTCACGACTTCGGCGCGGCCAAGTTACTCCTTGACCTCGCATAGTTATTATTGTCACCAGCATGCATCAGCCTACCAAGGAGTGCCTGATATTGAAATGAAATTTATTACAATCATTATTATTTGGAAACATGGTTGCAACTTACTAACCGGATTACACGGTTTATAGATGTCTTGTGTGGTCTTGTGTACCAAATCGGATGCGGGTTAAGGGGGTATTCCACCCAAAAATTCGATCTTTTTTTTATTTTCTAATAGTTTGGGATTTCGAAAATATGTCCCTAAAATATTAAGGTGGAATTCGTAGAACTACCAGAGTTATAGGGGTTTAAGGCCGCAGCGTGGCACGTAATCCTTCCCTCGATTCTTGTATCTAAAGAGGCTATGACTGCTACCAGAGAAAAGAGAGCTGCCCAAAATGATTTTTTTGAAGCTGAGGAAGGTTTCCTCTACGGTACTGGTATACCAGATTAGGGATAAGTTACAGAAATTAGTCGTTATCTACCGTAACTTCAGTCATATAGGTCGTAACTGCATGAAAAACTTTAAACGCGTTTTTCTCGAAACAATTTTTTTAGATCGGGGGTACATTTTTCTCAAAAACTACTGGACCGATTGAGCTAAAATTTGACACACATTCAAAGTGAATGTGTACCTATAGCCTGAAGCAGAATTATATCAATAGTTTTAATACAACCTCCCCACACCTTGTTTTAATCAAATAAAAGTTTTTAAACAGCTGCGATGTCGGTAACAATGTCCGGACTTGGTTACACCTGCTTCGGACGATAACTACACTCATATAGATTAAAAAAATCTTTGGTACTTTCGTTTCAGATGCCTAGGACGGCCGCAATTCGTGCGCCCGATGGAGCCGATGTTTGATGACATGACCTGCGCTTCGGCGTCTAACTTGTACAAATTTCAATAAAATGCATTCCAAAAATTTGTGTTGATAGTTCAAACACTACTAAATATGCTGGTAGGGACGATAGCCAAAGGCATACAAATAAAGAATAACTCTTTACATTTTTTGTTTTTGATCACTAAAACGAGCCCAATCATGGTCACCGTCACCCCATGATTTTTTTTCAACATTAATTTAAAGCAGTCAACTTCGTTTGATTTTAATTTTTTTCTATAACTGCTAATTTTTTTTCTATATAATAATAAAATTTGTGGGTTTTTTGTAAAAAAAATTACACGTGAAACCGTATATTTCGATACACGTGTACCTGTATCGTATACCTGAATTTCAGTTCACGGGTACACGGATACAAGGATCCGTGAATTTCGACACACGTATACACGTGTATTTCAATACCTGTATATTAAGAAGTACACGGATTAGAACACGGATATTTTTACTACACGTGTATCTTCAATACACGTTCTACGCCGGGATCTCTACAATCAATCCTTCGACACCCGATAGCTATGTAGGAGACCCAACGTGGTCATCAGCTATCGCCCGTCATCAGATCTGTGGTCTCGCGTAAGGCCCGGTCCGGATCTGAACCGAACCTCGAACCGAACGCCACTTGAGTCATTAGATGGAGTAAGACGAGTGATCTACTTTTCTTGCTCCATCTAACTACTCAAGTGGCGTTCGGTTCGGCGTTCAGTTCAGATCTGGACCAGGCCTAATACCGTCTATCAATACCGCACGCAGACTAAAGGTCTGCGCACACATTTCAGTTCCGGGTCAGTACCGTTCCGGCGTACCAGTGGTGAGAAGAAGAGACCCTCTACGCCCCTCTTCTTCTTACCACTGGCACGCCGGAACGGTACTGACACGGAACTGATATGTGTGCGCAGAACTTAAGTCCCTGCCATAAAATCCTTGAAGGCAAGATAACATGGGATCATCCGCCCTCGACCTCACCCTTAAATTTGGTGACGCTAACATATGTATATGTATAGATTTCTCTAACGTATAACAAGCAGAATTAGGCGTCGTCCGAATAAATTACTTTATTCGAGTAACCTTCGAATAACAATTACGAATACCTATGAACCAGTTATTGGAAAGTGACGAATAATTTTGTCGTGTGTTATCGGTACGTGTATGTATGTATGTTTGTTGAAACAGCGAAGCTGAAGGATCTGTCTGTCATTAGGCAAATCGAGACCCTCGTCTGACGAGGGAGCTCCTTCCCAGTTGTAACACTGCCTATATAAAATGGGCCGTATGTCCAGGTATGTACAATCATAAAACGATCAAATCAATATTTCCTTTTACCCCCTCGTATTACAGGATTGTAAAATTTCTGCAAAAGGTAGGGAGGCCCCTCGGTACACCTCGCGGATTCCTGCCGCCCGCACATATAGAAGTAATAAACAAATGACGCTTATTCCCTTGACCCTTCGTCGCCACACAGTTCTTTCGAATAACGATTAAAAGATAAGCAAATAAATCAATTCATTCGATGAGAATGAAGAAATTTTTTTTAATCGAAGAGCGTTTCTCATCCGTAGCGACGTACCGTTTATTTCAAGGTTCATTCCAAGGCGCATAACTTCACTCTGCACTGCGTTCCTTCATCTTTCGAATCAGTGTGACGCGACACGTTTCATTTTTCTTTTTACGTACAACTGCATGTAGAAAAAATGAAACTTGCTACTTTTAACTACGAGGACCGTTCTCATTTAGGTACGAATAAATATTAAAACTGAGAATAAGAACAGGATTGCTAGAATTACAAACGACGTTTTTGAAGTTGCGTCTCGCCTTCAAGAACTTTCATCAAAATGTGATTTGATGTCAACCACGCATGAATCGAGGAGATACTTGTCATCGTTTGGCTGTTATCGAATTTATTTAAAAAGTATTAATATTTTTTTTTAAATAAATAGATTGTGTTCTGTTTGTACGAGTACCTGCATGACTTTTCCTGCAATTCTTCCAGGATTATTTCATGCAGACCATTCATTGAAACTCTCAGGTTTTCCCCCGAGGTCCTGGGTAGGTCGGGTTATGTATGGCCAAGCTACACATCTGGCAACCAGTCTCGCGCAGGTTAGTTCTTTTCGCGCGTGAAACCGGTTACTTTTCTGTTTTCGGTGACTTTTCGCGTCCCTTTTTTCTGCGCGTTTTCGGTGTCGCTTGAGGACCTTGGTCCTCTTCGAAGGCAGTAGATTGAGTAGGTATAGGTCGAAACGTTTTTGGGAAGGTGAATATCAAATTACCAATCGTAAAGAACGAATGAATTTTCGTTTCGCTCTGAAAAATTCCACAGGCTAATCGGCCAGATCGTCTCGCCAGAGTCGCGGTTTATGACCATATTGTCCCGCGAGTTGGCGGTTGACGACAGACCTGCGCGTCCGAATTGTCATTGTATGTACTTAGTACCTACTATGTATCCACCGGCAGAGCAATATATGGATTAACCCAGAATGAAGAATTCCGGTAATAATGCATAAAAGGGTACACCTCACCGATTCTGATGCCCTTGAAATATGTTGTCAAGGTCATCATTCTAAACAACTTCTCCCTATAGGTACAGTATAGGTACATGTTACCGCCGCTCGGCCTTCGTTTCCGAGATATTTGCGAAAAACTTCTTTTCACTTATTTTTTACTTCTTTGAACCCCCCAGACCGGCCAGATTCACGAACGTCAAAAATAAAGAAGCGAGGCGCGGGGGCCGCAGATAGGCATGGCCCGCGCCGTCAACTTGGGACGGCCACGGGCGGCTCCCGCTGTTGTTTTTCGTCCGAATAAATTAACCAACTCGGCCAGCAATCTTAACTAAGAAGGGGAACGAGGGACTTTCCCAAATCGCGCGAGCACAATGTAACGTCCACGGGTAACGGTCACGACAACCTGAAACGCACGTGCAGCACCCGCGAAACGAAAGACCTCCATAAAAACAGCTCGAGGCATCGTATCCCAATATAACGCTAAACAGTGAAACAAGGAACAATAGATTCAACTGGGCCTTGGAGCTCGGCGCCGCTCGGGAAATAACCTCAATAAGCCAGGGAAACTAGGAGACATGGCACCAAGGGACTAAACACGTGGAAGGTAAACGCGTACCCTCCAAAATCCACAGGCCATCGCGACTCGCGAGATCCCCACCACGGAGAACCCGCGGACAAGGCAGCGACAATGACACGCACCAGCGTACAGAATCCACACGCCCTATCACACACGAGCACCAACTATATGTGCCCCAGGCGGACTACGCCTCGCTCGCCCGCCAAACTAGGCTCCGGTTACACAGCAGAAAACCTATTACCTGCAAACAACTGTGGGAAATAGAACAGAGAACGCCCTCCGGGCTCCAAGATCGCGACGGCCGAAATCGATGCATTTTTCAACGAGCCCCTCGGACTGGATTCATAGAAGCAATACTCTGATTTCAAATCTCTCTACGCGCTCTTCAAGCTGTCTACTCTGTACGTTGCAGGACGTACTCGCGATTGAATTTCCATACAGTACTTTAGGAACTAGAGTAGAAACCGTTTTTCGATTTCAAGGTCGCGGCAGTTGAAATCAATGCATTTTTTAACGAGTCCCCTTGGATAAGATTTATAGAAATTGTTTAGAATTAAGCTTCGGATCGCGCTTGAATTAGTCAAGAGCTATTCGCGACAAAACTCGGAGGAGAAATTGTATCTTAATCTAAAGTTTATTTTACAATATGTACACTGGTTATTAATTATAAATACCTTTGACCAAAATAAAGCGTCCTTAACTTTAATTAAGCCCCGCACAACTAATTAAGAGTTAGAATACGCAACTTTTTGTAGCGTTTAAGCCTTTCAAGAATTTAAGCAGAGAAGCGATCTACAGTTTAGCCTGTAAGTACTGCAGAGAAGCGCACAGCGATAGGCAGCGAGAGTAGCAACACGTGTAAGAGGCGGAATTTCCAAAGTGAGTGAACGAGGAAACCGCCGTCGGTTTCCGGGAAGCGAGATCGAGTTCCCCTTCCATCGATAGCCGATCGATGGGAGGGAGCGGTGATCGACGCTCCACATGAGCAAACATGCCGTGTCGTGAGTCATAGCCGTCCGGCGCGATCTAGCTCGGGAGATGGCGCTGCGTGGTCGCATTCCCGAACAGAAATAGTACTCAAATTCCAAAGTACAATTCCTAGTACAATGCAGGAACGTAATGGAGGAAATGGAGATCACCAATGGATTCCTTATGTTTTTCTGATGAAAATCATACCAAATGTCATGTAAATCGGACTACTTTTACATAAGGAATACAAATTGCTATCTACTGCCGTGTACACAAGTAGACACCAAAACAGTAAAAAAGTTCACGCATGTGGACAACATCAAATCACATTTCGATCAGAATTCGCGAAAGCGACGCGTCGTACCAAAATTTATTCAACATTGGCTGACCCAATTTGAAATTCTTATTTTGAATGCGTATTCGGAGATAAGAACGGTCCTCGTGCTTCGTCATTCGCCACTGGGCAGGGCACTTGACGCCACTCTACTACGTACCTATGCATTTACTACGGATGAAACACTCTTCGAATAAAAAAAAGTATCTTTATTCGTTGGATAAATTCTCATCGAGTAAATTTCTCTCAACGAATTTATTCGTTGCAAACAAATTTTTCAATTTTATTATTATTTAGATTGTTATTTAATTTTTTTATCAATATTTTCATTTTTAAGTTATTTTTTATGTTTTACATACTACGTAATGAAAGTTACAAACCAAATACAAGAAAAATTTTGAATGTGTACGAAGCTATGATATTTGTCTCCCAAATCCATATACAGGGTGTCCCACCTAAGAATGGACAGCGCGATATCTCCTAAAGTATTGCCGATAAAAATATAAAAAAATAGGGAATTGCATGGTTCGATGGGGCCAATTTAGTAGCGCAAACGAATTTTGTTCTGGATTATTATTTTAAAAGATACGATGGTCAAGTTCGGTTTTTCAAATGGAACTATTTTTTTTGAAAACCTGAGTTGATAGTGCATTCCAAGACAAATTCAATAAGCTTTAATGTATATACTTGATTTCCACTGGTTTTTAAGATATTACGCTTGCAAATTTACTGATTTTCGCTGAAAGAAAACTCTCTGGAATAACAAGGACCGGGGACGGTCTTACTGGCGCCACGGGTGGCACTCCCTGTTGAAATAGATACCTACCTGCCAAAGGTCTACGCCTGGAATGGCAGGCCCTAAGGCTGGACAATTCTTTTCCGTCAGGAATGCTACTTAGGTAGGTACATCTGCGATATCGAGAAGCGCACCGTTACTTTTATTTCGCACTTGCTTCTACGCTCGGATGGCCGGTTCTTTTGGGAGGGATGCAAGTTGGATTGGTTAGGTTAGGAGGAGTGAAAGTTGCTAGACTAAATTTCAACCATAGGGAGCAGATTGTATCAGAACCAATCGGATTTGCATCCCTCACAAACGGCTGCTCTCTTGAAGAAGCCCTCTTCACAGCAATACCTCCTCCCCAATGCCCACCTTCTGTCGCACGGAATACGTCAACGCATGCTTTCGTTTTGATATCGAAGCTCGTGTTTATACTCGAGAAGACCACGCGTCGACAGCGGGCTACCCCTTTTCTTCCTGTGTTTCTCCACGAGGAGTATTGCCGGTGGATTGTAGGAGCGTAGATGTCTGGATGCCAGTTGTTGAATTCAGGAGACGATAGAAACACTTTATTACAAAACACACATGTACTATAATTAAAGTAAATCGTATTCCTCTCGGGCAGGAGTCGCCCGACGCTCGCCAAGGAGATGCGGCCTGGTACCCCGTGGCGAGGGCTGCCCTTCGCAGTGCCTCACCCGATTTTTATGGCCTTTTCCGGAAAAAGGTATCCTGGGCCGAACGTAACGAATTGGGGTTGAGCCCCTGCAGTCGTGAGTGAAATATCCATTACAGCGTATTAAGAAATGCTTTTCTTCATCGTGTCGAAAAGGAAGTGACGCCAATGGATTCCTTATGTTTTTCTGATTAAAATCATACCAAATATCGTGCAAATCGCAAAAGTTGTCCGATTTACACGACATTTGGTATGATTTTCATCAGAAAACACCAAGGAATCCATCGGCGACACTTCCATATCCATACGATAAAGAATAAAGAATTATTTTATTTCCTAAACAGATACAGGGTAATTCTGGAGCAACGCCCGTCAAGGAGATGCGGCCTGGTACTCCGTGGTGATGATAGACCTTCGCAGTGCCTCACCCGATTGTACGGCTTTCGACTCTCGAAGCGGTTCGAGTGCCTATTAAGAAATGAGAAATCTTCAACTCGCGCATTTCTCATCAGATCTTTACGAAAACGAAACCCATCGATTCCTTATGTTTCGCCGATGAAACTGACACCAAGAACGATGTAATTTGCGATTTGTATTCCTTATGTAAAAGTAGTCCGATTTACATGACATTTGGTATGATTCCAATCGGGAGAACGCCAAGAATCCTTTGGTGCCGCTTTCATATCGATACGATAAAGAATAAGGAATTTCTTACTAGGTTGTAATGGATATTTCACATTTTCATCCCATGACTGTGGGACGCCGACCTCAATTCGCTACGGTCGGCCGAGGGTTCATACCTGTTTCAGAAATAAAATAATTATTTATTCTTTATCGTATCGATATGAAAGTGGCACCAATGGATTCCTTATGTTTTTCCAATGACGATCATACTAAATTTCACGTAAAACGGACTATTTTTAACCAAGTCAAGTCACCTTGAAATGATATAAATCGATTTTCCATGGAATTTCCTTCATTATGGCCAGAATTACGTCGTTCTTTGTGTCAGTTTCATCGGCGAAACATAAGGAATTGTAAGAAAATGCTTTCTTATGATGGGCAAACAAATACGCGCAGTGTATACTATCGATATCTCACTATATTCTAATTCACAAAAGTCAGGCGAATCGTACAAAAGAACGCGGAGGGCTTCTGCGGTAGCGACCAGTGTGTTCCGATGACCGTATAAGAGTGGCTGCGTCCTGGCGGCTCGGGCATAGCGTCTCTCCCGTGACACTTCCTTTGGGCCTAGGTTTTCCCCAAGTTCGCGCGGGAGAACGGTCCCGGCCAGTGTATTTAGGCTTCCGGGTGACAGGCCGCGGTTCCGGGGCGCCATTTGAATGGGCATCCATCGGATTTTCTTACAGAATCATCATTTGGCCTCGTTTTTGCAAAGATCTGATGAGAAATGCGGGAGTCGAATATTGCTCAGATCTTAATAGGCACTCGAACCACTTCGATGGTCGAAACCCATAAAAATCGGGTGAGGCACTGCGGGGGGGGGGGTGTCCTCGCCACGGGGTACCAGACCGCATCCTTTGACGGGCGTAGCTCCAGAATCACCCTGTATGAAAAGGTGACAACTTCAGGTCTGGAAGGAATGCAGCTTCAACTATCATAATCTAATCTCCTTCCTACGGCTTGCCTTCACTCACAAAGCATATGTCAGCGCGAGCTTTTGTTTTGATACTTTTATACTCGAGAGATAAGGAATCCGTCTTTAATTTGAAGGGAGGACGATGCAGGCAGAACCACGCGCACTCCACGGTGTACCCCTTTTCTTACTGTCTCTCCACGAGGCGTATTGACGCTGGATAATACTTTTTAATTCCTATATTTGTGGCATCTTTCTCGCGTGCGTCGGGACAAAATCGGACTCAGAGCCAGGCGAAAATTCATTCGCTCTTTACGATCAATAATTTACTATTTCTCCAAGAACGTTTAGATAACATCTGTTTGCCAAATTTGTAAAGGCCAATAAAAAACGTGGTGACATTGTCCAGTCTGAGTTAATCCGTATATTGCTCTGTCGGTGGGTATAGCGTACGATTACTTCGGACCCGTACTATGTACCGTTGTCTACCGCCGACGCGCGGAAAATCCGCTCATAAACCGCGACTCTGGCGAGACACCGCGGCCGATCAGTCCGGTTAGTTTTTGGTAACCAGATGTAGCATCTTCCACCTCTATTTCATCAGGGTGATTTTCCAGCTACACCCGTCACCCCGTAGCGAGGACAGCACCTCGCATTGCCTCATTGAATTTTATGGCTTTCGACCTCCGAAGGGTTTGGAATATCATTAGGAAGTGAGAACTGTTAAGGATTTCAAATGTCTGCATCTTTTCTTCATCGTATCGAAGGGGAAGTGGCGTCAATGGATTCCTGGCGTTCCGTTGATTAAAAGCATACCAAATATCATGCCAATCGGACTATTTTTAACCAAGTCAAGTCAGCTTGAAATGATATAAATCGATTTTCCATGGAAGTTCCTTCATTATGCTCCGAATTACGTCGGTCTTGGTGTCAGTTTCATCGGCGAAACATAAGGAATCGATGTGTGTCGTTTTCGCAAAGATCTGATGAGAAATGCGCGAGTCGACGATTTCTCAATTCTTAATAGGCACTCGAACCCCTTTGAGGGTCGAAAGCCATCAAAATCGGGTCAGGCACTGCGAAGGTCTGTCCTCGCCACGGGGTACCAGGCCGCATCTCCTTGGCGAGCGTCAGGCGACTCCTGCCCGAGAGGAATACGATTTACTTTAATTATAGTACATGTGTGTTTTGTAATAAAGTGTTTCTATCGTCTTATGAATTCAACAACTGGCATCCAGACATCTACGCTCCTACAATCCACCGGCAATACTCCTCGTGGAGAAACACAGGAAGAAAAGGGGTAGCCCGCTGTCGACGCGTGGTCTTCTCGAGTATAAACACGAGCTTCGATATCAAAACGAAAGCATGCGTTGACGTATTCCGTGCGACAGAAGGTGGGCATTGGGGAGGAGGTATTGCTGTGAAGAGGGTTTCTTCAAGAGAGCAGCCGTTTGTGAGGGATGCAAATCCGATTGGTTCTGATACAATCTGCTCCCTATGGTTGAAATTTAGTCTAGCAACTTTCACTCCTCCTAACCTAACCAATCCAACTTGCATCCCTCCCAAAAGAACCTGCCATCGGAGCGTAGAAGCAAGTGCGAAATAAAAGTAACGGTGCGCTTCTCGATACCGCAGATGTACCTACCTAAGTAACATTTCTGACGGAGAAAGAATTGTCCAGCCTTTGGGCCTGCCATTCCTGGCGTAGACCTTTGGCAGGTAGGTATTTGTTTCAACAGGTAAGGCCACCCGTGGCGCCAGCAAGACCGTCCCCGGTCCTTGCTATTCCAGGGAGTTTTCTTCCAGGGAAAATCAGTAAATTTGCAAGCGCAATATCTAAAAAACCAGTGGAAATCAAGTGTATACATTAAAGCTTATTGAATTTGTCTTGGAACGCACTATCAACTCAGGTCTTCAGAAAAAAAATAGTTCCATTTGAAAAACCGAACTTGACCATCGTATCTTCTAAAATAATAATCGAAAACAAAATTCGTTCTCGTTAATAAATTGGCCCCCTCGAACCATGCAATTCCCCATTTTTTTATATTTTTATCGACAATACTTTAGGAGTTATCGCGCTGTCCCGTCTTAGGTGGGAAAACCTGTATGTAAAACGACCGGAACGGTTTTCAGGTATGCGAAACTGATGAAAAAAATTTCCAACAAAACTCAGTCAGTATTCAGTTGACAAGAATTTGCAAAAGTAAAAATTAATAAAAAAAACTTTTTATTCAATAAAAATTAAAAATCACCTAATTTTTTTTAATGGAACTGCATATTTTTGATACACCTATCGATGCATCTTTCTATTCTCTTTAAAAAAAGTATTAGGGCTGGAAGGATTAGTTTACTATTTAGGTGACGTCGGTTCCCACAAAAGTTGTAATTGTTCGGAATAGGGAAGAAAATAATAGTGCTGGTTGCTTTTTCAACTATTTTATCTAAGCCTGTACTGAAAATTTAAAAATCCCGTTTGTAGATTTAAGTAAGTTGTATACATGCCGAGAAATTATCATCACTTTTATCTGCTTGTACTGCCCTCCTTAGTTAAATTGTCCTATCTAGCATTTTTTCATTTTTTGAGATAGGTTGAAATATTTGAAGTTCCACTCGTCGTTTACCTTTTCAGTAAAGTTAGAAGACTTCTACATGCTTTATAAACTTCTTTCCAAATGGTTAAAATATCCTATCTAAAACAATTAATTAATTGGTACGTTAATAATACATTACCTACCGGTATACCTATTACAAAAAATTATATTAGGCTGTTACGAAATAATGACAACATGTTTTAATCAAGGAAAATAAGGACAGTACAAAGTAAATGATAAAACTTCAGTTTTCTCGGTTGTTTCAAAATGCTAGATAGGACATTTTAACTAAAGAGGGCAGTGTAGCTCATAGCAATATACGCACGGGCGTATACATCATTCGAGAGTAGTTCTTGATTTGAACGCTGGTGTGAGAAGAGGACACTAAGATCAGTCACCTTCAATTTATGGGTCGGAAGAACAGTTTCGTTGGGCCGTCCAATTTATTGCAAGTTAAAAGTTAAAAGTAAAAATTAAAAAGCCACTTAAAATTGACAGCGCAGCCATATATATATATATATATAGATATATATATATAGATATATATAATTTAAGTTAGAGTTCTTTTACACTGAATTATTAAAATAATTTTTTAAATTTTAATTTAATATTTATGTTGTAAATGGATGTTTAATATTTATTTTAAAAAATAATTATAATTAAATTTGTTTTTGTATACAACTAAATTAATATTTGTATGGCTGCTATATATAAACTAATCTGCAAAAATGAACAAGGATGCGCACAAATACAAAAAGTATATGTATGGTAACATTAAAAATAAAATACCTTTTACAACATCTAGAAATTAAGACACATTTTTCTAATTGTCGTTTCATTATATATCTGTGTCTGTAAAAATATGAATTATACTGGTTGATTAATATACCCTACGCAAATAAAGATATTGTAAAAAAAGAACAATACTTTGACTACTATGTAACGGACACGTCTCAAAAATGTCCGTTCCAAGATGTCTTAACAGCGTCTGGTACAGACATCCTAAAGACACACGCTACAGACGTCTTAAACACGCCTGCTACATACAGTGACCGAAACAATAATAGGTTCACTATCCGCGTCGGCTGGTTTGCTGTGTTTATTTCTGTTTACATTGTCGGAAGCGTACTGTGTCGCTTGTTATTGTTGCACACGAATGTGCCCTACACACTATGTAAGCAGTCACTCGAATATCACAAGCGTTAGTGTAAAGACGTACTTCTTTAGGAAACATACAGAAAATTATCGTGTATAGGATACGAAATAATCTTAGATTCACGGTGAAATATTTAAAAAATACTTTTGTCAGTGCAATTTTTTGAACATTTTCGTATGGTGAGTACAAAGGTTTATAATCTTCAAACATTTCGAAAAATATTTTATGTTCATTTAATACTTTTAAAGCATAATGGGGCATGGAAAACCGTTAAATGATCGTGAAAAGGGCCAAATTATTGCTTTCCACAATATGGGTCTCTCAAACAGAGAAATTTCAAGGAGGATTGAAAGATCATTAAACGTAGTCAACGATTTTTTACAATTGAAAGAAAAATATGGCACTAAAAAATCTACGGGCCGTCCAAAAAAAATAAGTCAAAGGGAGAAAGGGAAGATTCTTCAAGAAGCACGACAAAATAAACTTAATGCGTCTAAAATAAAAATGAAATTAGACTTGCCAGTTGGTGTTCGAGTTGGTGTACAGCAAGTTTTAAGATCGAATGGAACACTTAAATACAGTAAAAGAGCGAAAAACCCGCCATTAACCAAATTCCACAAAGAAGAACGTCTGAAATTTGCGGAAAATCATATGTCGTGGACTGAAAAATGGAAAACGGTAATATTCTCAGACGAAAAAAAATTCAATTTAGATGGCCCTGATGGGTTCCAATATTATTGGCACGATCTGCGTGACCAAAAGGAAATAAAAAAAACAAGAGTCCATGGAGGAGGGAGTGTTATGATTTGGGCTGCATTCGGGTACAACGGCAAGACCCCGATAATGTGGTTTCCGCCCAAAGCAAATGCCGAAAAATACCAGGAGCTACTGGAATATGTCCTGGATCAGTATGGCGATGAAATTGGTGGGCCTAATTTAATATTTCAGCACGATAATGCAGCAATACATCGTGCAAAAACGATTAAAACTTGGTTTGAGAGGATAATAGTTGAAGTTTTACCTTGGCCATCAAGGAGTCCGGATTTAAATCCTATTGAAATCCTTTGGGGAATCTTAGCAAGGAAGGTATACGCCAGTGGCAAGCAATATTCTAATGTGTCTGAATTAAAAAATGGGATCAGAGAGGCATGGGCTCAAATTAAATCAGAGACATTACAAAAACTAGTTGAGACAATGCCACGTAGAATATTTGAAGTGATTAAAAACAAAGGAGGTCAAACGAAGTATTAAATTATTTTTATCTTTTTATTTATTAAATTTTTATGCAAAACTATATAATGAACCTATGTTTATTTCGCCCATATATTTCAAATTTTGTGATAGAAAATTTGTAACTGAAACTAATAAACATTATGTTGCTCAATTGAACTGTGTATTTTGTTAATTGCATTAGAAAGAATAAATAATAATAAATAAAATCAAAAATACAACATAAAACACATTTTTATGTCAACCAATTAAAGTGAACCTATCATTATTTCGGCCACTGTACGGCTTAAAGACATACGCTACAGACGTCTTAAACACGCCTGCTACAGATCTCATACAGGCGTCCGTAGCAAACGTCTTTCAGACGTTTACTATACGCCTGCTAAGACGTCTATCAGACCTTTGACAGACGTCTAGAGGGCACCTTAGAGACACCGGAGAGACGGCTTCACAACGGCCATGTTACGACTTTGGCCGTTCAGACTTTCAGACCTAAAATGGACATGAATTAGACGTCTCTACGACGAGGTGTGCTATCTGGGTATAATCATCCTTAAAAAATCCGCGTCCAAGGAGCAGAACGCTTTAGCTTTCTGTAGCGACCTCTACGTACGAGACCAACTTCAGCGTGTAGCCACAGCGCCTCTATATCGACACACATGTAGTGTTGCATATTTTAAAATCAGAACGCGGGTTGGTGCCCGTGGAGCGCTGAACCGCTCTGCTCGTCGGAGTACGGGAATTTCAAATAAAACACAATACAAGAAACTATTGCTAAGTTAAACTTTGGAGTTTTATTTGAACTGTGCGGGAAGCTGGTTAAAGACAGAATGAATGTAGCATTTCAAAGTATCCTCCGAGGTCCTCGCTGAAGTCGTTGGCCGAATCCTCCTAGTCCTCCCATAGATCCTCGTAGTCCAATCAGGATGGAGGATGCATAAGATCCAAGCGGCAGGCCGTCCTTCGGATGTCCGTACGCCCCCGCGAATCGGCGTCCATCTTTCCCTCCGTCTTCGGGTGGTGGTGGAAACTTGGTGGAAGCGCGCTTTTCCGTTACACAGCGGGGTGCGCACGTGGGAAGAGAAAGTAGGCTCTACTCCGAGGATCGAGAAAACAACCCTTGAAGGAAATTTATGACTTCCTCAGCGTCGCCAACACTTCTGGAGTCAATCGACACTCCTAAAGACTAACAAAGGACACGGCCTTCTCAAAAGATTACGTGACTTACAAGGAGAGGTTCGCAGGTGTCCGCCTCCAATTGCTTTGAATTTTGGATATGTTTTAGAGGACCGGAAAATAAGATAGACGTGTTTTTTTATAGCAGCCCGTTTTCATATTTTGGGGGTGAAACCAACCCCCAAAGTTATAAGATTTTCAGGTGTTCATCTCCGCTTGCTTTGGTTTGTTACGTATGTGGAATTTTCCCATACGTCGCTCTCAACCGTTTTTCGAGCTCGCGTCTGTGAAGGGAAAACGCCCTAAAATCCTTTCGTTTATCAAACGCCACTAATGGGGGTCATGATCTCGACCATCTGGATCACGACCATGGGAACGGGAGTGACACGACGACGACCCCGAAGGATTTCCTTATATGGAGATTCCTAACGAATCCCCACTCATTTTTGGGACTATATAAACCCTTTGGTTTCAACCCTCGTGGGTTAAAAGCTATAGAGTCACGCGTAGAGTCACGTCGTGTCACGCTCGTACAGAGTTGGTTAAATTCAGTAAGGTCGGGCTAAAGTCGCCGTCAGAATCATAGTTAACCTCATAGAATCCGCGAGTCCGGTTTATATTCTATTTGGCACTTTGAAACAGCCACTCGTACGCCCCGCATCGCCAGTGCGTCAACACCGTGCAACTATTGGTAATTTATACACATTATTTAATTAACTAATCGCGACACTTACATTTGTACAATAACTGATTATTGAATATACGAATGGTGTTCACGTGTAAATCGAGTAGATTCGTTAAATCCATCTTTTACCCAGCGATCCTTATAATATTAGTAGCACTCACCCACCGATACAACTTTACCGCTCGATACATGCAGCAATACATCGTGCAAAAACGATTAAAACTTGGTTTGAGAGGATAATAGTTGAAGTTTTACCTTGGCCATCAAGGAGTCCGGATTTAAATCCTATTGAAATCCTTTGGGGAATCTTAGCAAGGAAGGTATACGCCAGTGGCAAGCAATATTCTAATGTGTCTGAATTAAAAAATGGGATCAGAGAGGCATGGGCTCAAATTAAATCAGAGACATTACAAAAACTAGTTGAGACAATGCCACGTAGAATATTTGAAGTGATTAAAAACAAAGGAGGTCAAACGAAGTATTAAATTATTTTTATCTTTTTATTTATTAAATTTTTATGCAAAACTATATAATGAACCTATGTTTATTTCGCCCATATATTTCAAATTTTGTGATAGAAAATTTGTAACTGAAACTAATAAACATTATGTTGCTCAATTGAACTGTGTATTTTGTTAATTGCATTAGAAAGAATAAATAATAATAAATAAAATCAAAAATACAACATAAAACACATTTTTATGTCAACCAATTAAAGTGAACCTATCATTATTTCGGCCACTGTACGGCTTAAAGACATACGCTACAGACGTCTTAAACACGCCTGCTACAGATCTCATACAGGCGTCCGTAGCAAACGTCTTTCAGACGTTTACTATACGCCTGCTAAGACGTCTATCAGACCTTTGACAGACGTCTAGAGGGCACCTTAGAGACACCGGAGAGACGGCTTCACAACGGCCATGTTACGACTTTGGCCGTTCAGACTTTCAGACCTAAAATGGACATGAATTAGACGTCTCTACGACGAGGTGTGCTATCTGGGTATAATCATCCTTAAAAAATCCGCGTCCAAGGAGCAGAACGCTTTAGCTTTCTGTAGCGACCTCTACGTACGAGACCAACTTCAGCGTGTAGCCACAGCGCCTCTATATCGACACACATGTAGTGTTGCATATTTTAAAATCAGAACGCGGGTTGGTGCCCGTGGAGCGCTGAACCGCTCTGCTCGTCGGAGTACGGGAATTTCAAATAAAACACAATACAAGAAACTATTGCTAAGTTAAACTTTGGAGTTTTATTTGAACTGTGCGGGAAGCTGGTTAAAGACAGAATGAATGTAGCATTTCAAAGTATCCTCCGAGGTCCTCGCTGAAGTCGTTGGCCGAATCCTCCTAGTCCTCCCATAGATCCTCGTAGTCCAATCAGGATGGAGGATGCATAAGATCCAAGCGGCAGGCCGTCCTTCGGATGTCCGTACGCCCCCGCGAATCGGCGTCCATCTTTCCCTCCGTCTTCGGGTGGTGGTGGAAACTTGGTGGAAGCGCGCTTTTCCGTTACACAGCGGGGTGCGCACGTGGGAAGAGAAAGTAGGCTCTACTCCGAGGATCGAGAAAACAACCCTTGAAGGAAATTTATGACTTCCTCAGCGTCGCCAACACTTCTGGAGTCAATCGACACTCCTAAAGACTAACAAAGGACACGGCCTTCTCAAAAGATTACGTGACTTACAAGGAGAGGTTCGCAGGTGTCCGCCTCCAATTGCTTTGAATTTTGGATATGTTTTAGAGGACCGGAAAATAAGATAGACGTGTTTTTTTATAGCAGCCCGTTTTCATATTTTGGGGGTGAAACCAACCCCCAAAGTTATAAGATTTTCAGGTGTTCATCTCCGCTTGCTTTGGTTTGTTACGTATGTGGAATTTTCCCATACGTCGCTCTCAACCGTTTTTCGAGCTCGCGTCTGTGAAGGGAAAACGCCCTAAAATCCTTTCGTTTATCAAACGCCACTAATGGGGGTCATGATCTCGACCATCTGGATCACGACCATGGGAACGGGAGTGACACGACGACGACCCCGAAGGATTTCCTTATATGGAGATTCCTAACGAATCCCCACTCATTTTTGGGACTATATAAACCCTTTGGTTTCAACCCTCGTGGGTTAAAAGCTATAGAGTCACGCGTAGAGTCACGTCGTGTCACGCTCGTACAGAGTTGGTTAAATTCAGTAAGGTCGGGCTAAAGTCGCCGTCAGAATCATAGTTAACCTCATAGAATCCGCGAGTCCGGTTTATATTCTATTTGGCACTTTGAAACAGCCACTCGTACGCCCCGCATCGCCAGTGCGTCAACACCGTGCAACTATTGGTAATTTATACACATTATTTAATTAACTAATCGCGACACTTACATTTGTACAATAACTGATTATTGAATATACGAATGGTGTTCACGTGTAAATCGAGTAGATTCGTTAAATCCATCTTTTACCCAGCGATCCTTATAATATTAGTAGCACTCACCCACCGATACAACTTTACCGCTCGAGTTGTATCAACTTTAATTAAGAGTTACGAGGCATTACTAACATTTCCCGCGACCCCCTGATTTCGTATCAGGTTCGTTCGCAAACCCTTTACCAAAACAAGTCATCTTCTCCAACCCAGTGTCTCCCCGATTTCGCATCGGGTTCGTCCACGAAACCTCACCCCTCCTACGGCTCCCTGATTTCGCATCAGGTTCGTCCGTATCCTACAGCTCCCTGATTTCGCATCAGGTTCGTCTGTAAATCTACCAACTTCCGAACAGCTCCCTGGTTTCGCACCAGGTTCGTCTGTGAATAATCCAACCTCCTAGCAGCTCCCTGGTTTCGCACCAGGTTCGTCTGTGAACTTCATCCTAGTGACTCCCCGATTTCGCATCGGGTTCGTTCACGACGTTTCACCCTCCTGCGGGTCCCTGATTTCGCATCAGGTTCGTCCGCGTGTGACTCCATTCCTAGAGGCTCCCTGATTTCGCATCAGGTTCGTCCTCGCCGTCAATAATCCTAGCGGCTCCCTGATTTCGCATCAGGTTCGTCCGCACCCCTAACTAACAAACTCATAAACCGTATTCCTTGGGAAATATCCTTCTCGCCGGCCTCTCGCGTTGCCGCAGCCCCGGCTCGTAACAGGTTTTTGGATATGTTTTAGAGGACCGAAAAATAAGAAATACGTGTCTTTTTATTTTGGCCTGCTTGAATGTTTAGGGGGTGAAGCCACCCGTCTAATGTTCATACGGGGTACAAAATTGTGTTGAGTAAAACTTCATATAGATTTCATTTGCGTCATAATTTACTGTATGGACGATGTTCTTGTCGTCAGTCACCATTATTGGAGGGTAAACTACCCGTAATCGTTTCAATACGTATTTAAGAGACTTGAAAAGTGTCAAAAATGTCATAAAAAAAACTTAAAAAACCATAAACACAAATTATTTTATGGTGACACATCAGTGGTTTTATGCCCTCTCATTGCTACCGACAACCCCCTGTGAACAACCCCTAGTTAGTCAGCTACATCGGGCTTACAGAATTCAAGCAGACTATTTTGTGAAAATTGACTACAAAATGATGGAGGTAATTTCAATCTTGCTTAATGAGAAAATAGCCCCCAAGTGCACAGTTACATTATTGTAAGCAATGAAGACATTTACTTATTGCATTAATCCTTTTTAACTTAAATTTTTAATCTGAATTTCTTACAAGATATATACAGTTTACGAAACGATCACTTAAAGTATTTGTATATATACTATCGGAGACCTTACGGTTCATATTTGTCACAAAAGTGGTATTCATGAAAAAAATGCTTTAAACAATATGCTTTTTTACACCAGGAGCATCTAACTATCGGTGTTTCATCGCAGAGTTCAGATTTCATTTCCGTGTTCTGTTGAAAGGCAAAGTCTACAGGATTCACAAAATCTCCTAACTTTTGTTCTGTGTATCAACTTTTATACCAAGGATACTGGAATAGATTTATATATCTGGGTGAAGACAATTGGTTGTGTACAAGTGATTGTAATTTAATCACATTATTTCTTAAATGAAGATTAACGTCATAGTTATGCAAAAGTACATCGTCGGAGAAACGCCTAACATAATTCTTCCACACCCTAAATCCATAAACATCTAGAGGTTGGATTTGTCCAGTGGTACCTTTTGGTATCATCTTAATTATAATTTCTTTGCCCACTGGTGTCGCATCACGTACATCTTGTTCACAGTGCCCACTCCAAGAGTCTAGCAACAACACACTTGTTTGTTTTTGTAATTTCTGTATTTCTAATTGAAATCCACTCTGGTCTGAATTATATATATTGTCAGGTCCGATTGTGGCACTCAAAGGCTTTACTTCCTTAACAAAGTCTGTAACTCTGACTTTTAATACTTCATCGTCTTCTATTGTTGTTCGTGTAACAAATTTGGTTATTTTCCGTGAAACAAAGCGATGAGCTTTTTTAAAATTATTTACCCATTTTCTAGAAGCTTTAAAACCCATGTTATCATTACCCTGCTCCTTATATGTCTTCAAAGCCCATCGTCGAATATCTCTGTCATGTAAAATATAACCAGCATCAATAGCTTCCCCCAAATTTTGTATTACATACTCGGAAATTTGTGCTTATCTTTCTCGTTTGGTTCCTCCTACTTCAATTTGATGAGCCCATCGCCGTAATTGCCGATCAGAAGAAACATATTTAAAATTATGTTGAACTGTATTAAGCTTACGCTTTTTTCTTCCACTATTCCAAAATGCAACTACTCACCGCTCATAGTCAACATCAACATTTTTATCACGTTGAGAACAAACTCCTGTATATGTTTCTTCAGACCAATTTTCATCATTATCATCTTCATCAACAGCTTCAATTTCACACTCTTTAAACTGATCCAGAAAGTCCAAAGAAAACTCTTCCGAAACTTCGACTACGTTAAATTCAAATATGCTATCAAGCAACATCTTTTGTATAGATTCTTTTAATTGTACTTCCTCCCTTGTTATAGGAGTTTCCATCAAGTACATACTTTGAAATGTTACTAATAATAAATTGATCATGTTCAGCGGATTAATAATCATTTTTAATCGCGAGAACTGTAGTTGCAAATTCTGTGAACACGCGAAACACTCGGATGTAACTGAAGAACAAACCAGTTTTCGAGAAACAACGTACCGCAATCTTGCAGAAAATATCGCGTAACTCGATACAAGTGCTATTTTTAGCGTCATAACAATAGCGTGGGGAAAAAAATTCAAGTCAAATGCAGCTGACCATACATGTTCCGTATGAAAGAAAACCGCTGCCAATTCATTGGCACTTGGCTTCCTCAATTTTTTTTATTTTTCCAATATTTTAATTTTAGCTTATTGAACTCCCATTGAGGGTATTTGTAATTATAATGACAATTTAGAGCTCCATCTTTATAAAGTACTATTTACCTGAATTTCCTTTATATTCGTTCAAAGCTTACGCTCCTTTTAAATATCTTATATAAGCCCGACGTAGCTGACTAACTAGGGGTTGTTCACAGGGGGTTGTCGGTAGCAATGGGAGGGCATAAAATCACTGAAGTGTCACCATAAAATAATTTGTGTTTATGGTTTTTAAAGTTTTTTTATGACATTTTTGACACTTTTCAAGTCTCTTAAATACGTATTGAAACGATTGCGGGTAGTTTACCCTCCAATAATGGTGACTGACGACAAGAACATCGTCCATACAGTAAATTACGACGTAAATGAAATCTATATGAAGTTTTACTCAACACAATTTTGTACCCCGTATGAACATTAGAGGGGTTGCTTCACCCCCTAAACATTCAAGCAGGCCAAAATAAAAAGACACGTATTTCTTATTTTTCGGTCCTCTAAAATATATCCAAAAACCAAAGCAATCGGAAATGAACACCTGAAAATCTTATAACTTTGGGGGTTGGTTTCACCCCCTAAACATTCAAGCAGGCCAAAATAAAAAGACTCGTATTTCTTATTTTTCGGTCCTCTAAAACATATCCAAAAACCAAAGCAATCGGAGATGAACACCTGAAAATCTTATAACTTTGGGGGGTGGTTTCACCCCCTAAATATGAAAACGGGCCGCTATAAAAAAACACGTATATCTTATTTTTCGGTCCTCTAAAACATATCCAAAATTCAAAGCAATCGGAGGCGGACACCTGGGAACCTCTCCTTGTTAGAAGAAACTCGCGATTCGTTTCGGGGTCTGTTAAGTGGTGTCCTCTTCCTGTTTTCGAGCTCTGCCCAAGATCTTTCCCACGTATGCCACCCGCATCGCAGATCCTTAATAATGGTTTCTCAATCACACACAACATCTACTTTCAAATTTCACTCCTGATTTATCTATCGATTACATACATTTCCGTGGCTACGTTCGCGTGATCACGCAACAGTAGCAAGGTTTTCGTTTTCGGTCTGCGACGCAAATTGAGAGACAACAGGCGAGCTAAGCTGTTTAAAAAAGGGGCAAAGATAGTTGTACGCCGGATTTTATTGTTACGTTTATTTTGTTACAAAATATATCATTACTGTTGCCGTTAAAATTGAGTGGAGTTTATCACCCGCACGCATTTTCTGTTAGCGAAATTTCCCTATAGATCCGCTACAGTTCCACGGGCATCGTCCCGCGCCCGAATTCCCTACGAAGAATCCAGAGGACCCTGTTGTGTATCCGTCAGTTTACCATGAAACAAAAGAGCGCGAAACTTAAATCGAATGTTGTATTCCTGTTACCTTGCCATGATGTGAACGTAGGATTTCATTCGGAGGGAAATTTGAATTAAAGTAAGGGGGGAACTTCGTGAAGTTGTTGGTTTTTCTTATTCCTTTATACTGAAATTATGCAATTAAATATATTCATGGCTAGGTAATCAAACACTCGTTATCATTGTAATTTTTATTAATCATCACTGAATTATGTAAACGCTCATTAGAAACAAATGTAGTTGATTATTTATGTTAACAACCGAAATTGAAGATCATTCATTCCGTTACGAGAGTTAATTCTGAATAGACGTATTTGTTAAATAACACCAATATATATTTGTTCAACCTTGAATATAAAGTTTCTTTTAATTATTCTAATCCCTGAGTCCAAACTTAAACGCATCCTCTGAGCAGAGTGCTTCTGCATTCCACGGGCATCGGCCCCACTCCTTGGAATCGGACGCTAGTTCCCGAAGAATCCTACAACAAATTTGGTGACAGCGGTGGGATGTATTAGAAATTTTGCCGGCTCGAGGTGCATTATCTGGACGATCAAGATTAAATACCGCTTCTCTCCCTCTGAGTTTTCTGCACGGTTTTCCTGCGGGCATGGATGAATGCCGGAGAAGCGTGATTTCAGTGGCCGTGCACGCTTTCCCTGAAATCACAAAATACCAATAAAGAAGTGAACATTGCTGAGTCAAAGAAATAGAAAATTGCTGAAATTGCTGGACTTGAAGAACGAAAGATTGACGGACCTGGAGACTGGCTTTGCTGAAGAAGAGGATCGAAATCCTTGAGGAGGCGAAGGCTGCAGGAGTCAGGAACATCGGCGCCGATGAAGAGGATCGATATCGTCGAGGAGGTGAAGGTTGTTAGAGTCAGGAACGTCGGTGCGGAAGGAGAGGATCGGAATCTTCGAAGAGGAGGATTGCCTGGCCCGAAGAAGGTGGCGTAGAAGAGGGGGACTGAGAAGAAAAGCCTGTATCTACCACTTCCCCTGGTATCGTTGTTATTGCGTTCCTATTAATAAGCGTTTATTATTGTATCAACAAAATATCGCGTAGAATTATTGGGCAAAAGAAATTTAGGAAAAGTCATAGACAGTCTAGTTTGAGTAGTAGTAGAGGTTTTGAAGTGGAGGACGCGTTTGAGGGAACAGCTAGATTGGGAACGATTGCCGGTGCATCCCAACAAGGGCATTCTAGTCCAATTCCAACGTTAAGCCCTCTTTCTACTATCGGGCTAAACAATGAATTAGATTTGATGAATAGAGTTGAAACAAATAACTTAAATAATTCAGAGGAATCTTCATTGAGTTCATTACAAAATGCATATTTGCCACTAAAATTAGCAGTAGATTCAGTCCCTCGGTTTGATGGTAAAATTTGCACTCTCTTTAAGTTCATCAAGCAAAGTCGATTAGCAAATTCACGAGTAAAACCTGCGGATCGGATGAATTTACTTGCGCTGATCCGGAATAAGATCGAGGGGCACGCGAATAAATTAATAAGTAATCGTCGCGAACCTAACACTTTGGAAAAATTAATTAGTTTATTGAAATCAGCGTTTGCACGAGTTTATGATCTTGAACATGCGTACAATGAGTTCAAAACTGTTTGTCAAGCAGGAAATGAACGAGTAGAAAATTAAAGAAAAATTCAACCCCGAGCAGCTGTTAGGTGTTAAGGTTTTGTTAACTCAAGCATCAGTAACAGGGTTCGTAAGGGGATTGCATGACCAGTTCATAAGCTTACTTATAACAAAGGAACAATACAATGATTTGGAACTTGCAATTAATTTGGCATCAAAACTAGAGCAACAAACCGAAGAACGTATGAAACAATCTCAAAACTGTAGGGTAATTACTCAGGATGCTAAAATTTATACGGCTGGTGCACCCGACCAAAAGTGTTATGGTTGTGGTCAAATAGGTCACATTCGTACAGATTGCCCGCAATCTCAGTTAAAAGGTAATAGATTAATGAATCGTGACAGAGTTCAGTGCAATTATTGTGGGAAATCGGGACATGTAACGTCGCAATGTTATAAGAGATTGAATGAAAATACTCATGAAAAGGCAGCAAGGCAGAATTATATGACTGAAGTAGGAAATGGGGGTAATCGGAATTTAAACTCGAGGATGACTCTGCAAAAGAGCATGACACAGAGTCAACCTCCCATTATACACGCTCAACCCACAGGATCTGTTACAAATTTGATATAAAAGAGGTGGCAGCATTACCTGTTATTCCATTTGAACAAGCTTGTTTTGTTAAAGGCTCATGCAATTTCTTAGTTGATACAGGATCACAACTTAATTTGATCAAACAAGGACAATTGATTCCTAGGATAGAAATAAATGATAAAGTGGTTTATAGTCTCACAGGTATTGGCACAGGCATAATTCGTACTTACGGTGAGGTTGTTATTCCAATTTGTGACGTTGGCATTAAATTTCAAATAGTTAAAGATGATTTTCCTATAACGGAGAACGGAATCTTAGGAATGACATTTTTAGAACAGCAGGAAGTAACTTTGAAATTTAGAAAACACTTACCAAACAGTTTATGGTTAGATTGTAAGGAACTTCCCTTTTGTGCTACCTCAGCCACATTAAATTTACCATCTCGTAGCAAAGTTTTGGTAACCATTCCTGTAAAAAACAAGGAAAAGAAAACAGGTTATATAAGGAAGTTAGAAACGGGTCCAGGAGTTTATGTGGGCGAGGCATTAGCGACACAGGAGAATGGATTTGTGAAGATTTTTGCAATAAACACTAATGTCGAGGATATTACACTCACAATTCCTTCGGTTGAGTTAGAGGAATTTCAGGTTAGACCACCTGGTCCTCGTTCAGCACGGGCCGTGAATCCAGATAAGGGACAAACAAGGGCAGACGCTCAGAGGCTCACTCAACTATACAGAATTCTAAATTTGAATGGTCTTAGCGAATCAGAATTAGCTAGTATTCTCGAAATTATAATCGAATTCTCCTACCAGTTTTATTTACCAACGGACAAGTTGGGTTCCACTAACGTTGCAGAGCATACTATAACAACAACCGATGAGATGCCAATAAACACGAAGCAGTATCGTTTCCCATGTATACATAAAGAAGAAATCGAAAAGCAAGTCAAATCTTTGTTAGAAAGTAATGCTATACAATCATCAATATCTCCGTATAATTCACCAGTTTGGATTGTTCCCAAAAAACCTGATTCGACTGGTAAACCACGCTGGCGGATGGTAATAGACTATCGTAAATTGAATGAGAAGACCATAAGTGATGCCTATCCCCTCCCTAATATAATAGACATTTTAGACCAGCTTGGTGGTGCGAAATATTTCAGTACACTCGATTTAGCCTCTGGCTTTCATCAAATTCCAATGGATTCCAAATCAAAATTTAAAACTGCTTTCTCTACTCCGTACGGTCATTACGAGTTTAATAAAATGCCGTTTGGGTTAAAGAACGCCCCGGCCACCTTTCAAAGGATGATGGATTTGGTACTTTCAGGATTACAGGGCATTGAACTTTTTGTATACATGGACGATATTGTTGTGTATGGTAATTCATTGGAAGAGCATTCTCGTAAATTGAGAACACTTCTAGCTCGGTTACGGAATGCTGGGCTAACGTTACAACCGGATAAATGTCACTTCCTTAGGAAAGAAATAGTGTATTTGGGTCATGTAATCACGAAAGAGGGTGTAAAACCAGATCCCGGAAAAATAAAAGCGGTAAAAGAATTTCCTGTACCAAAGACCAAAAAGAGTATAAAACAATTCTTGGGTTTAGTTGGTTATTATAGGCGCTTTATTTCAAACATGGCTAGGATTTCCAAACCGCTCACATAGTTATTAAAGAAGGATATTCCCTTTGTTTGGAGTAAGAGTGCTCAGATTGCTTTTGAGAATCTCCGTGATGCAATATGTACAGAACCGTTACTTCAATTTCCTAACTTCAACCAACCATTCCTAGTCACTACCGACGCTTCAGATTACGCTTTAGGCGCTGTATTAAGTCAGGGAATAATTGGGCAGGATCTTCCTGTTGCTTACGCGTCCAGGACTTTGAATAGCGCTGAAATTAATTATTCAACGTTCGAAAAGGAATTAGTAGCTATTCTGTTTGCTGTTGAACATTTTCGTCCCTATCTATTCGGTCATCAATTTACGCTGGTCACGGATCACCGACCATTAGTATGGCTAAATAACATGAAGGATCCCACATCAAAGTTAATGAGATGGAGAGTCCGATTAAATGATTACGACTTTGATATAGTTTATAAATCAGATAAGGTAAATTCAAACGCCGATGCTTTGTCCCGAAATCCAGTTAAATCTATTCACGCAATCACTCCCGACACACAATCTTTAACAGTGGACTGTACAGAGGCAGGGAATCCTTGTCCGAAGCGTCTGGAAGGGATGTTTGTTGGCGCCGACAAATCACCGCTTACAGGTTCTGGAATGGACAGGGATAGTAAAAGTAACGAGGAATTGGTGGCCGCTGTTTTCCTTACGCGTGAGAAAGCAGAGGTAAAGGAGTGTGAGGTCATGGACAGGCTGGACAATGACAGCGACAGTGACAATGACGAATATTTTACCGCAGACGAAGACGAGACGCCTCTTCTCCCTACGAGAAGTATAGATGGTGAAGGATCGCATGGAGTGGTATGCACTTGCGTTTCGTGTCGAATCGCTAGCCTGTTGAATTACGGAAAGGCCGACTTTGAAGGCACCCCGCTTCAGGAAGCGTTAGAAGCAAACCTTGTGCAAGGGGCCCGAGTTGAAATGGGGGCCAAGGTGCCTGGATGTTTTGTAGCTAGGGCCCAAGGGAAGAAGAGATTGCGATCCTCAGAAGGAATGACCTCAGTAGAATCTGGAAGTGATAGAGTACTGAAACAGTGTAAAATAAGAATACTGGCAACTGACGTAGTGCATGAACAGTCGACTCACCTTCCTGTTTCTCCAATCATTCTTTCAATTAAGGATCATTTGCATATGCGTAGGGATAATTTAGTTCATTTTCTTCCTGCCGATCACTCAGTCACCTTACAAATTAGTAAGGATTTGATTGCAAAAAATAGATTCTCCATTGAGTATCTAAAACAATATAAGTTCAATGTTGGCGAAGCTATAACTTTTCGGAGCGGAAAATACTTTATTTTCCATTTACTATTTAAAGCAAATTCGCGGGAAACCCCTGATATAAAGCATATTAAGTCATCAACAATATCATTAAAGCATCTAATGGACTCTGGGTGAAAAAACGATTAGCGTGTCCAGGGAAAATAATGATTTGGAACCTATCGAGTGGAACCTTGTGGAACGTGCCTTTAGGGAAGTATTTAATGACTCAGGATATCTAATTACTGTTTGTTCAGGCGAGGTGGTGACGCCATCAAAATCTATTAGAAATGAAATCATTAGACAGAATCACGAATCAACCGTGGGTGGTCACCAGGGTATAGTCAAGTTGTACCACCGGTTCAGGCAGGACTTTTATTGGCCTGGAATGGGAAAAGATATTGCAGAATTTGTGCGCACCTGTTCTAGTTGTCAAAGAAATAAAATGCTTTCAGCAAAGACGAAACAGCCAATGCGAATCACAGACACGCCAAAAAAAGCATTCGAGAAGGTGCAAATGGATATAGTTGGACCCCTACCTTTAACAAAGAGAGGAAATAAATATCTTTTAACCCTTCAGGATAATTTGACAAAATACTCTGATGCTATACCTTTATCGGCCATAGACTCAATAACTGTTGCAATAACGCTAGCTGAACAATTTATTAGTAGATTCGGATGCCCAAGAGTGATTCATACAGATCAGGGCAGTCATTTCACAAGTAAAGTAATGAAGCACTTCTGTAGGATATTTAAAATTCAAAAAATAACGTCCACCGCTTTTCATCCGCAGTCTCTGGGTTCTCTGGAACGGGCCCATCGGGTTTTTGTAGATTATCTAAAACACTACTGTCAGAAACAAGATTGGGACGACTGGGTTAGGTTCGGAATCTTTTCATACAATACATCCGTACATGAGGCAACCGGATTCACTCCACATGAGCTAATTTTCGGCAACAAAGCCATTATTCCTACTGAGTTTGCAAAGGAGCAAGTCTCACGAACTTTCATAGACTATTTTGATGACTTATTCAGTAAACTAACTACTACTCAGGCTACTGTTGTTGCAAATTTACAGAAAGCTAAGGAAAGGAGTAAATTATACTATGATAAGAATGCTGATCCAAGAAAACTTGAAGTAGGCGACAATGTTTATTTGTTAAAAAAAACCAAAGGTTTCCATATTCGATTGCCAGTGGCTTGGACCATACAAAATTGTACGCAAATTTAATAACTACACAGTTGAAGTGGCGTTGAATGTCACCAAGTCCAAAATTGTACATGTAAATAAGTTGAAATTAGCTTGTATAAGGGCGGATCTACCTTGAAATTTGTACGTAGCGGAAGAAGCTTCATTATATTGTGTTCTTGTGTAAGATTTGCGTTATTTGTTGAAATGTATCCTTATTCAAATGAGTGTGTTGATTCCTTTTTTTTTTTAAAAAAAAAAAGCTGTTTTAGTGAAAACACCTTTTTCTAATAAGGGGGGAGGTTGTGACCCGCTTTCGGGCGGGTCCGGGGGAACCAGAGGAGAGTTCTTTGCCGGCTCAGTCGAGATGTCCTGGGTTCGTCAAATGAAACGCACACTGCCTACTGGGTATATCACGGTTTATTTGTGCTCGTAACGCGAGTTAAAACTCGCGTCGCAAAGCGGCTTAATTCTAAACGGTCTAAGGCTAATTCTTAACTACTAGGTCCTTTACTTACTAGGCGGCTTAAGGCTAGGCGGCTTAATGCTAGGCGGTTCAACGTTTTACGGCTTAATGCTATCGCGGCGGTTCAACGTTTTACGGCTTAATGCTATCGCGGCGGTTCAACGTTTTACGGCTTAATGCTATCGCGTCGGTTCAGCGGTGAGCGACGGCTCGTAGTGGCGACCGGTCGGCGGTCGCGACGGTACTCGGCGGCACTCGGATGGTGCTCAGCCGCGGGGAAGGGTGTAAGCCTACTGCCGAGCGAGTGAGAACCTCGGCTCTGCACAGTCTGCATGGAAGGCCTTTCGCGCGGTGGGCCAGCTATCATTGACCGCTGGTTGACCACCACGACCGGACGGTCCAGCGCGAATCGTGATTCGGCTGATGTAGCGACCAGGGATCGGGCTACTAGCGGTCAGGCGGTAAGGCACTCGGCGCACTAGAATTCCCAAGGAGGAGGAAAAATATCCAAAAGAGCTTCTCTCGTAATGACTCGGCATGTAAGGCGAAGCCACGGAGCAAGCTGCCCGTCGCTGTTCGCGGCCCCGGTCTTATTCTCCGCGGCGCGAAAAGCTGCCGCGAGAACGTTATCAGTTCCGCGGCCGCCTATCGGCCGCGGTGGAAGTTAGTCTCGCGGTTCGTTGCGCATGGTGGGGCGTGCTCCCGCGTGGCGCGGTGTAACTCGCGAGTCGTGGGTCGGGAGGGAGAAATGCCTACGTGACGTACGTCACAAGGTGTTGTGTATCCGTCAGTTCACCATGAACCAAAAGAGCGCGAAACTTAAATCGAATGTTGTATTTCTGTTACCTTGCCATGATGTGAACGTAGGTTTTCATTCGGAGGGAAATTTGAATTAAAGTAAGGGGGAACTTCGTGAAGTTGTTGGTTTTTCTTATTCCTTTATACTGAAATTATGCAATTAAATATATTCATGGCTAGGTAATCAAACACTCGTTATCATTGTAATTTTTATAAATCATCACTGAATTATATAAACGCTCATTAGAAACAAATGTAGTTGATTATTTATGTTAACAACCGAAATTGAAGATCATTCATTCCGTTGCGAGAGTTAATTCTGAATAGACGTATTTGTTAAATAACACCAATATATATTTGTTCAACCTTGAATATAAAGTTTCTTTTAATTATTCTAATCCCTGAGTCCAAACTTAAACGCATCCTCTGAGCAGAGTGCTTCTGCATTCCACGGGCATCGGCCCCACTCCTTGGAATCGGACGCTAGTTCCCGAAGAATCCTACAACAACACAAACGGCCACGCAACAGTACATACATACGTGTTCCTTGCCGTTTTCGATATGCGCGGACGGTCTGGGCGTAAGCATGATGTAAGGACATAAGGAGTGGTCTTGCGCAACCTTCCAGATTAGCCAATAACGTGCCCTTCCCAAGATCGTCCATATTGGATTGCCAACCAATACAACAGTTGCATTCAAATCTAGTAACGTAACAGTACATACTGTTGCGAGTCTCGTGACGATATGTTTTATTGTAGAGTGAAGTAAGTGCCAAACAGCGCGATATCGAGATTCGATAGACAGCGACGTTTGAAAAGTCGTTTTAAATTTTAAAGTAGCACGCACGACAGAAGACCAAGCACGTTCCGTTAATGTATAATGTTAAAGTACTGCAGGTTCGCTCGCACAGGCTCGCTCATTTTTTGTAAGGCGACTTTACCAATAAAAAATACTTTTTTTTCCAATTATCTTATTAACTTTATTAACAATAACAGTTACGAAGCAAGATCGGGAAATATCTGTGGCCACGCACACATACATCTATTTCAGCACACTGATATAGATCAGGGTTGACTAACTGGCGACTCACGAGTTGCCGGGGGCTCCTCCGTCTTGCGGCCACGCTGAACAGCCCCCTCCATACCTACTAAACATTGACAATCGGCAGTCGAATTTGTCCGTCCCTACACAGACATAAATACATTCGATTGCTACGGCCGGCCACGGCCATACGTTTACATATAATTATAATTAATACGACAATACGAACTGATATATACTTACTTTTACTCGTCTCTGTGAATGTGAACGTGCACATTGAGGCCGTGTCATATTATTGACAAGGGATGGTATATCCACATCAATTTTTGTTATGGCTATCCTTAACAGCGAAGATAATGAATGGTCCACTAATCTTGACCGATATTTACTTTTTATATTTTTGATAACGGAAAACGCACTTTCGCATCTGTATGCAGAACCAAACATTGATGAAATTTTTAAACCCAAATCCACCAATTTCGGATACTTTTCTTCTGATAATAATTAAAAAAACTCCTGTCCATATTCATTTCTGGCGAGTACGAACGGATCTGCTTGCAAATTACACAATTCAACTCGATAACACATTTCTTGGTCTTCGATCTTACATCCTTTTGGATTATTAAAAATTATAAGCTCATTTTTCATTAATGTATCGAAATCTGTAAAGCGCTTTTTAAATTGTTGCTGTATTTTGATTAGTATTGGTACTAATTTCACAAAATTTGCATTTGGGCGTTCACTAGCAATTTCATTGCAGGATGGAAAGTGGTGGAATTCCGACGCTTTTAATTCTAGTATGTACAGTATGTACAATTGGTTTTGAAATCCGTTTATATGCCCAATCATATCAGTTCGTATTGTCGTATTAATTATAATTATATGTAAACGTATGGCCGTGGCCGGCCGTCGCAATCGAATGTATTTATGTCTATGTAGGGACGGACGAATTCAACTGCCGATTGTCAATGTTTAGTAGGTATGGAGGGGGCTGTTCAGCGTGGCCGCAAGGCGGAGGAGCCCCCGGCAACTCGTGAGTAGCCAGTTAGTCGGGGAATATGGAGATCCGTCGATTTTTCGGGCCTTCTTCTAGGTTCAACGCGTTTTAAATTTTAAAGTAGCGCGCACGAAAAAAAAAATAAAAATGTTTTTAATTTAGGAATAAAATTTTTGTGCTTGCACAGATCTTGTAATGGCTCTAATTTTATCACTGGAATTTTTTCTGGTTTTATTTAATTCTTTTAATCTTATGTATGTTCACGTTCTAATAAGGCATAGCAAAACTTCGTTTGGTAAAATAAATTCATTGTTAATTTTTACTTTTAAGAGATGTGCTACTTTTTGAAAAATTAATTCGGCGTCAGACAATGAATCCTTGTGAAATTTATGAAAATAAATATAACTCATTATTAATTAAACTATACCGTATATTTTCATGAGACATAGGCCCCTTTGATTGTAATTTATTTTCTTCATTACTTGGTAGTAATACTTGAGGCAGAGAAGTACATACGGATTCAATTGAAATAATTTTACATTTTTTATTACTTGGGTCACTAGGTTGTGGGTAATCCACTAAGGCTTTTCGCTTATTTCTACAATTACTAAAATAGAAATATCAGTGATTATAAATAAAAATGACTTCTTACTTCCTTAAGTAATAAACAAATTTCACTCTCGAAAAAAACCTTAAAATGTCAAAAGCATGTGTCAAATTTTCTGTAGGAATAGCGGATTTTGATAATTTAAATATATTTGAATCCCCAGGGACAATGAGATGATTTGACTTTTTTTTCAAAACAGGCGTTTGTAAAATGAATGGAGCACACGCGAGTTATTAAAAAATGATTTATTTATTAATAAATACGTATAAATTGAAACAAGAGTTTTTATAAATTACAAATAAAAATTCCCATTCTTGATGTTAAGTTTATCAATTGTACAAGCCTCTATCCACTTGTCAGCAATTTCGGAGTCTTTTGGAAATCTAAAATACTTTATATTTAGACTCTTTGTGGTTCCATTCCAATTTGAACATGATTTAACAGAACAACCAGGCATTTGTTAAATCTTTAAATAGTCAAACAAAAAGGACAAAAGGAACAAAAGGAACTTCGAACAAGAAACTAAACTTTATTAAACTTTATTATATTAAACGAAACAGTGAATACAAGTGAAATTCTCACGAATGATCGCTTTACACAACCAATCTTCCATCCGTTTCCAGGTAAGTATTGATCAATTTATAGTCGTGAAGTATGTTTACCAAAAAGATCTCTAACTATTTTCAAACCTTTGGGGGCTTATTCTAACATCATCTTTACTTTTCTTTCCTATTACATTTGTGTAGTGTTGCGTGGCCGTTTGGATCCCCTGGATCCTTCTTAGGGATTTCGGGCGTGAGACGATGCCCGTGGAACGCTAAAGCGTTCTGCTCCTCGGACCGGGATTTTTAAAGATAATTATAATAATAAAGATGATAATATAATAATAAAACGATTGGAACACAGATAACTTTAACGAAGGAAACGAAACGTTTTGAACACAAAGAAAGTATTTGAAAAGGTTTCAATAAAACGTTCGCTCGCTATTGCTTTCGGGGCTCGAGTCAGCTTTCAATGGCAAACGCTTTTATAACTTTTGTTCTCTACAAAATGTCTTCGTTTCTAAGAGCCAATCGGAAATTTACTAATTAATTATCTAAATTCCTATTCGTTGATCCGATTCGTTTCGGTTACCGATTTTTGCAATAACAAACGTTTAACAACATTGCGCTGGATTTCACACCTAGGAGAAGGGAGGAAGGAGAAGTTCATTTATTCAATCACCCGTTTCCAAGTAAGTATTGATTAATTTATAATCTTGAAGTCCTCTTATTAAAATAAACTTTAACTAGAGACACTGTAATAAGAATCTGGACACGAGTGACAGTCCGCCATGTTTGATCGAAATCCCACGAGAGAGAAAGAGATATTCACCATTTCACTCTTGACCACTCTTAACAACTCTTACGTTTATGGCAGTAACTCTTATAGCGCGAAGTTTGAACAGAAAAGAGTTAAGAATGAATTTTACTACATTATAAATTTGTCTTCGCATTTGATCACCGACGTTGTCACAAACCAGTCGTGTTGCAATAAATTCAGCTTTGTTCAATTCCTAAAACATTTTCGTTCTTTTTCTTGTTCCTAAATAGTTTCAAGTAGTTAAACAATTTAATTCCATTCTGTTTAATAAGTTTTATTGCGTTCTGAGTTAATCATTACAAGACATTTCGTTCATTTAACTTGATTCATACAAAATGTGTATGTATGTACGCATGTACGCATGTACGCATGTACGCATGTACGCATGTACGTATGTATGTATGGATACCTTCTCCATTTCCTCTCTTATCCTTTTTCCCTGATCCCTTATGTTTTAATATATAAAATGAATTTTTAGATTGTAAATTATGAAGATAAATCTGATAAAAATAAAAAATATCAATATGTAAGATCAGAAAAGATTGTTCGAAGATTACAATTGTCATTGTTAAAAATGAAAAAAAAAATGAAATCTCTGAGAAAGACAGTACAGATACTGAAAGATAAAATTAATAATAATAAGTACAAAAAGACATTAACTTCAGTTTTTACGGAAGATCAAATTAAAGCTCTCTTTACAAAAAGTCATAGTGTTCGAAATTGGTCAAATGAGACAATCAAATGCGCTTTGCAACTTACATTTGTTTGTGGAGCTAATGGCTATGAAGAAATCATTCGCCAAGGAATTTTACCCCTGTAAATTTACCCCTGGAATCTCGGATCAAATGTTTCAATTTTTAAAACAAAAAAAATTCATTTCAAGAAGAAACTGATTACGAGTGTGGATTAGTTTTTGATGAAATGACCATCATGCCAAAAAAGAGTTACGATCCTTCAACCGAACGGCTTATCGGTGATATAACATTCCCCAATGAAAATGGTAATGTAACGCATGCCCTAGTTTTTATGCTTGTTGGCATAGCTAGCAGGTGGAAGCATGTCGTGGGATACCATTTCACAGGAAATAGTTTTAATTCTAAAACTTTGAAGGAAATTATTTTTAACATAATCGACAAAACTGAAAACATTGGCTTACATGTCAATTTTATTACGTCTGACAAGGGTTCTGGCAATATTGGACTGCGGAAGTTATTAGGCGTAAGTACTGGGAGATTCAGTAAAATAAAAAATTCTATTGTACACCCGTTTGACTCCAGTCGATGTTTGTACATAATTACTGATCCTCCTCATCTTTTAAAAAATATTAAGCAGGCGTTAATTAGCAATCATATAATCACAATTCCTGACAATATAGTATGTAAATATAATTTACCTTCAAATAAGATAGAATCAAGACATTTCAACGAATTGATGAGTATTCAAGAAAATTACGAATTATTATTAACGCCTAAATTAGAAAGAGATGACATTAATTCCACGAATACTTTCAATAAAATGAAAGTAGGCAAAGCTACAAATTTTTTTCGAATGACGCGAGTAGCTCATTACAGTTATTAGCAAACTTGTAAGAACATACCGGAATATCGTACTACTGCATGGTTTATTACGATTGTTCGTAAATGGTTTTCTATCATGACGTCAAGAACTTGTAAATTAGCACTTGGTATAAAACATTGTTAGAAATGTTACACCCGGTGTATTCGGCCTTGCCATGCGGTGTGGTCAGCAACAGGAGTTGCGATGTGTTTTTGTTTTTGGCTAAGGCGTAGTCACTGACCTTCTTTTCTTTTAACAGACAGACGTTCCGTCTCTGTAAGCACATGGCGTCACGGCGTGCCACGCGTGAATTCTGAAGTTTTCCTTTATTCAACAATACGTTAATAAACATTTATTTCTATTATACCCAACATTTGAGCGTGGCAGGTTGTTTTATTGAATAACCCAACAAACATGCAACTATGTATAATAATAGTATTAGTTTTCTGCATGATGTTATTGATATCTTTACAGAAATAAAAATAAGGAATGGTGAATTTAAATCAGTACAAAGAGGTATAATGATTAGCACCGCATCAGTCAATAATTTAACCGAATATTTAATTAAGACGAGAAAATTTTCATTTATTTTAACTTCTAGATTTAGTCAAGATTGCGTAGAAAATTTATTTTCTCAAATAAGACGAAAGAACGTCATACCTAATCCGTTACAGTTCTGTAATAATTTAAAACTAGTTTCTATAGCTTTGTAAATGAAGCATGTAACTGTGACATCCCACTATTTTTCGCGCGGTATTATTCTCAGAACTCTGTCATAAATCTCAAAACCACTCCACCAAAGTCCCTCAAACTCAACTCTTACCCCCTTTTCCTCAATCGCTGATCACCTTGACGATGTACCTTAGCGGTCCCCATCTCAAGATGGTCGGTACGAAACCTCCTTCGCTTATTCGCCCTACGAGGCACCAATCCCTCCTTCATACTTGAATTTAAACAAGTCCTTCGTCCCAAAAACCTCTTAAATCGAGACCACGTCTCACTCCCCTCTTTACGACTCACCGAGTCCAAGCCATTCTACCCCTTTTCCTATTAAAACTCCCAAAATCCATTCGATGGGTTGAGCATATTATTCCACAGTCATAAAAACCCCGGAAGTATAATTACGACGAATATTTGGTGTACGTGACAGAAAATGCGTCTAATAATAGACGCACCTTTGTAAAAACCCCGGAAGTCCTACTGCGACTTATTCATTAAATAGGTCAAGGCCTGTACCGCGCGTACCCCCGCGACAAACATATAAATACGAGGGGACCGAGGCAAAAGTCCTCTTTCGACAGAAACCATCGACACTCTCTTTCGTTAAGAAATCTTTCATTAAGAAGTTTATTTTATCAGTGTTCATCACCATCATAGATCCTCGTAAGCAATTACAATTACCATTTATATATATATATCTGCATATCACCATCATACATATCATCTTGTCTTATAACTATTCTTTCTAATCATCATATTATTTGTATTACCAACGCTTATTGCATTTCATGATATTTTGTATTATTTCGCTTATTGCTTTATTATAACATTTTGTATTATTTCGCTTATTGCTTTATATCATTTCATTGGCTTATTTCCATATGTTTCATGTTCATATTCTTATATTGACACATTTATATATATGTTATGTGCAAATGCTTAATGTCTAACGCATTCTCATGTTAATATTTCTATAAACATAACCAGTGCATATATTCGGGTTTCAAGCTAATAAACCTCTTTGCTTAAATCACGCTTCGAACTATTGTGTATATTCTTCGGGTACAAAAAACCCCAAAACCAAAACAAATTGCAGCAACAGCTGATCTCGGTTCGCGAACGCGAAAGTGCTTGCAGTGTTTACCAACGTTCTTTTGCACGGGCCGTGTACAGCCGTATGCTTAGACGGATATCGCGGAAGCATTGCGTGTAACTTCTTATGTGAATGCAACGTTAAATCCAATTACCGGGCCAAACCAAAACAAGTGCTCTAACGGGTGTTCCCCGGATACCATTCGCCATTAAACTTCCCTGGTCGATCAGTGTGCTGGATGTAAGATTCGCGCCTGACCCCCTTCCACCCTCAGTGTGAAGGATTAAAGATTCGCGCCTGACTCCTTTTTACCCTCAGTGTGAAGGATTAAAGATTCGCGCCTGACTCCTTCTACCCTCAGTGTGACGGATTTAAGTTTCGCGCCTGACCTCCTTCCACCCTCAGTGTGACGGATGCAAGATTCGCGCCTGACCTCCTTCTACCCTCAGTGTGACGGATTTAAGTTTCGCGCCTGACCTCCTTCCACCCTCAGTGTGACGGATGCAAGATTCGCGCCTGACCTCCTTCTACCCTCAGTGTGACGGATTTAAGATTCGCGCCTAAAAGCTACCAACCCCAGTGTGTAGGATTTCACATTCTCGCCTGACTTTCTCCCCACATAGTCATCGTTCCCTAAAGACCTCCACCCGGGACGTGACATAACCAATGGTAATTATGAAATAGATGACCGGGAATTTTTATCAGGATTTCTTGAATACATATTGGTAGAAAAATTGGAAAAAAGCAAAGCCATAATGCGAAATAATATACCAAGTACAAATACGAATAAAGTATCAGAATTTAATAATAATTTTACTGATATAAAAATGACAACACTTGAATTAAACTCTTTATATAATATTGCTGGATATATTTTAAATTCCATCATGAAGACATGTAAAGTGTGTAATAATTGCTTAAAGTCAATAGGATCAAAGACCCCATTAGAACATTCGTTTACAAGATTTGTGAAATTTAAAGCGTACAACACAAATTCTTTGTACTATGTCAATGTAAATACATTTAAGATATTTTTAAAATTAGAAAAAATATTTTGATATTATTCTAAATATTTCAGTAATTTGAAACATATTAATTTAAGATTATTTTTAATAGAAAAATGTAGAAACATAAATGCAGAACACATATTAAAGTGTCACGATTTGTTTATTAAAGTTATGAAAAGGTTTATAGTTTTTAGATTAAGGATTTTTAATAAGAGAGGTGTAAATAATGTTAACAAAATGTATGGTAGCAAATCTATGGCAATGCATTGCACATTTAAATAAGTATAATAAAAAAACATATATCAAATAGAACACAAGATTTGGTTTTTTACTTTATATCTTCATTATCTTGGTATAATTGACAGATTTAAAAATCAGCGGGAATAGATGAAAAATGGCGGGCCAATCAAAAACCCAAATGCACATTTTCAGATTAATAGATAGCACGGTGAAATAGACAGGTGTTCCGACTCTATACCTTTTTACCCGAGCGATTTTGTGTGCCGATTTCTGTTTAGTTCCCCTGACCGTCGCGAGAGGCGTGGCGACCTACAAGGTGTTACGCTATCGCTTGAACGTGGCTGGGGAATTGTATGTAATCGATATGTAGAGTACGTAGAGCGAGATTTGAAACGGAGGACGATGAAGAGTTCATTGTATATCGCGTAGCGTTTCTCCTTGGTTTTTCCCGTAATAATAATTTTGTACGTGTCCTTACAATGCTAGCAGCTGATGCCTGAACTCAGAAGGCGTACGAAGGCCTGGGACTGCATTCAAAAGCTTTTAAATTACAGTTAGGCCAGGCGAGGATAGTAAATAGCTTAACCTTTTCTTATACATCTGCGTGCCAAATTTCGTCGAGCGGGCAGTTGGCCGTCTCGTAAAAGCACTTAAAATTCCGTTTTACTTTTTCTATTTCCGATGTTCTGTAGGGGTGAAAAAACTCCGGTCGGGAGAGGCTGAAAGTCATAAAGCCATAAATTTTGTCCGAGCGACGTCATCGCGACCATGGGGGTCTCGCTTACCTGTTAGATATGTATATACTGTACGTAGCCTATGTAAACTATGTAATTGAAAGCGTGCCTCCACCACCAGCTGAGGGTGGAGGAAAGTGCGAAGGAAGGGGGCAAGGACGGAGAGGTGGTCAAGGACAACCCACTGACGAAGCTTGAGGGATGTCATCGCCCTGATTGGACAACAAGGATCTATGGGAGGACTCGGAGAATCTTGTCATCGACTTCGTCGGCTAGCTCGGAGCTCTTCCTGCAACGACAATTCACTCTGTCTCTAACCAGTTTCTTGAGCAGTCGAAATACATCCCAAAGTTATACTTGAAATAGTTTCCTTGTCTTGCGTTTTATTTTGAAACACCCGCACTTCGGCGAGCAGAGCGGTTCAGCGCTCCACGGGCACCAACCCGCGCTCAAATCTCAATTTCCCCCCTCAAATACGTAACAAAGGCATATACATATGTATTAATGAGACTGTGGTAGTAGAGACTTTAGTGGTATTACTGGGCTTGCCAGAAACGTGATAGATAGTAAAATATCGACGTAAACGTAAGAATTGTTAAGAGTGGTTAAGAGTGAAATGGTGAATATCTCTTTCTCTCTCGTGGGATTTCGATCAAACATGGCGGACCAATCAAAAAGTGGCCTCCTCGTGTCTAGACCACGGTGAAATAGACAGGTGTTCCGACTCGTGTTCAGAATGTGTGACTTTTTGGTCCTAGTTCTTCTGGCGGCCGGCAGATTTCGTTGATGTCGTAAAGGCATTTACATATATATACAGGCCTGGTGTGGATGGGATCATCACGCGCATGTGTGGCCTGTTGTTTCTGGCAAGCCCAGTAATACCACTAAAGTCTCTACTACTACAGTCTCATTAATACATATGTATATGCCTTGTAGGTCGCCACGCCTCTCGCGACCGTCAGGGGAACTAAACAGAAATCGGCACACAAAATCGCTCGGGTAAAAAGATATAGAGTCGGAACACCTGTCTATTTCACCATGGTCCAGACTCTTATTACAGTCTCTCTATCTTGAACTATTTTCAAACCCCTCGAGCTTGTGCGAACTTCATTTTGTCTCCCTATCCTATTACATTTGTGTGATCCGATTCGAACTTCGCGCTTCTGAAGTTTATACCGCACGCCGCTAGACGGGAGTCGCAACATTTCCCCCCTTATACAAAAGGTGTTTTCCAATGGGAACACCTTTACAATTATACATTTATGTTAAATGGAGCCTGCGCCCCTTATGTAATTAATTTTTAAATTAATTAATTTCTAATATGACAACATGAATAATTACTTATATGTAAATAAACATCTCTCAGTGAAGCATTCCCGAGCCTCCCCTCCTCGCTCCCCCCACGGTAGCCAAGCTAAGTACTCGGTTCACCCGGGTTCCCGCGAAGAGTGCGAGTCGAAGGATGCTACAGGTTGCTTATTTGTTGCAATTGGTTACAATGAGTTACAAGTTTATCTCCGTGGCACAACATCTCCATTTAGTACTGGATGATTAGTATATTGAATCTACATTTTGAACTTACAAGGTTTTGATGCGCGAAAGAATGAAGTAACATAGTCTTAACACATACAGCACACACAAATGACAAAGTGGTATCAACAATGAGACGACAACAAGCTAAACTATAGGGAATCTAATCGTATGCATGCTAGTTTCAACTTGTTTCTTTGAACTATCTTGGTTTTACCGACTCCTGTGGCTATTTCCGCATTTAAATCATCAAACATCTTAACAATTTTGTAAGGTTCCAACCAACTAGAATCGAATTTAGAGGTTTTGGGTTCATTTAATATATATACAGGGTCATCCGTTAAAACTGCAACCTACGCGCGCGCGAACAGGTAAATTTGGCAACACCGCCTCACGGATGCATTCCACTACAACCATGCGCCGATACTTCCGCCATGTATGAGCCAATGATGAAAGTGTAGAGTCTTTTAGGTGCCAGTAGAGAGCGTAGAATGCTTTTGGCTTTCGCCAGAGAATATTAAATTTGACGTAGCAGACGGGCAAAAGAACGGTAGCCATTTTAAGAGTGCAACCGCGCCGATCCCGTTATCTACGTATGCAATGGTCCAGCAGCGATATTAGCCAAGAGTTGGGCAAAATGTAATCTAATTACACCTTACAAATTACGATTAAAATGTAATTGTGTAGTTGATTACACATTATTTCCTGTAATCGTTAATTTAGGTGGTTGACCACACTTTTATTAACTAGATAAATTAACCAATACAGAAAATAATGTGTAATCAACTACACAATTACAGTTTAATCCTAATTTGTAAATTGTAATTAGATTACATTTTGCCCAAATCTGTATTAGACCACCCTGACACGTTAGTGGCCCGGGTTGAAGAATTTGGGGCTGTTTTCACATAACTTTTGAACTACAAAAGATATCGGAATGCATTTTGCGCCATAAAATGGGGACAAATTATCCCCTTCTAATGATGGAAAATTTACCAAATTGTACGTTTGCTTAATTTTTCTTTTTTCAATTTTTTGACCATAATTGTTGCGAAAAGCTTTTGCAAACTGTTTATTTAAATACTTTATATCATGTTCTTTTTAAAATTCATGGCGCCGATAAGTAATAGGCTAGTTGTCCCTGTATCATTACTTTCACAAATTGAGTAATTAAATTTTTATTCAATTATATATTAGTTCTGCTAGTTCCTTTTTCGTGATTTTATCCTTAATGTAGTGCATGCATTACAGATAGAAAGTAAGGGGTAACTACTAATGGGATGTGTCGCTGTTTCTACCAGTCTTTGAATTTTTTCTACAATCTTTTTGTCTGAATGTTTTAGCCCTTTAGCTATTAAACGGCACGCCTGTAGTGGCTTCTTTTTATGTCATCTTTTGGAATGGTACATGAAAATGCGCAAGTTGGATGCGCGTGATTATTATGTGCTCCCCTCCTCAAAGTGACAGAAAATATAACCTATATGCTATAACAGATTTTATAAAGATACAGTTGTGGCGTAATAATAATATTTTGGGAGGATGTTAAGTCATACATAGTTGACAAATGTGGCGTAGAACGAAATAGCCAATAAACATTTATCGTCATGTAGCATATAGGTTATGTTTTCTGTCACTTGGAGGAGCGAATTTTCTGTCCTCGAGGAGCGGATTTTCTGTCCTCGAAGTGACAGAAAACATAACCTATATGCTATAACAGATTTTATAAAGATACAGTTGCGGCGTAATAATAATATTTTGGGAGGATGTTAAGTCATACATAGTTGACAAATGTAGCGTAGAAGAACGAAATAGCCAATATACATTTATCGTCATGTAGCATATAGGTTATATTTTCTGTCACTTCGAAGAGGGGACCACATAATAATCACGCGCATCCAGCCTGCGCATTTTCACTAGCCCGGGCGGCCGCATGAAAGGGTACTTTCCCCAGCCTGCATTAGTGGTAGTTGGAATCATAGATGGGCAAAAAATTATTTTAAATAAAAAATTGGTTTCGAATAAAAGGCAGAAATTTTAATCGAAACTCATCAAATATAAATAACCTGGAGTTATTTATTATTCGAAGCGCCTTAAATAATGTTTTTATTTGACGGGAATTCATCCGAAGCTTCGAATAATGTTCTCCCTTTCATTTATATTCATATCCGAAAGTTATTTCAAGCTTGGCGAGGCTTAAACGCCTTTGATCGAAGCCGTCGGCTCCTCGAGCCGAGCGACATTGTATCGTTCACCCGTCTAATTTGCAGCGCGAGGTTGCTCAGAGATGTGTCATCGATTATGCAGCAACGGAATTTCTTTATTTTTCATCATATCAATATAAAAGTGACAGCAATGGATTCCTTGCATTCTCCCGATTAAATTGACAAAAAAAAATATCAGCCCGATATGTACGCTACTATGGGGTGACTTAAGTTAATATTATCTTTTGAAACGATACGCCACTATGGTGGCTTTCACACGCAGGTGGCGAAAAATGAAGTCAACCCTGTCGTAGCTAAAATTTTTGAAATTGAGACGGGTACAAGACCAGTCGACACATTGTTTTCAAACCTCCTTACAGCAATCTGGGGTGCAAGTGGTAAACCGGCTATGAAAGCGGAGCGCGCGGCTCGCTCACTTGAGACGGGGACCTCCGATTCACTAATAGCTGTTTGCGACGTTAATTTGAAAGAAACCATCCTAGAATTCACCTTATTTTCTAGGTAGCGTTTCTAGGATTGGTTTATATTTATATATGTATGAAAAAGGCATACGACTAATATCGTACAACAACCAGTTGCAACTTCGACTGTTATTCGAATAAGGTACTTCTGGGCTGTTATATCAAAACCATCGTCTATTTTAAATAGAGACACAGAAAATAATTTTATTCAACAATTAATACTTTTATGTTAAAAGTATTAACTAGTTTTACAACATTGGAAGGAAGACTAAACTGTACAAGACTTTCCAGAACATTTTAATTCGAATAAAGGTCGAAACAAATTCGAAACTCTCGTCGGGAATTTGAAGAGAATCTCGAGGTATAGAGATCTCGCCCGTATTTTGCCAGCACGCTACGAAGCTCCGGTTTCCAAGCCCCCCGATGACTGAGTGCTACGAACCATCCGATAGCCCAACTCCCGGTCACGTCGTCGATCATGCGTTCCTAGAGTTCTTAGCTCAACTGTGTCATTGAGAGTTTCTGGGGCCAAATTTATTGTATTACAATATCCTTCCAAAATGCTAATATTAATTAATTAAAACGAGGCATAAATCCTTGGTAACTGTAGTTAACAAAATGCGAGTTCGCAACAGATTTAGCATTTCAAGTTTGACAGTTTTTTCGTCGATATTTTCAACGATGCATCTTTTAATTGAAAATATATGTAGTGCTTGTAGCTGATTTAACTACGCTTCCCGACGACGTACTACTTTTAAAAAATCTCAAATTTAACGGCTAATTGTGATCATGTGTGAAATTGTGAGCGATTTGGGGTGCAATGGCTGATATGTTTATTAAACCAGATATGTTTGTTGAGATGATATGTTTGTTGATCAGAGTTATCCTCGTTAACGTTTTTGGTGGCCCTAAAAAGGGCCGTTGGTTGCTGCTGGCCCTGAAAAAAGGGCCGATGATTAATAATTTAAAAATGTTGCTGGAAGTGGCCACTGTTGTGCCTTAGACAGGCGTGTATCCTCTTCACCTTGTTTTCGAACACTCGATTCAACGTTTCCGGTGTAACGTTGGCGATCGAAGCGGTGATATTGTCCCGCAACTGCTCGATGGTGCCCGGATTAGTGGCGTACACCTTGCCCTTCAAGGTACCCCACAAAAAGAAATCTGGAGGCGTCAGATCTGGCGATCGCAGCGGCCACAAACCCTGAGAAATTACCCGTTCGCCAAAAAATTCCTCCAGCATTGCCATCGTTGACCCTGCTGTTTGTGCTGGTGCCCCGTCCTGTTGGAACCAGCACCGCCTTTCCTCGGGTTCCAACAGGGAAATAAATTGAAACAAAAGGTCTTGATACTTACCTGCCGTTACGGTGGTGTCGAAGAAGAGTGGTCCAACGATTCGCTTACGCGATATTGCACACCAGACACCAATCTTCGCCGAATGAAGAGGCTTTTCCCGGATTTCCCTCGGATTCGCTATGCACCAGCTCCTGCTGTTCTGGTTGTTTACCTGGCCGTCTAGGTAGAACCAGGCTTCGTCGGTGAAAAATAATCTATCTGCAACAGAAACACCCTCTACCTCCAGGAAATTAAGAAACCATTTACAGTACCTGCGCCTTGCCTCATAATCCGGCTCCTTGAGCTCCTGGACCGTCTGATGCCGATAAGGATGCAAATACAGCTGCTGTGTTGCTCGATGAGCGCTTCCATACGACAAATCTCACTGTTGTCGCAGCTTCGCTAATGATGTATGGGGCGCTTCTTCGCTAACTTGCTGCACTTCGCCAGCAACTTGCCAGCTTCTGGTTCATCAGCACAGTTGACTTCCGGTTATTCTTCCTATTCTGCACGCTTCCACCCTCGCGTAGTTTCCGTGACAAACGGCTGATAGTACTCTTATGTGGTACTCGAGAGTCCGGGTATTTATTCTGAAATGCTAATTGGGCTGCCACGTATGATCCCGTGCGCCAATAATTGTGCACGAGACGCGTTCGGTGCTCTACGGAAAACTGCATTCTTACTTAATAGATAGGTATGCACTGCTTTTCTGTAGTACTGAAAAGTACTGATTGTGGTGTTTGCTGTTCAGTGTAACACTGAAGAGTACTGATGCTCTGCGTTGATGCGTCGCTCCACGATGTGCTCTGCTTTTGTGCTGAGTCAGTACTCATTTTCATTTCGCAAAGCCGGCCCTTTTATAGGACTTTGTGCTTCCGCGCCCGAAGCCAACCAAAACGGCAGGTAAGTATCAAGACCTTTTGTTTCAGTTTATTTCCCTGTTGGAACCCGAGGGAAGGGGGTTGCTGGTCCCAACAGGACGGGGCACCAGCACACGCAGCAGGGTCAACGATGGCAATGCTGGAGGAATTTTTTGGCGAACGGGTAATTTCTCAGGGTTTGTGGCCGCCGCGAACGCCAGATCTGACGCCTCCGGATTTCTTTTTGTGGGATACCTTGAAGCGCGAGATGTACGCCACTAATCCGGGCACCATCGAGCAGTTGCGGGACAATATCACCGCTTCGATCGCCAACGTTACACCGGAAACGTTGAATCGGGTGTTCAAAAACAAGGTGAAGAGAATACACGCCTGTTTAAGGCACAACGGTGGCCACTTCCAGCAACATTTTTAAATTATTAATCATCGGCCCTTTTTTCAGGGCCAGCAGCAACCAACGGCCCTTTTTAGGGCCACCAAAAACGTTAACGAGGATAACTCTGATCAACAAACATATCATCTCAACAAACATATCTGGTTTAATAAACATATCAGCCATTGCACCCCAAATCGCTCACAATTTCACACATGATCACCATTAGCCGTTAAATTTGAGATTTTTTTCAAAGTAGTACGTTATCGGGAAGCGTAGTTAAATCAGCTACAAGCACTACATATATTTTCAATTAAAAGATGCATCGTTGAAAACATCGACGAAAAAACGGTCAAACTTGAAATGCTAAATCTGTTGCGAACTCGCATTTTGTTAACTACAGTTACCAAGGATTTATGCCTCGTTTTAATTAATTAATATTAGCATTTTGGAAGGATATTGTAATACAATAAATTTAGCCCCAGCAACTCTCAATGACACAGTTGAGCTAAGAACTTTAGGAACGCGTGATCGACGACGTGACCGGGAGTTGGGCTATTGGGTGGTTCGTAGCACTCAGTCATCGGGGGGCTTGGAAACCGGAGCTTCGTAGCCGGCTGGCAAAATACGGGCGAGATCTCTATACCTCGAGATTTTTTTCAAATTCCTGACGAGAGTTTCGAATTTGTTTCGACCTTTATTCGAATTAAGATGTTCTGGAAAGTCTTGAACAGTTTAGTCTTCCTTCCAATGTTGTAAAACTAGTTAATACTTTTAACATAAAAGTATTAATTGTTGAATAAAATTATTTTCTGTGTCTCTTTTTAAAATAGACGGTGGTTTTGATATAACAGCCCAGAAGTACCTTATTCGAATAACAGTCGAAGTTGCAACTGGTTGTTGTACGATATTAGTCGTATGCCTTTTTCATACATATATAAATATAAACCATTCTTAGAAACACTACCTAGAAAATAAGGTGAATTCTAGGATGGTTTCTTTCAAATTAACGTCGCAAACAGCTATTAGTGAATCGGAGGTCCCCGTCTCAAGTGAGCGAGCCGCGCGCTCCGCTTTTATGGCCGGCTTACCACTCGCACCCCAGATTACTGCAACGAGGTTTGAAAACATTGTGTCGACTGGTCTTGTACCAGCCTCAATTTAAAAAATTTTAGCTACGACAGGGTTTACCGTGGCGCTATACCCCTGTACAAAGAGATTTTTCGCCATCTGCGTGTAAAAGCCACAATAATGGCGTATCGTTCCAAAAAAATACATAACCGGATGTCGGTGTAGGCGTGACGTTAAGCAGCTAAAAGATTAAAACATTCAGACACAAAAATTGTAGGAAAAAATTTAAAGACCGCTACAAACAAAGGCACATTCTCTCAGTTACTCCTTACGTCCGATCTACGCATATCTACATTAGAGGTACAATAAAAAAAAATAAGAAGAACATGAACAACGTATTTGAACAAAAACTGTGGCCACGTGGCAAATCGTGTGTGGCTCATATGTTAAAATTTTCCCCAAATCAATTATGCAAGAATCAGTTCCCACTTCGTCCCTACATTCATGTTATTATTATTTGAAGACGTTCGCGCTGGAACGACCCCCCACGATCGGTGACGTAACGCGTTCTGAACGTGGCCGAACACCGAGCGCGAACGAACAAGGCAACATGTGTCTGCCCGCTACGAAGCCCGAGTGTGACCAAAATTCGACTTTCAAACGGAGGCACACTTCTCAGAGCTGTCAGCGACCACTGGATAGCAGCGATGCCCGAGCTACGAGAATTTTAGGATGGTCTCTTTCAAATTAACGTCGCAAAGAGCTAATTGGGATTTCCCGGCCCAGGTAAGCGAGCTGGGCGCTCCGTTTTTATGGCCGGTTTACCACTCGTACCCCAGATTACAGTAACGAGGTTTGAAAACAATGTGTCGACTGGTGTCGTACCCGTCTCAATTCCAAAAATTTGGCTACGACAGGGTTGGCTTGATTTTTCGCCACCTGCGTGTGAAAGCCACCACAGTGGCGTATCGTTTCAAAAGATGATATTAACGTAAGCCCATAGTGGCGTACATCGGGCTGAAGAATGTGGTTCCAAGTTGGAATACGTTATTGCTACTGCCTCAATTTAGAAAGGACTGTGAGTTAGTCCGTTGTTTGCTTTCACTGCCACAATTAACGATATTTCGTATAAAATTAGTTTGCAGGATTGAAATCCCGTTTCGTTAAAAGTGATCCGATTTAATTTCTTTGGTCAATTTAATCGGGAGAATAGAAGGAATCCATTGCTGTCACTTTCATATTGATATGATGAAAAATAAAGAAATTCCGTTTCTGCATAATCGATGACACATCTCCGAGCAACCTCGCGCTGTAAATTAGACGGGTGAACGATACAATGTCGCTCTGCTCGAGGAGCCGACGGCTTCGATCAAAGGCGCTCAAGGCTCGCCAAGCTTGAAATAATTTTCGGATATGAATATAAATGAAAGGGAGAACATTATTCGAAGCTTCGGATGAATTCCCGTCGAATAAAAATATTATTTACTGCGCTTCGAATAATAAATAACTCCGGGTTATTTATATTTGATGAGTTCCGATTAAAATTTCTGCCTTTTATTCGAAACCAATTTTTATTTAAAATAATTTTTTGCCCATCTCTGATTCCAACTACCACTAATGCAGACTGGGGAAAGTACCCTTCCATGCGGCCGCCCGGTCCAGTGAAAATGCGCAGGCTGGATGCGCGTGATTATTATGTGGTCCCCTCTTCGAAGTGACAGAAAATATAACCTATATGCTACATGACGATAAATGTATATTGGCTATTTCGTTATTCTACGCTACATTTGTCAACTATGTATGACTTAACATCCTCCCAAAATATTATTATTACGCCGCAACTGTATCTTTATAAAATCTGTTATAGCATATAGGTTATATTTTCTGTCACTTTGAGGAGGGTAGCACATAATAATCACGCGCATCCAACTTGCGCATTTTCATGTACCATTCCAAAAGATGACATAAACAGAAGCCACTACAGGCGTGCCGTTTAATAGCTAAAGGGCTAAAACATTCAGACAAAAAGATTGTAGAAAAAATTCAGAGACTGGTAGAAACAGCGACACATCCCATTAGTAGTTACCCCTTACTTTCTATCTGTAGTGCATGCACTACATTAAGGATAAAATCACGAAAAAGGAACCTAGAGCATTATATTCTGAGGCTGCAGAACTAATATATAATTGAATAAAAATTTAATTACTCAATTTGTGAAAGTAATGATACAGGGACAACTAGCCTATTGCTTATCGGCGCTATGAATTTTAAAAAGAACATGATATAAAGTATTTAAATAAACAGTTTGCAAAAGCTTTTCGCAACAATTATGGTCAAAAAATTGAAAAAAGGAAAATTAAGTAAATGTACAATTTGGTAAATTTTCCATCATTAGAAGGGGATAATTTGTCCCCATTTTATGGCGCAAATTGCATTCCGATATCTTTTGTAGTTCAAAAGTTATGTGAAAACAGCTCCAAATTCTTCAACCCGGGCCACTAACGTTTCAGCGTGGTCTAATACAGAGTTGGGCAAAATGTAATCTAATTACAACTTACAAATTAGGATTAAACTGTAATTGTGTAGTTGATTACTGTTGAACAGAGCTTTTACTGGTTATATAAATGATCACGCGTTTTATGTTTGGAATATTGACACGGTGTACTTTATTATTATTACACTGCACGTAATAATGAAATACAAATTCTCTTTGTCTTATCTACTTTAATCGTTGGAACGCAATTATAAATCTTTTCGGGAATCTACTACTCGTACTGTTCGCTTTCGCTTCTAAAACGAGAATGAACCCGAGAGCATGGCTGCCAGCGGAAACTCTTATAATCGTGTACGGTTCTAGAACATTACAATGACTCCCGACACGGCAATATTTGAAATTACTCATTCCAACAATTACACATTATTTTCTGTATTGGTTAATTTATCTAGTTGATAAAAGTGTGGTCAACCACCTACATTAACGATTACAGAAAATAATGTGTAATCAACTACACAATTACATTTTAATCGTAATTTGTAAGGTGTAATTAGATTACATTTTGCCCAACTCTGGGCTAATATCGCTGCTGGACCATTGCATACGTAGATAACGGGATCGGCGCGGTTGCACTCTTAAAATGGCTACCGTTCTTTTGCCCGTCTGCTACGTCAAATTTAATATTCTCTGGCGAAAGCCAAAAGCATCCTACGCTCTCTACTGGCACCTAAAAGACTCTACACTTTCATCATTGGCTCATAGATGGCGGAAGTATCGGCGCATGGTTGTAGTGGAATGCGTCCGTGAGGCGGTGTTGCCAAATTTACCTGTTCGCGCGCGCGTAGGTTGCAGTTTTAACGGATGACCCTGTATATTTTCACCTACAGAGAATTTATAGGAGTTGACCCTTCTGTCGTAATCCAATTTACTCTTCTGTTTTGCCCTTTCCAGATTTGCTGTTGCTACAGCCTGGGTTGTGTTTATTTTCAAAAATGATTCATCCAAATGGTCACAACAAATGTTCGCCGGATTGCTTGGTTAATGAACTCTGAGGGAATAGTCGCCTTTACCCCAAATACAAGCTCGTGTGGAGTGAAATCAGTGGCCTCATTGACTGACGTATTATAAGAAAATATGCCAAAGCGAATACAATCATCCCAGTCGGTCTTAGTACAATAGTGTTTTAGCTAATCCATGAAAACGCGATGCGCCCGTTCGAGAGATCTCAGTGATTGTGGGTGGCACGTGGATGAGGTAATTCTTTGTATTTTAAATATTTTACAGAAGGTTTTCATAATGTTGCTAATGAAATTACTCCCCTGGTCAGTGTGAATTGTTCGAGGACAGCCAAATCTACTCATAAATTGTTCAGCCGGAGCCATAGCCACGGATACAGAGTCAATACTAAGAAGTGGAATCGCGTCTGAATACTTGGTAAGATTGTCTTGGAGAGTTTACAAATACCGATTACCCCTTTTTGTCATTGGTAAAGGTCCTACGATGTCCATCTGTACCTTCTCAAATGCTCTTTTGGGAGTGTCAGTGATTCGCATCAGTTATCTAGTTTTAACGGAAAGGATTTTGTTCCTCTGACAACTTGGGTATGAACGGATGAAATTCTTTATTTCTCCTCCCATGCGCGGCCAGTAGAAAAACTTACGGATACCTTCATGATCCCCGATGACGGATTCGTAAAATTCTTTAATAATAAGGGGTCGTCTAGATGGAAGGGGAATTATAACTTCGCCAGTGCAAACAGTAATTGTATATTCAGAACTAATTAATTCCTCTTTCAAAAGATATTCAATGATGTCCCAACTAATAGGCTCGATATTATTGTCGTATTTGAAGATGCTAACTGTTTTGACATTCAAGGTACCCATAAGGTGTTTGAGGAAGATTACTGAGGATTTAAGATGGACTTAGTTTACTGGTTCTACTGCACGTGATTTTACGAAAAGATGAAAGGTAAGGGGTTTTGTATCAAGGAAAACCATTATTTCTCCGACATTGGGGTTATGTGGTCTAAACTGTTCGAGGGAGAATTTATTATTATCTAAGAAATCCTTAGTGATTTGAGATTGAACTTCGTGATCGAGAGAAAAAAAATTAATGAAGTTATCTATACGCATATAGAGATAATCTTTAGAGTAAATAATATTAGAGGGGAAAGGGTGATGGGTGATTGATGTTAATGAGGCAGTCTGTGTCATTAAGACTCTAAGGTTATTCTGTTTGTTTTAAGTCACTGTTTCCTAAGGTCATTTTAACGGAGGATCGTGTCCCATCATCAACAAACTTAGTCTCAAATAAAGTCCGGCATATTTTAGCCTCTAAATTTGGCTCGTCAGCCCCTAAGGTCGTGAACCTGGACGGGGTGCTTAAAGCATATCCGATGTTCCAGGTCAGACGAGCCTGAGCCCTGAGGTACGTGGGCAGCCCCTAGCGGGTTCTGTGGCGGGGTGCCTTCAAAGTCGGCCTTTCCGATATCCAACAGACAACCGGGTCGGAACACCTCCTCACGACCTCCCAAGAGCGATCCTCCAACCACTACACTTTTAATGGCAGATCTACTCGACCTAGTTTTTCCTATCGTAAAGTGAGCGTCACTGTTATTTGAACCGTCATCAGAGTGATCAATCCCGACTAAGACCTCAGGTCGACCGTTGATTTCTCTCTCGTGGGCAAGGAAAATGGTAGCTATTATCTTTTCATTATCTTCCCATATTCTATTACAGTCTGTACTCTCTACTTTTCAGAATCTGCAAGTGGCAAATCGTTGGCGCCTACGACAACCCTTTGCAGACGCTTAGAAGAAGAGATGTCTGTACAGTCCGTCTTAGTACAGTTAGATGTGCGATTTACGGTTTTTTTAAGTCTGTTTAAAATACTTTACATCTGTGACAAAAGATTTTGAAGGGGTCTTGAATATTCAACCAATTCTGACTCTGACACTATCTTTCTGGAAGTGGTAATAGCAGTTTCGAGATTAGGTAAATTTTTGCTGTATTTCTGTCTATTCAAATAGAATCGCGCGTTTTCATTCCAAAGGCCCTTAATAAAATTAATTATTGCCGTGTTCCTTAATAAATCGTTAACACCAAATACCTGTTCTGGATTATACGCGTCCCTGGCGGTCTTTAATCCACTATTTAGCATTTCATTGACTCGCACTCCGAAAACCTTCACCGTTTCATTTTTATCTTGGTGGAAATTCATTAGTTCAGCATTCAAACTATGAACATTAAATGACTGGGCAAAAATTTTTTTTAAGAAGATCGATTAGTTCGTCCAAAGTCATGGGCTCGCGTCGATTGGATAATGCTAAGTTGGTGTGACCTTCACTTCTTCCCCGAATAAGGAAAAGAAGATTTTCGCGATCACTAGGCTTTACTTTCGAATTAATTAATTTAATGTAAACATTGTTTGATGAACTTGATCAACGAGTCGGATTTTCCATCAAACTTTGGAATTGAATCCCTCACCAATTTTAACGAGAGATAAGATTTAGGAGCAGAATTCGCTAATTCTAATGATTTTTGTTGGGAAACTATACTCGAGCAAGGCGACTCACTATTTAGTTCGGACAAATTAACGACAGGTGGATCCAGTCGTGTCGGCAAAAAGTTTAGTTCGCGCAACTGTGACTCATCACCACGAATTTCTAAATTAGCAGCAACAACCGTGGTTGGACAGAGCAAAGTATCCTCTGACTCAGGCGGATCAACAATAGAGTCACTGATTTGTGTCGGCAAAACACTTAATGTTCGAGATTGTGAGAAAGTAATAGGGCGTTCTATTTGCATCGTTTCAACAGATACATCCCCGTCTTCGAAATCCCATAAGCAACCTGAACGCGGTTGTCGTCCCTTACGTTTTGGTAATTCCTTACTTCTACGCGGCATTTTCACAGTGTAAATACAGAAATCTAATCTTATCAACTAATAACTAACACAACGCGACAATAATTACAGCACACTAATTTAACAATAGAACCATAAATGGGGTATTTTAATTAAACTTATATCTCTCACGCAATTGCAGACGAGTGTTTGATGCCGCCTCCGTAGTCCTGATTTATCTCAGCGAAGAAAGTCCTGTGGCCGAGTGCGTGTGGCTTCGGGGAAAACTGGTACGGTCGTCGGAAGTCACTTCCCTCTGGCATTCACCCGTGCTCCGGGGAAAACAGTGCAAAACTAGTGGTGGAGAAATATCGATAGTCTGCACTATCGATAGTTTTCGATAGTTGGGCCATTAACCATCGATAGTTATCGATAGTGGTGGTATGATGCAATACATTTTGTACTCAGGTAGCACACAGACGTTTATAGACGACCTAAAACCACTGATATATATACTATGGATACGAGATTCCACATAAGCCGGCCATACAGCGGTTGAAGCGAATTGAAAGTGACTTCACATGCCAGCACCGCCACCGTTCGACCGATGTATTAAAGGAAATAGCGCGAAGTTGGAAAAATGTGGTTTATAAAAGACTAAAGAATAGTGTAATATAATATATTATTATATGTATTCGTAAAAATATGGATCCATAATATATTATTATATTATGTACATAATGTAGTATAATCATATAATACGATTTGCTTGTATGATAGTTGAAATTCAGAAAAGTTAATCAGAGCAAATGAAATTCATGAAAATAGTGAAATAAATTTATAAATGTAATATAAAAAACTGAAGTAATGATTGATAAAGTTTTCTTTAATTAAGTTTTTGTTATTGTTGTTCAAATTTCCACAAAATCCGCATTTGCCCATTTTGGAAATTTACTTGCATAAACACCAAGAAACTTTTTATATACTTACTCATCAGCTAAGTACACTTGTTTCGACGTCAATTGGCGTGGCAAATGGTGGCAAAATTAGGCAAAGTAGGGATCCTCTAAGTAAAGTGAGGCCAAGTGTAGAGCACCGCGGGTGATCGCGGGGCAAAGGGAAGCAAAGTACATCGGTCGAACGATGGTGGCGCATCATGTCAAAAACCCTTCAAATCGCTTCAAGCATCTCCAATCCATAGTACAATATATATCAGTGCCTAAAACGGACGTACAGTTGACGTCATAGATAATTATAGATAAGTATCTCTCATAGCCGGAGTGGGACGTTTTACAGCGCCGCTCGCGACGCGGCTCAAAAGTAAAACGAGAGCGGGACATCTCTGTCCATTTGAATATATTAATCACTTAGACGAGACACTCAGTAGCTGACCACTAATGATTGGGACAAGATCACGCATTTTCCCTCTTTTGACAAAAGATAGAAAATGCGTGATCGTATCCCAATCACTAGTGGTCATCCACTGAGTGTCTCGCCTGAAAAAGAACACATAATAATACATTTAATAAAATTGTGTATACGTTATTGGGAAATTTTGTACAAAATTAAACTAGTAAATTGTTAATGTGTAATTTATTACAAGAAACATTTCTACGAAGATCTACAATGTTTAATAATAAATACTAGAATCGATGTTCGGTGCGACAACATAAAGTATAACGCCGAGTTTTTTTTTTGTTTTTTTTTAATGTGGGGAAATCCTCATACGACACCTCAACGGAGAACAGCTCCAGGAGAAGACTGGAGCCGTCGGGGTAGTGTGAGACTTTTACTCACTAAAACCCCACGGCAGAGTTGGGCAAAATGTTATCTAATTACAAATGTTATCTAATTGTGTAATCAATTACACAACTACATTTTAATCGTAATTTGTAATTAGATTACATTTTGCCGAACTCTGCTCCACGACCACATTCGCGCTTTATTGGGGGAGGGGCAGGTAGTTTTACAGAAAATATACAAAAGTCTAGTAGTAAGACTAGGAGAGTTCTAACGCAAATTTGAGTCTCAAGGCCATTTCCCCCACCCCTCCTCCGACCTTGAAACTCAAATTTGAGTTTCAAAAGTCGGCGGAAAATTCCTTCGGGCGGGCGGCGGATGACGTCATACAGATGGCGAAGTGGTGGGGGTATAGCGCGAGAGCAGAAGATATCAATCGATACCGAACCGCATCGAGGAGGAACCGCGGGTGAATTTTGCTGCTACTACTCTGGAGCGTGGTACCCCAACCACAGTCGGTAAGGAAGGAAATATTAATTTAAGATATTAAGAATAATCGAAAAACTGAATCTCGGGCGACGGGGCTCGAACCCAAGACCTCCGCGTTACGAGTCAGCCGCCTAACCAACTCCCCCAACGCCCACTCTCTAACATTAGTCTTTAATGAATGGTACATATACCGAGCGTCACCAAGCATAATCCATTATTTTTTATCGGACGATGTCGGGCAATGTCGGGAAAGATCGACGTTCTTTTCTTATACGAACCACGTCTTCGAGATGGAAAGAGAGAGCAATACTTCGTTATAAATCTAAATTCGGAGGAGGGAGAGAGACAGCACTACATAGCGGTACAATCGCAGATATTCTAAAATTTTTAACCAGCGATCTACCAAACCATTATGTAGCAAACATTCTAAAACTAAACAGTATTCTAAAGCGTTCCGATTTAACGTCGCAGCGTATTGCACGATCTCGCGTAATTCGAATCCTCTGGAGCAGCCGTACGGGATGACGTCATGTGGTGGCGCGAAGAAGGCGCGAATCATAGAAAGAATTATATGGCGTCAGTAGAAAGAATCTTTTCCATATCAACAGACATTCTTTTCCCAACGCAGAGAAATAATAACTTTAATCCCCTCCCACACTGGTCTACCGAACCTTTATGTAGAAAACAGACACATTTTATCCGAACCATTATGTAGCGAGCATTCTAAAGCTAACAGTATTCTAAAGCGTTCCGATTTAACATCGCAACGTATCGCGCGATCACGTGTAATTCGAATCCTCTGAAGCAGCCGTACGGGATGACGTCATGTGGTGGCGCGAAGAAGGCGCGAATCATAGAAAGAATTATATGGCGTCAGCAGAAATTGGTGAGGTGAGAAGGAGGACGACGGATAAGTAAATAGAGAAATAATATGATTAAGAGATTTATTTAAAATTAAAAGAATATAAAAATATAAATAGAAATGTAATATAATTTAACATTTTTTTTCCTACGAGCATTAGCTAGAATATCATTGATGGCACATGCTACCAGTTCGCAATCTATAAGATAATCCTCGTCGTAATATTCGCCATCACGTATGATTTTAGCAGCAGGACGCGTATCTAATGTTTAGCAGGCAGCATCGCTCTGTTACAACACGTTAACAAAAGTTTTAAAGTTTTTCCTCACATCTTCTGCAGTTTGATGCAGCCGCGGATACACATATGTAGCTTATACATGGCTTAAGATTAAATAAAAATGATACTGTATTCAGTTTGAAATACAAAGACTTCTTATGTAGTGTCGTCTTTACAATTGGAGGCGAGAATCATAGAAAGAATTATGCAGAGTCGATAGAAATTGGTGAGGAGTGAAGGAGGCAGACAGACAAGTAAATAGATTGTAATATATGTAAAATGATTATATATTGTTCCATTAATTAAAAAATAGAAATATAAAAAGAAAAAATATAAAAATAGAATATAAATAGTGTCTCGGCAGAACCATCTCTCCCCCCCCCTCTCTCTCTCTCTCTCTCTATCAATCTCTTTCTTTCTACTTCTCTTTCCTTCTCTTTTTCTCTTTTTCTCTTCTTCACATCAATCGCAAGACAACTTGAACATTCTCGAACAGCTGATGGACTTCCTATTTACTTTTCGCGACATCATACATACATACTCTTCCCACAACACCTCGTATAAATTCATACACACTCGCGCTCTCGTGACCAACCCGAGTGCTCAGTTACACAGAACAGTAAATAACTCGACTATATTCGCCGAAACTGTTACGTATCTATTGTATCGCCTCAATTCTTTATCTCTAAATAAATCGCACTATTCTCAACATTTTTTAGTTCTCTCTATACAAATAGGATATCAAAATACAATATAAAAAGAAAAAATATAATAATAATAATAATAATAATAATAATTTAATTTAATTTATTGCCACTTTCGTGTTACAATTTAACGATCAAATAATATTTCCATTTCATTCCCATGATTGTGTCAGTGTAAGTCCCACCCTTCTAATGTATCCTGTTGTCTCTTAACAATTTTTTCTATTTTACAAGTGTTTCCTAATCTGTTCTATGTTATATAATCTTCTTTTATCACTATCTCCCGTAGAATAGCCAAGTTTTTCCCTTCTCCTCTAATTACCTCTGCACAATTCCTGCCACTCTCTCAACTTACTTCACATGTTTCAATCGCGTGTTTCACTGTTTCTTCCTCTTTCTTATATACCCTTTCTTCTTTCATTAGCCAATATTTGCATGTTCTTGTTTCACTACCCTGTATGAATCTTCCTATCCTTTCTAATTCTCCTCTCCTTTTTTCATTTCCCCCCATAAGCATTTCGGCTTACCTCCTGGTTTCCTTGCCACCTCTTTTAATTCTCTTAGGAACTTTGACTCTTTTACTTTCATCTGTCTTTCTTGTTCTTGGATGTGAATTACTTATCTGTTCTAATTTTTAATCCACACTTCTTCCCCATTTAATCTTCTTCTTTTCCATTCTTCGTTTGACCATCCTCTCCCTTCCAAGAATTTGATTCGCATTCTTTCCTTTTTTCGTTACTTCATTTCCTCTTATTAGTCTTCTCCTACATTCATATCGTATCGATCCTTCTTCCGAGTTTATTAGTGTCTCTTCAAACCTCATTACCCTTACTCCCATTTTAATTGCTATGCCATCTCTTCCTGTTTCTTTTAACAGCCAATATGTTGATGTTGATCTCTCCAATTTCATTATCCATCGTATGTATTTCGCCTGCAATTTTTCTATTTCCTCATATCTTCTCCATCCCCATATCGCTGCTCCATACGCCACGGTGTTTCTAACTAGCGCATCAAACAGTTTCATTCTTCTTTCAGTCATCTCTGAATAATCTTTCTCCAATCCCCCCCTACTTCTCCTAGTATCATATTCACTCCCCTAACTACCTTCTTAATATGGTGTTTATCCTCGTTGTTCTCTCCCTCTCGTTCTATAATCTAAATATTTCAGTTCTCTTACTTTTTCTTCTTCATTCCAACGGAATCTTTCCTATTTTCTTCTTCCTCCTGCTTTCCTGCATATCATTATCTTAGACTTTTACACATTTAACTCCAAGCCTTTCTTCTTTATGTATCTCTCGAATCTATTTATCATATTCTTAGGTCTCTGTGCATTATTTACCATTAACACATCACCCGCGTATGAAATTGTTAAAATTTTCCTTCTACCTATTACGACTCCTCCTTCCTGTTCTTTGCTCATTTCTTCTTTCCAGGTCTGCAAATGCGACATTGAAAAGTGTCAAGCTTAACGGGCACCCTTGTCTAACACCCTTTCCTGTTAAAAAAACTTTCCTATCAGTTCCTTCTTCATTCCTAAAGCGCATATAGTTCTGTCGTGCATTTCCTGTATCCGTATTCTTAGTTGTTCGCCTACTCCTTCTTCATAAAGTCTTTTCCAAATTTCTTCCCTTTCCAATCAATCAAATGCTCTCTTCATATCCGTGAAAAACAGATATAGTTTCCCTCTTTCTTTTGAGGTTTCTATATCTATAACCATTTTAACTACCGCTATTGCGTCTACTGTTCCTCTCCTTCTCCTGAATCCCATATGCGTATCGTTTAATATCCCATTGTCCATTTGTTCTTCTAATTTTCTCCTTAGAATTTCCACGCATATCTTATAATCCGTGTCCATCTAAGTTATGCCCCTATAGTTCTTAACCATTCCCCTTTCTCCTTTTTTTTTTTTTTTTTTTTTTTTGAATACAGAACTTACTATTCCTTCTATCCATTCTTCCGGAAAGTCCCCTTTCTTCCATGTTCTGTTTATCACCTTTGTTTGATTACCTATATTTATGAAGATGATTGCGACCTCGATGTTGAATTAAGGTATAATTTAAATGCAGGAGTTTAAATTTTAAGTCTGTTCGACTTTTAATATCTTACATGATTTGAGTTGAAATCGACGTGAACCAGATCGGTTTCTATCTATATTTACCTAATAAATTTTTATACAAAAGGACTTAATTTGTAAATTATTTTTTGCTATATTCAATAGAAATTGGAATTTTATGTTCATTAAGAATAGGTGTTTACCCTGTGATAATTGTTGGTTGGGCTTCAAATTCTAATTATTCAATATTAGGACCGATTGGGTCAATTTCACAGTCAGTTTCTTATGAAGTAAGTTTATTTTTAACAATATTTTCTGTAATTTTATTAATTGAAAATTATTCATTATTGGATTTATATAAATTCCAATATTATATTAAATTTATTTTAATTTTAATTCCAATACTACGACAAGAAAATCGCGGATAGTTCTTTTAAAATCGGAGACCAAGTGCTACTGCACGACAAGACGCGAGCGGTCAAAAACTAACACCTGCGTGGATAGGCTCTAACACGATTCAAAACACGCACGATAATAATAATTACAGTATAGAGGGCGACGAACAATTCGCGTTCAGACAAACATTTCATAGAATAGGGCAGTAATAGGGAAATGGTCACAGTTTTGAAGGAAAGTAACGATACACTAACAATTACATATAAGGATAAGACTAAGAAAGGTAATTTATTGAAAAAGATGGTAAATAAGCGCACAACTAGGCGTCGTCGTCCCAGCCACGTAGGGCGCAGTCGGCCTCCAATAACGACCACAGTCGAGGCCGCGGATCAGGCCCAACGAAGATGTCCCCATGACGTTCTACACAAAAAAAAACAATTGCAAGACTATTACTACACGCACGGAAATAGAAACAATAAGCAGATCTACAATCCCCGATTCAAACCACTTTGAACGTGTACCACTTTCAACATCAAACGTACCACTTTCAACATCAATCGAACATGAATCGAACCACTTTCAATATCAATCGAACCACTTTCAACATCAATCGTACCACTTTGTACGTTTGATGTTGAAAGTGGTACGATTGATGTTGAAAGTGGTTCGATTCATGTTCGTTCGATGCACGATCAAGTGATATGGTTTAGTCAAATTATGAGGCCAAAGAATGAGAGGATGATCTGTGAAGAATTCGAAGCAGATTAGTGCAAGGAGGATGGGGATTGTCAGTGAAGAAGAAGGTGAAGAACGAAGGCATCCTACTTTGCAACGTATGCAACTTTAGGCATGGGTCCTCATGTGATAAATCCCGTTACTGTGGATGGTATAAAGAAGCTTGGTGATACTCGGTTGGTATAATTTCGGGTTTTTCTAAATCATTTTTGTAAGTCTTCTAATTTGTTTGCTAACTTTATTTAATTCTTCGGGGTGTTCGATTATCCTTTTAAGCTTAAAATTTGTGTTTCCGTACGAACTTACAGTAGGCTGTGAAAGTGTGATTTCATCTGATGACAAAAAATTGTGGTCAGGTAAGTAGTACCATGTTCTTTCTATTCCGCATTGTTTTCTAGTTTCTATTGTGAATTTGGTGGTAGTGATTGTACATTTGTTTCTTATTGTTATTATACTGCTAGTTGTATCGGTTTCGGTGCGATATAAATCCATGTGCCTGGTAGTTGTAATTCTATCTGGAATGTGTGATTCAGTGTCATAATTCGCATTTTACATGTGTTTGTTAATTTTGTGTGCAATTGTACTTCGCACGTATGGTATCGCTTTGAACATCGGGTGATTAGAGGTGCAGAGGTACAGATCGTTTATTGTCTTACATTTTGCTAGGCCCTGTTTGCTTAGTTGTATGTAATCTTGCACCAAGGTGTCACGTACCTCGTACGAGTCGAGGGGTTCTATACGCGTAGAACGATTCGTTTATCTTCGTGGGTATCAGGCGTACCTTGCTCAATTAGAATTTTTTCGCGTTTAACAATGAAATATCTAGTACTCCAGTAATTGATTTGGTATCCGAAAATGTGGAGAGCTGGAGGATTTCGATAATGGCGGCTAGTTTTCTAATTTTATTCTAATTGTGAAGTCTAGTCCATTCGAAATATGTTCTAATGCGGAAGTGAGGTACGTTATGATTTGTGCTGGTGGTATTAATCGTAGGTTTAGGACTCCTTTCTTTATATCCATAATGAATTCTAACAAGACTTGCGTGTCGCGCAATAGTGTTTCTGCGAGGCCGTTTATTAGTATGAGGGGTTCGTCTACTGTCTCTCGAAATTTAGTAATGTTGGCTGTCTGTTGGAGTAAGTATTGAATTTGTCACGTCGCGTTTAAGAGTGTGTTATCGTTGTCTCGTATGTCATGTATAGTCTCGTTGAGAAGTTTGGTATTTGCTCAAAGTTTGACAAAATTTTTGTAAGTTGTCGGTACAAGGTTTTTTACATTGCGCAAGTATATCATATAGTGCAGCTTGGAGGTTTGCTTCGCGTCGGTAGATGTAAGATATGTTTACGTGTAATACTAACTTCCAGCTATCTCGATAAATTTGTAAATCGCCTAGGTTTTCGAAGTAAATGTCGGGGTGGTGTTGGAATTCTTTTATAGTGAAATCTATGTCGGGGGTTGTTCCTCCTTCGAGTGGTATCGTCGTTTGTAGGACAAAAATCCTGTAAATTATAATGCCGAGGTGTAGTTGGCGTTTCATAGAGTCTTTTCTCGTGCGCGCGCGCGTGTGTGTGTGTGTGTGATAAATTTTTTGCGAACGTAGTACAGTTTATCTTCTTCGTCCGAGCTTGAGTAGAAGTGAGAAGTTAGGGCAAATGGGTCTCGATTTTCTTAGTCGCTTCTTATTTCGTTGCGATCTCCTGGACAAAGATGTTGTCGGCCATCTTAGACGTGCCCCGAGACATTATGTTTGCTCTAATTGTACGTGCGAGTGATGTTTGTTTGTTTGTTCTTCGTGTGTGTTATTTTATTATCCTATTTATCCGTTTATCCCTCTAGCGTTTCCAGTGCCCCACCCGCCGGGTTGTATCAGCATTGCCTACATGGTGGCAATTAGGGAGTATCGGGTGCACTGGCACCGATTCTTCCAGCATGCAGAATTCTGGGAGGATGACGAAGACTCATGAGGTCTGAGGGTCCTATTTGGTGAGTGTCTTATTGCATCGGGGATTGTAGATCTGCTTATTGTTTCTATTTCCGTGCGTGTAGTAATAGTCTTGCAATTGTTTTTTTTTGTGTAGAACGTCATGGGGACATCTTCGTTGGGCCTGATCCGCGGCCTCGACTGTGGTCGTTATTGGAGGCCGACTGCGCCCTACGTGGCTGGGACGACGACGCCTAGTTGTGCGCTTATTTACCATCTTTTTCAATAAATTACCTTTCTTAGTCTTATCCTTATATGTAATTGTTAGTGTATCGTTACTTTCCTTCAAAACTGTGACCATTTCCCTATTACTGCCCTATTCTATGAAATGTTTGTCTGAACGCGAATTGTTCGTCGCCCTCTATACTGTAATTATTATTATCGTGCGTGTTTTGAATCGTGTTAGAGCCTATCCACGCAGGTGTTAGTTTTTGACCGCTCGCGTCTTGTCGTGCAGTAGCACTTGGTCTCCGATTTTAAAAGAACTATCCGCGATTTTCTTGTCGTAGTATTGGAATTAAAATTAAAATAAATTTAATATAATATTGGAATTTATATAAATCCAATAATGAATAATTTTCAATTAATAAAATTACAGAAAATATTGTTAAAAATAAACTTACTTCATAAGAAACTGACTGTGAAATTGACCCAATCGGTCCTAATATTGAATAATTAGAATTTGAAGCCCAACCAACAATTATCACAGGGTAAACACCTATTCTTAATGAACATAAAATTCCAATTTCTATTGAATATAGCAAAAAATAATTTACAAATTAAGTCCTTTTGTATAAAAATTTATTAGGTAAATATAGATAGAAACCGATCTGGTTCACGTCGATTTCAACTCAAATCATGTAAGATATTAAAAGTCGAACAGACTTAAAATTTAAACTCCTGCATTTAAATTATACCTTAATTCAACATCGAGGTCGCAATCATCTTCATAAATATAGGTAATCAAACAAAGGTGATAAACAGAACATGGAAGAAAGGGGACTTTCCGGAAGAATGGATAGAAGGAATAGTAAGTTCTGTATTCAAAAAAAAAAAAAAAAAAAAAAAAAGGAGAAAGGGGAATGGTTAAGAACTATAGGGGCATAACTTAGATGGACACGGATTATAAGATATGCGTGGAAATTCTAAGGAGAAAATTAGAAGAACAAATGGACAATGGGATATTAAACGATACGCATATGGGATTCAGGAGAAGGAGAGGAACAGTAGACGCAATAGCGGTAGTTAAAATGGTTATAGATATAGAAACCTCAAAAGAAAGAGGGAAACTATATCTGTTTTTCACGGATATGAAGAGAGCATTTGATTGATTGGAAAGGGAAGAAATTTGGAAAAGACTTTATGAAGAAGGAGTAGGCGAACAACTAAGAATACGGATACAGGAAATGCACGACAGAACTATATGCGCTTTAGGAATGAAGAAGGAACTGATAGGAAAGTTTTTTTAACAGGAAAGGGTGTTAGACAAGGGTGCCCGTTAAGCTTGACACTTTTCAATGTCGCATTTGCAGACCTGGAAAGAAGAAATGAGCAAAGAACAGGAAGGAGGAGTCGTAATAGGTAGAAGGAAAATTTTAACAATTTCATACGCGGGTGATGTGTTAATGGTAAATAATGCACAGAGACCTAAGAATATGATAAATAGATTCGAGAGATACATAAAGAAGAAAGGCTTGGAGTTAAATGTGTAAAAGTCTAAGATAATGATATGCAGGAAAGCAGGAGGAAGAAGAAAATAGGAAAGATTCCGTTGGAATGAAGAAGAAAAAGTAAGAGAACTGAAATATTTAGATTATAGAACGAGAGGGAGAGAACAACGAGGATAAACACCATATTAAGAAGGTAGTTAGGGGAGTGAATATGATACTAGGAGAAGTAGGGGGGGATTGGAGAAAGATTATTCAGAGATGACTGAAAGAAGAATGAAACTGTTTGATGCGCTAGTTAGAAACACCGTGGCGTATGGAGCAGCGATATGGGGATGGAGAAGATATGAGGAAATAGAAAAATTGCAGGCGAAATACATACGATGGATAATGAAATTGGAGAGATCAACATCAACATATTGGCTGTTAAAAGAAACAGGAAGAGATGGCATAGCAATTAAAATGGGAGTAAGGGTAATGAGGTTTGAAGAGACACTAATAAACTCGGAAGAAGGATCGATACGATATGAATGTAGGAGAAGACTAATAAGAGGAAATGAAGTAACGAAAAAAGGAAAGAATGCGAATCAAATTCTTGGAAGGGAGAGGATGGTCAAACGAAGAATGGAAAAGAAGAAGATTAAATGGGGAAGAAGTGTGGATTAAAAATTAGAACAGATAAGTAATTCACATCCAAGAACAAGAAAGACAGATGAAAGTAAAAGAGTCAAAGTTCCTAAGAGAATTAAAAGAGGTGGCAAGGAAACCAGGAGGTAAGCCGAAATGCTTATGGGGGGAAATGAAAAAAGGAGAGGAGAATTAGAAAGGATAGGAAGATTCATACAGGGTAGTGAAACAAGAACATGCAAATATTGGCTAATGAAAGAAGAAAGGGTATATAAGAAAGAGGAAGAAACAGTGAAACACGCGATTGAAACATGTGAAGTAAGTTGAGAGAGTGGCAGGAATTGTGCAGAGGTAATTAGAGGAGAAGGGAAAAACTTGGCTATTCTACGGGAGATAGTGATAAAAGAAGATTATATAACATAGAACAGATTAGGAAACACTTGTAAAATAGAAAAAATTGTTAAGAGACAACAGGATACATTAGAAGGGTGGGACTTACACTGACACAATCATGGGAATGAAATGGAAATATTATTTGATCGTTAAATTGTAACACGAAAGTGGCAATAAATTAAATTAAATTATTATTATTATTATTATTATTATTATATTTTTTCTTTTTATATTGTATTTTGATATCCTATTTGTATAGAGAGAACTAAAAACTGTTGAGAATAGTGCGATTTATTTAGAGATAAAGAATTGAGGCGATACAATAGATACGTAACAGTTTCGGCGAATATAGTCGAGTTATTTACTGTTCTGTGTAACTGAGCACTCGGGTTGGTCACGAGAGCGCGAGTGTGTATGAATTTATACGAGGTGTTGTGGGAAGAGTATGTATGTATGATGTCGCGAAAAGTAAATAGGAAGTCCATCAGCTGTTCGAGAATGTTCAAGTTGTCTTGCGATTGATGTGAAGAAGAGAAAAAGAGAAAAAGAGAAGGAAAGAGAAGTAGAAAGAAAGAGATTGATAGAGAGAGAGAGAGAGAGGGGGGGGGGGGAGAGATGGTTCTGCCGAGACACTATTTATATTCTATTTTTATATTTTTTCTTTTTATATTTCTATTTTTTAATTAATGGAACAATATATAATCATTTTACATATATTACAATCTATTTACTTGTCTGTCTGCCTCCTTCACTCCTCACCAATTTCTATCGACTCTGCATAATTCTTTCTATGATTCTCGCCTCCAATTGTAAAGACGACACTACATAAGAAGTCTTTGTATTTCAAACTGAATACAGTATCATTTTTATTTAATCTTAAGCCATGTATAAGCTACATATGTGTATCCGCGGCTGCATCAAACTGCAGAAGATGTGAGGAAAAACTTTAAAACTTTTGTTAACGTGTTGTAACAGAGCGATGCTGCCTGCTAAACATTAGATACGCGTCCTGCTGCTAAAATCATACGTGATGGCGAATATTACGACGAGGATTATCTTATAGATTGCGAACTGGTAGCATGTGCCATCAATGATATTCTAGCTAATGCTCGTAGGAAAAAAAATGTTAAATTATATTACATTTCTATTTATATTTTTATATTCTTTTAATTTTAAATAAATCTCTTAATCATATTATTTCTCTATTTACTTATCCGTCGTCCTCCTTCTCACCTCACCAATTTCTGCTGACGCCATATAATTCTTTCTATGATTCGCGCCTTCTTCGCGCCACCACATGACGTCATCCCGTACGGCTGCTTCAGAGGATTCGAATTACGCGAGATCGTGCAATACGCTGCGACGTTAAATCGGAACGCTTTAGAATACTGTTTAGTTTTAGAATGTTTGCTACATAATGGTTTGGTAGATCGCTGGTTAAAAATTTTAGAATATCTGCGATTGTACCGCTATGTAGTGCTGTCTCTCTCCCTCCTCCGAATTTAGATTTATAACGAAGTATTGCTCTCTCTTTCCATCTCGAAGACGTGGTTCGTAAAAGAAAAGAACGTCGATCTTTCCCGACATTGCCCGACATCGTCCGATAAAAAATAATGGATTATGCTTGGTGACGCTCGGTATATGTACCATTCATTAAAGACTAATGTTAGAGAGTGGGCGTTGGGGGAGTTGGTTAGGCGGCTGACTCGTAACGCGGAGGTCTTGGGTTCGAGCCCCGTCGCCCGAGATTCAGTTTTTTCGATTATTCTTAATATCTTAAATTAATATTTCCTTCCTTACCGACTGTGGTTGGGGTACCACGCTCCAGAGTAGTAGCAGCAAAATTCACCCGCGGTTCCTCCTCGATGCGGTTCGGTATCGATTGATATCTTCTGCTCTCGCGCTATACCCCCACCACTTCGCCATCTGTATGACGTCATCCGCCGCCCGCCCGAAGGAATTTTCCGCCGACGTTTGAAACTCAAATTTGAGTTTCAAGGTCGGAGGAGGGGTGGGGGAAATGGCATTGAAACTCAAATTTGCGTTAGAACTCTCCTAGTCTTACTACTAAGTCTTATGTCCTAATAATAATTAAATACTTAAATCTAATGGTCTAATTAATGCGTTCTCGCCTTCCCGAAGAACATGAACGAGAATGATAACAATACAAAAATCGAAAATTATCAGGTTGTTCGGAAAGTTCGTAGCGATTTTGACGACTGTTAAACACATACACAACACAACAACTTTCTTACAAATAACGCCGAACATTTCTACGCCATTTGAAAGAAATGGGCTATTTCAAAGAAAAACATGAAAACTTGTTGAGTTCTATATATGTTTAACAGCCGTTAGAAACGCTACGAATTTTCCGAACAACTCAAGCACATCATTTCTTTGCACACTTTTTTGAATACGTTGCTCGAGCCAATTCGTGTATACAATCGTTTGGCAATCCGGAGCGCTTTTCTAATAGTATAAGATTAATATTTTTTGTATAATTAAGAATAAAAAATGTAACAAATTTTGTTATAAATATATCATATAAATTATGTTTCTTGCAACTCCGCAACGTATTTGGCAAATGCCTCTTGGAAGCTATATCTAAACGTGCTGTTATGCGATCAAATGTGATAAATTTGGAAATAAAAAAACTATTCAAATGGACAAGCTGTGAAAACATATTATTAAAAGTAGTATGGGGCCGAAGTAATAGATTCTGTCTGTATTCCATAATACTTATGCGGTGATTGCGCCTTTTAACACCTTTCCTTCCGGTGCTTCGATCGACGAACTATTGACACTATCAAACAGTTGATCAAAGAATATCAAATAATCTGCCGTGTCTTCTGCGGTAGGCGCCATAATGTTTTCTCGTCCTGAAAATGGAATATACAGCTGTATATATTATCTTGTAGATAAAACTTCACTTACAAATATACAAACAAACATACACATACCCTGCTTTATAACAAATCGTATAGCTGAGGAAACTCTGTAGGACAGAACCTGTGCAGCTATGCTCACTTTCATTTTACGCATTTTATTTGCTAAAACGTGGGAGTCAGTCAACTTGTAGCACATTCGTGACGTGGCGTCGCCCTGGTCCATTTGATATAGCTGGACAATGTCCGCCCATGAACCGATCTGGTCTTTCCGTTTCCAGGAAAACTTCACCCGCTTATCCAGGAAGTTGTTTCGAATACCCTTTAATAGGTGAGGTGGATCAAAAAGTGGGATAATTATCTTCCCATCCACCTCAAATCCAACGTGTCTCTTCTTAGATCGTTTGCGAATGTAATCGGCGTCAGTGTCCCTAATTAGCGTATTGATAGCCGCTACATTCGCTGCATGCTGGTCGCACACAGTCGCAACTACACTCAGTCCAACGTTGTGTAGTGAATTGACAATGAATTTAATATTTCTAATGATATGGATCGAAGTCATCGCGCCGCATGTGAAGAAATAAGCTATCGGTTGTTTCCAATTAATGTGAACACCGCAAACCATAAAAACCATGGCATGGTCAGCAAATTCGAGTTTATTACCTTCCCCACAGTTGAGAAACCCCTCAACAGAATCTGTCGTCGAATTGTATGACAAAGACGGCTGTAATGCCATCTCGTCAAACATTAGCGTACAGATTCTATGAAGTGGGTTTTTCATTTTCATTGCTGCGCATCTTAAGCTGTCGAGGATGCGGTTATTTATTCCACATTGGAATGGAACGTTGTTCAAAACTTTCAGTAATGTGCGTCGAGAAGGTAAAGCAAAAACTTGCTGCAATAATCTATATCCTGTAGGACTCTGTTTTAATAATGCAAATGCAAAAATTTTATCCTGTAAAGTGAATCTACGTCCTTGTTTTGTAAACGCATTTGGCTAATAAAAAAAGCGCGGAAGTCGCGTTCATTTTCGTTGACGAAAATTCTTGGGATATCGCGTATTTTTCGATTTTTAAAATTCTACTTTTGTAAGCTAAATTTTTAGATTCGAGACGTTTCACAACTCTACGCAAATTCACTGCAATTCTGTACATCTTATACGCTGAAGGACTCAATGCAGTTGAACTATGAACGCCAACTGACCTTAATAAATTAAGGTTTCTTTTACGACCTAAAAGAAAAGGTACAAGTTAAAACGAGGCCTTATTTCACACGGAATAGTGGAAGATGTTTGAAAGAAAAGAACATACCTGGTTTTCCAGAATACTTAACAAGGCTTCTTGGTGTCCCTGGCAGTGGGTCCATGACACTTTCTGCAATGCTGTGCATCCGGGTTTTTTAGAAAGCATAAAATTTTAATTTGGCAATATATTTGCATGTAAATTGTGTGACTATTTACTTTTTCAAAAATTAAACACAATATACCTGGTTCCTCAGGATATTGTACAAAGCTGCTTGATGTCCCTGGCAGTGGATCCATGGCACTCTCTCCAATGCTGTGTATCAGGGTTTCTGGAAAGCATAAAATTTTAATTTGGCAATATATTTGCATGTAAATTGTGTAACTGTTTACTTTTTCAAAAATTAAACACAATATACCTGGTTACTCAGGATATTGTACAAAGCTGCTTGATGTCCCTGGCAGTGGGTCCATGGCACTCTCTCCAATGCTGTGCATCAGGGTTTCTGGAAAGCATAAAATTTTAATTTAGAAATATATTTGAAACAAGAATTATTTATATATTCTTGTTCAACCAAACCTGACAATTGTAATGTTGGGTAAGCATTATATTTTAATGTTGACCTATTCCGAACATTTGGAAATCTTGAATCGGCCGCAAAGTGTATATCGCATACGCGATAGTTTGGCCTCTTCACTGGATCAACCTCAATTAAATCCTCCCTGGATATCGCAGCACACCATTTTTTCCGGATCTGAAATTAGTTAATCTATATCTATATCTATATCTATACTTCTATATCTATATCTATATCTATATCTATATCTATATCTATACTTCTATATCTATATCTATATCTATATCTATATCTATATCTATATCTATATCTATATCTATATATATATATATCTATTCTCGGGATCATTTTAGAAGGAACCCACTGACAGACAAGATCAGATCTGTTCTGCGCATGTTGGCGCTCATTGGTGCCGAAACAAGCTACTATTGGCTATATCCCAAACAAACTCTCCCTCGGAGCCAATGAGCTCATTCTACATGCGCGAAATGGGTTCCTTTTAAAATGACCGGGAGAATATATCTATACTATTATATAAAAGTGAAGTTGCATACTTTGAAATGCGGTTTCTCAGTAAATATGAACTGTGGCCACAAGTGTATTACATCACTTTGTTCGTCTTGGCGAGAAGAAGGTTCTAACGTTTTGATTTTTTTAAAATAATGATTTATAAATAATAGTAGTTCGCGACGCGACCGCCAGGCGGCGAGCGGGCGAACGCTTCTCGCTTGCGAAACAGCACCGCGGCGGGAATAAGTTGCCAAGGGCTCTATCATTCAGGGCTCTCGAGTAATGCTCGCATTTACCCGCATTTAATTGCAGTATCCATATTTTGTATACTCTAACCGACTAAAAAGGTTTCATAGGTCTTATCTTAGAAAGTGGCTGAAGGATAAAGACCAGTAAATATATATAAAAGAACTAAGCGAACCGTAGCGAAGCACGGGTACTTAGCTAGTACATTATATTTCTCGTTAATTTGATCGTGTTCGGGGGAAAAAGGAGGGAAAAAGCGGATCTTACCTCCTTATCCTTTGGTAGAACATATAACTTCGTATTTCTAGAACAATTTTTGCAATTAGGAATACAGCACTTCATTTTTACTAAATTGTTTTTTCTTCTAAGTAGAAATTAATACGATATACGCGATCGTCACAACGCACTATAGCCCAACGCTTGGCGTTAAAACGTCCAAAGCTTCGCGTTTCTACGCTTCGCAGGCACACGAAGGGAAATCACGGCACACGCAAACAATACCTATGACGCGTGTTTCACGTCACCACGCGGGACGAATCTTATTGTCGTGAATTGCACGCGTTGATCGAGTCTCAGAAACACACAAAACGTTAGTTATTTAAACATGCAAAACGTGGTCTTCCGCACGTGGTTAGCCGATTCTCAGACCCCGAAACAGAAGAGAATCAAAATCAAAAGACGCGCTTCAGTAGGGGGAGTCCAAGCGCGGGACACGATCGCGTGACCAAAGCTTAACTCTTACCTCAGATTTTCTATTAAGATATCAGGCCGTGGTTGACGTCTTTGAGACGTCTGTGCTATTTGGGTATATAACCTGAATCCTGATATTACCACAGAGGAGGTATAGAATACCTCCATACAACCTCCCATAACCTTCATACCTTGTCAGTGATATTTCATGGTATTATTCTGTATTAGGAATAAAATACATTTATAATTGAAAAGTAAAGTATAGTTATTTTAATTTTATACATTATCAGCATTTACCACCCATGCATTCTTGTTTAGAAATACTAGTATATCTACATTCTTTGGTTTTAATCGTGTTCTGCGATCAGTTATAATTTGCCCTACAGTACTAAAGTTTCTTTCGCTGTCAGTAGACGACCCTGGAATACACATATACTTAAATACTAATTTGCATAAATAATTTGTTTCAGTTTTCTTGTCCAGTAGTTTCCACAAATGTAAAACATCAGTATTTTCTGCGACATTTGGTTTTTCCAAATATTGCCTTTTTATTATAATGGCATCTGCAGCTGTGCGTCGACTCTTTTCTTGGATTCTTTGTTCAACAAATGCAAATAATGACTTTTTACGTGGTAGACAGTCACTTTCTGGATCTTCTATATTCTTAGTTTGTACGTTTATGCAGGTGTGATGTCCCACTATTTTTCGCGCGGTATTATTCTAAAGTCTCCCTCATAAATCGCTCTACAACTCCATCAAAATCCCTCAACTCAAGTCTTACTCCTTTTTCCCCAATCACTGATCACCTTGACGATGTACCTTAGCGGTCCCCATCTCAAGATGGTCAATTACAAACTCCTTCACCTATTCGCCCTACGAGGCGCGAAATCCTCCCTCATATCTGAATTCAAACAAGTCCCTCGTCCCAAAACCTCTTAATTCGAGACCACGTCTCACCCCCTCTTTACGACTCACCGAGTCAAAGTCAATCTCACCCCTTTCCCATTAAAACACCCAAAATCCATCCAATGGGTTGAGTATTCCCTTATCAATAGCCTAAATAAAATCCTGGAAGCCTTATTGCGACGCATATTTCATACATGAGTCATAAACACGTCTAATTATAGACGCTTATTTCATTTTATAAAAACCCCGGAAGTCCTATTGCGACGCATAATTCGTAAATAGGTCAAGGTGCATACCGCGCAACACCCCTCACACCTGACATTGTTGTAAACCATATGAATACGAGGGTTCGAGAGGCCGCATCCTCTTCTACGGAATCTCTGCTACAGAAACTCTCCCGCGAAGAATTACGTTTATTTCTACAGTGTATATTACTATAACTAAATTCAGTGTACTACGGCAACCACCGTAAGCAATTACTATTAACTACCATTATACGGCATATCATCTTCATACATCTAAATCATTTTGTATTAATAACGCTTATTGCATTTATCATTTTGTTTTCTATTAACAACGCTTATTGCTTATATCATTTTGCATTACCAACGCTTATTGCTTTCATATTATTTATATTAATAACGCTTATTTCTTATATTATTGTATTAATAACGCTTATTGCATTTTCATATTATTTTGTATTAATAACGCTTATTGCTTATATCATTTTGCATTATCAACGGTTATTGCTTTCATATTATTTATATTAATAACGCTTATTTCTTATATTATTGTATTTTATTAACGCTTATTGCATTTCATATATTGTCATCGGCTTATTTTCATGTATTTCATGTTCATACTCTTATATTGTTATTAACCACCATTTATATAAATGTTATGTGCAAATGCTTATCGTCTAACGCATTATTGTGGACCAACCGCTATCGCATTGACAGTGCATGGCATATAAACGTGCTTCAAATTGAATAAACTGTTTCACGTTAAATTCCGCTTCGAATTATTGTGTCTATCCTTTAGTTACGTGGGCTCCTAATCTAAACAGGCTGCTGCAACAGCTGATTTCGGTTCGCGAACGCGAGAGTTCTTACAGTGTTTACAAACATACTTTTGCATGGGCCGTGTACAGCCATATGTCTAGACATATTTCGCGGAAATATTACGTGTGGTTTCTTATATAAATGCAACAGTAAATCCAATTACCAAGCTAAAACAAACAAAGTGTTCTAACGGGTGTCACCTCCGGAGTGATTACCATTTAAACTTTCCCTGGTCGTTCAGTGCTACGAATCTGGCATTCGCGCCTGAACTCCAATAAACCCGCAGTGCTACGAATCTGGCATTCGCGCCTGTTTCCCGCAAACGTCCAGTGCAACAAATCCAACATTCGCTCCTGAATCCTAACTCTCCGCAGTGCCACGAATCTGGCATTCGCGCCTGCATTCCCTCAAACCATTCAGTGCCACGAATCTGACATTCGCGCCTGAATCCTAACTCTCCGCAGTGCCACGAATCTGGCATTCGCGCCTGCATTCCCTCAAACTATTCAGTGCCACGAATCTGGCATTCGCGCCTGAATCCAAACTCTCCGCAGTGCCACGAATCTGGCATTCGCGCCTGCATTCCCTCAAACCATTCAGTGCCACGAATCTGGTATTTGTGCCTGAAATCCAATTTATCCTCAGTGCCACGAATCTGGCATTCGCGCCTGAGTTCCTTTCAATAATTCCCCGTCTATGCCATCGTCCCCAACGACCTCCACCCGGGACGTGACACAGGTATCTTTTAATATATTACTTAGGCCTGACTCCAAAAGAGCTGATGCTTAATTAAAATTTTCCTGGTTTTTAAAACCATCCCTTTTAAATCTGGGATCAAGAACTGTTGTCATTCTGGTCACCTATCTTAACTCAAAAGGAAAGAGTCTCTCCGTTACGGACTGTGTAAGTTTTATACAAATTATTTTGCCCTCTTCACTCTTCAAGCCTGGACAAAGAATTATCAAATAATTATAAATGCCGTAACTTAGAGGTATAATCAATGAAATTGTTATGTAATTAGCTCCAGAAACTTTTGTTGTTGCTTTTTCAAAGCAGCTTAAAATATTTTTGGCATTTTCTAAAATTGCTGTTTCATCCATCGGCAATGGTAAGGGAACATTCCGTACCTTCAACAGTGATCTGTTGACTGCATCAAGGACTTGTACAATTCTTTTAATCATGTTATAACAGCTGTTGCATTTAGTTGGAACCTCCTGGATTAATTTATAAAACTGTTTATATATAGCTTGCTGCTCTTGTTTCAAAATTTCATTTGCAACAGCGCTGCTTTTAAAAACTTTAACAATTTCCTTGCACCTGTCTAAAATATGTTTTATATCTTTTAGCTTAAGAGCATCTTGTATAACTAAATTAAGGGTGTGCGTGTAGCAAGGTAAGTGTCTTTTTTTGAAAATGTCGCATGCTTTTATCATATTTGCTGCATTGTCTGTAACAATGCAGGAAATTTTATTTTCAATCGCCAATTCTTTGCAAATTTCCTCCAGTGCCAGTTGAATATTTTTTGCAGTGTGTTTTTCGCACAAAAGTTTTGTGGCTAACAAGGGAAGATCCTGAACCCGGAAATTCAAAAAATTCTGAAATTTTGTGAATATGTAGGGGATTTCCTCCTTATTACAACGCAATTTTTTTTGCTGCCCAAAATCACTCTAAGGAGGTGAAATTAACCCCTGAAAATTCGGGTATTTTCCGATTTTGTGTTATAACTCGCAAACTGTAAGAGATAAAAAAGAATGACAAGACAAAAGTTACTTCTTTTAATTAGATCTATCAAATAGTAATAGTTAAATCAATTGTTTAAACAATTAGAAAAAAGTTATAAACAAAAATATTAATAATGTTTTTTAAAATTCGTTGTTTCGCGTGAAATCTGAATTGGTGGTTTAAATAATTATGAAACAGCATAATCCATTTTTTTTTCAAACAATTTCAACCTTTGTTGTATCGCTGATATGTGTTCCTCGACAATCGAAGAACTTTTGGATCCCATTGTAACGTACCTGAAGCTACACGACGAGTAATGTTCTTCTAACGTTTATTAAGAAATAATACGCAACGCATAGAAAAAAAGTAAGACAATTCATATACTTTTGTCTCTAATTACACATGGGGCAAATATACCAGGTGGAAATAGAGGAGAAGAAGGGAACTGTTAGATATAACTTATCCTTATTAGAACTTTTTATTTTTATCATAATTATCGAACTTTTCTTTTATTTACTCACAAGACATGCGAGATAATGCCGCCGTTTAAGTATAGTTAGATAACTTTGAAAACACTTGTGTGGTGTGATTATTATAAATTATTCTTCATGGTGATGAAACTCTTCAAAAAAATGTTGGAAACATAGATATTGATTACACCACGCACATCGTATGATAGCATAATTACCGCATATGGAACAACGAGGTGGATGTATGAAATCTTGTTGTGAAAAAGCGAAATCTACTGGATTTTCAAACTGATTTGTTTTCTCAACAATATATCCACTTTTATACCACGCGTAAGCAAACACATCGTGATACTTTGGTGATGAAAGTTGATTATGAATAAGAGACTGTAATTTAATGACATTATTCCGTGCATTTAGTTGAACATCGTAATTAAACAATAATACAAGGTCGGAAAATTTCCGTACAAAGTTTTTCCATATCCGGAAACCATATACATCAAGCGGTTGTATCATTCCTGTAGTTTTCTTCGGTATTGTGAATATTTCCACATGTTGATTAGCTGGTATACCGTTTTGTAATGTAGATGGACAGTGACTAGTCCAAGAGTCCAATAACAACACGCTTCGAGATCCCGCATGTGGTCGATATACGCTTGTTAACCATTCCATAACCAGTTCACTTGTTAACTTTCCAGATGTGGACGCCTGTATATACAGTATTGTCTCCGTATGTGCTCGCTGGTTGGGACCGGCGTTGAACTCCTATCGTGAACAGATCCCTAATTCCGAGTGTTCGTTTCTCGCTCCTTTCTAGCCGAAGGGGGGAGTGAGATGGAACGCTTTGCGTGCGCGGCGAGCGTGCGCGACGGGTGCGAGCACTCAGATGGAATCGTGACTGCTCGACGCATGCGCGCCACGGTCAGATAGCCAGGCACGGCACGAGTCTTTTTTGCGCCCTAGGCGAGCTTGCCAAATTACGCCTTTTATTATAATACATTTATTTGAGATTATTGATAAGCTTACTCTGAATTTGTATTCGTAGTTTAATCCACTTATAGTACAACTTGTAATATTTAATTTTAAAGTTTATTTTCCACAATACCAGTAATGAAAATATCATTTTGCACCTCTTGTCGACTTTCCGCCCTAGACAGTCGCCTAATTTTGCAGAGTAAAGTCATAAATAATCTCAAATAAATGTATTATAATAAAGGGCGCAATTTGACAAGTTCGCTTAGGGCGCAAAAAAGGCTTGAGCCGGGCCTGCGTCACGATTTTGCGATGCGGTTCCCGTGCTCACCTAAGTGCTTGCGACCATCGCGCACGCTCGTCGCGCACGCAAAGGACGGAGTGTCGCGGTGCCCGAAAGACGGAGGGAGACAAAACATCAACGCGTCGTCTGTCTCGTACCGTCCTCGCTCGCTTTCAGTGGCTCTCGCTCACTCTCGTTCCATCTCGCTCTTGCCTTCGCCGGACAAGAGTGAGACAGAAGTGGTAGGGGTAGCGACGAACACCTATCGTGTACACCAAACCGAGCACATACGGAGACAATACTGTAAACATTCCACGGTCGAAACAAAGATTGTTGTACACGTGGACCAAAATTACTATCCTTTTCCTGCAGGACAATAAATAGCGGAGAAAGTAGTTTCCCAGAAGCTGATATTGTGGGGAATATGGTATAGCTATGTGTAGTAGCGGATATAGACTGTACGACTGCTGTAACACTTTTGGTTCCTTGTTCAGCTAAAGTACGGCCCGAATATAATTCTAGATTGAATCCGCTTTCATCAGCATTGAATATATTGTTCGTTCCGATATCTCTAATACGAGGTTTTACAATATTCACAAAAGTCGAAGCAATTTCATTTAATTGCACGGTATCTGTACCGTATGATCTGGTAATAAATTTGTTCACTTTTCTTGAAACTATTTTATACGTTCTCTTAAAATTCCAGATCCAATGTCGAGATGCTTTAAAATTTTCTAAACCTGTCTCTTCATTAGCTTGAATAATGAATAATGGCATGAGTTTCAATCCCGTCAACAAATTTATTATACACATATTCAGAAATTTGTAACAATTTTTCCCGTCTTGTCCCTCCTCTGCTCACCGTTTCTTCCCATCTAATGAAAACAAGGCAATTTTGCATAGATATAAAACAAATAGATATTATGTTGGACAGATTGTAAAAAAAGCCGTCTCTTCTTACCACTCTTCCAAAATTCAACAGCCTTTGTTTCATATTCTAAAGTCACAAAACTTCCTTCTTCTGGTACACACTGCTCTTCTTCGAACTCTATCGGTTTTAAAAGTTCTTCGCGTGTAGGTACATATATATCATCCACAAATTCTACAGAATGTGGTCTAAAATTCTAATGTAACATCAGTTTCCATTGAAAATGATGTGTCTTCTTGCGATTTAATAAGCATATCTTTTATTATGTCATGTAACTCCATTTCTCTATTATTAACAGGCGTCTCATTATTGTTCTCAATTAGGAATGTTGTCATAAGTAAACGAATTACATTTGCAGGATGTATGGGAACCATTTTCAACACTACACGTTTGTTACACAGAATCAACGTACATTTACTGTTAACACCTATACTTAAACTACAAATAAACTAGTATTTCTTATTGTTAATGAGTCTTTACTCTTCAAATGCCTTCGATACTACTGACAATAATAACGAGTCGTAGCATTTATTACTTTTGCCGTCAGGACACACCAATACAACTGATAATACCTATATCTTATATACATATGGCATATGTGTATTTATTTTACTTTATCACGTCTGCAGAAAACATGTTTGTACAGTGAAATGTCTTACTAAAATTGATCGTCTTTATTTTCCTTGAAAATAATGTATCATCCGATAAAAATACTAATATATGTATTCTCATTATTAATGCTCGAGAGAACAATAGACATGAGATAATACTTTGATGGGAGACAAAAGTAGGTATATATTCACATCACACAAGTGTTTTCAAAGTATTAAACGCCTGCATTGTCTCGCTTGTTTGGTGAGCAAATAAGAGAAAAGTTCGATAATTATGTTAAAAATAAAGAGTTCTAATAAGGATAAGTTATATCTAACAGTTCCCTTCTTCTCCTCTATTTCCACCTGATATATTTGGTTTTTAAAAATCCGTGTCGGATTGTGCCATGAAGCGCGATAGCGCTTTTGTTAAAAATAAACCTTGGGATTCAATGTGTTAAAAAAAGACAGCTAATTATGCAGATTGTTTACGCTTATTTGAAAGAAAATTTGTAATTACGAGAGGAAACTCTGACAGACTCGCGACAAGATACATTCTGAACCGAGCGTAATCGAATTGACGATCGTGACCAAAAAAAGCGACACGGTTCACCACAGTACGCGAACAGTGCGATCACGCTGCGTGGCACTAAAACGGTTAAAGACAAAAGTATATAAATTATCTTACTTTCTTACAATGCGTCGCGTGTTATTTCCTAATAAACGTTAGAAGAACATTGCTCGTTATGCAGCTTAAGGCACGTTACAATGGGATCCAAAAGTTCTTCGATTGTCGAGGAGCACAGTTCCGCGATACAACAATAGTTGAAATTGTTTGAAAAAAAAATGGATTATGCTGTTTCGTAATTATTTAAACCACCAATTCAGATTTCACGCGAGTCAACGAATTTTAAAAAACATTATTAATATTGTCACGTCCCGGGTGGAGGTCGTTGGGGACGATGGCATAGACGGGGAATTATTGAAGGGAACGCGGGCGCGAATGCCAGATTCGTGGCACTGCGGAGAGTTTGGATTCAGGCGCGAATGCCAGATTCGTGGCACTGAATAGTTTGAGGGAATGCAGGCGCGAATGCCAGATTCGTGGCACTGCGGAGAGTTAGGATTCAGGCGCGAATGCCAGATTCGTGGCACTGCGGAGAGTTAGGATGCAGGCGCGAATGCCAGATTCGTGGCACTGCGGAGAGTTAGGATTCAGGCGCGAATGCCAGATTCGTAGCACTGAACGGTTTGAGGGAATGCAGGCGCGAATGCCAGATTCGTGGCACTGCGGAGAGTTAGGATTCAGGCGCGAATGCCAGATTCGTGGCACTGCGGAGAGTTAGGATGCAGGCGCGAATGCCAGATTCGTGGCACTGCGGAGAGTTAGGATTCAGGCGCGAATGCCAGATTCGTAGCACTGAACGGTTTGAGGGAATGCAGGCGCGAATGCCAGATTCGTGGCACTGCGGAGAGTTAGGATGCAGGCGCGAATGCCAGATTCGTGGCACTGCGGAGAGTTAGGATGCAGGCGCGAATGCCAGATTCGTGGCACTGCGGAGAGTTAGGATTCAGGCGCGAATGCCAGATTCGTAGCACTGAACGGTTTGAGGGAATGCAGGCGCGAATGCCAGATTCGTGGCACTGCGGAGAGTTAGGATGCAGGCGCGAATGCCAGATTCGTGGCACTGCGGAGAGTTAGGATTCAGGCGCGAATGCCAGATTCGTAGCACTGAACGACCAGGGAAAGTTTAAATGGTAATCACTCCGGAGGTGACGCCCGTTAGAGCACTTTGTTTGTTTTGGCTTTTTAATTGGATTTACCGTTGCATTTATGTAGGAAGTCACACGTAATATTTCCGCGAAATATGTCTAGACATATGGGTGTACACGGCCCATGCAAATATATGTTTGTAAACACTGTAGGAACTCTCGCGTTCACGAACTGAAATCAGCTGTTGCAGTAGCCTGTTTAGATTTGGAGCTTTCGTAACCAAAGGATATTCATAATAATTCGAACCGTGATTTAAAGCCAAGGACTTTATTACTTTGAGCACGAGTGGTGCACTATCAATATATTAGCATGGTTAACATAATAATGCGTCAGACATTAAGCATTAGCACATAACATTTATATAAATAGTAATCAACAGCAATATATGTGTATGAATATGCAATACATGTGTATAACTCAAAGAAAATAGTATGTAAAGTAATAGGAATTTGCTACGCTAACAATATGAGACAATGAGCGTTAGCGGAATAATAATATGAATCAAAATAATATGAAATGCAATAAGCGTTAACGATACAAAATGATAATATAAAGCAATAAGCGTTAATACAAGAATAATAATATGAAATGCAATAAGCGTTAACAATACAAAATGATAATATAAAGCAATAAGCGTTAATACAAGAATAATAATATGAAATGCAATAAGCGTTAACAATACAAAATATATATATGATGGTGATATGCCGTATAACAATAAAGGTAATTATAATTTCTTACGGTAGTTGCAGTAGAACACTGAATTTAAATACTTGATTTGTTGGTTTAATGGTTTTACTGAGGAAGTATTTCCTTAGAAGAATGAATAATAATGAGTTCCGGTCTCGCGGTTCCTTGTATTTATAGGGTTTACAAGAATGTCAGGTATGAAGGGTGTGCGCGGTATGCACCTTGACATATTTACGAAATATGCGTCGCAATAGGACTTCCGGGGTTTTTATAAATGTCTATATTTAGACTACGTTTATGAATCATGCGTGAAATATGCGTCGCAATTGGTTTCCAAGATTCTGTTAAACTATTGATAAGACCCATTAGGTGGATTTTAGGCGTTTTGACGGGAAAGGGGTGAGAGTGGCTTTGACTCGGTGAGTCGTAAAGAGGGGCTGAGACGTGGTCTCGAGATAAGAGAGTTTTTGGGACGAGGGACTTGTTTAAATTTAAATAGGAGGGAAGTGGTCATGCCACATAAGGCGAAGAGGGGATTTGGAGGTCGTAGTTGACCATCTTGAGATGGGGACCGCTAAGGTACATCACCAAGGTGATCAGTGATTTGGGGAAAAGGGGTACGATTTGAGTTTGATGGATTTTGATGGAGTTATGGAGCGATTTATGAGGGAGACCTTAGAATAATACCGCGCGAAAAATAGTGGGACATCACAATATTTTTGTTTATAACTTTTTTCTAATTGTTTAAACAATTGATTTAACTATTACTATTTGATAGATCTAATTAAAATAAGTAACTTTCGTCTTGACATTTTTTTTCTATCTCTTACAGTTCGCGAGTTATAACACAAAATCGGAAAATACCCGAATATTCAGGAGTTAATTTCACCCCCTTAGAGTGATTTTGGGCAGCAAAAAGAAATTGCGTTGCAATCAGGAGGAAATCCCCTACATATCCACAAAGTTTCAGAATTTTTTGAATTTCCGGGTTCGGGATCTTCCCTTGTAAGACAACCGTTTTCAGCTGAAAGCTTGAGTTGATAAAGTGACATGTGACAGTCAGATAAGATTCGGTATTTTTTTATGTCCTTATATCAGTCGTTAAGGCCACATAGTTAACTTTATCCAACATATCTTTTAATTTTCTTGCTGTGTCGGAATACAGTTTCTTCATGATATTTTCCCTCAGTGTATATTTACTCGGAATTACATACGTACTTAGGATCTAGCTTATTCACAAACATCCTGAAACCTTTATCATTGACTATATTGAATGGTTGGAAATCTGTTGTAACGAGTAGAGCCAATGTTATTTCTAAATCTCTTTTCCTCTCTGAATTGTTAACATATTCCACTGATCTTATAAAAAACGTGCTAGTACTTGTTGATGCTTCGGCTAGATTTTTCTGAGTAATTTGGGATTTGTGAAATCTTTTTATATGGCCAGCTAAATTGCTGGTGTTACCGGTGGTTTTATACTCCTTCCCACAAGTAGTATATTTCGCAAATTTGCCATCAGCAGACCTTTTAAAGAATTTCCAAACCAATGAATTCTTTTTTCTTTTATTTTGTACTTTCTTTAATGAATTTACAAAATTTACATCATTCACATCGTTATCTTCTCTTTCACTTTCATTTTCTTGATCCTGTTTCTTCAAATTGAGTTTTCTAAAGCTGTTTCTCTCTATAAAATATTTTTAATATTTCTATATATATAGATAGATAGAAAAACAAGTGTAATATACAAATAAAAAAAAAAATTTTAATGTAGAACTTACCATTTCTTGTTGAATCCATTATTATAGTAAAAGGCAAACCAGATAAAAAAATTAACTATTGAAGTACTAAAATACCAGTAAACTATATAATATAAACTATATTATAACTAATAAACTATACTATATAATATAAACTATATATATACAGGGTGTCCGCGGGAAGAGTGGACAGCTGGATATCTCCTAAACTATTGGAGACAAAAATATTTAAAAAATAGGGAATTGCATGGTTCGAGGGGGCCAACTTATTAGCGTGGACGAATTTTTTTTTTCGATTATTATTTTAAAAGATACGATGGTCAAGTTCGGTTTTCTAAATGGAACTATTTTTTCTGAAGACCTGAGTTGATAGTGCGTTCTAAGACAAATTCAATAAGCTTTAATGTATACACTTGATTTCCACTGGTTTTTGAGATATTGCGCTTGCAAATTTACTGATTTTTCCCTGGAAGAAAACTCGCTGGAATAGCAAGGACCGGGGACGGTCTTGCTGGCGCCACGGGTGGCCTTGCCTGTTGAAACAGATACCTACCTGCCAAAGGTCTACGCCAGGAATGGCAGGCCCAAAGGCTGGACAATTCTTTTCCGTCAGAAATGCTACTTAGGTAGGTACATCTGCGGTATTGAGAAGCGCACCGTTACTTTTATTTCGCACTTGCTTCTACGCTCGGATGGCCGGTTCTTTTGGGAGGGATGTAAGTTCAATTGGTTAGGTTAGGAGGTGTGAAAGTTGCTAGACTAAATTTCAACCATAGGGAGCACATTATATTAGAACCAATCGAATTTGCATCCGTCACAAACGGCTGCTCTCTTGAAGAGGCCCTCTTCAAAATGGTAGCCCGCTGTTGACACGTGGTCCTCTCGAATATAAACACGAGCTTTAATATCAAAACAAAAGCATGCATCATCGTATTCTGTGCGAGAGAAGGTGGGCACTGGGGAGGAGGTATTGCTGTGAAGCATTATAAGAACACGTACAAAAAACTTAGCAGTAAAAGCCTTTAAGAAATAACAATGCGCGCCACGTATTTGCTTTCTTCCTCATCTTCCGTTTCGACCCTGCCTAAAACCTTCTAGGGATGTGCTGTTCACTTCGAAATTGAGTCCGTTGCGTTGGTTGCGATTCATGCAGCGAGTGCAAAGATGGCATAACCTGATTCGTAGAATTCCCTAGAATCCTCCAACTTCTAGCTGACCCCGGGTCGGTTGTAACACTGCATGGAGTAGATAGTAGCACAAATTTAACTTTACAAAATTAAAATATTTATTAATTTTAATTATAATAATAAATGAAAAAAGTACAATTTATAACCAAATATAACCGGTATCGCAATTGTGGCAGAAATAGAAAACATTTTGGCTGGTGCATTCTTCATGCGATCAATCCTTACATTCAGTAGATTGCACCCATTTTTCATTCGTTTGCTTATGCTGTGCTATATGATTCCATGCAAACAAGACAATATTATTCATCTTCTTTGTCACTATTCAGTTCTGTCGCGGTACAACCGATCCCGACTGCCGATGTTACAATCGACCCCAGTCAGGCTTTTGAAATTAAATTATAAATTTGGATTAACGAGACACTTAAAAGTGATAACTTACGATTAGTATTACTTTAAAAATGGCCAGATTAAATATTAATAAATTAAAATAAAAAGATTTAAAAACAAGCTTTTATTAAAATGTACTAATAAATGAAAAATAATTTTGTTACCGGCCTAAATGACTACCTTAAACGAATTCCCTCATATGACCAAAAATAAAAGCGTGGCGCGTAAATATGGAAATGCCCTTTTTATATAAATAGTATTACTGTCTTTATATTCATATTCTATTGAGGAGTTAGACTGATTTCTAGCAGAATGCGAAAATTAATGTATTAAACTACGTAAAGCATTATAAATATTTTATGTAAAAAGGCCATTTCAATATTTACGCCCCACGCTTTTAATTTTGGTCATATGAGGGAATTCGTTTAAGGCAGTCATTTAGGGCGATAACAAAATTATTTTTCTTTTTTTAGTACATTTTAATAAAAGCTTGTTTTTAAATTTTTTTTAATTTATTTTATGCTTTTTAGTATTCCAGAATTTTAATTACACAAGCATTTTATATTCCTTATGTAAAAGTAGACCCATCTGCATGATATTTGGCATGCTTTTAATCGGGAGCACACCAGGAATCCATTGGTGTCATTTCCATATCGACACGATGAAGAATGAAGAATAACGAAATTCTTAATACGCTGAAATGAATATTTCAGGCTCGACCGCGGGGATCCGACCTCGAATCGCTGCGGTCGACCGAGGATTCATACTTGTTTCAGAAATAAAATAATTCTTTATACTTTATCGTATCGATATGGAAGTGACGCCGATAGATTCCTTATATTTTTCCGATGAAAATCATATCAAATGACATGTAAATCTAATTATTTTTAACGAAGTTATGGAAATCAATTTATTATGAAGATTCCTTAATTACGATCCGATTTGTGTCGTTTTTGGTCCTTTTTCATCGGGAAAACATAAGGAATCGATTCACACCACTTTCACCAAGATCCGATGAGAAATGTAGAATTTTCGATTTGTCACTTCTAAGGGGGCAACATTGTGTGGCCCCCTGTGGTCTCGAGGGTCGAAGCCCTCGAAACCCATCGAGGTACGGCTTATCGACCGCATTGTCTTTGAAGATTCTAGCGAGAGGATAACCCGTTACCTGCTTTCGTGATTACATAATCAGGTTGGAAACATGAAAATATTGTATTGTCATCGAAACTACGTATTTTTGCCAAATTTCAAGTCGATCAGACATGTGGAAGTGGGTCAAAATTAGCTTACAAGATTTCATCCTCACAAACTAACGAACTAACGAATAAACTCACAAGTGAAGCTAAGTAAAAGCTTGTAAAAAAAAAGAAAAAACACGTGGTTACAAAGGGAGTATTTATATTACAATTTTAAATCTGTAAGGAAAAGTTACTTCTTCAGAAATGTCTGCAGAATTTGATACAATGTAGACTGTAGCGAATTCGTGCTAGATAAACAACTTTTCGTAAAAATGCAAAAATATTGAGAAATCACTATTATTTCAAAACTTCAGCTCAATTGCGACACGGGTTCCCGTTGTCCTGTGATGTCCCACTATTTTTCGCGCGGTATTATTCTAAAGTCTCCCTCATAAATCGCTCCATAACTCCATCAAAATCCATCAAACTCAAATCTTACCCCTTTTCCCCAAATCACTGATCACCTTGGCGATGTACCTTAGCGGTCCCCATCTCAAGATGGTCAACTACGACCTCCAAATCCCCTCTTCGCCTTACGTGGCATGACCACTTCCCTCCTATTTAAATTTAAACAAGTCCCTCGTCCCAAAAACTCTCTTATCTCGAGACCACGTCTCAGCCCCTCTTTACGACTCACCGAGTCAAAGCCACTCTCACCCCTTTCCCGTCAAAACGCCTAAAATCCACCTAATGGGTCTTATCAATAGTTTAAAAGAATCTTGGAAACCAATTGCGACGCATATTTCACGCATGATTCATAAACGTAGTCTAAATATAGACATTTATAAAAACCCCGGAAGTCCTATTGCGACGCATATTTCGTAAATATGTCAAGGTGCATACCGCGCACACCCTTCATACCTGACATTCTTGTAAACCCTATAAATACAAGGAACCGCGAGACCGGAATTCATTATTATTCATTCTTCTAAGGAAATACTTCCTCAGTAAAACCAACAAATCAAGTGTTTAAATTCAGTGTTCTACTGCAACTACCGTAAGAAATTATAATTACCTTTATTGTTATACGGCATATCACCATCATATATATTATTTTGTATTGTTAACGCTTATTGCATTTCATATTATTATTCTTGTATTAACGCTTATTGCTTTATATTATCATTTTGTATCGTTAACGCTTATTGCATTTCATATTATTATTCTTGTATTAACGCTTATTGCTATATATTATTTTGTATCGTTAACGCTTATTGCATTTCATATTATTTTGATTCATATTATTATTCCGCTAACGCTCATTGTCTCATATTGTTAGCGTAGCAAATTCCTATTACTTTACATACTATTTTCTTTGGTTTATACACATGTATTGCATATTCATACACATATATTGCTGTTGATTACTATTTATATAAATGTTATGTGCTAATGCTTAATGTCCGACGCATTATTATGTTAACCATGCTAATATATTGATAGTGCACCACTCGTGCTCAAAGTAATAAAGTCCTTGGCTTTAAATCACGGTTCGAATTATTATGAATATCCTTTGGTTACGAAAGCTCCAAATCTAAACAGGCTACTGCAACAGCTGATTTCAGTTCGTGAACGCGAGAGTTCCTACAGTGTTTACAAACATATATTTGCATGGGCCGTGTACACCCATATGTCTAGACATATTTCGCGGAAATATTACGTGTGACTTCCTATATAAATGCAACGGTAAATCCAATTAAAAAGCCAAAACAAACAAAGTGCTCTAACGGACGTCACCTCCGGAGTGATTACCATTTAAACTTTCCCTGGTCGTTCAGTGCTACGAATCTGGCATTCGCGCCTGAATCCTAACTCTCCGCAGTGCCACGAATCTGGCATTCGCGCCTGCATCCTAACTCTCCGCAGTGCCACGAATCTGGCATTCGCGCCTGCATTCCCTCAAACCGTTCAGTGCTACGAATCTGGCATTCGCGCCTGAATCCTAACTCTCCGCAGTGCCACGAATCTGGCATTCGCGCCTGCATTCCCTCAAACCGTTCAGTGCTACGAATCTGGCATTCGCGCCTGAATCCTAACTCTCCGCAGTGCCACGAATCTGGCATTCGCGCCTGCATCCTAACTCTCCGCAGTGCCACGAATCTGGCATTCGCGCCTGCATCCTAACTCTCCGCAGTGCCACGAATCTGGCATTCGCGCCTGAATCCTAACTCTCCGCAGTGCCACGAATCTGGCATTCGCGCCTGCATTCCCTCAAACTATTGAGTGCCACGAATCTGGCATTCGCGCACGCGTTCCCTTCAATAATTCCCCGTCTATGCCATCGTCCCCAACGACCTCCACCCGGGACGTGACATAATTTTTGGTGACAGCGGTGGGATCTTCGTCAACCGTTGTCAAGGAAAGATTCTTTAATACGGTGCCCACAAAGTTTCCCATTAACTACTCATGTATATTACGCGCCCACAAAGGATCGCAGTAGCCCATCGAGGCCGAGGGCTACAAAGCGCAACTGCATGCATACAAAACTTAATTTGTGTGAAAGGAAATTTAGCAACCACGAACCAGGGCGACGATATTTGCTTGTGCTGTTCCTGGTTGGACCCTGTGAATACGGTGACAGTATACATAATTCATTATTACCGATCGCCTTATTCGTTTTCCCCTTGCCCTCGGTGCAATAACGAAATATACCAGACTCGCCCCATGAATAGGTGCACCGTGTGCACGGAATACTACCTCCTCTCTAACGAGAGCAATGATCAATTTAATAACCCAGAAGATCTAGATTTTTAAACGACAACCTGACGTGACGTAATTCTGGTCGCTCAAGGTGGAACGTTTGTTTATTTCAGACAGGAAAAGATCTGTCGAGTACACAATACCCATAATATCTTTTAGCTAGTATGTGTGATCAACACCAAAGTCGAGACACACCATATTACCCAAGCCGTAGATTTAGAGGCGTATTGTCAGATTCAAACGCATTGGTTTGTGTTTCTGGAGGAGTGGCTACGACCACGGAAGGCGAAGATATTTGTCTAAAGTGTTTCGATTTGGACCCGGTAGAGGTGGACGAGATTTATCAAGTACACCACTACCAACCAAACGACATATTCCCCGAGTGTCCCCGTTGTAGAGACCACTTACTCAGAGCACGCCCCATTAGTGAATGTGCCGCGTGCACCGAAAAACATTGTCTCTCGAAAAAGAGACGTAACGTTTTTAACGCGTACCAGGGTAGAGAGCGCCGTAGGGTTTAGACAACGGCTGCCGGACGCCTGAACCTAGGGAAATCCCTATAATTTCCGAATAAAACGGAAACGAAAAATTTAACATGTCCGTGTACGGCGAAACCGACGACTCTTGCGTAATGGATCAAGACGCGGGCCCTTCCTCTAACGCTGTAGACACCGCGACCGCCGAATTAATGGAACGGGTGCAATTATTAAGAAAAAAACAAGCCGAAATTGAAAGCTTGCACGCGAAATTTGTTGTAAATCCGGAACCCAATACGCGTTCAGGCGTAGCCACTGGTCTTGACGGCCCCGCGTTGGAGGGTCTCTCCGGTCAGATTCAAGCTATCCGCGAAATGATGGAAAAACTTCTTGCACCCCCACCAATTGCGAATAATTTTGCCACACCGGGTTCCTCCCGTTTCGATAGGAAACCGGTATTATATCGTAACAATATTCCGGAGGTATTAAATCGTAACAATATTCCGGACCAGGATCCATTACCCCAGATCAAGTTAAAGGACGCCATAGAGACAGTCCCTATTTTTAACGGGCACAATATACCCGTAGAGCAATTCGCTAGAGCCTGCAACAGGGCTAAGGCTCTGGTTCCCCCGCAAGCTGAACCCCAGCTGGCGAGGTTGTTGCGAAACAAGCTGCAAGACCATGCATGCTTGGCCGTTGAGGATAGGGTCTTTGACTCTGTAAATGATTTAATTAAACAATTAAAAATTACATTCTCCCCTGCGAAAACGTCAGACCACTATCGTGGAGAACTTGCCAACGTTATCAAAGGATCCAACGAACACATATTGGAGTACATCTCACGCGTAAAGGACCTCCGATTCGCTATCTTGGAAGAGGATAGAGAATACTACCGCGACTTCCCGCGGGATCAACCTGAAAAATTAGATCATTTAACGCTAGATTCTTTCATCGATGGCCTTCCACCTCACATAAGGACGAGACTACAGCTACACCACTTCGAAACACTCGATGAAGCGTTCAATTTAGCCGTCCTGGTGGACAAGAAAATCGAAAGGGACCGCCTCAGGTTTTCGGAACCGAAAATTCCCAAATTGACGTGCCAACTTTGTAACAAGACCGGTCACGACGCGCGGGTCTGTCGCAGCAACCAAGGTCCGACCGCTCAACCTTTCGAGAGGTACCCCCCAACCCTTACCGCTGGCTACGGGAGCCAAGCACCGAGCCCTCTGCTCCCCTACTGGGACAAGACTCGACCTCCACCTACCAGGCCTACGGAACTGCGAATCTGCGGGTATTGTAAGAAGCCTGGCCACCTAATCTCGGAATGCAGAAAACGCATATACAATTACAACATGAGGAATCCTGGAACCCTTCAGGAGACGAATTCGGGAAACGCCCCGCCCCCACGGACAACTACGGACGCGTATCGTGGAACGGGCCAAGCGGGAGCGCGTCCGATAAAAATTCAAATGGATTCAATAATACAGGAAATAAAATCGCCACAGCGCGGTTAAGTCCGATCAGCGAAGCCCCGTCCGTGATCCTTTACTCCCCGGACTTCGAAGAAGACCCCGAATTAATGATCGATACCGGGTCTGAGGTGAACTTATTGAAAGTTCAGGCCGTAAGAAGAATCCAGGACGTCGACATGGGAAAAACCCTATTACTCAAAGGGATCTCTCCGGACCCCGTTCCCACCCTCGGAACGATCAAAATAACAATTTTGGGCGATGATGCCACGTTCCACGTAGTAAAAAACGATTTTCCAATTAAACCGCAAGGGATACTCGGAGCCGAATTCTTGACAGGGAGGAATGCCACTATTAACTACCACAAGAAACAGCTGGACGTCCACGGAAACTCCATCCCATTTGTAAATAGAAATCAAATCACGCTACCCGCGAGGTCAAAAACAAATTCCTTCGTGTACGTATCAAACCCTAATCTAGAAGAAGGATACTTGCCCCGGCTAAACCTGGGCGCGGGAATTCACGCCGGCAACGCGCTTGTTCGCAACCAAAACGGCAAGGCATACTTGCAAATGGTAAATTCGAACGAGAAAGATTCCGTAGTCACGATACCCACAGTTGAATTGGAAGAATTCGACAGAATAATCCCAGAACCTAAGCAGAAACGACGAAAAGAGACAAAAACGCCTTCAGGCATCAATCCCATCCCTGACCTTATAAAATACAAGTCCCTCTTAGCCCCGGATCCGTCGATCCACCAACTCGAGGCACCCAAGAAAGTGCACTCATTCCCTACGCATCCCGCTAAATCAACCCTTCCCCTAAAACCCCTCACGTCTCTTGCAAAAACGTTTACTGCGGAACCACTGGAAATTTCTGAAGAAACTCCTTCAAGGGCGGAACAAGTGCTAAAATCGATCTCCACGGAACACATGAATCCGGAAGAACAACGCCACGTTCAACAAATAATAAAGCGAAACCACGACCTCTTCCATCTGCCAGATGAGAAGTTAGGTCATACAACCGCTATTCAACACGGAATCCAAACAACGGACCCGGCACCTGTTAATACGAAGCAATACCGCTTCCCTCCGATACATAAGAAGGAAATTAACAAACAAGTACACAAAATGCTGGAAAGCGAAATCATAAAGCCATCATTATCGCCCTACAACTCACCCATCTGGATCGTCTCTAAGAAACCAGGACCCGATGGGGAACCCCTGTGGCGAATGGTAATTGATTTTAGGGAACTAAACAAAAGGACCGTTCCCGACGCATATCCACTTCCGAATATCAACGAGATATTGGACCAATTAGGAGGAGCAAAATATTTCTCCGTATTCGATCTTGCTTCAGGATTTCACCAAATCCCTATGAAGCCAGAAGACGCACCAAAAACAGCATTCTCTACGCCCCATGGGCACTATGAATTTGTAAGGATGCCGTTTGGGCTTTGCAATGCACCGGCTACCTTCCAACGTCTGATGGACCACACCCTTACGGGGCTCCAGGGCACGGAAATGTTCGTGTATTTGGACGATATAGTCCTTTACGCAAGTTCTCTCACCGAGCACCTAATAAAATTTAAAAAACTCGCCCACCGCCTACGAGAGGCGAACCTCAAACTGCAACCTTCCAAATGCAAATTCCTACATAAGGAAGTTGCATACTTGGGCCACGTGATTACCGAGGGAGGCGTAAAACCGGACCAGCAGAAAATTCAAGCCGTCCGGAACTACCCAGCTCCTCGCACACCCAAAGGAATCAAAGAATTCCTCGGATTAACCGGATATTATAGAAGGTTTATCCCGGAGTTTTCTAAAAATGCTCGCCCGTTAACCCAACTTTTGAAGAAAGACACAGCATTTAACTGGGGACCGTCCCAGCAAACTGCTTTCGACCATTTAAGGTCAGCATTGCAAGAAGAGCCTATCCTGTAATACCCAAATTTTGAACTAGAATTCCACGTAACTACTGACGCCTCCGAATATGCAATAGGAGGAATATTGAGTCAGGCTATCGCTGAAAAGGAGTTACCGATTGCTTACGCATCCCGTCTCCTAAACAAAGCGGAAATCAATTACTCTACTATAGAAAAGGAACTCTTAGCCATTGTTTATTGCATCAGGTACTTCCGTCCTTACCTTTATGGAAGGAAATTTATTTTATATACCGACCATCGACCTTTGATTTGGTTACACAAGGTAAAGGACCCAACGTCGCGCCTCGTTAGGTGGCGCCTAAAATTAGCCGAATACGATTATGAAATTCGCTATCAACCGGGAAAAAGCAACAAACTTGCTGACGCCCTGTCCCGTAATCCCCCTACGGTGGAGGCATGCCCCATACGACCACGAGAGGAAGCCGACGAAGACTGGGAGGACCATCCCCCTCCTAAACGAGGCCCAGGGAGACCTCGGGGCTCCAAAGCACTTACCTCCGCAACGAAACCCACGAGCAAAACCCGCCTAAGAGCGGCACCTACAAGGATACAGCCGCATCGAAAGGCACGCAAAAACCTAACACCAGCGGTAAACCCGCCTGAACCAATGAGTAGTGTAGAAGAGGAGGACCAAGAAGAAGAAAGGGAACAGGCAGATACCCCTTATCAAATTATTTCGCCTCCGCAATCTCCAACACCACAGGAACAGGAAAACCCCGATTCCGAGGTGGAATCCAACGCGTCTGACGAATCAACAACCGACTCGGAATGCTCAATAATCGAGCTGGACGATTCCCCTGATGCAGCTTACGCAGCAAATCCTGATCGAGATATCAGGATAACCCCATCAATTAGTCGTGACCCATTGTCCCTACGAAAAGAAACGCTTGTTGTCTTTCTAAGCGCCGATGGAAAAACTTGCGACGACGGAGCTAAACAACTGCAGGAGGCAGGAGAGCTAATAGTAGCAAGCGAACTCACATTGGGCAGAGCTCATGTAAACTATAATAGGGGACAAATTCTCATCGGTTTAGTTATTAAAGAAACGCAGAGTACTCCCCTAACCACGACAATTTGGGGCGAAGCCCTATCTTCCCTTAAGGATGTAATAAGAGAATTAATAATACATTCGTTCAGTATAGCCAAAACTGCAAATATCGATCAACTAAGCTGGCAGGATATCATTATGGATATTCTCGAAGCCGTCGACGAGGATGACATCAGTGTCACAATATGTTTACAAATAGTCCAAATCCCAGGAGAATCGGAACGCCAAAACATTATTATAGAAAACCACGCATCCGCTTTAGCCGGACACAAAGGAGTGACTAAAACTTACAATCGAATTCGTCACTATTATTTTTGGAAAGGTATGAAGAAAGCCGTGGAGGACTACATTCGAAACTGCGCGGACTGTCAACAGAAGAAACTCGTCCGTGTTAAAACCAGGCAACCAATGATCCTCACCGATACGCCTGGACGAGCCTTTGACAAAATCGCTCTGGATATAGTAGGACCGTTACCCACTACGAAAGAAGGAAATACATACATACTAACCATGCAAGATTTATTAACAAAATACTTCGTATGCGAACCCCTCAAACAATCCACATCAATAAAAATCGCAGATGCATTTATAAAAAAAATTTATCTGTCAATTCGGAACTCCCAGAGCCATCCTCACCGACCAGGCAGCAAATTTCACTGGTAAATTCATGAAAGCTATCGCGCAAAAATTTAAAATTAAACAATTTCGAACCACAGCCTTTCACCCACAGACTAACGGCTCTTTAGAGCGATCGCACCTCGTTTTAACGGAATATTTAAAAATGTTTATCGGTAGATACAGCGACTGGGACGAATGGACCGACTTGGCCGCGTTCTCTTATAATACCAGTGTCCACGAGGGCACTGGTTACACTCCACATGAGTTAGTATTCGGGAAAATAGCCCGGGTACCCAGCCGAAATCGGGTGCCCGAAGATTTTGAAAATGAAACATACAATCACTACCTCTCGAAATTAAGTACTAGGGTGCAAGAGCTGCAAACCGCTGCAGCAGAAAAGTTAAAACAGTCAAAACTTCGTTATAAAAAGTATTACGATCGGCACATAAACGAAGAGACCTTCAAACCGGGCGACTCGATCTTCGTACTGATAGAACCGCGAAAGGGGAAATTTGGCGACCAGTACTCAGGCCCGCACACAATTTTGGAGGTGATCCCTTCACAAAACTTGAAAATATCCTGGAAAGGAAAAATTAAAATTATACACGCTAACAAAGCGCGTCTTGGTCGTGTACGCGAGAATCCCGGTTGACCACGTATAATAAACGACTTTTAAAAAGAGAAATATTTCTATTTAGATCAACAATGCCAAACAGATGGGGCAAAATTAACCCCAAAAAGCCTCAGCCAAAAGGTGGAGGCACCGCCAGGCGACTGTCTCACCTGCGATGGATGCGCCGGGAGGCAGCTAGGGAAGGAAGGAGCATCTCGCCCCTCCTCCCGAAGGTTACCTCCACGGTCATCATCAGGGAGGCAGCGCCAAAGATCATCACCATCGATGACTCCCCCCCACCGACGCCGAGTCACGTGCAGGCCTTCCAAGAGGCCACCACGCCAAGACCCCACAACAGCCCTCCCCCTACTGCATGGGTAAAACAGGGTGAACCCAATCGTCCATCCCCACCTCCTTACCCCTCTCCTCCTCCTTACCAATCACCACCCAAACCTCCCGAAATTCCAGTCCCTTCCACCATCCCACCTTGGCCAGGAGTCGTGGAAATCCTGGACACGGGGTCAGCGACTAGGGTTCCTAACCTCACGGAGCTGACACCCGAGTTTCTGAGATGGTTCGATGACCTATATCAAAGCGGTCAGGACCTCACGTTCATCCTGGACGACGCCACCTTCCAAGACCTTTCCTACTCCTATCCCCCCTAAAATGTCCCATTCCGTCCAACCGATCCTCCCTTGTAAATAGTTCCAAATTCCTTCCCTGTAAATATCCCCCTGTAAATAGATCCCTGTATATAGATCCCTTTAGACTTAATTCCATTATTTCTTTAGTTTTTCTTTATTATTTCGCCCTTTTGGCCACATGCACCAGATTTAGTTTTTTTTTTTCCTTCTCTTTCCTTCCATACCCATCGCTAAATTTTGATTAACTTTCAATCAAATCCACCCACTCCTTACTGTTAAGAAATGTACACATTTCTTCATATAAGGGGGGAGGTGTGATGTCCCACTATTTTTCGCGCGGTATTATTCTAAAGTCTCCCTCATAAATCGCTCCATAACTCCATCAAAATCCATCAAACTCAAATCTTACCCCTTTTCCCCAAATCACTGATCACCTTGGCGATGTACCTTAGCGGTCCCCATCTCAAGATGGTCAACTACGACCTCCAAATCCCCTCTTCGCCTTACGTGGCATGACCACTTCCCTCCTATTTAAATTTAAACAAGTCCCTCGTCCCAAAAACTCTCTTATCTCGAGACCACGTCTCAGCCCCTCTTTACGACTCACCGAGTCAAAGCCACTCTCACCCCTTTCCCGTCAAAACGCCTAAAATCCACCTAATGGGTCTTATCAATAGTTTAAAAGAATCTTGGAAACCAATTGCGACGCATATTTCACGCATGATTCATAAACGTAGTCTAAATATAGACATTTATAAAAACCCCGGAAGTCCTATTGCGACGCATATTTCGTAAATATGTCAAGGTGCATACCGCGCACACCCTTCATACCTGACATTCTTGTAAACCCTATAAATACAAGGAACCGCGAGACCGGAATTCATTATTATTCATTCTTCTAAGGAAATACTTCCTCAGTAAAACCAACAAATCAAGTGTTTAAATTCAGTGTTCTACTGCAACTACCGTAAGAAATTATAATTACCTTTATTGTTATACGGCATATCACCATCATATATATTATTTTGTATTGTTAACGCTTATTGCATTTCATATTATTATTCTTGTATTAACGCTTATTGCTTTATATTATCATTTTGTATCGTTAACGCTTATTGCATTTCATATTATTATTCTTGTATTAACGCTTATTGCTATATATTATTTTGTATCGTTAACGCTTATTGCATTTCATATTATTTTGATTCATATTATTATTCCGCTAACGCTCATTGTCTCATATTGTTAGCGTAGCAAATTCCTATTACTTTACATACCATTTTCTTTGGTTTATACACATGTATTGCATATTCATACACATATATTGCTGTTGATTACTATTTATATAAATGTTATGTGCTAATGCTTAATGTCCGACGCATTATTATGTTAACCATGCTAATATATTGATAGTGCACCACTCGTGCTCAAAGTAATAAAGTCCTTGGCTTTAAATCACGGTTCGAATTATTATGAATATCCTTTGGTTACGAAAGCTCCAAATCTAAACAGGCTACTGCAACAGCTGATTTCAGTTCGTGAACGCGAGAGTTCCTACAGTGTTTACAAACATATATTTGCATGGGCCGTGTACACCCATATGTCTAGACATATTTCGCGGAAATATTACGTGTGACTTCCTATATAAATGCAACGGTAAATCCAATTAAAAAGCCAAAACAAACAAAGTGCTCTAACGGACGTCACCTCCGGAGTGATTACCATTTAAACTTTCCCTGGTCGTTCAGTGCTACGAATCTGGCATTCGCGCCTGAATCCTAACTCTCCGCAGTGCCACGAATCTGGCATTCGCGCCTGCATCCTAACTCTCCGCAGTGCCACGAATCTGGCATTCGCGCCTGCATTCCCTCAAACCGTTCAGTGCTACGAATCTGGCATTCGCGCCTGAATCCTAACTCTCCGCAGTGCCACGAATCTGGCATTCGCGCCTGCATTCCCTCAAACCGTTCAGTGCTACGAATCTGGCATTCGCGCCTGAATCCTAACTCTCCGCAGTGCCACGAATCTGGCATTCGCGCCTGCATCCTAACTCTCCGCAGTGCCACGAATCTGGCATTCGCGCCTGCATCCTAACTCTCCGCAGTGCCACGAATCTGGCATTCGCGCCTGAATCCTAACTCTCCGCAGTGCCACGAATCTGGCATTCGCGCCTGCATTCCCTCAAACTATTGAGTGCCACGAATCTGGCATTCGCGCACGCGTTCCCTTCAATAATTCCCCGTCTATGCCATCGTCCCCAACGACCTCCACCCGGGACGTGACAGTCCAATCACTTTGAAACTTTGCACATATCATTTTCGCACCAAACCTCATATTTTAGGGGGGGGGGGGGTAAGACCAAAGAAAACTCAAAAAAAATTTGACCCCAATAACTAAGGACCACCCTAATGTACATACTATACGCGACACACTTACAGTACACACAACAGGCGACTATAGTCGTTTGCCACAAAACTCTGTACATTTACTCTGGACTTGCATTTTCGAGCTTAGGTCATTAGGAAAATATAGTTCTGTCCATACTTTGTTTATGTTCTGAGCATTGTCAGAACGACTTTGTTTAGGGGTAACATGTAGCCCCGAACACGGAAGACTGTCCGTGCGCAATGTGTACATTTTTGGCACGGCGTCTCGTTCAGCGGGAGCTTGTGCACCGAAGAGGACCGTCGCGTCATAGCGAAAGGATTAACAAGATGAAAAACCCTCATTTCGATCATTTTCACAACTATCCACGAGGAGTGTTACTCGAACCTCGAATAGCGAGTAAATAATGCATGCAGGATTGATTAATTTTAGAGGGTTGTTGGAAACGGAATTTATAGCTCTATTATAAAGACAAGGCGTGGATTTTTCACAAAACTCATGACGTGTACGGGGGTGTTCCGCGTTGCTCACATAAAGTAATAAAATATTACAACGGATGTTAAGCTCATAATTTTAATTAGTTTATACCAGCGTTGTACTCAAATACCCTTAGAAATAAGTTTTCTTGGTAATTATGCAGAAAAGGTGTTTCAGCACCGACTTCAATGATTTTTTAATATGTTGTAGGGGACATGATTCTAAACAACTTTTTTTCTATACATGTTACCACCGCTCGACCTTCGTTTCCAAGATATTCGCGAAAAACTGCTGCCACTGCTACAATGTATTCTGCCGTAAACCTACCTACAGTACACGTTCGTGGCAGCGTATGCGCCAGCATGGGGCAAAACTAATGACGAAGCTAACCTTTGTTTGCGAGATATTTGCGAAAAACTTCTTTTGACTTATTCCGACGCAACGCATTCCACTTTCCAACTTGTCCCGCGTATTAGTATTGGTTGGGGCTAGATTAGCACGGGGGGCGCGTAAAGCATGGTAGCGAACCGATGTGAGTTGGGGTGTTGACGGGAGTCCCCACACACCCAACAGGTGCTCTCGAAGGCACCCTCTTCCTTGAAAAAAAATTATGTTTTAGAACCAGAGTCATCCTAATAACCGGCGGCGTCGGCACCGCCGAACAGGGTCAGGGTGTTGACGGGCATTTTCAAGTTTCTGGTTCAAATCTCTAAACTCACATCGGTTTCCTACAACATGTATAGGAAAAAGTTGTTAGAATCATGTCCCCGAAAACATATTAAAAAATCATTGAAATCGGTGCTGAAACACCTTTTCTGCATAATTACCGTTTTCTTCGTTCAATATTATCCACCCATGCCTAACGTAACTCTGTCATTCAACATTTTCTAGTAGAAAATTTCTACAGCTGTGTGCGTGTTTCGCTATATACCTTCCACTGTTTAATATTTTCTAGCATTCGAATATTTTTGACACCTCAGACAATAGGCAAAGGTCTCGTCATCTGGCCGACAGTCATTCTCGTCCGTGTGGTACCACCGAAGCACCGAACAACGGGATCGTAAATCCGCACCGTCGCGTCAGCAGACGCTCACGAATTCGGCGCGGCTAAGCTAATCCTTGACCTTGCATATTTATTTCTTTTACCTGCACGCATTGCTCTACCAAGGAGTGTCTGATATTGAAATAAAAGAAACAGTTTTGTCATTTTCTGAACAAAAAACACGTTTTGTAGTTACGTCGTCAAAGGAGACTACTTACATGTACACATGGACACTATGTTATAGGACCTTTTATATTCCATTGGACTTCCCCTACTATCACTCCATAAAATATCGCTACGCATACCGTTTACACCCTGTATAATATTTCCAATTTCAAATTTTTCACATGCACGCCACGTTCAAAAGTGTGGCGCCCCATAAGTGGCGAAAATATTCATGGTGCATAATACTTGTTAATTGCTATATTGGTGGCATCTTTCTCAAGTGCGTCAGGGCAAAAACGTGCTCAGAGTCAAGCGAAAATTCATTGCTTTTTTACGATCGATGATTTATTATTTTTCCAAGAATGGTTCGGCAACATCTGTTTGCCAGATTTCTAAAGGGCAATCGAAAGCATCGGTGGGTAGTACGTTCGATCACTTCAGACCTGTACATACCGTTGTCTACCACCGACTCACGTGTAACGTACCGCTACGAACCGCCGTACATTTTTCCGTTTCTATCTATATTAATCATCACATATTGTTAATTTCCTTTATATTAGACGTAAGATAGTATACAACGCGTGCGAGAGCGTTTCAAACAGCGCGCGAGAGAGTATAGTGACACGCAACGCATGCGCATAGCCGCCGATTCAAACTACATACTCAGTGCCGCGAGTGAGTCAAGCGCGCGTGCGCATATCGTACGAACAACCGGACGCCAAATATTCTGAGCGTAGTACGCGAGTGGCGCGAACCGGATGTTAATTCTAATTGGTGCGCGAGTTCGCGCAGCAAGTGATTGGTGCGGGCCAAGTACCAGCCACCGGTATAAATACAGGCCCGCCAGCAGCAGTAAGGCAGACTCGGTTCTGCCACCGAACCAAACAGACTCTGGTAGCTTTAACTAGCCCCCTATGTCTCAAAGGTCTAAAGAAGTATTTCTTAAACTTCGTTTCCTTTCCATACGAACTACCAGCATCCATACGAGGTCGCTTTAACTAGCCCCCTCACATCCTTACGAGGTAGCTTTAGTTAGCTCCTCTACTTCCAATCCGAGGTCGCTTTAATTAGCCCCCTCACATCCATACGAGGTCGCTTTAACTAGCCCCCTCAACTCCATTTAAAATCGCCTAACCTGCGCCTCCATCTTATCCAGAAAGCGTGGGCCAGCTGATAGGCACCAGAAGCTATTACCAAACCGAGGGAGAGCTACCAATAATTCTACTTCCATCTGGGGACGCACTAACCGGCTACCTGGCTACCATCCTAGAAAGCGTGGGCAAGCTGATAGGCAACTGGAAGCTACTACTAAATCAAAGAAAAAGGAACTCTCTGCAGTTTTCAACTAAACATAACAAATCGACCAAACGTCATTTCTTTTACTACGTTATACCGACTTCGTGTCGAGACCTTATATTCAATTAACGATTTAGCATCGTACCTTCATACCATATCTTTAATACTCTAAATACGCAATATCTTTAATTATCGACTAAGCGTTAGAACCGACATAATACTCTTTATAACCGATTTAGCGTCTAAATCGAAATCAAGCATTATACTTTCTTACCGACCGAAACGTAATCACGAAATTACTTTATGTTCCGTTATATTAGTTTATAATCACAATTCAACGGCTCAGCGTAAAATCTTATGTTCCATTACGACCTAGCGTCAAAACTATTTTCTTGAATAAACCATTTTTGTTACTTATTGTTAAAAGGAAGGACTCTAGTTTCGTGAAATTCATTTCTTTATCGCACGCCACCCGAACCAATCCCACAATTTCACAGGTAAGCCGCTCTACTTGTGGAATCTCCTGTAATTAACGGCAACGTCTCGTTCAAGAACGTTACACACGGGACAATACAAGCTATAAACCACGACCCTAGCGAGACGCTCCGGCCGCTCAGCCTGCTTAGTAAAGAAGGTAATTAGGTACAGATGGTAATTGTGATTACCGTGATTATCGTGATATTTGTTTCTATATATTGCATAATGTAATACACTCTATATGCAGATATGTGACGCTGAATTGCAGTTGTCCATCTTTATCTGTTTCAAATTATTCTATTTTTCAAACCCAATTAAGCTATTGCTTTGATTCATCATCCAAGAAAATCTTAGGTATAAAAAATATCATTCTTCCGTGATTTCTATATGTTTTTCCGTTCACGCCAGGGGCTATTCATACGTCACAAAATGTAAACTATTTAATAGTGCAATGATGCATTTACCATTTGAGATTACTCGTAATGATATTATGTATCTACTTACTGTCGAAGCGTTTGCCGTCGGTGACCGCCACAACAGTGAATGTGTTATTGTAATTTCGTTTCCTATCGCATTGCCAGGGAAATATCTCGACATTTGTGGATGTACGTCGTACAGAAGTAAAATTTTAATAAACCATTTTTAGTACCTTCAGGTAAACTAAATGCAGGTAGCTAATTAAAAACAGATGTTTCAGTATGAAATAAAGTGACAGTATTTATGACATCCTCTATAAGCCAGGTATTTAGGGACTTTCAGTACCCAAGCCATACTTGCCTACCGATTTAAGAAATGCGAATTAATTAGAGGAAATGATACACGTGTATTTCCTGTGCAGGGGTAGAAAGGTAGCGTCTGGGAGGAATGCTGGTCCATTTGGTCATTATATACCTAATCACCTCCCTATGGCCCACCTTTTTCCCATTATCTTAACAAAGAGCGTTCTTATTTTCACTATTGTTCTCAATGGTAACTACCCTCATATCGTGTGAGAAAGAAATAAACAGGACGCCGAGATAGCGAATGATTGAGCGATGTTTAAAATGGTGGCGGAACTGTATGAGGGAAGCCACGGCAGAGAACTTCCTTCATTTCATTTCAAACACAGTTTTCAGCAATCGGTGACCGCGCCGTAGTAAACCCCTTCATACATCTCAAGTAGTATGAAGTGTGAAGGCGTTGTTTCGGCTACTGACCCAATCGCCGGCGTCAGCTTTATGTAGATAAAGAGAGCAAGATGTATTTAGAAAAGCAGGCTAGAATTTCCACTGTTTTCGACGTGCGCGCCGAGCATTCGCGTGCGCACCTGCCAGAGCGTCGGCCCATTTCGTGCGCGGGGCCTCATAAATTAGACCCTTTCAAGTGGACGAAACCATCATGCGCGGCGCGTCGTTGCACTACAGGGTGATTCTGGAGCTACGCCCGGCAATGGATGCGGCCTGGTACCCCGTGGCGAGGACAACATCGCGCAGTGCCTCACCGAATTTTTTGGCTTTCGGCCCTCGGAGGTGTTGGAGCGCCTATTAAGATCTGAAAAATCTTCGACTTCCGTATTTCTCATCAGATCTTTGCGAAAACGACTCCAATTGATTCCTTAGGTTTCGCCGATGAAACTGACACCAAGAACGACGTAATTCGGAAAATAATAAAGGAAATTCCATGAAAAAATCGTTTCCATAATCTCAAGCTGATTTCGTTAATAATAGTCCGATTTACATGAAATTTGGTATGCTTTTCATTGAAAAGACATAAGGAATCCATCGGTGTCACTTCCATATCGATACGATAAAGAATGAAAAATTTCTTAACAAGCTGAAATGAATATTTTACATTTTCACCCTCGCCTGCGGAGCGCCGACCTCAGTTCGCTACGGTCAACCGAGGATTCATACCTGTTTCAGAAAAAAAAATTCTTTATTCTTTATCGTATCGATATGGAAGTGATGCCGATGGATTCCTTATGATTTTTCAATGAATATCATACCAAATTTCATGTAAATCGGACTATTATTAACGAAATTAGCTTGAGGTTATGGAAATGAATTTTTCATAGAATTTCGTTCATTATTTTCCGAATTACGTCGTTCTTGGTGTCAGTTTCATCGGCGAAACATAAGGAAGTAATTGGTGTCGATTTCGCAAAGATCTGATAAGAAATGTGGAAGTCGAAGATTTCTCACTCCTTAATAGGCGCTCCAACACCTCCGAGGGTCGAAAGCCAAAAAATTCGGTGGTACCAGGCCGCATCCTTTGTCGGGCGTAGCTCCAGAATCACCCTGTAGTGGGACCTTGCTATAAGGTGTTAACATTTTCGCGTAGTCAGCGGACTACCCCTCTTCTTCCTGTGTCTCATCGTGAGGCATAAGGGAGCGTGGGGTAAACACGAACGCGGGGTAATCGCGAATTCGATGTTACGGCGTTTTAATAAATAAAAACGATGTTCCCTCTCCACTACCTAATAGTTTAGGTCGTATCCAACGCCGGGCAGAAAGTAATAACTTATCTCTTAGAAAGTTTTATTGTCAATTTCCGTGAACGTGTTTCTGTAGCGTTAATAACTTCACCTTAATACAGGACGCGAACGACATTCTAGGAGTGTATTCAATAGTTGTTCGAAATGGTAGGATAACGTTAATTTCCCTTTCACATCTGCCTACTAAATTTCGCTGATTAAGCAGCAGTTCGTCTCGTGAAACTCATACAATATTTTCTTCGCTTTCAACAATTGCCGCTATTCATGAAGGGTAGAAAAACTCGGGTTGGGAAAATCCAGGAACCAATAAAGTCATAAAATTTCGTTAGGAGTCGGTCCCCGATCCTAAGGACGAAGCATACCTACCTTCCCATGTGTATGCGTCACCGATGTAATTAGGAAGCGTGGTTCGACCACCGTCTAAAATTGGAGGGAAACGCGCCGGACGGCCGAAGGAAGGAAGGGTAGCAAAAGGACAATCAACCAATGAAACCTGGAAGATCATCATTTCAATTGGACGAAAGGGTTCGGAGAGGAACTCGGAAGGACATGCAAGAATTAGAGGAGGAGGGCGTTCGGAGGGGAGAAGTGAGGTGTGATTTTGTATAAAAGCGGCAGATCGAGCTTGTTGCTTGATCATAACTAATGTTGCTTTTATTCTTTCTTCAACTCCATCATGGAAAAGAATACGCTAGCGGGAATCGTAGCCACGTGCGTAAATCTTTTGCAAAGTGAAACGAGCAGCAGCACCAGCAGTAGCAGCAGTGAATCTAGCGGCAGTGATAACGAAGATTTCCATCCATGTAATACAGACTTGGAAATATTGCATGCAGTATTTACTGTAAATGAAACTCGTGGAGCCGTGGTGCTTCGGGAGAAAATAATTGATTATGTTGAGCGCATCGTTCCTGGATATTCCAGAACAATATTCAAAGAACATTTTCGGTAAGTAATAATTATATGACTATATATTTGCATGGAAAAAAATATGAGATGAAGTTTTTTTTCGAAATAGTAACCTAAAAAGGGGCAGTTTTAAATCATTAGGAAATTAATTGTTTTTATTACTTATAAGTAAATTTCTCTGTGTAGAATGTTTCCTGTTTGTGGAAATTGTGCTTGGAGTAATCGGTCCAGGATTACGCGCAATAAACAATTCTATCTGCGGTGCAAAAGTGATACCCGAAGAAAAGCAATTATTTATTACCATGTGGTTCATGGCTACACCAGATACCTACAGGTATATTTGATACATATTCTATGTAATAGAACATGCTAACATACGCACACAAAATTGCGGGACAACCAGGAACATGCAATATCCCGATGCAAAAAGACATCGGAATGTCCTTTACCGGGCCGCACATAGTTTATAGTCGAAAGAGCTGAGTGCGCGGTTGCATATGCAACCACGTACACGCAGGAGGCACGCGTAAATACAACCAACACATACACAGTAGGGCCGACCGCGCTGGTTCAAATCGTGAAAATGGATTAGCGATGTCTGTTGGCATCAGGATATTGGATGTTCCGGCTTGTCCAGCAATTTTTGGACACCCTGTATGTGTAATATTATATAACAAGTTGCAGCATTATTTAATTTACATGGCACATTATTGGTGTAGATCTGTAGCTGAAAAATTTGGCGTGGGTGGAGCAACAGCTTTTCGCGCACTACGGCGAGTAACATATGCTCTGCACTGCGTTGCGCCTCGATTTATTCGATGGCCAAGAGACCAGTACGCTGTGAATGTTATGGAACGCTTTGAACAGTCATGTGGGTTTCCAAATATCATTGGCGCTATAGATGGTACGCACATTAAGATCCGGGCTCCCGTTGAAGATGCAAACTCCTACATAAATCGAAGAGGATTTCATTCGATTAACTTACAAGTGGTGTGTACTTCCTGTGGCCTTTTCACATATTGCTATGCTGGGCAGGTAGTATCTGTCCACGATTCCAGAGTTTTCCGCAATTCACGGGTGGCTCGATTCCTTCAAACACCCGAGCAGTATTTTCCAAATAATTCCCACCTCATAGACGATGCTGCATATGGAATGGTGCCGTTTAGAAATAACGGACATTTGACAGCTCGGCAAACCAATTTCAATTATTGCTTATCCTCAACAAGGATGGCAGTGGAAAGAGCCATAGGCGCATTAAAAATTCGTTTTCGAATATTACTAGACTGCTTGCCATTAAAAGACATGAAAAAAATTCCAGAATTTATAATTGCTTGTTGTGTACTGCACAACATTTGCAAAATAGAAAATGATGACATCATCGTAGATATAGAGTCTACTATAATTAATCTAGTCTACTATAATCTAATTATAGAGAACAATTATAGATAATCCAAGTAATAGCAAGTGTGATGGATTTACTGTTAAGTTCTATTAGTGGCAATGAGTTAAAAAATAATTTAGACGTAAGCAACTGTGAGAAAAGTTCATTTGAGAGTTTTCTATGCACGCAAATAGCAGAGCTAGAACAAGTAAAATCTAAAAATGATTCAAACACAGAAGAGAAATCAGATATTTCTTTACATGCTTTAATAATTAATTGTAACACTGTAGTATCTAATGAAAATGCATGTCCAAATAAAAATGGTACTTCAATATTTTTTTCAAAAATATGTCAAATAATTACTTATAAATATATCGCTAATTAATTACAGCTAATAATAATAATATATTGCTTCCTGCAACTTTCCGAGAAGTATTATTTTGGCCTGATGAAAAGTTGTCAAATAATAATAAAACAAAAATGAAAAGGGAGAAAATTGCAGCCGTTGCAACTTCTGCTACATGGACAGAATGTCGGAAGGAAAGGAACAAATAGAAGAAAGAAAGAAAATGAGACTTGAAAATGTAAAAATTAAGAAAGAAAAAGATAAAGTGAAAATTAAACTAAAAAAACTGAAAGATTTTGTATTGGCAATTTGAAAATTATTTTCGTTACAGATTTTGTTATATTTTATATTTTTGTAAATAAAAGACATTTTAAAACTTTAAATAATTTTGTTTATTTTTGTTAAATACAATTATAGACATTTCAATTTGAAGCTAAATCGCACGTGGATGTGTAAGCAGAAATTAGACAATTTTCGCTTAGCAGAAATAGACATTTTATACTTTCATATTAAATCGAGTATTATTAGGTTAAAATGTTTTTAAAAATACGTCTAGAATTACGTCTGATACGTTTTTTGTCGATTGTTGCATTAATAAATAATAAAAATCTATTTTTACGATAGCAGAACTCTTACATGATTAGAAATAGGGATATTGACCTTATACCCGATTCCATAAAGATACCGTTGCGGCGTAACAATAATATTTTGGAATATGTTAAGTTATAAAAAATTGACAAATGTAGCGTAAAATAACGAAATATCCAATAAACATTTATTGTCATGTAGCATATCTGTAGGTTATATTTTCTGTCACTTCGAAGGGGGAACCACATAATTTGGTGTATGTTTTTCAAACCGTACGTAAATAGAGACACTGTAATAAGAGTCTGGACACGAGGTGGCCAATTTTTGATTGGTCCGCCATGTTTGATCGAAATCCCACGAGAGAGAAAGAGATATTCACCATTTCACTCTTAACCACTCTTAACAACTCTTACGTTTATGGCCATATTTTACTATCTATTAATCTGAATTTTTGGTCGCCATTTTTTATCTATTCCCGCCGATTTTTAAATCTGTCAATTATACCAAGATAATGAAGATATAAAGTAAAAAACCAAATCTTGTGTTTTATTTGATATATGTTTTTTATTATACTTATTTAAATGCGCAATGCATTGCCATAGATTTACTACCATACATTTTGTTAACATTATTTACATCTCTCTTATTAAAAATCCTTAATCTAAAAACTATAAACCTTTTCATAACTTTAATAAACAAATCGTGACACTTTAATATGTGTTCTTCATTTATGTTTCTACATTTTTCTATTAAAAATAATCTTAAATTAATATCTTTCAAATTACTGAAATATTTAGAATAATATCGAAATATTTTTTCTAATTTTAAAAATATCTTAAATGTATTTACATTGACATAGTACAAAGAATTTGCGTTGTACGCTTTAAATTTCACAAATCTTGTAAACGAATGTTGTAACGGGGTCTTTGATCCTATTGACTTTAAGCAATTATTACACACTTTACATGTCTTCATGATGGAATTTAAAATATATCCAGCAATATTATATAAAGAGTTTAATTCAAGTGTTATCATTTTTATATCGGTAAAATTATTATTAAATTCTGATACTTTATTCGTATTTGTACTTGGTATATTATTTCGCATTATGGCTTTGCTTTTTTCCAATTTTTCTACCAATATGTATTCAAGAAATCCTGATAAAAATTCCCGGTCATCTATTTCATAATTACCATTGGTTACATGCTTTATATACAAAGCTATAGAAACTAAACTAGAATTCAGATTTATTGGCCGGTGAGTTTCGTGAGGGGTATTCTCCCACCACACCGCTTGCCTGCCTCGGTGCTCCTTTTCTCTACATTCTCGCTCTCTCTCGGGCTACGCCTACTCGTCGCGCGGTAGGAATTGGTGTCCGTGAGGTACAACAGGGGATCAGCAGGCTCCAGCTACCGCTGATGGAGGGGGAAACACCTACAGGAGCGGTGGTTATGTGTGCGTGACTGACGACCGCAGACACAGTTCGTGCATTCATAACCACCGCTCCTGTAGGTGTTCCCCCTCCATCAGTGGTAGCTGGAATCCGACGATTCCTCGTTATTTAGGAGCCGGGCGACTATCCCCACAATTTCTTGGAATTCTTTGGTCGAGAGTGGGCGAATCCGAGAACGAGCGAGAGAGGACAAAAGAGTCACACGTAGTTGGTGTCGGCTACGAAAGAGAGAAAGGGTGATAATTTGTCTCGCTTCGTCGTTCACGTGCATCGTACGCTCCAGAGTTGGGCAAAAGTTTATCTCTATAAAAATCTCAAGTAACGAACAAACGATAAATAATTTTTATTCGTTATTCGAGGCTCGAATAATCGAAGTTATCTTTATTCGAAGAGCAACGAATAAAGATAATTTTTTTATTGGATGAGAATTTATTCGACGAATAAAGATGACTTTTTTATTCGAAGGTTGTATTCGAATAAATGCGTCGAATAAATTTCTCATTCGTAGCATTTATCTTTTCGAAGCCTGCGAATAAAGCCACGAATAACTTTCGTTAGCGTCGAGCGTGTTTATTCGAGCCTCCGAAGGTCGAGCTCGGCCGAGTGGCGTGCGCCGAACACAAAGGACTGGCGACGGGGACTTGGGGTCATGGTGACTCACCAAGTTTCGACGCGATGAAAGTTATTCGTGGCTTTATTCGAAGGCATCGAAAAGATAAATGCTACGGATGAAAAATTTATTCGACGTATTTGTTCGAATAAAACCTACGAATAAAAAATTATCGTTATTCGTCGAATAAATTCTCATCGAATAAAAAAGTTATCTGTATTCGTCGTATAAATTCTCATCCAATAAAAAAATTATTTTTATTCGTCGAATAAATTCTCATCCAATAAAATTATTTATTCGTTGCTCTTCAAATAAAAGTAACTTCGGTTATTCGAACCTCGAATAACAAATAAAGATAAAGTATCATTTATTCGATCGTTATTTAAATAATTTTTTATCTAGATAATGCCCAACTCTGGTACGCGAAGAGATAGAGCGCACGCACCTATTCGTCGTTCAATCAGGTCGAATAACGAATAAATTCTTATCCGAATAAATCTGGCTCGAATAAATCTTTGGGATTTATACAAATAATACCCAACCGCTGATGGAGGGGGAAACACCTACAGGAGCGATGGTTATGTAATCGACGAAGTATAGAATAGACCTATCACCTTATGGGACTTCGTGTCACCACCCAAACTGTATTACCGACCCATAACTCGAGGACTGAATTTAGCGGCCTCTGCTCATGAACCGCGTCCAACTTAGGAACTACCCTGAAATGTGTCGAATTGCTGAAAGGTGTGCGTGCTTGTATACGTGTGACTTGTTTAGAGTGAGAGTTTGACAGAGGACAGGCTTTCGTTACGCTACGCTTTGGCTCGGTTTGTCAGCGACTCACGAGGATTCACGTGGATTTTTCTACGAAAATCTATTTCGGTGATCTGGAGACTATATGACGCCGAAATATGGCTCTTCTTGAAAGCTTATACAAGCTATAAATTGCAATATTACATTGATTCTTAGTACTTTACGTGTAGTGGAACATTTAACTAACATTTTCGCGAGTCGTATGTCGAAAAATATTAAAAATTGACGCTGTTACTGACATTCCCACAAATCTCTGCACTCCGCGCATGTCTAAATAGACGGTGCCCATCCTACGACACGTATAAATCATTGAGAACAAGGAATCCAAACGTTTTTTTTTAAATTTATATTCGTAGCTTTCGGCACCCGAGGACATTTTGCAATAGTTTATTTATTACTTGGGAACGATAGATTAGTAGTTAAAACTCTACGTTTCGTTACAAATTGATTGGCCCTTTCCTTATTAACTATTGTATGGATTTAAAAATTGTAAAGAACATCTCCGATGTAAGTACCCGAGCGTTTCGCTTGCGTTAAGGTCTGTTTTCATTACTCCTAGATATGTACATATGAGAAAACAGTTATGGTATTTTTTAAAGCACAAGTAAAAAAAAAGGTTCTGTTTTACTGACGTCGCGACTCGCGTGTGAGATAAAATGGGAGGGAAACAGCACGGAGGTCCTTTACGCGACAAACGATCATTCTGGCAGCGGCAACAAAGTATAATACTACATTGTCTTCTTGCATTCTCCGTGCGTCTGATTTTCGCATGTCGATGTCGGTCCACGGACAAGATAGGCTTCTAGATTTTACTTTCTTCTATAAATTCTGCAAAAGCTGTAATCAGTAGCTAAAAGCGGAAAACATGTATGTACACATGCTAAGCTAATCATAAGGTGAAATTTTTACATTCTCTGTTTCGGCTCGATTCGAGCATTTATAGCATATTAGTGAGATTTTTTTAATAAAAGGAAAATCAAATACGACGTGATTCGGGCAAGTAGGTATGTACATATGTAGAGTTGCTATACGTCCTGTATATACGGGACTGTCCCGTATTTCACTGTTCCCGTGAAATATTTTACAGAGTAAAATAAACCATTACCTACCCACGTTTTTCATGTTTTATTTAATTAGCATTTAAATGTTCCGTATCAAAGCTTGACAATTATGGCAACCCTAAAAATAAATCACTACCTACCCACTTTTTTCATATTTTACTTGTTTAGCATTTAAACGTCCCGTATCAATGCTTGGCAATTATGGTAACCCTATACATATGAGAAGGTGGTGAAAGAAACGAACTCTTTTTTATATGAAATATTCCCTTTTTATTTATTTATTAAAAGATATCATACAAAAGACAGAAATAATATAACTATGTAATATTTGTAAACTCAGTTTCTTCTCACGGTCATAATTTCTTCCTTATGTAGCATCTTAGGCTGTAAAAAGAACAAAATGTATAAAGTATTAGGGAAGAGATCTTTTAAATAACAATATTAATAGCGTTAGTTAAAATTATCCATTTGGACTATTATACTTTTCGATATAATGTATTTTAATATATAAAGCAGAAAGTTTATGCTTGTGTGTTTGTCTGTCGTCTAAAAACATTTGAACGGTAAACTCTTGCAACACCTTAAAAGGTGCCTCATTATGCCTGGCTAATCCAAATGAATGTAACTATTTTAAAAAAAAATTAAAAATTTTTTTTGGAAAATCAGAATTTAAATTTCGGGCGAAGCCGAGTATGTAGCAAAGCTAGTGTATGTACAGTGGCTCACAGCCATAACCGTACATTCTTTAAAATTGCATAACATTTTTAAAATTGATCCAAACGACCTGAGTTGTTTTGAGAAGCTAGAAGGATTAGTTTGCTAAGTGAGGTGTTTCGTCGTTTTGAAAAAAATTGCCATTGGTCGGAATAGCAAAAAAGAATAGTAAAGGTCGTTTCTTTTTCCGTCATTTTTTTTCGCTAATTTTGGGAATTTCGCGATTTTCGATCTTATTCTGCGATCTTTATGCGTTTATAGCTCAGAGCAACGTTAACCGATTTTGATGAAGTTTTAGACATGTATACAACTTACTTAAATCTGTAAAAGGTCTTTTTTTAATGTTCATTACAGCCTCAAGAAAAAGTTGGGAAAAAACGACCATTACTATTTTTTTGCTATTCCGACCAATTGCAATTTTTTCAAAACGACGAAACACGTCACTTAGCAAACTAATCGTTCTAGCTTCTCAAAAAAACTGAAGTCGTTTGGACCAATTTTAAAAATGTTATGCGATTTTAAAAAGTGTACGATTATGGCTGTGAGCCACTGTATGTATGTATTGGGTTGGTGCATAATTATCAGGCGTTTCTTAAACAATATTTATTATGAAAAAAAGAAACAGAAAAATTAAACAATAACATTTTGAAATGATTATTCCAGAGCGTAGTCACCATCTACTTCAATAACTGCTTCCCATTTGCTTGGAAGACCGGCGAATTTTTATTAACAAATAACCCGCCAATACAAACGCCTGATAATTCTGCACCAACCCAATATATTCCGGACTGTAGATAGACCTGGTGTAACGTGTGGAGCAAAGATCTTTGAACCATAGGCTGCTAAGTACATAATCATTGGTTTAAAGTTGGAATCGATTGATATCATCTACGGATTCAAGTACCAAAGTACCCTATATATCATATTTACGGAGCTTGAGATCATTATTAAAGTTCTATCAAATATCGTAACTCAATATCCACAAAAGCTCTGGCTTTCTTTCATCTTAATTCCTCTATCGCTTTATAGTTTGCCAGGTTAATATAGATTTCAAAAAATAAAGCAATAGAGTTAACGGGGTGGGCCACGCGAAGGCGTGAAAGAAGGTCTTCGCCATCCCAGAGTATGTTCAATGTTAATACAAATCCAAACCATTCGCCGAAAACAAGGAAAAGACAAGAAAAAAATAACTTATTTTTTAGAAAAATAAAGCCTTCCACCGAATAATATAACACTGAAAATATTCGATATCATGCACAAGCCAAAATATACAGCATAAGCCAAAATATATAGCAAAAGCATAAGGTGAAAGATATAGAATGAGCATAATTACGCAAAAACTAAAGTGCGTATATCGTTTTTTTCAACACCTGCATGAAAATGTGTGTTTTTTTACGCCTGCTGAGCGGGGGCAAAATGACCAATTTCAGACGTAATCGCGTTATCTACTTTTCTCCCAAGGGAAAAAGACTTTACGCGCATGCGTATTCGCATTATTTTTTACTTTCCTCCCAAGGAAACTGGAGTTCGGCGTTACCCTATGGTATGAAGATGCAATTGTTCGACTAATCGTTATCGATCATGCGTGTATTATCTTGATATTACAACTGTCACAGCACCAAACCAATGCATATTTTTTGCGAATCGCTCAGCGGGCTTTCAAAAACACACCTTTCAGGCAGGTGTTGAAAAAAAAATAGTGCGTGACTCGCTACGCTCGGGCAGCAAAGGACAATGTTCAGTCCTAGAGGGGTTTACTGACCCAAGAGCGTACAGCATATGCTATACACCGTTGGAAAGGTCTCGCCAAGGCGAATCGACTGAAACCATTTTTAACTTCGATATCAGATGGGATAATGTCGAAAAATGGCCTCAAAGTTCGAGATTTTGCGGTTTTGAACAAAAGAAACCGGTAGTAAAAGCCCATCCGGCCCGAGGGACCTCGGGTAGGCACCTGAGGAAAAACTGAGGGGTGTAAGCGATACTCTAGCAGATTGGGACGGCAAATGTGCCTCACCACCTTCATTTCAGTGCCGTGTTGGGCCTGCATTTGCCGCATGGGCCCCGTTCCAAATGCCCAGGGCGAAATCGCCAATGGATCAGTTGTTTTTCATGAACATAATATATTCATGATAGACGATTCGCAGGTATGAGTTGGGAATGTACAGGTTAGTATTCAGACTAATGCGTCACTTACAATAGTGAATGGAGTGACATTTTATTGATTGAACGAAACATAATGATGTGAAGATGATTAACGCAAGAAGAATATGTATTTGTTTCATATAATGGCTTTAAGGCTCCCATACACGCGTGAGCCACTGGCCAAGCTGCTCGCGAACTGCAGACCCGGCAAGCATGCTCGCTGGTGTGTGGGATGAGGGATCAACGAGCGATTAAAATGCTCGGCTCGCTGACGACGTGTGTAGGCTCCCGCTAGCATGTGGACGAGCTTCACGCGAGCGGCTCGGCGAGCGTGCTCGCTTTTGTATGGGGGCCTTTACAGTAACCCTTCTTCTTTACTTCACAGTAGGTCCCTCTTCTCGATACATTTGTTTGTGACATTTGATAATTTCACATAATGTCAGCCCGCGCAGTGGTTTAGAATGCGATTCTAGCTAAGCAAAATTATTTTGGTCATTATTTTTTCCTGTACGTATATATACTTTAAAAGTATTTACTCATTTATTATTTGTAATGTTATTTCAAGTTACTTATGATTTTTTTTGTTTGTTTTTGTGTGTAAGCAAAAATACAAGTGTTCTAGATAAAAGTTAATATTTCCAGATTATAATCAATTAGTTTACTGTTAATTTACAAACAAACAGATAAGTATTTCAGCAAAAATAAAATAATGCATATAATGTAAATAGAATAAAAGAGGAGGAGTGCGAAGCATTATGATGTGCTGTAATATTTAGTTTTTCTGGTACTTTGTTAAATACATTAATAGAATTTAAGGACAACTTTTACTGGTTTTTGTAGATTATTGATTTTTTCTTAAAGACATAGCCGAATTTCAAGGCGAGATTTATTTATTTATTTTTTACCTACTACCGAGGAATATCAAAAAGTAATTTCTCAACATTAACATCGGATGTGATTGCTCTATTGGCAATCCTTCGCTGCCCAATGAAGAAGATAGCGATTAAAATGAAGAATATATTGCATAACTTTGTACATATTTATACTATATATTTGTAATAATATTTCCTATCAAGCACCTATAATAGGGACACAATCAGGCAATATTAACTTTTACCGAGAACACCTGTATTTTTACAGGTACACAAAAACAAGCAAAAAATACATTTAAAGTATATATACGTACAGGAAAAAATAATGACAAAAATAATTTTGCTCAGCTAGAATCGCATTCTAAACCACTGTGGGCCGCCAGGCGGTGATCAGCTCCCCCCCCCCCCCTCCCTCACATCTCTGGGCTTCCCGACCTTAACATCCGCAAACCTTTTCACTGTTTTCGAAAAGGATTTCTCGAGAACTATAAACATTTTATGGTATGTAGCAATGAAAGTATGAATTCATCAAACAAACGGACGTAGTCTTTCAAGCTTTAGAAGAACAGTACTTTCGATTATAGCTTCATATCGTAAAAGTACTTATCTGAGTCATTATTAGCTTTAATGGCATGTCGGCCTGCTTTTTATGAGCTTACAACCCGTAATGCTAGTTTATGTGGATCATGGAAGTTTTCCGCGCTATCCAGGCTATTGGACCCGCAACTTCGGGTGACCCAGTAATATGGGCAATCAGGATGCGTTGAAACAATGAAGTATACTAACCGCTGTCCCTTCGAACCGAAAACTTTTACAATTTGGCAAATTCACGTGATCCCCACCCTGAAAACATTTTAGACCTGACTACAATTTTTGAACGTTCCAAGAATCAGTTGCACTTCAGAAACCGTGCGAACATTCGTGGAATCGCTGCGGAACTCATACAAACCTGGCCTGTTTGCGCTAGGTGTACACAACATATTTTTACCGCGATCTTCAGTGACTGTGTACTGTGGCAAGATGGATAAAACTTGTTTCTCTTGTGGTGCAAATCTTGCAAAACGGGCAAAGAAGAGTTATAGGCAAGCAACTTCGGGACTTTTCTATTGCGTGCGGTGCTGTAATAAAAGTAATAGAGGGGGTGGTCGACACGGGGAAGCATGTGGCAATGACATCCAAGTGGAAAGAAATGAACCCAATTATTTGAACGTGCCTATTATGCGAGGTCTGCAATCGAATGCTTGTTGCGCCTTTGGATGTAAGGAAAGAATTGGATTGCAACAATTAAGCCGTCAAATATGTGCTCAACTATTTGTTGAGCACCAAGTCTATTACAAATATGGGATGACAAAAGCCTGCGTAAAACATTTCGACGAAGAAGGAGACTTCATTATGCCTGCGTTTGGGATCGTCGAAAATGAGCAGATGTCGTCAGAAATGCATTGCCTGGAAATCGCTGATTTGCTACGAACAATGGCCGAAATGGTGAAGGAAACTCAGCAAAAACTGAATCATTGTCGGTTCAATGATATGACAAACACACAACTGTTGTTCCAGACGGGTCTTACTAAACATCAATTCGTTGAATTGACAGAAGTTTTGCCCGCTGCCATGTCCGTTAAAGATCGTACGCAAGCACTGGGTAACTTCACCGCGGGTATACGTATGAAGAACTTGCTCACCATTATGGATGCACAAGGCAAACAGCAAGGAAATGGTGTCAAATTGTGCGCGGCGAGCTTGCTGGAGATCGATTTGTCGGTAATTTATTAAACATGCATTTACCACGGCCAGACATGATTAATCATAATTCTGGGATGGCAACGAAACTGCTTGATCCAGAAGGCAACAAATTATTTTTAGTACTTGATGGGACATATGCTTTTATAGAAAAATCTAATAACTTCGAACTACAACGCAATACATATGGTGAACACAAACACCGCAACCTCGTGAAGCCATTTATGGCAATCTTTAGCAATGGTTATATTGCTAACGTTTTCGGGCCTTACGATGGGAAAATCAATGACGCAACCATAATGAAAGATTTATTGGAACAAGAAGAACATTGGGTTAACTTCCGAGAAAACGACGTGTTCATTGTTGACCGAGGCTTTCGCGATGCGATAGAAGCAATTAGAAACAAGGGTTTCAATCCATTAATGCCAGCCTTTCCAAATGGACAATGTGGGAAACTCACTACACAAGAAGCCAATGATTCGCGAATTGTGACAAAACTTAGGTGGGTCGTTGAAGCACTTAATGTACATATTCGGACGAAGTGGCAAATATTTAACCGCACAATACGGAACACCAACTTGCAATATATAATGAGTGATTGGCGAATTGCTTGCGCATTGTACAATTGAACATTTACCCCCCTGGATTCTGACAGAAGCACTGGATTACAGGATAAAGTAGCTGACAGAATGCTACAAATGCAAAACCATCCGAACAAATTGAAAGATCTAGTGAGTAGGTAAGCTATGCCGATTCTGGGACTGCGCGGTGAGGGGGTGAGGCGGGGCGGGGGGGTACCGGCGCGGGGGCGAAGTGTGGAGGGGGTACCGCGCTCTTGGACGCGATTGGTGCGGGGGTGAGGCGGGGAGGGGGTACCGCGTTCGTGGGCGAAGGGGATGACGTCACAGGAGAAGGGGGATTTCAAAATTTTCAAAATGGCATCGCGCGCGCAGGTCGAGTTCGTGGGCGAGGGGGCTGACGTCACAGGGGAAGGGGGATTTCAAAATTTTCAAAATGGCGTCGCGCGCGCAGGTCGAGTTCGTGAGCGAGGGGGTTGACGTCACAGGGGAAGGGGGATTTCAAAATTTTCAAAATGGCGTTTACCGCGTTCGTGGGCGAGGGGGATGACGTCATAGGGGAAGGGGGAATTCAAAATTTTCAAAATTTTCAAAATGTCGTCCGCCGCCGCGCAATCTCCGTACACGTGCGGGGATCGGTGCGCACGCGCGAAAGATAGGGCGCGAAAGGATGTAACGCGGATGCTGTAATTCGACACCGATACCTATTCGAGATTAATTAACCTAAATAGCCCAACCGTCTCACGAAAGAATGCAACGTCGCCCTCGCATAAACATCCGCCGACGATTCGACGCTTTATCGCGATAATTATTCGAGATTGATTAATCTAAATAGCCCAACCGTCTCACGAAAGAATGCAACGTCGCCCTAGTATAAACATCCGCAGCCGCCGAAAGATTTCACAGGGAACGTGGAAGATTGGTGAGTAAACCTGACATATTAATATTAAGATTTTTAAGATTTAGTAATTTATTAAATTTAATTTTCCCACTCGACTACATCGTCAGCGAATAGGACACTATCGTCGTCGGTAAAAATAGCATTGTCGACGATTTCATTAAATAGATCCTCGTCGGTATAAAACGAATCATCGCAAACTTGTTCGGGGACAGTCTGAATTGCAATATCGCGAGCCTGAAGCCCCGATACCGCATTCGCAAAAACAGCGTCAAAGTCAAGCACGTTGAATTGTTTTTAATGTAGTATATGTAAAATATCTTTTTAAATTATAATGTTTTTATAGAGCTATGTCACGACATTGCTGTGTGCCAAATTGCCGCTCTGATTATACAATTCCAAATCATAGTTTTCCAAAAATGTGATTGTTTCAGAAAAGTGGGGAAATGCATATATATAGTTCTCCTTACGTCGTGTTATGCTCGGAGTTATCCCCATTATTGACTACATGTCCCCCTAAAATCTCGTGCCTTACTCTATTTACAATGTATTTCTGTTTTATATTGTCTGATGTATAAGATTCTACGAAGGTTTCTATCTTATTCCATTTACTACGCGATTCTGTTTTTCTATAGCGCGGTTTGTTTACATCGCGCCCCGGCTTATCCTTAGTGTAGGATCGTCGTTCTCGTTCGCTTGGTAGGGATATGAAGGTAGGATTGAAATAATTATATTAGAATTGTTATATGTGGAAAATATAAAATAGGTTTATTATTGATGCCGTGATTGGCCTCGTTCATGGGCCTCTAATACATTTAATGCGACCCCTAAGTTTAGGGCTTCTTCGTTGTTTCTACTGATATGCATAAATGCCTCTATGCATTCGGGGCATTGAGCTGCCACCCCCCAATTGTAAATTTGCCTGGTGCATATCATGCAGTATTTGAAGTTAAATAAATGTCTGCGTAATGTTAACAGGTGTCGACTCGCGGGCGTATAGTACTTTGTGTCCTCGGCGTAAAGGTTTTTATAACATGGATAACAAATTTTTCGCCGGTATAGGTCACTGCGATCTGTGCGAAAACCAGGCCACTTGGCCTTTAGGCAGACCATCCTCAATATTCTTATATACGGGTCCTCGTTGTATTCTTCGTGGCGAGGGCGGTGACGCCATTCCTCGTTGGGAGATCTAGTTTGCATCTTGTTTTTCTGTACCGGCACACCACGTGTTCGTTTTAATAACTCGATTTTTATTATAATTTATTCTTTTAATTAATAGATGTCTATGGTGTTCCTACCTTGATTAGCTTTGTTCCTTGATTTGCCTCTTTCTTTGCTTCTTTTGCACACTAGGATGTATCTCTGGTCGTGACCAAACGCGATCGATCGATCTGTCAAGATCATTGGAGCAAGCATCAGCTTTTAATACGGCAAGAAGTCTTCCGAAAGATAAGGAATCATGGCGCGCGACAGGATGTAACGCGTCGAGGCGCGTACGTGTGTGCTCCGCAGATGCTGAAATTCGACACCCTCTGACACAGCGCGAAGCGATAACTATGCGAGATTTATTCATCTAAACAGTACAGCTGCCCCATGATCATCGTGTAAGAATGGGGCATTGCGTTCGCGTAAACATCCGCCTACGAAAACATAGAGCGATAATTATTCGAGTTTCGTTTCCAATATTTCAAAGATTGGGACCGCCGTGACGGATGCGAATGCCCTTATCGCGAACGGGGGAATCCGATACACGTGGTAACGCAACGAGTTAGTGCGACTTTACGTTACTCGATCGAGGTGCATGAGAGAAAGAGCGATAGAGAGAGAGAGAGAGAGAGAGAGAGAGAGAGAGAGAGAGAGAGAGAGAGAGAGAGAGAGAGAGAGAATTCGATGATCATCGCCATCAATGCTGCAATATATATTCATACATTGACGTGCACGTGTACGTGAATCTGTATAAAAGCAACGTTTAAATGAATCGTTACAGGTATTAACGTGAAAATCATCCATTTATTAAAACATATACGCGTACTATAGTGGTACATGATTTACATCGCGCAACATGGATTGCATTCCTAACGCTAACAATTCGCAATCAATCAAAGAATGTTGTTCAAAGTGATCGCTTTCGGAAATTAATTTTACATAATCTGTTGGTGCGGTAGCGCTACGTAGAACGTTTACGAACGTGGTATATTTACTAGCTACAGCGTACATATTTTCGGTCAACCAAGCGAACATATGATCGATGCAATGTTCATACGCGAACAGTTTTCGCATCGTGACTTCCGTCATGTATAAGGTAACGCGATTATCGGTGATTTTGACGAGTTGATCATTGTGCATGCGCGTGAATTCGATTCGCAAATGATCAATTTCGATGTGGGTCTGGGGTGTTGTTACGTTGTCGCGTAATTTTTGAAGAATGTCAGTCATATTTTGCAGTAGGAGCTTCCACGTAGACATTGAGAAGCTCAACTCGCCACCTTTATTGTCGACTATGGTGATCTCGACGCGGCACGAATCCATGCCAATGCGAATTCCTATCGTGAGCCGTTTATACGCTGTTGAGGTCAGAACGTGTGGAACTCTTTTCGCGTACAGACATTGGGCGAGTACAGTGATTTGTATTTGAAAACAGATGTGCTGTTACTCGCAGACGTATTCGAAAGTTTCCGCACCGACTGTATCGCGAGTTACGATCTGGATCCCGCGCATTATTGCACGCTACCAAGTTTCACGTGGGACGTGATGCTCAAGTACACCAGCGTACGATTAGAGCTTCTGACGGACGTGGACATGTTACTGTTCGTGGAGCGTGGCATACGCGGCGGTCTGAGCCAGTGCTCGCACAGGTACGCGCGAGCCAACAACAAGCACCTGCCTGCAGGGATGTACGACGAGTCGAAGGCATCGACGTATCTAATGTACTTCGACGTCAACAACTTGTACGGCTGGGCGATGTCGCGGGCTATGCCGAAAGGAGGGTTTCGATGGCTGGACGATGCGACAGTGGCCGCGCTCGACGTATCATCCCTACCCGACGGCGAGGACTCCGAGGAATCTGAGGGATACCTGCTGGAGGTAGACATCGAATATCCCAAGGAGATCCACGACGCCCACGCCGACTTTCCATTCTGCCCGGTGCGCGAGCACGCGCCAGGAGGAAAACAGACTAAGCTGCTTGCCACGCTCGACGATAAGGAGCGATACGTCATCCATTATCGCTACCTGAAACAGTGCGTCCGACACGGTTTACGCGTGACGCGAATTCATCGGGTGTTACGATTCGATCAGTCGCATTGGTTGCGCGACTACATTCGATTGAACACCGATTTGAGGACGCGAGCCACGAGTGAATTTCAAAAGACTCTATATAAATTAATGAACAATGCGGTGTACGGAAAGACAATGGAAAATGTGCGGAATCGCGTAGACGTGCGACTGGTGACGCGGTGGGACGGTCGTTACGGTGCGGAAGCGCTGATCGCGAAACCAAACTTTCACAGTCGGACGATTTTCTCCGAGCAGTTAGTGGCCATCGAAATGCGCAAACTCAAAGTGAAGTTCGACAAGCCGATATACGTGGGGATGAGTGTACTGGACGTATCGAAAGAATGCCTGTACGAGTTCCATTATGCGTATATGCGTGCGGAGTTCGGTGATCGGTGTAAGGTCCTGTACACCGACACCGACAGTTTAATGTATAGTGTGAAATGCGATGATATGTACGAAAAGATGAAGTGTGACGTTGTCCGATTCGATACGAGTGATTACGCGGTGGACAATCCGTACGGTATGCCCCGCGTAAACCAAAAGGTGCCGGGACTCATGAAAGATGAGAACGACGGCACCTTGATGACCGAGTTCGTCGGACTACGATCTAAGATGTACGCGACTAGAACGTTTAACGCTGCAGTGGGGTCTACGAGTGAGACTAAGAAAGTGAAGGGTGTGCGGAGACATGTAGTCGCGAACGATATACAATTCGATGATTACATTCGTTGTCTTCATGATCTTACTGAAAAATCAGTTCGGCAGAACAATATACGCTCCAAAGAGCACGATGTGTATACCGTGAGTCAAGAAAAGAACGCTCTCAGCCCGTTCGACGACAAGCGATATATTTTAACCGATCGGGTCAGCACACTTCCGTGGGGGCATTATCGAATCCCCGAGCTCGAGCTTGAGCCCGACGAGTCCCTCGAGAATCCCATTGTATAGAATGCTTGTATGTTTGTATTTTTTTTTTGCATGTACATATGTATATACGTTTCTTTTGTATGTTATTTATTTATTTATGGATATGTAATATATGTATAGCGTAGAATATAACCAAAATTGTATTTTATACGTATTAGTATATATATATATATATTTTTTCTCTACTTTATTAAGCTTAATTGTACGCATATATATGCACGAAGAAGAAGAATGAGAATGAGGAGGAGGAGAATGTGAATAAATGGACAATGTATATATTTATATGTATTTATTCATTCATTTATTTGTTCCAGTAACATCAAGCACGATAACGAATCAGAGAATATCCTTGTCGCGTATCCACGAGTTCCGCGACGAATCGAATCCAAGCCACTTAACGTACACCTGATTCCCCTTGCGACGAATAATCTTCTCGACCAGATAGACGTCCGGATTCGCGACCGAATGTAGTTCGTACTCGTAGAATCCACCCGAGATCGGCTCTCCCGCGGAATCGTGCAGAATGTACGTCACCGGGAACGTTCGTTGTACGGTTACGATTTCGAATACCTCGGTCGACCAGTTCGGAGTGTTCCCCTTCTCGAAGAGGGTCTTGAACTTGCTCACGTGTACCTTGTCACCGACGTTGAATTTCGTGCGGAGTCGAACGCCTTTCGATGCAGAGGGGGGGGGAGGGGAGGGGGTTTCATTCGCGGCGAACGACAAACGCGTCGCGGGGGTCACGTCAACGGGTCGGGCGTTGATCGTCCGATGCTTGCGATGATTGTAGGTGCGTACGAGCGCAGGTAACAGGTCGACCCAGCGATAGGACGCGTTCAAGGAGAATTGTTTCCACATGAGGTTTTTCAGCGTACGATTGAAACGTTCGACGATCGACGCTTTCATCACGCTGTACGTGGAGTAGTGGTTGATCCCGCGCATCTTCGCGCATCGTTGAAATTCCGCGTTGTAAAACTCCTTTCCCATGTCGGTTTGTAAATTTCGCGGGCATCTATCGCTCTGCCGCAATACGGTCGTGAACGCCGCGGTCACGTCGCGTCCAATTTTCGTTTTCACGGGTATTTATACTTGTACCCCTTGTTACCCAGCGTGCGCCTGCTCGACGAATGGTTTTGCTTATGCGCGCTCGTCGACAACAAGATGCGTCGGTACGAGCGAAAATCAGCGTCCGTGCACGTCTGCTGGTTGGGTTCTCGCATGAACAACAATTCGTACAAACCCCGAGTCCCCGGGTATCGCGTTCCGTTCACGTGAATGTCATCGCCGTCCGCATCGATGGTGAGCACGGAATCGCCGATCATTAGATCTTCGTCGGGCCCCAAGTATACGCCGTACACATCATCGATTAGTCTCCTGTTGTCGGTGAAGAACAGTCGTAGGTATTGTCGCGACAAGGGTCCTTTGGCGTTCCGTATATACACTTCGATATCATCGACGGGTTTACGCACCATATCCAAATCGTAAGCCTTTACTGACGACTCATCATCAGGAATTTTTTCATCGTCTTCATCGACGATATCATCAACAACATCATCAACAACATCATCAACAACATCATCAATAACATCATCGACAACATTATCTTCATCGACAACTTCGTCAACATCGTTGTTGTCGTTGTCGTTGTCGTTGTTGTTGATGTTATCGTTGTCGTTGTCGTTGTTGTTGATGTTATCGTTGTCGTTGTTGTTATCGTTGTCGTCGTTGTCGTCACTCCGTCGATAATCAAGGAACATCCGAATAACCTTCCAGATTCTAGTGACGACAACGACGACAACGATAACAACAACGACAACGATAACATCAACAACAACGACAACGAATCCGCGAATCCGGACGTCTATCTGGTCGAGAAGATTATTCGTCGCAAGGGGAATCAGGTGTACGTTAAGTGGCTTGGATTCGATTCGTCGCGGAACTCGTGGATACGCGACAAGGATATTCTCTGATTCGTTATCGTGCTTGATGTTACTGGAACAAATAAATGAATGAATAAATACATATAAATATATACATTGTCCATTTATTCACATTCTCCTCCTCCTCATTCTCATTCTTCTTCTTCGTGCATATATATGCGTACAATTAAGCTTAATAAAGTAGAGAAAAAATATATATATATATATACTAATACGTATAAAATACAATTTTGGTTATATTCTACGCTATACATATATTACATATCCATAAATAAATAAATAACATACAAAAGAAACGTATATACATATGTACATGCAAAAAAAAAATACAAACATACAAGCATTCTATACAATGGGATTCTCGAGGGACTCGTCGGGCTCAAGCTCGAGCTCGGGGATTCGATAATGCCCCCACGGAAGTGTGCTGACCCGATCGGTTAAAATATATCGCTTGTCGTCGAACGGGCTGAGAGCGTTCTTTTCTTGACTCACGGTATACACATCGTGCTCTTTGGAGCGTATATTGTTCTGCCGAACTGATTTTTCAGTAAGATCATGAAGACAACGAATGTAATCATCGAATTGTATATCGTTCGCGACTACATGTCTCCGCACACCCTTCACTTTCTTAGTCTCACTCGTAGACCCCACTGCAGCGTTAAACGTTCTAGTCGCGTACATCTTAGATCGTAGTCCGACGAACTCGGTCATCAAGGTGCCGTCGTTCTCATCTTTCATGAGTCCCGGCACCTTTTGGTTTACGCGGGGCATACCGTACGGATTGTCCACCGCGTAATCACTCGTATCGAATCGGACAACGTCACACTTCATCTTTTCGTACATATCATCGCATTTCACACTATACATTAAACTGTCGGTGTCGGTGTACAGGACCTTACACCGATCACCGAACTCCGCACGCATATACGCATAATGGAACTCGTACAGGCATTCTTTCGATACGTCCAGTACACTCATCCCCACGTATATCGGCTTGTCGAACTTCACTTTGAGTTTGCGCATTTCGATGGCCACTAACTGCTCGGAGAAAATCGTCCGACTGTGAAAGTTTGGTTTCGCGATCAGCGCTTCCGCACCGTAACGACCGTCCCACCGCGTCACCAGTCGCACGTCTACGCGATTCCGCACATTTTCCATTGTCTTTCCGTACACCGCATTGTTCATTAATTTATATAGAGTCTTTTGAAATTCACTCGTGGCTCGCGTCCTCAAATCGGTGTTCAATCGAATGTAGTCGCGCAACCAATGCGACTGATCGAATCGTAACACCCGATGAATTCGCGTCACGCGTAAACCGTGTCGGACGCACTGTTTCAGGTAGCGATAATGGATGACGTATCGCTCCTTATCGTCGAGCGTGGCAAGCAGCTTAGTCTGTTTTCCTCCTGGCGCGTGCTCGCGCACCGGGCAGAATGGAAAGTCGGCGTGGGCGTCGTGGATCTCCTTGGGATATTCGATGTCTACCTCCAGCAGGTATCCCTCAGATTCCTCGGAGTCCTCGCCGTCGGGTAGGGATGATACGTCGAGCGCGGCCACTGTCGCATCGTCCAGCCATCGAAACCCTCCTTTCGGCATAGCCCGCGACATCGCCCAGCCGTACAAGTTGTTGACGTCGAAGTACATTAGATACGTCGATGCCTTCGACTCGTCGTACATCCCTGCAGGCAGGTGCTTGTTGTTGGCTCGCGCGTACCTGTGCGAGCACTGGCTCAGACCGCCGCGTATGCCACGCTCCACGAACAGTAACATGTCCACGTCCGTCAGAAGCTCTAATCGTACGCTGGTGTACTTGAGCATCACGTCCCACGTGAAACTTGGTAGCGTGCAATAATGCGCGGGATCCAGATCGTAACTCGCGATACAGTCGGTGCGGAAACTTTCGAATACGTCTGCGAGTAACAGCACATCTGTTTTCAAATACAAATCACTGTACTCGCCCAATGTCTGTACGCGAAAAGAGTTCCACACGTTCTGACCTCAACAGCGTATAAACGGCTCACGATAGGAATTCGCATTGGCATGGATTCGTGCCGCGTCGAGATCACCATAGTCGACAATAAAGGTGGCGAGTTGAGCTTCTCAATGTCTACGTGGAAGCTCCTACTGCAAAATATGACTGACATTCTTCAAAAATTACGCGACAACGTAACAACACCCCAGACCCACATCGAAATTGATCATTTGCGAATCGAATTCACGCGCATGCACAATGATCAACTCGTCAAAATCACCGATAATCGCGTTACCTTATACATGACGGAAGTCACGATGCGAAAACTGTTCGCGTATGAACATTGCATCGATCATATGTTCGCTTGGTTGACCGAAAATATGTACGCTGTAGCTAGTAAATATACCACGTTCGTAAACGTTCTACGTAGCGCTACCGCACCAACAGATTATGTAAAATTAATTTCCGAAAGCGATCACTTTGAACAACATTCTTTGATTGATTGCGAATTGTTAGCGTTAGGAATGCAATCCATGTTGCGCGATGTAAATCATGTACCACTATAGTACGCGTATATGTTTTAATAAATGGATGATTTTCACGTTAATACCTGTAACGATTCATTTAAACGTTGCTTTTATACAGATTCACGTACACGTGCACGTCAATGTATGAATATATATTGCAGCATTGATGGCGATGATCATCGAATTCTCTCTCTCTCTCTCTCTCTCTCTCTCTCTCTCTCTCTCTCTCTCTCTCTCTCTCTCTCTCTCTATCGCTCTTTCTCTCATGCACCTCGATCGAGTAACGTAAAGTCGCACTAACTCGTTGCGTTACCACGTGTATCGGATTCCCCCGTTCGCGATAAGGGCATTCGCATCCGTCACGGCGGTCCCAATCTTTGAAATATTGGAAACGAAACTCGAATAATTATCGCTCTATGTTTTCGTAGGCGGATGTTTACGCGAACGCAATGCCCCATTCTTACACGATGATCATGGGGCAGCTGTACTGTTTAGATGAATAAATCTCGCATAGTTATCGCTTCGCGCTGTGTCAGAGGGTGTCGAATTTCAGCATCTGCGGAGCACACACGTACGCGCCTCGACGCGTTACATCCTGTCGCGCGCCATGATTCCTTATCTTTCGGAAGACTTCTTGCCGTATTAAAAGCTGATGCTTGCTCCAATGATCTTGACAGATCGATCGATCGCGTTTGGTCACGACCAGAGATACATCCTAGTGTGCAAAAGAAGCAAAGAAAGAGGCAAATCAAGGAACAAAGCTAATCAAGGTAGGAACACCATAGACATCTATTAATTAAAAGAATAAATTATAATAAAAATCGAGTTATTAAAACGAACACGTGGTGTGCCGGTACAGAAAAACAAGATGCAAACTAGATCTCCCAACGAGGAATGGCGTCACCGCCCTCGCCACGAAGAATACAACGAGGACCCGTATATAAGAATATTGAGGATGGTCTGCCTAAAGGCCAAGTGGCCTGGTTTTCGCACAGATCGCAGTGACCTATACCGGCGAAAAATTTGTTATCCATGTTATAAAAACCTTTACGCCGAGGACACAAAGTACTATACGCCCGCGAGTCGACACCTGTTAACATTACGCAGACATTTATTTAACTTCAAATACTGCATGATATGCACCAGGCAAATTTACAATTGGGGGGTGGCAGCTCAATGCCCCGAATGCATAGAGGCATTTATGCATATCAGTAGAAACAACGAAGAAGCCCTAAACTTAGGGGTCGCATTAAATGTATTAGAGGCCCATGAACGAGGCCAATCACGGCATCAATAATAAACCTATTTTATATTTTCCACATATAACAATTCTAATATAATTATTTCAATCCTACCTTCATATCCCTACCAAGCGAACGAGAACGACGATCCTACACTAAGGATAAGCCGGGGCGCGATGTAAACAAACCGCGCTATAGAAAAACAGAATCGCGTAGTAAATGGAATAAGATAGAAACCTTCGTAGAATCTTATACATCAGACAATATAAAACAGAAATACATTGTAAATAGAGTAAGGCACGAGATTTTAGGGGGACATGTAGTCAATAATGGGGATAACTCCGAGCATAACACGACGTAAGGAGAACTATATATATGCATTTCCCCACTTTTCTGAAACAATCACATTTTTGGAAAACTATGATTTGGAATTGTATAATCAGAGCGGCAATTTGGCACACAGCAATGTCGTGACATAGCTCTATAAAAACATTATAATTTAAAAAGATATTTTACATATACTACATTAAAAACAATTCAACGTGCTTGACTTTGACGCTGTTTTTGCGAATGCGGTATCGGGGCTTCAGGCTCGCGATATTGCAATTCAGACTGTCCCCGAACAAGTTTGCGATGATTCGTTTTATACCGACGAGGATCTATTTAATGAAATCGTCGACAATGCTATTTTTACCGACGACGATAGTGTCCTATTCGCTGACGATGTAGTCGAGTGGGAAAATTAAATTTAATAAATTACTAAATCTTAAAAATCTTAATATTAATATGTCAGGTTTACTCACCAATCTTCCACGTTCCCTGTGAAATCTTTCGGCGGCTGCGGATGTTTATACTAGGGCGACGTTGCATTCTTTCGTGAGACGGTTGGGCTATTTAGATTAATCAATCTCGAATAATTATCGCGATAAAGCGTCGAATCGTCGGCGGATGTTTATGCGAGGGCGACGTTGCATTCTTTCGTGAGACGGTTGGGCTATTTAGGTTAATTAATCTCGAATAGGTATCGGTGTCGAATTACAGCATCCGCGTTACATCCTTTCGCGCCCTATCTTTCGCGCGTGCGCACCGATCCCCGCACGTGTACGGAGATTTCGCGGCGGCGGACGACATTTTGAAAATTTTGAAAATTTTGAATTCCCCCTTCCCCTATGACGTCATCCCCCTCGCCCACGAACGCGGTAAACGCCATTTTGAAAATTTTGAAATCCCCCTTCCCCTGTGACGTCAGCCCCCTCGCCAACGAACTCGACCTGCGTGCGCGACGCCATTTTGAAAATTTTGAAATCCCCCTTCTCCTGTGACGTCATCCCCCTCGCCCACGAACGCGGTACCCCCCTCCCCGCCTCACCCCCGCACCCATCGCGTCCAAGAGCGCGGTACCCCCTCCACACCTCGCTCCCGCGCCCGATACCCCCCGCCCCGCCTCACCCCCTCACCGCGCAGTCCCAGAATCGGCATAGCTTACCTACTCTAGTGGACCGAGAAAATCTCAACCTTAAAACTAAAGATTTTGTAAATATATTAAATACAGATTTGCAGCTTCCAGAACTCACCGTTCAAGACATGATTGTTTATTGTACCGGCACATACGCCTTAAAAATGTCACAACATTATATAGAGGACAACATGTCTGCAACAGGAGATGTTGCAATTGAAATCGGGCGTCCTGCGCAAGAAAATAATTTGCCTGAAAATGCAGCTCCATTTGACTTCCAGAAGTACGGAATTCACATTAATTACTTACAAGGTAAATTATTGCGTATGCGAATCCGATCTCGGCATAGGAATGCTACAAAATACTTCGTTTATATATTAATTCATCAAGAAAAAACTGGATTGGAAGCAATAATTGGGCACTACTGTTCCTGTAAAGTTGGTTCTCGAGTCGTAGGCTGCTGTTCGCACGTGGCTACGATAATTTGGTACGAACATATTAAGCGCATTGATACAAATGCGGATTTAGAAGATGCGTACGACGAATTCATCGACGAACAGGACATCAGTAACGACGACGCAGAGGCTAATTCTGACATTGATTTAAATATTTAAGTGGCGGTAAGAGATATTTTATTGGGATTTTATTACTTCAATCGTCTCAAATTCTTTTCCATCAAAATCAAGATAATTTTTATACCTTCCAGGCGTTTTCAAACTGATTCATACTCAAGGGCTTAACGCAGGACTAAAGGAATGAACGTCACGACATACATTTGGCGCTGCAACGTGCTACACTTACTTACACCCGATGTTCATCCTGTTCTAATAATTGTTTTATAAGGATTGCATCATTAAGCTTCTCATTGTAGGACCCGAAAAACATAAGCAATATAACCATTGCTAAATACTGAGCCGAACCCTTGCATTTGATGCACTGCGCCAAATTTTCGTTGAATAATTCTTTATAAATGATGCATTAAGTGACTTGTCCATCAAAGCCTAGTTTAAGTTTAGTTTAGTTTAGTTTAGTTTAGCCTAATTTTGTTTCATAGTAGCATTTTCAAAGACGCATTCACATAGTTCTGCGTCTATTTTCCTCCTTTTCTGTTTAATTTCGGACATTTTTCTGCAGAAAAACAAAGAAGGAAAACCTAAGGACTTTAATTATCGGAAAAAATTTTAAAAAATTTGGTCGGTACTATACGACTATAAGGTGGCCGGTACGACACGACAAGCACGTAAAACAAGTTTTAGGTTTCATGCGTATTGTACAAAGCAAATTGAAAAAACCGGGGCATTTATGTATACCTAATAGTCTAAAAATAATGTACGTATTATGACGCAATTTTTTAATTACCTGAAAAATAAGAAATAAGCTATGAAAAATAACTTTTGTCGTACGGAAAACTAGCGCTAATGTTAAACGCATTAACACTCTGGTAATACTAAAGAAAAAAATGGTCACGGGAATACATTGCTTAGAACTATAGTATTTATTTATTTCTCCATCGATAGTGCAGTTAACATTAGAAGCGAGATCTAGCTTTGGCCGGTACCTTACGCTGCCAGGTACTCTATCACTTTTCCCGATGTCTCATCAAATACTAAAACTAATTTGTTACACTCTGGAACATGCAGTTTCGTCGCCATTCAGGGAATTATAATTTATTATGTCTGGACGTGTTAAGTGCATATCTAATTACATATGCATATCGCAAACAGGCTTAAGGATTTTAAGATTAATCATCTTCACATCAATCTGTTTCGTTCAATCAATAAAATGTCACTCCATTCACTATTGTAAGTGACGCATTAGTCTGAATACTAACCTGCACATTCCCAACTCATACCTGCGAATCGTCTATCATGAATATATTATGTTCATGAAAAACAACTGATCCATTGACGATTTCGCCCTGGGCATTTGGAACGGGGCCCATGCGGCAAACGCAGGCCCAACGCGGCACTGAAATGAAGGTGGTGGGGCACATTTGCCGTCCCAATCTGCTAGAGTATCGCTTACACCCCTCGGTTTTTCCTCAGGTGCCTACCCGAGGTCCCTCGGGCCGGATGGGCTTTTACTACCGGTTTCTTTTGTTCAAAACCGCAAAATCTCGAACTTTGAGGCCATTTTTTGACATTATCCCATCTGATATCGAAGTTAAAAATGTTATCAGTCGATTGGCCTTGGCGAGACCTTTCCAACAGTGTATAGCACATGTTGTACGCTTTTGGGTCAGTAAACCCCTCTAGGACTTAACATTGCCCTTTCACGCTCGTCGGAATCGCTTACTTCTCTCTCTTGTCACGCAATGTACTATTCTTCTCGCCTTTACAAAAACAAAGGCAAAATGGTAATCCATATAGTGATCCGCAAAAATATAGCTGGGCTTCGATATGAGTGTAAGTTCTAAAAAAAATTCTGACTTCGTTTTCCTTGGGTGTGAGTTCAAGTCCATGTTGCACGGTTTAATTGTTTCATTGGTTTTACTCTTTAAACTAATTTTTTACGGTTTAATTGTTTTTTTCAATGTACCTATATCAACAACAAGCATACAATTAAAGCAGAAATGTATTCTTGAGATACCGTTCTTACTAGTGTCCAAACATACTTTAAATTCTAATTGTAAGTTATTTAAATAAATTTTTACATTATCACTTTATAGGACAAATAGGTGGATGATGTATAAGCAACGGATTCATGCGCAATCGGAGTAATTGTAGGAAGGGTGTCGTGTTTGGCTTTCTTTTCATCCGGAAAATGTCATACAATATGTTACAAATACCGTGATGAAAATAAAACAGAAAATATAAAAATTTAATTTTTCAATAGTATAGATGGTTTCGTCCTACACACATTCCTGCATTTGGCTATTGATCGCTAGGTACCTGGCCGCGCGAACGAGCTGTGGCACGAATAATTTTTTTCGTATAAATAAGCGATCAGGCCCGTCGCGCACGAGAAGGATGCAGTATCAGAAGTCCGAAAGACGGAGCGAGACAAAGTATCAACGCATCGGCTGTTTCACGTCTGTCAAGATGTACATACTTAAGAATGTTAGAGACGGTGCAATTTTAATTATTAATATCCTGTTAAATTTTAGCCATTTGCTTGCAAAAACTGTTATTGGAATATTTGGCTTGACAAGTGTTACGAAATGGTAAAGATTCTTTAAGAGCAAACGCCTGATTTAGCGAGCTCTGCTTGCAAGACATTTCAAGTCGCATTGATTTTTGCCTTCAGGTGTATCGCATTTTTGGGAACGGCGTCTGTTTAAAAAAAAAGACGAACTTTTCGATGGCCTTGACCTCAACAATCGATGAGAAAAAGGCCGCACATCTACTGAAAGTTCGCTATCGTATTATTTTCTGGATTTTAAAAAAATATGTTATTATTTTTCCTCTTTCTGTACCAATTTTTTGCCGTACCTTCCTCATACCAAACTGCGTTGTAATTGGTTTCATTTTAGTAGACAAATCTGACATACAATACAGATGTTTGCATAATGATAAAAATATTGAAAAATTATTTTTCCATTAGAGGATACTGCATATTAATGGCCCTGTATTCCTTCCAAGCGCCGACCAACATGTTGTTATAAAGAGTCGGTAGCTTCTGAACAATTTTAGAAATCTATGTAAACCTGATATCTATGTTTCCACATTTAGAAGAGCGATAGGAACTAGAGGAAATGCTGTATTGCGTTGTCTCAAGCGTAAATGTTGTAAAACGTTTATAAGACCGACTCGAAAAATCCGATCTTACCATATTTTATGGAAGAAAGAAAGTCAGAAAAGCATGTATTTAGCCGCGTAATATAACATTTTTAATAGTTTTCTTAGCAGGTTAGTCAATTGAATGTCAGGGTGGCTTAAAGTAATTATTTAAACATTTAAAGACAGTTCTTCGAAATATAAAAGAAATAATTACGGCTACAGTCCCTAGTAATAATCCCACTAAATATAAAGAATTTAATGAAATTTAATGAACTTTTTTCCCGCTTGGGACCGCAAGTAAAATTTTCCGCGTACCCAAGCTCAGAAATATCGTTCCAACTACCACTAATGTAGGGTGGAGCAAGTTCCCCTTTCATGCGGCCGCCGCCCAGGCTAGGGAAAATGCGCAGGCTGGATGCGCGTGATTATTATGTAGTCCCCTTCTCGAAGTGACAGAAAATATAACCTATATGCTATATGACAATAAATGTTTATTGGCTATTTCGTTCCTTTACGCTACATTTGTGAACTTTTTATAACTTAACATCCTTTCAAAATATCGTTGTTACGCCGCAACGGTATATTTATGAAATTGGGTATAGCATATAGGTTATAATTTCTGTCACTTTGAGGTAGTGGTGTGACTATCGAAATGTTATCGATATTTCGATATATCCATAATATGGTTAAGATATCGTTGACGCGAATAGACCCAGATAGCACACGACTTATAGACGACGTGTGCTACCTGGGAAATCAGCTGAGGTATACACGAAAAAAAGGTCAGCACCGTAGAAAGCGTTGCTGGGCCCATACACGGCGCTATCCAGCACCGAAAAACACCGTTGTGAACGGACGAAAATATCGGTGCTGAGCCCATTCAGTGTTTTTCGGTGCTGGACAGCGCCATGAATTCAAATACAAACAAATAGATTCTGATTGACTTTATTATACAAATAATGCGTTGCATTCTATGCGAAAAAAGGTCTGCACCGTTGGCAATGGTGCTCGAAAAGTGAGCACCGTAAAATCTGGTGCTAGGCCCATTCATGGCGCTATCCAGCACCGAAGAACACCGTTGTGAATGGGCGAAAACATCGGTGATGAGCCGCTGACAAGGGGAGTCCATGATGAGGTAGATTTTGATGAGCCTTGGCACGATGGATCTATGTCGAAAATAAGTAAATACGTGTCCGAGCGTTTCTGTCATGTGGCCTTAATAACAGAGATAATTACATGTAAATTATTAAACATTTCATAGCGCCAATGGAAAACATAAAAGCCATAACCTTAATTTAAGAATGTACCGTGAAGCGTTCGGTAAGACGTCGACGTGGCGTTGCTGCGGTCGTGAGTTCGATTCCGCCTCTGTCTAGCTATTTTTTTCATACTTTATTTTTTCACACTTTATTTTTTCCACACTGTATGAATAGTGAGCAAAAAGGTAACGGTAGTAACGTTCACTAATTCTTTTAAATATATAAATACAATTATTATTTTTTTTTTTTTAACGTGGGGAAATCTTCAAAAGACACCCGGCATGACACTCACTGCGACCTGTAGACTGCGACATGCCGGCATAGGATTTCTCAAGCTCTTTGTACCAACCCGCGTTCTGATTTTAAAATCACCGTAAAAATACGTAACAAAAGTATGAATATGTATCGTTGCTTTACAATGTCTTTAAAATTGTTATTTGCATCGTTGCTGCAACAAAGTGTGTTATATTCTACCTCAGCCTCTTCTAGAAGAGGCGAATAGATCTATTCGTCTTAACGATATCTTAACGATATTGTCGATATATTGTTAAATATCAATAAGATATCGATAATCTATCAATAATCGATAGTCACCTCTAATCAAGCATAGAAATTTGTAAACATGAAAATTGATGCTAAAATCAAGTAGAGTCTAATAAAAGGCATGAATTTGGCAAACATAAACAAATTAAGCTAAAACTTATTATTTCGATGAAATGTACTCAAAAAATGACGTTATGAATAGGAAATTTTGATTTCTTAACCACGAATAATTATACTCATCGACTTCATAAATATATTGTTGAGGCGTAATAATAAATCACAAAAAAATAGAAGAAAATATACAATATAAAAAAAGATGTGAAATCAAAATGAGCTGCAAGTACATAAAGGTGCTTTCCAACTGCGCTTAAGATGACACAACTACATATACACAGCTAAAATGCTGTGTTCATACATTGCATTACTCTTATCGCGGACATTTTAATTAACCCATCAAAAAGAATCTCATTTAAAAACATTGTAAATTAATAGCTTTACAACATTAATGATGTACAAAAATTGCGCCAATTATAACAATGGCTATTTATACAAAGAAAAAAATGTACTAAATAATATTAAGCAGATATATTTTTATACAAATAAATATTTTAATACGAATAAATATTTTATTTATTCAAAATACTTGGCGCTGCTCTCCGAATTAGTGTTGCTAAACTGAATAAATATGTATAAATTGCCTTAATCTTTTTCTTTCTTTCTTCTGCGTGCGTGTGCATACCCTAGTAGCATTTGTTGTTGGCATACAGTTGGGCCACGCACATAATAATAGTTGGCCAACAGTTAGATTTGGCACTTTTTTTCAGGTTGGGCCAACAACAGATGGCCAAAGTAGGCTTTCCTACTGTTGCTCAATTATTTATATTCTTTCCAAAAGACGTCTTAAAGACGTCCAGAAGGCGTCTTAAAGATCTTCAAAAGACGTTGTAAACACGTCTTTTTCAGGCCTGGTTTAAGAAAAAAAAATCGGGGGTGAGGAGAATCGAACCCAAACTTTCCGCTTACGAAGCAACCGCTGTTCGCACTTACCCAACACATTTTCTTGTAAACACTTCTAATTTCTAGTTACATAACTAGTATTAATATTTTATAAAAACTGTGCAGTGACGCGAAATATTCTAGAAAATATCATCATTCGACCTTTAGACTCATTCCTTAAAATTTCACATTCGTTTCAATTATTTATGTATTCACATTTATGTATTCACATACATAAATACATTACGTATTTATAAATAAGAAAAGAAAAATCACAACTTAGAATATAATAACAGGGAATATAATAAAATTTTCTGACGTTTATAAGATGTCATTTAATCATCGTTGAAAATTTTTTGTTAATTAACCAACCATAGTAATTGTAGGCCCAACATTGAATATTCGTAGGCACACTGTTGTAACTTTTTGTTAATTAACCAACCATAATAATTGTAGGCCCAACATTGAATATTCGTTGGTACATTGTCGTAATTTTTTTGCCGTAGACTCTATGTTGGGAATTTGTAGGCAAAAACACTAACTATATCCCAACTAATTCCCAACTGTTGGCTACCGTTGACCAACCAGAAATGCTACTAGGGTATGCTACGTATGATATTAGAATTAAATATATGTAGAATAAATCTGACTGCGTTTCTAATATGTGTATGTATATGTTTATGTATTTTAGATTGGAAGGGAGTTATTGTAAATTATTAATACTAAGACAATTAACATTTTTTCGGTTTCGCAGCGCCAAGTATTTTGAATAAATAAAATATTTATTCGTATTAAAATATTTATTTGTATAAAAATATATCTGCTTAATATTATTTAGTACATTTTTTTCTTTGTATAAATAGCCATTGTTATAATTGGCGCAATTTTTGTACATCATTAATGTTGTAAAGCTATTAATTTACAATGTTTTTAAATGAGATTCTTTTTGATGGGTTAATTAAAATGTCCGCGGTAAGAGTAATGCAATGTATGAACACAGCATTTTAGCTGTGTATATGTAGTTGTGTCATCTTAAGCGCAGTTGGAAAGCACCTTTATGTACTTGCAGCTCATTTTGATTTCACATCTTTTTTTATATTGTATATTTTCTTCTATTTTTTTGTGATTTATATTATTATCTTATATTTTTTGTGATTGTATATTTTCTTCCATTTTTTGTGTGATTGTATATTTTCTTCTATTTTTTTGTCATTTATATTATTATCTTCTATTTTTTGTGATTTATTTGATTTTCATGTACTTGGCGTAATTTTTTTACTTTTTTGAAGTTTTTTTATGGGGATCTCACTTCTTTTTACAAAGATAATTTGCATAGGGAATGACTTCAGATAATTTTTACTATTATTTTATAACTTACAAATTATCACGGGACAGAATTATGGACAAATTCTATAAATTCTACGTAAGTTTAACAACTACGAAAAGAAACCATGTGCACCGCATTGCCAATCTATATGTATTATATGTATAGTATTGCCAGAGGCTTGAACCCCGGCCACCCTCGTGACAATCTGACGCGCTACAGTTGTATCCACAGAATGTTCTTGGCTGTAAATTATTATAGATGGTATATATCGGGATTACTACGTACATTAAAAACTTCATCTAATAAATTACAATATCTCAAAAACGAAATGGTATTTTCATGCTACATGAGTACTACGACCCCCATATACTGTCGTTCCGAAAGCGATTTCCACATCCGTGGTGTTCCCTTGTTAGCTTCCCGGTGGATCCCCGGCTTAAAAATCAACAATTCAAAAAGCCCGCGGCAGATTGTGTCCGTATCTATGCCAAAAGCGGGCTCCTTAAAAACAAAAGAGCAGCGGAGGAGCTCGCCTCATCCTTGCACGTGGCGAGAAAGCTCATTCTTTATGATAAATTCGAAGCGAATGGAAGCAATGACGGAAAATGTAAGTAATAAAAATAATCGAGTTATCGCTATTCATGTACTCTAGCCCGGTTATCTGTATTCGTTAGTATTCGTGAGAAACTTATTTGTGATTCGTGAAATTTTTGCGTAATTTAAATTCTGATATTCGTAAGAAACTTATTATTCGTCATTCGTGAAATTTTTCGTCACTTAAATTCTGGTTAAAAGCGGCGTATGATAAAAGAAAGTCATACATCTAGCGCAAGGATACGTATTGTTCAATTGCAAATTGGAAATTCGGATTCTAAAAATAAAAATTACATTATATTACATTACATTACATTACATTACATTACAAAATATATTTCTTCTCATTACTTCAAGAGCCTTTCCATTATTATTCAATACAAAAAACTGTAACGTATTATAACATTATTTTGTGAACGATTCGCAGTTGTAATTTTGTGAACGATTTGCAGTTGTAACTAGTAATAAAACAAGAAAATATGAAATACGTTGAAGCATATTGTAACTTTTAACACCAGCGATTACAAGTATAAAACACATCTGAGTTAAAATATGCTTCTATGTATCCAATATGTTCTTGTTGTATATTACATTACACGTTATACAATTACGGTCTATGCCCACTGATACTTAACATAGGCTAAGTGCCTATCAAAGACTTTCATAATGTTGTAGTTTACATGTTCGTTTACGTTCAACTCAGATATGTTTGATATTTCTAATCGTTGGCGTTATAAGTTAGAATATGCTTCAACGTGTCTCATATCTTGTTGTATTATTTTACTTGCTATACAGTTACGGTCTACTTCCATTGATAGTTAACGTAGGTAAAGTGCCTACCAAGGACTCAAAATGTTGTAGTTTACATATTGGTTTACGTTCAACTCAGATATGTTTCATATTTTTAATTGTTGGCGTTATAAGTTAGAATATATACTTAAACGTGTCGAATATCTTCTTATTTTACTACTAGTTATAAGTGCGAATCGTTCATAAAATAAAGCTATAATACATTACAGTTTTTTGTATGATTGAATAATTGAAAGGCTCGTGAAGTAATGAGAAGAAACATATTTTGTAATGTAATGTGTTCAAATTTTTATATTTTTTTTTATATTTCCTAATTTTCAATTTGCAATTGAACAATACATATCATTGCGCTATATGTATGACTTCCTTCTATCATACGCCGCTTTTATGAACTCTTGATCTTTTTTGCTAATTAATTGTTTATTATTTTTGTAGAAAGAAGCGGACGACTCCTTGCTGGACGGTAAATAATATATAAAAATATTCAAATTTATTTTTCCACTCATTTGATGATGAAATTAATTTTGCTGTAGACATAGACTTAGAAGCACTAAGTTTTGGTGATAAGACGGCGGAGCCGCCACTACCACCACCACCACCACAACAACCAATAGAGAGGCCAGCCACGGCAGACGGTAAATACATACACATTTTAAGGAGTTATATGCTTTTAGAATGCTTAAAAATAAGTCTAAATAAATAAAAAACATTTTACTAATAAATTCATTGTTGGTTATTATTTTTTACTAATTACAGGACCGCGCGTAGCGCGCCACCACAGGAGCGGCAGGAGGGTGAGGGCCGAAAACAATGACTGGGCCGTCCTGCAGGCCGTAAAGGTGCCATTTCCAATGCGCGGCTCGCCGCGGTACACTGGTACAATGGAAAAGCATTCATCTGTTCTCCGATCTGCGACTTCGACCGCGTGCGGCTGCGGCAGGTTGCTACAGTGTATGCAAGTCTGCTCCAGGAGCAGCCTAGGCTACTGGAAAAGCAACACAATGGGACGAGTGTCTGTTTTCCGCCATTATGGCAGAATCTACTAGCCGCTCGACGGCCTGCGGTTGCCAGTCGCTACACTGCTCCAGAAGCAGTGTAGCGGCTGGCCGCCCCGCGGCCCATCGCCACAATGGGACAGAATCCCCAGAAATAAGGAAACAAGTCAGAATTTAAAAGTTATGGAATTATGTTTTTATATATTTTTTGCAACCTAATAATATGAGGTCTTAAAAACGTAAAAATATCATGGCAGCTACTTCTGCTGTATGTGTAAACATGTGTGAAAGTTTGTATGTTTTTTTGTGCAGAATTTTAAATCGAGTCGTTTAAATTTCGGTGATATAAAAGGAAAATATTTTTTGGGGACCAAAATGAGTAGTACCTATCGATTCTGCGAAGTAATAGCGAATAATTAGTTCCATATAGTTCTTTTTCCATAAGAAACCCATTGAAAAAATATCAGTATTGGCTGTTTAGTTACTTTCCGGGAACTTCCAAGCAAATTTCTTTTCTGTTGTATAATTAATATATATTTGTCCTGGTATTTCGAAATATTTGCCAATAATGAAGTAATTACCTGTATTCTATATCGTACAGTGGGGCTGAATCCCAAGAAATAGGGGAAAATGCAACATCCCATTTTTCGCACTGAAAATGCCGAGTATTATTAAGGAAGTTCATAAGGAGAGTGTTAATCTACAACTCATACGAAGGTTTGACGTTATATAAAAAATTAACAGCATAATTCCAATAAAACTAAAACAATTTGATAAATATACGTACTATGGAAAGTGCAGAAATATTTGTAAACCTGTATTCATGTCATTCCGGTACCAATATACTAAATGAGTAGGGGAGAGTCGTGCAGTACCGACCGCTCTAAAATTTTTTGTTATATCTTGGGGTAGAGTCGATAAAAATCAGAAATTCAAAAACGTGTTTGTAGTATAGATGGAACTTAGTAAGAGGAGGGAAATTATTTTTGTGAAATTTAATAATAAGAATTGATAATTTGCAAAAGTAAAAAAGTTGTAATTTCTAGGAAACGAAAAATTGTCGTCCTGTACCGACCAACTATTAAATTAGTAGATTTTTAGATCTAAATGATTAAAAATGTTAATAAAGACATTTAATTAGTACAATACAAGATTTTTTCAAATTTTGTTTGTACAAACTCGCAAGTAAAATAATTAATATTCTCCTGATCTGTGCATTCGACATGTGCCCAGCCGTCACATTTGGTACGCTGCACCTATTCTTTGTCAAATGATTCCTTGCAAACAAAGATGGGAAAATTTTTTATTTAAATAAAATTTCGAATAACGGATGAAAAATTAACTTTATTCGTGGAATAAAAAAATTATCTTTGTTTGTCGAATAAATTCTGATTGAATAAAAGAATTAACTTTATTCGTCGAATAATCTAAAGTTAAAGTAACTTTCATCCTTATTTACATAATTTTTTATTTAGTTAATGTCCAACTCTGCTTGCAAATAACACACTGGATGACTTCATCATTAAATCCTAGCTTCCTGTTTGTTGGGTTATCATACCTATCCTTATTTACTTTATTTTTCTGCGGGAAAAGGTAGAAGGAAGGTTAAATGAACATCTTATAAATTAATCTGAGTTGCTAACAGATTGAACTCATAGATAAGAAAAATTTCGTCTCTACTGGTTGACAGAGTCTGTTGGTCGGTACTGCACGACATTTGGGTGGTCGGTACTGTACGACAAACACGGGGAAACATTTTAGATCATGGTATATTATGCACAAAAAATATTGCAAAACTAGGACGTTTTATTAAACTCAATAGACTAGAGATAGTATACATAATAGAACAAAATCAGTTACTTACACGAGAAACAAAAGATCAGTTTTAAAAAATAACTTCTAACCCACTGAATGTGAACGTATACGTTTAATTCCTCAGAACATCGAGAGCAATGGAGTAAACAATATGGCTCCGAAATAGGTTATAGAGAATTGTGATTTTCATTGGTTATTTCAAATAAAGTGGTAATATCTGGTCGAAGAAGTGAGAACTAGCTTTGGTCGGTACTGTACGCTAGTCAGTACTGCACGACTCTCCCCTACGGTCCCTAAAGTATTAATACATTCCAACTAAATTATACAATATTTGGGCAACTTTCCAATCGGCTAATTGGGTGAGGTGACCCAAGAAGCCAGAAATAAAGATTTTAAAAAGTAGGGAAGACCAGGGATAGTTGATTAACGAGGTTAATTGACTACTTCCATTTAATTGTTGTATTATGGAATAAATTATGCTGCGATTCGCGATATTGAAGCATATGAATGACCAGCTTGTCATTTAATGTGTCACCGTGACAAAAACTTGCGTGTTCTGTCAGTGAGAATGAAAAATCTAAAAGGGTCGGCGGAAGTAAATATTTTTGTTTCGACTATTTATGAATTTTTGTCCACTAAGTATTGCTTGATGTTTTTTCATGAATATTTTGTGGAAACGCGATACCGTGACTATAATTTCCGGTATTTTACATTATCCGGTGCGTGGAGGTTTTGTACATACGGCCCCGGACGGGGTTACTTGACTAAGCATAGGAATACCACTAATAATTGCATTTTTTACCCTTAAGATGCAGTCGAGGCAAAGAGTTTAGCTGCTCAAGTCCACTTCCCCCACCACAAATCCTTCCAAACTCACCTCTACCAGTTTTACACCCTATCCTCCCTTCAGACTCTCAGGCCTTCCAAATAGACCATAACAAACAAGTACAAAATAATTACAATATCTAACACCATGATAATTAATAAAAAAATAACACTGTGAAGGAGTGAATAAAAAATATATTGGTCGTATTTTACATATGTACGCGTTTCGTATACTATATTGATGGGATTGGCAGCGTATATATACGTTTTTCATATATACTGATGAACTGTGACAGCGTATATATACGCCTTTCGCAAGCAAAGGGTTAAAACCGCAGCCGGGGTTTGTTGACTTATTCGTCTCACCACTCTAAATACAATAAAAACTACAACCTAGACTTTATTAAAACGATTTTCAAAATTAATCCTGTATACCTACTGAAATTTGTAAACTTTTGGTATGCAGCAAGTCAACAAAATACTAATGGTCTATTTATAAAAATTTGAAATGTAAAAAATTGATCAACTAGCCCCGGTCTCCCCTATAGAAAAGACTGTACGCTCAAAATATACTCATTGCAATACACACGAAGATGTTTTAAACTTTTTATCGACTTCTTCAGATCTAGTACTAGATAGTTTTCTAGGCATCTTTGCAAAAAAAACTTTATGTTTTAAAGTAGCTCGATACAATTCGGCATCTTGATTGGAAAAAATAGCATGATGAATTTTTTCTCTATTCTTGGGATTGACGGCCATTGTGCGTTGGGACAAAATCGGGCTCAGAACCAAGCGAGAATTCATTCCTTGTTTACGATGGGTAATTTATTATTTTTCCATGAACGTTTCGAGAACATCTGTTTGTCAAATTTCTAAAGGCCAGTAAAAAGCGTGGTAACATTGTTCAGTTTGAGTAAATCCGCACATTGCTCTGTCGATGGGCAGTGCGTACGATGCTTCGGCCGCGCAAGTACCGTCGTCAACCGCCAACCGCCAACTCGCGGGACAAAACGGTCATAAACCGGGGCCCTGGCGAGACGCTCTGACCGATCAACCTCATTAATTTTTGGGAACCAGATGTGGCATTTTCCTCTTCTACTAGCTAATCTCTCTATGTTCGGCAGGCAATAAACCTCCGTTACAGTATAAAAAATAAATTATAATGATGTTCTGAGCGCTGACCGTGACGAACATTAATCTTGTAGTCCGCACAATGACCAAAAGAAGATGTTCTTATCATAGATTGAAGAATTTTTCCCTGGCAATTGGGTAAGAAACGAAATAACTCTGAACAAGTAGCAGAACGCTTCGCGATGAGACACAGGAAGAAAAGAGGTACTCCGCTGACTGCGCGATATTGCCCGTCTAGGGGCACCCAGCTTAAATATTGTGCAATATATTGCACAATAATATTAAACGTCTATAGGCCGCTTACTACATCTGGTTCACAAAAATTAATTAGGCTGATCGGCCAGAGCATCTCGTCCCGAGCGTATTGTCCCGCACGTCGGCGGTTGACAACGCTACCTGCGCGTCTGAATTCAGTTAGCTTTCATAGCTGGCAATTTAGTATTTTTGAAGCGAAATTTCTTTATTTCTTTACGACTAAGTAGGCGATTACTCGTTCTCGAAGCGTTCGTCGGGAAACACCCGTCTCCCAGATGTAAAGGGACAATCGACACCGTGCCGTTTTTCATGGATTTCGACTTTCTTCGCTCTGTGTTAATCCGTTGATTGCCTTGTAGCATTTAAGGATTAAACCTAAAAACTGTCCTGCAGTTGTACAAGTTATTTGGCAAATGTTTTCTAATTACTTTATAGCGTCTTGGAGATGAAATGTCTAGTGTCATAAAGCGGTAATAAACCGTGGCCCCCCAGCAATCCATTTTAGGGTCTCACGCAGATGGCTACGTCATGGGAATCACGCCCGGGGAAAACACAGAAAGTCACCTTTATTTGTGTACCTGTATTTTTCCACCTCTACGCCCAATATTTGGAGTGTCGCACAAAGATCCGCCTTCAATGGGGTGTACACCCCGAAGGAAATAGTACTTAAACTGCGACTTACAGCGATAGTTCATCACACGGAAAGAGCTCGCTCGCGACGGTCTTGGTGTACGGACGTGTGCTCGTGTAGTTTTTTTCACAATCTTCCTCCAGTTCGCATTCAGAAATCCCGCTGAATTGGAACCAACTCGGGAGCAACGCTCTATTAGTGTGTTTCTCAGTATATCTGAAATGGCCACCGAAGTGACCAAGGTGCTGTTCACGCCGCAGGAGGAGGATAAATTAGTGCAGACAGTATCAGGTTATCCTGTTCTGTACGATTGTAAGCACAAGGAGTACAAAAATCAAGGGTTGAAGGTGAACGTATGGCAAAAAGTATCCACTGCAGTGAACAGAACAGGTAAAGTATTGTTTAATTATATTTATTTGTAGCAACCATAAACTAGGGCTAATACTGCAATTGAAAAGTAATTTTTTGGTAATTAAAGTATAGTGATTCACTATTTTGTGGATACAATATTCGAACATGCTTCCCATCAATCCCTCCAATGCAGTTTGGAAAATTCCATTTCATCACTAAGTGTTTTACAATTTCTTTCAAATAGGAAATATTAGTTTACGTTAAAAATATCAAGTTCTGACTACTTGTACGTTTATTATCCTTCTTTATTTATTTAAATAAAATATCATTATTACATAGGATGTGTTTATTTAAGAGATTGATGTTTGATTTTTTAGAGATCCACTTGCAACAAGATCGAATTGAAATTACGGATATGCGGATGTCGGCGGGAACAATAAACAGCTGGATAATTCCCGACGTATTAGAGATAAAAAAATGTGTACAGGGTGATTTTCTCTGTGCGCCTGATTAAAGAGATAATAATAATAATAATAATATTTATTTACGGGACAAGCCCATTAAGACAAAGAATATCAATACAGTAATTACTTGGCACAGACAGAACAACCACCATCGTGTTTAACTCAAATGCCGCCTGGTCAACCGTGACGAGGTCAACCCCCCGTGGCGCCTCTCCTAATTTATGGATTTCGACCCTCGAAGGGGTTGGAGTACCTATTAAGAAGTGCGAAATGTCCCGTTTCCGCATTTCACATCAGATCTTTGCGAAAACGACGTCAATTGACCTCGTCACGGTTGACCAGGCGGCATATCTTTGATCTGGCACACCGACAGAATCACCCTGTATATGCAATTGCCTGGTTCGAGAGGGCAAATATCAGCGCAGGCGAATTTTTTCTTCGATTATTATTTTAAGAAATACGATGGTCAAGTTCGTTATGTCTTTGGAGTAATTTCTTCATGGGAAGAAAAATGGTAGTCCGCTGACTGTGCGTGACCCCGCCTGCGTCGCCCTCACTATTATTTACAAATTTCTTGAGATTTTTCTAGAAATACGGAGTACTAGGTATTTCTTTTCTCGAAAAATGAAAAATGTCAAGAAAACAGAGTAGTATAGCTATGGGGATTCTAACTCAGGTCCTCTGAGGGGAGCGCGGGGGCGGGGGGAAGTGAGGGCGCGCGGGGGAGCGCGGCGGAGAGAAACATGGGCGCGGGGCCTGCGGGGAGTGGAAGAGCGGTTGCGCGCGCACGAGCCGCGGAGTGGGGGAAGCCGCAACCGCGGAGGGGATCAGTCCGGGCCGAGCAGCCGCGGAGACCTGACCCACCGTCCTCGAAATTTTTCAAAGGGAGAGGCCCACCCCCGAAAAGTCTTTTTCAGATTTTGGCCCACCCCGAAAATTTTTCAGACCTAACCCAGGGAGGGGACGATCCCCGAAATTTTTTTTCCAAACCAACATGCGTCGGAAATTGTTTAATGATTTATTTTTTATCGGATGATGTCGGGAAAGATCGACGTTCTTTTCTTTTACGAACCACGTCTTCGGGACGGAAAGAGAGAGCAATACTTCGTTATAAATCTAAATTCGGAGGAGGGAGAGAGACAGCACTACATAGCGGTACAATCGCTTTCGTTCTAAAAATTTTCAAAATGATTTTAAATCTTAGCGTCGCAGCGTATCGCGCGATCGTGTGTAACTTGACTCCTCTGGAGCAGCCGCGTGCGATGACATCATTTTGGCGGCGCGAAGAATGTAATATAATTATGCGACGTCATCAAATCTTAAAATTATGTGGCGAGGAGAAAGACGGGTAAATAAATGGAGAAATAATATAGGTTTAAGAAATTTATTTCAAATATAAAGAATATAAAAAAAAAGAATATAATAAAAAAATTATCGTTGTGGTGGTGGCGATGGGGACTGCGGCCGCGGCCGTCGCAGTGGCGGCGCCATTGGGCGGTTCGGCACCCATGGGCGCCGCAGCCGAGCCGCCATCGCAGGACCAATGACTTGTTGTAGGTCCTAGAACATATACACAAGCATTGATATAATATTTGCATATAATAAACAGCAAATGTATAAAACAATGCAAACTACTACATACCAGCGGAGGTGGCGGCGATGGAGGTGGCGACGGCCAGTGAGGTGGTGGGGGAGGCGACGGTGGTGGCGAGTTCTGGAAAAAAAATAGAAATCGGCGATATAATATTGACACAAACGTCTGATTTGATCTCGCCCGATTTCAACGATTAAACGCGATAAATATAAAAATATTTAAAAGTACATACCTCGGGGTCACACTCCGGGGCGATCCTCTCCAATCCCATTTTTCACGTCAAAAAAAAATTGAAATAATTAAAGACTGTTGTCGTCAAAGATTTGAAGACAACTGGTCTCGCTGCATCTCCAAGCTCTCGCGTATAAACTCCTATCATGAAATCGAGAAGTGCGTAGCTTTGCAAAAGTAAGATACTGTTGTTCTTCGCCATCTTCATCACAGGCCACCTGCATTTTCGCTGACCATCCTCTCCTTATTCACACACATCTTCTTTCCCCTTTTTTTTCTTTGGACACATTATTCGATTGATGATCATACCACTTTCAACATGAATCGAACATGAATCGAACATCAATCGAACATGAATCGAACCACTTTGATCATCAATCGAACCACTTTCAACATCAATCGAAAATGAATCGAACATGAATCGAACCACTTTCAACATCAATCGTACCACTTTCAACATCAAACGTACCACTTTCAACATCAATCGAACATGAATCGAACCACTTTCAACATGAATCGAACATGAATCGAACCACTTTCAACATCAAACGTACCACTTTCAACATCAATCGAACATCAATCGAACCACTTTCAACATCAATCGAACATGAATCGAACCACTTTCAACATGAATCGAACCACTTTCAACACCAATTGAACCACTTTCAACCACAATCGAACCACTTTCAACATCAATCGAACATCAATCGAACCACTTTCAACATGAATCGAACCACTTTCAACATCAATTGAACCACTTTCAACCACAATCGAACATCAATCGAACATCAATCGAACCACTTTCAACATGAATCGAACATCAATCGAACATGAATCGAACCACTTTGAACATCAATCGAACATCAATCGAACATGAATCGAACCACTTTCAACATCAAACGTACCACTTTCAACATCAATCGAACCACTTTCAACATGAATCGAACATGAATCGAACCACTTTCAACATGAATCGAACCACTTTCAACACCAATTGAACCACTTTCAACCACTTTCAACCACAATCGAACCACTTTCAACATCAATCGAACATCAATCGAACCACTTTCAACATGAATCGAACCACTTTCAACCACTTTCAACCACTTTCAACCACAATCGAACCACCTTCAACATGAATCGAACCACTTTCAACATCAATTGAACCACTTTCAACCACAATCGAACATCAATCGAACCACTTTCAACATCAATCGAACATCAATCGAACCACTTTCAACATGAATCGAACCACTTTGAACATGAATCGAACATCAATCGAACCACTTTCAACATCAATCGAACATGAATCGAACCACTTTGATCGTGTATGGTACCACTTTGATCATGTATTGCACGTGTATGGTAACTTTCAACGTCTATCATACCACTTTGAACGTGTATCATACCACTTCTACGTAATTATAACTACCGTCTTAATCTAGCATACATCATGTGCAGGAGATTAGGTTGGAGAGGGTTAAGAAAAACATTTTATACATTAAAATTGATTATATTTTATTTAAGCATTTCTCTCTGGCGTTTAGACCACCAGTTGAATATTTTAAATACATTTTGCATGGCACAGTGCTTTGCGTGTCTCCCACATCGCAGAGTATTAATTACATTTAGCTTATTTAGAGATTTGATATCCTCGTAGTCAATGTCCAGCGTCTCGATGACCACGTCCATTCTCGTATCTTCATCGAGGAAATCCGCAAGCCAGTCGCGTTTCTGCAACCCTTTAACGTATACGATATGGGATGCGTCATCTTCTTCGTCGATCGCATCAGCTACAGCTTTCGTAATTAGCTGTTTAGCCATACAGTATGGAACGTCTCCATCGTCCCACCGTAGGCCGTGATGTTTTGCCACCAACCACCGGATGTTCGATTTGTCGGATTTCGTAAGAAGATATTGCGGCATCGAACTCCCAAAAATATAGTGCGAGAGAATTGTTCCCTTTCGCAGGATAGCCCGCTTCCTTGACGACAAATCTTCCATCGACGATGAACCCTTGCAGGTCAACAAATGTTGGTACGACCATTATCGATACGATTTAGAGGTCCGCTCTCTTCCAAGACAGACGAGAGAATGCACTTTTTCTCGTAAAGCATCTCGATTTTCACGATGAAATTTTCTTTTGGTAGGAATTTGATACAGGAGAGGGCGTGGCAATTTAATTGATTTTGCGCACCACGTTTGTCAGCGGATTGTATTCAACCACCCGATCGTGTAGAATCAGACAGTAGGCCGTAGTATTTATCGGCACATTCCCTTTACACTCGAATTCTATGCGCACGTCCACCGTGTCATTCTTGATCGACTCATTTTGTCGCGAGCAATCAATCACCACGAGGGGACCAAATTGTAAAAATTCGGCCACGGTGAATAATGCCTCGTTGCAACTATGTCCATAATACGATTTATGGAATTGCGTATACATATGATACAAGATGGCATGCTTATTCTTGTCAAAGTCCAAGTTCATGTCATCGTATGGGTAAAATTCCGAGTTGAGAAAAAGTTTTACATTGGTCAATTTGCAGTTGTTGAACCTAGTAACATCTTCGCTCATCACATTCCTTCGACCAGTCTGTAGAGCAAGGATAATAACTCGCGGCTTCTCCAGCTGTGCAGATGCCTTCACGGCCCACGAATGCTTGGTCGTGCTCTGTAAGAGAGGATACTCGTACAGATCCCACGATTGAAAACAAATGCTCAGGTTTTGTCCACGTTCCAAAGCATGTAGCAACGATAGCTTATTAACGTCATTTAACGTCACATGAGGCATCCGCCATTGCACTTTAAGTAATTCAATTTCTGGTTCCAGCATCGGCGATCCTATTAGAGCATTATTGTCGTTGCGCGATCGTATTAAAATCAATTCGTGACGCGCATTAATAATAATGCGTTTGTAGTTCTCACAAAATCCCAGCAAATATTTTAGCGGGATGCAAAAATTGAAATGATTTTTCAATATTGACCCATCGCGTCGTTTCAAGCCCCATCCGGCATTCTCCATATTTTTGTCTTCGCTAGATGTCAACGATACATAGTTTTTAAGCGTGCTAGTTATCCCAACGTTTCTGTTGCGATCAATCTCCACGCCATTCAGCTCGTATCGAATCTCATCGAATAAGAACGCCATGCAATTATTTCCCAACGCCACCGTTAATGTATCGTTTGGCTTCTTTATCTTCAATTTTCCTTCCACGTAGAGGAAACTTTCACACGGCAATGTGTATAAATCCTGCTGCTGTATGGGTATTCTTATTTCATCGCTGTATCCAAACGTTGAGTTGACATATGGGTTGTATGTGTGAGTCTCGAGCTTGACGATGCGATCGTCAAACGTCGGCCTCCCTCCAATGCTTAGAATGTCAACCATTTTTTTTTCAACTTAACTGTGCACAATGAATCCCAATGATTTCAAAAATGCAATGTTCGCAGCACTGAGCCTCTTCTTTTTAGTATAATCAGAGCTGTTGCAGTTGTTGTTGTTGTTGTTGTTGTTGTTGTTGTTGTTGTTGTTGTTGTTGTTGTTGTTGTTGTTGTTGTTGTTGTTGTTGTATACAATTTCGTTTGGAAGAAACGGGTTTCTGGAGTCGTTCAGCACAAGCATCTCTTTCGATCACGTCACACGTATTATCGTCGTCGCCGTCGTACGTGCAATCTGATGGTAATCTCTTCACCTCGAAAATCGAGCAACCGTCCGTCTTGATCCACAACGCGTATCGTTAGATCCGTAATGACCCGTGCGGTGATTGGAAGGTAAATGATTATATCCTGGTGGGACTCTCGGAGAAAATTCATGTATCGCATGTACGCGCTTCCCATTGTTGTACGCGCCAGCGGTCACGCTGCATTCTACGCGAATAATGTTCACGTTCATGATATTAATTGGATCGTCGGATTCATGCCACCGTCCAGGTTCTAATACCCGATTCGTTGAGAATCCCAGTAGCGATCCAATGTTATTGGACTTTGTAAAGTCTATGACGAACGAGCAGTACAGCTCGCTTTTCATGGTGTTGTTGTTGGGACGCAACACTATAGGATACACATCGTTGTCACCGACATCGGTGCCACCGAGATTTTGAGGATACCGCTCGAGTAATCGCTGCTTCAAATACTTGGCGATAGCGTCTAGTTCGTAGGAGCCGTGTGGAATCGTAATGTATTCATGAGTGGTGTCGATGCTATTGTTGATGTCATAGTTTACGACAAAGTAGAATTTATCGTTGCTTGAGTCGATGTTTGGTATCGTGTGATAAGTTTCAAAGGTTGCTAGACCAAGCTCGTAATCATCGTCGCTCAAATCTATGGGTGGAAAGTAGCTTACCGCGAGGGTGCTACTCTTGCCGGTTAGAGTGAATGTTAACGACATATTCCGAGCTGTACGACTGGACTGGTACTGAATCAGAGTGGTGGGAAGTCAATCCTTAAATTTGATGCCAATCGTTTGTAGAAAGCGTAGACATAGTTGTCCACAATTGCTCTGATCGTACTTCTGATAAGCCGTTCGATTGTATTCGATTTTCACGACATCTTTGTCCAGATATTGTACCAATTTCTTAGGCGGTTGAAGATTTCCAAAGCTGTCGAAATATATAGCTCGACACCCTCTCTTCGCATACGCCACCCAATGAGTCCCCGGCCCCTCGACATTGTCCAAATTTACGATACCGCTCTCGTTTCGACGTACTCCTCCGGCTGGTAGCGCGTTACGCATAAAAACACCTCTAAAGAATGGAATACGCATACGTTTTGCAAACTCCTCCAATTGCGCGTCGGTAGTTACGCCCGCGGGCATTTTTATTTTCTTTTCGACGTTTTTTTTTTTCGTTTCGATATTCCCTGTCCGCGCTTGTATGGTGCGAGATAAAGTCCACGACCTTCCATGGAGCGATTATGACGTTGCATTTCCTGCAGCTGATGTTGCGCCACCTTATTATCGTTTACCGCCTTGGCTATCCCCGCCGCTCCACCAGCTAACGATCCGAGAACACCTAGCAGCGGGAGAAGTGGTAATATACTACCCCGTTTTGCTATCGGAAGAATCCGCTTTTTCGGTGCTCTCTTTGGAATCCTTTTGCGCAATTTTGCTTTCATCCCCATTCCGATTTTCGTCTTGGCCTTCATAGCTGCCCAAATAGCTGTAGCAGCACCTCTTTCGCCCAGAGTCGAGTCACGCGCAACGATGCGTTTTCGCGCTTTGTCAGCGAGTACGTTATCTGCCGCGTGCCTTTCGCCGAGGTCGTTGCTACGTGAATATGCAATATCGTGTTCGCGACACGCTGCGTCCAACGGATTGATACCTTGATCACCTCTAGCCAATCGTTTTGCCAGATGAGTTCCTGGGCCGCAAAACTGGTATCCCGGGATATGTAATTCGATAGGTAGCGCGTTTATCGCCCGATTTAACAAACCACAACCTTTCTTCACTCGCATCGGCGACATTCGCTACAGTTTTTAATCAATGGTGCTGGACCATCGATATGCGTTCGCTGCCAAGGGCGATTATAATGTTCCAGACACCGACGATACTGCTGAACCTCGGAATCGGCTTTTATATGCTCGGGGAGTCTGTCCCACAACTGATCAATGTATCTCTCGAACTCTCGCAGTAGAATAATCTTTGGTATATATTTCAACTGTTCAGAGGTTAAGTCTCGAATATCACAATTATCCGACAGGACCAGAAGCATTTTGAACACTGAGCTGTTTTGCTTCGGCGCGGACCTATAAATAGAACGCGTCACCGCTTCGATGTATCAAAATTATTTTTCGCAGTTTGCGGAGAGGATGCGATTCGTGCGACAGCCTGTGACGATACGCGTGACAAATTTTGACGATAAATCACGAGTGATGCCCTCGAAAACAAAGCGCAAACATGGTAGCATGCTACCAAACACTATACGGTGTCTCATTTGTGGCCCATCAAATTGTGGAAAGACCAACGTGCTGGTGAGCTTGTTGGAAAGTCCTCACGGCGTTCGCTTCGAGAACGTGTACGTGTATTCCAAGTCGTTGCAACAGCCGAAATACCAGTATTTGGAGAATTTATTGGCTTCGATAGATGAAATTGGCTACTTTACGTTTTCGAATAACAGTGATGTCATCCCACCGAGCGAATCGCTTCCGAATTCCATTTTTATCTTTGATGACGTGGCATGCGACAAGCAAGATACGATAAGGGAATACTTTGCAATGGGGCGCCACTCGAACGTTGACTGCTTCTATCTCTGTCAGACGTATGCAAAGATTCCCAAACATCTTATACGTGACAATGCCAATCTGTTGATTCTGTTTAAGCAGGATGGTACCAACTTGAAACATGTGTACAACGATCATGTAAATACTGATATGTCTTACGAGGATTTCTGCGCTTTGTGTCGTAATTGTTGGCAACGAGAGTATGGTTTCGTGGTAATAGACAAGGATAGCGCGATGGCCAGTGGACGTTATCGAAAGGGATTTAACGAGTTCGCCGTACCGTGAGATGGTCAATTGTCATCAACCTGTCGGTGGGAAAGCAACGTCTGCTGCACAATGATGATTGATATCGATAGTCTGGAGATTAAGGATCGTGAGAAAATAGCGAAGGAAATTGCAAAAACCAGCGAAGCCATTCGCAAGAAACATCAGGCTTTGAAGTCTGGCAAGATGGAGGAAGATATCGCGTTGGAGAGATACTTTAAACCTATCGTCGAACCCTTGAAACATATCGTGGAAAATACCACAGCGGCAGAAGCTGACACATCACCGCTGACGAGCATAGACGTTGAAGAGAATGAAACATTAACGCCTAAAACAAAAATCCAGTCGAAATGGAGCACATCGCGCAAGACAAAGAAGAAACGACACACATCATCGGAATATTCACTCATAACCTCCACACCAGTTCAATCGAAGCGAAAACGACAAAACGATTCCTCGGTTCCTCCCACACCAATAAATACCGATGTACAATCGCTCACAACCATTGATGACGACGTTTTCGAAACTAGTCCAGATGAGTCGTTTGTAACATCTATTAGACAGCAACTTCAAACATCCGAGGGACAAGAAACGTTTCGCAACCATTTCGGTCCGCTGGGGCAAGAATACATGAGCGCCATCCTAAGTATGGATAAGGATACAACAATTGACTATGTGTACGGCGTATACTTTGGCAATAGTGGAACGATGCTTGGAGATAAGGCTTTCGATATGGACAAGGATGATAATATAATCATCGGTGGTGTAAAATACAAAGGAACGCCCGGCCTTTACGAACTGATTTTCAAGAGAATTCCCGACGATGCCCTGTACACCGATGCTGATAAACAAAAATACAAAAGTATACTGCTGGCGACAAATGCCTACAGACGCAGTCATTGTGCTCAAAAACCCATATTGGGTAACAAGGGATACAAGTACAAACATGTAATTGCACCACTAGTCCCCCGCGCATCAACGAGTAAAGCAGGAAAAGGTCTAAGGACACCGCTAGCGATGATGGTAAACGACAACAAGATCGATTACGTGCACTGGGACGATCCCAACGAGTTGGTGGATCGATTGCGTTTGCTTGAAGCGTCGCGTCAGGCGGGTAACAACTCCCACGATCCCGAAATTCTATCGATTATCGAGGAACTCCGCGAGGTAGGCCTCATTATAAATTAAACCACACGTCGATGATTTGCACTGTATGCATCGAGATGCCGATCAACAAATTTGGAGTATCGCTCGAGAAGAGTGGAGCAGCTAGAATGGACTATTACAAATGGAGCGGCATGCTTCGAAATTATATGCGAGATAACGCTCTTTGTGTGGACGGTGCCGACTTTGATGCAAAATCATGCAAGATACGACGCGTAGCTCAGCCGGTGGCTGACAGCGATGCCGTCAATAAACTATACATGGAAAAGAGCATTAAACTTTTGAGAGAGCAGCAGGAAGAATTAGAGAGGAAGCTGGTCGTGTTTCAAAGAGATATGCTGACGTTGCAAAACAGCGTTAAAAAGATATCGCAGGCGTCAAATTCAATCCCACAGCAGCGCTGCGAAGGAGAATCATGCGAGGCGGCTGAACTTGTCCCCGGGCCGATTGGGAGCACATAATGCATGTACACGATAATTATCGCATCATTCGTGTCAAAGACACCTCTGCGATCAAACATGCAGCCAGTATCGAAATCCAAGAGTAAAAAAAACCATGGTCCCAAGAAGCGACAACTTGTTGAGGAATTGCATGCTCCAGCTCGAAGACATTTCCCGCGGAGGCGCGTCATAGTGCATGGATACGACGATCTGTGGCAAGCTGACGTTGTAGAAATGCGTCCATACTCGCGATTCAACCAAGGCCACCACTACATACTCACCGTTAGCGATGTGTTGAGCAAGTATGCATGGGCGGTGCCGCTCAAGACTAAAAGTGGTACTGAGGTGACTAAAGCGTTTGCAAAGATATTTAGAGATCGATATCCGAAAAATTTGCAAACCGATCAAGGAAAAGAATTTTACAACGCCGATGTGCAGAAACTCTTGACAAAACATGATATTAATCATTATTCGACGTATTCGGTGATGAAGGCCTCCGTCGTAGAACGTTTCAATCGAACTTTGAAGAACAATATGTGGAAAATGTTTACGCTCAATGGAACCTACAGATGGATCGATTCGCTATCGCGTCTTCTCGCAGAGTATAACGCACGAAAACATAGAACCATCGGAATGCGTCCTCGCGATGTTACCGCTGCGACCGCCGACAAGCTGCTATCCACCGTATACAGCAACATAAAGATCGCTGCTCCGGCGAGATTCAAGTTGGGCGAGTTTGTGCGCGTGAGCAAATTTAAAACCATCTTCGATAAAGGCTATACGCCGAATTGGACAACGGAGGTGTTCAAGATAGCCAAAGTACAGGCAACTAATCCCGCGACGTATCTGCTCGTCGATTCCTGTGCAAAACCTGTTGCCGGAGGATTCTATGAACACGAGCTGCAACGCGTCACCGATCCTGATGTATATCTGGTGGAAAAAGTGTTGCGTAGGAAGGGGGATAAGGTATACGTCAAGTGGCTGGGGTTTGATAAATCACACAATTCTTGGATAAATAAAAATAATGTATTGTAACATAATAATACATGATTCAATAAATACAATGATATATATATGGAAATGAGTGAACAATTTTTTTTATTTTTACACATTAATTCCACCATTTATAATTTCTATGCATGAGTGAACAATTTTATATTACACAATTCCACTATTTATAATAAATACAATAGTTTTTTACAATGGTATTTTATAATGTCCCCAGGGCAGAGTGTCGGTCGAATCGGGTACGATATGCCGCTTGTCGTCGTACGGACTTAGAGCGATTTTAGATTCCGAAATGGTGTACACTTTGTGCAATTTAGACCGTATGCACGATTGTCTGCGAACCATTTCGATCTCCCTTTGCAAACACTGCGCGTAGTAGTCGAAAGTTATCGTTCTGGCTATGACGTTGGTCTTGACGCCTTTCGCCTTTTTTGTATCTTTTTTGCCGTCTACGCGGAATGCATACATTTTCGCTCTAAGACCTACGAACTCGGTCATTATCGCACCGTTATTTTCATCCTTCATCAGCCCTGGAACCTTCTTATTTAAGTGGGGCATATTATATGGATTGTTGATAGGATAATCGCTTGTGTCGAAACTATCGATATCACGTTTCATGGTCTCGTAGATATCGTCGCATCGAATGTGGTAAATGAGACTGTCCGTGTCTGTGTATAGAATTTTACAACTTGGTCCGTGCAGGGGAGACATGTACTCGTGATGAAATTCATACAAACAAATTTTTTATATGTCCAGAATGCACATACCCACGTATATCGGTTTGTTGAATTTCACCTCGAGTTTTCGCAATTCAACCGCTATTAAATTTTCCGAAAAAACACTTCTGCTATGGAAATTCGGTTTCGCTATCATTGCCTCCGCGCCATATCGCCCTTCCCAATGAGTCAAAAGTTTTACATCCACGTGATTTCGTACATTTTCCATAGTTTTACCGAATACCGCGTTGTTCATCAATTTGTACAAATTTTTTTCGAAGTCGTTTGTCGCACCTGTTCTAAACCGTGTATTGAGTTCGATGTAATCGCGGAGCCAGGGAGATTGAGCGAATTGAAGCACGCGGTGTATCTTTGTAATACGAAGACCGTGACGCGTGCACTGCTGCAGGGTGCGGTAATGGATGACGTAACGCTGCTTATCGTATACCGTCGCGAGTAACTTGTCCTGTCTGCTGCCAGGTGGTTTGGCACGCGTCGGGTAGAACGGTAGATCGGCGTGAGCGTCGTGCAGACGTTGCGGATATTCCAGATCTACCGCGAGAATGTATCCCGTGGGCGAATCGACCGCGATCGAAGACACGTCAAATTTTTCAACATCTTCGACCCATTGAAATTTAGCATATGGCAGAGGCTGACACATTGCCCATCCATACAAATTGTTCACGTCAAAGTACATCAAGTACGATGACTCTTCCGATGCGTCGTAAGATGGCATGTACTTGTTATTGGCATGTGCGTATCTTCTGGAACATTGACTCAAACCCCCACGTATACCGCGTTCGATAAACATGACCATATCGACGTCGGTGAGCAATTCGAATGTAATTTTGGTATGTTTTAGCATGGCATCCCATGTGAAACCGGGTAAAGTATAATAATGCGCCGAATCTAGTCCGTAACTCTTGATGCAACTTTCGCGAAAATTTTCAAAAATATCTGCCAATAACAACACATCTGTTTTCAAATACAAATCGCTGTATTCGCCCAAGGTTCTAATGCCGAAACGCTGCCAGACAGTCTCGGCGTGCGCGTAATCACTCTCGGATACAGTCTCACCTGTTAACGAACTGTAGAATGATTCGCGCGGTGGTAAGCATGGGTCCTGCAGCTTGTTCGCGCAATCAAGGTATTCGTACGGAAAGACACCCTTTCGCGTCAGTAAATTGAAATCCTCGACGGATAATGTTTCAAACTTGGATCGTAAAATTTTTAATTGATCTGTGCTAAGAAAAGATGCTAATTTGTCGAGACTGGTGTTGAGAAATTTGTACGAATCGATGAATCGCAATTTAATACAATTTCGTGAGTCTGAGTCAGCCGTATCTTCGACATCTTTTGTGAAAGAAATATACTTTTCTTTAGTTATGGGTAATACGTCGACGTGACCTTCGAAAGCGGTAGCTATTTCCTCGATAATAAAATGTGAATCGTAGCCTGATAAATTATGAAAAACTATGGGGATGTAAAACGCATTTTTATAATTTAAATTGCACTCCGAATGTGCTGGACCTCTAAACCGCCCGGATAGATGACAATGATCGCGGACTCGTACATCGATAGCCTCGAATGGTTCTTCGCAAATATGACAATGTGTTGCATCGCGAAATGCCATCAACTGTTCGGCGGTTAAATCAAGCATGGGAACATTGCTGGTCAGGATGGGTTTGGCGAAATTTGCAAAATTTTTTAGTTCATCGACGAACCATGAAACGCAATCCGCGTCGCGGCGACATCGATACACCGATAGCGATGTATCGTACGAGCAATGCATGTAATAGGCTATACTATGAACTTCGTGGTGTTGATACGTGTGTAATTTATTATCATCACCCATTCGGTGGCTGTCCTCTGTTTTCTCGATGATGCACTCCAGATCGGCGTACACCACGAAGGGGAGCCGCTCCTTCATGTTGTGATTGTTGAACCTTAGGAGATTGTTTCCTTCGCTGGGCAGCAGGATGGCGCAGTCGTTCATCTTGCCACAGTCCAGCGAATGAAGCTCCAACTTCTCGGCGGATCCGAAGTAGTGCATGCATCTATAATAAAACAAAAAAATTTTTTATTTAATTTGTTTCGCGAGACATTTTAACATTTCATATGTTTCTATACGTACCGATCACAGATGAATTTCTTTGTCCTATGTCTGCTCAGCTGCATGCTCACCAGCCGGGACAAGTCCTTGATCCATACAAAGTGTCCTACATCTCCATCATTCGGTATGTAGAGCAGGTTGATGTGCCGATCCCTCTTGTGGCTGGTGAGACGCAGCGGAAAGACCGTCTTCGTCTTCTCCGCCTCGAAGCTATAGACGTTGATCGAGATTTCGTTTAACCGCTCAAACTTCCCAATTTGCTCCAGGGACATTGGAAACTCAATGCCCTGGAGATTTAATACGGAAGCATATGGCGGATATGAACTTGGGCGATCGGCATTTCTTTCCGCAGGATGGAGAGCGGCTACCACTGCCCACGCGAAACACGCATTGTCCGGGGATTGCACACTGATCGTTGCCTTCTTCAGCGATATTTCCCGCGGCAACTTGTGATGGCACCCCGCGCGCAGCGGATTGTACTTATTGACATTGACGGTCAGGTTGAGGATTCGCGTCAATGCCCATCCGCTGTCGCGTTCCTGGAACTCTTCCAGCGATGCCAGGGTGGGTTCGACGACGCATCGCTGGTACCACTCTTGCAGATCGGATGTGTCGAAGAGTTCACAGTTCCGGGTGTTGATGCTTTTGCAAGCATGCTTGTCACCCGCCACAAATTCGCCGTTGAATACAGTGTTCACTTTGAGGTTTCGACGTTTTCTCAAAGCGCCCCGCACGTGCTCCAACACAATGGTCGCCGCATCCTGGAGGAAGTTGCGCGGCTCGATATAGTTCGAATTGAGCACGGCACCGGTTAACACGCGACTATCGAACGCAGTGTCTATTTCGCGCCACAAAAGTCCCGTACTCGAATGTCCAGCACCTTCGCGCACGAAACGTCCGCGCAACGAATGTTTCAGTCCCTCGAGCCGCGCGATTCGAGCAAGCAACGATTGTTGAATACCGATCGATAATCGCGGGCGTTTCACTCGGCTGTGTTCTTCTAAAGATTCGATGCACTCGTTGCACCGTTCTTCCCACGCGAGGTATTCTTCATGCGAACTCAATCGTGCAGATTGATCCCGCAATTGATGTTCTACTTGCGCGAATTCCATGATTGTAAATGGAGTGATTGTAAATGGACTGTATATGTAACGTCTTTTACGCGCAACAGGTTGCAACGATTTGAGACTTTGTGCAGTTCGGAGCGTGCTTTTATGACTGATACCACGATTTGGTATCTCTGTCTAACTCTTTTGGCGTACCCCCTCCCTCGAATGCTCCGCATGCAAAAAAAAACGACAATCCGTCCCAACATGGTTCTGTACAGTTTCTGCCGATACAGCATAATTCTTTCTATGATTCACGCGTATGACGAATTAGCGCGCAAAATCATCCGACACAGTTTCTGCTGACACCGCATAATTCTAAGATTCTGCGCTTCCACAGGTATTATATTACATTCAACACGTGTCGAGACTTTTATCCTTGAGGATGGGGATTAAATTACATACAATCGTGCGATATGCTGCGACTTTAAGATTGAAAAACATTATGGAAAAATTGGTAGCTTTAGAATAAAATGCGGTGGTGGGGGAACCAATTGTACCGCTATTTAAGCCTGTCTCCCGGTCGCTATTCCATCAATCGCTCAGTACCCTCAGTGACTTTCGACGGAACAAATAGTGCTCTGAAAAAAAAAATGTGCAGTACCAGTGTCGAAGGAAACGTTGAACGTATGAATTATTATGTTCCGATCGTGCGAGATGATAGCGTAGCTCCATGTGGGGATAATACATTTGACAGGTAAGACTTAATTTTCGCATATTCTCAAAATTGTATTCCTGATACGAGTGGACAATTTCATAGCTTTGATTGTTCTCTTAGTCCGCGCCGAGGATCGCGTATCATGGTCAGAAGATACGCGTTAACATCCATGGGCAGCAAATATTTGGAAATTGGAATCAACGTAGGACCTATGGCTGATGTTGAAGTTCTTCTCGGCGATAATCATGGGAATCATCTTATATTACCATGGCATACATGGAATGTGCTATTCGACAGCCGTGAAACCATCGAAGAACGTGCACAATTACCTGGATCACCTTCGATGCGGATTGATGAATTAACGGTGGAATTTCTTCGGATCTTTGATTCATCGATTGTAAAGATGATGCGAGCTGATAACTCACTGTATTTCAAACTGAATACAGTATCATTTTTATGTAATCTTGAGCCATGCATAAGCTATGTGTATCCGCGCCTGCATCAAACTGCAGAGGATGTGAGAGTAAAATTTGAAACTTTTGTCAATGTGCTACAGCAGAGCGATGTTGCGTGTGAAACATTAGTTGCGCACAGCGCTGCTAAAATAATACGTGATAGCGAATATTACGACGAGGATTATCTTGTAGATTGCGAACTGGTAGCATGCGCCATCAATGATATTCTAGCCCATGCTCGTAGGAAAAAAAAATGTTAGATTGTATTCTTTTAATTTTATAATAAATTTCTTAAACCTATATTATTTCTCCATTTATTTACCCGTCTTTCTCCTCGCCACATAATTTTAAGATTTGCTGACGTCGCATAATTATATTACATTCTTCGCGCCGCCAAAATGATGTCATCGCACGCGGCTGCTCCAGAGGAGTCAAGTTACACACGATCGCGCGATACGCTGCGACGCTAAGATTTAAAATCATTTTGAAAATTTTTAGAACGAAAGCGATTGTACCGCTATGTAGTGCCGTCTCTTTCTCTCGAATTTAGCTTTAAAAGTGATGCTCTCTCTTTCCCACTCTCCGAATTTAGATTTAAAGTAATGCTCTCTCTCTCTCTCTCTTTCCCTCCTCCGAATTTAGCTTTAAAGTAATGCTCTCTCTCTTTCCGTCCCGAAGACGCGGTGCGTAAAAGAAAAGAACATCGATCTTTCCCGACATCGTCCGAAACAATTTCGGATGAAAAATAAATTATTAAACAATTTCCGACGCATGTTGGTTTGGAAAAAAAATTTCGGGGACCGTCCCCTCCCTGGGTTAGGTCTGAAAAATTTTCGGGGTGGGCCAAAATCTGAAAAAGACTTTTCGGGGGTGGGCCTCTCCCTTTGAAAAATTTCGAGGACGGTGGGTCAGGTCTCCGCGGCTGCTCTGCCCGGACTGATCCCCTCCGCGGTTGCGGCTTCCCCCACTCCGCGGCTCGTGCGCGCGCAACCGCTCTTCCACTCCCCGCAGACCCCGCGCCCATGTTTCTCTCCGCCGCGCTCCCCCGCGCGCCCTCACTTCCCCCCGCCCCCGCGCTCCCCTCAGAGGACCTGAGTTAGAATCCCCATAGCTATACTACTAAACAGAAACACTACTATTAGCGCGCGGAAAGAAGGCTCCTGGAAGGCGGTGCAGTCCGCCGCTAGCTCCGCCTGAATCTCCGTCTGTGTACATTGTAGTAAGTAGATGTAGTCGATTCCGCCAACAACAAGAATACATGTGCCCTGTCTTTATGAGTGTGCACCAATCGGTGGCAAAAACCAATCGTCATAGCGGCGGTCTGCACCGCCTGTCAGGAGTCTTCTTTCCGCGCGCTAACAGTACTTATGTATCCGTATATTATTCTGAATGCAAATGACAACGATCCGAATGTTGCTGCAGTATTAATGAACATGCAAAAAATATATTATCTAATTATTGCAGATAAAGATTGTAAAGCTAGGTGGAAAGATATAAGGGACACGTACATGAAAAAGAAGAGGAGTAACAAACATGGTACGGGATCGGCAGCACAACCCAAAAACAAATGGCCGTTGATGAAGCAGTTAACATTTATGAATAGTGTGTCTTTTGAGAGGAGGCAAGTATTTTCTACACACACAATGAATTCTAAAATACAATAAATTTCAAAAATTTATTTCATTCATCTATTATTTATTCTGTTTATTCCGTTTATTCTGTTTATTCTGTTTATTCTGTTTATTCTGTTTATTCTGTTTATTCTGTTTATTCTGTTTATTCTGTTTATTCTATTTATTCTATTTATTCTATTTATTCTATTGTAATACCCACAGTAATCTCGACGCAATACGCGAAGACGTTGCACATAATAATGCTTCCGAACCGCCGGCCAGCGGGGAAGATGTTCCTGAAACAGAAACATCACTAGAGGAGGACAATATCGCTCCATCAAGAAAATGGCCTTGCGGGAACGAAGCAAGTTCAGTGCCAAAAAGACATCGACATGATTCCAGCGGCGTGGTCAGTGTGTGGAAAGAAAGAGCTCGCGAACGAGAAACATTATTACAAAGTATCAACATCTCAAAGGAAGATGAGAATGATCCCACAATGTTATTTTTTAAGTCTATGGGGGCTACCGCTAAAACATTTCCGCCGAATGTACTTGCGCAAGCAAAGAGTGCTGTGTTCAAAATAATGAACGATTATGAATTAATATTAACACAAGACACCTGTGCTTGTAATAGTACGATTTGATGTTTTCGAGTTCTCCTCCACCAGCTGTAATAAAATAATTTTATGTAAAAATAAAATATGTGTCTGGAAAATTAACATGTATAATGTCAGGGGCAACGTTTCCTGTGGTGAAATTTAATACTGCACCACCTTGGCGCTCGGAAAAATAAGTATAAGAATGAACTTTTTTTGACGTTGCCATTAAGTATTTAAAATGATCATTATTTTACACATATATATAGTAGTTTTATGAACAATTTACAATATTGACGATTAAAAAAAAAAAATGGCGGAGATATTGCGTTTTTCTCGAAACTACTTTTTTCAAACTGGTGTACACGATATCTCGAGATCTACTTAACCGATTTGGTTAAAATTTACAACACTTATTTTTTATAACAGTATCTAAAATGTGACATAGAATTTTTGTGATTGGGTGCCATGTTCGAAAGTTATAAATGTTTTAAACTGAAAATTTCGATGAAAATTCGATTATTTTTCTTCAAACAGCTGTCATTTCTACAAAAAAATTTTAAAAAATTTCCCTACGTCACATTTGAGCTATTTCCCTTTTAAATAAGAAAAAATTTATTTTGTATGTTTTGGACGATGCCTAACAAAGAAATCATGTACACCATCAGCAAGGATTTTCAAAAGAGGGTCCTACTTATCGGCTTATATTTCCGCCATTTTTTATTTTTTTTAACGGTCAATATTTTAAATTGTTCATAAAACTACTATATACATGTGTAAAATAATGATCATTTTATATGCTTAATGGCAGCGTCAAAAAAAAGTTCATTTTTATACCTATTTTTCCGAGCGGAGGGACGAGTATGCTTGTGTGGTGCGGTACAGGCTCTAGGAGGGGGTACGCTTGGTCGTGGAGTGGTAGTAGGGTCCGTGGGCGAAAACCCACGGTTCTGGCATCACTGCTCGTGACGCACACATTACCACCACTCCTGTAGGTGTTCCCCCTCCGCTGAATATCTTGTCCGGCCGAAAGTTTCCTGCCAGTTCTGCTTATACGTAGAAGATGTCATAAATGCAGACACTTTATTACGTTTGGGTTAGGACATCTCCCACAGTTTGCTGGAACAGCACTCGTTACTGTGACTTCGAGGTGCAAACATCGTGAAAGAACAGAATCGTAGTTGTGCGAAGTGTTGAAGAATGAATCGGAAATTGCTTGCCGTTTTACTCCAAGAAGAAGAAGATGACGACGCCCTTCTGGTTGCCCACTTTGAAGGGAAGAAAAGGAAGCGAAAGGAAGTGAAGGCCTTGTATAAAACTCGCCCCACCGAGGGCTATTCAAGCATACTAATAACCAACCATCTTTTGGGAGATATCGAAACGTTTAGACAATTCTTTAGATTAAATAAAGATCAGGTCGGTTTTGTGTTAAATCTTGTGGGGGCGGATTTAAAAAAACAGTCGTGTAGGAGAGTGCAGTCTCCCATCTCCCCACAGGAAAAGGTGCTCCTCACATTAAGGCAAGTTAATTTCTTAAAAATATATTTTATTTTTTCCTAACATAATTTTATTATAGCTGTTGTATATTTTGACTGTTCTCTTAATAATCACCCGCCGACTACTGATTTTCACATACATACGTTGTACGCATTCGCTTCGCTCTTTGCATACTCCACATTTGGTGGGGCCTCGGGGACATCTCAGACACAGATCATTAATCAATTTAAGCACAGATGCATTTGCTTGTTCCGCAATTAAGTGCGGCCGAATATTTTTTAACCGTCATCGCCATACTTTTAAAAGTATTGAAGTACAGTCGTAATCTTCTTCCATTGATTTTCCGATACTGCCCATTATAGTTTTTCGCTTTCGAGAGCTCTTTTTTCCAAAATATCCAGTACAGTTCTGAAATCATTTCTGTGCATTTTTGATACCGAACTGGAGGTACTGCCGGGTCATCTTTCCCCTCAAGCAGAAGTTATGATCTCTGATTGTGTTTCTATAACACCTTCACACCTTGTAGGAGTTTCTGTAATATCCACCGATGTTCCTGGAATGTCGCTATCCGTACTGCTTCCAATCTGTTAAACCTCTTCGCTTTCTTCTACATTACTGTGGGTATTATAATAAAAGAAATAAATTAAATTTTTAAAATTGATTACATTTTAGAACTCATAGTATGTGTAAAACATACTTGCCCCCTCCAAAACGACAGACTTTCTCCAAAAAACTTTGTTGCTCCAACAACGGTCATTTTATTTTTGGCATTGGTGCCAACCCTATATCGTATTTGCTACCCCGCTTCATTTTCACGAATGTATCACGTATATTTCTCGATCTTTTTTTCCAATCAGCAGCCGAAATAATTAGCTGATATGTTTTTTACAGGTTCCTTGCTACTGGGGAATCATTCCAATCCCTATCATATGCATTCCGGATTTCGCCAGGGTATATCAGTATCATTGTAAAAGATACTCTTAAACATCTATGCCGCACATTAGTCCCAATATTTATGCCACAGCCCAGTATTTCGGATTTTAGAAACGTTGCAATGCAATTCTCTGAAAAATGGAATTTTCCAAATTGCATTGGAGCACTCGATGGGAAGCACGTTAGGGTATTTTGTCCGAAAAATAGCGGATCTTTGTATTTTAATTACAAGAATTATTTCTCGCTCGTGCTATTAGCATTAGTCGATGCCGACTATAAATTTATAGTAATTGACGTCGGGTCCTATGGAAAAGAAGGGGACAGTGGGATATTAGAAAAATCGGTGATGGGTCGACAGATTCGGACGGGAACTTTCAATTTTCCCACTGCGAAGGCACTGCCAAGATCTCGCATAGTGGTGCCACACGTCATTGTGGGTGACGAAGCCTTCAGATTGACCAAGCATATGATGAAGCCGTATCCGAAAAATCAAGCTGCGGGAGATCAAACAAAGAAAATTTTCAATTATCGTTTATGCAGAGCACGAAGGGTGTCGGAGAATGCTTTCGGACTGCTATCTCAGTGTTTCCGTATATTTTATTCACCCATCGCGGTATTGCCGGAGATGACGGATTCCATAATCACAGCAACGTGCTGCCTGCATAATATGTTGCGTGACGAGTATATGCAGAATAATAGTGGAAATCACAAAAATTCCGAAGCGCAGTTGCCAACGGGCAATATGTTGCCGTTGGGTAGAGCAGGAGGCTTCGGGAATTTAGAAGGTTTCGAAGTACGAAATAAATTTCGAAGATATGTTAACGCGCCAGAAGGGGCTGTAGAGTGGCAACAAAACTGTCTGGCAGTATAAAACGAGACCCGTTTGCGTACTAAGTACGTGGCTCCCAAAAACTATAAACTGTGTTTAGAGTAACGTTAAGGTAATTTTAAAATTTTTAAATTAAAACTACATACCCATTGTTGTCCCCAGGGTGTCCCAAAAATTACGGAGTCCCTTGAGAGGGGTGACTCGTGGGGTGATTTGAAACAACTTTTTCCTTAGCGAAAATGTTCTTCGAGGCTTTGTTAACGAGATATTAACAAACAACCCAAAGCAATCAGAGTGCGAGTCTGCCGATATTCCGCGGTAGCGTGGTTACGCGCTGGGCTTGTACTACGAACAAGCAAATCAGTATACGTCGAAGGAAATTGTGTAAAATAACAGCTGGAAGAAAAAAGGAACGATTCTCCTGCAGCTTAAAAACCCGTGTCACTGGATCACTGTACCGAGCCTAGTCATCGATGGACGCGCGTAGTGCACAGCTAGTCTCAAGTATATTACCTAACCCAAGCGTAGCGGATATGTTAACGTCACAACCAAATTCTAGATTCAAAAGTAATATTAGAATTTGCATTCGTAATGATTCAATTGTCAAGTTACTATTCGTTTGTATTTATAATTGGTTTTTCCTTAATAATGTTTTAGATTTTTGGGCACTGGAATGTCTTTTCGAGCATTGGACACTACATAACTTGGTGCTTTGTTAAGATAGCAGCAACGACAATAGCATGTATGCGCAAAATATTTCATCGTCGGTCGTTATGCAAGACTGAATAAACGAGCTATGGACATTTGCAACGCATTCGTAAACTGGCTCATTTCGCCCGCTGGAGAAGTTCCTTGCCAATATGAAGCCATAATAAAATAATATTTTATTATTTGATGTATATATTTATATTATGTTCTGCTGTACAATATCTTCTGAATTTTGAAATGTAAACTTTTAAAGTGTGTTATTATTATTATTATTTCCATAGTATCATACTACTTTATATTTATCGTTTATTATCCAACTCTAATTTGATTAGCATAGTTGGTCAGGAACTACCTTAAAAGAAACAACCAAATGTCACTGATTTATTCAATCCGGCCCACTGTACCACTGTAAATCGGACTACTTTTATACAAGCAATAAGATAAGAAAATGCCTACTCTTTTTATGATTTGTATTGCTTCTGTAAAAGTAGTCCGATTTACATGACATTTGGTATGATTTTCATCAGAAAAAGATAAGGAATCTATTGCTGTCACTCCCTTATCGATACGATAAACAATAAAGAATTTCTTAATACGCTGAAATGAATATTTGACCCTCGACTGTGGGTCGCCGACCTCGATTCGCTGGGGTCGGCCGAGGATTCATATCTGTTTCAGAAATAATATATTTCTTTATTCTTTATCGTATAGATATGTAAGTTACACCGATGAATTCCTTATATTTTCCCGAGGGAAATCGTACCAAATTTTATGTAAATCGGACTATTTTTAACGAAGCTAGCGAGATATTATATAAATTAAGTTTTCATCTAATTTCCTTCATTATGCTCCGAATTATGTCGTTCTTGGTGTTAGTTTCATCGGCGAAACATACGGAATCGATTGGCGTCGTTTTGACAAAGATCTGATGAGGAATGCGAAAATCCTGGACATTTCTCACTTCTTCTTGATGGTATACAAACCCCTTCGAGGGTCGAAAGCCATATTCGGTGTCGAAGACGGTCCTTCGAGACTTCATACAACAATAGACCTTTTCAAGTGCTCGAAAAGGGCCAGCGCGGCGCGTCGTGGGGCCCTGGCGGCGACGCTTAGGTATAGGAAATGCCGTCTGCGGCCGCACGAAGAATCCTGCGGCGTGCTGAGGCGGCGCCGCGCCGCTCGCCGCCGCGGCGAGCCGCGCATTGGAAATGGCACCTTAAGGGACCAGGCCGCCCTCCTCCGGGCCATGGTTTTAGAACGGTACCGTGGCCGTGGCCGTGGCCGTGGCGGCCGTCAGAATTAATAATAAAAAAAAGTACCAAATATGCATATAAATTAAAAAATAAATTTTTTATTTATTTTATACATATGAAAATTTGCTTATTTCCTTTGCTCGTGCAGCAGGGTTACTTTCTCTTTCAGCTTAAAATAAAATAATTCTCTTCGTCTGCATATTTAACTGAAATAGCACACATTTACTAATTATTTATAAATTATCAGTACTCGTATGTCAAGATAAGTGAATGAATAATAGCGTATGCAAAACCCTAGCTGCAAATTTGTGTGTACATAGTCTGACGTAGATCACACTGCATCATCTGCTTCGATTATCTGTAAATATATGAAAGCCACATTTTAGTTATTTTAGTTACAACTTAACGTAGAACTTATTATTATTATATATAGAAATAGAGTGGCATTTTGTTATAGCAAGTGTAGAGACTAGAAAATGTGTCCAAAGGAGGTGAGAGCGTATGGCAGAAAGTCTTGTTGCAGGAAATTTAAATGTTAATGGTAATAATTCAGTGAAAATGAATGAAGAAATACAATATTTTTAACACAATTTATTGGTGTTCGAATAAAATTAATTTAGTATGTTTATTGGTGAACTGAAATATTGTTAATGGGAAACTAGTAAAATTAATGAATAGCATAGCAACTACTGTGGATTTTATTATATTAAAGTATTACGAATGTCTTTCACAAAAGATTGAAAAGTATCAAGGGAGATGTTTTCAGCGTACTTTCTTCGCTAATGTGACTTGCTCTACGTTGCAAGCAGTCCGCCATAATTTTCTTAATTCTTAATGCTATGTCTTTTGACAAATTTTGTTGATTTACCTTATTTGACAAATTTCCAAAAACTTGTGCGTAACAAGATGCTCTGTCTATCTTCTAATCTATCTAATCTTCTCCGGACAACCTCTAACCCTGTGCATCTCCTTCATTTCTAATCCAAGCATGTGCGTCCCCTTCATTTTCATCCAAGCCTTTGCGTCCCCTTCGTTTCTATTCAAGTCTGTGCGTCCCCTTCATTTCTATAAGCTTTAAATAGAAACTCTAAATTAAAAATAGTTTGCTGGTATAAAAATATAATCTGATAAGGTAAGTGCAATGCAATTTGTTACAATATTATATTATTATTTTGTACATGCATGGTACATACAAATTTCCAGAAACTTTTGCGAAAGAAGATGCTTCTCTGTCGAACCTTCTCCGGACAACTTCCAAGTCTGCGACACTACAAAAGAAATCTATTAAAAAAATTTTGGCGACTTACCTTGTTAATTGAGACGATAATTCAGTCTCCTATTTAGTGTAAAAACTCGTGACATTTCAAATTCGGACAACTTACTTTATTTGACACTTAGTACTTGGTAGGTTATAAAATTCAAAATAGTATATATATATGTATGCATGTACAATGACGGACGACGATCCCTGCCGAATAATCCCGAGAGTCGACGAACGAAGAACGAAACATGTGTTAGTTTCGTTTTGGCTGAAGGTGTGCGTGTAACGCGTATACGTATTATGTTGACAAAAATTGACTGGAGAATCACAAGAAGAAGAAAATCTTACCGTTTTCGACAGATCCATGAGACGATATTACGATATCTCTGTCATGCGTGGACCGATTTTGTTGAAATTGGTCTTATTTGAAAGCTTATATGCGGTTTACATAAGAAAAATGCCTTTAGATTTAGAAAATATTGCAGGCGTGATGAGATATTAATGAAACAAGTTTCAGGTTAGGTTGGATTAGCCGGGCGACGAGTAAATGATAGCGGTAGCGACAGTCGACATATACAGGGTGTCGAAATGTACTTGGCGTCGAGACGCTACCGCGTCTCTAGATATTTTGGAAGGATGTTAAGTCATAAAAAGTTCACAAATGTAGCCCAAAAGAACGAAATATCCAATAAACATTTATTATCCTGTAGCATATAGGTTAAGTATATTTTCTGTCACTTCGAGGACAGAAAATCCACTCTTCGAAGTGACCGAAAATATAACCTAACTAAGAGACTGTACAAATGTTTATTACGTGGTTGTATTTATATAATATTTCTAATCGAAATTTATGAAAATAAGTGCAAATTATGCTTCTATCAAAATGTATTAGTAAACGGAATTATGCAACATGTTTCTTGAAATTAGTCTTAACGTTCATGCCGTTTTAGATTTTAAACGTTTCCGATAAGATTTAATTTCAATTCCTACCACTCGTAGCATTGTAATCTTATTTTAGACTGAATCGATAACGTTGGGTGTGACACGAAAATGGTAAGGGGGCTCGCGAGCCCCCCGAACGTGTGACACAAAATTACATTCCGTGATAGGTCTATTCTATACCTGGTCTGTGGTTATGTGTGCGTGACTGACGCACGCAGGCACAGTTCATGCACACGTAACCACCGCTCCTGTAGGTGTTTCCCCCTCCATCAGCGGTTGCTGGAGCCCGCCGATCCCTGGCCAGCGTAGAATACACACATCAGAATAGGTGTGCGTTTGCTCCGAAAAAATTCAAGAGCTTCATTGGTCAGATCATTGATTCTTCCTCGATAGTTTCATCTCGCATTGGGCTACGCATAGCTCCGTAACGCACACAACTATTGCGCTAAGAAGAAACAACAGCCACACGGCTTCGTTTAGGCGGAGTCTAGCAGCGTTCCCGTTACCCCACCATACCCTTCGGGGGCCCAACAACTTCAACTGCTAATCCACTATCTTCAGGTGGTGGTGGCTGATTTCTCCTCGCGCGCTGCTCGCGAAACCGAACTCACCGGCCAATAAATCTGAATTCTAGTATAGTTTTAAATTATTAGAAAACTGTAACGGATTAGGTATGACGTTCTTTCGTCTTATTTGACAAAATAAATTTTCTACGCAATCTTGACTAAATCTAGAAGTTAAAATAAATGAAAATTTTCTCGTCTTAATTAAATTTGTACTGATTTAAAGTCACCATTCCTTATTTTTATTTCTGTAAAAATATCAATAACATCATGCAGAAAACTAATACTAATACGCCCATACAGCACCATAACATTGCAGCAACGTTACCGCAATGATGCAGTGCAAGATTGCAATGTCGCACCATAACATTGCAGAGACGTTGCAGGTTCAGTCCTATGTCCGCTTTCGCAATATTGCAGGTGTGTATTTTGCAAAGTTGCGGCAACATTACAAATATGTAGTCTTGCAACGTTCCGGCAATGATCCTGCAACGAAACAGCAACACTGTGGTAATGATCCTGCAACTCTTCGGCAATAATGCGTTGCGAAATTGCAATATTGCGGTGCAATATTGCAGGTTCACTCCTTTGTCCGCCCTATGCAATAGTGCAGGCGTGCATTCCTGCAACGTTTCGGCAATGTCACTGCAATATTCCGGAAGCGTTAAAGGGAAATGTAAGGGAAATGAATTAAATTACAATAAACATTATCAATTAAATAATTATATATTTTTGAATAATATTAAAAGCTAATAAAACGATATAAAATATTCGCGGGTTAGTTCTGGGGCAGGTCTGGGGGAGATCGCCCCGACCTCGACCTTCCGACAGTCGTGCGTCGGATGGCGAGAGATCGGGGCTGCTGGGAGGCAATGTCCCTCTTCGCCGAGCAAATCATGCTCGAGAAGGAAGAGGCGGAGAGGGACAGAGTGCGGGAAGGACACCCGTCCCGCATCGGGCCTCCCGGCCGCCGACGCGCGCGGCATAGATGACCCGGAGCCGGGGGGGCCGAGTGGCGACTTAGCGAGTCGCCCCGCTCCCCCCGTCAAGCGATTCCGGCCGCCGCGTCGGCGCACCTCCCCCGAAGAAGTCGGGGGAGGGGATGGAGGGCCGAGGGATCGCTAACCTCGGCCCTGGCCTCCCTCTATGAGGGGGAAGATTGGTGGGAGGAGGGTGGCCCCGAAGTCAATTGTTGGGCCACCCTATCGTCCGCGTGAGCCGCCGCGGCGGCGCGGTGGCAGCGCGCTGTTGCCGCGGCGGCTGTGTGAAGGGGCGGACAGGGGAGGGCCCCGCTCAACATCCAGAGGGCCCTCCCCCCCTCGGGAGCGGTGCTAAAGGCCGCTCCCCGTGCGATCGAGCGGCTCCGGGGTGAGCGACGGCGGCCGATAGTTGGGCCGCCCTCCGTTGTTGGTGTGTGTGTCAACATCACACACTAGGCGGGCGGCCCCTACGGCCATTTATGCCGTCGCCCCGCCCACCCGGCCCCGCGCTACATCAGTGGGCCGGGCGGAAAGCAGCTAGATCGCGGGGCCGTGGGGTGGCGGTGTCGGGGGACACCGTTCGCCCTAGTAGCAGCGGCCCCAGTGGCGACGCGGACGTGTGGTCCGTCGCGCGTCGTCGGTGCGGAATCTGGGGGAGGTATAACTCCCCCAGGGATGACCCCGGCACGTCTGCCGGGGCTGTAAGGGTGGCGCTGCAGCATGCGCAGGAGGGGGGGGGCAAGCGAAAGTATCGCTAGTTTGACCTCGCCAAAGTCCTTCCCCTCAGGCGCGCAGCGCTGCCCCCGAGGACGACCACCGTGGTGGTTTTAGTGGGTGCAAGCCCCACATAACCCCTGGCCCTCCCCCGAGGGCTGGGGGTATCCGTAAGGGATTTCCACCACGTCAACAAAAAAAAAAAAAAGATTCTACGATTAGTGGAATACTTTCGATTGTGTCATTCTCACTTTGGGAACGACGCGTAGCCCGGGTTTTTGCTTGGGCTAGCCACTTAGCCCCCGCAATGATAATATCTGCATCGCAGCATTTGTAGCCCCTCTCGCTGCATGCAGCGTGTACTGATCCTGGAATAATACGGGTAAATTTATTTCACAATTTGAAGTGCTGAAATGAGATAAATAATAAAGTTACTTACTCAGTACTAATTTGTGAACATTCACGAAAGCTTTAAATGGTTTTTTCAATTTTTTTCCATACCAGCTGTACGACATCGCTAAACTCGTTCCTAAAATTTCTGTTAATATTGACGACGTTGTCATCACAACGTTTTTGCCGCTGCTCCTTTTCAGTAATCCAATCTATAAAAAAAAATTAATAAATTATTTCAGTCATGAAAATGGCTTCATTAAAAGCAGCATTCAGGTAGCGTCAATCACAAAATGCATTGAAGCAATGAAAAATAACAAGCACCATTACAATAATTGAACCTTATTCATTGAAATGAATACAAATGTTTTATGCTATCCAAAATAAAGTGAAAGTTATACAGTACATGCGTATTTACAACGAAACTGTATGAAAAGTAAAAACTTGTAGCGCCAAAGCAAACAAATACAGGGTGTCCCAAAATGTCGAGACTTTCCGGAACATTCAATATCGTGATGCAAAAAGACATCGAGAAGTCCTTTACCGTACGATGCTGCGCGCTCAGTTGATTTGACTTTAAACTGAGCAGCCCGGTAGTTGCACCGCTAATATATTCAAGTGTTAATATTTCAAGAACAAAGCCTCGGATCAGAAAAGCGTAAAGGACCTGTCGATGTCTTTTTGCATCAGGATATTGCACGTTACGGGAAATCCCGCAATTTTGCGACACCCTGCACGTGGAAGAAAATCCCATCGCCGTACAATAGTATAAGTGCAGTTGAGCGGTGCATTTTACAAATCACAGCTATGTTGATACTATTTATAATACTCAAGTAATTTTCCTTTATATGGCTGCAATGCAGTAAGATAAAGTAACTGTTGAATACAAAAATAATTAATATAAAGTTAAATTTTTTACTTTATGATACTACTAGAACATTTATTATTCTTACGTCACTACCGTACTATTCAATACAGACACGTCCTGTAGCTTTTCTTCTAGCTTTTTCAAATTTTCCTCATCCTCCACAGGCAGACAATTGTGGATCTGTTCTAATTCTACGTCCGAATTATTCTTTCTAACACATATGTTTGTGTTAGAAACACATTTTCTCTGCTCCATTTTCTCCAATCGGTCATTCATACTATCTAGCGTCTTACAGATGAATGCTATCTTCTGCCTCATAAATGATTGATAGTCTGAATAAAGATAAGAGAGGTTAATTAACATATGTGATTCTTTAACAAAAATCACATTTAGGATTATATACAGGGTCATCCGTTAAAACTGCAACCTACGCGCGCGCCAACAGACGAAAATGGCAACACCGCCTCACGGACACATTCCACTACAACCATGCACCGGCCCAGCGTTCGGAGGGTTAACAGCGACCGCTGGGTAGCAGTGATGCCCGAGCTTCGAAAATTTTAGAATGGTCTCTTTCAAATTAACGCCGCAAAGAGCTGTGCAGAATTTCTCGGCCCAGGTAAGCGAGCCGCAAGCTCCGCTTTTATGATCGGTTTACCACTCGCACCCCGGATTACTGTAATGAGGTTTGAAAACAATGTCAAGTGATCTCGTACCCGTCTTAATTTCAAAAATTTTAGCTACGACAGGATTGACCGCGGCGCTATACCCTTGTACGGAGAGATTTTTCGCCACCTGCGTGTAAAAGCCACAATAATGACGCATCGTTCCAAAAAATGACATTAACGGAAGCCGGTATATGCGTGGCGTTGAGTAGCTAAAAGGTTAAACATTCAAACACAAAAATTCTAGAAAAAAGATTCAAACACCGCTACAATCAAAGACACGTCCCATTAGTTACTCCTTACGTCCGATCTATGCATGCACTGCATATAAGGATAAAATTATAAAAAAGAAAACCAGAACAATAGATTCTGAGGTCTGCAGAACTAACACATAATTGAATAAAAATTTAATTTCTCAATTTATGAAAGTAATGACACAGAAACAACTAGCGTATTGTTTATCAACATCATGATTTTTAAAAAGAGCATTAAATACGGTATTAAATAAACAGTTTGCAAAAGCTTTTCACAACAATTATGGTTAAAAAATTGATAAAAGAAAAATTAAGTAAACGTAAAATATTTTGAATTATTCATCATTAAGAGGGAATAATTTTTCCTCATTTTTCGGCGCAAATTGCATTCTGATATCTTTGTGATTTAAAAGTTATACGAAAAAGGCCCCAAATTCTTCAACCCCGGTCGGGAAATTTCAAATAGCTCCTTGTGACGTTAATTTGAAAGAGACCATCCTAAAATTTTCAAAGCTCGGGCATCACCGCTGCCCAGCGGTCGCTGGCAACCCTCCGAACGCCGGACCGATGCATGGTTGCAGTGGAATGCGTCCGTGAGGCAGTGTTGCCATTTTCGTCTGTTCGCGCGCGTAGGTTGCAGTTTTAACGGATGACCCTGTATGTAATACATTGGGTGAAAACTAGGGTGGCTCTTATTTACTCTTTGTAAAAAATTTTTTCAAGATTTTCTTCGGGGCACCCTCCAAAATAGTTCCAAATAATTAAAAAAAAAATCCATGTAAAATTTGAGCTCGATCGGATAACGGGAAAGGGTGCCCCTGGACCCTTAAACATTTAAATCATTATTTAACAGCTCGCGAAGTCGATTTTTTATAATATCAAGTTATTGATTAAATAAAAAAATATGTCAAACAAAAGTTGTAGATCCGGACAAGGAGCATCTTTTATGTTCTATTACTTTTTCTCGTGCGACAAACGGTTTTCGAAAAAAGTCATCAAATTTTGAAAGTTTAAATGCTTCTAGAACACTTTTTATTTATGAAGGCGAACAAGAAAATAGAATTTTTATTTTCGAGGACTATTCTTTAAATATTAAAGGGGTGGGGGGGTATGTACCGAAATATGCGAAAATGAATAAAATTTTTTTTTCTTATTTTCAGTGTTTCATACGTCATGAATGTTTCCTGAAAATTTGGGACCGAAATTCGCAAAAATATCGAAGATATAGACATCATGATTTCGAGAAAAATGCATTTAAAAATTTTTTTTTATCATTTTCGCATATTTCTGTATATACCCCCCCCCCCCCTTAAATGTTTAAAGAATAGTCCTCGAAAATAAAAATTCCATTTTTTTGTTCGCCTTCATAAATAAAAAGTGTTCTAGAAGCATTTAAACTTTCAAAATTTGAGGACTTTTTTCGAAAACCGTATGTCGCACGAGAAAAAGTAATAGAACATAAAAGATGCTCCTTGTCCGGATCTACAACTTTTGTTTGACATATTTTTTTATTTAATCAATAACTTGGAGGATATTATATAAAATCGACTTCGCGAGCTGTTAAATAATGATTTAAATGTTTAAGGGCCCAGGGGCACACTTTCCCGTTATCCGATCGAGCTCAAACTTTACACTGATTTTTTTTTAATTATTTGGAACTATTCTGGAGGGTGCCCCGAAGAAAATTCAAAATTCGAAAATAAGAGCCACCCTAGTAAAAACCCATTGGGTTGAATGTAATTCTGTACATGCGGAGACGTACTTGATCGACCTTCTGCAATTCCTTGCTCTGCTGATCCTGCTGCTACTACAGCTGGTTCCGGAGACTTGCGTGTTTCTACTGTTAATACACTTATTTGTTCCGGAGACCTCTGTGCCTCTGATGCCACATACTGTGCATTCAAATCTGCAATTCATCATATAATTATACCATGCTCCGATCATTGTTCATGCGGGTCTTGATGCAAATAGACATCAAAATGCCCGGATACCGTTTTCGGATCCGATGCTTCGTTCTCGAGATATTAAAAACACTTGAATATTAGCGGTGCAATTTCTGGGTCGCGCAGTACAAAGGCGAGTTAGCTGAGCTTGCGGCAGCGCGCGGTAAAGGACTTTTCGATGTCTTTTTGCATCACGATATTTCATGTTCCGGGAAGTCCCGACATTTTGGGACATACAGTATATTACTCCACATTTATTTTCTTAATAAATAATGAATGAATAATATAAAAATACCTTCTTGCGAATGTAATTGTGAGGGAATATTAGGGAACTCATTTTTTTTGTTTTTTTTTGCTTTTTCGATGGCGATTCTGTCTCGTCACTAACATCCGGTTCCGCGCTTAGCACCCGAACGCGTGCATGTTTCCTCCTGCGCTCCTTCATTTGCATTCTATGCTCTTCCTCGTTAAAAACAGTCGCATCAGAGTCAAAAATAGTGGAGGTGTCTATAGCGTTGTCCCTCTGCTCAACTGCTTGCTAATAAGTATCTGATAGAGATAATTCATTAATAATACGTAACACATTAAAGTTATTTTTTCAAGACCTACATTAAAATGGGTGTTTTTTTACGCCTACTGAGCGGGAGCAAAATGACCAATTTCAGACGTATTCGCGTTTTCTACTTTTCTCCCAAGGGAAAAAGACTTTACGCGCATGCGTATTCGCAATTTTTTACTTTCCTCCCAAGGAAACTGGAGTTTGGCGTTACCCTGTGGTATGAAGATGCAGTTGTTCGACTAATCGTTATCGATTATGTGGGTTTTAACTTGATATTACAACTGTCACAGCACCATTTTTTATTAAAAGATAGAATTAAAAGATAAAATGAGTAATAATGAGAGTGATAGCGATACGGGATACAACACGCCCGCCGAAGTAGCAGAAGCTGCAAAAGCGATTGAAGAAAATTTGCTGCCATCAAAATGAAAAGAAAAGTACGAGACGATATACAAAAAGTTTATGGTGTGTCGAGATAACCACAAATTAGAATCATTATCGGAAGCAGTTTTTTTATTTTATTTTAACGAAAAAAAAAGATTTTAAGTCATCAACATATTGGGCACAGTATTCCATATTTTTTTGCGAATCGCTCAACAGGCTTTTAAAAACACACCTTTCATGCAGGTGTTGAAAAAAATATAGTGCGTGACAAGGGAGAGACGCGATTTTGCCTCGCTGCGCTCGGGCAGCAAACTTCACGCTCGTCGAAATCGCTTACTTCTCTCCCTTGTCACGCAATATATTATTGTGGTTCAATTTATATAGCAATATTGCTTTAATGAAAAAAATACCTGTTGCCCCAAACCACTTGACGATAGTGCAAGTTTCCCACTGTGTGTCAACTTCCGAAGATGGATCATTTGCTTCAATAATAAGTTTATTAAGTTTGTAAGAACTTTTCACATATTCCGGCCATATACATTTACTCTTATCCACATCCATCCAGCAGGGTGGGATCACCTGCACTCCATCACTGAACTCCACGATGGAATATTTCTTTACCATTTTCACTGTTACGTGTTGTAGCAGGGATTTCAGGATGCGGATGCGGATGGGGATGGGTTCGCTGCCCGTGGAGCGCTGATCCGCTCTGCTCACGTTCGCCTCTTGATGTCAACCTCCAGCTTCTTCCAGTGATAATAAGGTTCAATAAATTGACTCAGACTTGTTCGTGTTGTAACTTGGTTTTGGTTTGTATTTTAAAGACAAATTAAAGATACGTCTAATAGCTTTGGTCGTTGATCAACGAATGAATGTACAAAGATGCCGTCGTTTAGGATTGATTATGTAACATGTTTTTGTTAATAAAGTTATCCAATTATAAAAATACTTTCTTAATTAATTATCTAACGGATTGTTTGATTGGTTCTCCCTACATTAAGAACGAGCGTTTTACAAGATGTCGGTGAGTTAATAGCAAAGCAACCAAAACCAATATTTAATCAATATTACTTAACGAGCGTTTCTTGGTAGTAGCCGTTGCAAAGTTTTTGTTCTCAATTTCGATTGCTTCACTCGACACTTCAAATTTGGCGCGACTTATCGACTAACACGAAGCTGTATTCAGGTGTTACTAAATGAGACCATAACATCACACTAAAAATTAATTGACAATTTATTAAAAAAATTACACAGCAGACTAATATTGAATATTGCAGTATGACAGCGTTGTCTTTGTCTGTACGTATTGTGATGTTACACTCTTACTTACCGATGATGAAAATTATTTCGAGAAGATATTCAAAGTCTATTCGAAGAAAAAATATTTAACACGCGAACAAAATAAAAAAAATCTAGCGAAAATATAAAAAAAAACACGATAACTATAATATAATATAAAAATGTAAAAATAGGAATATATTTTAAAACACACAAAACTAACACAATAACTATATAATATAAGAATGTAAAAAAAAAGGAATATATTTTAAAACACACAAAACTAACACGATATCTAAGTATATAATATAAGAATGTAAAAAAAGGAATATATTTAAAAACGCACAAAACTAACACGATAACTAAGTATATAATATAAGAATGTAAAAAAAGGAATATATTTAAAAACGCAAAAAATAACGCGAACTATAAAAAGGCGGTGAAAACGTGAGATAATTGTTCTTTGAGGGATTACTTCGAACTACCGATGCATCGCATGTAGCGTTGTCCGTAGGGCGGAAAACACGGCCGGAGCGGAAGTCGAGTGACATAGCAGGGGCTAGTAGAGGGGGGCAGCTATAAGAATAAGGGTATATGTGTGTGTAGGGACGCAGCGACACGAATGTGTGCAGAAGCGTATTAAGGGGATGTTTCTGTTTAGAGACCGCAAAAATAGGCAATGTTTAGGAATTAATTAAAGAAAAACTACTACAGACAATTTAATGCAACTTTTAACATAGAACATATTATTGTAACGGAAGTGACGTAGCGTCGACGATTCCGAGCCGCTAATGGCGCGCGAGAGAGAACCGAAGAGCGAGCGAGAGAGAACCGAAGAGCGAGCGAGAGGGGACGAAAGAGTGGATACGTATACGTATTTGGGAAAACCCACGGTCCCCGGCAGTTACAGTCAGGGTCGACTTAGGCGGGGGTGCAACCCGGTTTTAATTTAACTTTTTGTTATAACTCGCGAACTGTAAGAGGTAGAAAAAATGTCTTCAAACAAAAGTTACTTATTATAATTAGGACAATCATTTCGTAAATTATAGATCTTGCAGTTCGCGAGTTATAATAGAAAATTAAATTAAAACCGTGTTGCACCTCCGCCTAAGTCGACCCTGACTGTAACTGCCGGGGACCGTGGGTTTTCCCAAATACGTATACTGTGGCTAAGTGTAATACGTGCCACGGTTTATTTTGAAACGTTATATCTCGCAAGTATAAGCAGATGCAGGGAAAAAGATATTATTAATATTTGTATTTCAATGGTTCCATATGAATTGAAAGTATAATGATATTATACTGGCATTGAAATCTCGGTAACGTCGTATCCACTCTTTCGTCCCCTCTCGCTCGCTCTTCGGTTCTCTCTCGCGCGCCATTAGCGGCTCGGAATCGTCGACGCTACGTTAATTCCGTTACAATAACATGTTCTATGTTAAAAGTTGCATTAAATTGTCTGTAGTAGTTTTTCTTTAATTAATTCCTAAACATTGCCTATTTTTGTGGTCTCTAAATAGAAACATCCCCTTAATACGCTTCTGCACACATTCGTGTCGCCGCGTCCCTATTATATTATAGTTATCGTGTTTTTTTTTATATTTTCGCTAGATTTTTTTTATTTTCTTCGCGTGTTAAGTATTTGTTCTTCGAATACACTTTGAATATCTTCTCGAAATAATTATCATCATCGGTAAGTAAGAGTATAACATCACAATACGTACATACAAAGACAACGCTATCATACATATTCAATATTAGTTTGCTGTGTAATTTTTTTAATAAATTGTCAATTATTTTTTAGTGAAAAAGTAAAAAAGATTCTGGCATCACTGCGTAGGAAATCAAACTAATTTGCGTGTAAACATCTGGTAAGTACCACTGGTAGATCATCTTAAGATAATGGTCTGGAGTATATACTTTTTAATAAATTGTTATAATTAACTTTCATTCGTGTATGAAATATGTTCAGGTTATTATGGCGGACAAAAAACATATCAGGAAAGATTTCAGTTTATGTTCTATTCGACATAAAAGAAGAATTGTCCAACACTATTTAAGGGATGTTGAGAGCAGAAGTAATCACTCAAGGCAATCACCTGAGAACGAAATCGGACAACGCACTGATGCAGAATCGATAATAACAATCAATCAGCATCCAGCACAGTCACATTCCGTAGAATGTGATAGTGAATCGGACAATGAACTCAATAGTTCGCAGGAAGTTTACGAGTCATGCGATGAAGTATCATGTACTGATAACAATTTCACTAACTCCGATAGCAATGAAAGTGATGAAGAACTTCATCAATTCGTTGATGAAGATAATGATTATTATCATTGTGTATTTGATGAGAACTCATTCAGTGATGAGTCAGACAATGTTGTCGATTATAATGAACCAGACAGCAAATCACTAAAAACGGATTTGTCAAACTGGGCACTGGAAAATAATATTACTCACAAAGCCATAAATGAACTTTTGAGGATATTTCTATCATGCATGCCTGAATGCCTACTTCCAAAGGATGCCAGGACATTACCAAACACTCCCCGTCAAATTAATTGTACCAAAATACAAGGAGGAGATTATCTACATTTTGGTGTAGGGCACATTCTTAATTCATATGCTGAAATGTACGTTCAAGCGAATGTTACCAAAGAACATATAAATCTGTCCTTAAATATTGATGGTTTGCCTTTATCAAGGGCCTCCTCCAATGGCTTTTGGCCTATTTTAGTAGCGGATAATATTTTCAAACGGATACAGATAATTGGTATATACTATGGGTACAAGAAACCACAATCATTAAACGAGTTTCTGGGAAAATTCATCGATGAGGTAACCTATTACATAAATAATGGGTTTATGTATAATAATAGTAAATTTACTATAAATTTTTCGAAAATTATCTGCGATGCTCCAGCCAAATCATTCGCATTATATACAAAAGGCCATACAGGGTTCTCGAGTTGTTCGAAGTGTATAATTCGTGGCAAATCGATTAATAACACGACTTGTTTTCCGTGTACTGAAGTCCCTGCTAAACTTCGAACAGACGAAGATTTTGTACGGCAAAATGACGAAGAGTACCATAGAGGTACAACTTCTTTATTAAAACTGCCAAATATTGGACTAGTTTCAAACGTGCCGCTAGACTACATGCATTTGATTTGTTTGGGGGTTGTGAAAAAAATTGTATTGTTGTGGATGAAGGGACCGTTGTCCGTAAGAATTGGTGGACAAGCCACAAACTCCATTTCGGATGAGTTAATCTTTGTGGGAAATTCTATAACGCGAGAATTTTCGCGTAAACCAAGAAGTTTGATAGAAGTGTCATATTGGAAAGCTACCGAATTTCGCCAATTTTTGCTTTATACGGGTCCCATTGTACTACGGCGTATACTTCGAAAAAATGTTTACGAGTATTTTTTAACTCTACACGTGGCTGTAACTATATTAGTCAGCCCTACACTAATTAACACTGTAGACAATATTAAGTATGCAGAAAATTTGCTGAAGTACTTCGTGCAACATTTCGATGAAGTGTATGGGGAACAATACATTTCTCATAATGTGCATAATTTACTTCATCTCTGCAATGATGTAAGAAAATTTTGAGTATTAGATAATTTTAGTGCGTTTCCATATGAAAACTTTTTGGGAAGTTTAAAAAAATTATTAAGAAAATCGGAGAAACCATTGCAGCAATTGGCAAGGCGTTATGGCGAAATACAACGGGGATCTTTTTCCAAAACATCCCCAGTTTTGGAAAAATTTTGTTTGAAAGGTTCCCATCGCAATGGACCACTTATCCACATTTTTACAAACGCAACAGTGAACCAATATAAAATATTGCAAACTCGGGGATTTTATATAAATTGCGACGATATGAAAAATAATTGTTTCATGCTGAAGGACGGAACGATTATTCGAATTTTAAATATATTCCAAACACGCACAGAAGAGGTATGTAATATAATAGGCCACAAATGCAAAGTAGCCGATGATAACCTATATGAAAAACCCTGTCCATCGTCATTTCTGAAAGTTTTTATTGTTACGAACGGGACACGATTGTATCATTGGCCGGTATCACAAATAATGTGTAAAATGTGGAGTATTAGAGGGAACCGAACCCAGGAGTATGTCATGCCATTGCGGCATAAGCATGATTAACCCTTTCGGTACGAGCGCCGGATATATTCGGCATCCATCTGATGACCTGTGTGTACGAGTGCCGGATATATCCGGCGCCACGGAACGAGCCCCCGTTCCTAGCAGCGACTTTAGTCGGCATCTCCGATAGTTTAAAAAAAAAAAAAAAAAAAAAGAAAAGTTAAAAGCACTTTCGCGGAAATATACGCCGTACTGAAAGGGTTAAAGACGGAAAGAGACTGTTATCACATCATGTGAGTTCTCGTGATGTCACATAAACTCACGTCACGGGCAAAAAGTGTGCAGTGTCGTTTTATTTACTTGTCCTTTTACGGTATTTTAATGTATCAGAACCATACTCAAGTCACCTCATACTTACATATCACGTAACATCACAATATTTTCACGCGCAAATTTGTCAACGTGTAACGTTCTTGAACGAGACGTTGCCGTTTATTACAGGAGATTCCACAAGTAGAGCGGCTTACCTGTGAAATAGTAGGATTGGTTCGGGTGGCGTGCGATAAAGAAATGAATTTCAAGAACTAGAGTCCTTCCTTTTAACGATAAGTAACAAAAATGGTTTATTAAAGAAAATAGTTTTGACGCTAGGTCGTAATGGAACATAAGATTTTACGCTGAGTCGTTGAATTGTGATTATAAACTAATATAACGGAACATAAAGTAATTTCGTGATTATGTTTCGGTCGGTAAGAAAGTATAATGCTTGATTTCGATTTAGACGCTAAGTCGGTTATAAAGAGTATTATGTCGGTTCTAACGCTGAGTCGATAATTAAGAATATTGCGTAATTAGTATTAAAGATATAGTATAATGGTACGATGCTAAATCGTTAATTGAATATAAGATCTCGACACGAAGTCGGTACAAGAAATGACGTTTGGTCGATTTGGTATGTTTAGTTGAGAACTGCAGAGAGTTCCTTTTCTTTGATTTAGTAGTAGCTTCCAGTTGCCTATCAGCTTGCCCACGCTTTCTAGGATGGTAGCCAGGTAGCCGGTTAGGACGTCCCCAGATGGAAGTAGAATTATTGGTTGCTCTCCCTCAGTTTAGTAATAGCTTCTGGTGCCTATCAGCTGGCCCACGCTTTCTGGATAAGATGGAGGCGCAGGTTAGGCGATTTTAAATGGAGTTGAGGGGGCTAGTTAAAGCGACCTCGTATGGATGTGAGGGGGCTAATTAAAGCGACCTCGGATTGGAAGTAGAGGAGCTAACTAAAGCTACCTCGTAAGGATGTGAGGGGGCTAGTTAAAGCGACCTCGTATGGATGCTGGTAGTTCGTATGGAAAGGAAACGAAGTTTAAGAAATACTTCTTTAGACCTTTGAGACATAGGGGGCTAGTTAAAGCGACCAGAGTCTGTTTGGTTCGGTGGCAGAACCGAGTCTGCCTTACTGCTGCTGGCGGGCCTGTATTTATACCGGTGGCTGGTACTTGGCCCGCACCAATCACTTGCTGCGCGAACTCGCGCACCAATTAGAATTAACATCCGGTTCGCGCCACTCGCGTACTACGCTCAGAATATTTGGCGTCCGGTTGTTCGTACGATATGCGCACGCGCGCTTGATTCACTCGCGGCACTGAGTATGTAGTTTGAATCGGCGGCTATGCGCATGCGTTGCGCGTCACTATACTCTCTCGCGCGCTGTTTGAAACGCTCTCGCACGCGTTGTATACTATCTTACGTCTAATATAAAGGAAATTAACAATATGTGATGATTAATATAGATAGAAACGGAAAAATGTACGGCGGTTCGTAGCGGTACGTTACAAACGTGATAGTACGTGAGCTCTCATGAGGTGATAACAGTCTGCTTCCCCCTTAAGGGAGTAGGTATTCTCTTCTCTGTGAGGCGTCCTTTTTATGTGATTTTTAGGATAAAAAACTATCAGATTATTATAGATCAAGGAAGTTACTATTTTGCATACATGTTTGGGAATGTTTCAAGAAGACACAGTGTAATTTTTGTGTAATTACCTATATTATAGTAAATTACTAGTAAATTTGATGTATGCACAATGCCCAGATAGCAAAAAAACGTCTTAAACATATCGTAATAAGGTCGTAACACGTTCAGACCAAAAACCGAAGTAAAATGCACGTCTTTAAGACATCGTGTGCTATCTGGGTAATTGTCTAGTTAGCTGTATTAATTCTAAGGAAATGGGTGCGGTTATAATAAGTATAATTCACGTATATGTGTATAATATATGTACAGACTTGTGTGAGTGTCTACGCATGAATGTGTTTGCGCGCGGTTATTTCATTTATATTGGTAAATGAGTGAACTTAGTTCTTACTTTTTACTTTGCGCGCGGTTATTTCATTTATATTAGTGAATGAGTGAACTTAGTTCTTACTTTTTACTATAGTCATAATGCTTATTTTACCCTTAATTTCATATTAAATCATGTTATTGCTTGTTATGAAAATAATTATCTATTTACTGTGTACTATATTTATAAAATAATGATGTTGTTCATATGTTTGTAGTTCATGTTTTGCACAGAATATAATTATACGTGACATGAATAAGGCTTGTTTTCCTCTATCCTCTACTTCTCCAATTGTCTGCACCAATGCTATACAGTAGTATTCCCCCACGAAACGAAAAAGAATTTTTTACCGCTGAAAGAAATTTGAAATTGCTGTACTCTAAAATCAGGTGAACCGGACATATCAGTATTTCAGGAGCGTTGCCACTGCAATATTACACGGAAATGTGGGTGCAATTTTACTGGGGCGTTGCCATTGGATCATTGCACATCGAGGTGCGCGCAATATTGCAGAAATATTGTAGGATCGTTACCACTGGAACATTGCACGTCGATGTGCGCGCAATATTGCAGAAATATTGTTGGATCGTTACCACTGGAACATTGCACGTCGATGTGGGCGCAATATTGCAGAAATATTGTAGGATCGTTGCCATTGGAACATTGCACTGGCAACGTGTGCGCAATATTACTGCAATATTGCAAGAACGTTGCCAATCAAATATTGCGCGGGAATATTGTACTTTCATTCTTGCAATATTGCAATGCAACCTGCAATAACGAAATATTGCACCAACGTTCCTGCAATACTCCTGCAACGGAGTGTGCTGTATGGGCGTATTATACATAGTTGCATGTTTTATACCAAGTGCTAATTTACAAGTTCTTGACGTCATGATAGAAAACCATTTACGAACAATCGTAACAAACCATGCAGTAGTACAATATTCCGGTATGTTCTTACAAGTTTGCTAATAACTGTAATGAGCTACTCGCGTCATTCGAAAAAAATTTGTAGCTTTGCCTACTTTCATTTTATTGAAAGTATTCGTGGAATTAATGTCATCTCTTTCTAATTTAGGCGTTAATAATAATTCGCAATTTTCTTGAATACTCATCAATTCGTTGAAATGTCTTGATTCTATCTTATTTGAAGGTAAATTATATTTACATACTATATTATCAGGAATTGTGATTATATGATTGCTAATTAACGCCTGCTTAATATTTTTTAAAAGATGAGGAGGATCAGTAATTATGTACAAACATCGACTGGAGTCAAACGGGTGTACAATAGAATTTTTTATTTTACTGAATCTCCCAGTACTTACGCCTAATAACTTCCGCAGTCCAATATTGCCAGAACCCTTGTCAGACGTAATAAAATTGACATGTAAGCCAATGTTCTCAGTTTTGTCGATTATGTTAAAAATAATTTCCTTCAAAGTTTCAGAATTAAAACTATTTCCTGTGAAATGGTATCCCACGACATGCTTCCACCTGCTAGCTATGCCAACAAGCATAAAAACTAGGGCATGCGTTACATTACCATTTTCATTGGGGAATGTTATATCACCGATAAGCTGTTCGGTTGAAGGATCGTAACTCTTTTTTGACATGATGGTCATTTCATCAAAAACTAATCCACACTCGAAATCAGTTTCTTCTTGAAATGAATTTTTTTTGTTTTAAAAATTGAAACATTTGATCCGAGATTCTAGGGGTAAATTTACAGGGGTAAAATTCCTTGGCGAATGATTTCTTCATAGCCATTAGCTCCACAAACAAATTTAAGTTGCAAAGCACATTTGATTGTCTCATTTGACCAATTTCGAACACTATGACATTTTGTAAAGAGAGCTTTAATTTGATCTTCCGTAAAAACTGAAGTCTTTTTGTACTTATTATTATTAATTTTATCTTTCAGTATCTGTACTGTCTTTCTCAGAGATTTCATTTTTTTTTCATTTTTAACAATGACAATTGTAATCTTCGAACAATCTTTTCTGATCTTACATGTTGATATTTTTTATTTTTATCAGATTTATCTTCATAATTTACAATCTAAAAATTCATTTTATATATTAAAACATAAGGGATCAGGGAAAAAGGATAAGAGAGGAAATGGAGAAGGTATCCATACATACATACATACATATATACATACATACATACATACATACATCCATACATACATAAATACACACACACACACACACACACACACACACACACACACACACACACACACACACACACACATATATATACATACATACACTCAAACATACATACATACATACTATTGTCCGATGGGCACAGTGACGAAGTCCCAATTACTATGTTCGCTTTATTGCTTTCAGTTGATACTTGTGGCATTTCTGTTTCATTCTCTCTTACAGTTTTCTTTATATTAAATCCAAATATTGTTGGCACAGCGTTTGGTTTTAATTTCTATTTGTGGTTATCTACATGTGCTTCCCACATTTCTACACTAAAGTATATCTATGATATAAACAATTGTACAATTTTACAATTTAATCATGATTGTCACATCAAAATAGGTTTACCTCACACAGGCGAGAATTATCCCATGGTATCCAATTTTTATAAGGAATATTTCGTAACCATAAAGCTCCACGTTCTGGACATTTTGGAAGAACTCTCATAATATATCCCTTTTCTGAGGTGTTATTGCAAAACGGTGTTGCACATCCAACCATTTTGTATGAATCAAGTTAAATGAACGAAATGTCTTGTAACGATTAACTCAGAACGCAATAAAACTTATTAAACAGAATGGAATTAAATTGTTTAACTACTCGAAACTATTTAGGAACAAGAAAAAGAACGAAAATGTTTTAGGAATTGAACAAAGCTGAATTTATTGCAACACGACTGGTTTGTGACAACGTCGGTGATCAAATGCGAAGACAAATTTCTAATGTAGTAAAGTTCATTCTTAACTCTTTTCTGTTCAAACTTCGCGCTATAAGAGTTACCGCCATAAACGTAAGAGTTGTTAAGAGTGGTCAAGAGTGAAATGGTGAATATCTCTTTCTCTCTCGTGGGATTTCGATCAAACATGGCGGACTGTCACTCGTGTCCAGTGTTGCGACTCCCGTCTAGCGGCGTGTGGAATAAACTTTAGAACCGCGAAGTTCGAAACGGATCATACGAGTGTAATAGGAAAGGGAAGCAAAGCGAAGTTCGCACAAGCCCGAGGGGTTTGAAAATAGTTAAAGATTCTTTTAATAAGGAAACTTCAAGGTTATAAATTAATCAATACCTACTTGGAAACGGGTGTTTGAATAAATGAACTCCACTTTGATCCCTTCTCCTATGCGTATAATTCCAGAGCAATGTTGTTAAACGCTTGTTTCTAAAAATCAATATCCGAAAAGAAAATAGATTGACCAATAAGAATTTAGTTTATAAATATTTGATCGGCTTTTATATTTTAAGGACATTTTGTAATGAACAAAAGAAGAAAAAGCGTTGGCCTTTGTAACATTCACTCAAGCCTTGACACTCAAAGTTAACGGACGTGTTATCGAAAACTCTTAAAAACTCATTTCTGTATTCGAATCGTTCCATTAAACTCATTAAAGTTACTAGTTATTTGTGTTTCAAACGTTTTATTATTCTATTATCAGCTTTATCATTATAATTATCTTTAAACATCCGCGTCCAAGGAGCAGAACGCCTTAGCGTTCCACGGGCGACGTCCCGCGCCTGAATTCCCCAAGGAGGAAACATCTCCCAGGCGGCCACGCAACACCAGACTCTTATTACAGTGTCTCTATACGTAAAGAGATAAATACGCATGCGCGCATGAACTGCACGTTTCATGCGCTAGAAGTGGGAGAATTCTAGAGAATCCTATGTGCCACCAACGCCACCAAATCACGCATAGACTGAAACGGAACGGTTTTCTCTGCAGTCTATGGCCGGTATTCATAGTCGCTACTTATTCTTAAGCAAATGCTTAAGCATTCGGCATCCTTTACTAGCTACTAGGTTAGTAGAGGATGCCGCATGCTTAAGCATTTGCTTAAGAATAAGTAGCGACTATGAATACCGGCCTATGCGCATAATGCGTGAATTGAAACACAGCCTAGGTTAGTACATTATAAACCCCATAATGTAACTAGGCGGCCATATTTTAACATGGCGGAAAGTGGGTGTTGCGCGATTTCGTCGGAATATCTATAGGACGGTGGGTCCGTGCCCGTGGAGCGCTTAAGCACTCAGCTCGCGAGTTTGCGCGGGAATTTCAATGATGGAAGAAATAAATGAAACACTTCTAAATAGATTCTATGTGTGGATTTTTAATTCTTAGCTCGACGTTGACTGTTTTGCTAACAAGTTCGATCTGCCTTCTTACAAATTAACTCCTCGCTTGTCACCTCCGAGCGCCCTACTCCTCTAATTTTGGCGTGTTCTTCCGATTCTTCGCGCAATCAAGACGGTGTTATCACTCAAGCTTCGTCAGTTGGTTGTCCTTCCGCCATCTCTCCGTCCTTGGCCCTTCCTTCGCGCTTCCCTCCACTCTCGGCTGGTGGTCGAGGCACGCTTTCCGATTATATACTTTACATAAGCTGCGTACAGTACATACATTTCTAACAGGTAGGTAAGCGCAACTCCCAGGGTCAAGACGACGTCGCCGGCGCAAAGTTTATGACTTTATGACTTTCAGCCTCTCCCGAGCTGAGTTTTTACCCTAACAGGACATCGGCAATTATTGAAAGGAAGGACAGAGTTTTAAGTGGTTTTACGAGACGAGCAGCTGCCCGCTCGACGAAATTTTGCATGCAGATGTGGAAGGAAAAGTTAAGCTATTTACTATCCTCGCCTGGCCTAACGGTAGTTTTGAAAATTACTGAATGCAACCCCAGGTTCTCGTACGCTTTCTGAGTTCAGGTATTAGCTATTAATATTCCACGAGCGCGTTTGAAAAACTGGCAAGGAAAACCCTCGAAAAGCACAACGCGCTCTACGTGTTTATGAGTCCTGACAATAAACTCCCCCTTGTCCCCCGTTTCAAACTTGCCTTAAGACCTTCCAGATGTGCCCTTCGCTTCGAATCTAATTATTATGTATCTATCTTTCAGTACAAAAGGATTTTGACTTACGCTCTACATCTAACCTCGATATCTCTATGTCTTTAGCTAACTTCACGCAATTTAACCAGCGGAAACCGCAACATGGCAAGGCGCAGTAGAAGACGAAAATGAGCTACCGATCGCACTTTGAAATGCACCCTATATTTGCGGCTACCTATCTATAAGTGCTCGTGGTTTCATGACATGTTTTCGCGAAGACAGTCAATCAACGGTCAACGGTGTAATCATGACGTATTAGTTAGTGTGTCAGTGTTCACAAGTGTATTATATAGTTGCTCGTGAAGCTTTATTCCGGAAATATTTTTACTAGTCCACCCTTATGGCATCACCAGCACCCAAATCACCAGAACAATCAGAAAAAAATAGAAAATATGATAGACAACTAAGGTATAATGTTCGAGAACGTAGTTATTTTGGGGTTAGGGTGTGGAATTTATTTTCTTTATTAAAACAAATTATAACAGAATTGAATTGTTAGTAGGAAGTACATATTCTTTTCTATGCAAAAAGAATAATTGTAAACATATTACACTATTCTTGTAGACAATTTAATTTTAATATAATAATGCATGTGTAATACTTACATGGGTAGGTTGTGGGGAGATCATGGTCAAGCTGCATTAGAAAGAGCACATGTTTGTGTCATAAATGCTACAGGTCTTGGTACAGAAATTTTAAAATCTTTAGTTCTCCCAGGTATTGGAGCGTTTACTATTGTTGATGGTAAAAAAATTACTAATGAAGATATTGGAGCAAAGTATGTATAGGAAACCTTATTTAGTTGTATTAATTTAGAAACATAAGAAATATAGTTGCTTTTACTACTAAATTTATCTATTGAATCAATTTGAATAGCTTTTTCCTAGAAGCTGATAGTGTGGGAAAATCAAGGGCACAAATAGCAATGCAAATGCTTTTAGAATTAAATTCAGATGTTAGAGGTGATTACATAGATGAGGAACCAGAACAAATTTTGTATAATAGTCCAGATTTTTTCAACAATTTTACCGTTGTTGTAGCTACTTCCCTTGCTGAAAAGTAAGAATGATAATAGACAATTAAACACTTCTTTTATACAAACTTTAAATCTTGTAATTTGAAAGGGAAAAATTTTCAGATCATTAATTCTTTTATCACAAAGACTTTGGGAGTTGAATATACCACTAATAGTATGCAGGAGCATAGGATTTATTGCATATATGAGAATTCAAGTGAAAGAGCATACAATCATAGAAACACATCCAGATAATGAAACACCGGATTTACGTTTAGATAGACCATTTGAAACACTAAAGAAGCATCTTGATTCAATAAATCTTGATGAAATGAGCTTTAAAGATCATTCTCATGTACCATATTTAGTTATATTATATAAATTCTTAGAGAAGTGGATTTTGGATCATAGAGAATTACCTAAAACATACAAGGAAAAACATCAATTGAACGAAATGATAAAAAAGGGAATGAGAAAAGAGAGGAATGATACAATAAATAGTGAAGAAAATTTTGAGGAAGCTATCAAAGCAGTGAATATTTGTACAGGACATACAGAAATTTCGGACAGCGTGAGAAGTATTCTAAATGATGATCAGTGTATTAATTTAACAGCCAAGGTATAAGAGAAATGAACTTCTCATACACAAATAGATTGGTAAACTTTAAATGATTTATTGTGTTTACAGAGCAGTTCATTTTGGATTATTGCAAAAGCTGTAAGAGATTTTGTTGAGAATGAAGGACATGGACTATTACCATTAAAGGGTACCTTGCCAGACATGACAGCAGACACTGAAAAATATATAACACTTCAGCAAATGTAAGACTTTTTTGCAGACATTTCTTATCACGATATTGAATTATCTTGCTACATTGACATAAATTTATTTATTGTAGTTATCACAAACAAGCAGTAGCTGATGCGGAAGCCGTGTGGCGACGTACACTGCAGTTATTACGACAGTTAGGAAAACCATCGGATTCCATTTCTGAGAGAGATGTTAAGTTATTTTGTAGACATGCTTCAGATATACATGTAGAAAGGGGAACGTGTATTGCAGATGAATATGATCCTAAAATCTTTGATACAAGTAATATAGGTAACATTTTAAAAGCATATATTATTTCCACATATAGGATGTCCCAAAATTATAGAACACACGGAACATGCAAATTCCTTATGTGAATAGAAATTGAAAAATTCTTTATCATTTTGCAATCTGGGGCTTCGTTTTCGAGATATAAGCAATCCAAATTCACGATTCCGACTTCTGGAGTGTGCTGTTTAAATATCAGACAGCTGACCGCGCGGCTGCATATACGCGCATTCACTCACTTGAAGCACGCGTTGATGCATGTTCATACACGTGTGCCGCTGACAGTATTGCTCAGAATGTACTAAATACGCTCTAAAATAAAATTGGTTTGCATCAAAATTACTCGATATGTGGATTGAAATTCAGAAACTATTAATTCAAAATATTAAACAAATTATGGTTGTAGCGTGTTCTGTTGTATATTTAATTCGACAAGGACGATGAGAAATATCCATACTACATGTACTGCCTGTAAATAATGTGAAATTACATTTAAAAAAAGTATCTTCCTCTATGATTAAATGTGAGGCTATTGTCGTGTGATAGCATACCAAGTATGTTCAAAATAATCAAAGTAAAAGGACTGTGTAGTTCCGGTGTACGAAGAATTCTTTAAATCAGTCTACAGAGATGCTTCCGAGCAGTAGCGTCAGCGGTACAGGCGTGTGAATATGCATTGACGCGTGCTTCTGGCGATTAAATACGCGTATATGCAACTATGCGGTCGGCTGTCTGGAATTTCAATACATAGCGCACCCTAGGAGACGGACTCGTAAATTTTGACTACTTATATCTCAAGAACGAAACTTCAGATAGCAAGATTGTAAAGGATTTCTCAATTTCTATTCGCATAAGGAATTTGTATATTTAGGTGTGCCCTATAATTTTCAGTCACTTTGTATATTTGATTCTGAAGAATACGTGCGTGTAATAATGTATGAAGCTTGAGTCTTCGAAGCTTTAAGACTGAGTGTTTTAGACTAGCATTATATGAAGTTTAAGCTACCGAAGCTTTAAAACTGAAATTTTAAAAGTTCATCCCTTGAAGCACTTGCGATTGAAGTAGAGAAGTTAACAATAATTCTGTGATATTATATCCTATTTAAGTTAAACACATAGAAGGCTGAATCGTTATTTGATTCAGCCTATTCCTCTTTCTTCTAATTAAATTCTTTATACCAGCACTTCGCATATTCTTTAAACCAGTTTGTACAAGTATATTCAAAACATGAGTAATAAACGGTATGTATATGTGTTACATTTCTATAATCTTCATTGAATGTTTTTAATAGTGACTGATATTTATAATTGCCTATGGCATTATCTGTTGTAATAGCTAAAAGTTTGTTTCTAAAACCAAATTCTTCAATAACATATTTAGCCGGCTCGAGTCTTCGTCCTTAAAGGCTTAGCGTTAAGGTCTCTAGATCTTACAGGTCGAGATTCGAACCCAGAGGATTCTAGCGTTTACGGTTTGGACCACTACTCGAGTTTCCAGAGTTCGAGACTCAAACCAAACTTCAACAATACTACATGCGTATACTAATCTCGTGTACTTTTTTCAGTGCAAAGTTTAGAAAATCCAGAAAGTATGATGATTTACTATGTGGTTCTTAGAGGAGTTGAGAAATTTCAAGCAGAATACAATTCATATCCCGGAGAATTTGATGACCAAGTAGAGCCTGATATTGTTAAGCTTAAAGTAATTTGTTTTAAATGAATTAATAGTACTAGCAGTATAGACTGAAAGAATGTCTAACTTGGTATGTATTATTTATTCTCTTTCAGGCATGCATAACAAAATTATTAAACGAATGGGGATGTGGACCATTGGCGAAAGATGATTATGTACATGAGTTTTGTCGATTGGGTGGATCAGAATTACATTCAGTATCAGCATTTTTAGGTGGTCTTGCAGCTCAGGAAGTTATAAAATTTGTTACGAATCAATATAAACCAGTTCATAATACCTTCATACATGATGCAGTCACATTAAACTCTGGAACATTTTTTTTTAATATCAAGTATTAAATTAATAACATATTTCTATATCAAATAAAGAACTATAGAGTTTTGTAGATTATATAAGTCTTGTATATTTTTACTTTAACACATGGTCTTTTTTCATGTCTATATATATTGTAATATTAGTTTCGCGGTAGAAATTTATTGCAGTACGCGTCTGTTAGAAATTTATTAAAACTAAAGTTGAACTGGTATAGTATCAACATTTTAATGTAGCATTTAACTGATACACAAGTGATTTTGTTCTTTTTTATAATAAACTATTACTTACAATAAATACGTACAAGAAGGAAAGCATATTAATAATTCATAATACATTTTAACCATTCGTATGCAAATATTTGACCGGTGTTCTACTTGTTACTAGAACTTAATAAAACAGGTTACGCTTTAATTTTATATTTTTTTACTTTGTACAGCATTAACATCATATCACGTTACGTTATATTACTGTATCGATAATGAATAAGTGTATCTTGAATAAACTAATTAATCGTTAACTATCATTAACAATACTACAATATAAAACTGACATGCTGCTTTCGCACGAACCACTTTAATACCCTTAATCAGCATACTAATTATTTGTTAGTTCCAATGTGACTATCCCTTGATTTTTTTTTCATTTGTATTTTTCTATTCGATAACAATGGATTCGTTTATCATTATATGTTCACAAGTAGTTATGCGAAAGCTTGACAAAATGAATCCACAAATTATGACAAACGTGATAGTAATACACGTTTTGCAGATCACGTACACACTCAGCACCAATAAATATATATAGAATTAATAATAAATTACTTTCATACAATACAAAGAAGTTTGTTACGTAAATCATTGAGAAGTAGAAAGTTGTTAAGATATATATCCCATAATAATTAATAGTAATAAATTTTAACTTGAGGGTACAGATGAAAGATATACTTTCGTTTGAGGTAATCAACTATAGTAAAAACTTCAAAGATTACAGAAAATTACAATTACTAGGGAAGAGTGAGAGATTGATACATAAGGGAAATACAACACAATGTCAATAGAAACATGTCTATTGTTTTTAGATTTACATAAAAAAAAAACACCGGTAGAGGTTTATAGCTTTTATGTTATACGTATTAAAGATTTAATTTGTTAACTTTCTCGTTTGTTAAAATCTGAGTTGTATAATTTATTAATTTATCCGTACCTCTTTTGTCATGTACAAAAGGTACTTTTATTTGTTATACAATTTATTAGAACAATAAATAAGACCAATTGGAAACTATTTCCTTAATTATTTTTACATGTTCACATCTACATATTTCTTAGTAAAATCTATTATTTATTCTGTGGACAATATTAATTTTTATTCGTTTCATATTCTTATTTTTCAATAGAGATATCACTTTCATGAAAAAGAACTAACCATTTTATTAAAATTATGCATGCAAAAAAGCGTGAAGCCGTTTGATAATTTTTTTCAAATGACAAAAAAAAACTAAGACATAAACTTTAAATTTTTATGAAATAAAAATATATATATATATATGTTTCAAGTAATTAAACAATTACAAATAAAATAAGAGAAACAGTTATGTAATTATGCAACCGCATTAATTGCCGTGAAAGTAAGGATTAAAAGATTTTCACAGAAAGATGCAGGAAAAGTTCAAGGGATAGGTGATTAATAAGATCAAAGATGTTTGTTACAAATATGAATACACTTCCTGTGATAAATACTTGATTTAAGAAATATTGGTAATCTTTGATACCATTTATATCATAGAGAATTTCTAATAAATTCTAATAAATGAAACTTGAAGATTAGGTGAAAAAAAAACAGATTATAGAGATAGATTTCAATACACAAAATATGTGTTGGCTTTTACTAATGCTGAGTTTACCTGACGAGTGTTCGGCCAAGTGAGCGCACTGGGCCGACCACTCGCCCAGTCTGAACGCATATTTTAGTACTCGGCCGAGTCACTCGTCAGGTGTAAACTCAGCTTAAAATTGCTTACAACTAGAAAGAAACATGCAATTTCTTAAAATACTAATTTAAGTGTTATAGTTATATTGTGTTGTTATTTGTGATTTCAAAATTTTTCTTGTTAATTACATTGTAAAAGCGCCATTAATAGAAGCGAAAATCATTACACAATCTACTAAACTGTCAATTTTATAGGTTCTAATTTAAGAAGAAATCTTAGGACAAAGAGGAGTATTAAATAACAGCGTTCCATTTTCATAGAAGCTCCTATCAATATTTGGTACTAAAATTTTGTGCACATATCATCCTTTCGCCGAAATACAATATGTGATGGCTGATGTATGATTCATTATTTTCTGGGTTTCTTTGATTAACATACATAACAATAAATACTTCAGTGTCACGCAGCAGCGTGATGAACCTGTTCTAGAACAAAAAGAAATTTAATAAAATTTATTAAGTATCTTGACTGAAAACTGCACAATATTATATCTTAAATTTGATTAAACCAAGTGTTACCACACCTAATTATCTTTCTCCTTCACCATCTCCTTTTCTTTTTCTTCCACATAACATTCAGATTATAATACTTATGATAAATTTAATATTTGATTGAAACACTACCTTACAACACATTTAAATGACATAGAATCTCTTAAAATATTTTTAAATGTTATTCTAATGATTAGCTTTAATAACAGGATAAAATTCTAATAGTAATGAATGTCCACAGAAGTTTAATACGTACATAAATATCAAAGGTCATTTTACTTATATAGAGGATTCATAAGGTACAGAAATTATAGAGAAAATTATTACAATAAATTTATACAATTCTATGTTTGAAAAATGAGAGATATAAATATAGAGTATTTGAAAATCAATTATTCTTTTGTTCTTGTTGAGTTGTTTTTAAACTATTCACATTTCACACTTTCACACTCAAACTTTAAAATTTTCGAGTATTATTAACATGTACAAAAAATCCGTGTTACTCGTGGAATGACCTCATATTATTGTGCGTTTTTTATTTTTCTGAAACACTATTCCAAATGAAGGTAGATTAATAATCAAAATTCTTTGTTGACATAAGTCACGATTATCTGATGGATATATGAAACTCTGTATGTAAACTATTACTCTGAATAATATATATTAATCAGACAAAATTGCGGTGACAGTAGAAGGTTTAAGATACAGTTACAATATTGCTTTCCATAAACGAATTAAAAAGAATTTCATACAGTAAGAAAGAAGGTTAGGAAATGTAACAATTAAATGAGACATTTGAATTAATCTTTATATTGCATGTTATATTGTTTTTTCATAACTTGGTTTTCCTTTGTATCATTTAATTTATTGGTTTTGAATATCATTTGACATCTGTGATATTATAAACGTTATAATTTCAATACCGCATTATTGACTTTTTAAAGATGTTCTAATTTACTCATAATCCTTTATTACATTTCTTTTTCTTTATTGCTTTTTTATTTAAGGTACAACAATTACATTTTGACTCAACTAGTATTATGTGCAAAATATTAATCTTACCCATGATAGCTAAATCTGGGGAGCAGAATCTGACATCAGAACTGTAGTCGTCTGTGTCCGCATTTGGCTGCGTTCTGAGGTACAGAGCCTGATGTCAGTGCCTGATGTCAGATTGGCAGCAGATTCGCAGCAGATTCTGCCATCTGCTATGGTTCTGACGTCAGACTCTGCGCTCTCATGCCAGAGCCAGACCCTGTTACCAATCTGATGTCAGACTGGAGACAGATGGTTATCAGGGACTTTATTTAAATAGAATATCTTTTATCCTTCAGTTTTTCTCACACCTTTTAGGTAACAAAATCGTTAGATTGTTTTCCTGCTATAGATGTTAATTCGCCCCTAATACCTTGTCAGTTCTTTCCTTTGTTGAATAACCAGAAAACTCCAAAGCTTATTTTGGAATTTTGTATATTAACGTTAATAAAGGATATTTCATTTATATATAACGACTGTATGAATTAAAGATATACCTCCACATAGTCTTTACCCTTAATTATTAATGAGCACAAGGTAAACAGATGTACATCTTAGAAGGTATATTACATTTAAGCATGGATAAACATATATGTACATATATATTTGTAATCTCATACTATGTTGTTCTCCTGTAAATTAATACTTCCAGTGTAAGGACTAAGCGTAAGATAGTGACATCTCTTTATAGCTTTTGTAATTGTCACATAATAGCATCTAAAGGTCGAGTTTCTTAGCCGTGATCGGCGGCGACGGTCCCACTAGTGGAGCGCCGATCAGGCTACCGTTTGGCGGGCAAGGGCGCCCGCCATTAGAATTCACAGCGATTAAGCGCAGTGAGCGGAGAGGGAAACGCACACATTACTACAGCTCATGTAGATGTTTCCCCCTCCACTCACTGCACTTAATCGCTGTGAATTCTGCTCGCCAATGCCCGGGACCAGTGATGCCAGAATCGTGGGATGCGAGACCAAACGCTTACCCCCACTATGACCTATCGTCGTTTCCCACTATGGCCTACCGTCGTCCCCCACTTTCTTCCCATCGCACTGTACACAAGCATACCCCTACCCCTGTCCGCGTGCTCGGCAGCCCAACAGGCAGCTCACACGGACAGGAGTAAAAATATGCTTGTGTGCAGTGCGATGGAAAGAAAGTGGGGGACGACGGTAGGCCATAGTGGGAGACAACGGTAGGTCATAGTGGGGGTAAGCGTTTGGTCCCGCGTCCCACGATTCTGGCATCACTGCCCGGGACAAACGCTGTCGACAAAGCTCCGGGCAGTGAAGTCAGCTATCGTTACAGCGGAGTGAGGAGGAAGGGTTGTGGCGGGAGTACAGGGTCGTAGATGCGTAGGCAGGCATGTGTTAGTAGGTTCATTCGAATACTGTTAAGACGACGCGATGGTCCTTGTTCATCCTGGCATCTGTATCGTATTGCCCGTGGAAGTGTAACTTGCCCGCCGCCGACAAGTGTTTGCCCCGGGCAGTCTGACCTGTTGCCCTATCGGCCAACTCCTGAACGGCGCTGCGCTAGTGCAATGGAGAAGTATGCATCCGTGTCTCCGTTGCGCTAGCGGCACCCAGTGATGCCAGAATCATGGACATGGGGTAAATGTAGAGCACTAAAGAGGTGAGTATGCGCATCCGCCATATTGGGTCCTCTGGAGAGAGAAAATTATTGAGTACCCGCCTTTTTGAGTATTGTCAAATTCACTTTATAAACCAAATATAAACTTAAATCTAATAAAATACTCTAATAATGTGTCGCGCTACCATGTATCAATATCAGCAACGCATATTTTGTTTATAAAGTGAATCTGACAATACTCAAAAAGGCGGGTACTCAATAATTTTCTTTCTTCAGAGGACCCAATATGGTGGGTGCGCATACTCACCTCTTTAGTGCTCTAGTAAATGCTTACCCCCACTATGACCTACCGTCGTCCCCCACTTTCTTCCCATCGCACTGCAGCAAGCATATATCCCTACCCCTGTCCGTGTGCTCGGCAGCCCAACAGGCAACGCACTCGACGGGCGTAGGAATGTGCTTGTGTACAGCAGTGATGCTAGATCGGGGACGGGTTCCCTCGAGAGTTTCCATCACCTCGCATGCACACTATGCACCAATCACGTGCGTGTAGATCACATACGCGACTCCTGCATAGTGTGCATGCGAGATGGGGGAAATTCTCGAGGAAACCCGTCCCCGATCTGGTATCACTGGTGTACAGTGCAGTGGGGGGCGACGATACGTCATAGTGGGGGTAAGCATTTGTCCCGCGTCCCACGATTCTGGCATCACTGGTGGCACCGCCGCCGATCGCGGCTACGAAACTCGACCTTAACGGCGATATTCACAACTGCTTCTTAAGCTTAAGATCACCTTAAGCTCAGTAGAGGATGCCTAATGCGTAAGGTGATCTCAAGAATAAGTAGCGCCTGTGAATACCGCCCTATATAGCAAAAACGTTTGATACCAGCAAACATATAAAGAAAGACAATGTTAAGTCTGTGCAATGATTTGTATCCTGAGAGTGTCCACGATTTCTGTGTTCTGTTGATATCATTTTTAACTTCGAAATTTGATGAGTTCACCTGAAAAAATAACATTAAAACATGTATGTATGTACTTAAAACTGGTATTACTTTGATACCGGTATTATATCGGTAAGACCATATCGAAACCGATCTACAGGGTGATCCTTCCGCGACACTCGATAAAGAAAATGCAGCCCGATACCTCGTGTCGAAAATAACACGCCGCTAGCCGCAATGCCGCACTGACAATGAGTGTTAAGGGGAACTTCAATGACGCGTGGCTCGACGAGTCACCCGCCATAGTCGCCGTGCTTTGTGTCGTGGGATTGATCAGCATGGATTCGTTTAGCTGATGGTTCGGCTTGAACTTCCCGTTCTTTATCGACTTGCCGCTCGCGCTCGCTAATCAGACTTGCTAAGCCTACAAGCGAGGCGAGCCACGCGCCGTTGGAGTTCACCTTTATGACTTTCGACCCTCCACATTTCTCATCAGATCTTTGCAAAACAACGCCAATCGATTCCTTATGTTTCTCCGATGAAAATAACATCAGAAACGATGTAATTCGGGTCATAACTGAAGACATTTAGCGAGGCATTGCCGCGTGTTATTTTCGCCACGCAGCACGGTGAGCTAAATCATGCTTCGAACGCGAAAAAAAAATTTAAAAAAAAGGTCTTCGTATATTATTTTTGAGTATTTATTAGGACTGTATAAACCTTAGAGCAGGCTTGGGAATTAAGTGGACGGCGACGGCCGATTTTCAGAGGCAATGCCTCCTTTCTCCCGCGTCTTGGCCCCCGCGGCGGCCTGGCAGCTTGGAGCGCCTCAGGCCAGTACCATATGAACCGCGCGTGGCGAGTTGACAAAACAAAAATGCATTGACAATCGTGCTCTCTGGGACGTTGTGGAAACCTATTGATACAATGTCGCTCTAAGACGCCACGCGCAGTTCATATGGTACGGGCCTGAAGCGCTCCAAGCACCTAGGTCGCCGCGAGGGACAAGACGCGCGGCGGGAGAAAGGAGGCGTTGCCTTTGAAAATCGGCCGCTGCATTCACTTAATTCCCAAGCCTGCCTTAGAGTACTGGAAATCATAAAACATTTTAAGAAATGGCAATCGGGACACATGTGGGAACCAGATATATTACCGTACACCCTTGACTTCGACTACGCGTAACTCATCAAACGAACGCGAGTCTTTAGTGATGCACAATCGTGAATTGCAAGCATATTCCATTTTTTTTTTATATTTTTCTGTGATGGCTTGTGTTCCTCCAGGTATGTAACATGTTTTTGTATTAATTTTTTACACATTACATGGGTAAATTTGTTGAAGTTCTTCTCATACTTTCTGTTAGCAGATATCCTAACTTTATCGAATTGTACAAAAAATTGCACGTGTTTGCATGTATTGTGCTTTTCGTATATAATAACACATATATTTAAGAAATTATTGATATAAAAAGAATTTGCATATCTGTGCATTTTCTGAACTTTTTATTTCGCGAAAAAGAAGAGATTCTTCCAAATATGCTCGATTTATTAGACTTACCAAACTGTTATACAACAATGGAATATCAACAAAAGCTAATTCTTGTAGTTATAGATAGAAATTAAAATAAAATTAAAGTCAAAACTATTTTTTGTAAATAAACAAAATTACAATTTTATATTTTGGTTTTTTTGTCCTAATATCATGTATATATCTATCATTCAAATACATTTCGTTACTTAAGCAATAACATTGCTAGAGACATATTTTTTTCGCGCTCGAAGCATGGTTTAGTTCACTATGTGTCATGCCGTGCAGCATCTCTGAGGAGTGTCGCGAAAGGATCACCCTGTGGTACCGAAACCGCAATACATACTACCGAAATTCCGGGTTTCATTTATTCAATACGATTTCAGCTTAATTGAATATAATTCATAGAATGTCATATGATAACAAGTCATATGAACAACAGAGGTATCAAAGATTTTGAAATATCAATTTTGTGTATTCTCTTTACAAACAATTAAATAGTTTTACCTTAAACGGCACGTGTCTCAGGTTATTTTTAGTCGACCCAAGATTTTACACGAAACAAAAGTTTCGATCGTATTATAAATTTAAACATGTAGCTTTAATAAAATATATCTTGATACTATACAAATGTATAAAATAATACACTTAAAAAGAAAATTAAATACATTTTTTACTACCGTTATCGATAATTGTTATTGATATAAATGGTATCTTTATTTTTATTCTTTGTAATATATATCATGTAATATAATAGGTTTGTGTCCGTAAATGAAATAAATAAATAAATAAAGTTGAAATAAAGGGAAACATTCTTCACTAAATTGATCTACATATGTATATGTTTATGTATGTATCTACATTTTCTTCGAAATTGCTCTTTTAAGTTTGATTTGAAGAAATATAATTGAAAATATCTTGAAAGTTTTAATCGAATAGGATAACCGAAAAAATTACTGGTAAATATATACTAATATACCGGTATGTTTGTATAGCGGCACATATAACCTTATATCGGTATTTTATATTTCCATTTTATAAGGATTACGAAAGCACAACCGAAAAGTACCGGTATAATACCAGTATTTTGTTTTTGGTATAAGTTTCTGCATTCAAGTACGAGATATCGGGCTTTCGAAAAAAGGAAACCAGTAGGAAATCCACGTCTGGTTAGAGGGAGGTCGAATAGACGCTTGAGGAAAACTCGACTGGTGTAAGTCACACCCTTGTAGATTAACCTTTAAAACTCCCACGTCATGTTGAACATGACATAATATTTCGTCCTAACTCTTTCTGGAGTTTAAATGGTTAAGACACAAAATGTATATCGTTCCATATTTTAGGTCTGCCTTGACCTACGACGTTTACTTGCTTCGATACGCGCATAACATTTTCTTAAGGTCAAAAACTACGATTGTTGCTAAGGTCCTGTGACAGTCTCGGAATGCGAACTGGGAAACACATTTGGCGTCTCAACCTCGGGGTTTTCTCTGAAGTCCACACCAAGTTCCTTCAATCAAAAGTGAGTTTACTACCGGTTTCACTTATTCGAAACCTCGAAATCTCGTAATCTAATAAGGTCATTTTATAATGGGATCTTATCTGATTTCAAAGTTAAAAATGGTACCATTGGATTCATTTCGATGAGACATTTTGAACGACATATAGAAATGGTAGAACGCTGTAACGTCACAAATCACTACATATTTGACATGGTCTTTGAAAGAAGCAAGCATTATTGTTCGATTTGGTGATACAAAGAGGAAATGGTGATAGAGATAATAAAGAACATAGAGGAGACAAGTTAAAAGGCGAAAAATTCAATGTAGCCCTACTCTCGGCAACGACAAATATTTTGAATTTTGTTTTCACTATAAGTTTCAATTTAAATACATTCTACCTTTGTGCATATTCTTCGAAACGAGTGTTACCTACGCTGGTTTACTTAATTCGTTTAATAATTAAAGAATTTTCACAAGTTACATATTTGATGTGCTGCTGCGTGTATTTCCCAGATGGGCAAAACCCTAACATTATCCCATTCTTATCGCTATAATAAGTAATAAAATTATAACACTGTATATATATCGTTATTATTATTATATATACCGTATATTAATCCGTCAAAATAATCAATTCTAATTGAAAAACAGATGGCAAGATTTCGTATTTTTCGACCGATTTGCCTTAGGCTATAGTTACAGTGCATGGCGTGTTGGCATTATTGAAACAAACACATTACAGTAATTAATGTGGCTGGTCACATTGTAAACAAAATGGAGCGTGTTTTTGATCTTACGTATCGATGCGAAGTATCATAAATAATAAAAAAAATGTGAGTTAGAAAATGAATAAATCTATTTTTTTAAAAGAGGTTATTGTGGGGCCAAAGATGCAAAACCTATCGTAATCATAATACGGCACGAAAATTATGGAACAAAGTTGTTGAAGTTGAATCCTATATACAATTACTACATAACTATGGTTGATTTGAAGAAAGAATTTTCTGACAAATAGATTCGTTTACCAATATCCATAATGCAGGTAGACCAATAAAATTTAATATATGCTAATACAATTAAACCGTTGTATATCGTTTGTACTTCATTAAATCAACACACCACTCATCTACTCGCGTCAAAAAGCCTATACACTGTAACGGCAGCCTCTCCCTCACCCTCGTACGCGTGCACGAACATACACAATCACAAAAATAAATATCTAAAATAGTTCGTGCGCGTGAACTTTTTTGTATTCTCTATTATTTTTTCGTAACCTATTTTTGCAATCTTTTTTGTTTGAAGCTTTTCGTCGCTTCGGGACTTTTGAAAACAGTCAGTTCAATTGCTTGGATCGTTCTCGCTCTCCCACTCTATCGTTTTAACCTCGGAACCACACTCACTCTTTCCTATATACGTTTTCTCTTTTTTCCATTAAGAAGGTTGAAAGATTATCTTTATTTTATAGAAATTAACATATATTGATAAAGCGACTATAGCAAATGTCATCGGATTTTTTAAGCAAATTATAGTGACTAATCGAATTCTAATTTTATGAATGAAGTTTTGTAAAAATATTTGATAGCCATTTGCGTTAGTTTATATGTACAAAAGGTACAATAAACATGTTGTAAGACTGCCAAATAAGCCATCACATTACGTTATTTTATGTGTTCTACTTTAAAAATCTAAATACATTCATTATTTATTTTCTTTTTTTGAAGGGAAAAGTAATCACAATATGTATATGTAGGAAACATTAGTTATATTCATTTAAAAAAAATCTTTTAAGTACCTATTCATTCAAAACAGGATTTCTTGCACAAAATATTTTTAGGAAAATATTTCCGATGACCTTTGTTACTTAAACGACTTTTATTTGCTTAGATTCGTTGCTAATGTAGAAATATGTCATGCAAAATGAAGCTTTTTTATAATTATTAGATTTCTTCAATAAGATCCGTAATAGCGTGTAATGAGAAATCAAAGGCACCTCGTCAAAATCACGAAGAGTATTATGTGTAAAATTACATAATACGAAATATACGTTTAAACATAGTTATTGTGCCCAGCACATTTTTCTCATATTTCATAGCTGCATATGTATGATACATCGTTGTAATCATTTGCTTGCAAACCTCAGTGATACGTACACATGATACACATGTATAAACGTCAAGTTGCCGACAAAGTCAAAAGTAGAATTCCCATGTGTATTTATATCTTCTTTCAATAACTTGCAAGATATCAACTAAATGGACGTTGATAATTTGGCGTTATGAGAAAAACTTGTAAACTTTATGTTACAATAGACTTTAACATTATAGGTACATATCGTTCAGTAAACTCGAATCATATTGTAACAGAAAGCACTTCATTTTAGTAATTAATTTTTTAATCGCTCGCGAAGCTTTGACTAATCCCGACAATTATTTTATTTCACACTCATGGTCACTAAACGCGACCAACTACTGTAAATTGAAAATACGCAGTCTAACTTTATCCATATTAAATGTTATTATTATGAAGTTTATTAGTTTTATTACATACCTAAATAAAATATGAATGATCAAGTTTGTACTATACGTCGAATATGGGTGCTTACAGTTAAAACGTTAAATTGAAAATGTGGAGTGTAAAGATAGTAGAACTACTAATAAAACTAAAACTTATCAGTATGCACCATTTTTTGTTATTCCATTGGAAATGATGTAAGCTGGCTGAGGAATTATTCTCTGAATTATTATTTATGAATAATAAGAAAGAAATTTAATACATTATCCTGATGTTTTTGTATAATTGGTACTTTTCACCAAATTGAAAGTAATAAATTGACATTTTATGAAATCCAAGTGGAACAATGAATCACCAATTTATGTCACGGCAGCTAACACTGCTTATCCACGACATGAAATTACATTTTAGTTGTGATATCTACTTATAACGAAATATTTTTTCCTCTTGTTGTTATTCGATATTGATTAATATTAATCATTAGCAGGGATAGTTTTCAGTCCACTCTGAACTATTGACTATCAACACCACATGGGGATTGGTTGCCCAATTTAGCAGTAACTGCTTAACTAAGTTAATTGTTAAGAAGGAAATACATCAATATTATTGATATTCAGACACACATGTACGATAGCGCTATTAGTATTTCCGTGCCGATGAAAAAATTAATTTTTGCTGAAAACCGGAAAGTCGAGATCCAAACTTTTTTGAATGGGACTGAGCATAAATTATAGGTGTCAATGAGCATAAGGAAACTGTGGATTATTAAGAATTTGTTGGCCAATCATTTGTGTACAAAATGCCTTCAACCATTTTTTGTCTTTCTTGACTGAAAATGTGGTTTTCGATCCCTGCAGCAACCAAAGTCTCAATGTTTTCTTTAGTTAACAAACTTCTGAATCCACGTAGGATAATTACATATGATATGTACATACATAACTTTCATATAAAATCAAATATCGCTTCTGGTTTGCTGTTAGCAATGCAGCATGTACCTATGAAAATTGAAAATCACAGTAATTATAGCTGAGGTTGTTAGGAAGTTTTGTGCACATTAAGGAAAATAAATAGTCACACATTTTTCAGTGACGTGATGCCTCCATGTGCCGTTAAGATTAGCATTTACATAACTCTGATGTTCTATTATCCGAATATGAAGTAAGAAAAAGATATGCTAAGTACAATAGTTTACAAAAATCATATATGCATGTGAAAATGAATTTCTTTTTAATCTGTGTATGGTAGGAAGTTGTGCTGAGACGGTTTACTTCCGAATGTGTCGTTGTATAAATTTGTTATTTATAAGCACAAATGAGGATATGCAGCAAATACGGATACAGTATGATTGTGCCAAGAGAAGCGGTAGTTGAACTTACGTAAATACCATCGTCCATTAAAAAAAATCACGGATAACGCCGGAAGAACACAGAACATTTTAGAATTTCGCCAATTATCACATTTAACCGAACATTTGGAGCACGAGCTACAGTCAAAATATTTTTCTCTTAGTTCTCATAGCGTGGACAAATCTGCAAGTCATTCATTGCCTGCAGCATAGGAGGATCAGTATCATCAAAAACGTAATAACTTTTTCGTTTAAAACCTTTCCGTTTATGAGACGGACTGAAGCGACTGGACTAGTCTTGCAGACTAGCTTGCGTTATGCACAAGTGCCATGGGTCCAGTGACCCTAAATTTCTTCGGGTACTGGTCCAATTTAAAAATGCCCTCTTTTTCTAATAGCTATGTTCTCGAACAACGTTTACGTACGTTCACAAAGATCTCTCATATGAAAATCTATTAAAACGTTTAATATCTATTTTCTACTTCTTGATAATAAAAAAAATCGTTACTATATGATCAATTAGTAGAAATGAAATTTTTATAGACGAAGAAAAAAAGATTAAGTATGATAAAACACTAGTGAAAATATTACACATACGGTGAAGAACTTTCACATTAAAAGTAATCAAAAACAATAAAAGCTTTCGTTTTGACAAGCTTTCCAGTAAATCCTTGAAATGATAGCCCTTCACGATCGTAATGTCTCTATATGGGACACTATTGGACCGTTTCCCGACACGGTATGCAGATGACGCGGCACTACTTGCACAATGACCCAAGAAGGCTTCACTGAGCTTGTGCACTAGGATCACACTGCAACAGTCGCACTATAGATGGGTCATTCTTTGCACCTTCTATAAACTCGTCAAGAGATAGTTTGCCATCCTTGTTTTTGTCCATCTGTTCGAATATCTTATCTGTTCTTTTCTCGGGTGTAGACTCATCCTCTGGCATTTTCATCACGGAGCCTACCATTTTGTAAATTGCCTGGAAAAAGAAAACTTTTGTAGAAGAATCATAATTAAATAAAAAATTGTATTTTGATGAATTTACTTTTATCACTATTTCATCTTCATTGCACATGTATTTTTAGCAAATTGATTAGTGCAGGATGAAAGAATAGAGTTATGGCCAAAGTACAGAATTTTAATATTTTTAAGTATACCGTTACTATTTCCAGCATTTCTTGTCGTGAGATGTAGCCGTTACCATCAAGGTCATACATGCTGAAAGCCCACTTCAACTTCTGTTCTAATTTGCCACGAGATGTTATATTCAGAGCACACAGAAATTCTCGAAAGTCGATTGTTCCATCGCCATTCGCGTCAAATGTCCTAAATACGTGTTCTGAAAACTGTACATCATATAACTATGAAAAATTTGCAGTGCTATTAAAACTTTATGCTCCAATGTAGAAAATTTGATTTAATAAATCAGACTGTTAGTCTATTCTTATATTTAGCATAGTTCTTGTTTTTAATAAATATAAAGATAAAGGTTTTCAAGATCATTAAATGCAATACTATTTCTTGTAATACTGGTGAACGGATTAAATATTAATGATAATATATATGTGATATACTGATTTTTTGTTAAATGTCTGTTTTAATTTACACATCATATACTTAGGTAACATATTTATACCACAGACGAGGTATAGGATAGATCTATCAACCAATGTATTTTTCTGTCACCGGTTTGGGGGGTCCTAGCACAGACCAGGTGTAGAATAGACCTATCACGGAATGTAATTTTGTGTCACACCATCGACGAAGTATAGAATAGACCTATCACCTTATGGGACTTCGTGTCACCACCCAAACTGTATTACCGACCCATAACTCGAGGACTGAATTTAGCGGCCTCTGCTCATGAACAGCGTCCAACTTCGGAACTACTCTGAAATGTGTTGAAATGCTGAAAGGTGTGCGTGATTGTATACGTGTGACTTGTTTAGAGTGAGAGTTAGACAGAGGACAGGCTTTTGTTACGCTACGCTTTGGCTCGGTTTGTCAGCGACTCACGAGGATTCGCGTGGATTTTTCTCCGAAAATCTATTTCGGTGATCTCTTCTTGAAAGCTTATACAAGCTATAAATTGCAAGATGACATTGATTGTTAGTACTTTACATGTAGTGGAACACTTAACTAACATTTTCGCGAGTCGTATGTCGAAAAATATTAAAAATTGACGCTGTTACTGACATTCCCACAAATCTCTGCACTCCGCGCATGTCTAAATAGACGGTGCCCATCCTACGACACGTATAAATCATTGAGAACAAGGAATCCAAACGTTTTTTTTAAATTTATATTCGTAGTTTTCGGCACCCGAGGACATTTTGCAATAGTTTATTTATTACTTGGGAACGATAGATTAGTAGTTAAAACTCTACGTTTCGTTACAAATTGATTGGCCCTTTCCTTATTAACTATTGTATGGATTTAAAAATTGTAAAGAACATCTCCGATATAAGTACCCGAGCGTATCGCTTGCGTTAAGGTCTGTTTTCATTATTCCTAGGTATGTACATATGAGAAAACAGTTATGGTATTTTTTAAAGCACAAGTAAAAAAAAAGGTCCTGTTTTACGGACGTCGCGACTTGCGTGTGAGATAAAATGGGAGGGAAACGGCACGGACCCTAGTAGCATTTGTTGTTGGCATACAGTTGGGCCACGCACATAATATTCGTTGGCCAACAGTTAGATTTGGCACTTTTTTTTCAGGTTGGGCCAACAACAGATGGCCAAAGTAGGCTTTCCTACTGTTGCCCAATTATTTATATTCTTTGCAACAGACGTCTTAAAGACGTCCAGAAGGTGTCTTAAAGATCTTCAAAAGAAGTTGTAAACACGTCTTTTTCAGGCCTGGTTTAAGAAAAAAAAAAATCGCGGGTGAGGAGGATCGAACCCAACCCAAACTTCCCGCTTACGAAGCAACCGCTGTTCACACTTACCCAACACATTTCCTTGAAAACACTTCTAATTTCTAGGTACATAACTAGTATTAGTAGTTTATAAAAACTGTGCAGTGACGCGAAATATTCTACAAAATATCATCATTCGACCTTTAGACTCATTCCTTAAAATTTCACATTCGTCTCAATTATTTATGTATTCACATACATAAATACATTACGTATTTATAAATAAGAAAAGAAAAATCACAACTTGGAATATAATAAAATTTTCTGACGTTTATAAGATGTCATTTAATCATCGTTGAAAATTTTTTGTTAATTAACCAACCATAGTAATTGTAGGCCCGACATTGAATATTCGTAGGCACACTGTTGTAACTTTTTGTTAATTAACCAATCATAATAATTGTAGGCCCAACATTGAATATTCGTTGGTACATTGTCGTAATTTTTTTGCCGTAGGCTCTATGTTGGGAATTTGTAGGCAAAAACACTAACTATATCCCAACTAATTCCCAACTGTTGGCTACCGTTGGCCAACCAGAAATGCTACTAGGGGAGGTCCTTTACGCGACAAACGATCATTCTGGCAGCGGCAACAAAGTATAATACTACATTGTCTTCTTGCATTCTCCGTGCGTCTGATTTTCGCATGTCGATGTCGGTCCACGGACAAGCTAGGCTTCTAGATTTTACTTTCTTCTACAAATTCTGCAAAAGCCATAATCAGTAGCTAAAAGCGGAAAACATGTATGTACACATGCTAAGCTAATCATAAGGTGAAATTTTTACATTCTCTGTTTCGGCTCGATTCGAGCATTTACGGCATATTAGTGAGATCTTTTTAATAAAAGGAAAATCAAATACGACGTGATTCGGGCAAGTAGGTATGTACATATGTAGCGTTGCTATACGTCCTGTATATACGGGACTGTCCCGTATCTCACTGTTCCCGTGAAATATTTTACAGAGTAAAATAAACCATTACCTACCCACTTTTTTCATGTTTTATTTAATTAGCATTTAAATGTTCCGTATCAAAGCTTGACAATTATGGCAACCCTAAAAATAAATCACTACCTACCCACTTTTTTCATATTTTACTTGTTTAGCATTTAAACAAAATAAAAAATGGTAAAGATTCGTTAAGAGCAAACGCCTGATTTAGCGAGCTCTGCTTGCAAGACATTTCAAGTCGCATTGATTTTTGCCTTCAGGTGTATCGCGTTTCTGGGAACGGCGTCTGTTTAAAAAAAAGACGAACTTTTCGATGGCCTTGACCTCAACAATCGATGAGAAAAAGGTCGCATATCTACTGAACGTTCGCTATCGTATTATTTTCTGGATTTTAAAAAAATATGTTATTATTTTTCCTCTTTCTGTACCAATTTTTTGCCGTACCTTCTTTTAGGTACTATCTTTTAGGCCTACCATTTTAGTAGACAAATCTGACATACAATACAGATGTTTGCATAATGATAAAAATATTGAAAAATTATTTTTCCATTAGAGGATACTGCATATTAATGGCCCTGTATTCCTTCTAAGCGCCGACCAAAATGTTGTTATAAAGAGTCGGTAGCTTCTGAACAATTTTAGAAATCTATGTAAACCTGATATCTATGTTTCCATATTTAGAAAAGTGATAGGAACTAGAGGAAATGCTGTATTGCGTTGTCTCAAGCGTAAATGTTGTAAAACGTTTATAAGACCTACTCGAAAAATCCGATCTTACCATATTTTATGGAAGAAAGAAAGTCAGAAAAGCATGTATTTAGCCGCGTAATATAACATTTTTAATAGTTTTTTTAGCAGGTTAGTTAATTGAATGTCAGGGTGGCTTAAAGTAATTATTTAAACATTTAAAGACAGGTCTTCGAAATATAAAAGAAATAATTACGGCTACAGTCCCTAGTAATAATCACACTAAATATAAAGAATTTAATGAAATTTAATGAACTTTTTTCCCGCTTGGGACCGCAAGTCAAATTTTCGCGTACCCAAGCTCAGAAATATCGTTCCAACTACCACTGATGTAGGGTGGGGAAAGTTCCCCTTTCATGCGGCCGCCCAGGCTAGGGAAAATGCGCAGGCTGGATGCGCGTGATTATTATGTAGTCCCCTCCTCGAAGTGACAGAAAATATAACCTATATGCTATATGACAATAAATGTTTATTGGCTATTTCGTTCCTTTACGCTACATTTGTGAACTTTTTATAACTTAACATCCTTCCAAAATATCGTTGTTACGCCGCAACGGTATATTTATGAAATTGGGTATAGCATATAGGTTATAATTTCTGTCACTTTGAGGTAGAGGTGTGACTATTGAAATGTTATCGATATTTCGATATATCGATAATATGGTTAAGATATCGTTGACGCGAATAGACCCAGATAGCACACGACTTATAGACGACGTGTGCTACCTGGGAAATCAGCTGAGGTATACACGAAAAAAGGTCAGCAGCGTAGAAAGCGTTGCTGGGCCCACACACGACGCTATCCAGCACCGAAAAACACCGTTGTGAACGGACGAAAATATCGGTGCTGAGCCCATTCAGTGTTTTTCAGTGCTGGACAGCGCCGTGAATTTAAATACAAACAAATAGATTCTGATTGACTTTATTATACAATTAATGCGTTGCATTCTAAGCGGAAAAAGGTCTGTACCGTTGGGAACGATGCTCGAAAAGTGAGCACCGTAAAAACCGGTGCTGGGCCCATTCACGGCGCCATCCAACACCGAAGAACACCGTTGTGAATGGGCGAAAACATCGGTGCTGAGCCGCTGAGTATCGAAAGCGATATCTTTAAAAGTATGAATATGTATCGTTACTTTACAATGTCTTTAAAATTGTTATTTGCATCGTTGCTGCAACAAAGTGTGTTATATTCTACCTCAGCCTCTTTTAGAAGAGGCGAATAGATCTATTCGTCTTAACGATATCTTAACGATATTGTCGATATATTGTTAAATATTAGGTTGTTGCAAATGAAATGGCCGTTTTCTAGAATTTAAACTTCGCGGCTTTGTAGCTTAGCTCTTTTCCGTGCAGATGGCGTTATATTTGTATAATTTGAAAAGTACATGTCTCACACGTGATTTGGCGTGTATAATTTCTGTTATATTGTGCAGTATACGTAATTAAAACCCGTTTTAACTAATCATGGAAAATAAGGAAATTCGAATAATTTACTTGTATGAGTTCAAACTTGGTCACAGTGCGGCTGAGGCAACGCGGAATATAAATACTGCTTTCGGCAATGGTACTGCAAGTGATCGGACCACTAGGCGTTGGTTCGAAAAATTTCGGTCTGGTGATACATCCCTCGAAAATATGCCTCGCGGCCATAAGCCAACAGTTATCGAAAACACTATTTTGAAAGACATGGTTGAAGAGGATTCACGCCTATCTGTTCGGGAAATCGCAGCGAGAACGAATATTCACTATTCAACTGTTTCCCGACATCTACAGGCCATGGGGAAAGTAAAAAAGTTGGACAAATGGGTCCCACATGAACTTACCGAAAACAACAAAATCCGTCGGTTGGAGATCAGTTCTTCTTTGTTGTCTCGTCATAATAATGAAGGCATATTACAGAGACTAATTACTTGTGACGAGAAATGGATTCTTTATGATAATCGACGACGTTCTGCACAGTGGTTGAATGCGGATGAAGCCCCAAAACATATGCCGAAACCGAACCTTCATCCGCGAAAGATTTTGGTGTCTGTATGGTGGTCAGCAAAGGGTGTTGTACATTTTTCATTTTTAAAACGAGGTGAAACCATAAATTCAGACAAATACTGTCAAGAAATTGATATCATGTATGAAAAACTGCGTATTCAACAGCCGGCATTGGTCAATAGACGTGGTGTGTTATTGCTTCATGATAATGCTTGACCACACACTGCAAAACAAACCTTTAAAAAGTTAACAGAATTGAAGTGCGAAGTTCTCCCTCACCCTCCTTATTCTCCTGACCTTTCACCTACAGACTACCATTTTTTCAAGCACCTAGATAGCTTTTTGATTGGAAAAGTGTTTCGAGAAGAAATGGATGTAAAAACTGCATTCACCGAATTTATTGCCTCTCGTACTCTGAGTTTCTTTCAGAAAGGCATTGGTGCACTCATTTCGCGTTGGGAGAAGTGTATTGAAGTCGATGGTGACTATTTCGATTGATGCAATACGTATTAGGTTTGTCAAATAAAAGTTTAAATTAAAAAATTAGAAACGGCCATTTCATTTGCAACAACCTAATATCAATAAGATATCGATAATCTATCAATAATCGATAGTCACACCTCTAATCAAGCATAGAAATTTGTAAACATGAAAATTGATGCTAAAATCAAGTAGAGTCTAATAAAAGGCATGAATTTGGCAAACATAAACAAATTAAGCTAAAACTTATTATTTCGATGAAATGTACTCAAAAAATGACGTTATGAATAGAAAATTTTGATTTCTTAACCACGAATAATTACACTCACCGACTTCATAAATATATTGTTGAGGCGTAATAATAATATTTTGGAAGGATGTTAAGTCATAAAAAGTTCACAAATGTAGCCCAAAAGAACGAAATATCCAATAAACATTTATTATCCTGTAGCATATAGGTTAAGTATATTCTCTGTCACTTCGAGGGCAGAAAATCCACTCTTCGAAGTGACCGAAAATATAACCTAACTAAGAGACTGTACAAATGTTTATTACGTGGTTGTATTTATATAATATTTCTAATCGAAATTTATGGAAATAAGTGCAAATTATGCTTCTATCAAAATGTATTAGTAAACGGAATTATGCAACATGTTTCTTGAAATTAGTCTTAACGTTCATGCCGTTTTAGATTTTAAACGTTTCCGATAAGATTTAATTTCAATTCCTACCACTCGCAGCATTGTAATCTTATTTTAGACTGAATCGATAACGTTGGGTGTGACACGAAAATGGTAAGGGGGCTCGCGAGCCCCCCCAGCGTGTGACACAAAATTACATTCCGTGATAGGTCTATTCTATACCTGGTCTGTGGTCACACGCTCGGGGGGCTCGCGAGCCCCCTTACCATTTTCGTGTCACACCCAACGTTATCGATTCAGTCTAAAATAAGATTACAACGCTACGAGTGGTAGGAATTGAAATTAAATCTTATCGGAAACGTTTAAAATCTAAAACGGCATGAACGTTAAGACTAATTTCTAGAAACATGTTGCATAATTCCGTTTACTAATACATTTTGATAGAAGCATAATTTGCACTTATTTTCATAAATTTCGATTAGAAATATTATATAAATACAACCACGTAATAAACATTTGTACAGTCTCTTAGTTAGGTTATATTTTCGGTCACTTCGAAGAGTGGATTTTCTGTCCTCGAAGTGACAGAGAATATACTTAACCTATATGCTACAGGATAATAAATGTTTATTGGATATTTCGTTCTTTTGGGCTACATTTGTGAACTTTTTATGACTTAACATCCTCCCAAAATATTATTATTACGCCTCAACAATATATTTATGAAGTCGATGAGTGTAATTATTCGTGGTTAAGAAATCAAAATTTCCTATTCATAACGTCATTTTTTGAGTACATTTCATCGAAATAATAAGTTTTAGCTTAATTTGTTTATGTTTGCCAAATTCATGCCTTTTATTAGACTCTACTTGATTTTAGCATCAATTTTCATGTTTACAAATTTCTATGCTTGATTAGAGGTGTGACTATCGATTATTGATAGATTATCGATATCTTATTGATATTTAACAATATATCGACAATATCGTTAAGATATCGTTAAGACGAATAGATCTATTCGCCTCTTCTAAAAGAGGCTGAGGTAGAATATAACACACTTTGTTGCAGCAACGATGCAAATAACAATTTTAAAGACATTGTAAAGTAACGATACATATTCATACTTTTAAAGATATCGCTTTCGATACTCAGCGGCTCAGCACCGATGTTTTCGCCCATTCACAACGGTGTTCTTCGGTGCTGGATAGCGCCGTGAATGGGCCCAGCACCAGTTTTTACGGTGCTCACTTTTCGAGCATCGTTCCCAACGGTACAGACCTTTTTCCGCTTAGAATGCAACGCATTAATTGTATAATAAAGTCAATCAGAATCTATTTGTTTGCATTTAAATTCACGGCGCTGTCCAGCACAGAAAAACACCGTTGTGAATGGGCTCAGCACCGATGTTTTCGCCCATTCACAACGGTGTTCTTCGGTACTAGATAGCGCCGTGAATGGGCCCAGCACCGGTTTTTACGGTGCTCTCTTTTCGAGCATCGTTGCCAACGGTGCAGATCATTTTTCGCATAGAATGCAACGCATTATTTGTATAATAAAGTCAATCAGAATCTATTTGTTTGTATTTGAATTCACGGCGCTGTCCAGCACCGAAAAACACTGAATGGGCTCAGCACCGATATTTTCGTCCGTTCACAACGGTGTTTTTCGGTGCTGGATAGCGCCGTGTATGGGCCCAGCAACGCTTTCTACGGTGCTGACCTTTTTTCGTGTATACCTCAGCTGATTTTCCGGGTAGCACACGTCGTCTATAAGTCGTGTGCTATCTGGGTCTATTCGCGTCAACGATATCTTATAGCAAATTCGGACGGTCGCACTGGTGCGCACTGAGTGCGACTTTTAGCCAATTGGAAGCGAGAAAACTCGCATTCAGTGCGCACTAGTGCAGGTTGCCGAATCTGCTATTAACCATATTATCGATATATCGAAATATCGATAACATTTCGATTGTCACACCTCTACCTCAAAGTGACAGAAAATATAACCTATATGTTATACCCAATTTCATAAATATACCATTGCGGGGTAACAACAATATTTTGGAAGGATGTTAAGTCATAAAAAGTTCACAAATGTAGCGTAAAGGAACGAAATAGTCAATAAACATTTATTGTCATGTAGCATATAGGTTATATTTTCTGTCACTTCGAGGAGGGGTCCCAGCAACGCTTTCTACGGTGCTGACCTTTTTTCGTGTGTAACATACACCGTTAATAGAGGACGTAGAGTCGAGATGTGCAAACATAGTTGTATTTCGCTTATTCTTGTTTTATAGCCAAAATCAACTAGGTTCTAGATTTAGGGACAATTTTTAGAACAATTAAGCAAACAGTCCGCGATAGAGTTATGAATTTCAATATTAATTTCATGATACTACTATACCCATTTTATCACAAATTGGATCGAGTTACATTTCGCTAATGCGCGGACTGTTCGCTAGCAAATGATAAGAAGCCGACTCATACCGTATTTCCTCGGATAGCAACCGCTATACGTGGAAGATGATTCTACGGATCGCGGGGTGGTTCGAGGGGTGTTCGGATCGCCAGTCGCGGCGCGCTGATTGAATATCGATCGACTGTCACCAAGCGAACCCCACCATAATTGGCGCTCATGATCAAAACTATATAAACAAGGCTGCAGGGATAGCTGGGGCAGTCGATGGGACTCCGATAGTCAACACAGTTTGTTATAATCGCATTTGCCTTTTTTTTATATACAAATGTAAGTGCATAAATCAATAATATTCATCTCGATCGTTAAAAACACATTGTAATCCGCTTCATTTTACACAACTAAGGTAAGACCAACGATCTTATTGTTCCATTCTAAGTAAATCAGTTATTCCCAAAGAAACTTGATAATTAATAAATCCCTCCCTCGATTAACAAGTTAGTCTAGATTAATCATTGGGTGGTGGACGTTAGAGGCCGTGTATTCGACCTGACGAGCTACCCTCAGTGACGAACCTGTTACATTGTCATTTCAAATATTCCCGCCATTAGTAACAAAACTTCCATTACCCAGGACGTGACAATTAATGGTGGCAGCGGTGGGATTGTCTAGACTGGTTGTTAGAAATTAGAAATTTGCAATATGACTGATAAAGGAGGGGTTAAAACCCGTTCAACCGCGCCTACGGAAGCTGAATTATATCTCTTACAAGAGCGTGTTCTAGCAAAGGAGCAACAACTTAAAAGTTAGGCAAAAGCCATCAAAGGTGAGGCAGACTCTCTCCGAGCGGCGCGACAGGAGTTAGAACAAAAAAGAATTAGAATGGAACAGGAACAGGCTTCAAGTTCAATACCTAACGTTGCTGAGTTAAAACAAACTATCTTGCAATTGCAAAATGAATTACGTGATCAGAGGAATCAAGTGGGACAGGAGCCTCAGCATGGGTCACCCACTGATATAGTTCCGTCCTCCCCACCTAGACAAGATTCTCACCCCACTTCAACTTCGAGTCTCATGCCGCGATTAAGAGATGCGTTAGAAATTATTCCCGCGTTTGATGGGTATAAAATCCCCGTCCACCAATTTTGTAGAGCTTGTCTTCGCGCTCGCGAAATGCTCCCTTCTCATTTGGAGGTCTCGCTAATTCAAATGACAGTAAATAAGCTGCAAGGACATGCCTTTTTAGCTGTTGAAGATTTAACCTTCGTAACAATAGCGGATCTTTGCGAACATCTAAAAAATACCTTTGTGCCAGTAAAATCATTGAATCAATACCGCGGGGAGTTGGGGAATATATTTCAAAAAACAAACTAGCATGTGCTGGACTACATTGCTAGGGTCAAAGAATTAAAAATGGCAGTAAGAGAGAGTGAGGAGAAATTACAAGGATCTTTAACGCAAAGCGTAGAGGAAAATTTAAAGGCGGAGGTCTTAGAAGCATTTGTGCGTGGACTTAAGCCCGAGATTGCTCTCCGTTTGAAGGTTGAAGGGCTTGAAGACTTCGACAAGGCTGTATTAAAAACGGTACAGTTGTCAAAAATTATAGGAACCGAAAAGACACGGTACAAAACACCATTTTGGGGAAATAGGAACAATTTCAATGGGAAACCATCCCCTTCACCATCTCCTCCAGGGGATTCCAATAGTAATCGTAATTACCGTAATCAGAATAACACTAGTAACAATAGTCAGGTACCCCCAACGTCGCAGACAACTTCGCGTACTCCCATAGTATGCAACTATTGCAAATACCCAGGCCATGTAATTGGGGAATGTCGAAAGTTGAAGTACAAAGAAGAGCAGGCTCAGCGTCAAAATTCAATGTCGGGAAACGGGGAAAGGGGCCCGCGGGTAAATGGTGGACCGCGCGAAACCCCGAGAACAAGACACCAGGTCAACGCGATACAAGTGGAAGAAGTGAAAGAAGTGGAACCGATTTCCCACGAGCAACCACCAAACGAGTCGCTCGAATCCTCCTAAGTAACGCCGAAAATATTCCATCGGTTATTCTAGTTGCCCGACAGTTTACTCAGAAAGCTACTCTAATGGTTGACTCTGGTTCTCAATTAAATCTAATTAAACTACAAACCCTTAAATCAGCCGAGGTTGATTCGACTTCTAAAGTCGCTCTAAAAGGGATCTCTGAAATGTATGTCTATACGCTTGAGACCGTAGAAATAAATCTATGTGGCCAAGATGTTTTGTTTCATGTCGTCGAGAACGACTTCCCGATTTCTCAGAACGGAATTTTGGGCTCTGCGTTTCTTACTTCCAATTCAGTACAGTTAGATTATTCACAGAAACTTTTGAAATGGGGCCGTATACATGTCCCTTTTCTTACGCACGAAGTAATTCATGTTACAGCACGGTCAAATGCACCATTCAAAGTTCATGTCTCAAATCCACAGGTACCTGAGGGATACCTTCCTTTGTTCACGCCTCGAAAGGGTCTTTTTTTTGGTCAGTGTATTGCATCAAATATACGCGGCACAGCGTATCTTAAAATTTATAACACTACTGAGGAGGATGTTGATATAGAAGTACCAACTCTAGAACTACACGAATATGAAAGCTTAGATTCGACTCATCCAAATGAAATTGAAGTTGCCACCTGTTCGAATATCCAATCATCTGAAAGTCTTGTCAAAGAAACCTTAGAGTTATTACGTCTCAATCATTTAAATCCAGAGGAAATGAAGCATGTGATTACGTTGGTTGAGGAACACTTGGATCTATTTCACTTACCCGGGGCCTTTCTGTCACAGACTACCGAAATAAACCATTCCATTCATACCACAGATAATCTACCTATTAATGTCAAACAATATAGATTTCCCCCATGCCATAAGGAGGAGATAACCAGACAGGTACAGGAACTCCTCACGAACGATATAATTGAAGTTTCAAAATCTCCATATAATTCCCCAATCTGGATTGTACAAAAAAAAAACAGATTCCCGGGGTAATAAACGGTGGCGACTAGTCATAGATTTTCGTTTGCTAAATGAGAAAACGGTGGGTGACGCATATCCACTCCCTAATATCATCGAAATCCTCGATCAATTGGGTAGTTCTAAGTATTTTTCTGTCTTTGATCTCGCATCGGGTTTTCATCAAATCCCAATGAATGCTGAAGACGCACATAAGACGGCTTTCTCAACACCACACGGGCATTTTCAATTCAAACGTATGCCATTCGGTTTAAAAAATGCGCCAGCAACGTTTCAGAGATTAATGGACACCGTTTTATCGGGTCTACAAGGGAACGAAATTTTAGTGTATCTGGATGATATAGTGATTTACGCCAAGTCACTCGAAAAGCATGCTATAAAATTTAGGCGGTTAATGGGGAGGTTAAAAGAGGCAAATCTAAAATTGCAACCTGATAAATGTGAATTCCTGCGTAAGGAAGTCACATACTTAGGACATATTATTGGTGAAAATGGTGTCCAGCCAGACCCAAAAAATTTAGAGTGTGTAAAGAACTTTCCTGTACCAAAGAATGCCAAAAACATAAAACAATTCTTGGGATTGGCTGGATATTATCGACGCTTCATAAGTAGCTTCTCGAAAGTGGCGAAACCACTTACTGACCTTCTAAAAAAAGATAAATTGTTCAAGTGGGGAAACGCTCAACAATTAGCTTTTGAGGTACTTCGAAACGCTCTGATCCAAGAACCTATCCTTCAATTCCCGGATTTCACAAAACCATTTATTCTAACCACAGATGCGTCTGGCTACGCCATCGGCGGGGTTTTAAGTCAAGGAATTCCAGGAAAAGATCTGCCCGTGGCATACGCCTCCAGACTTCTTAGCCCTCCCGAGCAAAAATACTCAACAATCGAAAAAGAATGTTTAGCGGTGATCTATCGTATAACCCATTTCCGACCTTATCTCTACGGGAAGAAATTCACTATTGTCACGGATCATAAGACGCTAATTTGGTTAAACTCTATTAAAGATCCAACTTCCAGGCTCTGGAAATGGAAACTCAAAATTTCAGATTACGAATATGAAATAGTTCATAAACCAGGCAAGATTAATAGTAACCCGCAACCCGCCAACCATAATAAAACACGACAACCAATGGTTATAACAGACACACCAGGGTTGGTCTTCGAAAAGGTTGCAATGGATGTTATGGGCCCTCTGCCCGTAACTCCATTAGGAAACCTCTACATCCTTACAATACAAGACCTTTTAACTAAATATTCAGTAGCTGAAGCTCTTAGTAATATAACCGCAGTAACAATAGCTGATGCATTCATAAAACATTTCATTTGTGTCTACGGCGCTCCGCGAGCTATATTGATCGATCAGGGAACAAATTTTCTCTCATCGTTAATGTGAAACGTTGCAAAAAAATTTAAAATAAGACATTGCCAAACCACTGCATATCATCCTCAATCGAATGGGTCAATAGAACGATCCCATCACGTACTGACGGAATACTTGAAAGTAAATATTGAAAAATCTCAAGATTGGGATAATTGGTTACAATTAGGAATATTCTCGTATAACACAAGTGTACACGAAGGGACTCGTTTTACTCCTTATGAATTAGTATTTGGGAAAACCGCTAGAATCCCTTCGGCATACCCTCCGATCGAGGATGGGATGCAACCTTCATACGTAGAATACTTGACAAATCTATACAATCGGTTACGCGATTGTCAAGAAGAAGCACAAAGAAATCTAATACAGGCAAAACATAGGTATAAATATTACTATGATAAACGCGTGCGTGCACAAAATTTTGAACCAAATGACTTTGTGTTCCTTCTAAAGGAACCAGTGAAAGATAAACTAAGCGATCAGTATTCCGGACCATATCAAATCATAGAGAAATTGGGCCCTAATAACGTCAAGATAAGATGTGGTAGTAAAATTAGAATAGTCCATACCAACAAGCTTAAACATTCACATATAATCATATGATATATAATTTCCAGAGGTACAATCCATAGGATGGGTCTATTTCAAGTGGGACTCATCATGGCTAACTTAATATTGTACACGACCGCCCTGATTGGCTTTGACTGCGGTGGATCCAAATTGAATCATACAACGATATCACTGTTGGACGTTGACGAATGTGACATAACTGTCAACTCAGTAAACTCAACAAAAACTTACATACAACTGCTTCAATTATCAGAATATGATCACACACAAATCATACAATGTAAAGTTAAAATCAGGCGGATTATATACTATTGCGGAATGCATTCGCATGTCTCGATTGTGCATAACGGCCAGATGGAATATCTTCAAGAAATATCATATACCAAATGTCTACAGATGCATCAAGATGGCACCCTCAGTCTAGGGAACGGGGTGTATGTCTCCGGGATTGTTAACAATTCAACCACGTTCCGTAGTGCAACGCTCGCAGGCTCGGCTGGTATGGACGGAAGGTGCTCAGGGGCACAGTATTCAGATCCATATGGTACCTGGAGTAACGCTTTGGTCCAAGCTGTCATCGAGATTCAACTCCGAACATCGAGTGCGGCAGTCAAGTTAAACACTGGGCGTATCACTCTGCCATCAGGAACAACCTGCGATCTTCTACAAACAACCTGCATCGACCTGGAGGATGGGTACACCTTTTGGAGACCGACGCCTTTGGATTCTTGCAAACTAAGCCAGTACAGCGTTTTATACGAAGGAGATGCGGTGAAAACTTTAGAAAATACACAAAAAATAGCACCAGTGATCTATTCTCTAACTACAGACGACATAACATTCGCGTTAACCAAAACTACAGAACAATCGCTCTGTGGTTATACTCTACTTCGAACAGAGCATCCAAAACTCTTTATAATAGAAACCCAACCGGGAAACACATTTTTGCATAAGGCAAATGTCCCTGTGGACAACTTAGACATATTTGCCTACGTAAATTCGAAATTCGTTTATGTGGAAAAACATATACGAACACAAATGAATACTCTGTACCAAGATATTATTTTACAAAAATGTCTTTTAGAACAACAAGTCCTAAAGAACGCCTTGACCATTGCATCTTTGGTTCCTGATGAACTGGCCTACGTAATCACGAAGACGCCAGGACATATCGCTATCAACGCGGGAGAGGTAATACACATAGGCCGCTGTATCCCAGTGGAAGTCAAGGTACGACACACGAAGGTATGTTATAACGAGCTGCCTGTCACGCATCAAAACCAGTCAGTATTTTTGATACCGAAATCAACAATCATTACGAAATTCGGCACAATTAAAGAATGCAACCTAATTCTGCCAGTGATGTACAGAATCGAAGATAATTGGATTAAACTAACACCTAATCCATCAGAAGCAATAGCACCACAGAATCTTAGACCCCTAACTCATCCAACATGGAAATATTTAATACCCAATTCATTGGCAACCAGCGGAATTTATTCTGAGCAGGATTTAGAAAAGTTACGTAATCATATTATGTTCCCAGCCGAAAAACCAGCGCTGTTGAACTCCATAGCCAGAGGGGTAACAGGACAAAACATACCAACTGACGCAATATCAATCACTGGACTGTTTGATGAGGCTTCAATAGGGCAGATAGCAGAAAGAACCACCGCAAAGCTCTGGAATGGATTCATGACTTTTGGATCAATCAGCGCAGGAGTTCTCATGATCTTCGTCCTAGTACGGGTTTTGAAGCTGATAATAGATACCCTCGTACACGGGTATACTCTGCATATGGTATATGGATGCAGCCTGCATCTAGTTGGAGCCCTATGGAGCTCTATCACTCATCTTTTGATCCACCTGGCAAAACAACCTCCAACAGAAGCCGAAGACACCACCACAAAGCAACCAAAACAGGACACGAGACAACCCCCGGAGGAAATTTCAACTTCAACCGCACCACCGCCACCGCAGTCGACAATTCCAATTCAGGTTCAACCGGTCAATTATTCGGATCTTTGTAAAAGAATAAGCGAGATATAAAATAAATTTCGCATTTACAATGACGAAATTTATTTCTCCGAAGGGGAAAGGTGTAACATACACCGTTAATAGAGGACGTAGAGTCGAGATGTGCAAACATAGTTGTATTTCGCTTATTCTTGTTTTATAGCCAAAATCAACTAGGTTCTAGATTTAGGGACAATTTTTAGAACAATTAAGCAAACAGTCCGCGATAGAGTTATGAATTTCAATATTAATTTCATGATACTACTATACCCATTTTATCACAAATTGGATCGAGTTACATTTCGCTAATGCGCGGACTGTTCGCTAGCAAATGATAAGAAGCCGACTCATACCGTATTTCCTCGGATAGCAACCGCTATACGTGGAAGATGATTCTACGGATCGCGGGGTGGTTCGAGGGGTGTTCGGATCGCCAGTCGCGGCGCGCTGATTGAATATCGATCGACTGTCACCAAGCGAACCCCACCATAATTGGCGCTCATGATCAAAACTATATAAACAAGGCTGCAGGGATAGCTGGGGCAGTCGATGGGACTCCGATAGTCAACACAGTTTGTTATAATCGCATTTGCCTTTTTTTTATATACAAATGTAAGTGCATAAATCAATAATATTCATCTCGATCGTTAAAAACACATTGTAATCCGCTTCATTTTACACAACTAAGGTAAGACCAACGATCTTATTGTTCCATTCTAAGTAAATCAGTTATTCCCAAAGAAACTTGATAATTAATAAATCCCTCCCTCGATTAACAAGTTAGTCTAGATTAATCATTGGGTGGTGGACGTTAGAGGCCGTGTATTCGACCTGACGAGCTACCCTCAGTGACGAACCTGTTACATTGTCATTTCAAATATTCCCGCCATTAGTAACAAAACTTCCATTACCCATGACGTGACACGTGTATACCTCAGCTGCTTCCCCAGATAGCACACGTCGTCTATAAGTCGTGAGCTATCTGGGTCTATTGCCCGTCAACGATATCTTAACCATATTATGGACATATCGAAATATCGATAACATTTCGATAGTCACACCTCTACCTCAAAGTGACAGAAATTATAACCTATATGCTATACCCAATTTCATAAATATACCGTTGCGGCGTAACAACGATATTTTGGAAGGATGTTAAGTTATAAAAAGTTCACAAATGTAGCGTAGAGGAACAAAATAGCCAATAAACATTTATTTTCATATAGCATATAGGTTATATTTTCTGTCACTTCGAGGAGGGGACTACATAATAATCACGCACATCCAGCCTGCGCATTTTCCCTAGCCTGGGCGGCCGCATGAAAGGGGAACTTTCCCCACCCTACATTAGTGGTAGTTGGAACGATATTTCTGAGCTTGGGTACGCGGAAAATTTGACTTGCGGTCCTAAGCGGGAAAAAAGTTCATTAAATTTCATTAAATTCTTTATATTTAGTGTGATTATTACTAGGGACTGTAGCCGTAATTATTTATTTTATATTTCGAAGAACTGTCTTTAAATGTTTAAATAATTACTTTAAGCCACCCTGACATTCAATTGACTAACCTGCTAAGAAAACATTTAAAACTGTTATATTACGCGGCTAAATACATGCTTTTCTGACTTTCTTTCTTCCATAAAATATGGTAAGATCGGATTTTTCGAGTCGGTCTTATAAACGTTTTACAACATTTACGCTTGAGACAACGCAATACAGCATTTCCTCTAGTTCCTATCACTCTTCTAAATATGGAAACATAGATATCAGGTTTACATAGATTTCTAAAATTGTTTAGAAGCTACCGACTCTTTATAACAACATGTTGGTCGGCGCTTGGAAGGGATACAGGGCCATTAATATGCAGTATCCTCTAATGGAAAAATAATTTTTCAATATTTTTATCATTATGCAAACATCTGTATTGTATGTCAGATTTGTCTACTAAAATGAAACCAATTACGACGCAGTTTGGTATGAGGAAGGTACGGCAAAAAATTGGTACAGAAAGAGGAAAAATAATAATATATTTTTTTAAAATCCAGAAAATAATACGATAGCGAACGTTCAGTAGATGTGCGGCCTTTTTCTCATCGATTGTTGAGGTCAAGGCCATCAAAAAGTTCGTCTTTTTTTTTTTAAACAGACGCCGTTCCCAGAAACGCGATACACCTGAAGGCAAAAATCAATGCGACTTGAAATGTCTTGCAAGCAGAACTCGCTAAATCAGGCGTTTGCTCTTAAAGAATCTTTACCAGTTCGTAACACTTGTCAAGCCAAATATTCCAATAACAGTTTTTGCAAGCAAATGGCTAAAATTTAACAGGATATTAATAATTAAAATTGCACCGTCTCTAACATTCTTAAATATGTACATCTTGACAGACGTGAAACAGCCGATGCGTTGATACTTTGTCTCGCTCCGTCTTTCGGACTTCTGATACTGCATCCTTCTCGTGCGCGACGGGCCTGATCGCTTATTTATACGAAAAAAATTATTCGTGCCACAGCTCGTTCGCGCGGCCAGGTACCTAGCGATCAATAGCCAAATGCGGGAATGTGTGTAGGACGAAACCATCTATACTATTGAAAAATTAAATTTTTATATTTTCTGTTTTATTTTCATCACGGTATTTGTAACATATTGTATGACATTTTCCGGATGAAAGGAAAGCCAAACACGACACCCTTCCTACAATTACTCCGATTGCGCATGAATCCGTTGCTTATACATTATCCTCCTCTTTGTCCTATAAAGTGATAATGTAAAAATTTATTTAAATAACTTACAATTAGAATTTAAAGTATATTTGGACACTAGTAAGAACGGTATCTCAAGAATACATTTCTGCTTTGATTGTATGCTTGTTGTTGATATAGGTACATTGAAAAAAACAATTAAACCGTAAAAAATTAGTTTAAAGAGTAAAACCAATGAAAAAATTAAACCGTACAACATGGACTTGTACTCACACCCAAGAAAAACGAAGTCAGAATTTTTTTTAGAACTTACACTCATATCGAAGCCCAGCTATATTTTTGCGGATCACTATATGGATTACCATTTGGCCTTTGTTTTTGTAAAGGCGAGAAAAATAGTACATTGCGTGACAAGGGAGAGAAATAAGCGATTCCGACGAGCGTGAAAGGACAATGTTAAGTCCTAGAGGGGTTTACTGACCCAAGAGCGTACAGCATATGCTATACACCGTTGGAAAGGTCTCGCCAAGGCGAATCGACTGATACCATTTTTAACTTCGATATCAGATGGGATAATGTCGAAAAATGGCCTCAAAGTTCGAGATTTTGCGGTTTTGAACAAAAGAAACCGGTAGTAAAAGCCCATCCGGCCCGAGGGACCTCGGGTAGGCACCTGAGGAAAAACCGAGGGGTGTAAGCAATACTCTAGCAGATTGGGACGGCAAATGTGCCCCACCACCTTCATTTCAGTACCGTGTTGGGCCTGCGTTTGCCGCATGGGCCCCGTTCCAAATGTCCAGGGCGAAATCGTCAATGGATCAGTTGTTTTTCATGAACATAATATATTCATGATAGACGATTCGCAGGTATTAGTTGCGAATGTGCAGGTTAGTATTCAGACTAATGCGTCACTTACAATAGTGAATGGAGTGACATTTTATTGATTGAACGAAACAGATTGATGTGAAGATGATTAATCTTAAAATCTTTAAGCCTGTTTGCGATATGCATATGTAATTAGATATGCACTTAACACGTCCAGACATAATGAATTATAATTCCCTGAATGGCAACGAAACTGCATGATCCAGAGTGCAACAAATTAGTTTTAGTATTTGATGAGACATCGGGAAAAGTGATAGAGTACCTGCCAGCGTAAGGTACTGGCCAAAGCTAGATCTCGCTTCTAATGTTAACTGCACTATCGATGGAGAAATAAATAAATACTATAGTTCTAAGTAACGTATTCCCGTGACCATTTTTTTCTTTAGTATTACCAGAGTTTTAATGCGTTTAACATTAGCGCTAGTTTTCCGCACGACAAAAGTTATTTTTCATAGCTTATTTCTTATTTTTCAGGTAATTAAAAAATTGTGTCATATTACGTACATTATTTTTAGACTATTAGGTATACATAAATGCCCCGGTTTTTTCAATTTGCTTTGTACAATACGCATGAAACCTAAAACTTGTTTTACGTGCTTGTCGTGTCGTACCGGCCACCTTATAGTCGTATGGTACCGACCAAATTTTTTAAAATTTTTTCCGATAATTAAAGTCCTTAGGTTTTCCTTCTTTGTTTTTCTGCAAAAAATGTCCGAAATTAAACAGAAAAGGAGGAAAATAGACGCAGAACTATGTGAATGCGTCTTTGAAAATGCTACTATGAAACAAAATTAGGCTAAACTAAACTAAACTAAACTAAACTTAAACTAGGCTTTGATGGACAAGTCACTTAATGCATCATTTATAAAGAATTATTCAACGAAAATTTGGCGCAGTGCATCAAATGCAAGGGTTCGGCTCAGTATTTAGCAATGGTTATATTGCTTATGTTTTTCGGGTCCTACAATGAGAAGCTTAATGATGCAATCCTTATAAAACAATTATTAGAACAGGATGAACATCGGGTGTAAGTAAGTGTAGCACGTTGCAGCGCCAAATGTATGCCGTGACGTTCATTCCTTTAGTCCTGCGTTAAGCCCTTGAGTATGAATCAGTTTGAAAACGCCTGGAAGGTATAAAAATTATCTTGATTTTGATGGAAAAGAATTTGAGACGATTGAAGTAATAAAATCCCAATAAAATATCTCTTACCGCCACTTAAATATTTAAATCAATGTCAGAATTAGCCTCTGCGTCGTCGTTACTGATGTCCTGTTCGTCGATGAATTCGTCGTACGCATCTTCTAAATCCGCATTTGTATCAATGCGCTTAATATGTTCGTACCAAATTATCGTAGCCACGTGCGAACAGCAGCCTACGACTCGAGAACCAACTTTACAGGAACAGTAGTGCCCAATTATTGCTTCCAATCCAGTTTTTTCTTGATGAATTAATATATAAACGAAGTATTTTGTAGCATTCCTATGCCGAGATCGGATTCGCATACGCAATAATTTACCTTGTAAGTAATTAATGTGAATTCCGTACTTCTGGAAGTCAAATGGAGCTGCATTTTCAGGCAAATTATTTTCTTGCGCAGGACGCCCGATTTCAATTGCAACATCTCCTGTTGCAGACATGTTGTCCTCTATATAATGTTGTGACATTTTTAAGGCGTATGTGCCGGTACAATAAACAATCATGTCTTGAACGGTGAGTTCTGGAAGCTGCAAATCTGTATTTAATATATTTACAAAATCTTTAGTTTTAAGGTTGAGATTTTCTCGGTCCACTAGATCTTTCAATTTGTTCGGATGGTTTTGCATTTGTAGCATTCTGTCAGCTACTTTATCCTGTAATCCAGTGCTTCTGTCAGAATCCAGGGAGGTAAATGTCCAATTGTACAATGCGCAAGCAATTCGCCCATCACTCATTATATATTGCAAGTTGGTGTTCCGTATTGTGCGGTTAAATATTTGCCATTTCGTCCGAATATGTCCATTAACTGCTTCAACGACCCACCTAAGTTTTGTCACAATTCGCGAATCATTGGCTGCTTGTGTAGTGAGTTTCCCACATTGTCCATTTGGAAAGGCTGGCATTAATGGATTGAAACCCTTGTTTCTAATTGCTTCTATCGCATCGCGAAAGCCTCGGTCAACAATGAACACGTCGTTTTCTCGGAAGTTAACCCAATGTTCTTCTTGTTCCAATAAATCTTTCATTATGGTTGCGTCATTGATTTTCCCATCGTAAGGCCCGAAAACGTTAGCAATATAACCATTGCTAAAGACTGCCATAAATGGCTTCACGAGGTTGCGGTGTTTGTGTTCACTATATGTATTGCGTTGTAGTTCGAAGTTATTAGATTTTTCTATAAAAGCATATGTCCCATCAAGTACTAAAAATAATTTGTTGCCTTCTGGATCAAGCAGTTTCGTTGCCATCCCAGAATTATGATTAATCATGTCTGGCCGTGGTAAATGCATGTTTAATAAATTACCGACAAATCGATCTCCAGCAAGCTCGCCGCGCACAATTTGACACCATTTACTTGCTGTTTGCCTTGTGCATCCATAATGGTGAGCAAGTTCTTCATACGTATACCCGCGGTGAAGATACCCAGTGCTTGCGTACGATCTTTAACGGACATGGCAGCGGGCAAAACTTCTGTCAATTCAACGAATTGATGTTTAGTAAGACCCGTCTGGAACAACAGTTGTGTGTTTGTCATATCATTGAACCGACAATGATTCAGTTTTTGCTGAGTTTCCTTCACCATTTCCGCCATTGTTCGTAGCAAATCAGCGATTTCCAGGCAATGCATTTCTGACGACATCTGCTCATTTTCGACGATCCCAAACGCAGGCATAATGAAGTCTCCTTCTTCGTCGAAATGTTTTACGCAGGCTTTTGTCATCCCATATTTGTAATAAACTTGGTGCTCAACAAATAGTTGAGCACATATTTGGCGGCTTAATTGTTGCAATCCAATTCTTTCCTTACATCCAAAGGCGCAACAAGCATTCGAGTGCAGACCTCGCATAATAGGCACGTTCAAATAATTGGGTTCATTTCTTTCCACTTGGATGTCATTGCCACATGCTTCCCCGTGTCGACCACCCCCTCTATTACTTTTATTACAGCACCGCACGCAATAGAAAAGTCCTGAAGTTGCTTGCCTATAATTCTTCTTTGCCCGTTTTGCAAGATTTGCACTACAAGAGAAACAAGTTTTATCCATCTTGCCACAGTACACAGTCACTGAAGATCGCGGTAAAAATATGTTGTATACACCTAGCGCAAACAGGCCAGGTTTGTATGAGTTCCGCAGCGGTTCCAGGAATGTTCGCACGGTTTCTGAAGTGCAACTGATTTTTGGAACGTTCAAAAATTGTAGTCAGGTCTTAAATGTTTTCAGGGTGGGGATCACGTGAATTTGCCAAATTGTAAAAGTTTTCGGTTCGAAGGGATAGCGGTTAGTATACTTCATTGTTTCAACGCATCCTGATTGCCCATATTACTGGGTCACCCGAAGTTGCGGGTCCAATAGCCTGGATAGCGCGGAAAACTTCCATGATCCACATAAACTAGCATTACGGGTTGTAAGCTCATAAAAAGCAGGCCGACATGCCATTAAAGCTAATAATGACTCAGATAGGTACTTTTACGATATGAAGCTATAATCGAAAGTACTGTTCTTCTAAAGCTTGAAAGACTACGTCCGTTTGTTTGATGAATTCATACTTTCATTGCTACATACCATAAAATGTTTATAGTTCTCGAAAAATCCTTTTCGAAAACAGTGAGAAGGTTTGCGGATGTTAAGGTCGGGAAACCCAGAGATGTGAGGGAGGGGGGGGGGGGGGGAGAGCTGATCACCGCCTGGCGGCCCACAGTGGTTTAGAATGCGATTCTAGCTGAGCAAAATTATTTTTGTCATTATTTTTTCCTGTACGTATATATACTTTAAATGTATTTTTTGCTTGTTTTTGTGTACCTGTAAAAATACAGGTGTTCTCGGTAAAAGTTAATATTGCCTGATTGTGTCCGTATTATAGGTGCTTGATAGGAAATATTATTACAAATATATAGTATAAATATGTACAAAGTTATGCAATATATTCTTCATTTTAATCGCTATCTTCTTCATTGGGCAGCGAAGGATTGCCAATAGAGCAATCACATCCGATGTTAATGTTGAGAAATTACTTTTTGATATTCCTCGGTAGTAGGTAAAAAATAAATAAATAAATCTCGCCTTGAAATTCGGCTATGTCCTTAAGAAAAAATCAATAATCTACAAAAACCAGCAAAAGTTGTCCTTAAATTCTATTAATGTATTTAACAAAGTACCAGAAAAACTAAATATTACAGCACATCATAATGCTTCGCACTCCTCCTCTTTTATTCTATTTACATTATATGCATTATTTTATTTTTGCTGAAATACTTATCTGTTTGTTTGTAAATTAACAGTAAACTAATTGATTATAATCTGGAAATATTAACTTTTATCTAGAACACCTGTATTTTTGCTTACACACAAAAACAAACGAAAAAAAATCATAAGTAACTTGAAATAACATTGCAAATAATAAATGAGTAAATACTTTTAAAGTATATATACGTACACGAAAAAATAATGACCAAAATAATTTTGCTTAGCTAGAATCGCATTTTAAACCACTGCGCGGGCTGACATTATGTGAAATTATCAAATGTCACAAACAAATGTATCGAGAAGAGGGACCTACTGTGAAGTAAAGAAGAAGGGTTACTGTAAAGGCTCCCATACAAAAGCGAGCACGCTCGCCGAGCCGCTCGCGTGAAGCTCGTCCACATGCTAGCGGGAGCCTACACACGTCGTCAGCGAGCCGAGCATTTTAATCGCTCGTTGATCCCTCATCCCACACACCAGCGAGCATGCTTGCCGGGTCTGCAGTTCGCGAGCAGCTTGGCCAGTGGCTCACGCGTGTATGGGAGCCTTAAAGCCATTATATGAAACAAATACATATTCTTCTTGCGTTAATCATCTTCACATCATTATGTTTCGTTCAATCAATAAAATGTCACTCCATTCACTATTGTAAGTGACGCATTAGTCTGAATACTAACCTGCACATTCCCAACTCATACCTGCGAATCGTCTATCATGAATATATTATGTTCATGAAAAACAACTGATCCATTGGCGATTTCGCCCTGGGCATTTGGAACGGGGCCCATGCGGCAAACGCAGGCCCAACACGGCACTGAAATGAAGGTGGTGGGGCACATTTGCCGTCCCAATCTGCTAGAGTATCGCTTACACACCTCGGTTTTTCCTCAGGTGCCTACCCGAGGTCCCTCGGGCCGGATGGCTACTACTTTACTACCGGTTTCTTTTGTTCAAAACCGCAAAATCTCGAAATTTGAGGCCATTTTTCGACATTATCCCATCTGATATCGAAGTTAAAAATGGTATCAGTCGATTCGCCTTGGCGAGACCTTTCCAACGGTGTATAGCATATGCTGTACGCTCTTGGGTCAGTAAACCCCTCTAGGACTTAACATTGTCCTTTGCTGCCCGAGCGTAGCGAGTCTAGACGAGTTTCACGTCGGAATCGCTTACTTCTCTCCCTTGTCACGCACTATATTTTTTTCAACACCTGCATGAAACGTGTGTTTTTGAAAGCCCGCTGAACGATTCGCAAAAAATATGCATTGGTTTGGTGCTGTGACAGTTGTAATATCAAGATAAAACACGCATGATCGATAACGATTAGTCGAACAACTGCATCTTCATACCATAGGGTAACGTCGAACTCCAGTTTCTTTTCTTGTCTTTTCCTTGTTTTCGGTGAATGGTTTGGATTTGTATTAACATTGAACATACTCTGGGATGGCGAAGACCTTCTTTCACGCCTTCGCGTGGCCCACCCCGTTAACTCTATTGCTTTATTTTTTGAAATCTATATTAACCTGGCAAACTATAAAGCGATAGAGGAACTAAGATGAAAGAAAGGCAGAGCTTTTGTGGATATTGAGTTACGATATTTGATAGAACTTTAATAATGATCTCAAGCTCCGTAAATATGATATATAGGGTACTTTGGTACTTGAATCCGTAGATGATATCAATCGATTCCAACTTTAAACCAATGATTATGTACTTAGCAGCCTATGGTTCAAAGATCTTTGCTCCACACGTTACACCAGGTCTGTCTACAGTCCGGAATATATTGGGTTGGTGCAGAATTATCAGGCGTTTGTATTGGCGGGTTATTTGTTAATAAAAATTCGCCGGTCTTCCAAGGAAATGGGAAGCAGTTATTGAAGTAGATGGTGACTACGCTCTGGAATAATCATTTCAAAATGTTATTGCTTAATTTTTCTGTTTCTTTTTTTCATAATAAATATTGTTTAAGAAATGCCTGATAATTATGCACCAACCCAATACATACATACAGTGGCTCACAGCCATAATCGTACACTCTTTAAAATCGCATAACATTTTTAAAATTGGTCCAAACAACTTCAGTTTTTTTGAGAAGCTAGAACGATTAGTTTGCTAAGTGACGTGTTTCGTCGTTTTGAAAAAATTGCAATTGGTCGGAATAGCAAAAAAATAGTAAAGGTCGTTTTTTCCCAACTTTTTCCTGAGCCTGTAATGAACATTAAAAAAAGACCTTTTACAGATTTAAGTAAGTTGTATACATGTCTAAAACTTCATCAAAATCGGTTAACGTTGCTCTGAGCTACAAACGCATAAAGATCGCAGAATAAGATCGAAAATCGCGAAATTCCCAAAATTAGCGGAAAAAAATGACGGAAAAAGAAACGACCTTTACTATTCTTTTTTGCTATTCCGACCAATGGCAATTTTTTTCAAAACGACGAAACACCTCACTTAGCAAACTAATCCTTCTAGCTTCTCAAAACAACTCAGGTCGTTTGGATCAATTTTAAAAATGTTATGCAATTTTAAAGAATGTACGGTTATGGCTGTGAGCCACTATACATACACTAGCTTTGCTACATACTCGGCTTCGCCCGAAATTTAAATTCTGATTTTCTAAAAAAAAATTTTTAATTTTTTTTTAAAATAGTTACATTCATTTGGATTAGCCAGGCATAATGAGGCACCTTTTAAGGTGTTGCAAGAGTTTACCGTTCAAATGTTTTTAGACGACAGACAAACACACAAGCATAAACTTTCTGCTTTATATATTAAAATACATTACATCGAAAAGTATAATAGTCCAAATGGATAATTTTAACTAACGCTATTAATATTGTTATTTAAAAGATCTCTTCCCTAATACTTTATACATTTTGTTCTTTTTACAGCCTAAGATGCTATATAAGCAAGGAATTATGACCGTGAGAAGAAACTGAGTTTACAAGTATTACATAGTTATATTATTTTTGTCTTTTGTATGATATCTTTTAATAAATAAATAAAAAGGGAATATTTCATATAAAAAAGAGTTCGTTTCTTTCACCACCTTCTCATATGTATAGGGTTACCATGATTGCCAAGCATTGATACGGGACGTTTAAATGCTAAACAAGTAAAATATGAAAAAAGTGGGTAGGTAGTGATTTATTTTTAGGGTTGCTATAATTGTCAAGCTTTGATACGGAACATTTAAATGCTAATTAAATAAAACATGAAAAAAGTGGGTAGGTAATGGTTTATTTTACTCTGTAAAATATTTCACGGGAACAGTGAAATATGGGACAGTCCCGTATATACAGGACGTATAGCAACTCTACATATGTACATACCTACTTGCCCGAATCACGTCGTATTTGATTTTCCTTTTCTTAAAAAAATCTCACTAATATGCCATAAATGCTCGAATCGAGCCGAAGCAGAGAATGTAAAAATTTCACCTTATGATTAGCTTAGCATGTGTACATACATGTTTTTCGCTTTTAGCTACTCATTACAGCTTTTGCAAAATTTATAGAAGAAAGTAAAATCTAGAAGCCTAGCTTGTCCGTGGACCGACATCGACATGCGAAAATCAGACGCACGGAGAATGCAAGAAGACAATGTAGTATTATACTTTGTTGCCGCTGCCAGAATGATGTTTGTCGCGTAAAGGACCTCCGTGCTGTTTCCCTCCCATTTTATCTCACACGCGAGTCGCGACGTCCGTAAAACAGAACCTTTTTTTTTACTTGTGCTTTAAAAAATACCATAACTGTTTTCTCATATGTACATATCTAGGAATAATGAAAACAGACCTTAACGCAAGGGATACGCTCGGGTACTTACATCGGAGATGTTCTTTACAATTTTTAAATCCATACAATAGATAATAAGGAAAGGGCCAATCAATTTGTAACGAAACGTAGAGTTTTAACTACTAATCTATCGTTCCCAAGTAATAAATGAACTATTGCAAAATGTCCTCGGGTGCCGAAAGCTACGAATATAAATTTAAAAAAAAACGTTTGGATTCCTTGTTCTCAATGATTTATACGTGTCGTAGGATGGGCACCGTCTATTTAGACATGCGCGGAGTGCAGAGATTTGTGGGAATGTCAGTAACAGCGTCAATTTTTAATATTTTTCGACATACGACTCGCGAAAATGTTAGTTAAATGTTTCACTACACGTGAAGTACTAACAATCAATGTAATCTTGCAATTTATAGCTTGTATAAGCTTTCAAGAAGAGCCATATTTCGGCGTCATATAGTCTCCAGATCACCGAAATAGATTTTCGTAGAAAAATCCACGTGAATCCTCGTGAGTCGCTGACAAACCGAGCCAAAGCGTAGCGTAACAAAAGCCTGTCCTCTGTCAAACTCTCACTCTAAACAAGTCACACGTATACAAGCACGCACACCTTTCAGCAATTCAACACATTTCAGGGTAGTTCCTAAGTTGGACGCATGTTCATGAGCAGAGGCCGGTACTACAGTTTGGGTGGTGACACGAAGTCCCATAAGGTGATAGGTCTATTCTATACTTCGTCGATGGTATAACTGGGTTATTTTTTTAGTCGAAGCCCGCGATTTACAAATGTTTCTGTTAGAGTAACAATTTAAAAATCGTCTTATGAACATATTCCGTTCAACGGAAGAGAAAGGAGGATGAAAATAAAACGATATCACATTCGCCTTTTAACTTTGCTGTCTTATCCCGGTTTATTTAATGCAAAACAAATTTCATTTGCTTGCAATAACGTAATTTGTAAAAAGAGTGCTTTAATGTTTTTTAAGAGCACCTGTTGCTGAATCCCACCCTTTCATCATGTGTTTGTGCATACATAAATGATGGTCTATATGATATAATACAGACATATAATAATAATAAATAATTTTTTTTTAAGTCGGCGCCAGATTTACACAGTGCAAACGATGAGGCGCCGATATAAAAAAAAAAAGAGTGTCGTAGATTAAATAAGGAACAAAATTATTTTTTACTTTTTAGCGCATTTTAATTTTTTTGAAGTCGGTTTTAATTATGATTTTCCATTTCTTGGACCGATGCGCCATTATTGTGGCTTTTACACGCAGGAGGCGAAAAATCTCTTCGTGCAGGTGTATACCGTCGCGGTCAAACTTATCGTAGCTTAAAATTTTGAAATTCTAGACCATTATACTCATTCATCTTTTTCTTTCAGTGTCGGATCTGTATTCGTACTCAGAAAGTTAAAAAATCCAATGGCCACAACATTCTGGCCTTTTCACTGTACGCTCTCTTGAAATCGGTTGAACGGTAACGCGTACCTTTTTTACGACCCTGAGGGGTTCTTAGGTAAAAGCTTTCAAACGATGCTGCTCGGGGGTCATAAACGCTAGAGTAGTGGCATAAGGACAAAGTCAGCAATAGGCCATTCAGTAATCAGCATGCCAATTTCTATCATAGAAATATCACAAATGGATTACTAGTATTTTTCTGATGAAAATGACACCAAACTTGATAAAATCCTGATTATTTTTAATGACTGTCATGGAAAGTACTTGGAGTAAAGTAATTGAGGAAAGTAATGAAGAGTACCTGAATTCTATGTGAACTGACACGGAACTGCTATGTATGCCCAGATCTTAACGTAAGCGATACCTACGCTCGTGTATTTACACCGTAGATGTTTTTTTATAATTTTTAAATCCATTCAATAATTAATAAGGACGGAGCCAATCAATTTGTAACGAAACGTAGGGATTTAGGGGCCTCGGATCCCAAAAACTACGAATATAAATTTTACAAAAACGTTTTACTTCATTATTTTCAATGATTTTTACGTGTCGTAGGATAGGCACCGTCTATTTAGACACGCGCGATGTGCAGAGATTTACGGGAATGTTAGTAATAGCGTCAATTTTTAATATTTTTCGGCGTACGACACGTGAAAATATTAGTTAAATGTTCCACTACATGTAAAATACTACCAATCAATTTCATCTTGCAATTTATAGTTTGTGTAAGCTCTCAAGAAGTGCCATATTGCAGCGCCATATAGGCTCCCGATCCCCGAAATAGATTTTCAGAGAGAAATCCGGCGTGAGTCGTTGACAAACCGAGCCAAAGCGTAGCTTAGCGAAAGCCCGCCCTCTATGTTAAACTCTCACTCTAAACAAGTCACATGTATACAAGCACACACACATCTTTCAGTATTTCAACACATTTCAGAGTAGTTCTTGAGTTGGACGCTGTTCATGAACAGAGGCCGCTAAATTCAGTCCTCAAATTATGGGTCGGTAACACAGTTTGGGTGGTGACACGAAGTCCCATAAGGTGATAGGTCGATTCCATACCTCGTCTGTGTTTATACTGTTTAAAATAATTTCATGAATTAATATATTGATTTACCTTCGAAGCATCGCCATAAGGGAAAAAATTTCCGTATATTTTCTTAAATTCTTCTATGCTGAGGTGTCCACTCGGGCAGTCCTTTAAGAAGCCTTTGTACCATTCTTGAATTTCAGCATCTTAAAAAGAAATCAATATTATCTATACTTGCCGTGCGTCGATAACTGCATACCTATATGTGTATAGGATTAAGGCCCGCGTCACATTTGTGTTTGCGCCGGCGGTCGGTTCACGTGGCCAAAACGCAAATGTGGCGCCGGTCTAAGGAAAATTCGAAGTACAAGTCGGAATGAGGCAATTAACTATGATGAAATAAATATAAAATGCAGAATACAATTATTTTTCTCGATGCTCTGCTTCCAAAAAAATTAAATTTCAAAAATTCTGTATACATATACAACTCTGCTGCGACCTGCTTTAGTGCTCTCGGAACCACTAAAATCAATGAATTAGTAATTACAACACGGACATATCAATACATTACAGTCATTCTACTAGAATACTTTAAAAGGTTCTATATATGTTACGTGCTTTCGTACCATTTGTGGTATGGTCAGTTGGTGAAAGCAGTAGTAGCGACTTGTACGATAGTTTCGTCACAGAAGTTGCGACTTAGCATATTAAGCCGGATCCAGACTTGAATGAGTATACGCTGAGCAAGGCTGAACGCGCACGAATATTCTGATGTGGATGAGAGAAACGGTAGCCAGGGCCAGTGGCGCACTCAGGATTTAATTTGGGGGGGGGGGGGGGGGCAGTTGAATGGCTAAACATATTCTTAATACAAATTCAATAAAATTCATTAGGTGGTTATAAACATTTATTTAAAGAATAAAATCTAGTTTTCTTTTCGTTTTTCAGAGCTCTTGAATCACTTCAGTTGTGATTACATTAATCTCTCTGTGTATATAGAGCAAAGCTAGTCCGTTCAATAGCGATTGTGTCATGGTAGATCTTACATAAGTTTTTAAAATGCGTAAGGTAGAAAATGACCTTTCACTGACGCATGTTGTTACCGGAAGCGTTGCAAATATTTTTAATAATTTATTGATGTTAGGATATATCATTTTGTCACATTTCGAAACTGCATCAATGGCACTTTTGCATGGAGGTATTGGAGACGGTTTTTCAATTTTTGTATACCATAACTTGAATTCGGCGTTCAAAATTGCTGGATTTGTAGAAGGCAAATCGCGGGCATAAAATTTGCACAACTGATGAAAATCTTCCATGGCACTTGCTGTTGGACCATCTTTTCCATTTGGTAGAAGAGTAAAAAACTGTTTCAAAATTATGCGGTGTCGAGTGAAACGTTCATGAAGTTGAGTCAAAATTTGATCAATAAATGGAATGAAAATAGTTCTCCTGAAATACTCTTCTACAGAATCGGCTGGAACATTGGACCTGAATCTTTGTTTTGATGCAGTCCTTGGCATTTTAATGTCAATATTAAAAGTATTGGCTTTTATATAGGCTTCATTGTAAATATCTTTAAAAGAAGTATCTGATGTTTTACGAACAGCATTTAATTGAGCCAGAACATCATCAACCAAATTTAAGGCAATTAAAAGGTCACTGTCAGATTTTTGCAATATTTTAGACAATGGTAAGGTGTACGCAAATATATTTTGTAAGCTAAATAAAGATATTATAAAACTAAATTCACACAACGAATTATTCAAAAGTGTTGCGTTAGAGGACGAGTCTCTATCTTCCCAAGAAATGATTGTTTCAAGACTATGAATCACTGCATCATACAATTCCACCATGGTCAAGATGGCTTCGTGGTGTTCCACCCACCTAGTCAGGCAAACTTGGCGTAGTTTCTGTCTCTTCGTATCCGGTGTATGTTCATCAATATTGCTAAGAAGGACATTCTGTCTCTTAGGGGTATTGAAGAAATTGTGTACCTTTGCAATTATGCCAATACAATTTCTTATTTTCGTCACAGATACAGCCTTTCCAATTGCTAAATTCAAACTATGTGATGTACAATGAACATATAAAGCTTGTGGATACATAGCTAATATGTGAGATTGGACACCATTAAACTTTCCGCTCATTGATGCGGCACCGTCGTAACCTTGCCCACGTAAATAGGACAAATCGATGCCATAATTATTTAAGCTTTCTAATATTTTGTCGGATAAGTTTTTTCCTGTAGTGTTTGTTACAGGAACAAATTGTAAAAATTGTTCACAAGTTTTGTGGTCATTTTCTTCGTCTATATACCTGACACACAAGGAAAGATGTTCAGTGGTAGAAATGTCACAAGTTTCATCAGCAAGGATTGAAAAACATTTCGCCGAATTAATTTTTTCCACCAAACAGTTCAAAATGATTTCGTTACATGCATTTATAATTTGACTTTGTATGTTCCAGCTAATGTAGGTAGCGTTTTTGGCACAATGTTTAAAATGTTCAATGAGGTTTTCATCGCCCGCATCCAGTCTCGTTCTTAGCAAAGCTCGAAAATTGCCTTCATTGGCGATTGGTTTCTGTCCAAATGAAAATTCTCCATAATCTCGATGACCTCTTAATGGTATATTTTTTTCCGACCACATATAAATTACCGTTTTTATAATCGGTTCTAACCGTTTTCGATTAACTGCAGGTTGTTGAGCACTACTTACATCAATTTGGCGATTGATTGCTATACATTTTCCATCTCGAATACTGCATAGTTTTTCGTACGTGGTAACAGCCGTTATATGGTATTGTGTTTTCTGGTGGTTAATATATTTCTTAATGGCTTTCTTCCAATTATTATAACCTACGGTAACTAATTGCCCAGGTAGCCATGCAAATTTTTGCAACCACTGATATTAGAAACTTCGAGCGTGATTTGTGGTACTGGCACAGATTGTAGGAAATTTAAAATTAGATGTTGGTTTCCACAACTTTTTCATAATATCTAACGCATCGTCCGAATTAAATGTTTCCACTTTCAACAATGCAATGTCGGAAGAATTATTTATGACTACTAAGGAAGCACTACTTTCTTCTGGACAATGCGATGTCCGGCATGCGACTGAGGAAATGGAATCCAAATCCGTATGGACAATATTAATTTCGTCAACATTGTTACTGCTATTAACATTTAAGTCTTCCTTTTTCTATTTTTTTAAATAGTTTAATAAACTGCTTTGCGTGCGTTTTTCCGCCATAATTTGAAGCACAAGAACTAAAAACTAAAATACGATCTTTGACACATTTAACTTCAGAATGGTATTGAAGAATTTACGTACGGTAAATGAATGGTCTTCAGAGATGGAAAGATAAGTGTCAAGTTCAAGATATGTTTGTAATGCGCCTTTAAAGGTTAGATTGTCCCTCTGACTTTTTGACAAAGAAAGAGAGAGAGAGAGAGAGAGAGAGAGAGAGAGAGAGGGAGAGAGAGATTAACCCATTGACTGCCAACTACGAGATATGTCGTAGTAAGCGTCTGTACCAAAACTGCCAGCTACGAGATATCTCGTACTGTTTTTTTTTTCAATAAAAATACTGTAAATGCCATTGCAATATTATATCAGTAACTTAATATTATTATATTTTGTAAAACTTCATGTTTTCTTTAAAATAAAACCGTGGCACCCAGGGCAAGACGCGCTAAATTTGCGTGGCAGTCAATGGGTTAACCTGGACGCACTTGACGTTGCGACGCTTAGCTTTGGATGGTGTCGTGTTACACCTGAGATCAGCTGTGCACTCGGCGCGTCTGTCGATGACCAGGATCGGTTCAGTGACCTAGTGACACAGGTTTTCAAGCTATAGGTGAATTTCCGAAAGGGTGAGTTTTAATTACATTATTGGCGACTAATATTTTTTAAATTTAACGCAGGCTATGGTTTATTTCCGGCGATAACTCTCCAAATTTCCGTACGCAAATTTTTCTTCGCAGTTTTTAAACGGACTTATTCATTGTCAATAACAGTGTTGGCCGTTATTGAACTACGGATTTTTATCACAATAACAAACTACGATCACTTTTCACTCGTTCCCTGTTGCATTACCTTTTCGTTTGTACGTTATTAAAAAAGGAAATTTACATTTTCTTTATCCTCTCACTCCAAATAATTATTATTTTCGATTCTTCTAAAAGAAAAACAACTGTGTATTCGTCCTTTTACGTTACACATGATTTTCATCCATTTATCCTTCATTCATTATTCACTTTAAATGGCAAACAAACCATGGCAAAAGGTTAGATTTTTTGTTACGTCTTTTTCATTTGCTATTCTACGCAATTTCCTTCGATGCATGCCGCCTTGCTTGTTCGTGGTCGCAGCGCGGCTCGGCGCGCGACCACGCTAGCGCGGGAGCTCCAGCGGAAGGCTCACGCTCTGATTGGTCGAGGTTTTTTCTTAATATCTCGAAAACGAAACCTCGGATCCCAAAACGGTTAAGGACTTTTCGATGTATTTTTCCATCAGGATATTGCATGTTCCGGGATGTACATCAATTCTGGGACACCCTGTATATTTAAAATATGAATTAGAATAAGAATTTAACTATCGACGCTGCTGACGGTTTCCTATAACGGCAGAAATACGTCTTAAGTCATGGAGAAGACACCGAAATAGGTGCACAATAGCTCAAATTCTGCTGTAAACAAAACTCTCGGATAGCCTGCTGGAAAGAATACTTCAGGTGGATCCCACGGCAGATGATTGGCAGATTTCATCTCCCACCGTCCTAATTGTCACGCGATAAACCCGGAGAAGGAGTGACCAACAGCCCTATAAAAAGCGACTGATCACCCGCGGAGTTCATTAATATTCATGTTTTCAATAATTAACTTTTTTTGAATCTACAACACGTTACTATTCTAGTTATAAGAACACATAAGTGTTGAAGTGTAAGATACCAGACAAAGTGACAATAAAAGTTTTGTTAACGTTCATAAAGTGAGTGAAGTTCTACCCTAGTGATCCGGATTCCTACTTTGGGCATTGTCAATTTTCTATAATTGATCTTTACAACCGAGCAATGATGATTTGCGCCGATCGATGATGACATTTATAAGCAGCACAGCCGCTCACGGTGTCATCGGGTATTGGGTGTGAAGCACGATTTCCGTGATTAATATTATTATCACTAAAATGATTCTTAAATGTTCGCAATTTGTTTCCACCAATGGTGACACATACAAGCAGGACAGCAGCCCACGGTGTCATCAAACAGTGGTTGTAAAAAGCGATTTGCGCGTTTAATCAAACCCTAAAAACGGTTACAAGCCGATCGAAATTGGTTTATAAATGATCATGTTTTGCATCGGTCGAAAGTGATATTTATAAGCAGGACAGTCGCCCACGGTGTCACCGGGCAATTGATGCAAACTCTGATCCCGGGGAATAAAACAACTCGTACTCAATTCAACCCCTTTCTAGAAAGTGATAATGCCCAAAGGTCATCGCGCCAGGAGAAAGAATCAATTACGACGTTTGGCGTTAAAGCATAGACTGGAGGCGGAGAGTTAAATTCTGTTGGGGGCGACCAGTACTCCCTGGGTCCGTGAGGTTCGACCCATCAAACCAAAAGAGAAAGGGTACGTGGTGGCACCCGGCGATTGGGCCCTGCCAAAAACAAACCCAGTGGAAGAAATTGACGCGGAGCTTAAGGAGCCAGTGGTTTGGAAACTGACACCTATCGACCAATAAAAAGTAAGCATGTTTAATATATCGCGTTAATGTGCGTCCAAAAATGTTGTCTCAACTATCCCAGAGCGTAAATCCCTGGATTAGCTCGAAAGCGAATAAATACGTAAACTCCGTAAGATCGCGACCCCAATAGGAAGTAGGGACGTAAGAATGACCTAAATTATTGAAGACATGAACTTGCGTCTTTTTTTTTAATCATGAAGGATGGATCTGAGGTGAGAGGCGTGAGGGTTGTAATGAATTACGCGTCTTAATAAAAACTCAACAAAGAATATTATTTATTCGAGCATGTAACACCAAAAACTTCTTTGGAGGAAATATCCAGCGGGCGAAAAGCACAACCGCTCAAGACGCTGACTTCGAACCGAATGCCTGGTCAACGGTCGCGTTCCTTCCGAAACCGAAGGAAACGCGTACCGCGTGCAAAAATTGGGAAAAACCCCGAGTCCTGAGACAGGGGAGGTTTCGTCGCCTGGCAAAGTCCAACGACCACGAAACCTTCGGTTTGACTTTATGACCCTACCTGGTCGCCTTCTGCTCCGCTCGAAATTCGAAGCTACGCACGCTACAGATCTATGTCAGGGCTGCACAGAGTGCTGTTTTCAGCGCCTAGCAGCGAGCAACCAGCCGTCCGTCGAGCTGTTCCGTTGCTAAGGGTAGAATCAGTAAGGAGAACTGCAGTAGTGTGTTACGCAGCGGTTTTTTGTCGTTTTCGTAAAGAACGCGAGTGACTGATTTCAAGTCGTTTGGACTCGCACCTACACTACTGGAGTTCTCCCCGCTGATTCTACCCTTAGCAACGGAACAGATCGACGGATGGCTGATTGCTCGTCGCTAGGCGCTGAAAACAACACCCTGTGCAGCCATGATCTATGTGAATGAATTTAATCCATTGCTAATATTGTCATAAACTGTTAATGAAAAATAAAAAAATTACATTTTTAACAATATAATGCATTTGCCATATTATAGACTTTAAAGTTCTATTTTAATGAATAATTTGTCTTCCTTTTCTTCATTACACCATGTATTGTTCTCAATTTATACAACCTGACCGACTCACTGTTGTATTAAAAAATCACACGAGATTACTCGCGGGAAACGGCAATACGCTTCGTGGAGGGACGCAGGAAGAAAAGAGGTAGCCCGCTGACGGCGCGTGGTTCCGCCTGCGTTGTCCTTTCTTCAAATTAAACACGGAAACACCGATCCCTTATCTCTCGAGTATAAACACGCGCTTGATTTTCAATACCTTCGATGCCATCTTTACGACTGCGGAATGGGCTAAGCTAAGTACAGAAGTTGGTGACGAAAGACAGATGGCACTTTCGACCTCTCCGCATGCGTCATTCGTGCGCGCTCAGCCTGCTCAGCGTATACGCATTCAAGTCTGGATCCGGCTACACATTATACACTAAGAAAATCAGATGTGCATACTTCGGAGGAGCAGACCTCCTTCAGGTACGATCCCGTGGCGCGGCAAGTACGGTGCCGCAGGCCGTGGGATTACACCTTGACAATTCCGCGCTCGATTCTGACCCGTGTCCCAGACTCTAAAACCGAGTATTTAAAGGACGTGCAATATGATCGCGCACGTTCGCAAACGTTTGTCAGAAAGGCGCGTTTGATGGATACTTGGTTTAAAGACATCTTCTGCTTCCGACTGTGTACATACGTCTGCATTACATCATCCGACCAGAGTTGAAATCGGTTCATTTACAACAGAACATATAGAATCCTTACACGTAGCGATCTAAAATTTTACATAATGGTGTTTCAGGCAAGGAGCATTGTTTAAAAAATAACAACTCCAAATCCGGCCGCAGAATTTGTCTTGCCCTTCAGGATTCGTTTAACATATTTTCAAAGTCAAAACTTGTTTGTCATACCTCTTCAATATTTTTTCCTTATTCTGCAACATCTTAGTTTAAATCTTGAAAAATATTCATCCCTCTATCTCATATCTATCAAAAGTTCTACGATTTTGACACAAAAAGTACAATTTGTCCCTCTTTGCGCCGCCTCCGTGGGAACGATCAAGCCTCGCCGACTCACACTCAAGGGCGGATCCAGAGGGGGGCGATAGGGGCGATCGCCCCTAAAAGGTAATAAAATAGAAAAATATTATGACATTGTATACTATTCTGTATAAATAATTAATGTGCATTTAATTATTTAGGCTACAGTATCAGATAGAGATATTGAAATATAAATTACGAGCAAATTTTAAATCATGTAAAAGAAGGTTAAAAAATGTACTTATGTACTTTTACATATTTCGCAACCCCTCCAAGAAAGGCCTCCGAATCCGCCACTGCTCGCACTCGCCAAGCAGAATTTACGAGACCACTGTCTCGCCGAGCCACGCGCCGTTGGATCGCACCTTAAGGAAATGGTGGAAATAGTGACGAGTACTTTGCGCAGGAATCAAAGCAAGTCTATAGCGGCAGGATTGTACACCTTTTAGCGGGTGATTCTACAGGCCAAAATAAGACGAAAATATAGAATAAAAGTTTTTATCCTTGTCTTCCCAGTCCCCTATTCTCGAATGCCGGAAACCATACAAATCAGGGAAGTGTGAAATCGGAGGTGTGAAAGTAGTTTCTGAGTCTGGCTAACTAAAATTGGAAAACCCTGGTATTTTTCTATTAGACAGGCACTCCTGTATGTGAGTGTGCCATTCCTTGAATGCGGTGAGCCTTTACGGACATCAGCTGGAAACGAGTATTGCGGCGAGCCTGCCGTTTCTTTTGTCGAAGCTCCAGAGACCCCTTTCTCGGTGTCACATGGTAGGCGAACTTTCGGTTTGCACTACTCTAACACTCTCTGTTCTTCAATTTTTTGTTGTCGCGAGTACGGGACCAGAGTTGTCAGGCAATTTCCTATGCGTGACGTCACAGGGACCTATACACACTAATACGACTTGTGCCCGCCAATCATACCATGCGATGAATTGTGGTACGTCACCATACCACGAACGCGCATTCTCCCTCCACTACGCACAGGAAATAATCGGGCAACTGTTGACAGGACCCTGATTGAACTGGCGAAAATCGGTAGAAATGTGCGTTTCACGCGTAGGAACCAGAGGTCTGTAACGGGCGGATATATCGCGGGTCTACCCGCCTGTTACCCGCCCGTCTTTCGATTTAGGTATGGGCGGGTTCGTAGCGGCTATCACCGGGTGAGTGTAGATTCAGGCACAGGCGGGCGAGAGAATCGAAACACGGCCGGGTCAAACCCGCCGGTTGCAGATCTCTGGTAGGAACGTGGCATTATGGTGTCTCAAATGGTGCTCGAGTCCGGGCTTGGCTTAGATCTGGACGCGGCCTTAGATCGAGGCAATACTGTACATGACATGTACTATATGTTAGAGTAGCTGGAAGGGGTATTAACGAGGGCGTGAAAGCCGTCAAGCACGATGGATTCACGGCAGTTTAGTACATGTGACGGCTTATGGGTTTGTTCAGACCAACGCGAAACATTTCCGCTGCGGCTGCCCATAAGCCGCCACGTATAGTAAACTGCCGCGATTGAATCGCGGCAAAAAATTCGCTGCTGCCGCTTATAATCGCGTTGGTTTAGGGGAACCTTTAAAGTGAACATGTTTCGTACACCCCAGATAACGACCCGAAGCCTCGATCAAAGCCACTCCGTTACTCGATGCTGCCGTTCGAGGATTTAATGTACCACCTCGCTATACCTTTTTCAGCTGATTATACTAAGGTGAGGGTCAGATAAATTGGCCGCTCTGAAGTGTGTCGTGAACAGTGATCGAGAGGAAATCGGCCCCCTCCAGTGAGCTTACTCCTTTCTTAAAGGCGGACGCTCACTACACCTCGCCTCACCTCATTTTATTCTCCCTATGCTTTTCTTATGCAATTTGACAATTTGACTCACACTACGACCCGCCTCGTCTCAGCGCGACTGCGATCGGCGGATTTTTCCTCAAGAAAAAGTGAGAAAAGAAGTTGCGCCGAGGCAGGGCGAGACATAGTGAGAGCCAGCCTTAACGTTGTCGCTCTCTTTCGCGCTACGACATGAGGCTTACTGGAGGGGGCCGGTTTCGCCTCGATCTGAGCTCTACCACAAATATTTTACTCAAAACTTCAACAGTGTTCTATTGCTTAGCATTGAATAATGATTTAACAAATGAAGACTTTGCAGCAAGAAGGGGGTAACTCCAAATGTATTAACTTTTGGAAAACTAATAAAAACAGCGATAACAAAGTATTTCTAGACATATGTTCGAAGTATTTTACCCACTTAAAATCTACATATTAACACGGCATTTTGCAATATTACAAAGCACAAATACTTTTTCTCTATGGCAGGGTGAATTTTCAAAACTTGGAGCTGCTCTCTTTTTGCATCAAATTGTATAAGAATCCACTTATCACATATAAGTCATTATGTTACAAAGCTATGCATTAGTACATGGACACATATCGGAAAACATCAATCTACACAGTTATAGAAAAGTTATAATGAAATATGCTCCGTTCTTTCAGCAAATCCAGATAGAGTGCAAGTACTAGCATTCTTATAATTTGGGACAGATTATTGGCAATTATCTGATCTGCCTTTTTCTTGCACTAATCTATTTAAAAAAAATTTTACACTCAATGCTACCTATAACTCAATTTCCGCAAATTATCGAGCTGCCTCCTCCTTACAGCAAAATCTTCAAATAACTGATTCAAAACTCACCTGAGAATTCAGTATTTTGCTTAAGATCTTCTAGTACTTCTGGCTTTAGTTTGCTATTCTGTTTCCCCATGGTTGTTTGAAGTCCAATTCAGAATTCCGATTTTTCGATGATAAGTCTCGATGGTTAATTAGCAGATTATTAAACGCTAACGGTTCTATTATTCTATTGGTACCGTTTAGAACAGTACGATTCGTGGCTGGTATAGTCTCCACCAGACACACCTGCAAAAGAAAAGATACGTCGATATTTATTGCTGCTTACAGAACCTTGTCTGGTCTGGAAACTGGGATTTTCGCGATGCTTCTCTTTAAAACAAACACTTTACAAAGTGTCTGATATTATGGCATTATGAAATTTCAAGGTACATATTTCATTGCACTTACAAAAACTTATAGTAGACCAAACAGTGACTGTTTTTTCATTTGAGTAATTTACAGTCACCCAGATTGCTTATTTCTACATTTAATTCCTCTTGCGGAGCGAGGTTTTACACACCAGATTGATATTAATCTATCGCTTACTGAGATGCGTAAAACCAGGTACAGATGGTTTTAATGCAGCATGCAACATATAATACAATACGAACTCTATAGACGTGTTACGAACGTTTTACAAACATAACTGTTAACTACATATTAGAATTCGTGGTATGCTGTCAGTTGTAACAAACGCGTGGCACGAATTAGACACTGTTGCATGTACTTCTTTTATAATCATGTATTTATCACTAGGAAAATAAAATAAATATTTAATTGTCGTAGATAGTGCCAAACCGAGTAATACAAAAAAAGAAATGCTTCGGAGTTAATACTAAATATAGAAGCTGATATATTTATAACACTTTCTTAAGGACAGTGTTTAACCAAAGTCTCCGTCATAAATCCTTCAAAAGCGAATTAGCGATGTGCTACCTACCTTTGGCTGTGCTGAAAACTATATCTACTCTGATACATATTTTTCTTATAAAAATTAATATTTTCACTTAATGTGTGTGTGAAGACGCCCACAAAAGTGAAGTTATATCATATAAATCCAGACATGAAGTGCAAACGTTACTGTGTTCAGCAAAAATCGACTGGTGACGGATTGCCGTGAATCGTTTACCAAGCATTGTATACAACGCATCCAGGTGCGCGAATCGCTTGTATGTTGCATTAGAGGCCATATTACAACCGCCTGTACCCTGTCTAGCGAAATCAGAATAAAAAACCTGGCTAATAAGCCTTACACTCATGCCAGACCCATTCTTGTCATTTTGAAACAATAGGTACATCATTATGTGTACACGCACGCAGGCACGCGCACAGGCATATACAAATATACAAATATACAAATATATGTATAGTACGGCCCGGAGTAGCAGCGGCACCGATTGAGGCATAAAGAGCCAGCGGCCGGCTACGCCATTCCAATGTAGGGTTCAGCGTGGTAAACAGATAACAGTTTCTGATTAACGGCAGCTTAGTCATCACTGGGAAACTACAAGTTTTAATTGAATTGTTATATTATTTGGAGATTGTTTCTGCGCTTGAATAGCGATTCATGCAATTTTGCGAGTTCGCTATACCACCGCGCCGTACTATATATATGTACACACATGTATAGTGAAGTCGTCACGTCAACGTCAGCCAGACGTTAAAGTAAACTCATTTTGGACATTGGGAGATTTCATTTAAAAGAAGTACAAAAAGATACACCTAATTCTCATTCAGGTTCATCTAATTGTAAGTCAGATTTCACAGTTGCGGTTAATTGCAATGCAGAATGCGCAGAGCCCTGCAATGGGATTAGATACGCACTACGCAGCTTACATCATGCCTTAGACTACGAGGTAAGTGGTTCTTTCTAAGTGGCTACGGCACTGCTTTCGTCGTGTCTCACCTGGCTAACGCGTGTTAGCAGTAGAGTTCCTTTGCGTCAGATTCTTTTTACGCGTATTTTCCACAATCAATAACTCGGAAACGAATCGTCAAACTTAATTATGCCATTCTTGATTTTCGTCTTATTTTGGCCTGTAGAATTACTCCCTAAACGGATATAGATACAGCTATAGAGCTGTAGTCGAACACCCTGATAAACACGATGAAGAACCTAAGGTAGAAGCCAGATATATTGGCCGGTGAGTTTCATGAGGGGTATTCTCCCACCACACAGTTTGCCTGCCTCAGTGTTCCTTTTCTCAACGTTTTCTGATTCGCTCTCGTTCCATCTCATTCTTGCCTTCACAGAACAAGAGTGAGCCAGAAGTGGTGGAGATGGTGCCAAGCTCTTGAAGTGTAGGCCAAACCAAGCTGTCAGCGTAGAAATACACACATCAGAATAGGTGTGCGTTAGCTACGAAAAAAATTCAGGAGCTTTATTGGTCTGAAAACTGATTTTTTCTCGATAGCTTCGTCTCGTATTGGTCTACGCATAGCTTCGTAGCGCACACAACTATTACGCTAAGAATAAATAACAGCCACACGGCTACGTTCAGGCGGAGCCGAGCAGCGTTCCCGTTACCCTACCATACCCTTCGGGAGCCGCACAACTCCTTCCTAAGTCCTTCGTAAGATCGTATTCAGATATATTGGCCGATGAATTTGTTTTCGTGAACAGCGATCGAAGAGAAGTCAGTCACCACCACCTTCGACGACAATCCTGGATTTGTTGTCAGTTGGAGTTGCATGGCCCCCGAGGGGTGTGATGGGGTAACGGGAACGCTGCTGGGCTTCGCCTGTAACGTAGCTGTGTGGCTGTTGTTTATTCTTAGTGCAATAGTTGTGTGTGTTACGAGGCTATCCGTAGGTCAATACGAGATGAAGCTATTGTCAAAGTATCAGTGTTCTGACCAATAAAACTCCTGAATTTTTTCGGAGCTAACGCACACCTATTCTGAAGTATTTACTTCTACGCTCAGAACTCGGTTTGGCCTACACGTCAGGAGCTTGGCGCTATCCCCACCACTTCTGGCTCACTCTTGTTCTGTGAGCAGAAAGCAAGATGGAACAAGAGCGAGTCAGGAAACGTTGAGAAAGGAGCAAACGTTGAGGCAGGCAAGTGGTATTGTGGGGGAATACCTCTCACGATACTCACCGGCCACTATATCTGAACACGACCTTAGGCACCTTCCAACCACATCCTACAAGCAATTTGGAAAAAACAGCTTCTCCATCGTGTCTATCTGTTAGCCCGGAATAAATCATGTGCCCTGAATGTACAGAAGCCGTCGATGACTCTAGCCGCCCGAAATCAACACACAGACCTCAAGAGTAAGAAATAACTTTTGCGCCGTGTATTTGTATTTGTTCAAAACGATTCATCGGTGGTCGGTACACATATAATATGCATCCATATGTGTGGGATTAAAATTATTATGTATGTAGAAAGTGTTATATTCAAAAGATGTCTTAAAAAATATTAAAAGATATAAGAATTTTGTAAAGAGAAATTTGACATAATATGTACTGTCAGACATTTTATAGTCGCTTTTTTACATAAAACCAATACTTGAATTTAACCATCTCGTATGTCATACAGTAAATCCTCATTATGAGCCCGACGAACGGGGCTGGTGGCGGGCTCACAGCGCGTTGGGACACTATTCTGCGCGGCCAATGGCGCGAGTGAAAAAACACAAGAGCGAGCGAGAGGAAATGAAAGAGCCTCTCGCTCGTTCCCGGGTTTTCCCACTCTCGTCCGAAGGGTTTCAAGAAATGGTGGGTATAGTCGCCGGGCTTTAAACGCGTGGAAACGGGCTCATTACGAGAATTTACTGTACGTAATGTTTGCATACTTTTTTAATCCTTGCACACCGAATGCCGGGTTATTTTGATCCGGCCCGTAGCTCGACTGGTGCAACAGTCGACGATCGTCTTTTCGCTTTTCACTATGTGTCAAAATGACACGACATTCGGACCTCGCGCTCTGCTCGAGCATCTGGTGTCCGAGGGTTAAACTCAGTATGATTAGTATAATTGACTACTATTCTGACAGAGATATCACGTAAATTTGCATGTCACATGCTCTGTCGCTTGCAGCACAGAAATAATATAGTTATTATCATCTAAGATCCAAAGTTTTAACTACTACGGGGGTATTTGCTTTCTTTCACAACCAACTAATTATACATTACGATAAAATTTCTACGTTTACATGTATGACCTTCGGTAACAGAACCGAAGAGTGTCAAAAATACAGGGTGTCCGCGGGAAGTCTGGACAGCTGGATATCTCCTGAAGTATTGGAGATAAAAATTTTTTTTACATGGAATCGCATGGTTCGAGGGGACCAATTTATTAGCGCAGACGAATTTTCTTATGTATTATTATTTTAAAAAATACGACGGTCAAGCTTGCTCACAAATCATCTAAGTAAATTTTATTACGTTTTGAAACATTAACGGTGCGCTTCTCGATACCGCAGCTGTACCTACCTAAGTAGCATTTCTGACGGGAAAGAATTGTCCAGCCTTTGAGCCTGCCATTCCTGGCGAATACCTTTAGCAGGTAGGTATCTGTTTCAACAGGCAATGCTACCCGTGGCGCCAGCAAGACCGCCTCCGGTGCTTGCTATTCCAGCGAGTTTTCTTTCAGGAAAAATCAGTAAATTTGCAAGCGCAATATCTTAAAAACCAGTGGAAATCAAGTGTATACATTAAAGCTTATTAAATTTGTCTTGGAACGCACTATCAAGTGATCTTTAAAAAAAAAATGGTTCCATTTAAAAAACCCAACTTGACCGTCGTATCTTTTAAAATAATAATCCATAAAAAAATTTGTTTGCACTAATAAATTGGCCCCCTCGAACCATGCGATTCCATGTAAAAAAAAATTTTATCTCCAATACTTTAGGGGATATCCAGCCGACCAGTCTTCCCACGGACACCCTGTATAAAATCGAATTAATTTATCGCAGAATCAACATCCACGTGGTCACGAAAGTATCCGGCCACCTTATTTACAAATAGAAATCTAAATCAAAATCTACTTTTGATGAACATTTGTTAGTCTATTTTACCATAATGTATAAAACATTTTAAATAAAAAAGACTATGTAAGAAAAAAAATTATATTTCAGAGAAGTAACGTGAAGGGACGATCACAAAAGTATTCGACTAACATTATCAAATAAACCATTACATTTTCGAAAAACGCTTTGTATTTATTAGTGTTGTGTTCTCGATTCTTGATGCAAACTTTTCAGTCGCCTTGTAGATATTAATAACTACGTATCATGTATAAAAATGGCGAAAGAACAAGAAATAACTGTAGAAGAAAAAAATTAATAATAATGTTATACAAAACAGATCATACACACCGACGCATTGCACTCCATGCAAATATTTCCACCGCAGTGCAAAATATTGTGAGGATGGTAAAGGGCACTGAAACAACTTAAGTATTTAAGGTATATAAAAATGTATATTTAATGAAACATGGTTTGGTCGATTCGAAAGCAGCAGAAAGAATGGATAACAATTCCTTTCCTCGACTGCGTGGTCCAGGAGTCACACGATCGGCGTAGGGTATCTAGTGATGGGCTCAAGACCGATCGAATCGCTTCGAATCTATGATACAATGTTTCGAACCGCTTCGAATCCTGGACAGAGGTTTCGACAGAGGTCTCGCCCGACCGCGCCCGATTTTTTCCGATCCGTCTCGAAACTCGGGTTCCCGAGCCTCGAGACTCGAGACGATCCACACACTCCTACTCAACACATGTCAAGACTTTCAAGAAATTTTTGTTTCGAATCAGATTCGAAGTGATTCGAATCTTTGCAGTATTGAATAACTTCGAGTCGGTTCGAAACTGATATTTGAAAGGCCATCACTAGGCGTATCCATTAAAGGAGCCTACAGACGCTGATACATGTTGCAGTGAAACATTGATACATGCATTATGATACAGGTTTCATGAAACTTGCATCTTGCTCGCGTGCCTAACTGGTGAGCAAGACGCCAGTTCCGCTTCTGATGCTGAAACACGGAAACCAATCTACAGACGTAATAACATGTATCATGAAACCTGGGAATCGATGTATACATCAATGTTTCACTGCAATACGTATCAGCGTCTGGAGGCCCCTTTACGCTGTTGCCGTCGAAATATTCGAATCGCACCGCCTCTTAGAATATTATAAAAACGTATAAAAATGAGGACGTGAACTGATAGTGAAGAGTAAAAAAATGTTCATCTCTATACAGACGAATGCAACAATTAGTGCTTGAGAATTAGGCAGTGAAGTGCAAATAAGTTCGCCAATATCTCGCAAATATGTCGAATTATACGAAAGCATGGTCTAACTAAATGGTCGGGTTGCAAGAACAAAACCGTCCATTAATGAGCAAAACAGGCGGAAGAGACACAAATCTGCAAAAGAGCACATTAATAAACTGAGAGAATTCTGGGATAAAGTAATTTTTATCGACGAGTAGAAATTTGTGATTTTTAACACCAAACATAGACAAACTGCTTGGTGATAACCAGGTCAAGAATTTAATAATAAGTAAGTCCCAACAATATGATATGGCGGCGGCTCCCTTATGGTATGATGGTGTCTGCCAGTTATTGGCGTCGGACACTTACACTTTATCGAAGGGAAAATAGACCAATATGTGTATATAAATATTCTCAGAAAATTTCAAAGCGAGTGCGGAAAAGTTTGGCTTAGGAACTAATTCCATATTTCAACACGATAGCGATCCTAAACATTCTGCTAGAAAAACTCAAGAACAGATATACAATGTAACCCATCAGCACAAAACACCTCCATAGTCTCCTGGCGTCAATGCAATTAACACCATTGAGAACATTTAAAAAGATTTTTAACAAAATATGATATTTCTAATATAACCACGCTTAAGAATCATCTTCAACGCGAATGAGACAATATAAACGTTGAAATTACTAGGAAACTTGTTAAATCAATGTCAAGTACATACATAGACTGAAAGCTATAATATAATCTAATGGATATCCAACAAAATATTAAAATTTTTGTTTATGTTTTAATTACACATATTAATAAATGGCCGAATACTTTTGTGACCCTTATTTTATGTTACATCCTCGAAATATATTTGTTTTCATATATATTCAGTTTTATGTAAAAAAAATACACATTACGGTAAAATAAACTAACAAATGTTCATTAAAAATTGATTTTGATTTAGTTTTTATTTGTAAACTAATAGTTTTACACAAAATTCGCTTAATACTTAAGGTGGCCGGATACGTTTATCACCAACTTTATATGTACGGCTGCAGGCAGTCATAGCATTCAAAAACAGAAGTAATAGGAAGAAGAGAAAATAAATAACAGAAATACTAACAAAGATAATGACAATGTAACATTGATGGTAATAAATATTACAACACAATAATAATCCATTTAGAGCATACTGACAAGGAGAGATTCTCAGGTGTCCGCCACCGATTGCTTTGAATTTTGGATATGTTTTAGAGGACCAAAAAAACAAGATATACGTGTTTTTTTATAGTGGCCCATTTTCATATTTAGAGAGTGAAACCACCCCCCAAAGTTATAAGATTTTCCGGTGTTCATGTCCGATTGCTTTGGTTTTTGGATATGTTTTAGAAGACTGAAAAATAAGAAATACGTGTCTTTTTATTTTGGCCTGCTTGAATGTTTGGGGGGGGGGTGAAATTACCCCCCCAAATTTATAAGAATAGTTGGTGCGCGCCTCCGATTGCTTTGAATTTTGGATACGTTTTAGAGGGCCAAAAAATAGGAAATGCATATCTTTCTATTTTAGCCCATTTGCATGTTCAAGGGGTGAAACCACCCCTCATAATTACCCCTTAATAACGGTGAGTGACGACAAGAACATCGTCCATATAGCATGTTATGACGCAAATTAAATTTATATCAAGTTTTACTCAATACAAGTTTGTATTGCGTATGAACTTGGGGGGGGGGGGGGGGTTCACCCCTAAATATGAAAACTGGCCGCTATAAAAAACACGTATTTCTTATTTTTCGTTCCTCAAAAACATATCTAAAATTCAAAGCAATCGGAGGCGGACCCCTGGGATCCTCTCCTTGTGAGATTTATTATCATAATAATATTAGTAATGATGATAAATGCGGGTACTTTCGACCATTAATCGGGCATAATCCATAAATAAAATTTCAATCAATTTTTGTTCCTTGAATTGAATATTACTAAATATAGCGAATTCGCATTATGTATTTAGTATTATTATTAGTACACGTACGCACTGACGGGTAGAATCTAGACATCGACAGACTTTTTAGCAGAAGAATTTCTAAAAATTATTCTGATACCTTGACTTTTGAAATTATTTTTATGATCTGCAAATATCATATTGTATTCTAATAATTACGAAGAGCCAAGATGAATCAATTGTGAAGTTAGTACTTCGGCGATTCTAACATCTTAATATCCTACACAGTCTTCGCCCCTTCAATGAGTGTTGGATCTGGTCGAACCGGTCGATTTTTCGATTTTTATATTTTCTTGAAGTACAACATCTTGAAAATATTCCCTGTATGTTCCAAGTGTCAAGTTAATCCGATCAAAATTGAAAAAGTTATATGCGTGTAAGTAGATACTATTGCGAGATGGGAAGAAGACCGACTACCCACAAGCTGAAATGTCACAGGGGCAAGGGGAATTGCCCGCTCGCTCCACTCTATTCCTTCCAAGAAGTCCTACTTTTCGGTTCTTAGCGGCTGTCCATATCCGCGGGCTGTCGTAATTTGTTTCGTCGCGTTCTTCGTTACGCGGCGGACTTTGTTGGAGGGGGTAGGGTGGAGCGCGCGGGCGATTCCCCTTGCCCCTGTGACATTTCAGCTTGTGGGTAGTCGGTCTTCTTCCCATCTCGCAATAATACTTGGCCCCGAATGCGCTCGCCAAGGGGACAGTTGAGCATGCCTGCTCTACAGTAACAGTTGTAGGTTATATTGTCATTTACAGCGACTTTAGGCAGTAGGGATTCCGAAAAATACACAAAACAGCAATAAATACATGAAAAACAAGAACAGTTAATCAACTGGACAAATTAGGTACATAGAGGACTTGCGATAGTGGTGCCCTACAAGGCCCTCGGGGCACGTTTTCCCGTCATTCGATTTAGCCCATCTTTTATACATATAAAAAGAGGGGACATGTGTGAAATCGAAAAAAGTCAAACGTTGAAAATTAAGGTCCACCCGAATATGTATATATGTATACACTTCACAAAATACGCATGGATTACCATACATAAATTCAGAGGATATGTCCGCTCGTTAGAGATTCTCTGTGTACAAAAACTTTAATTACGCGTCTTTTAAGTACTGTTTAAGTACAGTCGACGCCACGGGGAGTGCAAAATAGTTTACATTAACGAGCGGCAGAACTTTTTAAAGCTCATTGCTTAATTACATAAACTTTTTCAGTCAGTGAAATAACGACGTCACAATATTTCTCAAATGCTTTTATCACGACTAAAGATAAACATCTTCTAATCAATATCATTACATTACATGAAGTGGAAATGAACCCGGAACTTGGCACAAGGCCTCCCTGGGCTGGCGATCTGCCCGGATGCAGCGAAATGGGCGAAATGGGCGGGAATAGGACCCAGCGGCTTAAGGGTCCGCCTGGCGTTAGGGCCGGATGAGAACGCTGCTTTGGCCATGCTATTAGGGCCATGAGTCGGGTGAAATCTGCTGGGAGGTGGGGTCGTCGCCCTTAAGACGAATCATGGAATTATGACAGAACGATGTGATCTCGGATGTGAATAAGGCCATCACTAGAATAAGTCTAGCCCTTCCGCGCCGTAAATAAGACCGATGACACTGAGCTGAAACAGCGGGCCGATGTCACTGAGGCGGGCGCTAATGCGCCATTGCATGCCTCAGAAGAAGCGACAGCTGCTGGACCTGGGCATGCTGAAAAGGATTCCGAACTGATCATGGATAGGGAAAATAATGTTAGACTTTCTAACGTGCAGGGTGCGATATCCTCTAATGGAGGCGAGTACCCACCTAAAAAGAAGAATGGGGATCCCCTGGAGAAAGTATTGGGTGAGGACTCCCCACTTAGGGGTCACCAGACTTGGAGGGGTGGTACCTTAGTGGACTTCATGAACCCTCGATAGCGTGGTTCAGAACCGCAATACCGGGTCCCAGCTAGACGAGGAGAGTATCGATGTGGATCTGGAGGTAGTGATCCCGGAGACCCCTCCCCGGGCTAGGTACTATTGTCAACGGCCATCCCTAAAGGAAGGACTCTCAACAGGACCCCTCCCAAGCAGGTTGCGGGTAAGGATCAGAAGGAGGGCAAGCGGCAATAGGAGGAGGCGCAGACCCGTGTGACGGAGGTTAAGATCTCCAGGCTACCCAGGATCAGATCATCCTCGACTACGAGGGTGGAGGAGCGCGTGAAGACGGGGACAGGGGCCAAGAAGGAGATTTCAACCGGGAGTTCTGTCGTCCCGATTGTACCCCTTCCCCCAGGAAAAAGGTGTCTCCCCCGGAGTCACCGAGGCAAAAATGGCAAAGATTCTCTCCAAAATCGCGGACCTCGTGAATGGACTGTCTGCAGCGTACACCGATATAGGGGCGGGAAGCGTAGGTGGGGGTAACCCGGCAATTGCCGAAGTCTCCAAGGTGGCTGCGGTTAGTTGCAGGGAGGCGGAGGCGTTGGTTGCGGAAGCCATATCCACCCACACGATGAATCGATGGATGGCCAGGGCGAAGGGGTATACGGCGCAATCGCTGTCCGAGGCAGGATCCCCGGCTACCCCCTCTCCCAGTAGTACGGGAGGTATTCTCAATCTCAACCAGATGGCATGGGGCCCCGGTCGGGGGAACGATCATCTAGCCAGATCAGTAAGGCGGCAGGAAAGACCAAAAAGGGAAAGGATCCTGGGAAGAAGAGATCCCGCCCCTCCCCCACTGAGGAAAGGGGGGCACAAAGAAGAGGCTGTCCTCTGAGGCAGTCGCGGGGGGGGGGCGAACCAAGGCCAGGGCAGAGGGAACTGGACCCCGTAGAGCGGAATGAGCGAGAAGGGTTTCGTTTTGCATGTCCGGGTGGGGGTGCCCCCCCCCCAGAGCTACTTGCAGCGGGAATCCCGGCTGCAGACCGAGCAGACTGAGAAGGAACATGGAGGCCAGGTACAGCTGACTAAAGGACAAATGAGGAAGCTCCGCCGACAAAAGCACCAGCAGGAAAAGCAGCTCCAGAAGCTGGCGGCGGGTACGATGCAGCACCAGCAGCTGTCCCAGTCACAGTTACGACTGACGCAATTCCTGGAGTGCCCCAGGCCTGCCCCCCCCCCCCCCGCCCTGGGTGGCGAGAGGGGTGGTCAACCTCTACCGGAGAGTGGGGACTCGCTATGGCAAGTACAACAACAACAACAAAAACAACAACAACAACAACAACAACAACAACAACAACGACGACGACGACGACGACGACAACGACAACAAGGACAACGTGGCGCTACACCACGCCGGAGTAGTGGGCCTACCTAACAACGAGGCGCTCGGCCTCAGGTGAAGGCAGCCCCTAAAGCTCCGAGAATTAGGAAACAGCCAGAGGCGGTCTTGATAAGAGTTCCCCCTACGTCGATGTATCTCGATATTTACAAGCTTCTCCTCCCCAAGGGCAGGTGGTGTTGGAGGGCGTCAAAGGGGTTAAGAAGACGCGCCTGGGGCACGTCCTCTTAGAGTTTGCAAAGGAGGCCAGCGCGGAGACCCTGGTTAAAAACATCAAGGAGAAACTCGGTAACGACCTCCTTGTATGCACCTCTCTACAGGACCGGAGGTCCCTGGAACTAAGGGATCTTGACCCGACAGTCGAAGGCCCGGAAATACTTAAGGACTTGGGAGCGGCATTGAAGGTGGACCCGGGCAACCTGGTGCTGAAAATGTTGAGAATGGGCCCTATGGAGACTCAGATCGCGGTGGTCGAGGCTCCTGCAAACCAGATGCGGGACCTGCCGGAGGGGACTCGTTTTAGGACAGGCTTCGCGATGGCGAGGGTTCTCCCAAAGCTGGTCAGGTGCTTCAGGTGCCACCGACAGGGGCATCTGGCGAAGGACTGCTGTTCTGTGGGCGAGGGCGAGGATTTATGTAAAAGGTGCGGGGGTTCCGGGCACCGGATTTCCAAGTGTACAAACCCACCCAAATGTGTAATGTGCTCAGCGGACGGGGCCACGGGCAGCAGGGCGGCGCACGTCACGGCGTCACTTGCGTGCCCCTTGAACAAGATCAGCAAGGAGACGGAGCTCCATGCTAGAAAGAATAGCCAGAAGCAACTTCCCGTTAATGGCCCCTAGGATACTGCAAATTAACCTTAATAGGTGTCGGGTCGCGCAAGCATAATGGAACTCAACATTTCAGAGTTGAACGTTGATGCGGTTATCATCTCAGAGCCCTACCGACAACTCCGTTATTGGCACAATGACGCAACCAGTGATGCGTCAATGTGGATCACAGGCTTTAACGGGCACTTCCTCACCACGGGTCGGCCGGTGTCCGGGGATGGAATCGTAGCGGTAGTGATGGAAGGCCAGCTGATTGTCAGGTTATTGCTCCCCTGCTATTGGTCCCCCAAAAAGAACATTGCTCAATTCTCCGCTTATCTTGATGTCCTCGAGGGAATATTGGTGGAAGCCAGGGCCCGGGGATGGGTGTAACCCTTGTTATATTTTACCGCAAGATCCCCGGCTTGGGGTGGTGTGAAGCTTTGTAGGAAGGGTACAGCGTGCCTGAATTTACTGTGTAGGTAAGGCCTCGTTCCAATTAAGATCCCAGACAGGCACAAGTAAACATTCATGAGAAATAATAGAACATCGATTATTGATGTCATGGCCACGGATCGGGTTGCGGCCAGAGGAGCCAAGAGTGAGGTTCTCACTCAGAATACGTATTCTGGCCACCAATACGCCTTACATTCGTTCAGGAAGCCCCGGGGTGCGACGCCCCCCCCCCCTTGTGTGGCCGCGATATTTGGTTAAGGAGATGGACGTGGAGGTCGTCCTTCGGAAGTACCGCCAGCTTAAGCTCCAGGAAAGTGTGGGGGAGTCCGCCCACCCCGGAACTCCCTGGACTCGAGATGAGCTCCTGGCAGACAAAGTACAGAGGCTCCTTGAAGAGGTGATGGTCGCAGAGTTGCCAAGGAAGTCCTCCCTCGCGGCTCTCGGAAACCGAATTTCTGGTGGTGCAAGGAGATCGCGGAGGCCCGCCGAGAATCGTTCAGAGCGAGAAGACGGCATCAGAGACGTAGGAAGAAGGGGGCCTCGGATGCCGAGGAGCCTACTCAATTTGGCTTCAGGAGGGGATCGGGCACGGTCGAGGCCGCGCTCGAGGTTACGAGGTTCGCTGATGAATGCGCGAAGAAGAACAGGCTTCGCGTGATGGTCACCGTCTACGTAAAAAACGCCTTTAACACCCTCCGGTGGGACTTAATCATCGAGGAAATGGAGAAACGAGGCGCTGCGGCAATGGTGGTCACGGTACTCCGCGACTACTTTAAAGATAGGTGGGTCACAGTCCAGACCCCCAGTGCCCAGATAGATGCTAGAATTATGGCTGGGGTCCCGCAGGGGCCGGTGCTGGGACCTTTTCTGTGGAACATTGTGTACAATGGGGTTATTGACACTCTGGATAAGGATCGCTTCATCAAACCGATTGCCTATGCAGACGACCTCGCGATCATCTTCTCGGCCAGGAGCGTCCCCCAAATGGAGGCCATGATGAAGACCATGGGCAACGTACAGCGATGGTTTAACAACCTGACTGGTCAGAAGGCTAACAAAATCCAGGATTACCCAGTTATGGGGACGGTGGTTATGTCCGCAAAGGTGGTTCGATATCTGGGCGTTACACTGGACTGTAGGAGAAGTTTAAGCCCCACTTGGAGAATGTCACTACCCGCGGGGACAAGCTTGTGGGGGACCTATCGGCCCTCCTCCCAAGCACTAGGGGTCCTTCCCTGCATGCGCAACGGCTCTATTACACCGTATGGGAGTCCGCCGTCATGTACGCGGCTCCGGTGTGAGCAGCTGCACTTGACAAGGGTGTTAATAGGACCACATTAAGAAGAGCGCAGAAGGCGGCGCTGTTGAGGACCAACACGACCTATAGAACGGGCGCTCTGCGTGCTGGCAGGTAAACTGCCACTCCACATCAAGGCAATGATGTGGAGGGAGGTTTCTTTTGGCGAGGGCAGGGGACAGAACGAACGCCCTACGGCGGGATAACCCCGCGGACTTAGCGACCAGGGCCAATCAGCATAGGAGGAAAGCCCGCGAAGGGGCGATTAGGAAGTGGCAGGGTTCGTGGGATACCTTCGACCCGGCGAACTGGACCAAGACTAGTAGGTTCCGTGACAACGTTCATTGATAAGGCAGGGTTGCAGTTCCAGCTGGACTACTGGACAATGCAGCTGCTTACATCCTATGGATCCTTTGCCGCTTTTCGCGTCAGGATAGGCAAGTCGGCCTGCCCTAAATGCGCAGACTGTGGAGCGCCCAAAAACAATGCGGAGCATGTGCTTATATTGGCTTGGCTACCAAATCGGAAGAGAAGTTGAAACACCTAAGGTCCTTTGCCACGGTGGTGATGAAGAACAGAGGACTCAAAGAAATTGCGGTTAAAAAGAAGGCCCGCGAAGAAAGGATAAGGATCGTGAGGGAAGCAGCGGCCATAAGAGCTCTGGAGAGAAGGAGAGGGGGAAGGAAAAGAAAAAACAACCCGGTTAGGACCGTGAGGGACACCCGCCCTTCCAAAAGGAGAAGGATCTCCCCCCCTCCCCCCTGACCCATTACCAGCAACTGTAGCGCGCGGTAACATGGTGCAGGCAGGCCCCTCGGAGGCTGTTACTGTTATTGTAATTGATTAGATTCTGAGCCGGACTAGGCCCACACGACAACACAATGTTGAAATTGTACATAATCAATGTTATTTATTCATTATTTAATATTTATTATTGTATTGTCCGATAGACAAGGTGTAATAGTTAGTAATAGTTCTTTGTTCAAGTATTGCCGCTTATCGCCTCTTGCCCTCGCTGTAGAGGAGAGAGGCAGTGACACAAGAGGCATTGCAAAGAGAAGAAGTAGAAAGAAGAGGAAGAAGAAGAAGTGCTCATAACGTACAACCGTGATGGGCTGACACAGAGGGCCTCCTCCTCCGGGAGAGTGGGGGATAAAGTAGTATACAAAGTCCCTCCCTCACTCAAGGGGGCCAAGTTGCAAGGAGGCAACCGTGAGGGGTTTTTTAATGGGCATCCCGCCGAAAGGTGGCGAGTCCCACATAACCTTGGCCATGCGTGCCAGGGTATGCATAAAGCATTTTTCCTCCTCAATAAAAAAAGGCTTTATTCGATGTAACAGCTATAGATCCTTGTAATTGATCCTGATTTTTGTAAAATACATCAGAAAAACGTGAAATTATGTACTTAGAATAGTTGTTCATTAAAATTTGTAAACGCTAAGTACATCGGTAATATTTAGTCAATTTAATGGGAAAAATACTCGTTAAGGGCGAGCTTACGTAACGATGCAGGAGGTAATTATCAGGAAAAGAGACACGGTCCCAATTAACTTGTTTAAAACCTGCAGAACGCTGTCTTTGTTTGTTGATAAACAAACCTAGCGAAGTCTAAATACTGTAGGGCAGTGCTCTCCAAGGTCGCTCACGCTAGTGATCCTCTAGGGAGTGATCGGTATAACCGCAGCCATTTTGGGGCAAAACTGGAAATAACATAACCTAAACATTCATTAAATCGTCTGCTTTCCAAGCTGATTGTTTATCTCTCTTTCTATCCGTATTTCTGTCTCTTCCTTTCTTATAGTTTCTTTCTCTGTCTACTTCCGTTTTTGCTCCAAATCGCAGCAACCAATCAGCGACGATACACGTTGTTCCAATCACTCTCTAGAGGATCACTAGCTCACGCGTGAGCTTGGGGTTCTCCCACTTTCGTCCGCATTGTCAGGGATACCGCACGACAGCCCGTCATGACAGCCTTCGTAGCGTCATGCGGTCTCCCTGACAACGGAAGGCACGTTGCGCGAAAGAGAGATTGGAAAGGAAAGCAGGCGCGTGAGGGGCTCCTACGCTGGAGAGCCCTGCTGTAGGGGCTATGCTAGAGTTCATGGATACTGGCCGATCAGTGCGAGTGCGGGCTAACTACTACCATTCCGCTTGCCTGCCTCAGTGTCCCTCTTCTTAGCGTTCTCGCTCCCTCTCAGACTACGTTATAGGAGGAGCAAAGCAGTGTTCCCATTACCTCACCATACTTTTCAGGAGTCGCGCAACTCGAAGTGACAAATCTATGAGTACGCGTAAAGGTGCAAGTCTGTTTGGCAAGGACGAGCGGCGAGCCATGGGCGTTCCCACGGCGCGGCTAGGCTCGGCGTTGCAGCCGAGCCAGATTAGCTTTTCTTTGACACGTGCCACATTTACCGATAACCAGGGTTGTCTGAGAATTCTCTACGCGTGAAGAACACATGACGTCACATAGCCGTATATACACTAATCGACTTGTGCACGCCATACGATGAATTGACATGACGTCACGGTGTCACCAACGCAAATATACCGTTATTGCTGTAGGTGTTTTCCTTCTCCTACTCCGTAGTACGTCATATGGTCTATACGCCGCCATTAATTCTCTACATACGGCAACGCTGTCGACAACGGACGGGAAGCCCAAGTCGAAACGCGCGAAACCAAGCATATCATGCCCAGTGGAAATTACCCATGATGCGTGGTCTGGCGAGTACGGCGCGAAACTCTCCGAGCCACGCGCAGTTGGATTGCACTTAAGCCTCAGATGGAAGGGACAGATTTCCCCTCAATCGCTGTTCGAGAAACCGCCCAAACCGACCAATATCCATGAACTCTACTATAGTTAGTTGCGTCTTAAATGGGTTCGTTGCTTGCTTACTAAATGGTTCGGTTAGTTAGGTACGCATTATCCCCCATTATTTTGTGAAATTACCTCCATCGAGCGACCCTCTAAGCAACGTCTACTCGATGGTCGGAACCAATACATAAACGATTAGTCATGACTGCTGAAAAATGGAATTTCTAGAATTTTTCTTTTATCTTATTAAGAGACTTTTTGGATTGTCAGTGTACAGTCATGGTCCGAGGCGGTTCTAATTTTGAGCTAAATTCAAAATTAGTCCGACTGATGCCATGATGGGACTTATTTGTATCAGAAAGTTTTTACCAACCCATGAACTAGCTTCCGATTAAGATAATAGAAAAATTATAGAAATTTCTTAATAGCAATAGATTTTTAAATTGTTAATCGATGATAAAGAATTAGCTGAAATTCGATTATTTTTTGACAGGCAGTTATAAGGCAGGATCAAGTATTTATTTGTGTAATATCATGAAAGTGGTTGCTACAATGTTGTTTCCAACATGTTAAATAGAAAGCGAGTGGGCGAGAGAAGTTGATTTATTAAATTTGTATTTTCTTTTTTAAATCACATTCATTAATAGCATCTATTACTTTACAATTTCTATGTACAACTAATTTTTCAAATGCGATAAATAATCTGATCTTACAAACTTAAAAGTTAAAAGTTGTTTAGAATGACTACCCATGTATATACAACAAAAATAATTTCGAAGCTTCAAAATTACGGATACTTAACGGCAGTAGGTACATTCTTACACGTACATATTAATGAACATATTTCTAGGTGTATTGTACAACTTTTCAAATTTTACGACCCATTCATGATTTTTAACTGTGCAATTTTTTTTGTTTCTTTACCGTTGTTTTCTGAGTGGTCAACACTGAAAGTTGTTTTACCTCGATAGTCATTTATATGAGCCTATGAACTAACATTACTTTATACTTAAAATAAAATATACAATAATAATGTGAAGCCGACATATATTTACTATGTAATGCAATACATTATTAGCTGCTGTAAAATTCACGAAAATTCATAAATTAGAATGAGTAATGGCACTACTGTCTTCTGACGTAGACAGACAATTGTATAGACACGTTTTATTACTTGTACTTTATCAGTTGACATTTGAGTTTGGCAATCTTACTTTTCTTATCCGAAAGTAACTGTATAATGACTACAGTAGTAGGGTAAGTGGCCCATATACCGGACATTTAGTGATGACATGAAAGTTATTTAGGAATGTCAACATAAGTTTTTATATATTCTGTGAATTTTTTGCATTGAACTGATTATTAAGCATTTCCTTAAGTTCAGGAATTTCTGATTTAACTAAATAATGATAGGGTAAATCCGGGAGACGCGGTCGACCTAATATAAAATAGCTATTAAAACTAATATAGAAATTACTTATTTTATCAGAACAAACCTATATGTTCAGAATTTTATGCTGATTCAGAAAAATTTGTCGATATTTACTTTACGATAATATTTACTGTAAATCGGGATGAAAATTGAAGTCATGACATCTGACCATCTCTCCCGAGGTGCCGGGAGAAATGGTTTTCGTCGTTGCCAGAGACCACTCACATAATTATTCATGGAAAATTAATAAAGGATAAAGCAAAATTATTTATGAGTAAATACAACTGCAGATTCATTGATATTTAATTTGTTTACGCTAAACAAGTAAAGAACACATCAAAGATAAAGCGCACTACCTACCGGCGATTAGCAAGGCAAATGAATACAAAAGTGAATAAATAAACTAAATAAACAAAAATAATAATAAAATAATAATAATAAATCAAAAATAATAAAAAAAAGTCATAATTCGACCATATTTCCTTTCTGCAGCGAGAGATGGTCTTCTCGTTAGCTTTGAGAGGAAGAGTTAATATGGCCAAATACTTTGGCTGCATTGTCCCTCAATATCTCAACTATCTTATTATCCCAAAACATTAAACGCAAATAAACTTAGAAGTATATTTTAAATACGATTCTGTACAGCGCTGTTTGACAAAAGAGGTTAAATGTAACCTCAATTTTCCTTTTAAAGCCTATAAATCCAGAAAAACACAGAAGGAAGCGAAATGACGCTATTCATTCAACTGTTTGGCTTCTAGAAAAGTAATTGGTCTGCATTTTATCGCATTTTTACGTAGACAGTCTGAAATATAGCGACTCGGCTAACTCTCCGGCCCGACCGCGTCTCCCGGATTTACCCTATATTAAAGAGACATTAGTAAACATGTAAAACAAAATTTTGCCGTAATTACCGGACACATTTAAAGCTTGAGAAGTATTTACCGTACCCGAGCTACCGGGCATTATCCCGGACACCGTGCTCGAGCTACCGGACACTGTCTACATACCTACATTATCCATTTAAGTAGAACATCTTCATGAGCAGTAGTTAAAATACATTCTGGGTCAGGTTTTTTGTCCTTATATTTGTTTTTAATTTTGTCGTGTCACGTGTTCCTTGGAATACCAAACTGTATGCTGGCTGCATTTACCGTAGATCGATGTGAGGTTATAACCCCCTAATGCTTTGTTAAGCGAATCTTTACTGTATTCTTTTCTTATAGTTTTATTCGTATTCAGATCTGCCAATAAAATTTTTAATGTTAAAATTCTCTTAAAAGTTCACACATATTGTTACTTTAATGTAAACATCTAGATCGATTCGAAAATAGGTTAGATCCTTCGAACGTTCGCGACCATCCGGTAATTGAAAATGTCGTACAATTTGACCCAATCCCCGGATTCGCTTTAATTTCTCAAAATATTATTAAATCACCTCCATATGCAGTTTTTATTATCAATTAAACCTAGTACTATCACTACATATTCATTTTTGTACACTATATCAATTGAATTATTATCATATCGACTCTTCAATGTAAGTAATGCTTAACCATTTTGATAATGAAAATGGTCAAATGCCGATAATTGCGAGAATGAGAATTTCTATACATTTTTTTACATGTTTAACCTACATTAATTATAAAAACCTTAATTTATTTAGAAAACTATAATTTCAAATGTTATTATAAGAATATTACATTTTAATTTATATAGCCTGGATTTTATAAATAATGAAAATGAATGTTGTGTCCGGTAATAGGGGGCTGTCCGGTATATGGGTCCTTTACCCTACTCCTGAATAGATTCATGTCCTTGAACCGGTCGCAAACTATCCCGAAGGTTTTAAAAAGATTCACGACCAACTGGCACTCAAATCGACCATTAAAGTATCAGCTCATCGATGCTGTTAGCTGTTTATCGCACTTGCATCGAGGCATCAATTTAGTATTCCAGTAAGCCATACACAAGGAATGAAAAAAATTGTGTGACCCAGGGCAACATGGCAGTGAGTGATTTTTGGACAACATAGATCCGTGAAAAAATACTGTACGTAGGAAGCTACAAAAATGATCTAAGCATAATCGTATTTGATCTCATTTTTATTGTGAAGATCACACTAATCTACTAGAAATATCAAAGAAAAACCAAAATCGTTGAACATATAAATATTTTAGTTTTAAATACGATATATTAATATATTGCTAATCCGTCTCGTCTTACTTCAAGTGCTTTGAAGGGTCAGTCGCTTAGGGCAGTCGAAAAAGTGATAGGGATAACTAGAAAACTTTTACGGAGTCCCTAGAATGTATCTGCAGAGGAATCCTACTGTAGATTATAACCCCCCCCCCCCCCCCCCCCCCAAATAAACATGACTCGTGTATGAAAGAAGCTAATTCCCTTTAATTTACGAAAAAAGTTCTCACGCAAAGATTGTGAAATTAACTTTGCTAATTAAAATTGTACCTTTAATTCACGAAAAAATTAAAAAAGTTCTCACGCAAAGATTGTGAAATCAACTTTGCTAATTCCAATTGTATCCTCGTTCTCTGCTTGAACACTGATTCCTCTGTCACTTTTTATACTTGACATTCCTTCATTGGCCACAAATCAATTCAGTGCTCAGATTTTCAGCTTCGGTTTTAAGGAATTAGCGGGCGAGAGGCCTGTAGTTGACACAAAAACTTTTATAAGAGGGACATCTTCTGTTAAAAATGTTGTATGAAGATCGTTTTACCATGGAAGATAATAAAAACTTGGTAGAGACTAATTTAAACGAATCAAAGTCGGTAATAGATTAATTACTAGCACATTCGGCAACCTGCACTAGTGTGCACTGAATGCGAACTTTTTCGCATCCAATTGGCGAAAATTCGCACCCAGTACACGCCAGTACGACGGTCCAAATACGCTGTAAGAGAGATGCGGAGAATATGATACATTTTGTTTTAAGTCAACTTCATAGTTTTTTTCCTTATACAACGCCTGCTAATTCCTTAAAACCGAAGCTGAAAATCTGAGCACTGAATTGATTTGTCGCCAATGAAGGAATGTCAAGTATAAAAAGTGACAGAGGAATCAGTGTTCGAGCGCAGAATGAGAATACAATTGGAATTAGTAAAGTTGATTTCACAATCTTTGCGTGAGAACTTTTTTAATTGTTTTCGCGAATTAAAGGTACAATTGGAATTAGCAAAGTTGATTTCACAATCTTTGCGTGAGAACTTTTTTAATTGTTTTCGTGAATTAAAGGTACAATTGGAATTAGCAAAGTTGATTTCACAATCTTTGCGTGAGAATTCTTTCATACATGAGTCATGTTTATTTGGGGAGGGGGAATTTCATCACTTTTTTCATAATTTATTATAAATTACTAAGTGCCCTATTTCATAACGGTCTTTATCCTCAAAGCGGTTCATATTCATGCAAGATACGTGATGGTACATCAGCATAGAAATGTATTGACAACGACAAAATTAATCAAACGAAATGGCCCAAAAACGCTAAAAATGTGTATATTCTTTTTTTGTAACGTCAAAAATGAAAATAAATCGTATTTTTTAAACGAATTTATTCAGCTTCCATTCCTCTGTTTGCTTCTGGTACGTCTGTTACATGTCTGAAAACTCAAATTTAAACCAATTCCACCAATCCAATTCTCTTGAAACTTTGGAGGCGTGCGTAGTTCGGATGACAATACGACATTTTAAAAACCAAATTAACCCGAGGGGGTGAAAATTGTACCCAATCAGCAATAACCAATAAATATAACCCATAACCACAAATCCAAAGGACTTGAAATCAGTCACTGCGTTCGGGTAGCTAGTCGCATCACGAGTTCCGTAAATAGACAATTTATATCGAGAAATGATTCGTTAATGTATCACCGATTACGTCCCGCCGCTATCGCGCGAGATCTTCTTTACCATCGTGACATTTCAAAAATGTTAACAACTAACACTTGGCAGGTTATGATTGAGTGACAGCCAAGTGACATTTATAAATTCTGCTTTCGAATGGCGACACCTACTGGCGTCAAGTGGAGGAGGAAAACGTGACGTCACGAAAACTCTTAATCCCAAAAGTATCATTTTGATAACTATTAATTCAGAATAATTCTTTTATCTTTTAGATAAACAGCTTGATACATTAAGTAAAAAGACAAATGGGTTCGCAAAAAAAATTATTTGCTTAATCATGTTAAAACACCGGGACTATGTCATAAAATAAGATAATAAGGCCAAAATAGCTGCGGGGACCTGTCAATTTCGCTATCATTCGTGTATAGAGACATGGTTGCTCAGTGTGCCTATGGGAAGAGGGGGAAGGGGAATTAGCTTCCAGACGCGACCGCGTCTGTTGATTATGTCGAAGTATTTTTCTAGTGTGAATAATTTAAAGGAAAGAACAAAAGACTAATATATTCGTTCTATGTATCTATAGAAATTCAGTACAGACAGATATTTTAAAATAGGGAACATTAAAACAGATATGAATTAACGGAATTATATTATTAACCTTTTTCATAATATTGATTTTTTATCTACATATTTATACACTTGCAAAAGTGTAAAATAATTGTTGCTAATAACATTGATGGCTACTACTTAAGTGTTATCAAATGATTACATTAATCAACTTATGAATTTTGTAAATATAATAACGTCTCAATTACACTTTGAGCAGTCTCTCTTTAATTCGTGTTGCTGAAACACTACTTTTGAGACCAGTTATTTGATAACCATCGTACAGTGTTCCTGTCCCATAACAGGAAACAATAATTCTAAATGGCTCTTGAAGATAATGAGATGCACGTAAAATAGTAACTAAATTTGTAGAAATTTTGTTATGTACATACGGATACAAACAAATAAAATGTAAAACCAAATACAATAATGGAGAATCAAGGAATTTGTTTCCACTCCCAAATATTGCTAAAGTTTACGCCAGATTGATTATTATTCATTTTTTACATAATTTATCATTTAAAATTTACTTCAGGATAATCTCCTGTAATATAATGACATTGCCAAATAACAAACTTATAAAAAAATTAACATAATTTTAAGGAATAATAACTTTATGCGCAAATGGAGTATAATAATTTTGTCTTGCATGAGACATATTATATTTACATAAAAAGTTTTCAATACTTTTTAATAGATTGATTAATATGGTTCCACAGATTCAGAAAAATGCTTGTGATGAAATTGAGGCATTTGATGGAAAAAGGGCACATATGCCAAAATGCCATTTGAAGAAAATTGATTTCAAAGTTATCATTATAGTATAACTTAATACAATCTAATGCAATTAAAACCAATTTTTTAAGGATGTAGTTACCGTGTCCTTCAAATGTTCTGAAAACAGAAGTCATGATTTGAAAATGATATGTGTCTTTATTTATAAGTTTTAAGCAAGTGGTTTATGTGCTATTTTCCCGTAAATATGGTAAATTCATAACAAAATTGCTTATTTGTTTAGTTATTTACATATAATTTTGTTTACTTACTTCGTTGTTCATTTTTTATACATCGCTTAAATAAAAAATACAAAATGAAGCGCAAAAAAAAAGAAATGTTATGTTTTAAGTAAGTATTAATTTCTTCGATTTTTGCAGCAAACTGTCTTACAAATCAATTTTTTCTTTCCTAAATTAGCTTCTTTCCTTGCGGATTCGATACTCGCCTCACTTTCCATATTTTCTCGCTTACAGAAAATCCTCTATGAAACAAAAGTACTTATTGCACGACAGCACGGTAGTGCAACTACTCAGCGACTATGTAGCTGCGTGTCGATCACGCTACGTAATAAAGCAGCATTTAGCTAATTTGAACGCGGGAGAAGTAATGTCCTTGATATATTATATATTTAACATATACCTGAGTGGATTTAAACGATTTAAAGAAAAAGGGCACATAGGCCTATGTGCCTTTTTTCCATCAAATACCTCAATTATCACGCGTGGAACTTTTTCATTAATATTTTCTTAGTTAAATTATTTATATTTAGAGAAAGGTGTACCTATTCAATTCTTGTTAACTCTCCTAACTCTGTATTTATTGCTTTTTCAAGATTTTAACTCCACTAACTTTAGCTCTTTACACTGTCAAAGAAATTTTCCACATGTAACTAACTTATAGTTAACTATACTAGGGTATGTACTTTTTCCCATATACAAATAGACATCCTCTAACTCAAAGAAATATATGTGTCGATTTGTGCATTACGTATGTACCTATATAATTTCGAAATAAGTTATGACTTGGATAGCTTAAGATTTCATTTGGATACGAAGAATCATTAAGCTCAATGCAATAAATAACGGAAATATTTAACTAAATCGCTAATTAACGTTCTGTAATGTGATTTTAAGCCTATATTTCACATTTTTTAGGTAGGCCCAGTATCGTTGCACGAGTGGTTCTATAATATTAATATTGTTTGACTTTCATCGCTTAGACTAGATCCGGCCAACTCCAGGAGCTACTTTTTTGGGAGCTCAAAGCTGCATAACTATCGGGAGCCAGAAACTAAACCTCAGCACAGTGGTCCGAATCGCCGAAAACTTGATATAAAATCCTTACGTTCACATTTCACCCTTTATCATTGCGAAGATGGTCATTCTAGGAGTTTTTGGGGTCGCGGAATCTGATTCCGGGGTCAAAATTTGTATTAGATTAAAACTAAGCCCTGTAGGGAGGAGGAAATGTCGATAAAATAATTTTATGTTTTGTTTAACAGTACTGTCTTATTTGATTACGTTATTTGGAGTTAATTACGGCATCAATTTTAGAAAAATTAAAGGAGATAGCGTTTTTATGAGAGAAGAAGGTATGGACGCGAGAAAACTAGGAGGTCAATAATTTGTATAAATTCATACTTGAGATATTGAAAATGATTTTATTTATATGGATAAATATGGAAAAAAAGATGAAATAGTGCATTCATTCGATGTTATTGAAATATATGAAAAGTTATAAATAACTGAAATATAAGAAATTATCGACGGGCATCTTTGAAACTTATATTTTTTTATAGTCTATAGTATACAGAATGTATGTGCAAACGGAGAAGTTGCACTTTTTTGCGACTTCTGAGTAACAACCAATTATGTTGGCAGCAATCAAGCCGCTTGCGTCGAAGAAGTGTTTGCGACCCGCCATCATGCTTCTACATATATTTCTGAAAATAAACTGAATCTAAGTAACACAAAAAACAAACTAAAACTATATAAAGATATAAAGAATTCGAGATGTGATTTTCGCAAACTGTGCAAGAATGATGGTTTTCCGGCGAAAACTGCTTCATCTTAACTTGGTTGTAACTGGTACCTACTCTTGGCGGGGCCATCGGACGTTTCGTAAAAAATGGTATTGGCTGCTTTTCATTTCGAGTACCTGATTGGTCAGTGTCACCTCGTGATTAACTTTCCGATGATTTATTGCATTCTACCCGCGAGGAGTTTAATTTTCGTTCAGGTAGTACACCTAAGATTCCGCACGTGCGGAGAGTTATCCCGGCCTGCGCTGGTATCGTAAACTAATGAAGTAATCAAATGTTTGCCTAGCTAATACAGAAAATTAAGGTAAAGTTAAAATTTGACCAGCACATGTTTCAAGATTTGCACGTAAGATATACAGAGTATCCCATCAGACACATAAAAAATGCAATTCCTTACCAAATGCTTCAAAAATACATTGATGTATCTGTTAAAAAAAATGACTATAAAACAATTTTATTTACGACTTATATCGAAAACATTTTTCCATATAGTGACAGTTATTTTCAGGAATATGTGTAGAAGCATGTTGGCGGGTCGCAGGCACTTACTTCTTCGGCACAAGCGGCCAGATTGCTGCCAACATAATTGGTTATTACTCGCAAGTCGCAAAAAAGTGCAACTTCTCCTTTTGCACATACATTCCTCATACTATACAGGGATACTATACCCACCTAAGATTGGACAGCGCGATATCTCTTAAAGTATTGTCGATAAAAATATAAAAAAAATAGTGCATTGCATGGTTCGAGGGGGCCAACTTATTAGCCCGAACGAATTTTGTTTTCGATTATTATTTTAAAAGATACGATGGTCAAGTTCGGTTTTTCAAATGGAACTATTTTTTTTGAAGTCCTGAGTTGATAGTGCGTTCCAAGACAAATTCAATAAGCTTTAATGTATACACTTGATTTCCACTGGTTTTTAAGATATTGCGCTTGCAAATTTACTGATTTTCACTGGAAGAAAACCCTCTGGAATAGCAAGGACTGGGGACGGTCTTACAGGCGCCACGGGTGGCCTTGCCTGTTGTAATAGATACCTACCTGCCAAAGGTCTACGCAAGCCTAAAGGCTGGACAATTCTTTTCCGTCAGAAATGCTACTTAGGTAGGTACATCTGCGGTATCGAGAAGCGCGCCGTTACTTTTATTTCGCACTTGCTTCTACGCTCGGATGGCCGGTTCTTTTGGGAGGGATACAAGTTGGATTGGTTAGGTTAGGAGGTGTGAAAGTTGCTAGACTAAATTTCAACCATAGGGAGCAGATTGTATTAGAACCAATCGGATTTGCATCCCTCACAAACGGCTGCTCTCTTGAAGAGGCCCTCTTCACAGCAATACCTCCTCCCCAATGCCCACCTTCTCTCGCACGGAATACGTCAACGCATGCTTTTGTTTTGATATCGAAGCTCGTGTTTATACTCGAGAGGACCACGCGACGACAGCGGGCTACCCCTTTTCTTCCTGTGTCTCTCCACGAGGAGTATTGCCGGTGGATTGTAGGAGCGTAGATGTCGGGATGCCAAGTTATTGAATTCAGGAGACGATAGAAACACTTAATTACAAAACACACATGTACTATAATTAAAGTAAATCGTATTCCTCTCGGGCGGGAGTCGCCCGACGCTCGTAAAGGAGATGCGGCCTGGTACACCGTGGCGAGGGCTGCCCTTCGCAGTGCTTCGCCCGATTTTTATGGCTTTTTCCGGAAAAAGGTACGAATCCTGGGCCGAACGTAACGAATTGGGATCGAGCCCCCGCAGTCGAGGGTGAAATATCCATTACAGCGTATTAAGAAATTCTTTTCTTCGTCGTGTCGAAAGAGAAGTGACGCCAATGGATTCCTTATGTTTTTCTGGTGAAAATCATACCAAATATCACGCAAATCGGACTACTTTGATACAAGCTATTTGTACTCCCTATGTAAAAGTTATCCGATTTACACGACATTTGGCATGATTTTCATCGGAAAACCACAAGGAATCCATCGGCAACACTTCCAGATCCATACGATAAAGAATAAAGAATTTTTTTATTTCCTAAACAGATACAGGGTAATTCTGGTGGTACGCCCGTCACCCCGTGGCGAGGACAACACTTCGCAGTGCCCATCGAATTTTATGGCTTTCGACCCTCGAAGGGGTTCGAGTGCCTATTAAGAACTGAGCAATCTTCGACTCCCGCATTTCTCATCAGATCTTTGCAAAAACGAACCACATCGATTCCTTATGTTTCGCCGATGAAACTGACACCAAGAACGACGTAATTAGGACCATAATGAAGGAACTTCCATGGAAAATCGATTTATATCATTTCAAGCTGACTTGACTTGGTCAAAAATAGTCCGATTTACATGAAATTTGGTATGATTTTAATCGACGGAACACCTGGGATCCATTGGCGCCACTTCCCCTTCGATACGATGAAGAAAAGAAGCAAACATTTAAAATCCTGAACATTTCTCACTTCTTAATGATATTCCAAACCCTTCGGGGGTCGAAAGCCGTAAAATTCGATGGGCACTGCCGGGGTGTTGTCCTCGCCACGGGGTGACGGGCATACCTCCAGAATTACCCTGTATATGATGTGTTTACGAAATAAAATAATTCTTTATTCTTTATCGTATGGATATGGAAGTGTCACCGATGGATTCCTTGGGGTGTTCTGATGAAAATCATTATAAATGTCGTGTAAATAGGACGACTTTTACATAGGGAATACAAATAGCTTGTGTCAAAGTAGTCCGATTTGCGTGATATTTGGTATGATTTTCATCAGAAAAACATAAGGAATCCATTGGCGTCACTTCCCTTTCGATAGTATGAAGAAAAGAATTTCTTAATACGTTGTAATGGATATTTCACCCTCGACTGCGGGGGCTCGACCCCAATTCGTTACGTTCGGCCCAGGATTCGTACCTTTTTCCGGAAAAAGCCATAAAAATCGGGCGAGGCACTGCGAAGGGCTGTCCTCGCCACGGGGTACCAGGCCGCATCTCTTTGACGGGCGTACCTCCAGAATTACCCTGTATCTGATCTGTTTAGGAAATAAAATAATTCTTTATTCTTTATCGTATGGATATGGAAGTGTCGCCGATGGATTCCTTGGGGTGTTCTGATGAAAATCATATCAAATGTCGTGTAAATCGGACAACTTTTACATAGGGAGTACAAATAGCTTGTGTCAAAGTAGTCCGATTTGCGTGATATTTGGTATGATTTTCACCAGAAAAACATAAGGAATCCATTGGCGTCACTTCTCTTTCGACACGACGAAGAAGCCTGTAAGACCGTCCCCAGTCCTTGTTATTGCAGAGGGTTTTCTTCCAGTGAAAATCAGTAAATTTGCAAGCGCAATATCTTAAAAACCAGTGGAAATCAAGTGTATACATTAAGGGGGTAGTGGACTATTGGATACGTAAAATGGTTAGTTTCTTTGATGCTAAATTACTTTAATACCAAACAATCGTTGTAGTCGTGCTTTTGGCAATCTATTGTGGGCACGATTGCGAGTATTTACAAAAAAGAAAATCGTTGGAATGTATAAAATTGTCGAAGTTATTAATCGTTGAAGATAGTCCTGTACGGCGCGCCGCGGCAGGTGGTGTACATCAATTCAGGTGAACCAATCATCTGAAAGCAAAATGCTTTAAGGTGATTATACTATACACAAATATCTACAGTGTGGAAAGTCGCCGATGAATTTGAACAAAAATTGTAGAAGTTACACACGAATCAATTTTTTCCCCACATTTTTATGGGAAAAAATCGTCTTTAATCAGTTATAAAATGTTTTATAAACATCCAATGTTGATGCGGAACTTCCACACGATAGAGAATGGAATTCTACAGCTCCAGTTAAAATTTTAAGTGAAAATATTCACTGGTTTAAGAGTTATGATGTACACCGTTTCTGAAAATCGTGTTTCGAGTTATCCGGCTTCAAAGTTCGGGGTACCTTTATCTGTCTTTAATCAGTTATAAAATGTTTTACAAACATCCAATGTTGATGCAGAATTACCACCTGATAGAGAATTGAATTCTACAGCTCCAGTTAAAATTTTAAGTGAAAATATTCACTGGTTCAAGAGTTATGATGTACACCGTTTCTGAAAATCGTGTTTCGAGAAAACCGGCTTCAAAGTTCGGGGTACATTTATCTGCAAGTTTCGACTTACAAAATGTATGAATCTCTTTTACGCGATTCCTGGCCCATAAAGGGCTCCTTTTGCTGCAAAATCTTCTTCTTCTTCTTGTTTTTTCTTCCTTCTGTTTTCTTTCCTAGCCTCTTTTGTTGCCGCAATTTCTCGAACGTCTGTCGCCGATAGTCGCCTTTTATCGAATTCTTCGCACATATTTCGCGCGTTTGTACCAACTAAAAGTTCAAGCTCTTGCATTATAGACATGAGAGCTTTGTTTCCATCATTGAATGTTGCTAGAGCAATATAACTGGCAGTTTCCACAGTTTCAACGCCACTAAAATGTATCTTTGGAGCGATTTTCCAAATTTTAGCGTTTAAACTTTCATTATTATTTTGTGTATAGCCACCAACGCATTTTGCCAGTAATGCGTCTTCACTCAAGTGCTCGTAAACCGGATAAATTGCTGCTTGAACATCTTTGTGTAAGGGAGTTTTATGCCTATACTCGTGTAAAATATTTTTTGCAGAAGCTCTTTGCCAAGAACACCAACTTGTTTCTCCAACAGGGCAATAATGATGTTGAGGATTATCGTCTGCCGAACACTTATGGAAATATGTCGCCAAAATTGCATTTTTCATGGCTTCTGACGAATGACTAGCACCTCTAATGGCATTTCCATAATACGAGCTCAGTTCGTCGATCAGTTTTGCCGTGAGCTTTCCTTTGCCTCCAAGCCCTTGCCTAGTTTGCTTCACTTTTCGAAGCGCAGTCCCCATGCGTTTCTGAACGTGGCCTACACATTCTTTTTTCGTTACTGGTACATCGTACGGATCAGCGTCGACTATGGCGTTGAACGTCTTACTGTCACCGTCTCCAATGTAGTTGACGTATTTAATATTATATAATTCCTGCGATCGTTGAAAAATTTCAACAATCGCACTCATCTCCATTTTACCAGAACTACCCTCGTGATTTGCCTTGCATTCACTAACGTGTTGGTCCAACCATTCTTCATACTCGAGTGATCCAATTAGCTTATCCCATGTCTCGCAAACTTTGCAATACGCGCTCTTCACTACAACATCAATCACCTTTCCGGTCAAATTTCCAATAACTGTTGCAACTCCAAAAAGTGACGAAAAGCCTCTTTTTCGCCAGGTTCCGTCACCTGATACAGTTATTCCTATAGGTTCCGTTTCGTCGTCACCCATGGTTTGACATATTTCTTCCTGAGCAGCACGAAACATAGATTCCTTTGCGACGACTTCTGTTGCGTTTCTAATATATTTTCCGATCGTAAGGTAAGGATGTCGAGAAACTGGTTTTGGAAGATCCATTATGCCACAGAATTGTTCCAAGCCGGCCAAACCTACTCCTACCAGTCTCATGGCCAACGCAATTCGATAATTTACTTCGTATGAGAAGCTGCGTATTTTCGGGCATGACGAAATCTCCCTATCGTTACAGTTTTTACATTTCACAAGGATGTTAAAATCAAGTCCGCGTACTTTTGTTTCCGAAAAGTTTAGATCACAGTCACATATCTTACACTTTACGTGAGAACTTATAGCACTAAACACACTAATGAAACTTAGAATACGGTATGAATGTCTGTCGTCGTATGTACAGTTGGATGAAGAATCAGTGGCGATTTTGCGTCGCGACGCACTCGGTTGTTCTCCACTATCTGAATTCTCCACCTTGGAACTGCATGTTCTCCAATGCTTCCTCTTCTTCGTTCGGCAAGGACGTCCAGGATTTTCCCTGCTACCTTTCTGTTCGCGATAGATGCGCGTATTAACCATATCTACGAACGATAGACGACACGTCTTACGATGGCAGAAGCAGAATTCGTACTGCATAAAAAGGTTGAAAGCCTGCGAAACATTCGGTAGTAATTGTAAAAATAGTTTTTACCTGAATCAAGTAATAAACTCCCAGAGAAGTGGCCAGGACCCAACCTAAATAAAACCAGTACCGCTCCGCGGGTACTGAGCGGCCGTGGCGCGGTTACCTACTCGGCGGTACACTGTGTTACGTTCGGTGCTATAACTTCGACAATTATTTTAATTTTTTCATGAACATTTGTTTAAAATGTTCGTAAAGGATAAGGCTTTCAGAAGCAGTAAAAAAAATCGATTTTTTGAAGCTGAAATAGTCCACTACCCCCTTAAAGCTTATTGAATTTGTCTTGGAACGCACTATCAACTCAGGACTTAAAAAAAAATAGTTCCATTTGAAAAACCGAACTTGACCATCGTATCTTTTAAAATAATAATCGAAAACAAAATTCGTTCGGGCTAATAAGTTGGCCCCCTCGAACCATGCAATGCACTATTTTTTTTATATTTTTATCGACAATACTTTAAGAGATATAGCGCTGTCCAGTCTTAGGTGGGACACCCTGTAGACTATCAAATAATATAAGTTTCAAAGATGGCCGTCGATTCCAAAAAATGTTACACGCGATTAAATACGACCATAGCATAATTTCTTATATTTCAGTTATTTATAACTTTTTATATATTTCAATAACATCGAATGAATGCACAATATCATCTTATGGATAAATAAAAACATTTTCAATATCTCAAGTGTGAATTTATGCAAATTATTGACCTCCTAGTTTTCGCGCGCTGAATACCTTTTTCTCTCATGAAAACGCCACCTCTGTTAATTTTTCTAAACTTGATGCCGTAATTAACTCCAAATAACGTAATCAAATCAGACAGTATTGTTAAACAAAACATAACATTATTTTATCGACATTTCCTCCTCCCTACAGGGCTTAGTTTTAATCTAATAAAAATTTTGACCTCGGAATCAGATTCTGCGGCCCCAAAAACCCCTAGAATGACCATCTTCACAATGATAAAGGGTGAAATGTGAACGTAAGGATTTTTTATCACGTTTTCGACGATTCGGACCACTGTGCGTGGAGGAATCGGTTAGGCTACTGGCCACCACGCAGATGGCTTGGGTTCGAGTCCCAGCACCGCGGCTTTCCCTTTTTTCCGGCTCCTACAATAAATATTATACCGCCATAGTCCAAAGACTGCAGAAATGGAAAACTTGTACCACCTTCGTTTTTCCACCACTTAACGATACCTTAACGATATTATCAATATATCGTTAAGTATCAATAAATTATCGATAATCGACAGCCCCAACTCTAGTTCAATCAAACATTTGCTTCGTTGCAGGGTTGCATATTAACACTTAATGGACGGGTCGAATCTGGTCTGTCTTTCTCGGTTTCCGGGCACTTTTTAGGAGAATCAAATAAACATGATTTATTTATATAAAACGTAAATTTACGTGGCCCGTCCTAGGAAGTCACAATGGAAAAACGTAAATTTACGTGAGAAATTAGTCTGTGGTTCCTTGCGCCAATGTGACGGGCCACGTGTATCGCGTGGAAATATTTTTAAACGAAGGAGGCGATTAATGACCACTACTGTATGCTCATTTAGTCAGAAGGAAATAAACTTTATTTGTGCCTATCAATTTACGTGCTCTTGCGCTTCGGAGCGCCTGGCTTTTTTCCAAAACTTATTCTTAAATTCGCAGTCGCGCGTAATAACCTAACGTCTCACCGTTTGCACGTTGACTTTATTGTCGTTCTCTGTATCTCTCTCTCTCTCTCTCTCTCTCTCTCTCTCTCTCTCTCTCTCTCTTTCTTTCTCTCTTTCACTCTCTCTGCTTACTTCGTGTGGTGTCAACAAAGCTGGCAACCTTTAATTATCTGTATGAACAGTGACGGTAACCTAAATATCGCTGCTATAAGTCCATGGATTAAAGTTACGAAAAATTATTGGAATGCGAAGTGTGTATCCGTGAGAAGCAAGTGCGTATGCCATTCCCGAAAAGTAGTAGTGAGCGTACACAAGAACTGCTAGAGATTGTTCATATCAACGTATATGGCCCCATGAGACACGCATCTTTTTTAGGAGCGAAGTATTTTATAACGTTTATCGATGATAAATCATGGTGGTGTGAAGTTTATTTTATAAAAAGCAAGAGTGAGGTATTGCGGGTGTTCAAAGACTACAAAACGGAAGTAGAAAATGTCACGGGAAAGAAGATTAAGGCAATGCAGTCAGGCAATGGAACAGAATATTGCAATCGTTAGTTTGACGCATTTTTAAAAACTCATGGGATACAAAGAAGACTAACGGTGCTCTATACACCACAGCAGAACGGGATAACAGAAAGGAAAACCGTACGCTAATAGAAATGGCCCGATATATGATGGGTCGAGCAGGAGCGTCGCCCGTGTTTTGGGTCGAGGTGATCAATTCGGCGTGTTACGTGAGAAATCGGTGTTCCAAGGCAGCACTAAACGGACAAATATCATACATGGTGTGGAAGGGGAAGATTCTCACAGTAAACCATATGCAAGTGTTTGGCACGAAAGTGTACGTGTTTTACAAGCGTTCTCAGAAACGAAAATTCGATGAGCGATCGGAACAGGGTATTTTTGTGGGATACTTAAACGGGTCCAAGGCATATCGCGTGTATTTACCGCGAAATAGCAAATTCGTCGTAAGCCGAGATGTGAAATTTCTAAATGCATCCGGATTCAAACGTGAATACCAAGAGATATTAGACGAGGACGAAACAGATAATGAAATCAACATTGAATTGACTAAATTAAGTGAGCCAAAAGAACATCGCGAAAGTGTAGAAGAGGTACAAGGACGACATAACCAAGAGAAAAGAATCTCTCAGAATCTCTTGGGAAAACATGGTGCAGACTTCAAAACGAAGAAGGAGGCGACCAAGATTATTGCGCACTGGTTCAGTGGGAAGACCATGTAAAGAATACAGGTTAATCAAGAAAATAGCTGACGAGTCAAGCGGTGAAGACGGCGAGGATCAAACCGAAGCAGATGACAACCAAGATTCAAAAGAAAAGATTAATGATGAACTGTTCACAGAATACGCAAACTTATGCGTTGTACAAGACCCAGTTACGTGGGAGCAAGCCCAAGAAACAGTAGACGCCGGTGCATGTGTAAGCCAAGCGACGGCGTACGGGATATGCCGATACAATGTCTGTCCTGTACATGTCCCTAACGCGTGGGCCTCGCACCGAGCGACCTTCGGCGAGCCGATTGTTGAGCTTGGCCGAAACCGCGGCGCGACGGCGAGCCGGTCGAGACAAAAGACGGTGACGATCGGCGGCCGAGGAGGTAGTCTCCAGTAGTCGCTCGCACGAGACAGTCGTGTACCAAAACCCTCAAATATATACTTTTTTCATTCCGAAACTTAATAATCCTCACCCCCTTCTATATATGGAAGGTAGCGTTAGAAGATGAGTATCTAGCGCAAATAAAGAACGGTACGTGCGAGATAGTTACGATACCCGAAAAACGCAAAGTGATCGGAAGTAGGTTCGTATTCTGTACCAAAGATAATGGTGGAACCGATAAGAAGAAAGTGAAACTTGTCGCGAAAGAATGTTCTCAAAGGCCAGGGGAGGACTTTCATGAAACGTACTCACCGGTGGTGAGATCAACCTCGATACGTTTATAGGCGGCTTTCTCGGCGGAGTTCAAACTAGAAATACACCAAATGGATGTGGTGACTGCATACTTGAACTGCGAATTGGAGGAAGATGTTTACATAGAAGTGCCGGAACAATTAAGTGAAGTATTGAGAAAAATAAAATCAAATGAGCAGGTCGGATCGAGCACAAAGAGTAATTACGCGAAATCAGTGAGGCGTACAGCAAATCGGTGGTACCAAGAGTTAAACGCGAAGAATGATAATGTGTGTTGGCTCAAAAATTATTGTATGGTTTGTGTCAATCAGGGTTACAATGGCATAAAAAGTTGGTAAGCAAGATACACAAATTGGGGATCGAGACAATACCACAAGATCCGTATATGTTTGTAGCGCGAAAGACACAGCGGATAAGGTTGATGGCCGTGTATGTGAATTATATGTTAATAGCAACTGATGACACAGAATGTTTAAATAAGGTAAAACAATCGTTATCAGAAGCTTTTGAGATGAAAGACTTAGGCAAAGTAAAAAATTGTCGGGATAGAGTTTTCACGCGATAGTCGACATCGAGTATTTTTTAAAGAACGCAAATATACAGAATCTGTACTAGAACGGTTCGGAATGAAATAATGCAAGCCGACATGTACACCAATAGAGGCAAATTGTAAATTGTCAAAGCCTGAGCAAGTGAGTGAGAGTGCGATGAGTCATTTCCCCTACCAAAAACTTATTGGCACGTTGTACCTAGCAGTGACAACTAGGCCAGATATCGCATATGCAGTAAATTTTTTAAGCCAATTTAATAGTAACTACGATAATGAACATTGGAAAGCGGCGAAGAGTGTTGCGATATTTAAAGGGTACCTTAGAACACGGACTATTGTATGAAAAGACTAATTTATCATTATTTGGAGTAGTAGACGCGGACTGGGGTGCAAATATTGTAGACAGACGATCGTATTCAGGATACACGTTTATATTAGCCGATGCAGCGATAAAGTGCGATGCGCGTAAACAGCAGACAGTCGCGTTGTCAAGTACTGAGGCCGAATACATGGCATTATCGGAGGGGATTAAAGAGGCGTTATACCTGCAAGGGATTTTAGATAAAATTGGAGTATCGGATGAGTATGTTACGTTATTTAATGATAATCAAGGCACGATCAAACTTACACAAAAGTGTAGCCATCACACGAGAACCAAGCACATTGACGTAAGACATCACTTCATCCGCGAAGTAGTCGCTAAAGGTAATTCGACCTTAAATATTTGTCCACGGATAAAATGCCGGCCGACGCATTAACCAAAGGCTTGAGTGATGAAAAACATAGAGAGTGTATGGTCAACATGGGTATGACGATTGTATGAGAGGATGGAAAATCAGGCTCCTAACTTCGAGGAGAGGTGTTGAGGAGACGAAGTGTATGAGCCTATCGGCAAAACGGAGAACCGTTAACGACAACGCGCGCGATCTATCGATGACCTGTGTAATGCGATGTCAACGCGAGTCAGTTGTCGTTTGTCCGTTGTCGTTGAGAAAACTTTTCTCGTATTCTTGTATCTATTAAATATACCTCCCAATACATTCTTCAATGGGTTTTCCATAGCACAGTGGTCTGAAAATCCGCCTTTTCTGGCCAAAAGTCAATTTTCCAAGTTTAATATTTTAAAAAAATCTTTTAACATAAAGTGACAACTCTTCAAAGCTTGAAAATCTCGAATATTGCTCATTTCAGATAATTCTATGATCAGATAGAGCGTTCTGAATACAAAGTCGTAATGTTCAAAGCAGGGTTCGAAAAAGTTCTGGAACTCTCATTTTTAAAAAAATTCGGTTAGAACTGATATGTTTCGTTTAAGAAAATATCTGCTCCTGTGGAATTTTTATTGGAAGAAATGTTACGGCTCGTAGCTCGGAACTGGCGGCGAGCGCTTAGCGGAATAGTGGGGTGGTAAGGGGGATAGCTACCACTGCGGGGGGGGGGGGGGGCAGCGATTGCAGGACAAGCGACGAGGTTAATGGTACCTAATTTTCATTGGCCGCTATCCGGTCCAAGCGCAGCACTGTCATATATACATTAACAAGTCGAAATGACTCTCGAACAGGCCCGTGCTCATACAGTCAAAGAGGTACGCAGCGTGGCATTTCCATCTATGCCTCTTTCACTGTGTGAGTGCAGGCCAATTCGGGATTCATTTTCACTCATAACTAGTGTACATTTTCCATAGCGTGCATAGCGTTTCTTTCTAAGCGTTGATACATAGTTACTTGCGAAGCGTGCAGGCCCGGCTCGTCCCTATAGGCAAAATTAGGTAGCTGCGTAGGGCGTAAAGTTGACAAGGGGCGCAAAATGGTCTTTTCATTGTTGTCATTCTTTAAAATATAGTTTTAAATTAAATATTACAAGCTGTAGTATAAACGCTTTAAGCTACGAATAAAAATCCAGAGTAAGGTCATCAAAAAGCTCAAATAAATGTATTATAAATAAAGGACGTAATTTGGCAAGTTCGTCTAGGGTGCAAAAAAGGCTCGAGCCGGGCCTGTAAGCGTGATTGAGTAAATATAGAAAAAAGAATAAGAGTGGGAGTAATAATGTGAAACTTATATGTCACAGGTATTGAAATTATTTTATTATATTGAAAATAATTGTATTTGTAAAAAAACTCAGAATCACTTTTTTAGAATTAACTTAGACATTTGTATTAATCCGTGGTTAATAGTTTTTCATAATTAGTGGTACAGAGCATGCGCAGAAATGCAACCAATCAAATCCAGGCACCATTTGGGTGGGGACCCGTTTCTCAATTAGGCTTCACGTTCGTCGTCCAGAAACTAAGCTTATGCTCCGTCTCTCTATTCGTAGGTCTATGAGCGGAGGCGATTTTGAGGCGCGAATGGCGCGAGTGAGAAACAATGAGAGCGAGCGGGAGGGGACAAAAGCGAACTCGAATAGTCTGAGAAATGGTGAGGATGGGCACGGGCCCTCAGCCCAGTCCTACATAACTGTATGCCTGGCAGGCAGCATTTGTAAGAGCATCGCCAAAGAGCGTCTTAAAGCGTTAAGCCATATCTTCATGAGCAATAGTGTGGGGAGTGTTCGTGAGTGAAGAGTTTCAAGCAACTTTAAAACTAGACACGAGCTAACCCCTGATCATCATCAGCCCTGTCCTACATGACATGCACACTACCGCAGCTAGTGGCGATAGGGTGGGAGAACTGCTCACGGCGTTGTTCTTGACTTTGCTCGTGAGCAGGGCTGATGAGAAATATTTTGATGGACAAGACGTTCAGAGGATGGGGAACACCTACAGGAATGGTGGTAATGCGTGCGTGAGACGCCACTATGGGAAACGAACCTACGTCAGCGCCATGCCAAGTGACGTGAACGCGAAGCCGTGGCGTCACTTGGCTTGGCGCTGACGTCGGTTCGTCTCCCATCGTAGCGTCTCACGCACACAGTACCACCACTCCTGTAGGTGTTCCTCATCCGCCGAACGTCTTGTCCATCAAAATGATTCCCAGCAACTCTACTCGTGAGCAATCGAGAGCACTCTTGCCCGCCGCAGGCCTATTTTAGCATCTGGGCCAAAGCGGTTCACAGCAAGTGGATACTGCTTCGAAAAACGGTTACCTGCCATCGACTAGCGGTAGATGAGCAATGGCAATTCCGCTTTAAACGTTTTCACGCGTATCACGAAATTATTGTAATTATTACCGAATGGAAATATATCGAATGTCTTAAATTTAACTTACAAGGGTAGGTTTCGAGGTATAACGCTGACTTACATATGATGCTAATGTACATGCCTTTTTCTACATGCTAATGAATATAAAAATTTTAATAAACACTAATAGTTAAATGTAATTCATAATCTGTCATCTAGGTTCAGAGTTTAAAGTTTAAACGTGGGTAAAGAGATATGAAAAAGAGACGAATGTTAAAAACAGTACCGAGATTTGAAGCCGTGCGCAGTAAGTGCTGTCTACGAGCAGCAGAACTCTCATTCCGTACGCTTAATTATCAACGCATGTTACATAATGAAAAATAATAAACACTTCAAATTCTAACAGTAAATATCTCGTACATTATTTACTGTCCAAAACCATATATTAGCAGATGCAGCAGTTCACTCCATATCATTATGCAAAAGTTCATTAAAAAGTTAGCATTATGTACACTTCGAAATTTTGCTTTATTAGCTTGAAATTACGAGTCTCACTCTTACAACATGTACAGAATGTAACAGAAATAGGTGGACAAACATCTGGACCATATTCTACTCATCTTAACGGAAAGGAGTCCGGAATTGTTTATTTTGTGAGATACAAACAGTTTTTGTTTAAGATGGAGTTTGGCAAGTACGCCTGTCGAGCATAGAATTTCAAGTATTGTTATCGATTTCTTCGTATTAAAAGTAAATATAGTATTGTCTCGTTACGGGCTCGATTTGGTGTACACGATGTGGACTTTTCGCTATCCTCACCACTTCTGTCTCACTCTTGTCCGGCGAAGGCGAGAGTGAGATAGGACGAGTGCGAGCGAGATGGAACGAGTGCGAGCGAGAGGCACTGAAAGCGAACGAGCACGGCATGAGACAGACGACGCGTTGCTGTTTTGTCTTGCTCCGTCTTTCGGACGTCTGACACTCCGTCCTTTGTGCCTACCGCGTACGCAAAGCGTTCCATCTCGCTCCCCCCTTCGGCCAGAAAGAAGCGAGAAACGAACACTCGGAATTAGGACTCCGTTCACGATACGGGCTCAACGCCGGTCCCGACCAGCGAGCCGCTAACGAGGAAATACTGTAGTAACAGTCCGCATGATCAGGCGAGTCTTCCCTGGGCGAGTTTGTCCGGACCTTTTTATGACGATATCTTAAAACTCTCTTTTACAGGACCCTTATTGCTACAGTGCAAATTCTTCGAAATCGTATTATTGCTTTGCGTTACAGAAATGAAAATATTCTGGGACTTTCTGAAAGTGTTCGACAATCCATGAATCGTCGATGCAAGGCATGCATAGTTCTGGAAGGAAATTATTCTAGCAATTTCTTTAAGGAAGTAAGTAAGCAAAACGTGTTTATATCTTGGAAAGGAAAAATTTCCGGACCGAAAAATATATGACCTTTCTTCATCCCTAAGCTGAGTACAATATACTCCAAAGTTTGTCAACCTATTTCTGTCACACCCTTTATGTATATCGAGTAATATATAAGTAATGAAGTTTATAGAAGTTAAAAGGCGAGGGCGAGAGATAAAGGAGTTTGTGGGAGTGCTTTGATTGCTAACCACACAATAGTAATGCTGCGGTAGCAGATTGCTTACGGTCGTTTAATCTAAAGTCGTATTCAGATATATTGGCCGGTGGATTCGTTTTCACGAGCAGCGCTCGAGGAGAAATCAGCCACCACCATGTGGCGATCATGGATTGGCAGTTGCAGTAGCGTGGCCCCCGAAGGGTATGGTGGGGTAACGGAAACGCTGCTCGGCTCCGCCTGAACATAGCCGCGTGGCTGTTGTTTATTCTTAGTGTAATGGTTGTATGCGTTACGACGCTATGCGTGACCAAATATGAGATGAAGCTATCGAGAAAGTATCGATGTTCTTACCAATAAAGCTCCTGAATTTTTGCGGACCTATTGCACACCTATTCTGATGTATGAATTTTTACGCTAAGAACTCGGTTTGGCTTACACGTCAGGAGCGTAGCGCTATTCCCACCGCTTCTAGCTCACTCTTGTTCTGCGAAGGCAAGAGCGAGATGGAACGAGAGCGAGTCAGAGGGACTGAAAACAAGCGAGGAACGGTACGAGACAGATGACGCGTTGATACATACTTTGTCTCGCTTCGTTTTTCGTACTCCATCCTTCGCGTACGCGACGGACATGAGCGTTTAGACATGCTTTCATTCCATCTCGCTCTCGCCTTCGGCAAGAAAGAAGCGCGAAACGACCTCTCGGAATTGTGTCTCCTCAATATACTCAAAGTAGTGGGGATGCTTCGCTGCGTGTGTCCGTACCTCTCGGACGCCAAGTATGGCCAGCTATGTATGTAAACTAGAAAATGTTAATCACAGGATGAAAGTCTTTGGAGAACCGATGTCTGATTCTATGTTAATAACCAAAATATTAATGACCTTGCCCTCACAATACTCTCACTTCATCAATGCATGGGAATTAACTGACAAAAAGTATCGTGCGCTTTCGAGCTTAACAGCAAGGCTCATAGGAAGAAACGCGTATGATGGCAAAAGAAGCTGCAGCAATGGACAAAGGGTGCAACACAATTTTTGCTGGAGATAGTTGTCAAGTAGCCAAGAAAAAGACTATTATTGTAGTGGGGATCCGTCGAAATAAGCCTTTTGAAATAAAACTCAAAGTTGACTGCGAGTTGCAAGAATTTGAAGAAGGAAATGACGTGATCCTGGCGTATGTAGCAACTCAGAGCACAATGAAGCTACGCTGAAAGGCTGACTCATCAAAACATGAAACAAGTAAGAGAAATTTTACAAAAATTAAATATTAGTACATGAGAAGACAACTTCCTTTGTGAACCATGTGCTCTTGGTAAGATAGGTACATAAAATGCCATTCAGTATCAGCACTTGGAAAACGCACAGAGCAGGAGACATAATTCATGCAGACGTGTGTAAACCTATGGAAGAGAATTCTATAGGAGGTTCAAGATATTTCCTACTGTTTAAGGAAGACGACGCACACTTTAAGATGGTATATTTTTTTAAATTCAAATTAGAAGTGTCTGAGAATTTGCAAGCGTTTTAAATTTCATACAAAAGCAAACCGGATCTAAGTGCAAGATCCTTAGAACGGACAATGGTATAGAGTTTATCAATGAAAATGTCCAGGCTTTAACAAATAAAAATGAGATTCATCATCAGAAAACAACCGCTTATACACCAAAATGGGTCAGCAGAACGTGAAAATAGAACCTTGATGGAAGCAGCTAGAACAATGCTGCATGCAAAGGACCTGGATAAAAGCCTATGGGCAGAAGCCATAAATACGGCAGTTTATGCTCTGAACCGAACAGGCACAAGCAGCATCAACGGCAAGATACCGTGGGAACTTTGGTATGAAAAAGAACAAAGAATTCAACACTTTAGAGTTTTTGGCACGAAAGTGCTAATACACATACCAAAAGAAAAACGTCGAAAGTTTGACAAAGAGGCTAGAGAAGGCTTCTTTGTTGGTTATGACGAAGATGTAAAAGGTTATAAACTATGAAATAGAGAAGAAAGGAAAATGGAATATTCAAGAAATATTATTTTCGAAGATGAACTGCGGGATAATAAAGATGCAAGATTAGAGGAGAAGGACACAGGTTGCAAGACCATAAGACAGACAAAGGAAACCTGTCAGAATACAAGCATGAATGGAATAGACAAAGAATAAGAAGAAGATGATATCTTTGAAGATGCAATTGTAAACCATAAGCTAGATCCCGATGAAGAAGAAAATGAAGAAAGAAGAGAAGATGAAACATTAGATAATGAAAATCAACAAGGAGCGAGAAGACTGAGAGATAGAAGACTTTTAAAACCTCCAAACAGATTTAATGATTACTACCGTATGTCAATGACGATAATCACAGAGGACGAACCAATTACATATGAAGAAGCAATAACCTCTGAAAAATCTGAGTTGTGGAAAAAGGCAATGATGGAGGAACTTGAAGCATTGGATAAGAATAAAACATGGACCCTGGTGAAGTTACCGAAAGAAGTGACGCTATTGGGCAATAAATGGGTATACAAAATCAAGAGAAAAGCAAACGGACCTGTAGGACGATATAAAGCTCGGCTGGTGACAGGAGGCTTTCAGCAGAAATATGGAAGTGACTATCATGAAATCTTCAGTCCAACAGTTCGTTTCAGGTTGATACGAACAATATTTGTTGTGGCCGCTGCAAGAGATTTGCACATGCGGCAATTTGATGTTAATACCACATTCCTATGCTGGAGCTACAAGACGACTTATACAGGGTGTTCCAAAAATGCTGCGGTTCTTTGAAAGGGGTGATTCGGGAGGTGATTGCAAACAATTTTTTCCTTTGCGAAAATGCTCTCCGATGTTTCGTTAACGAGATATTAACAAAAAGAACTGACCAATCAGAGCGCGAGTCTGACAGCCGAGTTCCCGCGCTAGCGTGGCTACGCGCCGCGCTGCGACTTGTGAACAAGCAACTCGGCATGCAACGAAGAAAATTGCGTAGAATAGCAAATGAAAAAGGCGTAAAAAATAAAATCGAACACGTTGTCGTGGCTTGTTTGTTATTTAAAGAGAATAATGAATAAAGGATAAATGGATGAAAACCACGTGTAACGTAAAAAGATGAATACACAGTTTTTATTTAGAAGATTTGAAAATAATAATTATTTGAAGTGGGAGGATAAGGAATACGAAGATTTCCATGTGTTAATAACGTAGCCGCGAAAACGTAATGTAACAGGAAATTAACGAAAAGTAGTTCGTTATTGTGATAAAAATCCGTAATTCAATAAGAGCCAGCACTGTTGTCAATAACGAATAAGTCTGTTTAAAAAGCCCGAATAAATATTTTCGTACGGGAATTTTGAGAATTATCGCCGGAAATAAGCCATAGCTTGCGTTAAATTTAAAAATGAATGATCACCAATAAAGTAACTAACACTCACCTTTGTCGAAAATTCACCTGCAGCATGAAAACCTGTGTCACTGGGTCACTGAACCGATCCTGGTCATCGATGGACAAGCCCAATGCACAGCTGGTCCCAGGTATACGACGCTACCCAAAGTTAAGGGTCGCAATGTCAGGTGCGTCCAGGTTAATGTACCGAATATTCACTTCACTGCACGGCTACTAACACTGATCACTTAATTTACTTTTCATGGAACGTGTTGTTCCTACGTTTTAAAAATTGGTGGCCCCGAAAGGGGCCGGTTGTTATCAATTCAAAAACTGCTCCACGTGACCACTGCCATTGTCGACGCATGCTTCAGCGCGGAGAATCAGCTGCCTTTGGACGCCCTGTAATGTTTGCAGCGTTATATTTGCCACCGCTGCGTGAATAAGCGCAATTGCTTCTTCAGGGGTATCCACCGGCTGACGATGCACCTCATTCTGAAATGATTGTTGTACAACAAATACAAAACGTAAGTAAAAAAAGAATACCTACAACAAAAATAAGTAAAGAGTAACAGCAATAATCAAATTACCTTCAGGTAGCCCCAGAAGAAAAAATCCAGCGGATTCATATCCGGTGACCGTGGGGGCCACGCAACGTGGGCCTCTTGCCCGCCGCGGCCGATCCACCTGTCCTGAAAGGTTTCACCTAAATAAGCGCGGACATTCACGGCGTCATGTGGCCCAGCTCCGTCCTGCTGGTAGTACATGTGTAGGCGCCGCAAACATTACAGGGCGTCCAAAGGCAGCTGATTCTCCGCGCTGAAGCATGCGTCGACAATGGCGGTGGTCACGTGGAGCAGTTTTTGAATTGATAACAACCGGCCCCTTTCGGGGCCACCAATTTTTAAAACGTAGGAACAACACGTTCCATGAAAAGTAAATTAAGTGATCAGTGTTAGTAGCCGTGCAGTGAAGTGAATATTCGGTACATTAACCTGGACGCACCTGACATTGCGACCCTTAACTTTGGGTAGCGTCGTATACCTGGGACCAGCTGTGCATTGGGCTTGTCCATCGATGACCAGGATCGGTTCAGTGACCCAGTAACACAGGTTTTCAAGCTGCAGGTGAATTTTCGACAAAGGTGAGTTTTAGTTACTTTATTGGTGATCATTCATTTTTAAATTTAACGCAAGCTATGGCTTATTTCCGGCGATAATTCTCAAAATTCCCGTACGAAAATATTTATTCGGGCTTTTTAAACAGACTTATTCGTTATTGACAACAGTGCTGGCTCTTATTGAATTTCGGATTTTTATCACAATAACGAACTACTTTTCGTTAATTTCCTGTTACATTACCTTTTCGTGGCTACGTTATTAACACATGGAAATCTTCGTATTCCTTATCCTTCCACTTCAAATAATTATTATTTTCAAATCTTCTAAATAAAAACTGTGTATTCATCTTTTTACGTTACACGTGATTTTCATCCATTTATCCTTTATTCATTATTCTCTTTAAATAACAAACAAGCCATGACAACGTGTTCGATTTTATTTTTTACGCCTTTTTCATTTGCTATTCTACGCAATTTTCTTCGTTGCATGCCGAGTTGCTTGTTCACAAGTCGCAGCGCGGCGCGTAGCCACGCTAGCGTGGGAACTCGGCTGTCAGACTCGCGCTCTGATTGGTCGGTTCTTTTTGTTAATATCTCGTTAACGAAACATCGGAGAGCATTTTCGCAAAGGAAAAAGTTGTTTGCAATCACCCCCCGAATCACCCCTTTCAAGGAACCACAACATTTTTGTAACACCCTGTATATGAAGCAAGCAAAGGAGTGTGAGGACAACTCTAACAGAGTCTGTAAATTGAGGCGAGGACAGTATGGACTCAAACAAGCATCAACGTGCTGGAAAGAACGCTTTACAGATTTTTTGAAGCGACACGGTTTAAGAGTAAGTGAAGTAGATTCTTGCGTTTTTACGAATAATAACAGTATTAATAAATTAATATTAGCATTATATGTTGATGATGGTTTGATAGTTGCCAAAAATAAGAGAGAAATATGTGTTTTATTAATGCAGTTGCAAAAGGAATTGAATGTTAAAATTGGGGATTTAAGCTTGTTATTAGGTATACAGGTTGAAAGAATGCAGAGTGGTTGTATTTTCTTTCATCAAAAGCAATATGCAGATAAGATTTTACAACGGTTTAAAATGGAATGTATTTGATGTCTAATGTACAATATCTCTCGGTGGTAACGAGATCCGATATTAACTACGCTGTGAGTAATTTAAGTCAGTATGTACAAAATCCAAACAAATCGCAATGGAACACTGTAAAGCGGGTATTTAAATATATAAAGGGAACGGCGGATTATGGAATAATGTTTAACACTAATAATAATTTAGAAATGTGCTCATATAGTGATGCAGACTCTGCAGGTGATACCATGTCTCAAAGATCGACTACTGGATACGTTATTAAATTAGTAGATTCAGTGCTTATCTGGGGATCATGTAAACATACATCCATAGCACTGTCAACTACAGAATCGGAGTATGTAGCAGCAAGTGAAGCGGCGATGGAACTGGCATGGATGAAGGAATTGACTGATGAATTAATTGGTGAGATTATAATTCCAACAATGTATACAGATAATCAAAGTGCAATAAAGCTGATCAAGAATCCAGAATTTCTTAAAAGAACTAAGCATATTGAGATTAAGTGTCTGTTGGTAAAACTTATGATTGATCCGAGCGGCGTCGTCACACAGTTGGCTACCCGGGACAGGGACTCTGTCCTTCCCCACCATAGCCATCCCGCACCGTTGCGTACGGAAGCATGCGTAGCGTAGAGCGTCCTGAACTTTTGTATCAAACACACGCATCATTCTTATATACTGTCTATATTAATAAAACCATTATTATAAATCAAATAATCAACAATATCATCATATAAGGACTAAGTATGAGAGTCATATGTTTAAGTTAGAATATATGTATAAGTACCGAGGATCAAATCTCGGATGCATTAAGTCAGCCGCTACCAAGATGTAAATTTGCGATATTACGAAATCTGTTATCGATTAAACCAAAAGAATAGAAAAATAAGTTGGTCGAATATGTCGATGCAAAGTGGCAATGTTGAGAATGATTGAATCGGCATTATGTGTGTGTCATGCGTTGTCTTTCTATACTAGTTAGTCATACACTATAGTTGTCATGTAGATATATGCGCTGTCGTACTTTCGTTTCCATTTATTCGATCTCGCATAGCTATCCAGCTAAGTATGGGAGACCGGGGCTAGATGTGACAGAGACAGGTTGTAACAAAGCAGTTTAAATTTTTGTTGCTTGGACTATCACTTTTAAAATGAAGTGGCTGATGTGTTTCAACAATACACGTTTGGGTATGGTGTTTTTTTGTAGTCGATTCACGCGTTGCCACGTTATTATAGTTTTTTGTGTTTTCGGTACTAATAGTAACTTTCCTCTTTTTACTTCAATCTTTTCTACCGAGCAGTCACATAAATGTATGTAAATTAATATTACCACGTTTGAATCAGTGTTCCTTTAGCTACAGATTCGTACGAACTACACATAAGGATATACCACACTGGTATGAACTTATAGCATTTTATACACAATGGTGTCAACCGGGGCTAGTTGTTACACATGACAAGGTGCATGTTGTTACATTGTATTTAGAAATTAATTGATTCATTTAACCTTTTCGTGGTAACGAGCCACTGTAGTAGCTTTCCGCGAAATGATTTTTTGAGGGCGGAATGCTACTATAGTAATTTTCTGCTAAAGATTTTATTAAAAAGCTTTAAAAATTAAACTGATCACATAGAAATAAAAAAACATACAATAACGAAACGGCAGATGAGAAATAAAACCACCGTAAATATTAGACAATCTTCCTCCGAAGATGAAGAATGAGTTTGCTTGCACTGTCTCTCTCCTTTTTCGGATACAAATAAAGGCTCCACACAGTGGATTCAGTGCATAGAGTGCAAAAAGTGGGCACATTAGAAGTGTTTAAAAGCTAAAAATCACTTTTATATGTGCAATAACTCTTCATGGTCACACTAGGTCCAATAGACCCGCTTTTTAACTTTGGAGCTTGATACCGGTAAGTTCCTGGCTTTCCTTTTCGATTTTTTTTGGTAGGTACATGTTGTCATTTCAGTTCTTACTAAAATGCAACTATTCCATATTCTACAATGTTCAAAGTGTGTATTATAATTTTTGGGAATCGATTGGACTGATACAGTTCGTACGGTAAATGTTTAAAAATCGGCTGGGTCCATTGGACCCCAGTGTGACCACCGCGGAATTTTACTGAAGTGTGACCACGAAGGGTTAATTGTGAGTCCCCGTATGAAACGGACGACTATCATCACCTTTTTTAGTGCAATTACCTTCAGTAGTTTTTTATTATTTTTAAAATAGATTATTCATATTTTTTCTTGTATGTTTAGTGTAATATGTTCTTAACATTAATAAATTTATTTTTGTTAAAGAAAATATAATTATATTACTCATAATAAGCCTTCTTTCGTAAAATTTAATTCTGTAACAACTCATGGTTTTCGTTTAAATACATGCGATAGCGGTCATCGGAGGAGGAAAGTACATAGTTTAAGTGAGAGTCATTAATAGTATTGAATATGGAATGCAAAAAAAAATTACAAAGAAACTGAGAAACGTCACAACTAGCCCCGGTCTCCCCTACCTACCCGTATCATTTAAACAAAAGTATATATTATGTCTATGTAATAAATCTTATACTGTTCAAAAGAATGATTGACTTTCGCATCCTCAGATATAAATTCTATATAAAACAACAATTAGTTTCCGCGGGAGATGTCTACATTGGCCACACATCGTACCGTACGCCAGTAGCCAGCGTAGTTGTATCATGGTAACGCGATAGAGTGGGAAAAAGAGCTAAGCTCTGAAGCTTAGATTGGATATGCCTGATTTAGACCGTTGTTCACGTTTAGATAGATATCCCTCGCAGAAATGTTAGAAATTATTCTTAACACATCTACCCTGCTTGATACAGTTCTTTTCGATATTTTTTTTGAAATATGATTTTCTTTGCCCCAGGTTTGTAGGAATAATAATGCCAAGAAAATGGAAGAGTGGTAAACGTGATTCGAATAGTGATTTTCTAAAAAATAGCAATATTATACTGCATAAGGAAATTACAAGCCGATAAAAAATGGAATAAAACCCCTTTAGTATGTCAGAACCGCCGAATCATTGAGTTCCGCACTCGTTCGAAAATACCAGGTATTCTTCGAATAGTTTCAAATCCATTTTGTATCCTTTCTCACAGATCATGCACGTTATTAAAACGTACTAAGGTCAAAACGTACTAAGGCGTGCAGTAGCGTGTGTTGAGGCGTGTGTTTTCTTCAATGATGAACAACTCGAAAACTATGGTATATAGGACATATGTTCATATGACGTTTTTACTTATATTAGTGTGTACCCTGCTGGAACTGCCAGTTAGAACCGCATTGAATTTTGAACAGTAGAACTTTTAGAACTAAACAAAATGCAACATCGGGAGAGTTATTACTCATAAAACACATATAACCTTTTTTTCCATTGAATTTGCCATTCCATTAAATGTTATCACAAAAATTGTAACTCGTTAACACTCACGATGTTTAGCCTATCGCGAGAATAAAAGTCTGTCACATAACCAAGAAACAAAGAAGAAATACTAAGTTTGCGTTATTTTTTTGAATACTATATGCTCATTGTAAAAACATTTGCATGGAAATAACGTCAACACATTTGCAGTCACTTCAGTTATATACTTTAAACTTGAATATTTCAGCAACTACTGATTTTAGGGCACATCCGCCCTAATATTGTTTTCCCCAGAATTTTAATTTATTTCAAAATCAAACTACTGCCACCATAAAGAATTATACGCCCCTTGAATGCGCAGCTTTCCTCTATAGCATTTCTTTTTCCTATTGTTTACAATAGCAGAGATATTTCAGGTAGCTAAAATTAGTGACCAACCTTGCATGTACAGGATATCCTGTTCGTCAAGACTTCATTAAACATCTGTGTCTCTATTGAAAATGTGAAATAATAACTGAAGGTAGATATGTACGAACCGAGCAACAATCGCCGGATATAAATATCCAACGAGTTGACAATAATATTGGAGACATTTCTGCGGGATACAGCAACTTGTATCTAGACACATGTGGTCAACAATGTTCCACATCTGAACAGAATTCGGTTTAGTAGCAAGTTCTTAGTGCTGAGTTAAGGGGGGAGCCTCCTGTAACCGCTAAGAAAATTCGATTTTTTGGGGGGGCTTAATCGATAGTATGTCATGTGGAAAACATGTGCAGAAAGCGTCCGGCCAAAATTCAAACTCTAAGGAGCCTGTACAAACAGTGACGAAACTAGAGGGGGGGGGGGGGGCAGCGGGTGTTTCTGCTCCGGGCGCCGATTTGCGGGGGGTGCCAAATGAGAAATCTTTATAGAGAAAAGACATAGTTTTGGAAAAGCTACATCAATGACTTTATTCAAATTTATATATTACGTTATTCCATTGGGAATTAAGGAGATACACATTTTATGAAACAGTAATTCAAATTTATCTATTTAAAATTTATTGATTTGTTATCAAACAGCAAACAAATTAGGGTACCTGCAATAGGTTTGAAACCAGTTAATAAACACGTTTATTATGCCTTTTATATGTAAAGTGTGGACTCCACCTCCTAAGATGGGTAATACAAGGTGGTAAAATGATGAGGGCTGAGGGGCGCCAAACAGTGAGGACAATAACTGGACATAGCAATTACTTCCAAACGGTTTGGACTTTCATTGTAAAAATTTGCACACTTTCAATTCATGTTAAGTAGAATAACTTGTATTAAAAATATGAACAGAAAAATATAACAATTATTTTAAAGTTTAAGCATTTAAAAATTAATTATGTGTTAATGTTCATTAGAGTTTCCTCTTCTTCTACATTTACATCAATATCTGTTTCGGCTAAAAGTTCTATTGCTTCCGGAAGTAATGCTTGTTTTATAGTTTTAACTAATGGAGGTTGGAGAGATAATATTAATGAATCAGACGTTATAAGCAGATTGTGTAAGATATCTTCATTTGTGGATTTTCTATTCCACTTTCTTGATTTACATTCCCGGAACTTTCTAAACTCTTTGTTACGGGATTCTTGAGCTTCCTCTGATAGCTGACTAATGGGAACTATTGCATTTTGAATAATTTTTTCTCCGTGAATTACAATCTTGTGTACTGTTACTGACATATAGTACCAAGGGTAAAGTGCTACACCTAATTCAGCCGTTTCTTTAGCATAGTGACCAAATTTTTCTGTATTCATTTTTTGTCCAGACGATGTGGCTTTAAGAACGACAGAGAATTTATATATAATGTTTTCATTAACTCCTGTTATTTGGGCTGTTATGTTAGGATTTTTAAAAAATCTTCGGGCTGCATTTCCATCATTAAACGTTCCAACACCCTGTTTAACCCGGTCTACAAGTAGTCCTAATTTGGAGCGAAATTGTGTTTGAATCAATAACTTTTTATCTGCCTGTAGTTGTTTAAATTCTGGTGTAGAAGCTGACCATTTTTTGAACTCGAGGTTGTATGATAAGTGCAGAAGGCACTAAAAAAAAAACGAAGTTTGGTGTATAAAGAGGATAATCCAAATTTGTAATATTCCTCTTTACATAAATTTTTGTTGACCTGTTTTAAATCATTCATATACCTTAGTGTAGCACCGCAGATATAACATCTCATAGCGGAACTCGTTTCTGACAACACATTGCAAATTTTTTCGTCTACCATTGTCATAACTAGTTGATGCGTAATTTCTGTCGAATCAATTTTTGTAGAAGTTAACAAAGATATTTCTTTATTAATGCGGTCAACTTCTGTATTAATAACATCAGGTGTTTCTTTACAAAAAGTAAATTTTATAGATCTCCAGCAAAATGTGGAAGATGGTTTTGGATTCTCCCAAAATATTTTTCCGTTACATGGGTCGAATAATTTAATTGGTACTAATGTGGACACAAATATTGCAGAATCATCGCCATCAGTTTCAGACGAAAACGTTTGTTTGTAAATGCTTTGACTAGAAGCACCATCATATTCCCATTTTGTAATTAAAAGCATTTTGTTATTACCTGTTAGTTGATTTAATTGCTTTGTAGCTAATATTCTACGCACTGAATGATCTAACAAAGATTGCAATTTTATGGATGCCTTTCTCTCAGTGATGTTTATTGATTCCTTTTCTGGGTAGCATCTGACTTAGCTTTTTGAATCGAATAATACGATGGATATTGATTTGTCTCTCCTTCAATCGAAATATCTCTCAACATTCTGTACTGTGACTTGGAAAGGCTTAAAGCAGTCATAACAGATAAAGCTTTTTCGTTAGTGTACAATTCAGTTTTTGGACACCTTTGATCACAAAAATTTCTCACTTTTTAAACTTCCGTCGGATTTTTTTAAAGAAATTCTAAAATTTTTAAAATATCATGTTTTCCTTCTTTCCTCGAGTTAACGATGGCTGCAAACATAAGTTCATCACTTGTAAAATTATTTCTAAGCTCTCCTGTTCTATGCATTTTGTGTCTTTCAGAACATTCAGTGAACGGTTTTGGGTCAGTACGATTTGATGCTTCCGTATTTTCTTGTGAAACTGTTTCTGGAAAGCGAAATTTTCTTTCTAGCTATTCCTCGTTATTTTTTTTTAAAAAATAATTTTTATTGCGGCGTGCTGTGGTCCACCTTTTGTATAAATTAGCCGAAAACTTTCTTATTTTGTCTTCGATTAAATTTAATATCTCATCCGACATGTCAGCCGGAACTAACTCAAGAACTTTTCTTGTAATTACTTTATAATCGTTAAAGCTACAGTTTAATTGAAGTATATAATAATACAGATCGTAATTATTATCAACGATTTCCATTTTCACAATTAATGTATTAAATGATAACTTGGAAACAGTCACGTCATTAATGCGTTCATCGATATACGCGCGTCGTGACGATCGGGCATGTCCGCTGGCCGAGATTAAATAAGTATAAACTGAAATGTTTACATTTTATTTATTTTATTAATCGCAGCTAGTAGCAGGTAATTTTTATGCTTTTTAAAACCTTGTCATTAAAGGATTAAATGCAGGTATTGTAGACCTTGGGCGACTTTGAGCAAAACTTTAAATCACTAATTGAATTATTGTAGTATTGAGTATAATGCATTTTTATTTTATACAGTTGTTTATTGATGAAATCCACGTTAATTCAGAATGTTTTTTGTACAAAATCGTTAATAATAAGATACTCAGTAATATGTAAAAGACTGAGAACTTATGACGTAATAGGAGTTAGGCAATAATTGTTTAAAGTGATGCAACTGAAAAACAAAAAGACTGAAATTTTCATACAGATCAGATTCATATACAATTGGATCAAACTTAATGTGAATATAAAGTTTATTTGTTTGTGTTTTCTAATCCTACAAACACTTAATAAAGATTTAATGAAGCTATAGAACAGAATTTCGACACTTCAAATTTTGGCCGATGTCTAAATAAATAAGGTATTCTCGTCTCACTGTGCACCGAAGCGCTTACAACCTAGTTTCGTCCCTGTGTACAAACTATTTTTGTGCGCGCAGTTGTAGGTATGCACACACGGCAAAGAGCAAAAACTTTAAACGCATTTTTCTCGGAAATACTTTTTTCACATTTACGAAACACGGTGTAAACGATAGCTAAAAAATTATTCAACCATTTAAGTTGCGCTTGGGCACACATATACCTAGTTTATTAAATTCTCTCGTCGATGTACGTAAAAAAAATCGAAAACAAAATTTGTAACCCGTCTCTTCTATAAACCGAATGAAAAAATGTTCTGAAATACGCCATTTCTTGCGTATCATCGCTTAATAGCTCATTATTTACTCAATTTTGCACTTTTTTTCTTCTTCCGCGGCACATCGACAGCGTAATTTCATACGCAACAAGAAAAAAAACGTTGTAAAAAATGAGTTTCAATACATTCTTATAGAACCGTTTCCACCAAAAGCTAAGCTAAGCTGTGCCATGCTCTGCTATATTTTCAAAAAACAGCTTCAATATATCATTTTCCACCAAAAGCTACGTTTCTATGTTTTCTATGTTTCTATGTTACGTTGCTATGTTTCTTTTCGGATTACCTCGACGCAGCACGAGATTGTCCCGCGAGCGATTTTTCGGAAATATAGCAGGGCACAACACAGAAACGTAGCTTTTGGTGGAAAATGATGTATTGAAGCTGTTTTTTAGCTTAGCTTTTGGTGGAAACGGTTCTATAAGAATGTATTGAAACTCATTTTTTAAAACGTAACATAGCATAGCATAGCTTAGTTTTTAGATGGATTCCCGGCTTTACTGTAACTCGGGTATGCTCAGTCGGGAGCCGTAGACCTTCTTAGGTTCTGGGACCTGGGTCCGAACATAAGGAGTTCTTGTGCTTCCGGCTGATCACGTCTGTTCTAAATTGTATCTAAAGTCACGCCTGCGTATCTGCTGCAGCGCCCAGATTAGAGCTATAACTGTGGACCGAGTTACCTGAGTACCCGTGAGGTACCCGGGAAGAGGAAAATTTCCGGGTAAACTACCCGAGATACTCGAGATATTCGTGAACTTACAGAGTACATACAGGGTGATTCTGGAGCGACGGCTGCCAGAGAGATGCCGCCTGGCACACATTTTTCGGTAAATCGGACTATTTTTAAGGAAGTTAATGTGAAATTATGCAAATCATTTTTTCATGTAATTTTCTTCATTACGGTCCAAATTACGTAGTTGGTGTTATTTTCATCGGAGAAACATAAGGAATCTGATGAGAAATGAGGAACTGGAGATTTCCCACTTCTTAATGGGTATTCTTGTCACCCCGGGGGTCCAAGCCTTCGACCCGAAGGCCATGACGCTCGGTGAGGACATCAATTATGGAACGGTACTCTCTGACATCTCGGGTGTCTCGTGTACGTCGGGTAGTTTATCCGGGTATCGCCTACTGGGGAAATTTTTCTCTTCCCGGGTATCTCACAGGTATCCGGGTACTCGATCTCCCGGGAATCTACAGCTCTAGCCCAGATACATGTGCAAGGCCGTGCGCGCCAAAATTTCATCCACACATGTGCAATGTTTGACCGAATTTCCACTTGAGACCCTAAAAAAGGTCGGTTTTAACGACCAAATGCGCATCGCGTACATGACAATGCTAGTCAAGGCGGAAAAGAAGGACCATTGTGCGTACGCGCCATCCGTGGTAAAAAAGCAACCCCTATGTGGGTACATGACAACTATATAAAATTTTCATATTCTAAATAGTAAGAATCCATTTCCTATACAGATAATATAATTAATATCATAACCATTATTGTTGTTTTATTGTATATTGTCATTATATGTATATGATAGCTATGTACTCATTTATTATTTGCCATATAATATTGTCACTACAGATATACATGACTTGGTTTTGGAATATCTGATCCCAGATATATGTCCCATATTTTCGTGCATTTATTTGTTGAAATGCAGTTTCAGGTCATCTAGTAATTTCATTTCTGAAGGAATAGTCAGGTGTCGGGTAGAGGATCGGCAAAGAAATTTCGTGGCACTTACCCCAGGTCAGGTATTAGAGAAGCAATACTCTGATCGAAAACAGTCACCAGACTGTACGAATAGAAAACGTTTTACGTAAACATTTAATCGTTCAAAACGTTAAAAGTTTCAGAGTATTGGAAAATGAAATTACATATACAAATATGTGGGTACAGTTAGTAAGAAGAACGAGAGTGAGTATGAGTGGAGGGGTGAGTGCGAGTGGGCCGAAAGAAGAACTGTACGTATAAAGGTAGATTTATATTATCCGCACAGACACAGAACGTGTCCGTTCAGCAGCAATTAGAAAAGTATTCTTTAATGCAATTTGAATACATGTGTTTATACATACCGTATCGTATCAGCACAGACACCTACCGGCATTCACAACTTCGTCTGCATCAAATAATATATAGCTGTTACAGCCAAATCTTGGATACTTGTTTGTTTGTTATTATTTTTTTTTGTGATCGCTGTTGCTCGTGACACACAAGATGGCGTTCCAAGGTATTGTTTATATTGCTCAACGAATCTTTCTTCCACTTTTTCTCTCTCCAATTTCTCCGGTTTTTTAGACCCAATATCCCTTTTAATACTATAGGGTGGAGTAACACAACCACCCCTTCTTATCGGGGTCCCAGCAGCAAGCGGCGCCCTAGGAGAAAGACGGTGGTCACCCATCCTTCCCCAGAACGCCGCCCCCGTGATGCTTAACTTCGGTGTTCGAATGAGAAACCTGTGTTCTCCATCACGGCCACCACCGTTGGACTCTTGCATACTTAAAAGAGAAAACATTTTTACTCGCAAATACGTGCCTTTACGAATCACTTTCTGTTGACTGACTAATCAGTGCTACCGCCCGACGAACGTATAATATGAACACTCGTTTTGTGTCGGATACGTATAATATAAATCCAGCTTAAGGGATGATCAAGGATTGTAAGCAGACAGTCGTGTACGGATAAGTGATAATAAAGGATCGAAACTAATTATATGAGAATTCAGAGCGCACTTGCAAAATACGGACAATATCACCTGAACAGAATAAATACGATCATAAACATGTATGCATGAACTTAACAATATTGGATCGTCACTAAATATAAAGTCATGCGATTATAAATATTTAAATGTTAAGTAATATTAGAGTAAATCATAATAAAATACATACCATAATAAAAACATATATGCAAGTAGCATCGAGAAATAAGGAGTAAGCTTGTATCAATTAAAAAATTATATGCGTCTGGTACAAATACGCGGTTTCATTTGTTTTAACAGATTAATTAGTATTAATTTGACACGCATGATCGATGCTTTCGATGATGCGTGTAAGCATTCGCGTGCACAGTTTGACATTGCACGAGGCCTTCCGCTGCGTACCAACCCCCATTAAAATTTTCTCTTTTTAACCGTTTCAAGGGTGCTTTGCAATTCACGTTGCACATGTTGGGAGCTGGCTTTAGAATACAATTACAGTGAATGTGTGTTATGACGAATACGCCAGAACAACAAAACAAATGAATTCTAATGAAAACGGTTATTTATACATACTACGTGTGTGTTATGCTTCAGATGGCAAACATCATTTATATGTCGGAAGCATCGCACAGAATACGCTTCCACTGTAACCGTCAACTTTTATCAAGTTGCTCACATATGTAGAAAGCATCAACAGTATGGACACCTTGCGCCAATAGACATTATACCACGAGTTAAATTATTGCAATAATACTACATTCTGGTTATGATCTCACAGAATGTTTTAATCGTACTGATTGATAAATCGATAGTGACTTGATTCATTTGGTATTAGAAATCAAAGCAGGAAAGAATCTGTAGATGGTGATTAAAGTATTAATATTACTGATAGATGGCGATATGCTGTTAAGCAAACGACTGAACGATTAGGCACTGATTTTTCATTTTCAGTAATTTCAAACTTACGATATTATTGATTGTTGAATTTATCTGGCTACGGGATCAAACACGTACGGTTTAGATGAAAAAAAAGTTGGTAACCATGAAATAACTCATTTATTTTTTGTATCATCATATTTTGCTCACTGGAATCGTGCAGTTTTCCCTCAATTATTTTTAAGTGTGTTCAACAATAGCAGAGATAATTAAGGTACTAATGATGAATCAGGCACCCTGTAAATATGCCCTAAGTATAAAAAGTTTGTTGAAAAGTCACGATTAAATTAATTATTGAGTAGAACATTGAAGCAGTTATTCTATGATCCTTGAATGTAAAAGTGAAAGAGAAAATGTATAATATTGTGAAGGGTTATTAACCCGTTACGAGCCGGGGCTGCGACAACGCAAGAGACCGGCGAGAAGGGTATTTTCCAAGGAATACAGTTTATGAGTTTGTTAGTTACAGGCGCGGACGAACCTGATGCCAAATCAGGGAGCGGCTAGGATTATTGGAAACGAGGACGAAATCAGGGAGCCTCTGGGAATGGAATCAAATGCGGACGAACCTGATGCAAAATCAGGCACCGCAGGAGGGTGAAACGTCGTGAACGAACCCGATGCGAAATCGGGGAGTCACTAGGATGAAGTTCACAGACGAACTCGATACGAAGTCGAAGAACTGTTAGTGGGTTGGATTATTCACAGACGAACCTGATGCGAAATCAGGGAGCGGTTCGGAGGTTGATAGATTTACAGACGAACCTGACGTGATATCAGGGAGCTGTAGGGTACGGACGAACCTGATGCGAAATCAGCGAGCCGTAGGTGGGTGAGGTTTGGTGGACGAACCGAATGCGAAATCAGGGAGCCACTGGGTTGGAGAAGATTCCTTGTTTTGGATGAAAGGTTACGAACGAACCTGATGCGAAATCAGGGAGTCGCGGGAAATGTTAGTAATGCCTCGTAACTCCTAATTAATATTTGATACAACTCGAGCGGTAAAGTTGTATCAGTGGGTGAGTGCTACTAATATGATAAAGATCGCTGGGTAAAAGACGGGTTTAACGAAATCTACTCGATTTGCACGTGACCACCATTCGTATATTCAATAATCAGTTATTGTACAAATGTAAGTGTCGCGATTAGTTAGTTAAATAAGGTGTATAAGTTACCAATATTTGCTCGGTGTTAACGCACTGGCGATGCGGGGTGTAATAGTGGCTATTTCAAAGTGCCAAATAGAATATAAACCGGACTCGCGGATCCTGTGAGGTTAACTATGATTCTGGCGGGGACTCTAGCCCGATCTTACTAGATTTAACCAACTCTGCACGAGCGTAACACGACGTGACTCTACGCGTGACGCTATAGCTTTTAACCAAAGAGGGTTGAAACCAAAGGGTTTATATAGTCTCAAAAATGCGTGGGGATTCGTTAGGAATCTCCAGATAAGGAAATCCCTCGGGGTCGTCGTCGTGTCACTCCCACTCCCATGGTCGTGATCTAGCTGGTCGAGATCATGACCCCCATTAGTGGTGTGTGATAAGCGAAAGGATTTTAGGGCGTTTTCCCTTCGCAGAGGCGAGCTCGAAAAACGGTTGAGAGCGGCGTTTGGGAAAATTCCACCCAATTCCCCCAAGACGAAACATCGCGATTCTCGTGATGCTTTTTCAAAAGAAGGAAAAACGCCCCACATATCCTTTCATAAGCAAAGGTGTGAAAGAAAATTGTCGGGTGTAGTGTAGTGTAGTGTACTTATCGCTATTGTTGTGTGGTGTTAGTTTAATTGTCGCTGGGCACCACGTAGGCCATCTCCAGCCAGTGGTCGATGATGTCTAGTGGAGGTTGTCCGGGTAGCCGGTCCAGCGTCAGCGTTGCAGTCATGCCATCCTTCTGTTTCCCATCAGCATCTCCATGCTGGTTGTTGTTTGCAGGGGCGGCGATTGGAAGGGGTTATCCCACACTTGCTTCGGTTGTAGTTCCTGCAGGTAACTGGTTTATTGAGGGTTGTAAAGGTTTATCCATGACATCCGATGATACTTGCGGGGTACTGAGTAAATCTAGTTGAACGTTTCTTGCATTTTCTATTACAGCATTTTCGAGCGGCTCCTCAAAGGATATCAAATTGTCAAATACGGTTTGGTCCTTACCTGAAGGGACTATTTGTGTGGAATTTGCTGCGGGCGAAAAACTGTTTATGGTTTCCTGGCGTTCATCTGGCATTGTTACCTCTTGAGATAGGCTTGGAAAAGATCAGTTCTTGTATATTATTGGAGAATGTTGAACGTTCCCATGTGCGGTTTCTTCTGTTTCATCTGAGCTGCTGCTTGTCTCCCGGTACTTGGGTCGATTTTCCCTATCGTGTCGTAACTGTCGTATGCGGTGTCTAATTGTATCGATGTTAGCGTCTGTTTTTGGTATCTGAGCTATGAAGTCGGGATCCGGGGGCTCTCGTGGTATAAGTGGTAGGCAGGCAGACGTGGGATTGCGTGATAATGCGTCTGCGTTCTTATTCATCTTTCCGGATTTATGAACAACCGGATACTAATACTCCAAAAGTCGGAGCTTCCATTTCATAAGTCTTGAAGTAGGGTCCTTCACAGAGTGTAACCAGACCAGTGGTCTTTAATCTGTAACGAGGGTGAATGGAGTTCCATAGATGTATGGCCTGAAGTATCTTATGGCGTAAACCGTAGCCAAACATTCCATTTCCGTAGCTGAATAATTCTTCTCAGGTTTATTTAGGCTACGGGATGCGTAGGCAATCGGTAAGTCGTTTCCTATCTCCCCTTGGCTAAGTACGGCTTCAATAGCGTAATCAGATGCATCTGTTGTTACAATGAAAGGTTTACTGAAATCTGGGTATTGCAATATGAGTTGTTGACAAAGTTCTTTACGTAATTGATTAAAACTCTGGTCGTGTTCTTCTGTCCATTTGAATTTGATGCCTTTTCCTAATAAGTTAATTAAAGGTTTTGCTTTTGTGGTGAAATTTGGCACGAATCTTCGATAATATCCTATAAGTCCCAAGAATTGTTGAATGTTCTTCTGCGTTGTGGGTGTGGGAAAATCTTGGACAGCTATTAATTTCCTAGGGTCAGGTCTTACTCCTTCCTTTGAAATAATGTGTCCAAGGTATGCAACTTCTTTTCGCAAGAATTGGCACTTGTTGGTCTGGAGGGTTAATCCATGTTCTCGAAGGCGGTTCAGCAACTTTTTGACTTTGATATTATGTTCCTGTAACGATGATGCGTAGATCACTATGTCGTCCAAGTAGACAAAGACGTCTGTTTCTTGAAGTCCAGTGAGTGCTTGATCCATCAGACGTTGAAAGGTGGGTGGTGCATTCTTTAATCCGAAAGGCATTCGGGAAAATTCATAATGACCATTTGGAGTAGTGAATGCTGTTTTTGCTTTATCTTTCGGATCCGTCTCTATTTGATGAAATCCACTAGCGAGATCAAAGACTGAGAAATATTTAGCTCCTCTTAGTCGATCTAAAATCTCCGTGATTTGAGGTAATGGATACTTATCAGAAATGGTTATTTCGTTGAGGCCGCGAAAATCTATCACCAGACGCCAACGTGTCACTCCGTTTTCGTCTTGTTTCTTCGGCACAATCCATAAAGGTGAATTGTATGGAGATTTGGAAGGTGTAATTATACCGTTTGATAATAACGCGCTGATTTGTTTTGAATTTCCTTTTGATGTATGAGAGGATAGCAATATTTTCTCGTGTTGATTGGAATATCGTTGCATGTATGTATTGAATCTTTAAAGTCGCGGGCCTTCCCAAGTTTTTCTCCAGGAAGATAAAATCGGTCGGGAAAATCTCTAACTAAATTGGTAACGAAATCTAGTTCCTCCTTGTTCAAATGTTTCGTGTTTAGGGCTTCTAAGATTTTTTGTATTCTATCTTCATTGGTTTTGAATTTTGACGGGTGTTCTGCAGGGTAAAAATCTTCGTCTCATGAACCGAAGATATCGAACGGCTCCAATGTTTGTGGTTCAATCTCCACGTCTAGGGGTACATCGCCGGTATTTGATGCCATAACGCAGCACTTCCCTTTATTATTCCTCACAACTGCTTCCCCTATGTAGAGATGTTCGAGGGTCTTGATACGTGGTAAATATCCTTCCTTAATCCTCGGGTTTGCTATTGTTATAGCAATCTGTTGCGACGTCCTAGGTTCGATACGATGTTTGGTCGACGTCGGTAGTTCTTTTGTTTGAGGTAGGTCTTGATAATTTGAAAAACGCCGAGGTCGGGTTAGTTTGTTCTTTAACACCAAAGTCCAATGATAATAGGAAACTTCGGCCTCCTCCTGTTTTAAAAATGGGCTTCCTATAAGTCCGCCTGCTTCTATTGCAAGTTCTTTTACCACATAAAAAAGTGCGGGAGCTTCGTGGATATGAAGAATTGTTGTTCCCAGAGTATGAATTGGATTAATAGTAATTCCGGTTAATTCGATTTTTTCCCGAGAGCATATCGTTGCTTTTTCTCCACCATCAATTAAGAATTCTCCGATTCCTGACTCCAGTTCTGGAACCTTGATTTTGATGCGTGGAGCAGGTGCTTCCTTGATGAGGGTTATTCTTCGAAGCGGACTGTCCTTTGGCGAGCTTCTTTGTTTTCGCTCATCGTGTCGCCTATACGTTGAGCACGGTCGAAGTTTAAAGACTTGTTTGATTCGACGGATAAATCTCGCGAGTCTCGTTGATATCTCGGACTACGCGGATGTTTCCTACAGGATTTTCCGCCATCTCCGGTCGTACCGCAATGCCAGCAATATAAACTCGGCTTGCGATTTTTATCGAGATTTCTTAGAATGGAATAATGTTTTTCTCCATTATCTGTGTACGATGAGTCGGAGCGATAAGAAGGAGATTTCGAGGGGCTCCGGTGACGCAAGGTGCAGGCCGTCGTGCGTGTCCGTCCTTCTCGTTCCTCTTCAAAACCAGATGTTCTAATAGACCGATCCCTATTCTGATCGTATCTACTCGGAGAGTGTGGGTACGACACTTCGCGGTCGTGGTGGCGAGAATCTTCAGCGTAATGGTCTCGGCAAGGCCACCTGTAGGGTGATTCGTTACGAGATTCAATACGGGGCGACTGTCGCCGATTCCGTAGTTTTCTGTTTATCTGCAGCACGGCATCGTAAGCTTGTTCAAGAGTTTTGATGCCTTGAGACTGACTAGACACTTTCCAGGAAACTCGATCCGGTAAACCATCGATGAAGTTTTCTTTAACGTCCTCTTCCAAATCTTTGACGAAGTCTTCAGCATGATCCAGATACCTTTCGAGAATAGCTCCGCGCGCACAATAAACGAGATGACTAGTTCTGTCGACGTATTGTCGCAGACTTTCTCCTTCGCGAATGTGTAGTTTCGCGATTTTAACTTGAAAATATGACATACTTCTTCCCGTCGCGAATCTCTTTTTCAAATGTTGGACTAATGCCTTCACAGAGTTGAATTTATGCTCTAACGTGCACCTGCGTGCCGGACCGATCAGTTTCGTTAGTATTATTGCAAGATACTCAGGTTCCGTACCCTCAGGAATTAAAATTAACCCGTCTTCCACATTTTGTGCAAAATTTTGAAAATTACTAATTGACTTGACTAGAGAAAACTAGTATATTGTCGATACTAAATTACGAGTAATTTTAACGTATTTAAAAACCCAAATTTTACGGCGATTCTAAGACAGTAGCATCCCACCGCTGTCACCAGTCCTGTTACGAGTCGGGGCTGCGACAACGCAAGAGGACGGCGAGAAAGGTATTTCCCAAGGAATACGGTTTATGAGCTTGTTAGTTAGGGGCGCGGACGAATCTGATGCGAAATCAGGGAGTCGCGGGAAATGTTAGTAGTGCCTCGTAACTTTTAATTAATGTTTGATACAACTTGAGCAGTAAAGTTGTATCAGTGGGGATGTGCTACCAATATTATAAGGATCGCTGGGTAAAAGATGGGTTTAACGAAATCTACTCGATTTACACGTGAACACCATTCGTATATTCAATAATCAATTATTGTACAAATGTAAGTGTCGCGGTTAGTTAGTTAAATAAGGTGTATAAGTTACCAATATTTGCACGGTGTTGACGCACTGGCGATGCGGGGCGTAAGAGTGGCTATTTCAAAGTGCCAAATAGAATATAAACCGAACTCGCGGATCCTATGAGGTTAACTATGATTCTGGCGGAGACTCTAGCCCGATCTTACTAGATTTATCCAACTCTGCACGAGCGTAACATGACGTGACTCTACGCGTGACGCTATAGCTTTTAACCAAAGAGGGTTGAAACCAAAGGGTTTATATAGTCTCAAAAATGAGTGGGGATTCGTTAGGAATCTCCAGATAAAGAAATCCCTCGGGGTCGTCGTCGTGTCACTCCCATTCCCATGGTCGTGATCCAGCTGGTCGAGATCATGACCCCCATTAGTGGTGTATGATAAGCGAAAGGATTTTAGGGCGCTTTCCCTTCATAGACGCGAGCTCGAAAAACGGTTGAGAGCGGCGTATGGGAAAATTCCAATTTCCAAATCTTATAATTAGTTATTTACCGAATATTTAAAACGGTCATATTTCCACATATCAACAATAACAGGTTTGACAATTTATTTTAATTAAATTCCCAAATTTTCTGATATAAATTTTCGTGAAATTTTATAATATCAAATATTAGATGAAGAAAACACGGAACTTTTACTATTATTTTGTTTATTGAGGCTAAAAGGCTCCCGAAATAAAGTGCTTTATACAATTATAAATTTTCATAATTGCAGGTAAAATTTCTCATGTCACATATTTTAAGGTAGAGTTAAGTATTTACATTCCACTTTCAGGTTGTCTTGTTAACAATAGACATAACACATACTCTAAACAAAGCGAATCAAATACAGAAGTTGACGACTTCATTACTTTTTCTTTACGAATGTAATTATTTTTTAATTTTTCAACGTTATATGGTATCCAAATAATGGAATGGCTAAAGCTAAATGATGAACTGTAATATATAATGTATACATATATTTTAAGTTCGTCCTTATCTTTTATCAAATTCTCTCATGTATGCTCATTGAGTCTTCCAATAAAGAAACTTATTACTTCGATTGTCAATGCTGCACTTTCTATTTCGGAGAAGTTGCGATATTCCGTGTCGCATCCTCCTTTAATTTATTGAAAATCGTACGAAACTTTACGAACAAAATTTTGGTTAGCGAGTAACGTGAAATGTGAACATTACCTTGGTGTACATGTATACGTGTACTTGGGTTAGTATACATATGTGTAAATCAATAACAGTGCGACGGTACGTTTATTTCTCTGTTTACGCTTTTATTTTCACGAAGTTTCGTATATCAGCTGTCCGTGCCTAATGATTTGTACAAACGAAAAAGTGTAGGCAGTGCAGTTTCCTGCTCCTGCTTTCTATCAAAGTTCCATTAGGAATATTTTCTAAGAAACTACCATGGTATTTTGAATGAATAATCGTTCAATTTGTAAAATTATAACGAGAAAATACGGATCTTTTTCTACCAAGATTATATTGAATATAATACGTACACCTTAAGGTCGGCTTAAGGTCTGGGCACACTTATCAATTCCATGACGACACAGTATCGGTGTATCAGTGGTAAGAGGAAGAGGGGCGTAGTGGATACTGCAGCACTGTGTCGTCACGAAACTGGTAAGTGTGTTTAAATCTTTATGCAGCCAACGTGAAGCCGGATCTAGACCTGAATGCGTATAGGTTAAGCAGACTGAACGCGCACGAATGACGCATGCGGAGGGGTTGAAAGCGCCATGTGCCTTTCTTCACTAACTTCTGTGCTTAGCTTCGTCCATTTCGCAGTCGTAAAGATGTCATCGAAGGAACTCTGCCTCGTGGAGAGACACAGGAAGAAAAGGGGTAGTTCGCTGACTACGTGTGGTTCCGCCTCCGTCGTCCTCCCTTTAAATTAAGCACGGACCCCTTATCTCTCGAGTATAAACACGCGCACGAATTTCAAAAACAAAAACACGAGTTAATGTATTCCGTGCGAGAGAAGTTGAGCCTGGCGGAGGAGATATTGCTGTGAAGACGGCCTCTTCAAGAGAGTGGCCGTTTGGGAGGGATGCTGGGCAGATTGGTTAGGTTAGGACCAATCGGACTTCAAGCCCACATTCTCCCGCACAGAATCCGTCATAGCGTGATTCTGTTTTGATATTGGAACGCGTGTATAGGGTAAATCCGGGAGACGCGGTCGACCTAATATAAATTGTCTATTAAAACTAATACAGATATTACTTATTTTATCAGAACAAACCTAATATGTTCAGAATTTTATGCTGATTCAGAAAAACTGGTCGATATTTGCTTTAAGACAATATTTACTTTAAATCGGGTTGAAAACTGAAGTCACGACATCTGACCACCTCCCCCGAGGTGCCGGGAGAAATGGTTTTCGTCGTTGGCAGAGACCACTCACATAATTATTCATGGAAAAATAACAAAGAAGAAAGCAAAATTATTTATGAGTGAATACAACTACAGATTCATTGATATTTAATTTGTTTACGCTAAACAAGTACAGAACACATCAAAGATAAAACGAACTACCTACCGGCAATTAGCAAGGCAAATGAATACAAAAGTGAATAAATCAAATAAATAAACAATAATAATAATAAAATAATGATAAAAAATAAAAATATAAATAAAAATAATAAAAAATCATAACACGACCATCTCTCCTTTCTGCAGCGAGAGATGGTCTTCTCGTTAGTTTTGAGAGGAAGAGTAATATGGCTAAATACTTTGGTTGCATTGTTCCTCAATATCTCTACTATCTTATTATTCCCAAACATTAAACGAAAATAAACTTAGAAGTATATTTTAAATACGATTCTGTACACCGTTGTTTGACAAAAGAGGTTAAATGTAACCTCAGTTTACCTTTTATAGCCTGTAAATCTAGAAAAACACAGAAGGAACCGAAGTGACGCTATTCATTCAATTGTTTGGCTTCTAGAGAAGTAATTGGTCTGCACTTTAACGCGTTTCTACGTATAGAGTATGAAATATAACGACTCGACCAACTCTCCGGCCCGACCGCGTCTCCCGGATTTACCCTATACTGAAGCGACAAGGGATCCGTCTCCAATTTGAAGGGAATACGACGCAGGCGGAGTCATTCGCAGTGAGCGGATTACCCTTTTTCGTCCTGTATCCCTCCACGGACCTCATTGAACCCCCCCCCCCCCCCCGCGAATAATCTCATGTTATTTTTTAATATAGCAGCGATAACAAGAATGGTATTCACCTTATTGTTCTGACCTAACCCGGATCCCAATAATCCCTTTTTATGGAATATAATATAGTACGACTGCGTTAATACAGTTTATTGTGGACAGAACATTGGGTTTTTTTATTGCACCACTAGTCGACCAAGTGCTCCCACCTACCAGACGCATCTATTCTAAAAAAAAACTGTGTATTCGTCTTATTACGTTACACACGATTTGCATCCATTTATCCTTTATTCATTATTCACTTTAAATGACAAACAAACCATAACAAAATGTTCAATTTTATTTGTTACGTCTTTTACATTTGCCATTCTACACAATTTTCTTCGATGCATACCGAGTTGCTTGTTCGCAGTCGCGCTCTGATTGGTCGGTGCTTTTTGTTAATATCTCGTTAATCGGTTAACTGGCACGGCTTTTTTTACTATTCGTGCCCAAACTGGCACGGCTTTTTTTACTATTCATGCCCAAACTGGCAACATCGAAAAATTAAGTGAATCACACAAAATTTGGTATACAGTGGTATGGGTGACTCCAAAAACCCCTATATACAATTTTTCTGAATCCCGATAATATTTTAATATTTGGCAGCCATTTTAGGGTCGGCCCTTTTGAGTCGGCCAAATTGAAAATTACAATTCCAATGCTAAATTCAGATTCAGCGACCCCAAAAACCATTACATACCAAGTTTCATTCAAATCGTTTGAAAATCAAAAAGTTATTCCGTTTGATCACAGACCAGGTATAGAATAGACCTAACATTCCTTTGTCTTCTGTGTCACTCGATTTTGGGGCTCTAGAGCCCCATTACCATTTCCGTGTCGCATCCAACGTTAACGGCTAAGCATGAAATAAGAGTTCAGCGCTATAAGCGGTAGGAATGGAAGTTATAATAGTGGTGAGAATTTGCATACAGGGTGTCCCGATGTCAAATTAATGCAGCATTTTTAAAAGGCAAATAAAAATTTCTTCATTTCTTTACCAATCAGCAACTCTACAGACCCATACAACGGAGAAGCATTGTACAATTTCGCTTACGATGTAACGAACCTCTGCTATCTTATAATTCCCTAATAAATTATTTGCGGACATGGGTTTATATTAACTTTTTCAATTTTTTTCAACTGTATACCCGGGATACTCTGTGTACAGACATACACTTTCATTTATCGTTTTGAACGCTTCCTATAATAACTAATTAAAAAATGATTAATAAATTATGGTAATCTTATGGTGTGTCTCATATCAAGCAGCAGAGTAGTGGTGGGCTCCTGCCTACATATGTATATGTGTAATTCTACCCAATCAAGTCGTTCCGAAATCTTTAACAATTTTTACTGATCAAAGGGTTCCTTTGCGTCATATGGCTTCATTAAAACATTTTTCCTTTCCAACGCGCAGAATACGTTGATGTAAAAGAAAATTGGTTAATTTGTCGGAAAGACCTTCGCACATGTTGTCAATGTCATCATTCTGAACAACATTTCCTTTTAAAATTTTTGAGGGCCGGCCTCAGTTTCGGAGATATTAATAAAAAACTTTCGGCATAATAGATTGAAAGCTACCTCCCCACCGATTTCAATTATCTTGACATATGTTATCAAAAACATATGAAAAACTTTCGGCATAATATATTGAAATCTGTTTCATAGCTGACGGTATTAGTATTCGTTGGAGTTAGATTAGGACCGAGGCGCGTAAAGGATGGTACCGCAGAGGAGAACATGTGTTAAACTCGGTAATAATTCTTGTGTTAAGTAAAGCTTTTTGCGAATATTTCGTAAACCAAAGCCAACCGCCAAAAAGGTTAAAGGGAAATGTTCAGAATGATAACTTCGACAACATATGTGAGGGCCATTGAAATCGGTGAGGAGGTAGCTTTTCGACCAGTTTACCAAAAAATTTAACATTAATTTTCAATGTTATAAACAATTTCGGGGACACTTTTGTTACAAATGTCCACCGATCCAGAGGTGTAGATTCACCCCCTAAGAGCAACGACCAATAATTGTTCTACACATTTTACAATGCATGTGGAGAAAGAACAGATAGGTGTGTTCTGTAGGAGCGAGTACTGTTTGAAAGAGTGACGTGTGACTAATTTTTGGGGTGTGTGATTGTGACAGGAGTCAATTGTCAGGCAACGTGCAAAGAATGATTAAGGGGGTCGCGTCGCGGCAACAATAATCTGGGTAGACGGTCATCGGGTAAGTGGTTGGGGAAAATCCAAGTGGTGTAAACAATACTCCTGCAGGTCAAGATACTAAATGTGATTTTCGCTTCTCATTTTGGAACCATTTTAGCTTCTGACCTTTTGCCTGTCTTCTAGCATCTAGACATCAAGAAATAGTTTGGAATGGTTTTAAGAAAAAATGTTCCCAAGAAAAGTTGCTTGTTTTCTAACGTGGATTAGGAAAATAATTGGTTCCACCCCTGCTTTAAATACAAGGGGAGATGAGTGCATGCCTGTATCAATACATATTTAAAAACATGAGATGCATGGAACTCGAGACTAGAACGACTAAAACTGATCGTGTGCGTAATTCTCGATATATTGAGGTATTAAAACTTACGCGTGTTACCCTATATCAGGCCTTCCCAAGTAGAGGAAAACCACTCCTGAAACACATGTTTCTGTTCTCCTTCCTGCGCCTTCAGTTAAGGTGGGACGATTCCTACTACCCTCTCTCCGAGGAGACAGTAACGCCGCTAGGAAGCATGTTGGGTGCTTTAGGGTGAAGGTACCAAATGTGCCAAGTAATAATTTTTTTTTAATTCTCTTTACGTCATTTTGAAATGCTAGTTTTCACCCTAAAGCGCCCCAACATGCTTCCTAGCGGCGTTACTGTCTCCTCGGAGAGAGGGTAGTAGGAATCGTCCCACCTTAGCTGAAGGCGCAGCGTTGGAAGGAGAACCGAAACATGTGTTTCAGGAGTGGTTTTCCCCTACTTGGGAAGGCCTGCCCTATATAATTAGGGAAAACATAAGCTAAATGCGGATATGCTTTTAATAATCTTTGATTTCTGTATATACAGTATATATATTTTATATTATGTTATATTAATATTAATTTTATATTATTTTTATATTATATTTTACATTATATTATACTTTCACAGAAATAAAAAATTACTAAAAGAACGGTTAATGCGATCCAGGGATTAAAATTTGCTATCTACACACTGTTCGAAGTATTTTCAATGTTCCATTTTCCGGTATAACAATGAGTATCTACATTTCTTTTTCTGTAGAATTGTTCGCTTTCTGTTTAGACGCACGCTTTGCATTTTAGTGAACATTGAAAATACTTAGGGATGGTGAAGACCTTCTTTCACGTATTCACGTGGCCCATCCCGTTAACTCTATTACTTCAATGTTTTGACGTTTTAACATTAGCAGATTCACTTTGAAGTAACGGCGGAGCTAAGGTGAAAGAAAGGCACTTGTGTTGTACATACTACTGTTTAAATATTGCGGCGAATAATAGATCGAGATGCATGGTTGTACAGTAAAAATGGATACGAGAGAGGGAGAGAGAACGTGAGAGTGTGTGCGTGTGATAAACAAAACCTCTTCGTGTTGTTTTGGCCAAATATTTCATTCTCATATGTGTAATGAATTTTATTTGCTGCCGAGATTTCATTCCAATTGTTTTTTTATAGTATGAATAAATGACACATGAAAAGTACCCCTTTCGTTTGCTCTTTAAATAGTGCAAGCGCCGACCACGCGAGAGAAAGTATAGGTACTCGAAAAATAGGAAAGTCTCATGAGGAACGGTCCGCCCGTGTCAGTAGGAATATCGAATCATTTCTCGAAGAAGAGACCTCAGGACTTGAGACGGGACCCCTGACATAAGAAAATTTAGGCTCGCTGCACTCGCGCTGGTTCGAGTCGATGATGGTCTTTAACCGTCCCATTGAAAGGCTGGCACACCGACATAGCGCGAACCACTGTAGTGATGCATCCCTATCACTTACACTACTATGACTTGCTGTTGCCCTTCATCTTGAAGGTGCGAAATAGTTAAAAGAGGCAAGACAGGTAGCTGAAAAACAAAGTTGCATCAAGTTCGATATAATATGTACTCTCCGAATGCTTCAAATACTTCCAAAAAATTGTTTAAACTGGTTGGAATATTCATTATATTCTGCTGCGTGATAAATTAAATTATTTGTTTAATTTCTGTACCATGTTTTAATAAATATATCAATATGTTTGAATTTATATTAAGTGTCGTTCATTTGGTTTATTACACACGCGTCACATGGCATGTTTATATGTACTTTCAAAAGTAAAAAAGCGCCCTTTCACGTTCGTATTTATTGTTTTATTTTATTATTTTCGCATTCAACGGCCGGCTACCCGAAATGAACTGAGCATAGCTTCAAATTTCATAATCAATATCATAGGATGGACAATGTTGAATATCTCAGAAACAATAAGTTTTAGGATTAATGCACGAAATTTAGTACTTTCATACTCAGAATTCGCTATTCTATTGAATTTGACAGTCCATTTGAAAAAATAAAATTGACCTCCATATCTGATGTATGCCTGTAAAGAAACTAATTTTACCGTGTTTTGTGTTTCGTACAACCAGACAACTGTTATAAATAATATTTTCGCTTCTTACTTGAAATAATAGATATATTTGAGGTGAACCGATTTAGTGGGACACCCTGTATAACACAGCTTCTATATAGTTTTCTCGGTGATACCGGCAGCTTTATCTGTGTCAATGCCAGAAACACATTATGTTTCTCGCACCCACCGCTCGAAAATTCGAGAGGGCGCTCGAAAACCAGTGCTTATTTCGGAATATCGGTACTTCAGACCGGTGACACTGAAGACAAAGGAATGTCAGGTCTATTCTATACCTGATCTGTGGTTTGATCATATATGATACATAAGCAGAAGTGGCCAGATTTTTTTTATCATATATGATACATTGCCAGTTAACCGGTTAACGAAACCTCGGAAAGCATTTTTGCGAAGGAAAAAGTTGTTTGCAATCACCCCCCGAGTCACCTCCTTCAAGGAACTGCAGTATTTTTGGAACACCATGTATATTTCAATAATATCATAAAAATTCCAGACATCGTGGATTTCAGAAAAGTATCTCATCTGCTTCTATCTTCCACGCTGAGCGCAATGCACTCCAAACTCCCTTTCATGTATAGAAGAAAACCGACAATGATCGGCTCTGGCCATGTGCCTTCGTCGGCATTGGCGAGTCGGGTCTCATGCGCCGAGTCACTACGAATGACACGTCCATACTAGCATATGCGTTCACGTTCATCCTTTCTGACGTAGAAGCATACGAGTCTAACTACCGTTTCACCCGTCCACATTAGAATATTCGTGCGTGCTCAGCGTTACTCAACGTAAGTATACTCATTCAGGTTTGGACTCGGCTTGACGAGCACGAACCGGGTCGGCATGTTTGATGTTCGCCCGATGAGGACTCGTCCAGCGCTCTCGACCGTTCATCGACTAATGGCCATATGCTCACCATAGTCTCGGCCCGACCTCGGCCCGTGCTCGTTGGCTGTACAAACCGACCTTTATGTGTGCACGTAATGCTTTTTATACACGTGTGCACGCGTATTACCGCGCGTATATGTGTGTTGTGATATATTAAAAATTAATTGCAATTGGGACAAATATGATAGAAGAATGTAAAATGTGAAAAGACGCGAAGCAAGAATTATTGCTTTGATTCATTTTTTAAGAAAAAGCAATGATACGTAACTAGTCTAATAAAATACATATAACTATACGCACAATACGACCATTTCCTGTTTGTATCGACTTCACGAACTACACATCGGTACGCAAATATTTTACTTCCTGCTTGTTAACTAATAGTATCGCTGTAATCTTTTCAGGTGGATCTTAGTCGAAGGATATTATAGCAGTGATTTCGAAATTGGTAAAATTCTTAGTACTATAACGACAATACTTCCTTATTTCTTGAAAGGGCATCATGGTTGACAGTACCTTGTTGTAATTGAGTTTTTGATAGGATTATTTACTATAATTCCACAAAACAGAACAAATGCCCGCTAACTCTCGATTTTGATTTTTTTATTCGAAGTAGATGGAGAAAACATCTCACAACTACTAGAATTAATTAATACGTTTCTATCTTTGGATAGCATAAGAAACAAGGCCACGCGCGTAAAATTAAAACCAATAAACGAGCATTGAATTTATATGGTAGTGCTTTTTTCTTTTCTCATTTTCTCCTTAAAACAAAAAACATGCATCATTCACTTTCCTGAAGAGACACTTTTACATCATATTAGTAGATATCTAACCTATGTTTATGTTCTTTACTTATTTAAGCTATATTAAGCATAAGATTGACTGTTACTTTACAACTAATAAAGCACGCTGACACGTGGAATGACAGAGACAAACGAACCCGTTAAATACTAATCCTAGAGTAAATAGAATAGCAAAAAAGTTCATACGATGTGATAAATAACTGTAGCAGAAATCACCATATGTTGGAGTCAATGGTGCTATCTTTAACTTTTCAATTATGTATTTACAATTTCCTATATACATATAACGAACAGCACGAAACTACTCTTATACTGATATAACATCGCTAATCGTGTATAGCAAAATAAACGACTAAGTAGTTGGCAAGGACGAAATAATAATATATTTAAGCTATATTTATGAAGTGTTCAGTACTTCCTGAATTTGCAATAGCTGAGGTTGGCGTGTAATCTGTATCCGTGCACTATAATGACATACACAAAAGGGATATGAAAAGAAAGTGAAGCCCAAGTTGAGATGCGTTTTGAGAAAATCAGAATTTGTCTACCTATTTAAAAAATTGTTGCAGCACTAAACAATAGCTGCTCAGTAACATATACTTTGTTAAAAGATATACAAAATTCTAGCAAACAAAAACGCAATGATGGTGTTTTGCAGGTCGCTTTACTTCTGCTTCACAGCAAAGAAAATTATTCGAGTATATTTCGAATGTGCAATAATCTGAACCGATTAAACTATAAGAGACAACTTCAATTAATAGCAAGAGAGAAATAAGAACACAATATTTACGAAGATGCAAGTACGCTGAAAGAAACAAGGAGAAAAATCATATTTACAAATGAGAAAAGACTCAATCTGGATTGCGATGTGGTTTCAATTAATACTAGTATGATAGATATATAAGGAGAAGAAATAATAAAAATCCAACGATGAATGGATAGGGCAATGGTTTTGGGCAGAATCGGTTACAATACCAAGAAGCATTAAGCTATTCAGAATGGAATGAATAGAATAAGTTACTAGAATTGAATAAAATAATTGGTTAGAAAGCAAAGGACGTGTGTAGTTGGGGCAGATTTTATGTTTCCATAAGAAAATACTACAGACAATTATCCACAGGACGAAAGTTATAATTCTGCATTCGACAATTTTTCGGCAAACGACATTCGCCGTTTTTGTACTAAATAATCTGCGTGCTCATCGGACTCAAATATTACGGAAATCTATTGGTGGGAGCTTTCAGAGGCAGCGTAAGCAAATGGGAAACCATTTATAAAATTGATATCAGTTAAAACAGTGTATCATAATATAAAGAAGCAATTATCACGAAATAAAATTGATGACATGGACAAACTACTAGCGAGACGGCTGATGGACGTAACAGAAAATAAAGGCAACTTTACATGTTATTAAAAACAAAGTAATTCATATTACGTTCGTGTTGCATGTTATACATATGTATATAACACGTGCTCTGTGTGCAATGTGTGTTTTGACCTTTGTCATCTATAGTAGGTTAATTTGCTACAGACAGAGCTCAACGATGGTATATTAATCTACGATTAAATTATATACTATATATTTCTAAAGTGTAATATTTACGTATTATTTGTTACAGTTAGGAAATACGTGTGCTATTTGAGCGAAAGTGTATAACCACGAATTACACAGTTCTTGACATCCGTTCCCTATTACAAATTGACTGCGTATTGTAACACACGACGATAAGCTGTAACTAAATTAAAAAAGATAAAATCATCGCTATTCCTTTATCGAGCCCGCAGTTCTTTAATTTTAGCTGTACCATCAATTATAACTTTCGAACATGTCGTCTTATATTCAAGCAATATACATATGTAACTACGATAATTGTAAATACATGTTTTCCTTTTAGGCTTGTGGTATTTTCGAAATGCACATACGCTAGGAGCGTTATGTGCATATATACACATATACAAAAAAAATATATTATACATAATATTTATATATATATATATATATTATAATAATAATATATATACTATAATAATATATAATATATTATCCATATTAGCTGTGTAATTTATAATATACATAATACGGCGAGTAATATATTATATATATCATATTTATCATAACATAATATTGTGCAATATATAAAAACCGAGGCTAGCATGTGCATCGTTGAAAAATCAAAGACGCAAGGGCAACGAGAACATTTACATGAAATTGTAAACCGTGTACAGTAAATTCTCGTTGTAAGATCACCACTAGGGACCGAGCAGAGTCTTACAACGTGAGCAGCACAAGCGATTAGCACCTCATTTCGGCTTGAGCTGATGTTTATTACGTTTTGCTGATAGCGGCAGTCGGCAGTCGAAGAAAAGGGCAATAAATGAGGAAGAAGGGGGTTCCGGGGGGATCCTCCCAGTTAGAGGGGTATAGAGAAGACCATACAATGAACAAACTCCGGAAATTTTACAACGAGAATTTACTGTATTCTGCTTTTAGGGAAACGAACCTAAACATCGACTTGTATGCTCGATAGATAAGCATGAGACACAACGACGAAGGTTTCGACGATATAGGAAGAGACCCAAATCAATCAATGATTTTATTGGTCACTTATATGCTTACGTTTTCAATGAACATGATGTACGTCAGTAGTGAGCAACCTTTTGTCCGAAGTGGGCCACAAGTGGAAACCTACTACTCTCTTAGAGCATATATATATGGAGCTTTCATTGCCTAAGATTGACTGCCTCGAAACTGTCGCCAACATCACGCGAGAGAGGAAGACATGTGGGAGACTGGTGCGAGAGAGAGAAGTATAGAGGTCCCTTTCGACCGTAATACGCATGCGCCGATATCGTGCGAGACATGTGAACTGGTGCGAGAGAGAGAAGTATAGATTCTCAATCGTCCGTCTTCCTCTCTCGCACGATATCGGCGCATGCGCATTACGGTCGAAGGGGACCTCTATACTTTTTTCGCTCGCACATGTCTTTCTCTCTCGCACCATGTTGGTGACAGTTTCAAGCTTTCAATGAGACCTCAATAGTATATGCTCTAAGACTACTCTACGCGGGCCGCAATATTAAATACATAAATATAACTAATCCTATATCTTTTACAGTTCAAAAGATATATGCCAATGTTCAGGCGGGCCGCAAGTGGCTCATCACATTGTACGTAATACACCCGTTCTTCTCGTATTTTGCACCATATGAGGTACATTGTACAATATACAATTGTATTTTTCGATTGAGGATCTCCCTTAACTTAGTCGACAGTATTATTTTGCGATTCGTTGTATTATCGTCGCTTGTGTACCATCTCAACACTTCGTCGTTAATGGTTAAGTTCGAAGCAAGTGTAACTGCCTTACCGTTCAATCTTGAAATATTAAAAAATCCCCTCGAATTATGTCCTAGTAGGTACGTTTACCTTAAACACCAATTTTATGATACTTATAACAGGAGCATTAATTAAAGTTCCCAATGCAGTTTCATTGAACTCTTTTATCCAATTGCAAACTTCTAATTAACTAGAGGTTAAAAAGGACATAGAGGTAATGCTTTATTCGTCGATGTTGCCCTCAATAGTTGACACGTTTGATATCTTTCAGATGCATCACGTTGATATCTTCTTTCCAAGCTGTCGACGTATAAGCTTCTTCGTTTCATATATTGTGGCTGCGAATTATCTATGGATTCGTTCCACGCTCACGGCATTTAACTCCTGAAAATAATCCTTGGAGAAATCCTTCAATAGATTTTATGGTTCAACGATTCAACTCATCGTTCTTGCCGATTGTCTCTGGTAACTGTACGTGTTCAGACGGATTCTCATCAGATCGTAAAAGTGCTGTATTCGTGCGTCTGTATGTATAATCTCCCAATAAAAATCTTTTCCATGTAAGATATAGATGCAACTGAGATTGTTTTCGTTGATGTTGCTCGGTTGCTTCATATTTTGTAAATATTTTTTGATAATGAGGCATCATGGGAATGATTGGTCCGAAAGCGAGGCACAGAAATTAGGGAGCCAGCATTTTTGACAGTTCCTCGTCTTGGAGGCAACCCTTTAAAAATTCTTCTTGCGTAAGCTGACCGTCGTTGTTCTCATCCATCTTTGCAAAAATATTTTTTGCCCTTTCCTCCGCACTGTCCGCCGGCCTGTTACTCGAGCACGCACCAAGCATGTCGTATATTGCCTAGAAACAAAAATTGGACGTGTTTCGATTTAATAAGACGCCTTTTATAAAAAAAATATGTTCTACAATTTAAAACAAATCATATATATGGCTTTTAACCTTTAAAGTATAGTGCCGGTCAGTAATATGGACAGACTTATACTCCCGGTAAATAGAATGGAACAAAAAAACACTACAATTACATTACAAATTTGTTTTAAGATATTTACATTTGTTGAATTTGGCACAATTCTACTCTCATAGAAGAGTTATAACATTTTATGATTGTTACGCACATAGTGATGGGACTGACACGATACGTATCGATGGTACTCAAGCAATTCAGTATCTAAGTAATCACAAGGAGAGGTTTTCAGGTGTCCTCTTCCGTCATTTTTGATTTTTGGATATGTTGTAAAGGACCGAAAAATAACAAATCTGTTTTTTTATTTTGGCGCGTTTGACACATTGAGGAGGTGAAACCACCCCTCAAAGTTCATAAGAAGAGGTACAAAAATTCCTATTTTTAAAGATCCTACATTCCGTTCAGTTTAAAGATCTTGTCGGAGGATCGCTAATGATCCCTTCGACAGTTTTCGAGGGATCTCGGGATCGCGTTCGATCGATGCCTTCCGCGGGCAGACGTTGACGCGCGCCCTCGTCATTAAGTATTTACATACTTATATTAAGTTGTGGTAATTATTTACTTTAGGCTTTCATTACCGATTTTGAGGGGGGGGGGGGAGATCCCCGCGTCGGGGAGAGGGGGCGCTAATATGCATATTGTATTAGAGACATTATAATAAGAGCTCCTATCGTGAACAGATCCCTAATTCCGAGTGTTCGTTTCTCGCTTCTTTCTGGCCGAAGGGGGGAGCGAGATCGAACACTTTCCGTGCGCGCGGGCGTGCGCGACGGGTGCGAGCACTCAGATGGAATCGTGACTGCTCGACGCATGCGCGCGAACTTGTCAAATTACGCCCTTTATTATAATACATTTATTTGAGATTATTGACAACCTTACTCCGAATTTTTATTCGTAGTTTAATTCACTTATAGTACAACTTGTAATATTTAATTTTAAAGTTTATTTTCAACAATACCAGTAATGAAAATATCATTTTGCACCTCTTGTCGACTTTCCGCCCTCGGCAGTCGCCTAATTTTGCAGAGTAAAGTCATAAATAATCTCAAATAAATGTATTATAATAAAGGGCGCAATTTGACAAGTTCGCCTAGGGCACAAAAAAGACTTGACCAGGGTCTGCGTCAAGATTTTGCGAAGCGGTTGCCGTGCTCACCGTAAGTATTTGCGACCATCGCGCACGCTCGTCGCGCATGCAAAGGTCGGAGTGTTACGGCGCCCGAAAGACGGAGGGAGACAAAACATCAACGCATCGTTTGTCTCGTACCGTCCTCGCTCGCTTTCAGTGGCTCTCGCTCGCTCTCGTTCCATCTCTCTCTTACCATCGCCGGATAATGGTGAGACAGAAGTGGTGGGGATAGCGACAAGCACGTATCGTGTGCACCAAACTGAGCACATACGGAGACAATACTGTATACACCATTTTATTCCTAACCACTCTTAACAACTCTTACGTTTATGGCGGTATTTTACTTCGTGTAAGTAGCACATACCTGTGGCAATAACTCCTCAAAAAAAAGGTTATGTTGTAAAGGTGTTTATGAATATATGTACACATACATTATTTTTTTTTACTACCCAAATGCACATTTTCAGATAAATAGATATTACAAACAATTAGAATAGTATGACAAAAAATGTTTTTTTATTAACTTTCAAACATATACTTTTTCAAAAATGTATTACAATTAAGATTAGTATAATTGACACATTTATCAATCAGCGGGAATAGACGAAAAATGGCAGATCAATCAAAAGTGGCCTTTTTGTGGTCAGACTATGGTTGTCATCTTTTTTACAGGAAAATAACGTACAAAAATGTACCCTTGAAAAAACTAAAAGTACATTTTAATCTTATTAGTTTCTAATTCTTTTAAACATATTTCTTATTGCTTTAGCATTACAGAGCAACTTTTTATCATTTTTATAAAGGTTTATATAGATAAACTTACGTGGAATAACGTAAGATACTTTACTTTAAAGTACGGGTGGTAACCCTAGGTCAGACTCTTATTATAGTATCTCTATATTGTGTATGTAGTGTGTACTGCAAATATAAAACTTTTAAGGGGGTAGACACGTCACGTGACCTGGCCGAGTTGGCAAGTCGGTATTACAGCAGGTTTTTTCTGCACAGAAATGGTAATACCCATAGATACGCGGCTGCCTGGTACACGCGAGAGGGAGCTGTTTGCTATTTCCATACACTATTTTGAATGTGGAAAGAAATTCTCAGTTGGTGCGTTGTACTTGTAAAAATTTTAACGGAAAGTCTGCTGGTACCAGAGTTGGGCAAAAGTTTATCGAAATAAAAATCTCAAATAACAAACAAAAGATAAATAATTTTTATTCGGTATTCGAGGTTCAAATAGTCGAAGTTATCTTTATTCGAAGAGCAACGTATAAATAATTTTATTCGACGAATAAAGATAATTTTTTCGATGAGAATTTATTCGACGGATAAAGATAATTTTTTTTCGATGAGAATTTATTCGACGAATAACGATAGTTTTTTATTCGAAGGTTTTATTTGAATAAATGTGTCAAATAAATTTTTAAAAACTTCAAAAAAGTAAAAAAATTACGCCAAGTATGTACTGAAGTCAACTAAATCACAAAAAATATAAAATAATAATAATTACAAAATAAAAAAATATGTGAAATCAAAATGAGCTGCAAGTACATTAAGGTGCTTTCCAACTGCGCTTAACCGTTTTACTGCCACGCAGCGCGATCGCGCTGTTCGCGTACTGTGGTGAACCGTGTCGCTTTTTTTGGTCACGATCGTCAATTCGATTACGCTCGGTTCAGAATGTATCTTGTCGCGAGTCTGTCAGAGTTTCCTCTCGTAATTACAAATTTTCTTTCAAATAATCGTAAACAACCTGCATAATTAGCTGTCTTTCTTTAACACATTGAGTCCCAAGGTTTATTTTTAACAAAAGCGCTATCGCGCTTCATGGCACAATCCGACACGGATTTTTAAAAACCCCTGGCACTAAAATGGTTAAGATGACACAACTACATATACAGTATTGTCTCCCTGAGGGCTCGTTGGTCGGGACCGGCGTTGAGCCCGTATCGTGAGCAGAGCCCTAATTCCGAGTGTTCGTTTCTCCCTTCTTTCTGGCTGAAGGGGGGAGCGAGATGGAACGCTTTGCGTGCGTGGTGGGCGTGCGCGACCGTGTCTCGCTCGCTTTCGTTCCATCTCGCTCTCGCCTGCGCCGGACAAGAGTGAGATAGAAATGGTGAGGATAGCGAAAAGCCCACATCGTGTGCGCCAAACCGAGTCCATCGGGAGACAATACTGTACACAGCTAAAATGCTGTGTTCATACATTCCATTACTCATATCGTGGACATTTTAATTAACCCATCAAAAAGAATCCCATTTAAAAACATTGTAAATTAATAGCTTTACAAAATTAATGATGTACAAAAATTGCGCCAATTATAACAATGGCTATTTATACAAAGAAAAAAATGTACTAAACAATATTAAGCAGATATATTTTTATACAAATAAATACTTTAATACGAATGAATATTTTATTTATCTAGAGACGCGGTAGCGTCTCGACGCCAAGTACATGTTTCGACACCCTGTATATGTCGACTGTCGCTACTTATCATTTACTCGTCGCCCGGCTATTCCAACCTAACCTGAAACATATTTCATTAATATCTCATCACGCCTGCAATATTTTCTAAATTTAAAGGCATTTTTCTTATGTAAACCGCATATAAGCTTTCAAATAAGACCAAATTCAATAAAATCGGTCCACGCATGACAGAGATATCGTAATATCGTCTCATGGATTTGTCGGAAACGGTAAAATTCTTCTTCTCCTTCTTCTTCTCCAAGAAAATTTTTGTCAATATAATACATAGTTATAACAATATAATATAAAGTTTCCTTCTTCAATCGCTATCTTCACTATGCAATCGACTCCAAATTTTGTTCTTCACTATACAATTGACTCCAAATTTTGACAGCTTACAGTCAGGTTATATCCTGGCGAGTATGAAATAAGGTAAGTTGTCAAAATTTGAGATGCCACGTGTTTTTACAAATATGTATCGTTGTACCATTGAATTGCAACCAAAATGCAGTCTCAAACATAAGGGAAATTGCCGAAATTTGAATTGCGTCCTGTTTGTATATCATAAATACATCAAATCAATAAATACATAAAAAAATGATTAATAAATAAATCAAATCAATTCATTCGATATGCAATCAGCATATAACCACAAACCAGTATTACTTTTTAATGAAATATTATTACATTTTTTAACATAAGCGTTTTTAACATACACTTTGCGGCTTCACTAGAGTTTTCTGAAATTATATTTTAAGTCTCATAACAATCCGTTGATATTTCCTCAAGTTATTGCAATTTATGTTTAAAGAAATATTGACTTTGAATGATGAGAAATATTTTGTTTATAATAATTTTTAGATCGAATAGTAATGATTGGATAAACAAACTGTAAATAGAAAAAATGTGTGTTGTGACGAGCTTTACAACACTGTATTTTTTAAAATACAGATTAACAGCATTTAATTTTCCAATCTTTTTTAGCGTTTGGACAATCATTTTTCGCATTTTCGAGCACTAGTCCCCTTATTGTATCCGACTCTTCATTATTGTGCTGCACGTTAAAAAAACTGCATCGAAATTTATCCATTAGTTCCCGATTGTAAGTGATATACTAAGTAAGTAAGTAATTAATAATATTGTAGCCTTTTGGATTGACAGGATAAGGAGTAATTGCTGGACAGACAAGGTTTATTCGGATTAGGTAGGAGTACATGGTTTTGGTTTACAGGATGGGGCTACAAATTTCGGGAAACAGACATTGTGTCTCGCTGAGTTTATACAATTCGACTAGATTCTATTGTGCAGACGGCACTTGACTTTAATCTAATGAGGCGTCCAGAAGTTACTCTGTACTCTCCCGTTCGATTGGCGTCCAGGTATTGTCGCCGAACTCTCCACATCGAACAGGCGTCCAGAAATATTCTCCTGTACTCTCCTCTCTATTTAACGAGGCGTTCAGGAATTCCTCTGTACTCTCCCGTTCGATTGGTGTCCAGGTATTGTCGCTGAACTCTCCATATCGAACAGGCGTCCAGGTATTATCGCCGTACTCTCCATATAACTGCTTCCAAACAAATTCTTATTGCAAAATTACATTTGTTCGATCACGATAGTAGTGGAACAACGACGAAAGTGGAAAATTTCTACATCAAAGCAATACCTACTACTAAAATACATTTGGTAGATCACTGTTATAAACTTAAGGCAGCAATTTTCCACCACGGTAAAAGTATTACTGATGGTCATTACACGAGTATGGTAAGGGGTAAGGGCACAACGTGGGTATCCGTTGATAATTTACGAGTAGGAAAACAAGCTTGGCCACGAAATGCTAAAAATGCATACGTATTTTTCTTCGAAAGGTGTTAATAATTGTGGTTGTTAATACAGTTCAATGTTAAATACCTTCAGCGCTAAGGGCTGCTTTCAGCGCCATAAGCTGCTTCGCGCACCCGGTACTGTACACAAAGTTCTATACATATATAATACATACATACTTTGTAAAAACAAGTGAGATCCCCATAAAAAAAAACTTCAAAAAATGAAAAAAAATACGCCAAGTACATGATAAAATCGAGGACGGAAAAGAGTAAATCACAAAAAAATAGAAGAAAATATAAACCACAAAAAAAAAAATAGAAGACAATATACATTGCAAAAACAGATGTGAAATCAAAATGAGCTGCAAGTACATAAAGGTGCTTTCTACCTTCGCTTAAGATGACACAACTAAATATACACAGCTAAAATGCTGTATTCATACATTCCATTATTCATATCGCCGACATTTTAATAATGTGAAGATAAAATGTAACATCTAGACATTTGCCTAGATATCCGCGGCCTGGAAATTAAATACTTGGCGTTGCCAGGAAAGGTCAAGGTGTCGATGAAAAAGAATGATTTAAAAACGCAAAATAACGAAAATGTATACTTATTGGCAAAGTTTTAAATTGACAAATTATCTGAAAGCTTGTGAGAGGAAAGGTATCGGTGTCGATGAATGATCTTAGAATTGTTTTAAAACGCAATGTAATGAAAATGTACTCATATTGTCAGAGTTTTTAATTGATAAATTATTTGAAAGCTTGTGAGAGGAAAGGTATCGGTGTCGCTGAATGATGTTAGAATTATTTTAAAACGCAATATAATGAAAATGTATTCATATTTTCTGTCAAGAGTTTTATATTGATAAATTATCTGAAAGCCTGGGAAAGGGATTGTAGGTATTCATGAACCGAGAATACCTTGCCTGGCCACGCCAAGTACTTGACTTCCAGGCCGCGGACATCTAGGCAAATGTCTAGATGTTACATTTTATCTTCACATTATTAAAATGTCGGCGATATGAGTAATGGAATGTATGAACACAGCATTTTAGCTCTGTATATGTAGTTGTGTCATCTTAAGCGAAGGTAGAAACGACCTTTATGTACTTGCAGCTCATTTTGATTTCACATCTTTTTTTACAATGTATATTGTCTTCTATTTTTTCTGTGATTTTTATTTTCTTCTATTTTTTATTTGTGATTTACTCTTTTCCGTCCTCGATTTTATCATGTACTTGGCGTATTTTTTTACTTTTTTGAAATTTTTTGTGGGGATCTCACTTGTTTTTACAGAGTATGTATGTATTATATATGTATCGTACTTTGTGTACAGTACCGGGTGCGCGAAGCAGCTTATGGCGCTGAACGTATTTAACATTGAACTGTATTAACAACCACAATTATTAACACCGAAGAAAAATATGTATGCATTTTTAGCATTTCGTGGCCAAGCTTGTTTTTCTACTCGTAAATTATCAACGGACACACGTTGTGCCCTTACCCCTTACCATACTCGTGTAATGACCATCAGTAATACTTTTACCGTGGTGGAAAATTGCTGCTTTAAGTTTATAACAGTGATCACCCATTTGTATTTTAGTAGTAGGTATTGCTTTGATTTAGAAATTTTCCACTTTCGTCGTTGTTCCACTACTATCGTGATCGAACAAATGTAATTTTGCAATAAGAATTTGTTTGGAAGCAGTTATATCGATTTTCTTCATTGTGTTTGAATTTGAATTATCACAATTAGGGCAAGAATCTTTCAGATTTTTCCATCCTGCGAAATTGTGTTATTATATCATGAAATTCAAATGATTTTTTTTTAACATCTTGGGTAGTGCAAGATGTACCACACAATTTGTACGATAGTAATACTTGTATAATTACACTCTAAACATCTTAATACCGTTGCAATTTCGTGTTGTACTGCATTCTTAATAAGAATCTCATGATCAAAAAGACAAATAATAAACTCAGCTGCATCATGTAGCTGATTGTTGGCGTATTTTTCTCCTGCGAATTGTCGTAATGATATTATGTTTGGATTTTGACCCGATTTATATTGGTCCATAAAGACTATTATAATATGATCAGCTTTTTCAGTCGAAAATAAGTTTTCTCTTATGAATGAATAATATAACATGCATTGGATTGTGGTATTCGCATAACAAGACAAACCATCAGAATTCGGGAGACATCTTACGTAGTATTGAATGGTATCCACAATGTGATCATTAGTATTTTGACATTCGGATACATTATAATTAGGTACTGCCCAAACAGCATCAGGAACATTGAGAAGCGGTTTTTAGAAATTGAAATAGTCATAAGATCAGGTCTATATTTTTTTTCGCAATCTATTGTACTCTATTATAGCTGATTCTTGTGCCTTTACGGAAGATGGATAATAATTGATAAGATGCAGTCCGTGTAATGTGGTCACGCGAGAAAGAGCAACGTAAATTTATCCGCAAGTAAATATCGAATTACCTGCTTCTATGACAGTGTAACGTCCCACGGTGACTCGAACCAGTAATTACCGACCGTCGGTAAAGTAGGACCGATCTACTCTACCGCGGAACCAACCTGTATTATCGCACAGAATCATTGTACCACAGACGAGGTATAAGATAGACCTATCAACCAATGTATTTTTCTGTCACCGGTTTGGGGGGTCCTAGGATCCCCTTACCATTTTAGTGTCGCATGCAACGTTACCGGCGAAGTCTCGAAACAGATTGTAACGCTACACGTGGTAGGAATTAGAATTCAGCACGCGTACAAAAAATAATTTTGTTCCTTATTTAATCTATGACACTCAATTTTTTTAAGTCGGCGCCAGACTTACACAGTGCAAATGATGAGGCATCGATATAAAAAAAATTGAGTGTCGCAGATTAAATAACGAACAAAATTATTTCTTACTTTTTAGTGCATTTTTATTTTTTGGAGTCGGTTTTAATTATAATTTTCCATTTTATGCAACGATGCGCCATTATCGTGGCTTTTACACGCAGGAGGCGAAAAATCTCTCCGCGCAGGTGTATACCGCCGCGGTCAACCTTATCGTAGCTTAAAATTTTGAAATTCAAGACCATTATACTCATTCATCTTTTTCCTTCAGTGTCGGACCTGTATTCGTACTCAGAAAGCTCAAATTCGATGGCCACGACATTCTGGCCTTTTCACTGTACGCTTTCTTGAAATCGGTTGAACGGTAACGCGTACATTTTTTACAACCCTGATGGGTTCTTAGGTAAAAGCTTTCAAATGATGCGGGTCGGGGGTCATAAACGCTAGAGTAGTGGCATAAAGACAAAGTCAGCGATAGGCCATTCATTAATGAGTATGCCAATTTCTATCATAGAAGTATCACAAATGGATTACTAGTATTTTTCTGATGAAAATGACACACAAACATGATAAAATCCTGATTATTTGTAATGACTGTAATGGTAAGTACTTGGAGTAAAGTAATTGAGGAAAGTAACGAAGAGTACCTGAATTCTACGTGAACTGACAGGGAACTGCTGTGAGCCCAAATCTTAACGTAAACGATACCTACGCTCGTGTACTTACATCTTAGATGTTTTTTATAATTTTTAAATCCGTTCAATAGTTGATGAGGACAGAGCCAATCAATTTGTAATGAAACCTAGGGATTTAGGGGCCTCGGGTACCAAAAACTACGAATATAAATTTTACAAAAACGTTTCAATTCATTATTTTCAATGATTTTTACGTGTCGTAGGATGGGCACCGTCTATTTAGACACCTGCGATGTGCAGAGATTTACGGAAATGTTAGTAATAGCGTCAATTTTTAATATTTTTCGGCGTACGACACGTGAAAATATTAGTTAAATGTTCCACTACATGTAAAATACTACCAATCAATTTCATCTTGCAATTTATAGTTTGTGTAAGCTCTCAAGAAGTGCCATATTGCAGCGCCATATAGGCTCCCGATCCCCGAAATAGATTTTCAGAGAGAAATCCGGCGTGAGTCGTTGACAAACCGAGCCAAAGCGTAGCTTGGCGAAATCCCGCCCTCTATGTTAAACTCTCACTCTAAACAAGTCACATGTATACAAGCACGCACACATCTTTCAGTATTTCAACACATTTCAGAGTAGTTCTTGAGTTGGACGCTGTTCGTGAACAGAGATCGCTAAATTCAGTCCTCAAATTATGGGTCGGTAACACAGTTTGGGTCGTGACACGAAGTCCCATAAGGTGATAGGTCTATTCCATACTTCGTCTGTGATTGTACATACTTTTAGATATAAATTACTAAATAAGCAAATATTAAAAAAAATAAATATTATAGAGACATTAGGAATAATTAAATATAAGTAGTGCGCTAAAGCGCAAGATAAATTATTATGTAATAAGCGAGCAAAATGCGAAATAACGAATATCGACTCACTGCGCATGCGCCAGTCCGCCAATTTTCCAGTATAAAAGGAGGCGCACGCAGCATCTGGCGCGCTCATTCGAATACGAATACGTTCTTGCGACCAACGAATGCTAGTTCCTAGAGGCAGCTTAAGTACTATCCAGGAGAATTTCAGCACGCTCCGGACACGGCAGCGACTGGTTCTCAGTGTACAAAGGTACTGGTGCTCCTTTTTGGATCTTTCATTTAAAGGTTGAGAACGTTGTCTTCGCGGAGGTTTCAAGCGTTGCTCCTACTAATAGGCAGCAGCTTAGCTGCTTAGCGAAAGCAAGGTCTACAGAACACTAGAACATGAACTCTGCCAAGAGTGTCGGGAACCGCTCCGGAAACGGCAGCGGCCGAACTTACGGCAGTAGCACATTCTTCTGGCTCTAACACCGGGTTTCTACTTAGACAGTCAGCTTCCAAATTTTCTTTCCCTGGGACATATTTTATCTCAAAGTCGTATTGTGATAGGTAATACGTTAGGTCTCCCAGTTCTTCGTCTGTTCGCGTTTTTATGTTCATATTCTCTAACGGTTTATGGTCTGAGTATACCGTGAACCGTTTTCCTATAAGCCAATATTTTATTGTAGTATTTTATTGCCTCTTTTATCGCTAAACATTCCAAGTAAATCGCCTTTTTTTTCTTCTGTGTCTCGTTTAGCTTTTTCGAGAAATATGCTACTGGTCTATTTTTTCCATCCGTTTGTGTCTGCTTTAATACAGCTCCGATCCCTTCTATTGATGCATCCGTGTTTAATATAATTGGAAGTTCTTGATCAAAAATTTCTAATACTGGTTGTGTGCATAATATTTCTTTTATTTTATTAAACGCAATCTGACATTTCTCACACCATGTAAATTTTTCGTTTTTCCTTAATAATTTGTGTAAGGGATCTAAAATTATTGTACTATTTGGTAAGTATTCATGGTAAAAGTTTATTTTCCCCAAAAATTGCCGGATGTTCTTTTGTGTCTTTGGAATCGGAAAATTTTTTATTGAAATTAGATTGTCTTTCAGTGGTCTTACGGAGTTATTTTGAATCACGTGTCCGAGGTATTTCACTGAGTCCGATGCAAATGTACATTTCTTGAACTTTAATCTGAAACCTTCTATTGTAATGGCTTGTAATACCTGTTTTATGTGTTTCACATGTTCTTCGAATGATGGCGAGTATATCAAAATGTCGTCGATATAATTTACTGCAAATTTGGTCAATCCATGCTTTCTTAATATATTGCTCAAAATTCGTTGGAAAATTACGGGGGATGTTTTCAGGCCAAATGGCAGGCAGGTCCATTGGAAGTGTCCTTCTTGCGTGACAAATGCCGTTTTACTTCTGTCCTCAATTCGTAGTGGTATGGACCAGAAAGCCGAGTTTATGTCCAACGTTGTGAAATATTTGCAGTTTCTAGTGCGGATTATTAAATCGTCTATTATTGGAAATGGTTGTGCCTGTGGTATTATAATCTTATTTAAATCCCTAAAGTCAATACAGAGTCTCGATTTTTTATTTTCATCTTTTTTAAATGCTAGCGTTACTGGAGCTCCGAAAGGGCTGTATGATTCCTCTATGAGGTTTTTCTCTAATAGTTTTGATATTTGTTCTTCTATCTCTTTCTTGTCTTCTATCGAGCATCTGTAAGGCCTTTTGCTACAGTATTTATCAATTAGTAACTCTATTCGTGCCTCATAATCTTTTACAGTGCCTATGTCATATTTATCTATTGCAAATATCTTTTTATATTCTTCTATTATTTTCTTTATTTCCACCCTTTTTTCTCTATCTAAATGTTCTGTTTTTATCTCAAATTCATTTTCTTTTACGTGCTCATTAAAGTTTACTGAATATGTTTTTGGCATTTGCTCATTGGTTATATTATCTATTTCTCTTAACTTAATATCTTTCACTTGTTTTATTTCTAAGTTTTCATTCTGTATTAATTTAAATTCTTTTATCATGTCCAGGCCTATGATAAAGTCTTCAAAATCTTCTCTCTCAACAATGAATACATCAATCTTTTTTTCTATATCTAAAATTTTTATTTTTATAGTTATTAAACCTTTTGTGCTCTTCACACCATTGACCGATTTTAAATATATTCTATTCACATCCTCCCTTTCTTCCATTATTTTAATCAGTCTTGAATTTATAAGCGAAATCTGTGAACCTGAGTCGTATATCCCATTCACTTCTAGTTTATTTTCTATGAACATTTTTAATCTGATCAATGCTGTGATTGTTTGTTTTTTGACTCTGTACTTAAATCTACTTCTATTACTGAATTATGTCCTACTACCTTCGGTTTATTTATTTCTTTATTATTTTCTCGTGTCTTGAACCAGCATGCTTCTTGTGGGTGGTATCTAATTCCTTTATTCAGATCTTCGCATGTTTTGCATGGTCTTTTCTCTTCATTTCTCTTCTTGTATTCAGTTCTACTATCTGTCTTCTTTGAAAAGGTTTTCTTATTCACTAAAGTTTCGTATTTTCTAATTTCAGTGAATAGTATTGTTGAATTCGTGCACGATTCTCTATCTATTTTATTCATTATGAATTCCGGCAGTCCTGTTGCTATTAAGAATGTTAGTGTTACTGAATCTATTTCTTTGTTCGTGTCTAACAAAAGCTTTCCTTTTTTTATTGCATAGTCAATGAGTGATCCTTCTTTATATTTAAATGCTAGGGCATAAGTTACCGTGCTCCATCCTTTATCTGCAAAAGTCTCTAGGAATCTATTCTTCCATTCACTCCATTTCGCTGCAGTTGATAGTTTTGTTAATGTTGCAGAGTGCCAATCTGAACAAGATTTATCCAGAAATAGTCTTAATATTTCTATTTTCGATTCATCTTCTGTAATATCGACCCGTGTGCATTCTTTCTCAAATGTTCCTATCCATTGTTTAGCATTTGAATTCCTACTTGTAAACTTTTCAATCATATACTTTTCTGCAATGTTTTTTAAATTTTTTTTTTTCATCTCTTTTCTGTGATGCTTCTACTAATTTTTCTAATATCCTATTCAGGTTATCATTTTTCTCTTCCGCTGTATCTTTTTTCTCTATTTCTTCTAAGTATTCATCTAAAAATTGTATGTTACCCTCTTCATCTGAATAGATCTTTTCCAATTTATCTGTTAGTGTGATCCAAACCTTTCTTGATTGATATCTTTTTTTTAAACTATTCTTTACTTTTGCAAAATTCTCCGTATTCATTAGTTCTGTGTGCTTAGTTATATTTCTATTGTCTCCTTGCAAAATATAAGTTTTCTCATCTTCTGTTTTTATCGAGGTTATCACTAATATATTTGTTTTCTCATCTTTTGGAGAAGCTATTATTGTAAATTCAAATTGCAACTTGACCATTTTCTGTTGTTGACCAAAATTGTCGTTTTATAAGACAAAGGATAATATTAATGCCTTCCAGGAAAATAACCCAAAATGTGTTGCTCTAAAAGAAAGAGGTTATAATTTACATATGATGTATATACACTATTTACAAATATACAAGATGGTTTATTAATTACCTAAAAGAGAAACGACAATTTAAAGTCTATTCTCCTTAATTACCCCTAGATCTATTATTTTATTTTATTTTATTTATCACTTTACTCCTTGTACATGTTCTCTTACGTGATCTCTCTATATTTTGATCTTCCTCGTTGAGCATCGATATATATCGATTAGCGGGCGCGCTGAGCTAATAAAGCGCGGCTAGTTTGAATTAAAGAAAGTATCCTTTCATTACATATATACACATATTTTTCGCAGCGTATTAGAATTAATTAGCATAAATAAAAAACCATAAAGCACAAAAAACATAAAAACTATATATAATCGTAGTTGTAAGCAATATTATTATACTAGTTATTAGAAATAAGCGTTGTTTGAATAAAGTCATTGTTACGTTTTAAATAGGATTCTACTCCTTAACTCTACCAACGAACCTCCACCTATCCTATTCTCGAGGGGACGCTGCTCTCCTCTCGAGAACCTGCTAACGTATAGTCGTCCTCGGGCAACCGGACGTTACAAGAGCATTCTGCAAGCTTAGTCCTTGACTTTTGTGAATAGTTATACCATAGCTGAGGCAAATTGGAAATTGTTTTCTAATAACGAACGCTCTATCTATTACTTCAAATTTAACACTTACACGTTCTATTATATGTTCTTGCCCCGTGGGTAATATAATTTTCAATTTTTCAACGTCATTATCAACACCTCGTGTAACTGAAACAAGTTTAGCAATGGTACCGTTGACAATACCTAGTGTAACATCAATATTTCTTCTAATCATGATTTGCACTTCTACTTTAACAATTACGACTCTTGCAAGTCCCGCCGTTCGGGAGCTATCATCGTCATTATTGTTTAGTACCTTTGACACCTTTTTTTTCAAGCACGGTGCACAATTCGTTGTATCATGAGCAATCAAACGGATTTCTTCGGATGGAAATTAACTCAGCATGGCAGCGTTCAAAATATCACACTGAGCACATGTGGGAAGTATACACATCGTATTAAATCCCACATTAAGCATAAGCATGTAATCACTTAATTCCTTTAATCGGTCATTACAATTTGTCGCTTTGAAATTTAATTTCCTCGATTCTAAAAGCTTCGTATCCGAAACGGTCACTACTCCGGTGCGAATTCTCGTCAAGACCTCTTTGTAAATATTATCACCCTTGTAACGTTCTTGAACGAGACGTTGCCGTTAATTACAGGAGATTCCACAAGTAGAGCGGCTTACCTGTGAAATTGTAGGATTGGTTCGGGTGGCGTGCGATAAAGAAATGAATTTCAAGAACTAGAGTCCTTCCTTTTAACAATAAGTAACAAAAATGGTTTATTAAAGAAAATAGTTTTGACGCTAGGTCGTAATGGAACATAAGATTTTACGCTGAGTCGTTGAATTGTGATTATAAACTAATATAACGGAACATAAAGTAATTTCGTGATTATGTTTCGGTCGGTAAGAAGGTATAATGCTTGATTTCGATTTAGACGCTAAGTCGGTTGTAAAGAGTATTATGTCGGTTCTAACGCTAAGTCGATAATTAAGAATATTGCGTAATTAGTATTAAAGATATAGTATAATGGTACGATGCTAAATCGTTAATTGAATATAAGATCTCGACACGAAGTCGGTACAAGAAATGACGTTTGGTCGATTTGGTATGTTTAGTTGAGAACTGCAGAGAGTTTCCTTCTCTTTGATTTAGTAGTGTCTTCTGGTGCCTATTAGCTGGCCCACGCTTTCTGGATAAGATGGAGGCGCAGGTTAGGCGATTTTGAATGGAGTTGAGGGGGCTAGTTAAAGCGACCTCGTATGGATGTGAGGGGGCTAATTAAAGCGACCTCGGATTGGAAGTAGAGGAGCTAACTAAAGCTACCTCGTAAGGATGTGAGGGGGCTAGTTAAAGCGACCTCGAATGGATGCTGGTAGTTCGTATGGAAAGGAAACGAAGTTTAAGAAATACTTCTTTAGACCTTTGAGACATAGGCTAGTTAAAGCGACCAGAGTCTGTTTGGTTCGGTGGCAGAACCGAGTCTGTTTGGTTCGGTGGCAGAACCGAGTCTGCTCTCTGCTGCTGGCGGGCCTGTATTTATACCGATTTGTGGTACTTGGCCCGCACCAATTACTCGCGGCGCGAGTTCGCGCACCAATTATAATTAACATCCGGTTCGCGCTACTCTCGCACTAGACTTGGTTTATTCGGCGTCCGGTTGATCGTGCGTTCTACGCATGCGCGCTTGGTTCACTCGCGGCACTGAGTTCACTGTTTGAATGGGCGGTTATGCGCATGCGTTGCGCTTCGTTTAGTTCACTGTTTCCCGCCGCATGGCGTGTCGCTCGCACGTGTTTCGTGTATTCTTAACATTAATGTTACAAAGGATAAGAATGAACAAAGTAATGATTAATACAGATATAAACGGAAAAATGTACGGCGGTTCGTAGCGGTACGTTACACCCTGTTGTCGCATGTTTATTGTCAATTCATCATAGCTAAACAAGGCAGACCATAAATTATAAGAACCTAATCCTCCAACATATTTCTCTATACTCTTATTGGATAATTGTATAAAAGCAGGTTCCTCGTGAACAGGAGGAAGTTGTAGTAAGTCACCAAGTAGCAGAATAGGTATTTTTCCGAACCAAGCATCATCGGAATCTACACTATCAAATATTTCTGTAAGTCGTAGATGTATGTACAGGAAAGTTACGTTAGAAACCATCGAAATTTCATCGATGATTACTAAAGCAACATTTTTTAGTTGATCTCGTACAATTTGAAGGGCTGCATCGATAAATTGTCTATACTAAATCATCGTAGAACAAATAAAAAGTTTAGTATTAATGTTAAATGTTTTTAATGCAAATATAGCGAGGGTCACTATATACCTCATCGTTAATTATAATATTATTACTTACTTACTTTATCACTTACAATCGGGAACTAATGTATAAATTTCGATGCAGTTTTTTTAACGTGCAGCACAATAATGAAGGGTCGGATAGAATAAGGGACTAGCGCTCGAAAATGCGAAGAATGATTGTCCAAACGCTGAAAAGGATTGGGAAATTAAATGCTGTTAATCTGTATTTTAACAAATATAGTGTTGTAAAGCTCGTCACAACACACATTTTTTCTATTTACAGTTTGTTTATCCAATCATTAATATTCGATCTAAAAATTATTATAAACAAAATATTTCTCATCATCCAAAGTTAATATTTCTTTAAACATAAATTGCAATAACTTGAGGAAATATCAACGGATTGTTATGAGACTTAAAATATAATTTCAGAAAACTCTAGCGAAGCTGCAAAGTGTATGTTAAAAACGCTTATGTTCAAAAAGGTAATAATACAATTTAACGTAGCACTTACTTTTATAGAAATAGAGTGGCCTTTTGCTATAGTGAGTGTAGAGACTACATAATGTGTCCAAAGGAGGTGAGAGCGTATGGCAGAAAGTCTTGTTGCAGGAAATTTAAATAAATGCTTATGGTAATAATTCAGCGAATGAGAACCTAAAAAATTAATGAATACGTGGCAACTACTGTGGATTTTATATTAATGTATTACGAATGTCTTTCACAAAAGATTGAAAAACATCACGGGAGATGTATTTTCACCGTACTTTCTGGAAATTTGTAACTTATTAAATATTAAATTTGAAACTTATGCGAAAGAAGATGCTCTTCTGTCGAACCTTCTCAGGACAACTTCCAAGTCTGCGATTCTAAATAAGAAATCTATTTAAAAAATTTTGGCGACTTACCTTGTTAATTGAGACAATAATTCAGTCTCCTATTTAGTGTAAAAACTCGTGACATTTCAAATTTGGACAACTTACTTTATTTGACACTTAGCACTTGGTAGGTTATAATATAATTCAATAGTATATGTGTATATGTATGTACAATGACGGACGACGATCCCAGCCGAATAATCCCGAGAGTCGACGAACGAGGAACGAAACATGTAACGCGTATATACGTATATTATGTTTGACGAAAAATTTCTTGAACAAGAAGGAGAATCATAAGAAAAATCTTACCGTTTCCGACTGATCCATGAGACGATATTATGATATCTCTGTCATGCGTAGACCGATTTTATTGAAATTGGTCTTATTCGAAAGCTTATATGCGGTTTACATTAGAAAAATGCCTTTAAATTTAGAAAATATTGCAAGCGTCATGAGATATTAATGAAATAAGTTTCAGGTTAGGTTGGATTAGACGGGCGACGAGTAAATGATAGCGATAGCGACAATCGACATATACAGGGTGTCGAAACATGTACGTGGCGTCGAGACGCTACTATGCCTCTAGATCCGTAGCATTTATCTTTTCGAAGCCTTCGAATAAAGCCCGAATAACCTTCGTTTGCGCCGAGCGTGTTTATTCGCTAAGTTGCATTTGAAAATTATTTGAAGCTGAAATAACTCTGGGTGTCCAGAGCGAGCGAGAGGGGGAGCGTGTGCTAGAGTACGGTAAGCAGGAGAGCATGATGCGAGGAGGTAGTTTTGAGGGAATATGGCACGAGAGCTGCATCTAGCGTCAGAGGTCAGAGCAGTGATGCCAGAATCGTGGGACGCGGAACCAAACGCTTACCCCCACTATGACCTACCGTCGTCTACCACTATGACCTACCGTCGTCCCCCAGTTTCTTCCCATCACACTGCACACAAGCATATCCCTACCCCTGTCCGTGTGCTCGGCAGTCCAACAGGCAGCTTAGACGGACAGAAGTAAAAATATGCTTGTGTGCAGTGCGGTGGGAAGAAAGTGGGGTACGCCGGTAGGGTATAGTGGGAGACGACGGTAGGTCATAGTGGGGGTAAGCGTTTGGTCTCGCGTCCCACGATTCTGGCATCACTGGGTCAGAGCCTCGCCTGAACGTAGCTATAATGAAAGATAGAGAGGTCCGGGAGTGTAAGAAGGAAAGATGGAAAGATACCAAACCTGACACAATTTGAACTGTCATTATTAACGATATTACACATAAAATTTATTCGCAGAATTGAAAGCACGTTTCGTTCGAAGTAGTCCGATATAAATTATTTTCTGTCAATTTAATCGGCAGATTCACTTTCATATTGATACGATGAAAAATAAAGAAATCCTGTTCCTGCATAATCGATCATACATCACCGAGCAACTCCAGGCGACAGGTTAGCCGGGTGAGCGATACAATGTCACTCGGCTCGAGCTTCGGGGGTCCTCAAGGAAGAAGGCCTTCGATTAAAAAAATTATTTGTGGTCGACGGATGAATTCCTGTCAAATAAACTGATTCATCCATGGCGTTTCAAATAAAAATTACTCTGGGTTATTTTTATTCGACGACAAATAAAGATAAAGTCTCATTAATTTGATAGCTTATTTCAATAATTTATCATGCCCATCTGTGGATGAAACAATATTATTTTGCGTATCAATATCCCATCTAAACTTCACAGTTCTTATTATCTTCTCTCGTGCTGTGCAATATTTGTATTTACTTGTGAAAAAATATAATGATATGATTTTGTTCGTTTTAATAGAATGTAAAATTTTCACATTTTCGATCATACATACAAACGTACAAACAGAGGTGCGAAGCTGTATAAAATCGTTTAAAAAGTATCTTTCGCCGTCGAATAATTTCACTTCAAATAAATCTATTTATCCGCGGTGTTTGGAATAAAGATAAATCGTGTTATTCGAAGCTTCGAATAACAGATATCATCTTTGCCCATCTCTGCTGACAATTAATAAAATGACTGGCTTTCCTTGTTTTGATAAATTCGTTGAATCTTGTTTTTTTACTGGTGGGCTATAAAGTACTAAAACTTAATTTTCTCGATATAGGTATTTTGTGACATTCCCCCTTAACCTTTATATACTTTAATCGAAAATTTTATATTTTTTAAAATATAACAATTTGTAGAATTTGTAGACTTTTCTGAGTTCCCCAACTTCACTTTTTCCTTTTTTGTTTGTCCAAATTCGCTTTCAAAATAACTCTTTTTTGAAAGTTGCCGTCCGAGAGTCTATTACACTTTGGCGAGTTTGTAATGCTCGCATACGAAAATAGTCTTTCAACTGGTGCTGACGACGGTACTGGTGTATTATATTTGGAGAAGATCTTCTTTATTTCCGGATATTTGTCTAACACTGTCCAATCTTTATTTGTCTCGTCGAAGAAATGTAATATCTGTAAAATAATAATATGCATGCGGCATTATATATTTATTAACTAGAAAAAATATATTTACTAATTTGGTAAAAATATACTGACCTGCAATGATGCTTTTGATGAATAGTCGATAACTTGGTTCGTTGGATTTTCACCGAAATCGAAAATGTCTTCATGAGTCGATGTTCTAGGCGTACTTGTAATTGAAGACTCGCCGTTTTGTTTCAATTCCTGTATGATCTTTTCTTTGAAGAGATCCTGGAACTCCTTCCGATGATATTCCGTGATGCACAGGAACCACCGGTTTTTAAAATGCGTGTATGATAAAGCCACAAGCGCAACATTCAAAGCCTCCGGTGTTGTAAAATTAAAATAATTTACAAATCTTGTTTGTAAACTAGTAAGGAGGGATGCAATTAATGGCTCGCAAAATGTCCATGTCTTGTCTTTCAAAATCTGCAACTTCCGTTGAAGAGACAGCAAACAGGGTAATAATGTCCCGTAAAAGACGTTGCTTTCACCTTGTAAAATATCTATTGAATCCGCTATTGGTGATGTTCACTGTAAATGTTCTTCTATGTATAGGAATTCATTGGCCTTTAAAACGTTCTTGATCCCCAAGACTCTCCCTATTTCTGCGATTTTGTCTCTTCTCTCTAAAATTTGTTTCATAGAATCGTAGAGAGAATTCCACCTAGTCTCGCCAGGTCTACTGAATGCGTGGCCAAGTATTCTTTGTATTTCTTTCGCAGATTTTGGCCTCATAGCGGCTTTCCACAGAACATTGCTACAGACAGCTACTGGGTCTGGAAATGAACTGATTGGGACAACCACGGTCTTCGGTGGTTGACAAACCCCAAAGAGGCCGAGCAGTGCATACAGCCATAATTGTGACATCGACAGTGTCCAGACCTCAGTCCTCTGTTTACAGCTCGTATCGCTGTTCCGCCATATACGCCAACGCGCAGTACATCTAATGTGGCGGGGCAACACATGCTTCATCAATGGCTTATGTACTAATATAGTATTTTCTTCTCTTTCTTCGTGTTCTTCTTGTTGGTCTTCTTCATCTTCCTCATCTTCTTCATCTTCTTCATCTTCGGTTGACGAATTCGACGAAACATCATCTTCATCTTCTACTATGACAGAAGATCCGTTGAGTCCAAACATCTTGAACGCTTTAACAAAATTACTAGCGTTATCGGTAATGGTGGCCTAATTACATAATTTGTGACGTCCACTTCGAACTGATTACGGGCGTTCCTGATTGCTTCTTTTTGGCCACGTCGACAATGTCGACATTATTCTGAGTTCACACTTTCCTTCCTTCTCTTTGATTCCGCAATATATTCCTCAAATTCTGCTTCATGTTTCCGCTTTAGGTGTGAGCGGAAATTTAACGAGGACGTTAACTGTCCCTTTATTTCTACTGTGTTTTGCGAACAAATTTGACGCAAGCCAATAACACTTTTCTCAGTAGACTTTTCTTGAATAATTTTAAAACATTTGCCGTTTAAAATATTAGGTCAATGTTTATTTGCCGAAGCAGATCCTTTACTAGCACACACACCCTTTTTTAAAGGATAATTATAATAATAAAGATGATAATAATATAATGAAACGATTTGAACACAAATAACTGATGTTGACTAGTATTCATATAGAATTTGGACTGACGAGCAATAAAATCGTGGCCACCATTACCGATAACGCTAGTAATTTTGTTAAAGCGTTCAAGATGTTTGGACTCAACGGATCTTCTGTCATAGTAGAAGATGAAGATGATGTTTCGTCGAATTCGTCAACCGAAGATGAAGAAGATGAAGAAGATGAGGAAGATGAAGAAGACCAACAAGAAGAACACGAAGAAAGAGAAGAAAATACTATATTAGTACATAAGCCATTGATGAAGCATGTGTTGCCCCGCCACATTAGATGTACTGCGCGTTGGCGTATATGGCGGAACAGCGATACGAGCTGTAAACAGAGGACTGAGGTCTGGACACTGTCGATGTCACAATTATGGCTGTATGCACTGCTCGGCCTCTTTGGGGTTTGTCAACCACCGAAGACCGTGGTTGTCCCAATCAGTTCATTTCCAGACCCAGTAGCTGTCTGTAGCAATGTTCTGTGGAAAGCCGCTATGAGGCCAAAATCTGCGAAAGAAATACAAAGAATACTTGGCCACGCATTCAGTAGACCTGGCGAGACTAGGTGGAATTCTCTCTACGATTCTATGAAACAAATTTTAGAGAGAAGAGACAAAATCGCAGAAATAGGGAGAGTCTTGGGGATCAAGAACGTTTTAAAGGCCAATGAATTCCTATACATAGAAGAACATTTACAGTGAACATCACCAATAGCGGATTCAATAGATATTTTACAAGGTGAAAGCAACGTCTTTTACGGGACATTATTACCCTGTTTGCTGTCTCTTCAACGGAAGTTGCAGATTTTGAAAGACAAGACATGGACATTTTGCGAGCCATTAATTGCATCCCTCCTTACTAGTTTACAAACAAGATTTGTAAATTATTTTAATTTTACAACACCGGAGGCTTTGAATGTTGCGCTTGTGGCTTTATCATACACGCATTTTAAAAACCGGTGGTTCCTGTGCATCACGGAATATCATCGGAAGGAGTTCCAGGATCTCTTCAAAGAAAAGATCATACAGGAATTGAAACAGAACGGCGAGTCTTCAATTACAAGTACGCCTAGAACATCGACTCATGAAGACATTTTCGATTTCGGTGAAAATCCAACGAACCAAGTTATCGACTATTCATCAAAAGCATCATTGCAGGTCAGTATATTTTTACCAAATTAGTAAATATATTTTTTCTAGTTAATAAATATATAATGCCGCATGCATATTATTATTTTACAGATATTACATTTCTTCGACGAGACAAATAAAGATTGGACAGTGTTAGACAAATATCCGGAAATAAAGAAGATCTTCTCCAAATATAATACACCAGTACCGTCGTCAGCACCAGTTGAAAGACTATTTTCGTATGCGAGCATTACAAACTCGCCAAAGTGTAATAGACTCTCGGACGGCAACTTTCAAAAAAGAGTTATTTTGAAAGCGAATTTGGACAAACAAAAAAGGAAAAAGTGAAGTTGGGGAACTCAGAAAAGTCTACAAATTCTACAAATTGTTATATTTTAAAAAATATAAAATTTTCGATTAAAGTATATAAAGGTTAAGGGGGAATGTCACAAAATACCTATATCGAGAAAATTAAGTTTTAGTACTTTATAGCCCACCAGTAAAAAAACAAGATTCAACGAATTTATCAAAACAAGGAAAGCCAGTCATTTTATTAATTGTCAGCAGAGATGGGCAAAGATGATATCTGTTATTCGAAGCTTCGAATAACACGATTTATCTTTATTCCAAACACCGCGGATAAATAGATTTATTTGAAGTGAAATTATTCGACGGCGAAAGATACTTTTTAAACGATTTTATACAGCTTCGCACCTCTGTTTGTACGTTTGTATGTATGATCGAAAATGTGAAAATTTTACATTCTATTAAAACGAACAAAATCATATCATTATATTTTTTCACAAGTAAATACAAATATTGCACAGCACGAGAGAAGATAATAAGAACTGTGAAGTTTAGATGGGATATTGATACGCAAAATAATATTGTTTCATCCACAGATGGGCATGATAAATTATTGAAATAAGCTATCAAATTAATGAGACTTTATCTTTATTTGTCGTCGAATAAAAATAACCCAGAGTAATTTTTATTTGAAACGCCATGGATGAATCAGTTTATTTGACAGGAATTCATCCGTCGACCACAAATAATTTTTTTAATCGAAGGCCTTCTTCCTTGAGGACCCCCGAAGCTCGAGCCGAGTGACATTGTATCGCTCACCCGGCTAACCTGTCGCCTGGAGTTGCTCGGTGATGTATGATCGATTATGCAGGAACAGGATTTCTTTATTTTTCATCGTATCAATATGAAAGTGAATCTGCCGATTAAATTGACAGAAAATAATTTATATCGGACTACTTCGAACGAAACGTGCTTTCAATTCTGCGAATAAATTTTATGTGTAATATCGTTAATAATGACAGTTCAAATTGTGTCAGGTTTGGTATCTTTCCATCTTTCCTTCTTACACTCCCGGACCTCTCTATCTTTCATTATAGCTACGTTCAGGCGAGGCTCTGACCCAGTGATGCCAGAATCGTGGGACGCGAGACCAAACGCTTACCCCCACTATGACCTACCGTCGTCTCCCACTATACCCTACCGGCGTACCCCACTTTCTTCCCACCGCACTGCACACAAGCATATTTTTACTTCTGTCCGTCTAAGCTGCCTGTTGGACTGCCGAGCACACGGACAGGGGTAGGGATATGCTTGTGTGCAGTGTGATGGGAAGAAACTGGGGGACGACGGTAGGTCATAGTGGTAGACGACGGTAGGTCATAGTGGGGGTAAGCGTTTGGTTCCGCGTCCCACGATTCTGGCATCACTGCTCTGACCTCTGACGCTAGATGCAGCTCTCGTGCCATAATCCCTCAAAACTACCTCCTCGCATCATGCTCTCCTGCTTACCGTACTCTAGCACACGCTCCCCCTCTCGCTCGCTCTGGACATCCAGAGTTATTTCAGCTTCAAATAATTTTCAAATAAAAATTAGCGAATATATATGCTACAGATGAACAATTTATTTGACGCATTTATTCGAATAAAACCTTCGAATAAAAAACTATCGTAATTCATCGAATAAATTCTCAACAAAAAAAATTATCTTTATTCGTCGAATAAATTCTCAAAGAAGAACAAGTTATCTTTATTCGTCGAATAGATTCTCATCGAATAAAATTATTTATTCGTTGCTCATCGAATAAAGATAACTTGGATTATTCGAGCCTCGAATAACGAATAAAGATAAAGTATCATTTATTCTATCGTTATGTAAATAATTTTTTATCAAGATAATGTCCAACTCTGGCTGGTACTGCAAACGTAGAAAATTCATTGTACATTTTAATTACTTGAAATGTGCTTATGCTACAATATTCTACGTTGACAGTAAGGAATTATAAGTGAAAAGGAAAAATATATGAGGGCATGTCCCCAGAAAATGAAGTTTATTAGGTTAGACATTTTTTTATTAGCAAAACACTGAAACAGAACGTGAAATATACAGTATTGTCTCCGTATGTGCTCGGTTTGGTGCACACGATACGTGCTTGTCGCTATCCCCACCACTTCTGTCTCACTCTTGTCCGGCGAAGGCAAGAGCGACATGGAACGAGAACGAGCGAAAGCCAGAGAAAGCGAGCGGGGACGGTACGAGACAGACGATGCGTTGATATTTTGTCTCCCTCCGTCTTTCGGGCGCCGTGACACTGCGTCCTTTGCGTGCGCGACGAGCGTGCGCGATGGTCGCAAGCACTTATGGTGAGCACGGGAACCGCTTCGCAAAATCTTGACGCAGGTCCGGCTCAAGTCTTTTTTGCGCGCTAGGCGAACTTGTAAAATTGCGTCCTTTATTATAATACATTTATTTGAGATTATTTATGACTTTACTCTGCAAAATTAGGCACCTGCCTAGGGCGGAAAGTCAACAAGAGGTGCAAAATGATATTTTCATTACTGGTATTGTTGAAAATAAACATTAAAATTAAATATTACAAGTTGTACTATAAGTGGCTTAAACTACGAATAAAAATTCAGAGTATGGTTATCAATAATCTCAAATGAATGTATTATAATAAAGGGCGTAATTTGAAAAGTTCTCCTAGGGCGCAAAGAAGACTAGTGCCGTGCCTGGCTACCTGACCGTCCCGCGCATGCGTCGAGCAGTCACGATTCCATCTGAGTGCTCGCACCCGTCGCGCACGCCAAGCGTTCCATCTCGCTCCCGCCTTCGGCCAGAAAGAAGCGAGAAACGAACACTCGGAATTAGGGATCTGTTCACGATAGGAGCTCAACGCCGGTCCCGACCAGCGAGCACATACGGAGACAATACTATACATCCTATGCAGAAAGCAGTTATGAACAAACATTATATCTAAAATTGTGTTGGATGTTGAATTGGGGTAGTGAAAATGCGCAGGCTGGATGGCCGTGATTATTATGTGGTCCCCTCCTCGAAGTGACAGAAAACATAACCTATGTATCTTCTCTTCTCTACATATATAAAGCGGAAAGTATTATTGTATTTGCAACAGGTAAACTCGGAACGTACTTAACCAATTCTCCTACGGTTTTTGCAGGTGTGTAGAGACAATATTTGGGAAGGTTTTAGGCTATCTATCATTTCGATATTACTAAATGGGACTGAGTAATAAGCGAAATAGTGAAGCGCTGTAGATAAATCTTACGTTGCGTCCACCGCGGTACGCGCAAGAGATGCGCGTACGGTTCCCCGCACGGTGGTGGGGATCACGGTTGCTAGTTCAGAAAAGTGGCGCGGTGCGAGCAGCGGGGCGGGGGGAGAGTCGGATTATATAGTAAATACATACAGGGTGTCCGCGGGAAGAGTGGACAGCTGGATATCTCCTAAACTATTGGAGACAAAAATATTTAAAAAATAGGAAATTGCATGGTTCGAGGGGGCCAACTTATTAGCGCGGACGAATTTTTTTTTCGATTATTATTTTAAAAGATACGATGGTCAAGTTCGGTTTTTTAAATGGAACTATTTTTTCTGAAGACTTGAGTTGATAGTGCGTTCTAAGACAAATTCAATAAGCTTTAATGTATACACTTGATTTCCACTGGTTTTTGAGATATTGCGCTTGCAAATTTACTGATTTTCCCTGGAAGAAAACTCGCTGGAATAGCAAGGACCGGGGACGGTCTTGCTGGCGCCACGGGTGGTCTTGCCTGTTGAAACAGATACCTACCTGCCAAAGGTCTACGCCAGGAATGGCAGGCCCAAAGGCTGGACAATTCTTTTCCGTCAGAAATGCTACTTAGGTAGGTACATCTGCGGTATCGAGAAGCGCACCGTTACTTTTATTTCGCACTTGCTTCTACGCTCGGATGGCCGGTTCTTTTGGAAGGGATGTAAGTTCAATTGGTTAGGTTAGGAGGTGTGAAAGTTGCTAGACTAAATTTCAACCATAGGGAGCAGATTATATTAGAACCAATCGAATTTGCATCCCTCACAAACGGCTGCTCTCTTGAAGAGGCCCTCTTCACAGCAATACCTCCTCCCCAGTGCCCACCTTCTCTCGCACAGAATACGATGACGCATGCTTTTGTTTTGATATTAAAGCTCGTGTTTATATTCGAGAGGACCACGTGTCAACAGCGGGCTACCATTTTTCTTCCCGTGTCTCTCTACGAGGCGTATTGACGGTGGATTGTAGGAGCGTAGATGTCTGGATGCCAGTTATTGAATTCAGGAGACGATAGAAACATTTTATTACAAAACACACATGTACTATAATTAAAGTAAATCGTATTCCTCTTGGGAAGGAGTACTGATAATCATCGAACTTGCACCCTACTTCGCGCAGACCGATTACACGGAGGGTAGTCAAGTCACACACTGCACAAATGATAAGCCGCGTCTAGACGTTGCGAGGCTGCAGCGCGAGGCGTGCCTCGCGGAGTGAAAAGTCTGGAGAGTCCTTAGCTCGCCTTGGTCACTTTGCAAAGCAACCTCGTGCTGCTGCCGTGGCGAGGACAACACCCCGCAGTGCCTCGCCGAATTTTATGGCTTTCGACCCTCGAAGGGTTTGGAATATCATTAAGAAGTGAGAACTGTTCAGGATTTCAAATGTTTGTATCTTTTCTTCATCGTATGGAAGGGGAAAGTGATGCCATTGGATTCCTGGCGTTCCGTCGACTAAAATCATACCAAATTTCATGTAAATCGGACTATTTTTAACCAAGTCAAGTCAGCTTGAAATGATATAAAACGATTTTTCATGGAATTTCCTTCATTATGGTCCGAATTACGTCGTATTTGGTGTTAGTTTCATCGGCAAAACATAAGGAATCAATTGGCCTCATTTTTGCAAAGATCTGATGAGAAATGCGGAAATGCTGTCCACTCTTCCCGCGGACACCCTGTATGAGAAGCCCGGACAACGCCGGGTACTTTAAGCTAGTATGCTATATGACAATAAATGTTTAGCGGCTATTTCGTTCTTTTGCGCTACATTTGTAAACTTTTTATGATCCTTCCGAAACATTATTATTACGCCGCATTAGTATCCTTAGGAAATTGGGTATAGCATATAGATTATATTTTCTGTTACCTGGAGGAGCGAATTTTCTGTCCTCGAAGTGGCAGACAATATAACCAATATGCTGTACCCAATTTCCTAAAGATACTGTTGCGGCGTAATAATAATATTTCGGAAGGATGATAAAAAGTTCACAAATGTAACGCAAAAGAATGAAATAGCCTCTCAATATTTATTGTCATATAGCATATACATAGGTTATATTTTCTGTCACTTTGAGGAGGGGACAACATAATAATCACTACCTAGAGGATGACCAAGGTCGGTATCAGATATATTGACCGGTGAGTTTCGTAACGCGTATTCTCCCACCATACAGCTTACCTGCGTCGGTGCTCCTTTTCTCAACGTTTTCTGACTCGCTCTCGTTCCATCTCGCTCTCACGCCTTCGCAGAACAAGAGTGAGTCAGATGTGGTGGGGATAGCGCCAAGTTTCTGGCGTGTATAGGCCAAACCGAGCTGTCAGCGTAGAAATACACACATCAGAATAGGTGTGCCTTAGCTCTGAAAAAACTGAGGAGCTTTATTCTCGATAACATCATCTCGTATTGGTCTACGCATAGCTTCGTAACGCACACAACTACTACGCTAATAATCAGAATAAATAACAACCACACGGTTACGTTTAGACGGAGCCGAGCAGCATTCCCGTTACCCCAACATACCCTTCGGTGGCTACGGAACTTGAACTGACAAATCCACAATCGTCAGATGGTGGTGGCTGATTTCACCTCGATCGTTGTTCGCGAAAACGAATCGACCGGCCAATATATCTGAATACGACCTTAGGATATAAATACAATGAAAGATGAAAAAATATTCGAAGCCCAAGATGAAAGGCCTTCGAATGAACAAAGGAAACTAATAAATATCCGAAGCTAAATAGAACTTTAGATTTAAGGTACACACACCTTCCCCCAAACACCGTGTCTTTCGGCCACTGGGGCCATTCGGAAGTATATTTTTTTATTTAAATAATGCCCATCCCTGCATAGAACCGTAAAGAATTACAAAAACAAATCAGGGAGTCAACTGTTCAACGATTTGGATACTTTTACTTGTTATATGTTATACAGGGTGTCCGTGGTAAGACTGAATAGGTGGATATCTCCTAAAGTATTGAAGATAAAAAAAATTTTACTTGGAATTGCATGGTTCGAGGGGGCCAATTTATTAGCGCAGACGAATTTCCTCTTAGTTTATTATTTTAAAAGAATTGACGATGGTCAAGTTTAATTTTTTAAATACAACTTTTTTTTAAGAGAACACTGGATAGTGCGTTCTTAGATAAATTCAATAACTTTTAAAGTATACACTTTATTTCCACTGGTTTTTGAGATATCGCGCTTGCAAATTGACTGATTTTCACTGGAAGAAAATCCGCTGGAATAGCAAGGACCGGGGACGGTCTGGCTGGCGCCATGGGTGGCATTGCCTGTTGAAACAGATACCTACCTGCCAAAGGTCTACGCCAGGAATGGCTGACCCAAAGGCTGGACAATTCCTTTCCGTCAGAAAGGCTCGGTAGGTACATCTGCGGTATCGAGAAGCGTACCGTTAAGGTGGAATCAGACGACGTGTGGCTCGGCGAACTTTGCGCGTGAATCGCCGATCTACGCGCCGTCTGATCAGTCATGGCTCGGCTCGCTCAGGCTCGCCAAGCTGACTTGCCGAGCTAGACGAGCCGAGCCAGCTCGCCAAGCCACGCGCCGTCTGATCGGTCAGGGATCGCCGAGTCGGTCTCGCCAAGCCGATTTGCCGAGGTAAACGAGCCGAGCCAGCTCGCCAAGCCACGCGCCGTCTGATCGGTCAGGGATCGCCGAGTCGGTCTCGCCAAGCCGATTTGCCGAGGTAAACAAGCCGAGCCAGCTCGCCGAGCCATGAGCGCTCTGATCTCACCTTTAATGTTTCAAACCGTCATAAAATTTACTCAATTTTCTCCCTCAGATTCACTCAGACTCAATTTTCAATTTCAACAGTCTTTTATTTCGCACTTCTTTCTACGCTCGGATGGCCGGTTCTTTTGGGAGGGATGCAAGTTCGATTGGTTAGGTTAGGAGGTGTGAAAGTTGCTAGACCAAATTTCAACCATCCCTCCTAAATGGTTGCTCTCTTGAAGAGGCCCTCTTCACAGCAATACCTCCTCCCCAATGCCCACCACCTCTCGAACGGAATACGTCAACGTGTGCTTTGGTTTTGATATTTGTAACAAACCCCCAAACTTGCCCTTTTCTTTTTTCGTTAAACAACATAATTATTAATTACTTAAATACTTATATTTTTATTATATTCTTATTATTTTACTTTTATACGGTGTGTTTAGCGTTAATGTTAATATTAGCTCAAAATACCGCGAGACGCGAGTACAATGAAAGAGAGAATTGAGTGTAAAGGAGTGGGAGAATTGAACGCATGCGCGATCCTCAGTCGATCGGCGGATCGGCGAGAGCAAGGATCGGGAGCTGTGATGTGTGCATAGCTATGAGAGGCCGACTAGAGAACGGATCATGCGAGCAGAGATAACTGATGCGTAATAGTCGAGCTCCATTCCTATTGGTGCGCTCCCAATACTCCGAATATGTATAAATACGGGCATGATAGCCTAGATACATTCATTCTGATCCAGATAATCATTCCAGCTATTACTCGAGAAATTGACAATTTACACAAAGGATCATTTAAAGCTAATAGCTGATCCCGACCTAAATTAATGCTCCAACTTTGGAAGCCGTTTGGTAGGCCCCTTGGTCGTGCTGATCGTTCTAAGCTAAGGCCGTAGTCGCCAGGTTTGACGAGACGTTCCTGCCGTGGAAGCCGCCTTGTAGGCCCCTTAGTTGTTGAAGCAAAGTTAATAATAATAATTCTCAAATTATTAATATTACTCTTGAGCAACGAGGGAGTGAGATTATTTCACCATACGGATTAACTCAGATTGAACAATGCCACCACGCTTTTTATTGGTCTTTAGAAATTTGGCAAATAAATGCTGTCGAAACATTCTTGGAGAAATAATTCCTAATATCTCAAAAACCAGTGGAAATAAAATATATACATTAAAGGTTATTGAATTTGTCTTGGAACGCACCATCAAGTGATCTCTTAAAACAAAAATAGTTCCATTTAAAAAACCGAATTTTTTTTAACTCCAATACTTTAGGAGATATCCAGCTGTTCAGTCTTCCCGCGGACATCATGTATACAATGGTCGGAAGAATAATAATAACAGCAATAATTGCAAATAATTGCTGTAACTTCCACATTCTGAAAATTGGATATCAGTAAATCAATACTTCCAATATTAGTAAAAAAGTTCCAATTTCTCTCTTTTTACTTTGAATAATGTGGCCATATACAGTATTGTCTCCGTATGTGCTCGCTGGTCGGGACCGGCGTTGAACTCCTATCGTGAACAGATCCCTAATTCCGAGTATTCGTTTCTCGCTCCTTTCTGGCCGAAGGGGGGAGTGAGATGGAACGCTTTGCGTGCGCGGCGAGCGTGCGCGACGGGTGCGAGCACTCAGATGGAATCGTGACTGCTCGACGCATGCGCGCCACGGTCAGATAGCCAGGCACGACACGAGTCTTTTTTGCGCCCTAGGCGAGCTTGCCAAATTACGCCTTTTATTATAATACATTTATTTGAGATTATTGATAAGCTTACTCTGAATTTGTATTCGTAGTTTAATCCACTTATAGTACAACTTGTAGTATTTAATTTTAAAGTTTATTTTCCACAATACCAGTAATGAAAATATCATTTTGCACCTCTTGTCGACTTTCCGCCCTAGTAGTAAAGTCATAAATAATCTCAAATAAATGTATTATAATAAAGGGCGCAATTTGACAAGTTCGCTTAGGGCGCAAAAAAGGCTTGAGCCGGGCCTGCGTCACGATTTTGTGATGCGGTTCCCGTGCTCACCTAAGTGCTTGCGACCATCGCGCACGCAAAGGACGGAGTGTCACGGTGCCCGAAAGACGGAGGGAGACAAAACATCAACGCGTCGTCTGTCTCGTACCGTCCTCGCTCGCTTTCAGTGGCTCTCGCTCGCTCTCGTTCCATCTCGCTCTTGCCTTCGCCGGACAAGAGTGAGACAGAAGTGGTGGAGGTAGCGACGAACACCTATCGTGTACACCAAACCGAGCACATACGGAGACAATACTGTAAATATAACATAAATTCGACAGCGATTTCAAGTGATGTGTGTATAATAATAGCGCTAATTTAGTAAATGTATACAGTTCTCAGCAGTTCCTATCGTAGTCAATGTATGCCTAAAATGCATATAACCTAACCTACAATCGTCCGAAAATGCATACATTGACTGCATCACGCTTTTACTGTGGCACATGTATCCAGCTAACGCTCCAGTTTTGCTATGATTCCACATTGGCAGTCCTCCCGAGTAGACGCCATCTCGTATCCACTACCTCAACTAAATTTCATCTCCAGGACGAGTACAATTCAACGTTAATTTTCGCCGCTGCGGTCATATATTTAAAGTTGATTTTTTTTACTAATTGTTTACATTAACAAGTATAAGAAAAATATTTGTTGCCAGTCCTATCGTGGAACAAAAGGTTTGGTAGGAGCCACCAAAGGTATGGCGCGACTAGGGAATACAATCCCGGCCATTATTTACTATCCCGGGATTGAGGGATTTTTTAAAGTCTATCTCGGGATTCGGGGACTAATCCCGGGAGTGGGTAATAAAGAATTTCAGTAATTAAAGTGATTTATTACGTACCAAAATTCTAAATCTTTATTTAACGTAAACAAACTTACTTTCTATCATTAGTCTGAAACATAAACTAATATCATTTTTCACAATAAAAACAGTAATGAAGAATAATAACGTCTCAATAAGTAGATAATATCAATAAACCATTATGAAGATTTTTGGAAATGCGGACGAAGAAACAACAAAGCACTGAAAATACGTACATATCTACAATGTTTCGACTTTACGTATTCAGACAAGTTGCGATTTGCAACTCGCGTGATTTCGAAATAGCGAAAAGTGAGAATATCATTGTAAAAATAAATATGGTTCAGTTAGTTGTATGCGATTTAATATTATTATTTAAATTAATCATTATTATTATTATTATTCTCCTTATTATGTTTCTTTATTCTGTTTATTTTTATATTTTTCGGGTGTTCATAAAGTAATTCACATTTTTAAAAACTCCCGATATTCTCGGGATTAGTTATATCAAATCGCGGGATTTTTGGAATCCAGAAAACAGCCGGGATCGCGGAATCCCGGGATACCGTATCTCCTAGTATTCCCTAAGCGCGACGCACCGCGCCAAGTTACGTTCACAAGGCGCGTGCATTTCAACATTAATTTTCTCCGCTGTCGTCATATATTTAACACGTTGAGCGCGGAACCAATTTTGCTCTGCTTTCCGTTCAGGCGGCAAACAGCGGCGGTGACTCCGCAAGATGTTCGGTTACAAAGTATATACGGACCGACGCCGCCCAACCGAAAAGTCCACTGTCAGTCCCCAAGGGCTGATGCCGCCTGAACGGAAAGATCACTGTCAACTAGCTTAAAGTACCCGGCGTTGCCCGGGCTTCTCATATGTATTTACTACATAATCCGACTCGCCCCCCCGCCCCCTGCTACTCGCGCCGCGCCACGTGCCTGAACTAGCAACCGTGATCCGCACCACCGTGCGGGGAACTATACGCGCATCTTCACTATTTCGCTTATTACTCAGTCCCATTTAGTAATATCGAGATGATAGATAGCCTAAAACCTCCCCAAATATTGTCTATACACATCTGTGAAAACCGCAGGAGAATTAGTTAAATATTTTCCGAGTAAATTCGTTGAAAACACAATAATACTTTCCGCTTTATATATGTAGAGAAGAAGCTCAATGTTTTTGTACTAATTGTTTACATTAAGAAGTGTAAGAGAAACGTTTGCTGCCAGTCCTTTCGTGGAACCGTGCCATCAGTATCAGTGTTAAAAAATATCGGCTCCTTTTGCTTTACAACGGAGCAGTTTACACTTGTCCGCGTCAGTGACGTCATCAAATCTGTATCCGTACCCTCAAGCTAAAATTCGTGGGCCACGACATTCTCGCTTTTCCACAGTCTGTCTTGAAATCGCTTGAATAGGACCTTTTTTATGATGGATTCTTGGGTCGAAGCTTTCGAAGCACGCGCTTTGGGGGTCCTAAACCATAGTCATACACACAAACGTAGTAATAGGCATTCAGTAATGAAAATGCCGATTTCTATATTTCGCATTAGATCTTCATACAAGTACCACCAATGGGTTGTTGCAGTATTTCTAATGAAAATGACACCAAACGTGGTATAATTATGATTATTTGTAATGGGCCAGAGCAGACCTGCTGTAGAGTGCGAATACCTCTGAATAGTCGTCAGTGAAATCAGTAAGACGAAACGCACACGGAATTGATATTTGGGGAGAGACCTTAAGGCTGGCATACTCACAATCAGTTGGAAGCCGAAGACCTCCTTAGGTTCTGGGACCCAGGTAACAACTAAGCGCGGAATTATTAAAATCAAATTCCACGGTGCGTGACTCTGCAAGTCTGTTTGGGGAGCGGGAGTCGGCGAGCCGACAATGAACGAGAAGCCCAAGCCGAGCCACACGAGTCCGAGCTGACTAATCCAACGGCGCGCTGCTCGGGGAGTATGGCACCTGTGACGTTCCACTATTTTTCGCGCGGTATTATTTAAAGTCTCCCTCATAAATCACTCCACAGCTCCACCGAAATCCCCCAAACTTCAACTCTTACACCTTTTCCCCAACCATCGGGCCATCTAGACGATGTACTAAGGTAAGGCGGTCCCCATCCCCAGATGGTCAACTACGACATCCCCTTCCCCTCTTCGCCCTACGAGGCATGATCTCCTCCTTCATATTTAAATTTAAACAAGCCCTTCGTCCCAAAAACCCTCTTAATTCGAGACCACGTCTCACCCCCTCTTTACGACCCTCCAAATCAAAGCCACTCTCATCCTTCTCCAGTCAAAACACCCAAAATCCATCCAATGGGTTGAGTACCCCCTTTTCAGAAGCCCAAATAAAAACCCCGGAAGTCCTATTGCGACGCATATTTCGTACATGAGTCATTAACACGTTCTAATTATAGATGCATATTTTGTACATGAGTCACGGTACATACCGCGCATACCCCTCATACCTGACATTCCTGCAAATCATATAAATACAAGGGCCCGAGAGACCAGAGCTTCTCTTCTACGGAAACCACTCCCGTGAAGTACCAGGTCTTATTGACTACTCTAATTTACTGTGCTATACTTTACTAAAATTCAATTCAGTGTTTTACGGATTATCGATCTACGGGAACTACTGTAAACGATTATTACTTACCATTGTTAAACTGAATATCATCCTCATTTTTATTATTTTGTATTGCTTGCGCTTTTCATAAAACATATTGACATTTATAAGTATCTATTGCTAGTACTCATTGCTTTACACTATTATCATATGCTTATTGCATTATATTATTATTATAGCGAATTGCTTACTGCATTCATTATAATTCTTCATTGCTTATAACCACGTGTTTCATGTTCATACATATATTTTACTATTGATAACCATTTATATATATGTTACGTGCTAATGCTTATCGTCCAACGCATTATTATAAACCCTAACCGCTATCGCATTAACAGTGCATGGCATATTTTCGTGCTTCAAATTTAATAAACAGTTTTACTTTAAATCACGCTTCGAATTATTGTGTCAATCCTTCGGTTACGAAGACTCCAAACCAACACAGGCTACCGCAACAGCTGATCTCGGTTCGCGAACGTGAGAGTTCTTATAGTGTTTACCAAGCGTACTTTCGCATAGGTCTCCCATGACCATACGGCTAGACGTATTTCACGGAATATTGCGGGCGGCTTCTTACAATAATGCAACGGTAAATCCAATTACCGAGTTATAAATACAAACCACAAGTGCTCTAACGGGTGTCACCTAGGCGCGCGATTACCCTTTTAAACCTTCCCTGGTCGATCAGTGTTACGAATCTCGCATTCGAGCCTAACTTCCATTAACCCTCAGTGTTACGAATCTCGCATTCGAGCCTAACTTCCATTAACCCTCAGTGTTACGAATTTCGCATTCGAGCCTGACTTCCTCCAACCCTCAGTGTTACGAATCTCGCATTCGCGCCTGACGCCCTCCAACCCTCAGTGTTACGAATCTCGCATTCGCGGTTGATTTCCTAACCCTACATTGTCATTGTCCTAAAGACCTCCACCCGCGACGTGACACACCATACTCGCCGAGCAACGCATCGTCATATTTTGAGGAATTTTTTGGAAAAATGCCAATAGACGGCTAATTTAGAACTTTAAGGGTACTTTATTTTTACTTTAGGGCTTTTAGAACTTTAAGGGTACTTTATTTAAAATTATAACAAGTAAAAAAATTTTTTGACAGTAAAATTATGATAAATGCAAACGAAATAGAGCAGTATCTTATATAGGTTTTTTCGAGGTGCAAAACGGCGCCGGTTGTAGTGTCTCTGGTAGTTATGTGAAACAGGCCAATACAGTTTTTTTTTCAATTTATTTGACAATTGTAAGAATATGAACCTAAAATGGTGTAAAAAATGGAATATTTGAAAAATGGAGACACATCAAGCAATTAAGTATGAATTTTGCAAAAAAATTTCACTTCATTTGTTTAAAAAAATGGTTACAATTAATAATTTTTTAAAACATTTAGGTTCATGTTCTGAGGAATATTATAAACTAAAAGTCCCCGGCGCCAATTTTGAAAATTTATGCTTAGCGCTTGGAGACGCGCTGTCTCATCAGGCTATAGGGTGAAGGACCCTATTACTGACACTTTAAGTGTTGACGTTGATATTATCTTATAGTTTTGTACTTATAGACTAAAAGTATATGTTATTCTTGTTATTTATTATTGTTTAATATGTTTACTTCATGAAAAAAATTTGGTGGATCTTAAAACTTCGATTTTTATATATAAATTCATCAATTTCAAAAATATATTTCGAGATCTATTACTGACACCTCAATTACTGCCAGCTAACCTAATACTGTTTATCTCATTTTAAGGTTATGTCGTCTCATGTACATAAGCAACTACTGTTATGACAGTAGTACCAAAATGCTTGAAACACTTGTACCAATCACTGCCACCCAATTAATAAGTAAGAAGACTTAATGTATAGTTGAATTCGGATCTTTCTTACTTTCTACGATGCTTATATCATTTAAAACATTATATTTTGTTATATTAATAGCTTGAATGTTACAATTACAGCATTTTCTTTGACGCCTTGTTTTTTCTTTCGCTAGTAAGTCATCGTTTTATCCAAATTATTGAAGAAAAAATTAAGTGCTGTTTTTTGTATCGTATAAATAACAGTTTCAATTGTATGCTAAATTTTTGTTATGTATCATGTCATTAGATTTATTCGTTATTTTACGTAAAACAGCTTAGGGTGACAGTAATTGGGTAGGTGGCAGTAATTGGGTCCTTTACCCTAGTATCCATACGGAGTTGAATTTCGACCTCCAACTTTGAGAACATACTTTTAAAATGTTTTAGAAGCGATTTATGAAAATCTTTTTCCGATTTTTCGATCGATTTATAGGGTCTTCTTCCCTTAAGCGCTCGCATTTGCTCCCGACCACGCGAAGGGGATATTCGCTTAGAAATAAGTGAGACATAAGGGATGTTCACGAATTGTTTTTTTTTCTCAAACTAAAAAATCTATACACTTGTATTACACTCTACATATCCCACCCCATACCACCAAATTATTGTTCAAAAACTTGCTATCTACACACAAACATGGTTAAATAAAAAAATTGTTACATACTTTCTCCGTAAAACTAATTCATGCTAATATTTAAGTTCGGAATTCACAATACCTGCACAATCTTTGTCATTTCCTGAATATCGATAACACCATTTCCATCAACATCGTACATGCGAAAAGCCCATTTTAGCTTCTCTTCTGGTGTTCCGCTAGATGTTACGTCGATAGCCAACAGAAACTCCTATAACAAATGGTTGCACATGGTTTTTATTTCGGTAATAAATTAACTCAACTTTTATATACCAGGAAGCAACTAATATCAACTTCGTAACAACCTTTGGCAAATCTACACGGTGTTTATAAATGTGAGGCCATATTTCAGGGTCGGCTCTACTCATCAAGAGAAAGAAATAAGAAAAGTTGGTATACGCATATGTCCGATAATACTTAGTTTTGCAGTTACAAGCATTTTTATATGCCATAAAACATTGGCCCGAAATGTCTATTAAAGGGCAACCGGCAGACTGGCGCGTTCGTCAGTTGGCCTAATATACTATATTTTCATTCATATCCTTCCCTTCGCGCCTTTATAAAAACAAAGGCGAAAAGATAATCAATATAACGATCCGCAGAAATACAGCTGAGCTTCCTTAAATGTCATAGGCGTTTCGCATCCGTGTTTTATGAGATATACAAATGCTTATAGGCTCCATCAGACTAACACGATTTAGCTGCAAACGGAGCGGCAATAAAATATACGCAGCGGCAGCAGTAACGGAATCCGCGTATGTGCTCACACCAGAGCGGATATTTCGCTGCCGCTGTGAATATTTGACGTTGATCTGGGAGTTCCCTGATCTGTTCGCCTATTTTCGTGAAAATGAGTTGTACTTATGAATTTTCACCTCGGAAACTATTTGTCGAATTTAGTTGATTCCTTCTGCATTTTAATCTAGAAGGATTGGCCTTTCTAAATAATATTTTTCCACATGAAAAATTATTTTTATAGCAGTGAAAATTATAAACAAATTCTAGTTTTACAAATTTTGGCTCGTGGTTCCGATTTTAAAAATCCGAAAAAATACTACCATATTTTCTGAAGTGTTTTCCATAAAGTGTGCTTATCTATTGGTGGTATTTTGCATATTCAATGTCACAGTAAGTTGTTACAAACAGCGTTGCTCCCCATTTCAGGTAAGCGAGCCGCGCGCTTCTCTATTACGGTCGGCTGATCGTACCCCTCGCAGCACGTATTACATCAATGAGGTCTAAAAACTCTAAAACAAAGTGAGCTTCTAAACTAGCAGCATGTAGTAGCTGTCTGTTCATTCTGATTAACATAATCGAAAGTACTACAGGGCGATTCTCCCGCTAGAGTCCAGAAAGGTAATGCCGCTGACAAGATCGCATCTCGCTGAGTTTCGGAGCGTTCAACGCTTGAGACTATGGGGACCATACAATGTTGCACACTAAACAAGTGACGAATGTCTGGTTCAACATTTTTCGTCAGATCTTTGCGAAAGTTACGTCAATCGATTCCTTATGTTTTCCCGATGAAAATATCCTTAAAAATGATATAATTCGGGCCATAATTAGAGAAATTAGTAACTCTATATACAGCACTTAACATACTGTGATATATATATGCATACTGGAAAAGACAGCTTAAGCCACGTTGGCTGCCATGTGCGTTCCCCGCAGCGCGCACTCTATCGGGGAACGTGCCCTACCGAACACCCCCCTCGTTAGGAAAGACACCAGCTAACGTAGGATGCAACGCTGGGGTCCAGGACTAGTCTCCTGGGCGGTGTTTGGAACACGAGCGGGTCTCCGCGGGGTCCGATGAACCTCCGTGGTTTCCGGGTCCTTGTGATGGGAACCACAACCTTCCCGGGATGGGGCTGCTGCGGGTCCTCCCGCATTTCGGCAGTCGTGCGGGTTGGTGCTGGCTGGACCTGTGATCAGAGTTGGCTCAAAAAGCAGCCAGTCGTCATTCTTTTCATCAGGCGGCGATGAGGTATTCGAGCCGCCCCTCGAGATGTGGTTGACATGTCGCTCGACAACCTTCCCGTGGTCCAAGAGTATGGCATATCTCGTCGTCGAGATTTTCTTCGAGATGTTCGCCGCGACCCTTTTGCCTTTTTGAAGTAACACCATCACGCGATCCCCAACCGTAAGGTATTTTCTTCCCGCGCCATGGTGTGCAGTGAATTGAGCCTTCATCTCTTTCCGTTGTCTATCGCGTCGCGAGGTGTCCACCCTTTCCTCCAAGGCAGGCGGAAATAATTTGACGGAAGGCGAATTCATCCGGGGTCCAAACAGCAGTTCGGCAGGTGATGATACGGTAGTGATACGAGTGAAGAAATCGGAAGAGTTCCTTTTTCCAATCAGCCGGATTCTTGGCGATGGCCTTCTTGACGGTGTCGATCATCCTCTCAGCCTGTCCATTCGACTGTGGATGGTTTACCGGAGAGAATAGATGCGCAATATGCATCTCACTGCAGAGGCCGGAGAACAGTCCGGATTGTGAACTATACTCCATGGTCGGAAATGAGAATCTCCGGTGGCCCATACTGGTTGAAGAATTTCCTGCAGAGGCCAAGTTCGCTTCGCAGAGATTGTAGGTGTTAGTGCCACGTCGGGAAATTTTGAAAATGCGTCCATGAACGCATTTCTGCTCCAAGTCTTCGACCGACTCCCAGCCAGTCGCGATGGCCCTTATGACAGCCCGAAGGCATGTATCTTCAGCGGTTGCCGTCTTCAAGCCGTCCCGCAACTCTTGCCCGAAGAAGTCGATGGAGGAATTACCCTAGTTCACGCTCGACTGTCCTGATTGTGGCCACCTGCAGCTCCTCAATGTTGTTCCGACGAAATTTCTCGATTAGGCGAGTCAACGCATCCGCCTGTCCGAATTCCTGAGTCGGAACGTACTTAATTTGGAATTCGTATCCCAACAGTCCCTACCTATAGCCCCATCGTTTGATGCCGTTGTTGCCTTGAATTTTTTAGTGTTTTTCATCTGGAGTAAAGGAACTAGTGGCTTATGGTAAGTCTGGAGAATGGATTTGTGGCCCCATACGAATTTATGGAATTGCTCGACCGCGGGGACTATAGCGAGAGCCTCCTTCTGCAGCTATGAATAATTGCGTTGTGCGCCCGTTAGACTCTGTGCCATATGATACACAGCGCGCTCGTGACCGTCCGGATAACGCTGTATTAGAACGCTACCAATACCTGTAGAGCATGCAGGGGCAAATTTGACAGGTTCACCTAGGACGCAAAAGAGACTTGAGCCGGGCCTGCGTCAAGATTTTGCGAAACGGTTTCCGTGCTCACCGTAAGCGCTTGCGACCATCGCGCACGCCTGTCGCGCACGCAAAAGACGGAGTGTCACGTCGTCCGAAAAACGGAGCGAGACAAAACATCAACGCGTCGTCTGTCTCGTACTGTCCTCGCTCGCTTTCATTGCCTTCGCTCGCTCTCGTTCCATCTCGCTTTCGCCTTCGTCGGACAAGAGTGAGACAGAAGTGATGGGGATAGCAAAAAGTCCGTATCGTGTACACCAAACCGAGCCCGTAACGAGACTTTACTGTATTTCGAACGGCTTGAAACAATAGAGTGCTTCGAACGATCCGAGTAGGTTGTACATTTTTCCTACAGATCAATATTATCGAACAGTTTGCTATATCGAGTATGATTGTAACATGTTATATTGGTAGGACGACGATCTCTCCCCCACCGCTCGCGTTCGACGCAGGCCGCTGCTACCGAGCGCGGCCGCGAGAGGGCCACGCGGTGGACGGCGCTCGCGCTGGTGAAGATAGCACGGAGCCGCATTTATATAAGGTGGCCTGATCGACAGAGATTGCCACGAACGATATAGGCGTATGGTAATACCTCTCCCAAAGGTCTCTTGTGTAATCAGGCTGTATCTTTGCGTATTTTTCACTTCCTTTACCTCTACGGCCCTCTGAGGATGACCGACTTCGCCATCCTCTGCACGCAAGTCGATATCCGCAGTCAATCTTAGGTACTGGACAGGACCTTTGTGCTCCCGAGGATATACTATACAGCCTCCGTCTCTCCCGCGGATTATACCCACTGGGCGAACGGAACCAAGGCTTCTCGGTCAGGGCTGTTGGTGGAGATAACAGCCAGAGCATCAGAACATCCACTATCCCAACTCTTCCCCCCACTGCCGATTTGCCACCGAGCCCCGCAACGCGCTACCCGTGACTCATTACAGGTGTCCGGCTAGACTAAGCGTTAGGATAAGGCATAGGTTAGGACATAGACTAGTTTTCTAGCGAACCGTGTCTTGCGAACATTGACCTCAGATGAGTAATGACCTCTGTCTCCTTTAGTGAGAACAACGCGGCCACTTCCGGGTATCTTGAGTAACAGTTTGTTATCAGCAAATACCATCCCGTTATTCAGATGGAATAGATCCATGGCGACATGTTGTCACAGGCGTTCTGGGAACTCTGGGATGAGAGGTTCGTGACAGTTGCTTGACTCTTAAATACAACGAGAGCATTTCTTGTTGAGTGTTTCAATGTCTCTAGGGAGGCCGGGCCACCAAACTGATTCTCGTGCTCGTACCCGTGCCCCTGCTCGTGCCCGATACTTCGTGATACCCTGATGACCTTCGTGAATCTTTCCGAAGATTTCCTTTCACAGTGCTCCACGAATGAGGATTCTGGAGGTCTTTAGAAGAATACCTTCGCCCAGCGCAATTGCTCCCTGATACTGCTAGTAATCTTATAGGTCGAATGGAGACCGCTTCTTAGTCGGCCAGCTGTATTTGCTGTACTCAATCAGATTTTGACAAATTAAGTCTTGTGGTTCAATGAGGATAACTTGACGGAGCCACTCATCGGACGCGAGTAGACCAATAATCATTCCTTTTACATACGACGTGATATATTCTTTCAAGTTGTCATCGTCATTGTACAGTAGGAATGGGCGTCTGGACAGAATGTCTACTGCACCGAGATACTTTCGTGGAAGATACTTTATCTCATATGAGTACCGCATGATTCTCAGTCTCATCCTTAACAATTTCGGGGTCATTTCGTCCAGTTTCTTCATATCGAAGACCGAGACTAATGGATTGTAACCTGTTTCCAAGATGATATTCAAACCCCATATGAAATTCTTAAAGCCCGTACCAGTGCATATTCCTCCTTTTTGATGTGAGCCTAATTCTTCTGAGTCAAAGTGAAGGTTTTTTATACGTATGCGACTAGGCGGAAGATATTGTTTACGCCTTTTTGTTTTAGTACGGCCTCCACGCCGCACAATGGAAAAGAATTGTTGCGTCAGCGGCTAAAAATCTATAACTTTTGAACGGATGAAGATAAAGTAATAATTTTTTTTTCTTTAATGAAGTTGAAGTGTCCATCATTAGTTAGATAACATTACGCTACTTATATTAAGTAATACTTAATTACATTAACTAATACGATAACATTACTTATATTATTAATATTTCAAATTCAAAAATATATACGGAAAAAAAAACTGATTGGTCCGGCCTTCTGCACAGTGTTTACGGGTAGTCTTAACTCGCAAAAAACGTGGACACTTAAATGATTCCTTGATTTTCCTTGAAGTGGCATCATGCTTCCCAAAAAAATGGTAAATATGTCATTTTTGGGCTTATCCTAAAATGAATTTTATACGATGCAAAAAAAATCTCACTAAATTGGCAACTAAAGATTTTGAAAGGATAATTTCTTAGCTTTCCAAAACACTCATGAAAAAATTTCTGCGATCATGCTTTCACAAGTTATTGGCGTTCAAATTGAAAAGTTCCTTTTTTGCTTTAATGGCGCATAACTCGGTCAATAAAAATCATACAACAAAACCAAAAAACGAAATCAAAGAGAAATGTTTGCTCTATAAGAGCACTCCATTGGATTTATCTGAAAAATTTCTTTTTGGCCCGTGCATACGTCCAAACTAGGCAAAAATTTCTGAAACTTCGTTTCCTGCGCTTCATCTTGATAAAACAGTATCATAATGGACGAAGAAAAAAAATTGAGTCATTGTTTCAAAAACTAGAGACTTCAAGCGTTAAATTGCTTTTTTTAAATATTTTTTGCGACCTTTATCGCGGAGACACAGCCATTTGAAAATGACCCAAATTTTCGGGAAATTATAATGTTCCTTTAATTTTTTCCAGGAGTGTATTATGCGAACACCACACTGAACTCAATTAAGCTTATTTCAGAATAATTCACCGCAGTAAAATCACACCTTACCAATCACCAGAGCGGTATATTTTGCTTTAAACTTCTAGATTAGGTGTAAACGGTTAGTGACGGATGTCATTCTTTGCACACTGGTCAGGGGCATATGGTAGAATAATACTACATTAACAGTCGAATTGTGAAACGTCGTGATTCTTTTGTTTCAAACAAGGTAAGTTACTCAAAGACATTGTAGGCGATTCCTTGTAGCTAAAGTAGTATAGCTATGGGGATTCTAACTCAGGTCCTCTGAGGGGAGCGCGGGGGGCGGGGGGAAGTGAGGGCGCGCGGGGGAGCGCGGCGGAGAGAAACATGGGCGCGGGGCCTGCGGGGAGTGGAAGAGCGGTTGCGCGCGCACGAGCCGCGGAGTGGGGGAAGCCGCAACCGCGGAGGGGATCAGTCCGGGCCGAGCAGCCGCGGAGACCTGACCCACCGTCCTCGAAATTTTTTAGAGGGAGGGAATGACCCCCGAAAAGTCTTTTTCAGACTTTGGCCCACCCCGAAATATTTTTCAGACCTAACCCAGGGAGGGGACGGCCCCCAGGATTTTTTTTCAAACCAACATGCGTCACCAAGCATAATCCATTATTTTTTATCCGAAATTGTTTCGGACAATGTCGGGAAAGATCGACGTTCTTTTCTTTTACGAACCACGTCTTCGGGACGGAAAGAGAGAGAGCAATACTTCGTTATAAATCTAAATTCGGAGGAGGGAGAGAGACAGCACTACATAGCGGTACAATCGCAGATATTCTAAAATTTTTAACCAGCGATCTACCAAACCATTATGTAGCAAGCATTCTAAAACTAAACAGTATTCTAAAGCGTTCCGATTTAACGTCGCAGCGTATCGCACGATCTCGCGTAATTCGAATCCTCTGGAGCAGCCGTACGGGATGACGTCATGTGGTGGCGCGAAGAAGGCGCGAATCATAGAAAGAATTATATGGCGTCAGCAGAAAGAATCTTTTCCATATCAACAGACATTCTTTTCCCAACGCAGAGAAATAATAACTTTAATCCCCTCTCACACTGGTCTACCGAACCTTTATGTAGAAAACAGACACATTTTATCCGAACCATTATGTAGCGAGCATTCTAAACCTAACAGTATTCTAAAGCGTTCCGATTTAACGTCGCAACGTATCGCGCGATCTCGCGTAATTCGAATCCTCTGAAGCAGCCGTACGGGATGACGTCATGTGGTGGCGCGAAGAAGGCGCGAATCATAGAAAGAATTATATGGCGTCAGCAGAAATTGGTGAGGAGAGAAGAAGGAAGACGGGTAAATAAATAGATTGTAATATATAGAAAAGGATTATATATTGTTACATTAATTAAAAAATAGAAATATAAAAAAGAAAATATTTAAACATATAATATAAATAGTGTCTCAGCAGAATTCTCTCTCTCCCTCTCTCCCTCTCCCTCTCCCACTCACTCTCACTCCCTCTCCTTCTCTCTCTCTCTCTCTCTCTCTCTCTCTCTCTCTCTCTCTCTCTCTCTCTTTTACATCAATCGCAGGACAATTTGAACATTCTCGAACAGCTGATGGACTTCCCCTTTACTTTTCGCGACATCATACATACATACATACTCTTCCACACAACACCTCACATACACTCATATACACTCACGCTCTCGTGACCAACCCGAGTGCTTGGTTACACAGAACAGTAGTATCTCGACAACATTCGCTGAAACTGTTACGTATCGCCTCAATTCTCTATCTCTAAATGAACCGTACTATTCTCAACATTTTTTTAGTTCTCTCTATACAAATAGGATATCAAAATACAATATAAAAAGAAAAAATATAATAATAATAATAATAATAATTTAATTTAATTTATTGCCACTTTCGTGTTACAATTTAACGATCAAATAATCTTTCCATTTCATTCCCATGATTGTGTCAGTGCAAGTCCCACCCTTCTAATGTATCCTGCTGTCTCTTAACAATTTTTTCTATTTTACAAGTGTTTCCTAATCTGTTCTATGTTATATAATCTTCTTTTATCACTATCTCCCATAGAATAGCCAAGTTTTTCCCTTCTCCTCTAATTACCTCTGCACAATTCCTGCCACTCTCTCAACTTACTTCACATGTTTCAATCGCGTGTTTCACTGTTTCTTCCTCTTTCTTACATACCCCTTCTTCTTTCATTAGCCAATATTTGCATGTTCTTGTTTCACTATCCTGTATGAATCTTCCTATCCTTTCCAATTCTCCTCTCCTTTCTTCATTTCCCCCCATAAGCATTTCGGCTTATCTCCTGGTTTCCTTGCCACCTCTTTTAATTCTCTTAGGAACTTTGACTCTTTTACTTTCATCTGTCTTTCTTGTTCTTGGATGTCAATTACTTATCTGTTCTAATTTTTAATCCACACTTCTTCCCCATTTAATCTTCTTCTTTTCCATTCTTCGTTTGACCATCCTCTCCCTTCCAAGAATTTGATTCGCATTCTTTCCTTTTTTCGTTACTTCATTTCCTCTCATTAGTCTTCTCCTACATTCATATCGTATCGATCCTTCTTCCGAGTTTATTAGTGTCTCTTCAAACTTCATTACCCTTACTTCCATTTTAATTGCTATGCCATCTCTTCCTGTTTCTTTTAACAGCCAATATGTTGATGTTGATCTCTCCAATTTCATTATCCATCGTATGTATTTCGCCTGCAATTTTTCTATTTCCTCATACCTTCTCCATCCCCATATCGCTGCTCCATACGCCACGGTGTTCCTAACTAGCGCATCAAACAGTTTCATTCTTCTTTCAGTCATCTCTGAATAATCTGTCTCCAATCCAATTAGACTTTTACACATTTAACTCCAAGCCTTTCTTCTTTATATATCTCTCGAATCTATTTATCATATTCTTAGGTCCCTGTGCATTATTTACCATTAACACATCACCCGCGTATGAAATTGTTAAAATTTTCCTTCTACCTATTACGACTCCACCTTCCTGTTCTTTGCTCATTTCTTCTTTCCAGGTCTGCAAATGCGACATTGAAAAGTGTCAAGCTTAACGGGCACCCTTGTCTAACACCCTTTCCTGTTAAAAAAACTTTCCTATCAGTTCCTTCTTCATTCGTAAAGCGCATATAGTTCTGTCGTGCATTTCCTGTATCCGTATTCTTAGTTGTTCGCCTACTTCTCCTTCATAAAGTCTTTTCCAAATTTCTTCCCTTTCCAATCAATCAAATGCTCTCTTCATATCCGTGAAAAACAGATATAGTTTCCGTCTTTCTTTTGAGGTTTCTATATCTATAACCATTTTAACTACCGCTATTGCGTCTACTGTTCCTCTCCTTCTCCTGAATCCCATATGCGTATCGTTTAATATCCCATTTTCCATTTGTTCTTCTAATTTTCTCCTTAGAATTTCCACGCATATCTTATAATCCGTGTCCATCTAAGTTATGCCCCTATAGTTCTTAACCATTTCCCTTTCTCCTTTTTTTTTCTTTTTGAATACAGAACTTACTATTCCTTCTTTCCATTCTTGCGGAAAGTCCCCTTTCTTCCATGTTCTGTTTATCACCTTTGTTTGATTACCTATATTTATGAAGATGATTGCGACCTCGATGTTGAATTAAGATATAATTTAAATGCAGGAGTTTAAATTTTAAGTCTGTTCGGCTTTTAATATCTTACATGATTTGAGTTGAAATCGACGTGAGCCAGATCGGTTTCTATCTATATTTACCTAATAAATTTTTATACAAAAGGACTTAATTTGTATATTATTTTTTGCTATATTCAATAAAAATTGGAATTTTATGTTCATTAAGAATAGGTGTTTACCCTATGATAATTGTTGGTTGGGCTTCAAATTCTAATTATTCAATAATAGGACCGATTGGGCCAATTTCACAATCAGTTTCTTATGAAGTAAGTTTATTTTTAACAATATTTTCTGTAATTTTATTAATTGAAAATTATTCATTATTGGATTTATATGAATTCCAATATTATATTAAATTTATTTTAATTTTAATTCCAATACTACGACAAGAAAATCGCGGATAGTTCTTTTAAAATCGGAGACCAAGTGCTACTGCACGACAAGACGCGAGCGGTCAAAAACTAACACCTGCGTGGATAGGCTCTAACACGATTCAAAACACGCACGATAATAATAATTACAGTATAGAGGGCGACGAACAATCCGCGTTCAGACAAACACTTCATAGAATAGGGCAGTAATAGGGAAATGATCACAATTTTGAAGGAAAGTAACGATACACTAACAATTACATATAAAGATAAGACTAAGAAAGGTAATTTATTGAAAAAGATGGTAAATAAGCGCACAACTAGGCGTCGTCGTCCCAGCCACGTAGGGCGGAGTCGGCCTCCAATAGCGACCACAGTCGAGGCAGCGGATCAGGCCCAACGAAGATGTCCCCATGACGTTCTACACAAAAAAAACAATTGCAAGACTATTACTATACGCACGGAAATAGAAACAATAAGCAGATCTACAATCCCCGATGCAATAAGACACTCACCAAATAGGACCCTCAGACCTCATGAGTCTTCGTCATCCTCCCAGAATTCTGCATGCTGGAAGAATCGGTGCCAGTGCACCCGATACTCCCTAATTGCCACCATGTAGGCAATGCTGATACAACCCGGCGGGCGGGGCACTGGAAACGCTAGAGGGATAAACGGATAAATAGGATAATAAAATAACACACACGAAGAACAAACAAACAAACATCACTCGCACGTACAATTAGAGCAAACATAATGTCTCGGGGCACGTCTAAGATGGCCGACAACATCTTTGTCCAGGAGATCGCAACGAAATAAGAAGCGACTAAGAAAATCGAGACCCATTTGCCCTAACTTCTCACTTCTACTCAAGCCCGGACGAAGAAGATAAACTGTACTACGTTCGCAAAAAATTTATCACACACACACGCGCGCGCGCGCACACGAGGAAAGACTCTATGAAACGCCAACTACACCTCGGCATTATAATTTACAGGATTTTTGTCCTACAAACGACGATACCACTCGCAGGAGGAACAACCCCCGACATAGATTTCACTATAAAAGAATTTCAACACCACCCCGACATTTACTTCGAAAACCTAGGCGATTTACAAATTTATCGAGATAGCTGGAAGTTAGTATTACATGTAAACATATCTTACATCTACCGACGCGAAGCAAACCTCCAAGCTGCACTATATGATATACTTGCGCAATGTAAAAAACCTTGTACCGACAACTAACAAAAATTTTGTCAAACACCGCGAAAATTCAAGACAAGGTAGACCGCATCGCCAAAACTCTTTACCTACGTCCAGTAAACTAAAAGCTCAGCACAAAACAGCGTCGTGCACAAATAGACGGATTAGGTTACATAGGCAAATCACTCTTGGGGCTAATGGATTCCGGGGATAGAAAGAAAATCGATGATTTTACTAGACCTTTTCAAAACACAAGATAACAGACTTTAAAAAAAAAAAAAGTAAAACGCAATCAAGGGACAAATGCAAATTTTAAGAGCAAATACCAAACTTCTCAACGAGACTATACATGACATACGAGACAACGATAACACACTCTTAAACGCGACGTGACAAATTCAATACTTACTCCAACAGACAGCCAACATTACTAAATTTCGAGAGACAGTAGACGAACCCCTCATACTAATAAACGGCCCCGCAGAAACACTATTGCGCGACACGCAAGTCTTGTTAGAATTCATTATGGATATAAAGAAAGGAGTCCTAAAACTACGATTAATACCACCAGCACAAATCATAACGTTCCTCGCTTCCGCATTAGCACATATTTCGAATGCACTAGACTTCACAATTGGAATAAAATTAGAAAACTAGCCGCCATTATCAAAATCCTCCAGCTCTCCACATTTTCGGATACCAAATCAATTACTGTAGTACTAGATATTTCATTGTTAAACGCGAAAAAATTCTAATTGAGCAAGGTACGCCTGATACCCACGAAGATAAACGAATCGTTCTACGCGTATAGAACCCCTCGACTCGTACGAGGTACGTGACACCTTGGTGCAAGATTACATACAACTAAGCAAACAGGGCCTAGCAAAATGTAAGACAATAAACGATATGTACCTCTGCACCTCTAATCACCCGATGTTCAAAGCGATACCATACAGACCGTGCGAAGTACAATTGTACACAAAATTAACAAACACATGTAAAATGCGAATTATGACACTGAATCACACATTCCAGATAGAATTACAACTACCAGGCACGTGGATTTATATCGCACCGAAACCGATACAACTAGCAGTATAATAACAATAAGAAACAAATGTACAATCACTACCACCAAATTCACAATAGAAACTAGAAAACAATGCGGATTAGGAAGAACATGGTACTACTTACCTGACCACAATTTTTTTGTCATCAGATGAAATCACACTTTCACAGCCTACTGTAAGTTCGTACGGAAACACAAATTTCAAGCTTAAAAGGATAATCGAACACCCCGAAGAATTAAATAAAGTTAGGAAACAAATTAGAAGACTTACAAAAACGATTTAGAAAAACCCGAAATTATACCAACCGAGTATCACCAAGCTTCTTTATACCATCCACAGTAACGGGATTTATCACATGAGGACCCATGCCTAAAGTTGCATACGTTGCAAAGTAGGATGCCTTCGTTCTTCACCTTCCTCTTCACTGACAATCCCCCTTCCTCCTTGCACTAATCTGCTTCGAATTCTTCACAGATCATCCTCTCATTCTTTGGCCTCATAATTTGACTAAACCATATCACTTGATCGTGCATCGAACGTGAATCGTACCACTCTGAACGTGTATTGAACGTCTATCAAACGTGTATCATACCACTTTCAACATCAATCGTACCACTTTCAACATCAAACGTACCACTTTCAACATCAATCGAACCACTTTCAGCATCAATCGAACATCAATCGAACCACTTTCAAAATTCAATCGAACCACTTTCAACATCAATCGAACATCAATCGAACCGCTTCCAACATCAATCGTACCACTTTCAACATCAATGGTACCACTTTCAACATCAATCGAACCACTCCGAACATGTATTGAACCACTTTCAACATCAATCGAACATGAATCGAACCACTTTCAACATCAATCGTACCACTTTCAACATCAATCGAACCACTCCGAACATGTATTGAACCACTTTCAACATCAATCGTACCACTTTCAACATCAAACGTACCACTTTCAACATCAATCGAACCACTTTCAGCATCAATCGAACATCAATCGAACCACTTTCAAAATTCAATCGAACCACTTTCAACATCAATCGAACATCAATCGAACCGCTTCCAACATCAATCGTACCACTTTCAACATCAATGGTACCACTTTCAACATCAATCGAACCACTCCGAACATGTATTGAACCACTTTCAACATCAATCGTACCACTTTCAACATCAATCGAACATGAATCGAACCGCTTCCAACATCAATCGAACCACTTTCAACATCAATCGTACCACTTTCAACATCAATCGAACCACTCCGAACATGTATTGAACCACTTTCAACATCAATCGTACCACTTTCAACATCGAACGTACCACTTTCAACATCAATCGAACCAGTTTCAACATCAATCGAACCAGTTTCAACCACAATCGAACCACTTTCAACATCAATCGAACATCAATCGAACCACTTTCAACCACAATCGAACCACTTTCAACATCAATCGTACCACTTTCAACATCGAACGTACCACTTTCAACATCAATCGAACCAGTTTCAACATCAATCGAACTACTTTCAACCACAATCGAACCACTTTCAACAGCAATCGTACCACTTTCAACATCAATCGAACATGAATCGAACCACTTTCAACATCAATCGAACCAGTTTCAACCACAATCGAACCACTTTCAACATCAATCGAACATCAATCGAACCACTTTCAACCACAATCGAACCACTTTCAACATCAATCGTACCACTTTCAACATCGAACGTACCACTTTCAACATCAATCGAACCAGTTTCAACATCAATCGAACCACTTTCAACATCAATCGAACCACTTTCAACATCAATCGTACCACTTTCAACATCAATCGAACATGAATCGAACATGTATTGAACCACTTTCAACATCAATCGAACCACTTTCAACATCAATCGTACCACTTTCAACATCAATCGAACCACTCCGAATATGTATTGAACCACTTTCAACATCAATCGTACCACTTTCAACATCGAACGTACCACTTTCAACATCAATCGAACCAGTTTCAACATCAATCGAACCAGTTTCAACCACAATCGAACCACTTTCAACATCAAACGTACATTGGTACGATTGATGTTGAAAGTGGTACGTTCGATGTTGAAAGTGGTACGATTCATGTTCGATTGATGTTGAAAGTGGTACGATTGATGTTGAAAGTGGTTCGATTGTGGTTGAAAGTGGTTCGATTGATGTTGAAAGTGGTTCGATTCATGTTCGATTGATGTTGAAAGTGGTACGATTGCTGTTGAAAGTGGTTCGATTGTGGTTGAAAGTGGTCCGATTGATGTTGAAACTGGTTCGATTGATGTTGAAAGTGGTACGTTCGATGTTGAAAGTGGTACGATTGATGTTGGAAGTGGTTCGATTGTGGTTGAAAGTGGTTCGATTGATGTTCGATTGATGTTGAAAGTGGTTCGATTGTGGTTGAAACTGGTTCGATTGATGTTGAAACTGGTTCGATTGATGTTGAAAGTGGTACGTTCGATGTTGAAAGTGGTACGATTGATGTTGAAAGTGGTTCAATACATGTTCGGAGTGGTTCGATTGATGTTGAAAGTGGTACGATTGATGTTGAAAGTGGTTCGATTGATGTTGGAAGCGGTTCGATTCATGTTCGATTGATGTTGAAAGTGGTACGATTGATGTTGAAAGTGGTTCAATACATGTTCGGAGTGGTTCGATTGATGTTGAAAGTGGTACCATTGATGTTGGAAGCGGTTCGATTGATGTTCGATTGATGTTGAAAGTGGTTCGATTGATGTTGAAAATAGTTCGATTGAATTTTGAAAGTGGTTCGATTGATGTTCGATTGATGCTGAAAGTGGTTCGATTGATGTTGAAAGTGGTACGTTTGATGTTGAAAGTGGTACGATTGATGTTGAAAGTGGTTCAATACATGTTCGGAATGGTTCGATTGATGTTGAAAGTGGTACGATTGATGTTGAAAGTGGTACGATTGATGTTGAAAGTGGTATGATACACGTTTGATAGACGTTCAATACACGTTCAGAGTGGTACGATTCACGTTCGATGCACGATCAAGTGATATGGTTTAGTCAAATTATGAGGCCAAAGAATGAGAGGATGATCTGTGAAGAATTCGAAGCAGATTAGTGCAAGGAGGAAGGGGGATTGTCAGTGAAGAGGAAGGTGAATAACGAAGGCATCCTACTTTGCAACGTATGCAACTTTAGGCATGGGTCCTCATGTGATAAATCCCGTTACTGTGGATGGTATAAAGAAGCTTGGTGATACTCGGTTGGTATAATTTCGGGTTTTTCTAAATCGTTTTTGTAAGTCTTCTAATTTGTTTCCTAACTTTATTTAATTCTTCGGGGTGTTCGATTATCCTTTTAAGCTTGAAATTTGTGTTTCCGTACGAACTTACAGTAGGCTGTGAAAGTGTGATTTCATCTGATGACAAAAAAATTGTGGTCAGGTAAGTAGTACCATGTTCTTCCTAATCCGCATTGTTTTCTAGTTTCTATTGTGAATTTGGTGGTAGTGATTGTACATTTGTTTCTTATTGTTATTATACTGCTAGTTGTATCGGTTTCGGTGCGATATAAATCCACGTGCCTGGTAGTTGTAATTCTATCTGGAATGTGTGATTCAGTGTCATAATTCGCATTTTACATGTGTTTGTTAATTTTGTGTACAATTGTACTTCGCACGGTCTGTATGGTATCGCTTTGAACATCGGGTGATTAGAGGTGCAGAGGTACATATCGTTTATTGTCTTACATTTTGCTAGGCCCTGTTTGCTTAGTTGTATGTAATCTTGCACCAAGGTGTCACGTACCTCGTACGAGTCGAGGGGTTCTATACGCGTAGAACGATTCGTTTATCTTCGTGGGTATCAGGCGTACCTTGCTCAATTAGAATTTTTTCGCGTTTAACAATGAAATATCTAGTACTACAGTAATTGATTTGGTATCCGAAAATGTGGAGAGCTGGAGGATTTTGATAATGGCGGCTAGTTTTCTAATTTTATTCCAATTGTGAAGTCTAGTGCATTCGAAATATGTGCTAATGCGGAAGCGAGGAACGTTATGATTTGTGCTGGTGGTATTAATCGTAGTTTTAGGACTCCTTTCTTTATATCCATAATGAATTCTAACAAGACTTGCGTGTCGCGCAATAGTGTTTCTGCGGGGCCGTTTATTAGTATGAGGGGTTCGTCTACTGTCTCTCGAAATTTAGTAATGTTGGCTGTCTGTTGGAGTAAGTATTGAATTTGTCACGTCGCGTTTAAGAGTGTGTTATCGTTGTCTCGTATGTCATGTATAGTCTCGTTGAGAAGTTTGGTATTTGCTCTTAAAATTTGCATTTGTCCCTTGATTGCGTTTTACTTTTTTTTTTTTTAAAGTCTGTTATCTTGTGTTTTGAAAAGGTCTAGTAAAATCATCGATTTTCTTTCTATCCCCGGAATCCATTAGCCCCAAGAGTGATTTGCCTATGTAACCTAATCCGTCTATTTGTGCACGACGCTGTTTTGTGCTGAGCTTTTAGTTTACTGGACGTAGGTAAAGAGTTTTGGCGATGCGGTCTACCTTGTCTTGAATTTTCGCGGTGTTTGACAAAATTTTTGTTAGTTGTCGGTACAAGGTTTTTTACATTGCGCAAGTATATCATATAGTGCAGCTTGGAGGTTTGCTTCGCGTCGGTAGATGTAAGATATGTTTACATGTAATACTAACTTCCAGCTATCTCGATAAATTTGTAAATCGCCTAGGTTTTCGAAGTAAATGTCGGGGTGGTGTTGAAATTCTTTTATAGTGAAATCTATGTCGGGGGTTGTTCCTCCTGCGAGTGGTATCGTCGTTTGTAGGACAAAAATCCTGTAAATTATAATGCCGAGGTGTAGTTGGCGTTTCATAGAGTCTTTCCTCGTGTGCGCGCGCGCGCGTGTGTGTGTGATAAATTTTTTGCGAACGTAGTACAGTTTATCTTCTTCGTCCGGGCTTGAGTAGAAGTGAGAAGTTAGGGCAAATGGGTCTCGATTTTCTTAGTCGCTTCTTATTTCGTTGCGATCTCCTGGACAAAGATGTTGTCGGCCATCTTAGACGTGCCCCGAGACATTATGTTTGCTCTAATTGTACGTGCGAGTGATGTTTGTTTGTTTGTTCTTCGTGTGTGTTATTTTATTATCCTATTTATCCGTTTATCCCTCTAGCGTTTCCAGTGCCCCGCCCGCCGGGTTGTATCAGCATTGCCTACATGGTGGCAATTAGGGAGTATCGGGTGCACTGGCACCGATTCTTCCAGCATGCAGAATTCTGGGAGGATGACGAAGACTCATGAGGTCTGAGGGTCCTATTTGGTGAGTGTCTTATTGCATCGGGGATTGTAGATCTGCTTATTGTTTCTATTTCCGTGCGTATAGTAATAGTCTTGCAATTGTTTTTTTTTTGTGTAGAACGTCATGGGGACATCTTCGTTGGGCCTGATCCGCTGCCTCGACTGTGGTCGCTATTGGAGGCCGACTCCGCCCTACGTGGCTGGGACGACGACGCCTAGTTGTGCGCTTATTTACCATCTTTTTCAATAAATTACCTTTCTTAGTCTTATCTTTATATGTAATTGTTAGTGTATCGTTACTTTCCTTCAAAATTGTGATCATTTCCCTATTACTGCCCTATTCTATGAAGTGTTTGTCTGAACGCGGATTGTTCGTCGCCCTCTATACTGTAATTATTATTATCGTGCGTGTTTTGAATCGTGTTAGAGCCTATCCACGCAGGTGTTAGTTTTTGACCGCTCGCGTCTTGTCGTGCAGTAGCACTTGGTCTCCGATTTTAAAAGAACTATCCGCGATTTTCTTGTCGTAGTATTGGAATTAAAATTAAAATAAATTTAATATAATATTGGAATTCATATAAATCCAATAATGAATAATTTTCAATTAATAAAATTACAGAAAATATTGTTAAAAATAAACTTACTTCATAAGAAACTGATTGTGAAATTGGCCCAATCGGTCCTATTATTGAATAATTAGAATTTGAAGCCCAACCAACAATTATCATAGGGTAAACACCTATTCTTAATGAACATAAAATTCCAATTTTTATTGAATATAGCAAAAAATAATATACAAATTAAGTCCTTTTGTATAAAAATTTATTAGGTAAATATAGATAGAAACCGATCTGGCTCACGTCGATTTCAACTCAAATCATGTAAGATATTAAAAGCCGAACAGACTTAAAATTTAAACTCCTGCATTTAAATTATATCTTAATTCAACATCGAGGTCGCAATCATCTTCATAAATATAGGTAATCAAACAAAGGTGATAAACAGAACATGGAAGAAAGGGGACTTTCCGCAAGAATGGAAAGAAGGAATAGTAAGTTCTGTATTCAAAAAGAAAAAAAAAGGAGAAAGGGAAATGGTTAAGAACTATAGGGGCATAACTTAGATGGACACGGATTATAAGATATGCGTGGAAATTCTAAGGAGAAAATTAGAAGAACAAATGGAAAATGGGATATTAAACGATACGCATATGGGATTCAGGAGAAGGAGAGGAACAGTAGACGCAATAGCGGTAGTTAAAATGGTTATAGATATAGAAACCTCAAAAGAAAGACGGAAACTATATCTGTTTTTCACGGATATGAAGAGAGCATTTGATTGATTGGAAAGGGAAGAAATTTGGAAAAGACTTTATGAAGGAGAAGTAGGCGAACAACTAAGAATACGGATACAGGAAATGCACGACAGAACTATATGCGCTTTACGAATGAAGAAGGAACTGATAGGAAAGTTTTTTTAACAGGAAAGGGTGTTAGACAAGGGTGCCCGTTAAGCTTGACACTTTTCAATGTCGCATTTGCAGACCTGGAAAGAAGAAATGAGCAAAGAACAGGAAGGTGGAGTCGTAATAGGTAGAAGGAAAATTTTAACAATTTCATACGCGGGTGATGTGTTAATGGTAAATAATGCACAGGGACCTAAGAATATGATAAATAGATTCGAGAGATATATAAAGAAGAAAGGCTTGGAGTTAAATGTGTAAAAGTCTAATTGGATTGGAGACAGATTATTCAGAGATGACTGAAAGAAGAATGAAACTGTTTGGTGCGCTAGTTAGGAACACCGTGGCGTATGGAGCAGCGATATGGGGATGGAGAAGGTATGAGGAAATAGAAAAATTGCAGGCGAAATACATACGATGGATAATGAAATTGGAGAGATCAACATCAACATATTGGCTGTTAAAAGAAACAGGAAGAGATGGCATAGCAATTAAAATGGAAGTAAGGGTAATGAAGTTTGAAGAGACACTAATAAACTCGGAAGAAGGATCGATACGATATGAATGTAGGAGAAGACTAATGAGAGGAAATGAAGTAACGAAAAAAGGAAAGAATGCGAATCAAATTCTTGGAAGGGAGAGGATGGTCAAACGAAGAATGGAAAAGAAGAAGATTAAATGGGGAAGAAGTGTGGATTAAAAATTAGAACAGATAAGTAATTGACATCCAAGAACAAGAAAGACAGATGAAAGTAAAAGAGTCAAAGTTCCTAAGAGAATTAAAAGAGGTGGCAAGGAAACCAGGAGATAAGCCGAAATGCTTATGGGGGGAAATGAAGAAAGGAGAGGAGAATTGGAAAGGATAGGAAGATTCATACAGGATAGTGAAACAAGAACATGCAAATATTGGCTAATGAAAGAAGAAGGGGTATGTAAGAAAGAGGAAGAAACAGTGAAACACGCGATTGAAACATGTGAAGTAAGTTGAGAGAGTGGCAGGAATTGTGCAGAGGTAATTAGAGGAGAAGGGAAAAACTTGGCTATTCTATGGGAGATAGTGATAAAAGAAGATTATATAACATAGAACAGATTAGGAAACACTTGTAAAATAGAAAAAATTGTTAAGAGACAGCAGGATACATTAGAAGGGTGGGACTTGCACTGACACAATCATGGGAATGAAATGGAAAGATTATTTGATCGTTAAATTGTAACACGAAAGTGGCAATAAATTAAATTAAATTATTATTATTATTATTATTATATTTTTTCTTTTTATATTGTATTTTGATATCCTATTTGTATAGAGAGAACTAAAAAAATGTTGAGAATAGTACGGTTCATTTAGAGATAGAGAATTGAGGCGATACGTAACAGTTTCAGCGAATGTTGTCGAGATACTACTGTTCTGTGTAACCAAGCACTCGGGTTGGTCACGAGAGCGTGAGTGTATATGAGTGTATGTGAGGTGTTGTGTGGAAGAGTATGTATGTATGTATGATGTCGCGAAAAGTAAAGGGGAAGTCCATCAGCTGTTCGAGAATGTTCAAATTGTCCTGCGATTGATGTAAAAGAGAGAGAGAGAGAGAGAGAGAGAGAGAGAGAGAGAGAGAGAGAGAGAGAGAGAAGGAGAGGGAGTGAGAGTGAGTGGGAGAGGGAGAGGGAGAGAGGGAGAGAGAGAATTCTGCTGAGACACTATTTATATTATATGTTTAAATATTTTCTTTTTTATATTTCTATTTTTTAATTAATGTAACAATATATAATCCTTTTCTATATATTACAATCTATTTATTTACCCGTCTTCCTTCTTCTCTCCTCACCAATTTCTGCTGACGCCATATAATTCTTTCTATGATTCGCGCCTTCTTCGCGCCACCACATGACGTCATCCCGTACGGCTGCTTCAGAGGATTCGAATTACGCGAGATCGCGCGATACGTTGCGACGTTAAATCGGAACGCTTTAGAATACTGTTAGGTTTAGAATGCTCGCTACATAATGGTTCGGATAAAATGTGTCTGTTTTCTACATAAAGGTTCGGTAGACCAGTGTGAGAGGGGATTAAAGTTATTATTTCTCTGCGTTGGGAAAAGAATGTCTGTTGATATGGAAAAGATTCTTTCTGCTGACGCCATATAATTCTTTCTATGATTCGCGCCTTCTTCGCGCCACCACATGACGTCATCCCGTACGGCTGCTCCAGAGGATTCGAATTACGCGAGATCGTGCGATACGCTGCGACGTTAAATCGGAACGCTTTAGAATACTGTTTAGTTTTAGAATGCTTGCTACATAATGGTTTGGTAGATCGCTGGTTAAAAATTTTAGAATATCTGCGATTGTACCGCTATGTAGTGCTGTCTCTCTCCCTCCTCCGAATTTAGATTTATAACGAAGTATTGCTCTCTCTCTTTCCGTCCCGAAGACGTGGTTCGTAAAAGAAAAGAACGTCGATCTTTCCCGACATTGTCCGAAACAATTTCGGATAAAAAATAATGGATTATGCTTGGTGACGCATGTTGGTTTGAAAAAAAATCCTGGGGGCCGTCCCCTCCCTGGGTTAGGTCTGAAAAATATTTCGGGGTGGGCCAAAGTCTGAAAAAGACTTTTCGGGGGTCATTCCCTCCCTCTAAAAAATTTCGAGGACGGTGGGTCAGGTCTCCGCGGCTGCTCGGCCCGGACTGATCCCCTCCGCGGTTGCGGCTTCCCCCACTCCGCGGCTCGTGCGCGCGCAACCGCTCTTCCACTCCCCGCAGGCCCCGCGCCCATGTTTCTCTCCGCCGCGCTCCCCCGCGCGCCCTCACTTCCCCCCGCCCCCCGCGCTCCCCTCAGAGGACCTGAGTTAGAATCCCCATAGCTATACTACTTTAGCTACAAGGAATCGCCTACAATGTCTTTGAGTAACTTACCTTGTTTGAAACAAAAGAATCACGACGTTTCACAATTCGACTGTTAATGTAGTATTATTCTACCATATGCCCCTGACCAGTGTGCAAAGAATGACATCCGTCACTAACCGTTTACACCTAATCTAGAAGTTTAAAGCAAAATATACCGCTCTGGTGATTGGTAAGGTGTGATTTTACTGCGGTGAATTATTCTGAAATAAGCTTAATTGAGTTCAGTGTGGTGTTCGCATAATACACTCCTGGAAAAAATTAAAGGAACATTATAATTTCCCGAAAATTTGGGTCATTTTCAAATGGCTGTGTCTCCGCGATAAAGGTCGCAAAAAATATTTAAAAAAAGCAATTTAACGCTTGAAGTCTCTAGTTTTTGAAACAATGACTCAATTTTTTTTCTTCGTCCATTATGATACTGTTTTATCAAGATGAAGCGCAGGAAACGAAGTTTCAGAAATTTTTGCCTAGTTTGGACGTATGCACGGGCCAAAAAGAAATTTTTCAGATAAATCCAATGGAGTGCTCTTATAGAGCAAACATTTCTCTTTGATTTCGTTTTTTGGTTTTGTTGTATGATTTTTATTGACCGAGTTATGCGCCATTAAAGCAAAAAAGGAACTTTTCAATTTGAACGCCAATAACTTGTGAAAGCATGATCGCAGAAATTTTTTCATGAGTGTTTTGGAAAGCTAAGAAATTATCCTTTCAAAATCTTTAGTTGCCAATTTAGTGAGATTTTTTTTGCATCGTATAAAATCCATTTTAGGATAAGCCCAAAAATGACATATTTACCATTTTTTTGGGAAGCATGATGCCACTTCAAGGAAAATCAAGGAATCATTTAAGTGTCCACGTTTTTTGCGAGTTAAGACTACCCGTAAACACTGTGCAGAAGGCCGGACCAATCAGATTTTTTTTTCCGTATGTCCTCGATGCTCAAACATGCGATATGGTCTGAAAAATTGAAGGATCACTTATTTTATGTTATGTTTCTCTGTAAAACCCTTTTTTTTGTTCTTGCGGCTTTTGAACGATTGTTGCACGTTTTTTTTGGTTAGTTCAACGTCATTTTAGTAAAAAGAAAAGATTTCAAAAATTTAATAAAAACATTTTTATCCAATCTCTTCGCAATGACAAAAATTATACTTAAATAACTGGCATTAGCACCACCCAAAGCGCGCCACGAGTTGGGTGGTGCTAATGCCAGTTATTGAAGTACAGTTTTTGTCATTGCGAAGAGATTGGATAAAAATGTTTTTCTGAAATTTTTGAAATCTTTTCTTTTTACTAAAATGACGTTGAACCAAAAAAAAAACGTGCAGCAATCGTTCAAAAGCCGCGAGAAGAAAAAAGGGTTTTACAGAGAAACATAACGTAAAACAAGTGATCGTTCAATTTTTCAGACCATATCGCATGTTTGACCATCGAGGACATACGGAAAAAAATCTGATTGGTCCGGCCTTTTGCACAGTGTTTACGGGTAGTCTTAACTCGCAAAAAACGTGGACACTTAAATGACTCCTTCATTTTCCTTGAAGTGGCATCATACTTCCCCAAAAATGGTAAATATGTAATTTTTGGGATTATCTTAAAATGGATTTTATACGATGCAAAAAAAATCTCACTAAATTGGCAACTAAAGATTTTGAAAGGATAATTTCTTAGCTTTCGAAAACACTCATGAAAAAATTTCTGCGATCATGCTTTCACAAGTTATAGGCGTTCAAATTGAAAAGTTCCTTTTTTGCTTTAATGGCGCATAACTTGGTCAATAAAAATCATACAACAAAACCAAAAAAACGAAATCAAAGAGAAATGTTTGCTCTATAAGAGCACTCCATTGGATTTATCTGAAAAAATTCTTTTTGGCCCGTGCATACGTTCAAACTAGGCAACAATTTCTGAAACTTCGTTTCCTGCGCTTCATCTTGATAAAACAGTATCATAATGGACGAAGAAAAAAATTAAGTCATTGTTTCAAAAACTAGAGACTTCAAACATTAAAATGCTTTTTTTAAATATTTTTTGCGACCTTTTTTCGCGGACATACAGCCATTTGAAAATGACCAAAATTTTCGGGAAATTATAGTGTTCCTTTAATTTTTTCCAGGAGTGTAGTTATAAAAATGGAGAATACATATAAATTTTTATTTATTTATTTTTTATTATTTAAGAAACTTAATATAAAAACGAAATTTACCAACAGATCATAAAATTCTGAGTCATGGTGAATATATCATGGTTCTCATATTTTACCAATCGGAGAATTGTCTCAGGAAGCACCGGAGGCTAATCATAAAGAATATCGAAAGTTAACGCTTAGCGACACTTGCAAAATGTCAAGACAGGGAGTTCATCAAGATTATTATGTTACCTTACGGCTGCAACGAAAAGGGAAAAACATTCAAAAAGAGGGGCCAGAAGAGATTAGGGATATTTTCGAATTTTAAATAGTAATAATGTAAGTAACGTTATCGTATTAGTTAATGTAATTAAGTATTACGCATCCCTCGGTTGTCAGACCTATTGTTTCGAACATAGTTGTCACACTGTGTCGATTCGATTTAATCCAACTTTCCATCAGCTGTTTTTTAAAAACTATCTATTAAATTAAGTCGCAATTTTTTTTAGATAAAGTTTGAACATTGCAGAATATATGTTCATCGTAGCAAATTAATATTTAAAGCATCATTAGGTTAAAAAAATTTTAAGGGGGTATTCTGGTCTAACGAGGCGTTTTCGTCGCGTTATTTTGGAATTTTTTTTACAAAGAACACATAAATTTTATTATTATTTAGTTTATTGCTACATGCTTATTCATATTTTAATTATCTTTACAGATTTTGTCAATAGAGAAAAATTAAAATCAAACGCAGTTGACTGCTTTAAAGTGATGGTGAAAAAGAAATAATGGGATCACTGTGACCATGATTACGCTCGTTCTAGTGATCAGAAACAAAAAATGCAAAGAGATTCTTTATTTGTGTGTCTTTGGCTATCGTCCCTACCAGTATGATAAAAAAATATTGAAAATTAAGCAAATGGCGGCAGTTTGAAAATTAAGTTTCGATTCTCGCACATTTTTTCAACTTTAAAGGTCTGTGAAATTTTAAAAACAAAATATTTTATGATAATACTGGTAGGGACGATAGCCACATGTGTGCTGATAATATACGCAAAACTTGGACTGAGTTGGTCTAGTCGATCTTGAAATATCATGGTCACCGATTCGAAAAACGTGGTTTTGAGAAAATCACGTTGTAAGTAAAATTTACTCAACGTTCGAAGCGAAACTAATTGTAAGTTGTGACCTAGGAGAGTAACGGTCTCTTTGTAACCAAATGATCGATTTTTGTGTTCTAAAAGGCACAAAAATGCACCCCCCCCCCCCCCCCCCCAGAAAGATGTTTCCGCCGAAACTTTGCCGAAATACACTTGCAGGTACAAAACTGTTACGCGTCGCCCGTCCCGCTCAGTGATGGCGCCGTATAGGTACCTACCTATTCTGCACCCTGTAGCTCTGCAAATATTACGAATTGGAAAAAAAACCTTTTGCACACGTATTACCCATATAATGTACCAGTAGAAAATGCAAAAAAAATCGATTTTTTTTACCCGTCAGACTAGAATACCCCCTTAAATGAAAATATTCCTGAAAAAGTTTTTTTTGCTTGAAAATATCACTCGGGAAGTGTCACTGTCTGTAGAGGATACACGAAATTACTACTACATGACACCAGTAGTACCAGTTTCAATGATGCCTCGTTGATACTTTACCTTAAAGTCAAATTTTGGGTCATTTTGACTCAGTGTGACAACCGAGGGTTATTATAAGTAACATAATGTTATCTAACTAATGAAGGACCCTTCAACTTCATTAATGAAAAAATAATTATTACTTTATCTTCATCCGTTTATCTTCTGTGCTGGTCTTCACTGGTCTTTTTGGACTCGGCTTCCTCCCTAAGCCTAACTCGTTGATCTCTGTAGTACATATTACGTTTGAACGGGTCGTGTTAATAGTACCTTACGTACTAGGGGAGAGTAGGGTAAAATGGAACGCTTAACTTTGGAGGGTGATAACTTAAAATCGGAAAGAAAAAGACACGGGACTTCAACAAGAGTCTTAAGTGGATCTTAAACTATAAGAAAATCAAAGCCTTTGTTAAGAAAAATATTTGGCAACAAAGGAAAATGAGATTTATCGGAGGTATTAAAATCTTCGCCTCACTCAAGTGAAAGGATAAAGCGGAACACCCACTTGAAGACCATCTAAACATACAAAATCTTTATTTTTATCATTTAAAAAGTATTCATTTATGTAAAAAAACTATAAATATATGTTTTAGGGGTAAACTTGTCGATTATCATGACCATCAGCGATTTCAATGACCTTGAAATATATTGTAGGGGGCATGATTTTGAACAACTTTTTCCTATACATGTAACCGTCGGTCGGCCTTACTTTCTAAGATATGCGCAAAAAACCTTGGTAAACTTTTCCTCATGGATTTGAAGGAAATTTTTTTAATCACCTTACCACGATCGCCTCTTCGTACAGTATTTCTGTTGACTTATTCCGACACAACACATTCCACTTTCCAACTTGTCCCGGATATTAGTATTGGTTGGGGCTAGATTAACGCGGGTGACGTGCGCCCGGTTGCGGGCGCGTAAAGCATGGTAGCGAACCGATGTGAGTTTACCTAAAACATATTTTTTTCGCTTTCAAGAGCAGCTGTTAGGGTTTGTGGGGTCAACATCCCGACTATGTTCGGCGGTGTCGGCACCACCGGATATTAGGATGACTCTGGTTCTAAAACGTAATTTTTCGCAGTCTCATTTTTAGCATACTCAAACTCACATCGGTTCGCCCCATCTAATACTAATATCCGAGATAAGTTGGAAAGTGGAATGCGTTATGTCGGAATAAGTCATCAAAAGTACTGCACAGAGAGGCGATCGTGGTAAGTAAAAGACTTCATGTCTTGCATAAAATGTTTTCTCACTAATCCTTCTATGAAACTGCTAACAAGGAGACTGCGGTTACAAGCATCGGGCGACGTCGCGCAAGAATTGATTATTTGCTGGTTTCGTTGGAAACAAACAAATGTTACGCGCCGTCATTCGATGCCTCTGTCGCGCTCAGAAATTTTAAGTAAAAACTTTTGCAAATATCTCGGACACTAGGGCCGACCGACGGGTACATGTATAGGAAAAAGTATTTTTCGCCTTAAGACAGCAACTCCGTTCGTACAGAGACTGCTTAACGGCTAATGGCGACACATCTCGCGAACGTCTTCCTCGCTCTATCTAACTCTCTCCTTCCGACACATACTCTCTCTTTCTCTCACTCATTCTCTCTCTAATCAGGCACAGAGCGCCTGAAAATCCTGTGCCACAGTTCCGCCATACTATTCATATCAACGTCCGCCTGGCGACTACGCATGGACATAACATATCTTTATATTATTACTAATCAAATTCGATGAGTTAGTGAGCACGCGTTGCAGGCCGCCGATACTCGCCCGCCTTGTGGACAAATTTTAATCTATCGGCCGAAGTCACGCCGCAATATAGGCGAGTGCTTTGCCGTTCTATGTCAAAAATCAAATACTGATCGTTTCCCAAAACCTTCTTTACTTCGTAGGGACCCCGGTATTTCGGACTGAGTTTTCGGCTTTCGCCCGTTGCCGCGACTTCGCCTCGAACCAAGACAATGTCTCCTACCTCATATTCACGTGCCTTTTTCCTTTTCTGATCGTACTGCGCACTCAGTTGCGTCCTATTTGCATCTAACAGTTCAGCGACTGCTCTACGTTCAACACTATTTCCTAAGATTTCGTTCAGATCCTTAATCTCGCGAATCAGTGGGTTGTCGTTGGGATAGGTTACCTGATACGTAAATACAAGCTCAAAGCGAGTACGCTGAGTTACCCTATGACGTGTGCTGTTTATCGCAAATTGTACCTCATATAAATGCAAGTCTTAATCTCGACAATCAGGGTTTTCAGTCACCGCCGCTAAATAATGTAAGAGTATGCGATTCAATCGCTCAACCTGTCCATTTCCTCTCGGTGTTGCCGTTGCAATTTTTACGTGCTCGATTTGTAAGACTTGTACAGAATTCTTCGAACATTTGTGACGTGCACGCAGCGCCCCGGTCAGAGATAATTCTTTCAGGTCTCCTATAATGGGCTAATGCCTCCCGTCAAAATTGCATCGTTTCGTCCGCACTATTATTTGTGAGTGCTTTAATTATTACATATTTGCTGAACCCGCAAATCAGCGCTACTACATATTTGTTGTTTGTCGCAGTGGTAACAAATGGTCCTAAGTGGTTGATATGCACACTGTGGAAGGATCGGTCTCCTTTCGACAGTGGATATGAAAATCCTTGTCCCTTCCCACTTGGTGTATTATAATATAAACACGACACACAACGGTTTATATAACGGTTCACAAAATCTTGCATTTTCGGAAAATAGTTCGTTTCTTTTAGTTTTGGTAAAGTCTTGTCTATACCAAGGCGCGCTACCGCTCGAAGCGCGTCCGCGACGACGTCATATTGTAGCTCCTCGGGTACGTATAACCGCCACACTCTGCTCCTCGTTTCGTATGCACGCGCGTTATACATAGTGAATTTTTCGTGCGTTGTTTGATCGCCAGCTCCTAACTGATTACGAATAGCCATGATTTTTGCATCGCTCCGCTGCATAGCGGCTATCCAATCCGTGTTTATGTTGATCCCTAGGATAGGGAGTCCAACTAGTGGTACGTCTTCGCTTTCTTCGACAGGGTTGCGATTTAACGCGTCCGCAACAACATTTCGTTCTCCCGAATGATACTCGATACGATAATTAAATTCTGATAACCGGACGAATCACCTCGCTATCCTTGGGTTCATATCTCGCTTCTTTTCTAATAACTTTAAACTGTTACAATCGGTTCTGATTACAAACTCAATGCCGATCAGATATACGCGATATTTCCCCAACGCGCAAACGATTGCAAGTGCCTCGAGTTCGAATGAATGGTACCTAGCTTCCTCGGACGACGTCCGTCGGGTGTAGTAACAAATCGGGTGATATTTGTTATTGTTCTGCTTCTGAAGCAGCACCCCGCCTAGCCCTAGACTACTCGCGTCCGTGTGGACTTCCGTCTTTGCTCTTGGATTGTACATTGCCAGAATAGGTTTTTTTATAAGTTTTTGTTTTATTAACCGATAGGTTGCCTCCTGTTTTTCCCCCATTTGAAGCTACTCTTTTTTAAGAGATCAGTGATGGGGCTCATAATCACTGCGAAGTTTGGATAAATCGCCCAAAATAACTGGCTACCCCACGAAACTTCTAACCGATCTAATGTCTGTCGGGGTTGGGATTGACTCTACACTTCGCAATTTTGTACTGCCTGGCTGCATCAAATAATTGCCAAAATTACCCCTATGGTAAACATTAATAATAAAATCTTAACTAAAACAGTAAAACTTTTTGGTTAAATATAAAAAATGTGTTAATTAAGAAAAATTGAATTAAAATTGCTTCAATGAATCTTTAAAAGAGATAAATCAACAGAGAACTCAAAATATGATTGTCGGCGGGTGGTACTACCATTCAAAACGTGGTTTTGAAAGGATTAACTTTACGTAGCATTCTTCGACGGTCGAAGAATACGACCTTAGTTCAGTGGATCATGATCCACTGTGTACTAGGGCAACTTGAGTCACTGTGTACCAAGCTGCCATTTTATAATTAACCTCAAACACACACAAAATACTTGATTTTTTAAATATGATTGCACTATTAAAATAAATGAAAATAGATGTATTTTCCAATAGAATGACATCTGCGTAATAATATGCCGCATAACACAGCCCGGAAATTAGGAAAACTTACCGTTAAAAATAACTTTAGACACACGAAAATATCAAATCAGTCGTAACACGCGTACGCTTCGACTCTGGAGGCACGCGACTTGTTCGTTCGCGTTCGCATCGCGAGAGCCTTAATATATGAGTAGGACGCAACGATATTGTGTTTCCTCTCACACACAGAGTACTTGATCCACTGTACCCGCCTGAGCTACTGTCGACACCCTGACCCTATGCGCAAACTAGGCCCATAACCTGTTAAATATTAGTTTATTTATTACTAATGGTTTGAACAAAAAATAGTCAACTGTGGCGACAAGTTTCACAAAGAGGTGTTAGTCGCTTAGACTTCCGTCGGATCACGCTATCGGATGTTCGCGAATGTTCGAGAACGGTTTGCAATGCGCGCTAATATTCGAATGTGCATGCCAAACACAGCGTATGGAAACATAGCGTAATATGTTTATTTCAACAACTATTATTGACGAAGTCAACTTGCAATGATATAAAGTAATTTTTCATGGAATTTTTTGCATTATGCTCCGAATTGCGTCGTTCTTGGTGTTAGTTTCATCGGCCGAACATAAGCAATCGATTGGCGTCATTTTCGCAAAGATCTGATGAGAAATGCGGAAATCCTAGACATTTCTCACTTTTTAATGGTATTCCAACCCCTTTGAGGGTCGAAAGCCATAAAATTCGGTGAAGCACTGCGGGGATTGCCCTCGCCACGGGGTGCCAGGCGGCATCTCTTTGACTCCAGTGGCTCCAGGATCACCCTGTATATTAATTCATTATTTAAATAATTTTTTATTCTAATAATTTCCAATTTAGTTTTTCATATAGCGTAACCCCAGCCATGCCGACTGAGGCACACTCCATAGAAACGTCGGTACGTGGCTTATTAAATGTTTTATGTTTTCTATTATTAAATTCATAGGATCAAGAAGTTGATATTACTTAAAAGTTCCAGAACATGGGTGACCCCAAGGAGCTGCGGACAGCAGACCTACTTAATAGTGGCAGTGCATCACTGTCCTTGCTGTACGTACAATTCCCATAAAAAACTTCAAAAAGTAAAAAAAATACGCCAAGTACATGAAATCAAATAAATCACAAAAAAATAGAATATAATAATAATTACAAAATAAAAAAAAGATGTGAAATCAAAATAAGCTGCAAGTACATAGAGGTGTTTTCAGTCAAATACTTGGCATAGCGTGGTAAGGTATTCTCAGATCACCATCAATTCCCATACCTTCCCTCTCGCAGGCTTTCAGATCATTTGTCCATTTAAAACTCTGACAATATATGAGTACACTTTCATTATTTTGCGTTTTTAAATAATTCTAAAATCATTCATCGACACCAATACCTTGCCTTTGACAGGCATACAGCTAATAATTCATCAATTTAAATAAAACTTTGACACATTGCGAACACTTTCATTAGTTTCTGTTTTTTAAATAATTCTTATTCATCCACACCTTGATCTTGTCTGGCTACGCCAAGTATTTGACTGAAAGCACCTCTATGTACTTGCAACTCATTTTGATTTCACATCTTTTTTTATTTTGTAATTATTATTATCTTCTATTTTTTGTGATTTATTTGATTTCATGTACTTGGCGTATTTTTTTACTTTTTTGAAGTTTTTTATGGGGATCTCACTTCTTTTTACAAAGATAATTTGCATAGAAGAGAATGACTTAAGACAACTTTTAATATTACCTATATAAATTACAAAGGTTCATCATCGACAGCAATGAACAGTTTTATGACGAAACAGAATTAAGGATAAATTCTACGTAATCGAAACTATGCACACCTGCAATGCTTCAAGACGATTGAATTGGTGGAATTGGTTTAAATTTGAGTTTTCAGATATGAACCAAATGTACAAGAAGCAAACAGAGGATCGAAGTTACAAAAATCGTTTAATAAAATCGTTTAATTAATATAATACTATGTCACAATACATTTTTTTTCTCTGGCGTAGATCACACTGCATTATCTTCGATTATCTGTAAATATATAAAATCCATACTTTTTAGTTACTACTTAACGTAAAACTTGTTATATAGAAATAGAGTGGCCCTTTGCTATAGTAAGTGTAGAGACTACAAAATGTGTCCGAAGGAAGTGAGGGTGTATGGCAGAAAGTCTTGTTGCAGGAAATTTAAATGCTAATGGTAATAAATCAGGGAAAATGAACGAAGAGATCCAATATTTTTAACGCACAATTTATTGATGTTGGAATAAAATATATTTAGTATGTATATTGGAGAACTGAAATCTTATTAATGGGAAACTAATCAAATTAATGAATAGCATGGCTACTGCTATCGATTTTAAAGTATTACGAATGTCTTTCACAAAAGATTGAATTGAAAAGTATCAAGGGAGATGTGTCTTCAGCGTACTTTGTTCACTAATGTGACTTGCTCCACATTGCTAAATTTAAACTAAATTTTGTCCATTTACCTTATTTGATAAACTTCCAGAAACTTGTGCGAAAGAACATGCTTCTCTGTCTATCTAATAATAACCTTCTCCGGACAAACTCCAAGCCTTTATGGCCCCTTCCTTTTTATAAGCTTTACATAAAAACTCTAAATTAAAAATAATTTGCTGGTATAAAAATATCTAACAATTTCAAATGCAATTTGTTACAATATATATTATTTTGTACATGCATGGTACAAATTTTCTGAAACTTATGCGAAAGAAGATGCTTCTCTATCGAATCAAACCTTCTCCGGACAACTTCCAAGTCTGCGACTCTACATAAAAAGTGTATATTATTATTACTTTGTCCATGCATAGTACAAATTTTCAGGAACTTATGCGAAAGAAGATGCTTCTCTGTCGAACCTTCTCCGGACAACTTCCAAGTTTGCGACTCTACATACGAAATCTATTAAAAAACTTTTGGCGACTTACCTTGTTAATTGAGACAAAAATTCAGTCTCCTATTTAGTGTAAAAACTCGTGACGTTTCAAATTCGCACAACTTACTTTATTTGACACTTAGAACTTGGTAGGTTATAATGTAATTCAATAGTATATATGTACGTATGTATATGTACGTACAATGACGGGCGACGATCCCTGCCGAATAATCCCGAGAGTCGACGAACGAAGACATGTGTTAGTTTCGTTTTGGCTGAAAGCGTGCGTGTAACGCGTATATACGTATTATGTTTGACGAAAAATTTATTGGAGAAGGAGGAGAATCAGAAGAAAAATCTTACGGTTTCCGATCCATGAGACGATATTACGATATCTCTGTCATGCGTGGACCGATTTTATTGAATTTGGTCTTATTCGAAAGCTTATATGCGATTTATATCAGAAAAATGCCTTTACATTTAGAAAATGTTGCAGGCGTGATAAGATATTAATGAAATAAGTTTTCAGGTTAGGTTGGATTAGCCGGGCGACGAGTAAATGATGGCGGTAGCGACAATCGACATATACAGGGTGTCGAAACATGTACTTGGCGTCGAGACGCTACCGCGTCTGTAGATATTAATTCATTATGTAATAAATTTTTTGTTGTAATAATTCCTGTTTTACGCTTAGGTCACGGAACTTAACCGTCCACGTGGACCAATCGCTGCTTAGCCGGGCCAGCTTGCCGATTGTGCGTATATTATTAAATGTTTTATTTTTCATTATTAAATTCGTAATCCAATAGTTGAATGTAGCTATACATAATATTACTTGAATGTTCCAGAACACGGACGACAACGGAGATTTCAACCTCATTGGATTGATGGACGGTGAGATGTTGCCACACTTAATACCGTAAGTACTTTCAAGATAAGTAAAATATTGATTCGTTATTTAAATAATTTTTTATTCTAATAATTCCTAACTTTGTTTTACGATTAAATCTCACGGTTCGCAACCTTTAGCTGATGGGCCGAGCGAAAATGCCGCCCACAGAAAACGGGACGAAATGTGTAAGAAGTTACTTGTACCATAGCATTCCATGCGAAATCGAACACGAGTAAAATTTTCGGAGTAACATTTCAGGTCGATATCTATTTTTATTTTAAATTCGACTTTGTTATAGATTGTTCTGCCCTAAATGCAATACGGATTTCACCGATGACAGTGAACTTAACAAACATATGAAGACACATAAAAAACAGGACCCCGCGTCCGGTGCTCGCAGTGTGACAAAGACTATGCGAATGTTTACTCTTTGAAAAAACACGTGAAGGCGTATCATCCGGATAAATAAGTTTTACTTTCCTTTTTCTTATACTTGGGATTTGAAAGCAAATACATATATTTTCTTAAACTGCGACATAAAAATGGCGCACATAAAATGTGTCTCGCTCCTCTGCTCGACGTAGACTGCCTCGGCCGCGCAGTTCTCTCGGCTCACCGCCTACCAACGCTTCTCTGGCAACGCCGTGCCTCGCAACGCCTATCCTACAACGCCGTGTCTGCCGCGACGCGAGCCTACTACAGTTCGGCCGTCCTGACAATTAATTGTCTCCATTAATGTGGCTTCGGTAGTAGTATGGCAATGGAGATTCTAACCCGGGTGTGCTGAGGGGAGCGCAGGGGCGGGGGGAAGTGAAGGTACGCGGGGGAGTGCGGTGGAGGGAACTCTAGGCGCGTGGGGAGCGGGAGTGGGAGATTGGTTGCGCGCGCACGAGCCGCGGAGTGGAGGAACCGTAAACGTGGAAAGGATCAGTCCTGACTGAGCCGCCGCAGAGCCTCTGCAAACCTTGTTCACCCCCGAAAACTTTCCATATTTAACCGAGGGGAGGGAACGACCTTGGCTCACCCCCGAAAACTTTTTCAGGCCTTGGCGCACCACCGAAAAATTTTTTCTGACCCAATCCGCCGCCGGAAATTTTTTTCCAAACCAATATGTAGCAAACCGAAATTTTTCCTTTTCCCCCGAACCGATCTAGCGGACCAATATGCAGCAAACAGACATTTTTCCCTCAACACAGAGAAATAATAATTTTGAATCAACGATCTAGTGAACCAATATGTAGCACAAATTATTTAATAATTTATTTTTTATCAGAAATTGTTTCGGATGATGTCGGGAAAGACCGACGTTTTACAAATCGCATATTCGGGGCACGGGAAAGAGAGTGCACTACTTACAAGGGAACACCGCGAACCCGGACTCACCGATTGGAACGCAACTTTGTGGGTTTATAGAGTGACTCACGACAAGAACAACGGTGTGTTTCATTTGGGCCCTATCGCCATTTAAGAGAGTGAAAACTAACCTCAAAGTCAAATTGGCACTTCCACTTTTTCGCGTATAACTCTCAAAGTACAACAGACAAAAAAATGTTTCAAACAAAAGTTTAATGGTGCAATAAGTGCTACAAACTTCTGTTAACAAAATATTTGAAAAAGTTTTTTCTTAAAAAAATTTTACCCCGTGTTATTTTTAACAATTTTTACATTTACATAATAATTAAAAATATAGGGTGTTTTTTTGTAAATTCAACTATGTATATGAATTGTATAATGCACCATCGGCTTATGCAGTTACACGATGGCAAGTACACGGTGCGCACGGTTGCCCGCTCACAACACATAGTAAGTTGCATAATAAGACTCGTTCTGTTTGCTGCAGGCCTTAATACACGATGGTGCCAAATATGATAATATTAAAAGATGCTACAGTGTATTATGTATAATCTATTACTTATAAGATAAAGGAGATATTGCAGCTTATGGAGCTGTTTTGAATGGTATTCATATTTGTTTTTTAGAAGGTATATTTAATCATTTGATTATAATTTCCTTTAATACCTACTCACATATTTCCATTAGCCCCTCTCTCACTCCCCTCTTCCACATCGGCTTCACCAGCACCTCCCTGTCCACCAAGGCAAACGCCGCCTTTAGATCTATGAAGAATATAACCATCCTTCTCTCCTTCCTCATCAACTGCCTGTTTATAAGGTAATTCAACACATAAATGTTCTGAATGCATCCTCTCCTAAAGCCGGCCTGACTCGGTGGCAACAACCTCTTACCCTCCATCTCCTCTCTTAACCTCTCTGTCAACACCGATGCGTACACTTTGTATGCCGTCTGTGTCAGCGTAACCCCTGGTAGTGCTCTACCTTCTTCCAGGCTCCTTTCGTAAGCACCATTACTCCTTCCCTCCACTCTTCCACACATCCTTCCCCCTTCCATACCCTATTGCATATTTCCCGTAACCAATCCACCACCTCTACCTCCTTCTCCCACCTTTCTACCTCCTCCCTCTTCTTCCCCTCACACATTCGCTTATATTCCTTTTTCCTATCCCTATACTCTTTCCCATCGCCACCCTCCCTCCTCCAGAGCCTCAACTCTCGTCTTACCTTACATTTCTCTTCCTTACCACTCCTTATCCCACCATCCTCCCTTTCCTACCCTCTCTCCTCCTTGCTCCACCTTCCCTATCACCCCTTTTATCCTATCCCTCAACTCCCTCCAATCTTCCTGTATTCGTCTGGCCCCTCTCTCTCTCTCTTACCAAATATCCTTATAAACTCCTCTCTCCCCTTCACTGTCCAGTTCCCCCTCTCTGCCCCTCTTCCCTCCCCTTTTTCCCTCTTTCTACCTCCTCCCTGCATTCCCCCTTCAACCATACTATCACCGGGTGATGGTCTGAATCTACCCTGTCACCCACTTCCATCCTCTCTATTCTTTCCCTTGTATCACCATTCCCTGACACATAGTTAATGACCGAATTTCCCTCTTCCTCCTGTGTATATCCACTCACCCTCCTTGTCCCCTTCCACATTTCCGTTCATTATCCCCCATCCCCTCTCACCAAAATAACTACATAACCTCCGTCCCTCCCCATTCACCTCTCTGTCCTTCGATCTCCTACTTTCCATTCCCCTTTCTTCTTCATCTCCCCCCTCATATCTCCCCCTTCACCTCCGGTCCTTCCGTTAAAGTCTCCCGCTATCACCACCCTTACTCCCTCCTCTCCTCTCCATCCACTCCTTCAGCTCCTCCAGTTTCCTCTGCAAATCCTTATTCACGTACACTCCCACCGCCCACCACCACTCCCCCCATCTTCACCTTCTTCATTATTATCACGTCTTTCTCCCGCTCCTCCCCTTCCCTTGTTTCTATCCCCTTCCTCACCCCCATTATCATTCCCCCCATTGCCCTCCCTTTCTTACTCTCCCTCTTGGCCCATTGCTTCTCCCGCACAGACCCTGTTGGCATCTTATTCCTCACCCCATCCCAGTCTCTTTCCTCTGGGTCATTCCACGCGAAATCGGACACTTTTCGGAGTAACATTTCGGATGTTGATGAAATTTAAACACGCTGTAGTCTTTAGTGATATTTAAACGTACCTCAAAGGATTTATCAAAATTTTGAACTATGTCGATTTTACAGCTGTTTAAAGTTAAGTGCTAACTTTTTTTCAATACATTATAGCTATGGAAGTAGTAAACGGATGGAGATCAGGTTTACGGTCCTTATAGAGAGGACATTGAAGTTTTAAGAAAAAATTATTTCAGTTTAAATAAAATAAAATTTGAACCATTTTTGTGCAATTATTTTAAACAAATGCAGGTTTTTAACATCGGGCGCAATTTCAAAAATCTGGAAAAAAGAAAAATATAGTTCTATCCTCCCCTTGATCGACAAATTTTAAAAAATATGGACATTTTAAAATTGGCCTTGTAAAAATTCCCGAAAGTTGACGCTGCGTCAAATCACACCGGCTCGACTGGCTGAGCCGTGCGGTACTCGTAGCGGTTATATCTGTTATTCTTATACAGTGTTCTCGAATATGGTAAGTATTTGTAAAAAACTGAAGAAGGAAGACTTTTACTCTTTTTTATACACAACATAATACGGTAACTCAATTTTTGGTGATGGCATTATTTTCCTTGAAACGAAGATGACCCTCAGTTCTTTAAATGGAATGCTATATATTTGATTATCCAGTATGAAAACGACTGTCAAGACAAATTCAACCATATGGTATACTATGACCTTCAAGACTACACATGGTTAGGAATGAAAGATGAAATTCAATCTACTAGACAGATTGTTCGATATATTTATTTAATTCCTAACCGTGTGTAGCATTCAAGGCCATAGTATAACATATGGTTGAATTTGTCTTGACAGTCGCTTTCATATTAGATAATCAAATATATAGCATTCCATTTTAAAAAAAACTGAGAGTCACCTTCGTTTCAAGGAAACTATTGCGATCACCAAAAATTGAGTTACCGGATTATGTTGTGTATGAAAAATAGTAAAAGTTTTCCTTCTTCAGTTTTTTTTACAAATACTTACCATATTCGAGAACACTGTATAAGAATAGCAGATATAGCCGCTTGGCCGCTACGAGTATCGCACGACTCAGCCTATCGAACCGGTGTGATTTGACGCAGCATCAACTTTCGGCAATTTTTACAGGGCCAATTTTAAAATGTCCATATTTTGGAAATTTTTTCCATCAAAGGGAAGGATAGAACTATATTCTTCTTTCTCTTCAGATTTTTAAAATCGCGCCCGATGTTAAAAACCTGCATTTGTTTAAAATGATTGCACAAAAATGGTTCAAATTTTCTTTTTTTTAAACTGAAATAATTTTTTCTTGAAACTTCAATGTGTTTTCTATAAGCACCGTAAACCTCATCTCCATCCGTTTACTACTTCCATAGCTATAATGTATTGAAAAAAAAAGTTAGCACTTAACTTCAAACAGCTGTAAAATCGACATTTTCCAAAATTGTGAAAAATCCTTTGAGGTACGTTTAAATATCACTAAAGACTACAACATATTCAAATTTCATCAATATCCGAAATGTTACTCCGAAAAGTGTCCGTTTCGCGTGGAATGTCTCCTCTACCCACGTCTCACATAACACCATCACATCCCATTCCTCCAAACCCTTCCAGAACTTTCCATCTTTATTCTTTACCTCCGCGACATTCCAGAACGCCACCTTATATCTTCCTTCCCCTGCATCATCCTCTCCCCTCTATCCTCTATCCCCTCCTCCTTCCTCCCTCTTTTCGTTTCCCTGTTCTTCCATCCATTTCTCGCCCACCTCGTCCCACCTCTTCATCCTCCCGTTCACCCACATTTTCATGTACCCTACCTGCACATTCATCGCCCTCCCTTTCTCCCTCTCTGCCTCTCTTTCTATTTTCCACTTTCCTCTTTTCTCCTCCTCTGTGAGGTCGTCCTCAATCATCTCCCTCCCGAAAATCATGTCTATTTGGTCTGTGTCTATTACCTTCTTAACTAATTTGATAAAGTCGTTCGCCTTTTGTGTTTTGGAAGTTGTTATAAAAGCATACCTTGTAAAGTGATCCACTAGTAAATGCAAGTACCTTTTTGTAGATCGATTTCCTCCAAAGCCACCAATGGTGTCTATTGACACTATCTCAAATGGTCTTGTGGCTGGGCCCAGGACTGACATCCGACCGAATTTTCCTTGACCTCTCGATTTATTTTCTAAGCATATTTTGCATTTTTTTGCAGATTTTTGTTAGGTTTCTTGCCGTGTATTTTGAGCTAATCATTCCTATCATTTGTCTGATGCCAATGTGGCACCATTCCTCATGTATATTTTTTATTATTTTTTTGCTGAAGTCTTCAGATAATATTATTTTCTCTCTATCTTTTATTTTTTTATAAAATACTTTTATTTTTCTCTATTAGTTTTATTTTGTTCTCTTGTATATTTTCATTTTCTTCTTGATCCTTTTCTATTTCGTTTATTTCGATTAAATTAACTGTTCTTAGTAGTTCTTCTTTATTTTCTTCTGGCTCTAACACCGGGTTTCTACTTAGACGGTCAGCTTCCAAATTTTCTTTCCCTGGGACATATTTTATCTCAAAGTCGTATTGTGATAGGTAATACGTTAGGTCTCCCAGTTCTTCGTCTGTTCGCGTTTTTATGTTCATATTCTCTAACGGTTTATGGTCTGAGTATACCGTGAACCGTTTTCCTATAAGCCAATATTTTATTGTAGTATTTTATTGCCTCTTTTATCGCTAAACATTCCAAGTAAATCGCCTTTTTTTTCTTCTGTGTCTCGTTTAGCTTTTTCGAGAAATATGCTACTGGTCTATTTTTTCCATCCGTTTGTGTCTGCTTTAATACAGCTCCGATCCCTTCTATTGATGCATCCGTGTTTAATATAATTGGAAGTTCTTGATCAAAAATTTCTAATACTGGTTGTGTGCATAATATTTCTTTTATTTTATTAAACGCAATCTGACATTTCTCACACCATGTAAATTTTTCGTTTTTCCTTAATAATTTGTGTAAGGGATCTAAAATTATTGTACTATTTGGTAAGTATTCATGGTAAAAGTTTATTTTCCCCAAAAATTGCCGGATGTTCTTTTGTGTCTTTGGAATCGGAAAATTTTTTATTGAAATTAGATTGTCTTTCAGTGGTCTTACGGAGTTATTTTGAATCACGTGTCCGAGGTATTTCACTGAGTCCGATGCAAATGTACATTTCTTGAACTTTAATCTGAAACCTTCTATTGTAATGGCTTGTAATACCTGTTTTATGTGTTTCACATGTTCTTCGAATGATGGCGAGTATATCAAAATGTCGTCGATATAATTTACTGCAAATTTGGTCAATCCATGCTTTCTTAATATATTGCTCAAAATTCGTTGGAAAATTGCGGGGGATGTTTTCAGGCCAAATGGCAGGCAGGTCCATTGGAAGTGTCCTTCTTGCGTGACAAATGCCGTTTTACTTCTGTCCTCAATTCGTAGTGGTATGGACCAGAAAGCCGAGTTTATGTCCAACGTTGTGAAATATTTGCAGTTTCTAGTGCGGATTATTAAATCGTCTATTATTGGAAATGGTTGTGCCTGTGGTATTATAATCTTATTTAAATCCCTAAAGTCAATACAGAGTCTCGATTTTTTATTTTCATCTTTTTTAAATGCTAGCGTTACTGGAGCTCCGAAAGGGCTGTATGATTCCTCTATGAGGTTTTTCTCTAATAGTTTTGATATTTGTTCTTCTATCTCTTTCTTGTCTTCTATCGAGCATCTGTAAGGCCTTTTGCTACAGTATTTATCAATTAGTAATTCGTGCCTCATAATCTTTTACAGTGCCTATGTCATATTTATCTATTGCAAATATCTTTTTATATTCTTCTATTATTTTCTTTATTTCCACCCTTTTTTCTCTATCTAAATGTTCTGTTTTTATCTCAAATTCATTTTCTTTTACGTGCTCATTAAAGTTTACTGAATATGTTTTTGGCATTTGCTCATTGGTTATATTATCTATTTCTCTTAACTTAATATCTTTCACTTGTTTTATTTCTAAGTTTTCATTCTGTATTAATTTAAATTCTTTTATCATGTCCAGGCCTATGATAAAGTCTTCAAAATCTTCTCTCTCAACAATGAATACATCAATCTTTTTTTCTATATCTAAAATTTTTATTTTTATAGTTATTAAACCTTTTGTGCTCTTCACACCATTGACCGATTTTAAATATATTCTATTCACATCCTCCCTTTCTTCCATTATTTTAATCAGTCTTGAATTTATAAGCGAAATCTGTGAACCTGAGTCGTATATCCCATTCACTTCTAGTTTATTTTCTATGAACATTTTTAATCTGATCAATGCTGTGATTGTTTGTTTTTTGACTCTGTACTTAAATCTACTTCTATTACTGAATTATGTCCTACTACCTTCGGTTTATTTATTTCTTTATTATTTTCTCGTGTCTTGAACCAGCATGCTTCTTGTGGGTGGTATCTAATTCCTTTATTCAGATCTTCGCATGTTTTGCATGGTCTTTTCTCTTCATTTCTCTTCTTGTATTCAGTTCTACTATCTGTCTTCTTTGAAAAGGTTTTCTTATTCACTAAAGTTTCGTATTTTCTAATTTCAGTGAATAGTATTGTTGAATTCGTGCACGATTCTCTATCTATTTTATTCATTATGAATTCCGGCAGTCCTGTTGCTATTAAGAATGTTAGTGTTACTGAATCTATTTCTTTGTTCGTGTCTAACAAAAGCTTTCCTTTTTTTATTGCATAGTCAATGAGTGATCCTTCTTTATATTTAAATGCTAGGGCATAAGTTACCGTGCTCCATCCTTTATCTGCAAAAGTCTCTAGGAATCTATTCTTCCATTCACTCCATTTCGCTGCAGTTGATAGTTTTGTTAATGTTGCAGAGTGCCAATCTGAACAAGATTTATCCAGAAATAGTCTTAATATTTCTATTTTCGATTCATCTTCTGTAATATCGACCCGTGTGCATTCTTTCTCAAATGTTCCTATCCATTGTTTAGCATTTGAATTCCTACTTGTAAACTTTTCAATCATATACTTTTCTGCAATGTTTTTTAAATTTTTTTTTTTCATCTCTTTTCTGTGATGCTTCTACTAATTTTTCTAATATCCTATTCAGGTTATCATTTTTCTCTTCCGCTGTATCTTTTTTCTCTATTTCTTCTAAGTATTCATCTAAAAATTGTATGTTACCCTCTTCATCTGAATAGATCTTTTCCAATTTATCTGTTAGTGTGATCCAAACCTTTCTTGATTGATATCTTTTTTTTAAACTATTCTTTACTTTTGCAAAATTCTCCGTATTCATTAGTTCTGTGTGCTTAGTTATATTTCTATTGTCTCCTTGCAAAATATAAGTTTTCTCATCTTCTGTTTTTATCGAGGTTATCACTAATATATTTGTTTTCTCATCTTTTGGAGAAGCTATTATTGTAAATTCAAATTGCAACTTGACCATTTTCTGTTGTTGACCAAAATTGTCGTTTTATAAGACAAAGGATAATATTAATGCCTTCCAGGAAAATAACCCAAAATGTGTTGCTCTAAAAGAAAGAGGTTATAATTTACATATGATGTATATACACTATTTACAAATATACAAGATGGTTTATTAATTACCTAAAAGAGAAACGACAATTTAAAGTCTATTCTCCTTAATTACCCCTAGATCTATTATTTTATTTTATTTTATTTATCACTTTACTCCTTGTACATGTTCTCTTACGTGATCTCTCTATATTTTGATCTTCCTCGTTGAGCATCGATATATATCGATTAGCGGGCGCGCTGAGCTAATAAAGCGCGGCTAGTTTGAATTAAAGAAAGTATCCTTTCTTTACATACATATAAAGTAGCTCGCATTTTCGACAAGACAAAGTCGCGAATGGTAACGCACCGGAAAGAGTCGTTTATAGCAAGTAATTGCATACGTGTAAATAACAAGAACATTGAGACATTCAAGAACGCGGTTTTGCTGTTGGCTCGGATGTCCGAGCTTTTGAGGACCACCACGGAATTTCGCGATTGGATGAACAGGTGCGACGACACAATACGTCACATTGTCGCGTATCAACAAGGCGAATGCGTGCCGGCGTGGGAGAAACAGCGCATGGTGTCGTTGCTCGCGCGAACACAAACATTGCGCGCGAGAGTGCGAGGACGGTTATCGCGAGTAGGGTGCGGGCTCACTGCTCGAGCGACGTTACCCAAGGTCGTGTGGGAGGAACTTGAAACCGCGTTCGAGAAGCGTGTGTTGACCGGGGCGGTGATAAACGTGGGGCCGTCGATCCACGCACATTCTTTCAGAATGCCCGTCGAACGGTGATTTCGCGCGTTACGAACGCCATTACGGAGCACCGCAGCGTATCGGTGAACACTGTGCTAAACGCGGAATTCATGTTGCGGAACGAGACGGACGTGAAGAGTTTCGCAACGCGTAACCACGTACTCTTTATGTCGTCGAATGTTCGCGAGTGGTACGCGACGCAAGTGGTTGCTCCGACGTTGGTCGCGATTCAGGAGCGCGAGAGTGGATGGACCTTAAAGGCAGTGCAGAATCTCCTGATCAACGTAAACAAACATAATCCACTGCGCGGTGGGTGTAACGTGCCGCTTCCGCGAGCGGTCGTGGTGAAAAAAGCTGTGGTGAACGTGCAGTGTAGAGAGAACACGTGTTTTTTGTGGTCCATCGTCGCCAGTCTGTTTCCGGCTACTGCACACGGGGACAGGATCGCGTCGTATCCACCCTACTGGACAGTGCTCCGTACGGATGGCGTGAGACTCCCCATGTCCGTGGACCAGGTGCATAAATTCGAGGCGGACAACGACGTGTCCGTGAACATGTACCTGTGGTCCGACGAGGACGGTTGCGTATCGCTGCGCGTGTCCAGCAACAAGCGGGAAGGGAGACACGCGAACGTGCTGCTGATTCAAGATCGCAAGGATTCGCAACGATACCATTTCGCGTGCATCCGCAGTCTCTCCCGCTTGATTTCCAGACAGTTGCGCAACCATCATGGCAGAGTGTTCGTTTGCGATAGGTAAGCAAATAAGAATAATAATAAAGAAAGAACAATTTCGAGCGATACGTTAGGGACGAAAAAGCGTTGACATTGTTTTTTTCGTATACATTTCAGGTGCCTCAACATTTTCGCGTCGGCGGAGCGATTGCAGCGGCACACCGTGGAGGCACAACGAGTGCGCGGTGCAATTGCCAACCGAAGAGGAGAAAATTTTGCGGTTCCAGCATCACGAACGCAAGGAACGCGTGCCGTTCGTCGTTTACGCGGACTTTGAGTGTGTGCTGGAGGACATCGAGCAGCCATCGATGGAGCGTCGGCGCACGAACCAGTATCAACGGCACAGAGCTCACAGCTTAGAATACTACGTACATTGTTCTTACGACACTGATTGCGTGCTATGGTTCGTGCGGGAATTGCGCGAATTTGCGAACGTCGCGTACTCGTGGTTGTGCAACAGAAAACCAATGACGCCGTTAACGCAGCAACAGTGGCGGAGTTTTCACGGGGCGACTGTGTGTCACGTATGCGGAGGACCCTTCGACCGAGGCGAGGACGATAAAAATGTGCGCGATCATTGCCACTCGACGGGCGAGTACAGGGGTCCGGCGCACAGATCGTGCAACTTGCGCTACCAACGTACGGGTACGATACCCGTGGTGTTCCACAACCTGTCCGGCTACGACGCGCACTTCGTTATCAAGGAGTTGGCAGACGCGTTCGATGGAAAGATTAGCCTCCTACCGTTAACAAAAGAACGATACATATCGTTTACGAAGGATGTGGAGGACCGCAAGGGCGAGCGCAAGGACTGGCGAAGAATGGTAAAGTTCCGATTCAACGATTCTTTCAAATTCTTGGCCACGAGTCTGCAGAAACTCGCGTCGGATCTCGGAAAAGAGCGACTAACGATTCTTCGACGCGAGTTCCAACCTCTCCCGGACGAGCAATTCGATCTTCTCACCAGAAAGAGAGTCTTCCCGTACGATTACGTGGCGTCGTACGACAAATTGAACGACACGCGACTACCGCCTCGTGACGCGTTCTACAATCGCTTGAACGATAGTTGTGTGTCGGAGTCTGACTACGCACACGCAACGAACGTGTGGGACAGTTTTCGTATACAGACATTAGGCGACTACAGTGATTTATACCTGAAGACGGACGTGCTGTTGCTCGCGGACGTGTTCGAAAACTTTCGCAGTGACTCTATGGCGAGCTGCGAACTAGATCCCGCGCATTACTGTATGTTACCGGCGTTCACGTGGGATTGATGTTGAAATACACGCGCGTCGAGTTGGAACTGCTCACCGACGATATGCTGTTGTTCGTGGAGCGTGGTATACGTGGTGGCCTGAGCCAGTGCTCGCACAAGTACGCGCGTGCCAACAACTTGTACCTGCCAACATCGATGTACGACGCGTCGCAACCATCCACATACTTGATGAACTGTGAACAACCTGTACGGATGGGCAATGTCGCAGGCGATGCCGCGCGGCGGATTCCGATAGCTGTACGAGGCGGCGGTAGCCGAGTTGAACGGGAACTCCTTGCCGGAGAAGGATGGACCAGAGGGATACCTGCTAGAAGTGGATCTGGAGTATCCGCGGGACATTCACGACGAGCACGCGGACCTTCCGTTCTGTCCTGTGCGCGAGCACGCACCCATCGGTAAGGAAACCAAGCTGATCGCCACGCTCCGCGATAAAGAACGATACGTGATTCACTATCGCTACCTGAAGCAGTGCATTCGACACGGACTCCGCGTATCGCGAATTTATCGCGTTCTACGTTTCGAACAATCCCAGTGGTTGCGCGACTACATCAACTTGAACACGGAGTTGAGAACGCGAACCACCAGCGATTTCCAGAAAACTCTGTACAAACTAATGAACAATGTCGTGTACGGGAAGACTATGGAGAACGTTCGAAATCAAGTGGACATGCGACTAGTGACGCGATGGGGCGGACGCCACGGTGCCGAAACGTTGATCGCGAAACCGAATTTCCACAGTCGCGCTATTTTACTCTTACTACTACTTGCTTTTACGCGATATTTTCAGAACACTTAGTCGCTATCGAGATGCGAAAACTAGTAGTGAAATTCGATAAACCCATATACGTGGGTATGTGTGTGTTGGATGTGTCTAAGGTGAGCCTATACGACTTTCACTATGACTACATGCGCGCAAAGTTTGGCGAGGTGTTGTACACCGACACCAACAGATTAATGTATCAGCTGCGGAGCGACGACGCGTACGAGGAGATAAAAAGTGACGTCAGTGCGCGATTAGATACGAGCGATTACGCGGTGGACAACCCGTACGGTATGGCGCGCGTAAACAAGAAGGTGCCGGGACTCATGTAGGACGAGAACAACGGTGCCTTAATGACAGAGTTCGTGGGACTGCGGTCCAAGATGTACGCGACTCGAGTATGTAACGATTCGGCGGAAACGACCGAGACGAAAAAAGTGAAGGGTGTGAAGAGGAGTGTGGTCGCGAACAAGATACAAGTCGAGGACTACGTGCGGTGTCTTCGCGAGCACGCGGAAACAACGGTACGACAGAACCATATCCGTGCGCAATTACACGACGTCTATTCCGTGAACGAGTGTAAGACCGTGCTCAGTCCGTACAACGATAAACGATACGTACTTCTCGACCAGGTCAGCACCCTTCCGTGGGGACACTCTCGGATTCCCGAGTGCGAGAACAACGATAGTGATACGTGTATGGATATTTCGTAGTGTGCATGAACATATGCATATGTATATACGTTTCATTAATGTCGCGTACGATTTTTCCCGCATTTTCCCCCTCTTTAAAAAAAGTATGCAATGGATGGACGTAGCGTGGGCAACGACACACTTTATTGAAGTGCTTCCAGTGGATAAGGTAGGAAATAGATCAAGTATAATAGAAACCGCGGAAGCTAATGTAAATACTTTACAAATATGTGTGAAAAGTATTAATTTGTTTTGTCGTAATATAGGTATCTACACTAGTAAACATTCAATGAAATAATGTACAAGTATTGTGATATATTGGTGCTTTATTTTTTAAATACAAAGAAACGAATAATTGCATAACGATATAAATGTAACTTCTGTGTAATGTATATTTAATTAATAATAAAGAGCCGCTGTTGCGTCATAGAACATCCTTTTCCTGTATCCACGAGTTCTTGGATGAGTCGAATCCCAACCATTTCACGTACGCTCGATTCCCCTTGCGACGAATAATCTTCTCGAGTTCGTGCTCGTAGAATCCGCCCGAGATCGGCTCTCCCGCGGAATCGCGTAGAACGTACGTTACAGGTTGCGTTCGTTATACCACAGTGATTTCGAACACCTCGGTCGACCAGTTTGGTGTGTATCCCTTCTCGAAGATCGTCTTGAATTTGCTCACGCGTACTTTGTCGTCGACGTGGAATTTCGCAGGTCGTCGTCGTCGTTGTCGTTGTTGCTCGATATCCGCCGATGATACGATGAACAGTAAACGAGTCGCGGAGGTCACGTCGACGAGTCGCGCGTTGATTGTGCGATGTTTACGATGATTGTAGGTGTGCACGAGCGTAGGTAACAGATCCAACCAGCGATAGGATGCGTTCAAGAATTGTTTCCACATCAGGTTCTTCAGCGTACGATTGAAACGCTCAACGATCGACGCTTTCATCACGCTGTACGTCGAGTAGTGGTTGATTCCGCGAGATGTAAAGCATCGTTGAAATTCCGCGTTGTAGAACTCCGGTTTGTAGGTTTCGCGGACATCTGCCGCTTCGTCGCAACACGGTCGCGAACGCCTCGGTCACGTCACGCCCGCTTTTCGTTTTCACGGGCACGGCCCACGCGCACTTGCTGAACGTATCGATGATCGTGAGTATGTAGTTGTAGCCATGATTGTGGGTCGCATGCGCGCGCATTTCCACCAAATCCGCCTGCCACAGATCGTCGTAGCCTCGAGTAACTACGCGTCTCCACGGGAAATTTCGTCTCGCTGGAGCGTGCAGTTCGTCAATCAATTGTATTCGCTCCTTACTCGTGCCCATAGCGGTGCTGGCGGTGGCGGCGAAGGTAGCGTTCCACGATCAGCAGCAGGTACTGTACCAAGCACTCGGAGCACGTGCGGTGTTGGCTAGGTTTGTTGTCGTCGGAGTCATAATCGTCGCTCACCCTTACGTTTCTGTATCTACACGATCGGTGTCGCAAGCGCGTCGAGTCTATCCTTCAAGTGATGGAAGCGTCGTTGTATCGTGGTATTTATCACGGTCTCCAGGTCACGGATACGTTCATCCACCGCGGTGTTTATCGCAGTCGTCAAAGCATCCAGTCGCTTCGTCGTCAATTCATACATGTCTTCCTCCATAGCGTCGAGGGCACGTCCGACGGTACGTTCCATGTCGGCCACGTATCGTTTAGTCGCAACGTCGGTATCCTCCTCCGGATTTGCTACGCGACATATCTTGCGTTCCATCGCGTCGAACATAGACCGATCGGGGTCCAGACACAGCGCGTTCTTCCGCATCTAATTTGGGACGTACAGATTCCGCGAGCGAACCGTCTCCATGCGTTGATCGTTGTCGCCGGTAGCATCGGCGGTGCCGTGCAAAGATGCTCCAAACTTGTTCACCGACATGCTGGAGGGCGGTGATCGCGAACGAGACTGACGCATTGTCGATCCGAACGATCAATTTACGATGAGGCCGGCTGCGCGAAGTTCCTGCACGATGGAGGCAATTTCGTTATCGTGTCCGGCGTTGCGCGACGCCACGAGCAATCGTAGTCTATCGACCACTTCGTTCGGATCGTCCCAGTACACGTAATCGATCGCGTTATCAGTGACCGTCATCGCGTCGTCGATGGGTAATCCGCAACATTCCCGCGCGATCCCGCCGACGTTGCGGTCTCTACTAATCACCACCGACACGATCTTCCTGTACTTGTGACCCTTGTTGCCTAGCGTGGGCTTGCTAGCCGAATGGTCCCGTCGATGCGCGTTCGTCGACAACAAGATGTCGCGGTTCAAGCTGTGATCATCACTCGTGTACGCCTGCTCGTTAGGCGCTCGCATGAACAGCAGTTCGTACAAGCCTCCAGTACCCGCGTATCACTTGCCCTTCACGGTAACGTCGTCGTTATCACTGATGGTGAGCACGGAATCACCGATTCTCAGCTGTTCGCCGTCGCCTAGGTACACGCCGTACACGTTGTCGATCAGTTTCTTGGTGTCGGTGAAGAACAAGCGCAGATATTCCCGCGACAGCGGTCCGCTGGTGTGTCGGGTGTACGCGTCGATGTTGTCGACGGCGGTGGTTTTTGGATCGAGAACTTCCCGAATCGTTTCGTCCGTCTCACCATGGTTCAGATCATGTTCCTCAGTTGTTTCGTAGTCGGTACTGTCGTCGTCGTCGTCATCATCATCACCGTCGTCCGAATCTGGAAGCGGCGTCGTTTCCGGCAGTTTCGTCGCTTCGGCTGTGGACGGAGTAAAAGATAATCGCTTCTTCTTCAAACGGTGTTGTTGCTGCTGCTGTTGGTTCCGCTTGACGAGCGATGGTCGTAGCTTCGATGGTATCACTGGACTCGTTTGCAACGTCGCAGTGTTCTCCACCAAGTGTTGCAGCGGTTCGACGATCGGACGTGCACTCTCCTCCGCAGCAGCTTTCGTCGACATTTTACCAAGTTTCAGGCTCATATATTTCTTTCGTATAGCGTCGCTGATTTCAGCAATTTTCTTCGTCTCGACGTCTCGCGGCTGTTGTTGTCTACGACGCCGTTTCTGTTTCATTCCTTGTTGTTGTTGTTGTTGCTGTGTGCTCTCCATGTTGACACCGCTAGTCGCTGCTTCGTTAGACATCCTGGTGTTGCTCGACGAAGGACTCGCGATCTACTGAGGTCCGCACGCTACCACGAACTCGTTAAATCCTCGTCGATACCGACCATCGTACATGGCACGGTACTTATCCACGACCACGAAATCGTAGCATCGTCTCCAACATCTCGCGCACAGGTTGTTGAACGCCTCGAACGTCATGTCCATGTTCACGTGATCGTTGTACACCCGACGCAAGTTCGTCCCGTCCTGTTTGAACAGCACGAGAAAATTCACGTTTTCTCTGATCAAGTGTTTCGGTATTCGCGCGTACGATTGGCACAGGTGAAAGCAATCCACGTTCGAGTACCTGCCCATGGAGAAGTATTCGCGAATCGCGGTCTGTTCGTCGCACGCCACGTCGTCGAACACGAAGATCGAATCGGCTCGTGCGTCTCTCGGCGGGACGATCTCGGCGGTGTCCGAGTAGGGAAAGTACCCGAATCCGCCGACGCGCAACAACACTTGTTCCACATACCGATACTTTGGCTGTCGCAACGATTTCGAGTACACGTACACGTTCTCGAAGCGCAAACCGTTCGGACTCTCCAGCAGGCTGAGAAGCACGTCCGTTTTTTCCGCACCCGGACGGACCGCAGATCACGGCTCGCACGCTGTTCGGCAACAACGAACCGTGCCTGCACGAACGACTCTCGTCCCACGACGAATCCTCCACCGTCCTGTTGGCGGTCACGCGAATAGCGTTCGGTTGTTTCGCGAATCGCATGCTCTCCCCCCCCCCCTCTCACCCTCTCTCTCTCTCTCTCTCTCTCTCTCTCTCTCTCTCTCTCTCTCTCTCTCTCTCTCTCTCACCCACGGAAACCGTAACACCAATGCTATTTATACCCGCAACACCTGTCGAGCGAATCAGCCTCGTAGCGCTCCTTGAACCGATCGCTATCGAAGAACCGTCGTCTTACGACTGCCCTTGCGTCCCCGTGTATCTGCATTTTCACGTGTATGGTTGCGGTAACGCGTAGACCAACAACGAAGAACAAATCAACGAAAACAGGATCGGGACTCGTGAACGGTATCATAAACCGTTTACCGATAGAGCTACACATTCCGGGATATCAGTTCTGCGGACCGGGGACGCGTGTGCTGAAGCGATTGGCTCGCGGCGACAAAGGTATAAATCCGCTGGACGTCGCGTCTCGGGAGCACGATATCGCGTACTCTCGTCAAAAGGTTTTGGAGGGACGACACGAGGCGGATCGCGCGTTAGCCGAACGAGCGAGAGAACGAGTGTTCGCAAACGACGCGCCTTTCGGTGAAAAAGCAGCGGCGACCGGAATGTGGGTCGCGATGAAAGCTAAGACTAAACTCGGTATGGGTATGAGAAGAAGAAGAGGAGGAGGAGGAGGAAGAAGAAGTACGAGACGGAAACGCAAGTCCAGGGGACTACGACGGTCGCGACAGCACCGTATCCTACCGGTAGCGAGACGCGGAGGGCTTCTTCCGCTTCTGCTGCCCGCTCTGTCGGCTATCAGGGCATTAGCCGGTGGAGCGGCGGGTGGGAAGATGGGCGATGGAAGGGCGAGGAATGTATCTGGCACCGAGACGACGGTCGAGGAAAAAAAACGCCAGTCGACCGACCTTGCGGCGATACGCGACATCAGCTACAGCGACAACAACCTATGACGAACCTGCAATTAGAACGCGAGTGCACCGACATACCGTTCTTTCGAGGGGTGTTTATGCGCGACACGCTCCCCGCGCGCGTACGACCAAACGAATGTGGTATCGCGAATCTTGACGAGAATCGCGGCGAAGGCACGCACTGGGTGGCGTACGCGAAACGCGGATCGCGCGTGCAGTATTTCGACAGTTTTGGGAATTTACGATCGCCCGCTCAACTGATCGATTATTTCGGACGGGGAACGCCACCTACGATCACGATCAAGTACAATCACGATCGCTTTCAACGTTTCGACCAGACCAATTGCGGTCACTTGTGCGTACAATTTCTGCGACAAAAAGTTCTAGAATTTTGGCCTCGACACTACCCAAGATAAATTGACGCGCGACCGTACGTTCGAGTCACTTTCTCTCTCTGAGTCTCGCCAGCGAAACCCGCAGCGGTGGTGGTAGTGTACAATGTCGCTCACGCTTACGTTAACGGGTCGGAGCAGCGTGCTCACGGTCAAATATTTTCCACTGATAGATTTAAGCGACTGGCAGTACGAACTCGGACTCGCCGACTTGGAGACGTTTCATACGATACCGAACTTCGACTCGAGCAACGATAAATTCTACTACGTCGTGAACTATGACACCAGCCAGTACTCAAGCATCGACATCGCCCGCGAAACCATTACGATCCCGCACGGCTCTTACGAATAGACGCTATCACCAAGTACCTGAAGTAACGATTGCTCGAGCGATATCCTCGAAGACGCGGTACCAACGAGAACGACGACGACGACGACGACAAGTATTCACTAGTGTTACGAGCTAACAACAACACCATGAAAAGCGAACTGCACTGCTCGTTCTTCGTAGACTTTACGAAACCGAACAACGTGGGCTCGTTGCTTGGATTCTCCCCGACGCGTATGCTAGTGCCGAGAATCTGGCACGAGTCCGACGAACCCGTGAACATTGTATGTACGTGCAACGTCACTACCGGTGCGTACAGCAACGACAAACCGGTACACACGATTCACGAATTTTCACCTCGCATGCCCCCGGGATATAAGATATCGGAAACTCCGCGACACGTCATTTACCTACCGATCGTTGCACGAGGGATACAACGAGGGATCTAACGGTATGCATCGTCGATCAATACGATCGTCGTATAGATTTTCGCGGGGAGGAAATAACGATTCGCCTGCACGTGCAACGGCGTTCGCGCGATAAGGTAGCGTGAGTGCATAGCATGTTGGTGTTCGATCACACGTACGACTCATCATCGTTCACTGCTGCTACCGCTCCTATGACCACTGCCACGCATTATCGTCTAGACGAAATACCAACGACAACACTGATAAAGACGGGGACCGGAACGGGAATAAGAAGAAACGAAGAAGAAGAAGCGACAAACCGTTGACGCATCGCAACACGCGTTTCCTACGAACCCTGGGGTTCATCCTAACGTACTAGCATACCACTTATACACACGTCTAATACGGTGTATACCATACTGAACGTGACGAGTACACCGACTTTCGACGATCGTATTACGAAGATCGAGGTGCACGCTTACAATCCGTACGCCAACGCGACGTTCGAAAATAACGATGAGATACGAATACTCATTCAGCAACAAGATCTGTACACGCTCCCGTGCGAAAGTTAACTTTACATCGAAGGACGCGTCTCTGTGATGGCGCCCGCGACTGCGGAACACGACGCGAAAGCTGTGAGTGTTTTTCTGGACAACAACTGCGTGCGTTCATGTTCGACGAGATTCGATACGAATTGAACGGAGTGGAGATCGATCGTTACAGGAATCCGGGAATCACCACCGCGTTGAAACATTACGCGTCGTTGTCCATTGACAGAAGCAAAGCGTTGATGAACGCCGGTTGGGACCATACCATCGCACACGATCGAGATATTTTTAGTAGCGCCTCATTCAATTTCTGCGTACCCATGAACACGTTACTGGGATTCTGCGAAGATTACAAGCGTATCGTGATGAACGCGCGACACGAGTTGATCCTGATTCGCGCGCGACTTGATACGACCGCGATGTTCGCGGTCTCCCTAAACCCCGCGATAATACCGAGACTGGAGATATGCATGATACAATGGAATATGCCGCACGTCACGTTAGAAAACACGCAAAAACTGTCGATGCTACGTCTCCTGCAAAGTGATCGACCGATCGTGATGAGTTTCCGATCGTGGGAACTGCACGAGTATCCGTTGCTACAAACGACTACGAAACACACGTGGACCGTGAAAGCCTCCTCGCAGATCGAGAAACCGCGATACGTGTTTCTCGGTATACAAACCGATCGACAGTATAATCTCGGGAAAAGCGCGAGCAGATTCGATGCGTGCAAACTCGCGAACGTACGCTTATTTCTGAATTCCGAGATGTATCCGTACGGCGACCTGAACCTGGATTTCGATAAATCGAAATACGCGCTACTGTACGATATGTATGGGAAATTTACCCGTTCGTACTATGGTCACGGCGAACCGTTGCTGAACACGACCGAATTCTTACGATACGCCCCTATCGCGATCACAGATTGTTCTCGACAAAACGAGTCGGTGAAGAGTGCAACGGTAGACGTGCGAATCGACTTCGAGTATAGAGAGAACGAGCCCGCTAATACCACCGCGTATTGCCTGCTCATCTACGATTGTATAGTCCAGTACAGCCCTTTGATGAACGTGGTGCGAAAAATCACGTGATTCCAACAACTACTCCATGACTACTATACCGATGAGGATAATCGCAAAAAACATCAGTCGCTCATCTGCAATCGCCGATGCTACTACCTACTACTGCCTAAGAAGAATGTTATCCGTTGTGGTCGACCTACAAGGCTTTAAGACTGAACTAAGGAAATTGCGATTCTCGCAAACAATCGCGACACGGAAACGACCATCTACCATTGGATTTTCGAAACACCGTACTCCTACGCTCGCCTGTCACCGTTCGAGAAGCGTCGAGCGACCTGACTCACGGCGCATCATCACGGACTTCGCTGGTCCGACGGCTGGGTACCGTACTACAGGCTTCCAGAACTGCTCGCCCGCGAGCTCGCACCCGTTGACGTGGTGTTCGTGAAGGGACTGGAGAAAAAGGCCTGGTTATCGCAACTGCTCCTACGACGAACAGACCCAAACATCGTAGATATCGTTGAGTTGTACGAAAAGAAGAAGAAGAATGACAACGACTTCGACGACCCCGACTCCGACAACGAGGATAACACCGATGACTCCGACGTTGACGATGAGTACCGTAGAATCTTGCCTTCCACCACAGACGAGGTATAGAATAGACCTATCAACCAATGTATTTTTCTGTCACCGGTTTGGGGGGTCCTAGGACCCCCTTACCATTTCAGTGTCGCATGCAACGTTACCGGTGAAGTCTCGAAACAGATTGTAACGCTACGCGTGGTAGGAATTAGAATTCAGCACGGGTAAAATAATTTTTTAATTTTTTGACAGTCGAAGCCCGCGATTTACAAATGTTTCTGTTAGAGTAACAATTTAAAAATCGTTTTATGAACATATTCCGTTCAACGGAAGAGAAAGGAGGATGAATATAAAACGATCTCATATTCGCCTATTAACTTTGCTGTCCTATTCCGGTTTATTTAACGCAAAATAAATTTCATTCGCTTGCAATAACGTAATTTGTAAAAACAGTGCTTTAATGTTTTTTAAGAGCACCTGTTGCTGAACCCCACCCATTCATCATGTGTTTGCGCATACATTAATGATGGTCTATATGATATAATACAGACATATTATAATAACAATAATAATAATAATAATAATAATAATATCTTTCTACTGTACTATATTATTTAAAAGGAACATATCGAACCCGTACACACCGATTTTGGTGGAATTTTGCAAGTGTGTAGAGTAGCTAAAAATATTCGATACATATTTTTTGAAGAAGGAATTCATTCTCCTCCATAACTATTAGAAAAATTCATTTGTTTATACTATATACTAACTGACGTTGACTGACTAATGTTAACTGATGTTCGGATGTTTCAGTAAGTTTATACAATATGTCCGATTTGTTTGTATATTATTTTTCACACGCTATTATTTTACTAACTATTGAAAAAGCAATAAATGTTTCATATGAAACATTTTTTATTTGATCGAGGAAACTGAATAGTATAAGAGGAGAAAGGAGTACGGTATTTAGAATGCAAGAAGTGAATATATTTAAGGTTTGGAATACATAATGTGCTCGACACGACCGTCCTATGCGAGCGACTGCAGGAGACCAGAGATGGCCTTCGTCGGCCGCCGATCATCTCGTTCTTTTGTCCATGTCGACGGGATCGATGTCGCATATCTGCCGCGTCCAACAATGCGTTTGCAGACTTCAGAATCTATTGTTCTGGTTTTTTCGACTTCAAAAAAATAAAAATGCGATAAAAAGTAAAAAATAATTTTGTCCCTTATTCAATCTATGACACTCAATTTTTTTAAGTCGGCGCCAGACTTACACAGTGCAAATGATGAGGCACCGATATAAAAAAAATTGAGTGTCGTAGATTAAATAACGAACAAAATTATTTCTTACTTTTTAGTGCATTTTTATTTTTTTGAAGTCGGTTTTAATTATAATTTTCCATTTTATGCAACGATGCGCCATTATTGTGGCTTTTACATGCAGGAGGCGAAAAATCTCTCCGTGCAGGTGTATACCGCCGCGGTCAACCTTATCGTAGCTTAAAATTTTGAAATTCAAGACCATTATACTCATTCATCTTTTTCCTTCAGTGTCGGATCTGTATTCGTACTCAGAAAGTTAAAATTCGATGGCCACGGCATTCTGGCCTTTTCACTGTACGCTCTCTTGAAATCGGTTGAACGGTAACGCGTACCTTTTTTTACGACCCTGAGGGGTTCTTAGGTAAAACCTTTCAAACGATGCGGTTCGGGGGTCATAAACGCTAGAGTAGTGGCATAAGGACAAAGTCAGCAATAAGCCATTCAGTAATCAGTATGCCAATTTCTATAATAGAAATATCACAAATGGATTACTAGTATTTTTCTGATGAAAATGACACCAAACTTGATAAAATCCTGATTATTTTTAATGACTGTGATGGAAAGTACGTGGAGTAAAGTAATTGAGGAAAGTAATGAAGAGTACCTGAATTCTACGTGAACTGACACGGAATTGCTATGTGTGCCCAGATCTTAACGTAAGCGATACCTACGCTCGTGTATTTACATCGTAGATGTTTTTTTATCATTTTTAAATCCATTCAATAGTTAATAAGGACAGAGCCAATCAATTTGTAACGAAACGTAGGGATTTAGGGGCCTCGGATCCCAAAAACTACGAATATAAATTTTACAAAAACTTTTTAATTCATTATTTTCAATGATTTTTACGTGTCGTAGGATGGACACCGTCTGTTTAGACACGCGCGATGTGCCGAGATTTGCGGGAATGTTAGTAATAGCGTCAATTTTTAATATTTTTCGGCGTACGACACGTGAAAATATTAGTTAAATGTTCCACTACATGTAAAATACTAACAATCAATTTCATCTTGCAATTTATAGTTTAAGCTCTCAAGAAGTGCCATATTGCAGCGCCATATAGGCTCCTGATCCCCGAAATAGATTTTCAGAGAGAAATCCGGCGTGAGTCGTTGACAAACCGTGCCAAAGCGTAGCTTAGCGGAAGCCCGCCCTCAATGTTAAACTCTCACTCTAAACAAGTCACATGTATACGAGCACGCACACATCTTTCAGTATTTCAACACATTTCAGAGTAGTTCTTGAGTTGGACGCTGAGTTGGATGAACAGAGATCGCTAAATTCAGTCCTCAAATTATGGGTCGGTAACACAGTTTGGGTGGTGACATGAAGTCCCATAAGGTGATAGGTCTATTCCATACCTCGTCTGTGCTTCCGCGGTCGTTCCTAACCTGAAAGCAATGCCTGCAACGAACACCGTACGATGTGCTTTCCGCAACGGCGGCAGTTGTATGTGCGCGCTGGAAAACGTGCAGAAAATTTGGAAGTATATGCGTTCCGAAATTTAAGGTGAGGGGCGATTTCCTATATTCTATGTGAAAACAATCCTACGACCTGCTTAACCGTTTCTTTCTATTGTTGTTTCCAGATTCTACGGACCGCAAACAGTATGGTTTTTGTCCTCCTCGTACATCATAGACGCTTTGATATTATTGTTCTACGAAGCGTATGCAGTATTTTTTCCTAATCGTACCTCATACTCTTCTTGCTCTTACTGTTCTTTAGAAACGTATAACGTATACAAAAATGCTTTATATGAATAAAAACTATTATTGTTCATAGAAGAAGATCTTTCTTACCAGTCATTCTACTCCTCCACATCATACATACAACGTCGATGATACGTTTTTTCGATCTTTCGTACATAAGTAATTGATATTTTTTTTATGCAAATATATATATTTTAAGGTAGTACATTCGTAAAGAAATCTCAGACACTTTACCTCTTCTTATTACGCATTTCGAATACCATATATTCTCTTGTCTAGTCTCCTGCACTGTACTCGCGTACCCATGAATCACATAACCTGTGCAATAGCGAAACATCTATATATATATTTACGCCGCTCTCGTGAAGAGGAATAGAGACAGAGAGGTATACGAAAATATCGTACCTCTCTCTCACACTCCTTGTTCGAACGCCACTATCGCGGACGCTTCTTCGGACGACGATAATTAGAAGCGCGGCGGTCCGCTTTGAATTTTCGCGCACCGATACAGCGTAATATTCTCGGAAGTGGACCTTCCATCGTTCAGTTCTATGTTTTTTTTTTGACGTGCGATACTCATCCCAAGATTTCGACTTACTTCTTTTCCGCGTAATGCCTCCGTATGTTTTGACTATTGCCCTAGAGAGGAATAGAGAGAGCTCGAGAGAGAGAGAGAGAGAGAGAGAGGGAGAGAGAGATATCCCAAGGTTTCGACTTGCATCTTCTTCGCGTCGTACCTCATTATTCTCGGAAGTTGACCTTCGATCGTTATGTATTTTTGCTACGGTGTTCGCGCCGTACCAAAATTCAGGTTTCGACTTGCATCTTCTACGCGTCGTACCGCCTTATTCTCGGAAGTTGACCTTCGATGTCCGTAAGTTTTGACTACGGCCCGAGACGATGAATCATCGGAAATTAACCCCCCCCCCCCGGTGTGTGTGTGTGTGTGTGTGTGTGTGTGTGTGTGTGTGTGTGTGTGTGTGTGTGTGTGTGTAGCTAGCGCGCGTTCCCCCTCCATCTGCTCCATGGGTCGCCTTCCCCCTCCACTGACTCGTCCCCACCTCCACGGGTCGCGTTCCCCCACCCGCCTCCCCCTCACCTACGGTGCGGTACACGTCGCCCCGCTTCACCCCCTCGCCACGCCTTGGATTAGAATGCCCCTAGGATACCTACTACTAAATTTTAGTTTAAGGTATTATGCCGAATACTAATCCAGCTGAAAGGCCTGGAAAATAAATGTTGCAAAAATTTGCAGAAATGAGGTAATTTATTAGTACAATATTTTAATCAGACAAGGTTGTTGTGTTAAATTTGCTCGAATAGTGTGAATCTAAATAATATCTAGTATTAATAATAACTGTAGTAAAGGGTTAATAATAAATATATCTATTTAGTAATAATACATGTAAATAATAATGTGAAAGTAAAACTTTCGTAGGGATTGGAATGAACTAATAGCGAATAAGCTATTCCCCTACAACATATTCCGAGGTCATCGAAATCGGTGACGGTCATGCTAATCGACAAGTTTACCGTTTTAGATATTATTATTATTATCGTTGTTATTATCGTTGTTATTATCGTTGTTATTATCATTGTTATTGTCGTTGCTATTGTCGTTCTTATTGTCGTTGCTATTGTCGTTGTTTCTAATATTATTATTGTTATTATTATTGTTGTTTTTATTGTTGTTATTGTTGTTGTTATTCTTATTATTGTTGTTAATCTTATTATTGTTGTTATTCTTATTGTTGTTGTCATTCTTATTGTTGCTATTGTTATTATTATTGTTGTTACTGTTATTATTATTGTTGTTATTATTGTTGTTTTTATTCTTAGTATTGTTGTTATTCTTATTGTTGTTGTTATTCATATTATTATTGTTGTTCTTCTTATTGTTGTTATTATTATCATTGTTGTTATTATTATTGTTGTTCTTATTATTGTTGTTCTTATTATTGTTGTTGTTCTTATTATTATTGTTGTTCTTATTATTATTGTTGTTATTATTATTATTATTATTATTATTATTATTATTATAAACGGGAAAATCCCATAGTTAACAGAAATGTACAACCAATCGAACTTACATAGTCAACACAATTATACTAACTTATACTAAATCATGACCCCGTAAGTGACCAGAATGCCTATAAACAGTGCACGGAACGATTCTAAAGACCCACAAGACAGATCAATACCATTAAAATGCCGATTGGCAATCGCCATGGCGCGATTCATGGGGTCTACCGAGTAGGCCTAGAGAACAGAGGCCTAGGTCGCAAGTCGTCTGAGGAACACCCGAGGGGACATTTATTGGCAAGGAGAGACCATTCGATACCTTAACTATCTGCTCCCGAGAGGAGAGATAGCTTCTAAACCACGCTAGAAGGGACCCCGAAAAAACCCAAGAAGACAGTTTACGGAGTAAAATAAAGTGATCTACAGTATCAAAGGCCGGTACCAAAGGGGTTTTGGAAGTCCGTATATACCGTGTCCACATGCAAGCCCTCGTCAAGGGCCCTGGTCACGAAGCTGTGATAAACTGCTAACATGGTTGAGGTAGAGCGCTTCGGTATAAACCCATGCTGCTCGTCACATAGGGAGAAAGCGATCAAAGGCGATATGTATTCCGTGACAATCTCCTCAAACAGCTTGTGCATTACCGATAACTTGCTAATAGGCCGGTAATTCCCCACACCCGACCGGTCACCAGCCTTGAAAACAGGCGTAATAAGGCTGGTTTTCCACTTCACCGGAAAAACACCACCAGCAAGCGACGAATTAAAGATGTTCCAGAGTGGCCTCAAAAGGATGAAACTACACTGCTTGAGAAGCAGAGGAGGAATGTCATCCACACCCGATCCTCTGCCCACATCAAGCGAATTTAATTTTTTAAATACATCACCTATGGAGATGGTAACTGAGTTACGGCTTAAGCCCTTGGATCACAATTTAAGTCCAAGGCAGGCGACCGACCGGACGGGGAAGTATATACAGACCCAAAGTAAGACGCGAAGAGATTAGTCACCTCTAGATGCGTGGATGCTGACGAACTGCCATGATGCATATTACTAGGGAGGCTGAGACTGCCCTGCTTAGCGTTAACAAAACTCCAGAAACTCATGAAACACGTCCATAATGCACCCGACATGACCATCATAAAGCACCGGTTGGAAGCCAGGTGGAAGATATAAGGCACCTAGTATTACATGGGCGGAATAAAGCTGCACCCTCACAAAGAGCTGCTCAAGATCGACGCGACAAGTGTTAATCAAAGTACAGTGCAAAGTATTCCTAACCGCAATAAGGACACCCCCTCCTCTAGAAAACTCACTTGTGAGGTGCGATCTATTCTTCCGCAAAAGATTATATCCACTCAAACCCAACTCAGGTGTCGAGATCAACGAATTAAGCCACGTTTCCACTAAAATTATGATATCAAAACGGACAGCCAATACCATAATGGCCGACTTCAGATTATCTAACTTAGTCCTAAGCCCCCTAAAATTCTGATAATAAACTATAGGATTCGTTAGTGGTCTTGCTAGAAAGTGCTAGAGCCAGGATTTCTGTCCGTACGATAGATCGAAAAGTTGTCTAGGCCAATTTCCGAATCAGCAATGCAATGCGTCAGCCAAGTTTCCGTTAAAATGATAACATCGTAGGAGATAGATGAAGATAAAGCCGCGATGTGCAAATCATGTAATTTAGTTCTCAGTCGGCGAACGTTTTGATAATATATACTTGGAAGGATAACAGCATTAGTGGCTTCGAAAAGTAACTATTGCAGGTATGCCGTTACGGTACCATATAGGCTGTGTTTCTGTTGGAATAAATACTCTTTTGTGTGGTTGTGAAATAACGGGTGCACTGTGTTTCTGTACTTTATATATATATATAATGTAATAATAATACAATTAGTTAATTCTACAAAAGTTTCTATACGTCTTCTTTGCATGGTTGTACCTCTTTTACTGTATGTCGAGTAGATTACAACTGGCGCCCTCACGTCACCACACTATTACTCGCTCATAGGTAGCGCTACAAGATTATAGTATTTACTGATATTACAACACGCCTCCTTAAATCTATAATCTTAAACTTAACATAATCAGCTTATTTCAAGCACACTCATACTTTCAACTTAAATTACCTTTTACTTGGTTTCGTTTTACTTCTATATCAGTCTCAACGCTTTTCTATTTTTCCCAAATTTCGTTTTGTCTGAACTTTTTGTTAACATATCAGCTAGATGTAAATTAGAATCGATTTTGACAATATCTATTATACCCTTCTCATAATTTTCATTAACATAATGATATTGCACTTCAATGTGTTTTGAGTTCTTAGTAAAATTTTCAAACTTTGCAATAGCAATTGCACCGGAGTTGTCTTCGTACATATTTATCGCTTTTTCAAAATTTATATCAAATGATTCGCTTAACAGATCCTTAATAAGCAAGATTTCTGTCACTGCTTCAGACATAGCAGTATACTCCGCAAAAGTGGAACATTTTGTTACTGTACTCTGCTTATGGGTCTTCCAAAAGATTAAATTTCCAAACAATCTTATTATAAAGCCTGTTGTAGATTTTCTGTCTACGTTATCACTTGCATAATCTGAGTCTACCATACAATCCAATATCTCGTTCTTTAAATTATCATTATAGGTTAACTTTAAATCTTTAGTCTTATATAGATATTTTAAAATTCTCATTGCGTATTTGTAGTGTGTCGCATCATAACAAGTTTGGTATCTACTCAAATAATTTACGCTATATGTAATGTCTGGTCTGGTGCCTGTACTTATATATATATATATATATATATATAACAATTCTCCTATCAAATTCATGTACTTTATATTTTCATCCACTTCTCTAGCTTGTTCTAATTTCAACTTTGCTTCCATTGGAGTATCATATAACTTAGTGTTTTCTAGATTGTATTTCGCAGCCAAAGATTCAATGTATTGTGTTTGACTTAGAGTCATTTTGCTTCTATCATCACTATAATCAATATAATAATAATAATAATAATTCTTTATTGCACAACGCATTTACAAAAGAAAACATATAAGCATGACAGAAGAGGAGTGCAAAGGCGAGGTACAGCTGTCAGCTGTTGTTAACCTAACCATTTAAAGCTACTTAAAACTAATACTAATAGTATACACGGAAGGAAAGAAAATGTATACAGATAATTAACGTAATCTAGAGTAAGAACAAACGACACATAACAATAGTATACATGTTATTATTGCTGATTAGCAAAAAATAATGTCGCTGCATGCTTGAAAGATGCGAAAGAGGTTACAGCGCGAATTTCAGATGGTAGCGAGTTATAGTAAAGGGCTGAACAATAAGTAAAGGAACTATAGAATTTAGTGGAGTGACAGGGAGGAACGGAAAGGTTATAGTCGTATCTGGTAGAGATGTATTCATCTGTTCGACGCTCGTGATTTGTGACAAGTAATTCTCGCAAGTACGGTGGTACACCGGTGGACATTAATTTGTATATGAGACAGCAGAGATGTACCATGTATCTCTGCTTCATATTAAGCCAACCAGACTCAATAAATGCAGGTGTTATGTGATCGAACTTTCGTAGTCCAAAAGCAAATCTAACACAAGCGTTCTGAACCCGTTGAATACGCAATGAGACCCGTTTAGTTAAGCAGGGATAATACACTATGTCAGCGTAGTCAAATAAGGATATAATCAATATAGAGGCGAGAATAAGTTTTTGCTTACGAGAAAGGACACGCGCTATAGTATAGAGTTTGCGTAGACGAAAATAAGCAATTCTAATTTTGGAATTAACATGCTGCTCGAAAGTCCAGTTCGGGTCCATAATAAGTCCCAGATTTTTAAGTTTATTTTGCGGATAAATAACGTGAGCATTGAAATGGATTTTAAAGGAGTTTACCTGCGCTAGTAGGGGATTAGACCCTACTAGGAGTAAGGATGTTTTTGACGGGTTAAGACTTAGACCATGCGTATCAGTCCACCTTGCTATTGCGTGTAAGTCTGACTCAACTTGAAGTTGAGTAGAAGAATAGTCCGTCGGCTTGAACGTCTTAACGATTAAAACATCATCCGCGTAAATATAGGATGCACAGTATTCACTGCATTTAGCCAAGTTAGCTACGTAAATACTAAAAAGTAACGGACCCAAAACTGAACCCTGAGGAACACCACGAGTAACGGAGCGAGATGACGAGAAAACAGGTAATGTTTCAGAGACCATGACTTCTTGAGAACGATCAGATAGATAGGAAGACAACCAGGATGAGGCTGTATCTTGTATGCCAAACCCATATAAAATTGCTTCCAAAAGCCGATGATCAAGGGTATCAAAAGCCTTTGAAAAGTCGAGAGAAACGATGCAGGCGATATTACGCTTGTCCATAGCCTGCAACACAAGTTTGGACATATGCAGTAGAGCTGTCGTAGAGCTGTGTCCAGATCTGAAACCGGACTGAAATTTAGGAATAGCTCTGATTTGGTTAAAGTATTGACACAATTGATCGAAACAGAGTTTTTCAAAGACTTTTGATAGGAAAGGAATTAACGAAATAGGGCGCAGAGAATTGAGAGGAGATGAACCAGATTGTTTGGGGATAGGAATAACTATAGAGTGCTTCCAAAGACGAGGATACGTACCCGTTGATAAAGAAAAGTTAAGAATGTGAAGGAAAGGATCTAAAGAAAATGGGATGGAATATAGGAACATGTTGCCTGAGATGGCAAACGGACCTGAGGAAGTTAATTTGATCTTCTTTAGCACTGAGTAAAGTTGAGATAGCAGAATATGTTGAAACGCAAAAGTAGTACCAGACGGAAGAGTTGTGTATTTCTGAATATTAGTAGGATCTATGGTAGTAGTGGGAAGAGAATCGATAAAGTGATTATTAATGGAATCAGGGTCAGGGGTAGAGTTAAGGGACGACTGCTGCTTTCTGGAGCAGTTATAGGCACCAGTAAGGCATAAATATTTCCAGAAGGATTTCGAGGAAAGGGAGTGCTGATTAGAAGAAAGTTTACTAAAAAAAGCTCTCTTTTCATCCCGTATGGCGTTGGTCGTGGTGTTCCTCAGTTGCTTATAGTAATTCCAGTTCCCAGAGGTACGTGACTTTTTAAATTTTTGAAGTGCTTTGTTTCTGAGCCACATCATATGCCTTACATTGTTAGTGAACCACGGAGTAGGAGGCTTAGAAATACGCAACCGCTTTAACGGAGCAAATCTATTAAATAATAGCATAATATGCGAGTTAAAAATCTGCAGCTTATCGTCCACTTCGGCTGCATTGTAAACTGTAGACCAGTCTATTTGTTCAGCCGCACGACAAAATTCATCCTCTGGTATATTATGCCAATCTGGTATATTATTAATATCTATGCCAATATAATTTCCAACTTTTCCTAAGTCTTTCATTGAAAATCTTTTCATTAAACTTGTTTTAATTTTATTTATGTTATTTCTATTTTTGGAACAAATTAAAAGATCATCTACAAAAACTAGTATGTATATTGGATCTTTGCTTGCGTTGCTTACATATAGACAATAATCATATTTACTTCTTATAAATTTCATTTTCTTGACAAATTCGTGAAAACAATCATACCATGCTCTCGGACTTTCTCTCAAACCGTACAGTGCTTTTGTCAGTTTGCAAACCCTATTGTCAGCTGTTTCATAACCTTCAGGCTCATTAACATATACTTCAGTTTTTACATGACCGTTTAAGAATGCGGTCTCTACATCCATTTGGTCTATAAACAGATTATTTTTACAGCAGTATGACAATAAAATTTTCAAAGTTTGCATTTTGCCCACTGGTGAATAAACATTTTCAATATAATCTGTTTGTTGGAATCCTCCGACAACTAGTCTAGCTTTATACGTATTATCTTTCTTTTTCTTATAAACCCATTTTACATCTACAATCTTTTTATCTTTTGGTTTTTCAACAATTTCCCACGTATTATTTTTCTTTAAACTTTCTATCTCTGACATCATTGCCTTTTGCCATTCTTGGAATTCATTACAATTTATCACCTCCATGAATGTATTCGGAACATTTGCATTAGGGTGGACCTTAGCTACTCTTGACGAAAATTATTTTGCGAGATTTTGTTGCTCCCGCCACCCAGAAATGTGACACTTGTTGGGAAAATGATCTGGAAAAAATTTCAGCTCGATTGGACCACGGGAAAAGGACGCGCCACGAATTTGAAAATTTTAAACTTTTTAAACCTTGATATAAATATACATTATGATATATCGTTAAGTTTGTATTTTTTTTCTGTTTAAGAATACATACACAGCATATAGCATTGTTAACAAAAAAAACGTCCGTGACCTTGAAAACTCGAAAGAGTGACCTTGAAAAATAATTTTTTTCTTCCATTATATTCGCCTCTTTATATGCTACAACTTTTGTCTGAAGAGTTTCTTCGTTTGTCCATAAACGATGGAGATATTAAAGATTTTCATTTAAACGCCCATGTAGCTTGTAGAAATGAAGACACATGAATGATCAGTTGAATTTTCGTTTTCATCATCAAGACTAGTGTTGTTTTCGTATTCCTTTTTTACTTTACCTTCATTTTCCTCTGTTTCATTCTCATAATTTTCATTTTCACTACACTCATTTTCAGATTTACTTTCATAATCTCTATCTTTTTGGTCCTCAGTTTTCTCTAAACAAATTAGTTGGGTATCTTCTTCGACCACTGTTACATGTCTGGTATTAATTACTCTGTTGTTTAACAATACTCTATATTCATTATTATTATACCCTACTAATACCCCTAATTCAGCCTTATTATCCCACTTACTTTTTCTTAAGACCTCTGGAATTCTAACGAATACTCGACTGCCATAAATCTTTAAGTTTTTTACATTAGGTTTTTTTACCAAAAAATACTTCATATGGCGTTTTATTTTCTACAGTATTCGCAATCGTCCTATTTTTTAAATATGCTACCGTATTCATTACTTCAGGCCATAATTTTCTATTTATTCTCGCTTCTCTCATTAAGCATCTACCTATGTCCATTGCTGATCTATTATATCTTTCTGCTACGCCGTTCAATGCATGCTCATTCTTAGCATTATCATTTTCTGCTACAATTTTACAATTTATCTTTGTTATTTTCGAGAAACTTAGTAAATTTTGTTTAATATCTTTAACATAATAAGCATTTTTTATATTTACTTCATTTTCATAATGATACGTTTTGTAATATGTTTTCACATTTCCGACTTTTGTAGCCTTCAAAATTTTTCCATCAGGTAATTCTACGTCTAAAGGTTTCTCTAAATTTACATATTCGTCCAAAAATTTACAATCTTTTATGATATGATCAGAACAACCACTATCTAACAACCAATTTATCTCATAAGGATTTTCGTCGGATACACTGTACCTTTTCACTTCAGAATTAAATACTTGTGTCGCCCAAGACTGCACATCTGTCGAATCGTTGTTCCTTTGCCTCTAGGTTGGTTTGGCTCAAATCCTCTTCCTTGACTACGACCTCTGTAGCCTCCACCTCGGTCGTAGCCTCGTTGGTGTCCTCGCTGACTTCTTTCCTGATTTTTATTTTCTTCACGGCTGTTCTTATTTGGCTCTGCGTGCCAACAATTTTTTTTCAAATGTCCCATTTTTCCGCATTTGAAGCATTGTTCTCTTGTTCGGGTCATGAAAGTGCTGACATTGCTTTTTCTTTCGTTCTGATTCCTGTTCATATTTTTTTCTTTGATTTTTGATTTGACATAATCCACTGTCCTTTGCTCTTCAGGTATTACATCTATGAAGTCGCCAATATAACTGTAGTTTGATGGCAGAGCTTTTAAGATATATCTCATTTTTTCAGATTCATCCATCTTGCCTCCTGCTACTTTGAATTCGTTTACTGCTTTTTCAAAATCTATGAAAAATTCTTCTACCGTATCGTAGTCTTTTAACTTGATTTCGTCTATTTTACCTCTACATAACATTTGTAATGCTGTAGATTGAGAGGAATACATTTTGGTGAATTTGTTCATCATTTGAAGAGTTGTTGTGCAATCACCAACATACTCTAGTTGCTTGTCTGATATTGGGCTGATTAAAATTGTTCTAGCTTTTAAATCTTTCTTCTTCCATTCTACTTCATTATCCTTTTCACCTATTGTTCTGACAGTAGGATCTTTACACTCTTTATATTCTAATAATGTCATCAGTCTTATTTTCCAGCTTGAGAAATTCATACCATCAAAAATAGGTACTACGACGTCTTCAACTTTTGCTAGATTAGCCATTTCTACTTCTTTCACGCTTATATTCTTGTATAACCTATGAATTTGCCACGTGTTCTGTACTTGTGCTTTACCACGTGTCTCACTTGCCAATTTTAATCGATGGACATCACACCTTTTATTAGTTAATTCTGAGAAGACTTTCAATTTTTCAGTAACTAATTAATTTTGCTTCATCTTGGAGCATATAATTTTCAATTTCAAATATCCTGAACGTGTTCGTTTTCACTTTGAACTTTTATTACCAACCATGTGGCCTTTTTAACCTTACTTTTGTTGTCACCCACGTTTCACAAAGCTTATCAATGTTTCCAACCACGCTCTGCTACCATGTTGGAATAAATACTCTTTTGTGTGGTTGTGAAATAACGGGTGCACTGTGTTTCTGTACTTTATATATATAATGTAATAATAATACAATTAGTTAATTCTACAAAAGTTTCTATACGTCTTCTTCGCATGGCTGTACCTCTTTTACTGCATGTCGAATAGATTTCAACTGGCGCCCTCACGTAACCACACTATTACTCGCTCATAGGTAGCGCTACAAGATTATAGTATTTACTGATATTACAACAGTTTCGATTCACGCATTATGCGCATAGACCGCAGCGCAGTTGCAGCGCACATTCATAACGTTCCGTTTCCAACAGCGCATGAATCGCAGTAACAAAACGGAACGGTTTTCGATGCGTTTGATGCTCGTGAGGTTGCGCGGGAATGTTCAAACTTATTTACAATTAACTATGCAGTTAGATTGATTACGTTAAATTGAATTCGAGACTTTTGGACGGTGGTCGAAGCACGCTTCCTAACTACCTACATCCTTACCTTACCTACGACTTTATTGGTTCGTGGATTTTCTCAACCCGAATTTTTCTATTCTGCTTGAACAGCGGCAGTTATTGAAAGCGAAGACCATATTTTATGAGTTTTACAGGACGAACTGCTGCTTACCCAGTGCAATTTGGTAAGCAGATGTGTAAAGGAAAATGAAGTTATTTATTATCCGCGCCCGGGGTAAATTGAAGGTTTTGAAGGCTATTGAATACAATCGCAGGCTCTCGTACGTCTTCTGGATTAGAGAATAGCTGTAACGTTTGCATTATAAGAACACGTTCGAAAAACTTAGCAGTAAAAACATTTAGGAAATAACAATGCGCGCCTCGTATTTGTTTCCTTTCTCATTTTTCGTTTCGGTCATGCCTAAAACTTTCTAGATGTGATATTCGCTTCGAAATTGGGTCCGTTGCGTTGGTTGCGTTTCATGCAGCGAGTGCAAAGACGGCATAACCTTATTCGTAGAATTCCCTAGAATCCTCCAACTTCTAGGTCATGATGCGTGCAGCAACTACAGAAAATCAAAGCATGGGCAGCCAATGCACATATTACGCGCATGCGTATTTGTCGCTTTATGTGTGCTTCTGTATTTCGAATTCGAATACTGCAAACAGGGGAAAGCAGGGTAATTCCGGCTATATAAGCAAGAAACGCTGTACAATTTGAGCAATTTACACATTTGCTAGTTTTTTTTTATATGAATTGATAGTTTGAAGTGTCTAGTTTTTATTAGTATGACCGAGAGCGCATAAATTTACGTTGTAACAAAGTTGGAAGCAATAACACAAAAATGTCCATTTGACTGGAATTACGGAATTAACGAGGGGTAATTCCGGCCATGATTTTTCTTTGTAGAAGAAGTGGGAAAACTGTTAAATTAATAAAAAATTATTTTTTGTTTTAAAATTAATTACTATATGAATCACAAATGTATTCTTCCGGGGTATTCCATCCTGAACATTCTTCATATGCCCATGGACCACATGCTCGATTCAAAATTTACTTTTTTCTTCCTCAGATTCCTCTTACCTCCATTTTGTGCTATTTTATGTGGATGGAAGCGTGTTAAGAAATATTCCTGACTTCATTCTGCCTTATTCGTAATTCTTTTATGTCAGTTGCATTTAACCTTTAGAGGGCCGGGATTTTTTCATTGAAATTGTAAATTCTTAGGTGGCCACTATAGTGGCCAGCCCGGCCGCGAACGGTATGGCATATACTGGAATTTTTAAAATTGGAACTTTAATGTTTCTAAGGGTTTTTGATATCGTTAATCGCGATTCTAAGGTCAGAGTATCGAAATTTTACGCAGAAACAGTGTTGCCAACCTAAACAAGCCTAAATGGATAACAGCAGTTACATTAATATATTATTCTTTCCTTTGGCGTTACCCAGGGCTAACGACGTGGACGAAGAAAGTTTTGTAGCTCTTTTTTTGTTTTTGGGGTTTTTTGTGTTATTTTTGGATTTGTTTTTTTAGTTTTATGATTTTACTATTTATTATCCGAGCTGCAGTCGTGCAAGTCACTAATGACCATGCATTATACAAAATTAATAATGAACGTGTATCCTTTCCTTCATTTCGTTTACAAGTGCTTAGGGCTTTACTGAATCTTGATCTGAATGACTCCATTTCTCATCTGCCAAAACCCTCTCGACTAATAGGTCGTCATTTTCCAAAATCACTGGATAAAAACCGACGATGCAATTTGTGTTCATTACGACAAACTAGACGTCGAACTCTTTATATATGCTCTACATGTGACACTGCATTGTGCGTAACACCCTGTTTTGAGGATTTCCATACGAAACAATCAATACCGTAAATTCGAATTTCCGACATATAAATTTTTTTTCATTTGGAAGAACAAGAAGTATGAACAAACAGATAAAAATCGCAACAAAGAGATACACATTCATTACTCATTTTGTATAATGTATGAGTTGCATGACTGCAGCTCGTATAATAAATAGTGAAATCAGAAAATTAAAAAAACAAATCCAAAAATAACACAACCCCCCCCCCCCCAAAAAAAGAGCTACAAAACTTTCTATGTCCACGTCGTTAGCCCTGGGTAAAGCCAAAGAAAAGAATAATATGTGAATGTAACTGCTGTTATTCATTTAGGCTTGTTTAGATTGGCAACACTGTTTCTGCGTAAAATTTCGATACTCTGACCATAGAATCGTGATTAGCGATATCAAAAATCCTTAGAAACAAGTTCAATTTTTAAAATTTTCAGTAGCCACTATAGTGGCCAGCCCGGCCCTCTAAAGGTTGAGCCAGAAAAGAGTAATGTTAAAAGCTGGCTACAATTACCCCTCAATTTTGGCCGGTCGTACCCCTCAAAGACGAATTAGAATGTAATAAAACACACGAATTTGGTAAACATAAGCAAATTAAGCTAAAACATACTATTTCGACGAAATGTACTCAGAAAATGACATCATGAATGGAAATGTTGATTTCTTAACCACGAATAATTACACTCCTTGACTTCATAATCCGCTCCTCGAAGTGACAGAAAATATAACCTATATGCTATACCCGATTTCATAAAGATACCGTTGCGGCGTAATAATTAATATTTTGGAAGGATGTTAAGTTATAAAAACTTGACAAATGTAGCGTGAAAGAACGAAATATCCAATAAACCTTTATTGTCATGTAGCATATACGTAGGTTATATTTTCTGTCAGATCGAGGAGGGGACCACATAATTTGGTGTATGTTTTTCAAAACGTACGTAACGAGATAAGTACGCATACGTGCATAAACTGCACGCTTCATGCGCTAGAAGTGGGAGAATTCTAGAGAATCCTATGTGCCACCAACGCCACCAATGCACGCATAGGCTGAAACGGAACGGTTTTCTCTGCAGTCTATACGCATAATGCGTGAATTGAAACACACCCATAGTCTTATTAGGTCGGATTTGACCTACCGTTAGGTCCTGAGGTTAGGACCTGAGGTTGTCCAAATATTTCCGCTCGAGTGGAGTGCGATCTTGGCTGAATTTTAGCGGCCCAGTGTACTCAGATCTTCTTTTAAGAATATTCACGACATCAGCTGGTGAAGAGAGTACTACGCAAAGAGGGTTTATCGTCGCACTTTTTACCTATTCTATAGGTTCGAATACTGTCATAGTTTGCAAGAAGAATGGTTTTGAGAATATCCTTAACCGCATTGGTGTCGGTGTTCGTTGAAACGGCATGGTAACTGACTCAGTTTCAGTATGGCCAAAAATTAAAAGATTACAATTGTTTTAGATTAAAATTGTTTAACTTAAAAAATTTTTTTTGCCTATTTTGTGTTATTTACTTTTTAGTGTCTAAGTTTTGATTTGTGGTTATATACTGATTGCATATCGATTGAATTGATTTGATTTATGGTTACAGGCTGATTTCAAGTCGGTTGGATTTATGGTTATGGGTTATATTTATTAACGACTGGGTACTTTTTTCACCCCTCCCATTTTTTTTTCATAATTTTGTATTGTCATCATAACTACGCACGCCTGCAATGTTTCAAGATAATTGTATTGGTGGAATTGGGTGTTACGTTTTACCCCACGAAAACTGTTCCGCTTTACCCCACATGTAGTAATTTAGTAAACATTCAATATTTACACTTCAGCGTGAGGTACAGAACTGAGTAAAACGTCAAAATATAGCGCAAGGACTATAGAATCCAACGGTGTTCTTGCTGTTATAAATTTTCTAAATCCAAGTGAGGAAAAGTGGTCAAAACTACAACACAATAACGAAACTTCGATACCGGAAGTATTTACAACACTGGTAAGCCTCGTTCACATTAGTCAAGTTTACTGGCTCTAAGTCGCTTCGTGATTTTAAGTTCACACTTGTACGTACGTTCACACTATTTAAGTTGTATTATTTCAAAGCAAGAAAAGTTGGAACACTCTCTACTTCACCTGAAACTTGAAAGGATATTTCAAATGAAGTGAATAACAGGTTAGTGTACTGATTTCAAGCGACTTGAAGCCAGTAAACTTGACTAATGTGAACAAGGCTTTAATCGAAAAGTAACGTGTGCACGGGTCTATGGTTTGTCACGAAATGTTGCGAGGACCGTTTGGTCCCATGTCACATGATACCAACCCATTCGCACCTCTCATCTAAGAGAAACATTGATGCTCCGTTTTACTCATCTGTTCCGCTTTACCCTACTCTCCCCTTCCTCAGTTTGTAGCGAAATTGTTGCGGTATGAGTCGGGTGTCACGCGTTGTGTTTAAGGCCGCCGTCTCACTTTTGTTATGGTCTGAATCGATCGAAGCGTCCCTTGTAAACAGACGGACCTTAAGGGGGTAGACACGGGTAATGCAGCGCTCTGTATACCGACATAATCTGGCCCGAAACATGGGTTTGGGAAATTACGTTGTTTGTCCTTATATGAGCAAATTTTGGGCTGGGCGAGGTCTCATTCGAAAGATGAAGGTTCAATGCAGCCCGCTCTGGTCATGGTTCAAAGAGATTGTGTTGATATGTAATAATACGAGTGTCCAAAGTAGAGAAAAAATCGACAAAATGCACTCGCAGATTCCATGTATTTGTAGGTCACTAAAAGAGTTTTCTGACTCAAACGATGAGCAGAGCGGGCTGCATCGAACCTTCCTCTTTCGAATGAGACCTTACCCAGTCAAAAATCTGCTCATATAAGGACAAAAAACGTCAGCCCGTGATTGCATTCCCAAATACGAGTTCCGCCATATTGGCGATAATACAGAGCAAGTCACGTGACAAATTTAGTTAGGAGGACTGCCAACGTGGAATCATAGCAAAACTGAAGCGTTAACTGGATACATGTGCCACAGTAAAAGCGTGATGCAGTCAATGTATGCATTTTCGGACGATTGTAGGTTAGGTTATATGCATTTTAAGCATATATTAACCAGGAACTGCTGGGAATTGTATACATTTACTAAATTAATGCTTTTACCGTGACACATCACTTGAAATCGCTGTCGAATTTATGTTATAATTATATGATTACATTATTTAAAATAAGAAAAGAGAAATTGGAACTTTTTTACTAATACTGGAAATATTGATTTACTGATATCATATTTTCAGAATGTGGAAGTTCTGGCAATTATTTGCAATTATTGATCTTATTATTATTCTTCCGACTATTGTATGTAACATGTAACAAGGAAAAGTCTCCAAATCGGTCAACAGTTGACTCCCTGATTTTTTTTTTTGTTATTCTTTACGGTCCTATGCAGAGATGGGCATTATTTAAATAAAAGAATATACTTCCGAATGGCCCCAGTGGCCGATCGACACGAGGTTTCGGGGAGGGTTTGTGTACTCTCAATCTGAAATTCTGTTTAGCTTCGGATATTTAGTTTCCTTTGATTATTCGAAGGCCTTTCATCTTGAGCTTCGAATACTATTTCATCTGTCATCGTATTTTTATCCTAAGATCGTATGCAGATATATTGGCCGGTCGATTCGTTTTCGTGAACAGCGATCGAGGAGAAATCAGTCACCACCATCTGACGATCGTGGATTTGTCAGTTGGAGTTCCGTGGGCACCGAAGGGTATATCTGAATACGATCTTAGAAGCTCGAATAACCGACGAGAACCTTTGTGGTCCGAGCCGCGCGAAATCACCGTTGCTTGGTGATGTGTCATCGATTACAGTAAAGTCTCGTTACGGTCTCGGCAAAGAGGAGATATAATAAGAGGCGTCACTCGACAAGGACAGAAATAAACTGGGGAAATCACTAGACAACCAATTTAAATGTCCATTCGGCATGGATCGACAATAATCAGCCAACTGCGGTAAGGTAGATTTAGTTGATTTGAATATCCCGCTCGAATAGACAACCAATTTAAATGCCAAGGTCAAGTAAGGACTTCAAACGTTCCGCCCGGAGTGACGTCTCTTATTATATCTCCTCTTTGGTCTCGGTTTGGTGTACACGATACGGACTTTTCGCTATCCCCACCACTTCTGTTTCAGTCTTGTCCGGCGAAGGCGAGAGCGAGATGAAACGAGAGCGAGCGAAGGCACTGAAAGCGAGTCAGGACATTACGAGCAGACGACGCGTTTATATTTTGTCTCGCTCCGTCTTTCGGACACCTGACACTCCGTCCTTTGTGCGCGCGAGAGGCGTGCGCGATGGTCACAAGCGCTTACGGCGGCACGGGAACCGCTTCGCAAATCTTGAGGCAGGCCCGGCTCAAATCTTTTTTTGCGCTCTAGGCGAAATTGTCAAATTGCGCCCCTTATTATAATACATTTATTTGAGATTATTTATGACTTTATTCTGAAAAATAGGTAACTGCTAGGGCGTAAGGTTAACAAGAGGTGCAAAATGGTCTTTTCATTGTTGGCATTATTAAAAATAAATTTGTAAATGAAATACTACAAATTGTACTACAACCGTTTTATACTACGAGTAAAAATTAAGACTAAGGACATCAATGTACTCAAATAAATGTGTTATAATAAAGGGCGCGATTTGACAAGTTCGTCTAGGGCGTAAAAAAGACTTGAGCCGGGCCTGCGTTAAGATTTTGCGAAGCGGTTCCCATGCTCACGGTAACTCGTAAGCGCTTGCGACCATCGCGCACGCCCGTCGAACACACAAAGCATTCCATCTCGCTCCCCCCTTCGGCCAGAAAGAAGCGAGAAACTCACACTTGGAATTAGGACTCCGTTCACGATACGGGCTCACCGCCGGTTCCGAACAGCGAGCGGCTAACGAGATTTTACTAGAAACAGAATTTGTTTATTTTTCATCGTATCGATATGAACGTGACACAAATGGATTCCTGGCATTCTCCCGATTAAATTGACAGAAAATAATTTAAATCGGACTATTTTTAACGAAACGGGCTTTCAATCGTGCAAACAATGTTTCACGTAATTTCCTTCAAAATATGATCCGAATATTATAATTTTTGGGGCCAATTTGATCGAGAAAACATGAGGAATTGATGGACGTCACTTTCGCAAAGATCTGATTAAAAATGCAGAACTGCAGATTTGTCACTGCTTAGAGCGCAACATTGTATGGCCCCGCTAGTTTCGAGCGTCGAAACCCACGAAACTCAGCGAGTCGCATGATTGCCAGCGTGAAGGACAAGAGGAGACTTTCCATGGCGAAGGAATGTCAGCCTTCTATAGAACTCAAATCAAGAAAGACTTTGCTGACAAACTTTATATTCACGTCAAATAAATACTTTAATTGTAAAATTTAGACGACGAAATATTGTTGAATTTCGCCAGTTCTTTCATATGCATTACTTGGTTGGGAATTCCTGATCCCAAAGTTTCATGCATTTCCCTATTAGAAATGTTGCTTCAAGTCTTGATTCAAGTCATCATTGCTTTTTCTCGTACATAGAACATATATATGTTCGCGAGTAGGGGTCACGAATGACGCGACTTTGATTTCCCAAATAAATTCACATTTATCAGGGCCCTCGCCCGAACCGCTTGACAAGGAGACTGAATGACGTAAACCGAGTGCGAGTGAAATAGCGGCGCACCAGCGAGAGACCCTCGGTCGACGGCGACTTGAGTCATCGAGTATTGAATATGAAAATGTTCATATTTCTCATTAAACCTTGATAAGAGTGTTACCACCGATGGATTGGTGAGTTTATGTCCACGAAAATGAGTCGAGACGCGAAGCAATTCAGTCTATTTTTTCTTATGAATACATGATTAGGACACACACTACGTTCACTAAAAATGGACAGAATTGCTCCATGTTTGGCATCATTTTCATCGAGAAACCTTAAAAACTCCATTGGTAATACTTTCATCAACAGTTATCAAAAACATAAACATTTTATTTGGTCCGTCGGTTTTATTACTCTCGGCTGTCAACGGGTGGTCTACTCGGGCCCGAAGGTCCTCGCTCGCAGCGAGAAAGCAAAACAGTAGGGTGGGTAGGTCTTTCCCGATAATCCGAGCCTAACCATTTGCGTACTTCACACTATCGTTTATTAGCATTTATACGAGGTGATTCGCTAGCTAGAATCGTCAAATGCGATGCTTGCCAACAATCATGTGTCTCGCTGAGTTTTGTGGGCTTCGACGCTCGAAACCAGCGGGGCTATACAATGTTGCACACTATGCAGTGACGAATCTGAAGTTCTGCAATTTCTAATCAGATCTTTGCGAAAGTGACGTCAATCGATTCCTTATGTTTTCTCGATCAAATTGGCCCCAAGAATGATATAATTCGGACCATAATTAAGGAAATTAATAAACAATAAATGTAGAGCGGCTACTTCATTCTTTTGCTCTACATTTGTGAACTTTTTATCATCCTTCCGAAGCATTGTTATTACGCCGTAACAGTATCTTCAGGAAATCGGGTATAGTATATAGGTTATATTTTCTGTCACTTCGAGGAACCGACCACATAATAATCACGCGCATCCAGCCTGCGCATTTTCAGTAGCGGATTTCACGAACGGATTTTCTCTCCTCGAAGTGACAGAAAATATAACCTAATTGCTATACCCGATTTCCTAAAGATGCTGTTGCGGCGTAATAATAATGTTTTAGAAGGATGCTAAAATGTTCACAAATGTTTCGTAAAAGAATGAAATAGCCACTAAACATTTGTTGTCATATAGCATATAGGTTATATTTTCTGTCACTTCGAGGAACCGACCACGTAATAATCACGCGCATCCAGCCTGCGCATTTTCACTAGTCCAATTCAACATCCAACACAATTTTATATATAATGTTTGTTCATAACTGCTTTCTGCATAGGACGTGCAATAAGTGTATTTCATGTTCTGTTTCGTTGCTTTGCTAATAAAAAAATGTCTAACCTAACAAACTTCATTTTCTGGGGACATCCCCTCATTTATTTTCCTTTTTCACTCATATTTCCTTACTGCTAACGTGGAATATTGTAGCTTAAGCACATTTTAAGTAATTAAAATGTACAATGAATTTTCTACGTTTGCAGTACCAGCCGACTTTCCGTTTAAATTTTCATAAGTACAACGCAACAGCTGAGAATTTCTTTCCTTATTCAGAATAGAATACGGAAATAGCAAACAGCTCCCTCTCGCGTCACCAGGCAGCCGCGTATCAATGGGTATTACCATTTCTGTGCAGAAAAAATCTGCTGTAATACCGACCTGCCAAATCGGCCAGGTCACGTGACGTGTCTACCCCCTTAATGAAACTACTGCGGTCGATAAAAAGAACTAGTACAGAGGTGACATCTCCAGGTACTCAATGTAGACGAATTTTGTAGAAATGTAGACATTTTCTCTTCTCTCTGTCTCTGCCGCGCTGTTACCACAACTCCTACTATCGAGAAGTCTTGAAGGAATACGGCACGAGAGCTGCGTCTGGGCAGGGATCGGCGGGCTCCAGCTACCGCTGATGGAGGGGGAAAGACCTACAAAAGCGGTGGTTATGTGTGCTTTAAATGTGCCTGCCTGCGTCAGTCACGCACACATAACCACCGCTCCAGTAGGTGTTTCCCCCTCCATCAGCGGTAGCTGGAGCCCGCCGATCACTGCGTTTAGCGTCAGAGCCTCGCTGAAAGTAAAGGAGGATAGCAATAATGAAAGATAGAGAGGTTGGGTAGTGAAGTTAGGAAACATATCAGTGAAACAATACTAAATTGCGTATCAATATCTCTTCTACACTTCGCAATTCTTATTATCTTCTCTCATTCTGTGCAATATTTATGTTTACTTGTGAAAAAATATAATGATATGATTGTTCGATGAATGCTTATTTTGTTTGTTTTAATTGAATGTAAAACTTTCACATTTTCTATCGTATCGGCATGAACGTTTCAGGAAGATACTGCTGAGATTTCCCAGATGAAAATGAATTTAAACACGGCATAAATCAGATTATTTTTAAACGACTTTATTCAGCTTCGATCTTCGGTTTGTTTGTAGGTATTTTTGTGTGTTTGATGTATGTATGGTTCAAATCTGGCAAACTCAAATTTAACCAACTTCCAACTATCTAGTTATCTTGAAGCTTTGCAGACGTGCGTAGTTTGGATGGCAATACAATATCTAAAAAAAACCCTGAAGGGGTGAAAAAATTACTCAGTCATCAATAAATATAACCCATAACCACAAAACGACTTGGAATCAGTCATTCGCGTTCTTTACAAAAACGACAAAAAGCCGTTGCGTTCGGGACGCTAGGCATCGCGATTTCCGTAGTAAATACACAATTTATAACGAGAAATGATTCGTTACGTTCGTATAGGAAACAAATTGTAGTACAAGAAAAGAATAATTTTTTAGTCTTTAGTGTATTTTAATTTAATTTTTAGTGCCATTTGAATAAAATCGTTTAACATAAAATTTTATTTTATATATTTTTTAGCATTATTAGTTTAGAAATGTTACATTCATCTTTAATTATACAGGGTGTCCCAAAAATGTCGGAGTTCCTTGCAAGGGGTAACTCAGGGGGTGATTTGAAACAACTTTTTCCTTAGCGAAAATATTGTCCGAAGCTTCATTAAGGAGATATTAACAAAAAACCCCGACCAATCAGAACGCGCGCCTTCCGTCCGAGCTCCCGCGGTAGCGTTGGCTACGCGGTAGGCGACTGCGCTTGTACTACGAACGTACGAACAAGCAAGTCGGCATGCATCGAAGGAAACTGCGTTACACATTTTTTTTTAAAGCAGAATCTTAAATAAGAATTATTTGAAGTGAGAGGACAAGAAGTACGTAAATTTCGTTTTTAAATAAGGCATAAACGAAAAGATAATGTAGCAGAAAATGTACGACATGTGATCGTAATTCGTTATTGAGGTAAAAATCCGTAGTTTAATAACGGCCAACACAACTAAATTTAAACAATAATATTAGGTGTATGAATAAATTCTTTTCGACTGGATTTACATAATCAGTACAAAGCTACTGAATTTCTATCGCGGTGGTATTCATAAGCTGCCAGAAAAATGGCAAAAGGTAATTAACAATAATGGAAATTATTTCGATGATTGAGTTGTTTTCATATTTTTTAAATCGAACTGTTATTGTACCCTAAAATCGGAAAGAATTTATTTCTACACCTAATAATCACCAATAAATTAAATAAAACTCACCCATTCGGACATTCCTTTCCTTCCTATTCGGAAACCTGTGTCACTGGGTCACTGTACCGATCCTGGTCATCTGTGGACGAAAAGATTTATGGTAGGGTAGCGTCCAGTGCTCAGCTGATTGCAGGTATTCGCAGGACACCACTCGAAGGTAAGGGTCTCAACGTCAAGTGCATCCGGGTTAATGTACCGAATATTCACTTCACTGCACTGATACTAACACTGATCACTTAATTTATTTTACACGGAACGTGTTGTTTCTACGTTATAAAAATTGGTGACCCCGAAAGGGGCCGATTACTGTTAATTGAGCAGTTGCTCAATGTGGCCACCCTCAGCGTCTATGCACGCCTCCGCACGTACAAGCAGCTGCCTTTGGACGGCTCGCAATGTTTGTGGCGTTATGTTTGCGACCGCAGCATGAATGCGCACGACTATGACTTCCAGTGAATCCACTGGCTGACGGTACACCTCATCCTGAAATGATTGTTGTACAACAAATACGAAACGTAAGTAAAAAAAGAATACCTATAAAAAATTATTTTTCGGCTGAGTACATTTCTGGGACGAGATTACTAGCTGACTGACAGGATTTTTTCCCAAGAAACTTCCTCTACCCCCAAGTAGTTTCTCTCGTGCCATTATGAGTTTACTCCCACCAGGACAAGAGGCTTTAGGTAAAAAGAAGCCAGCACATTTTCGAAACACACGTGTTTTTCAGAAGTGCAACGAACGAACCATCCTACACTTTCACAAAAGCCCGCGCTCCGTCCTTCTACTGCCAATGTACCCATTGCTTCGAGATAGAAAACAGACACCACGTGTATCGGTTCGAAAGGGTCCGAAGGGAAGAGAAGCAGAAAGTCTTCGAGTTGCTATAAAGAAGAAAATGCACACCATTCCTGTTCCCCCTTTCCGATACCCTGAGTTCACGTCTGCTACGAGGCGGAACCAATTAAGTCATAAAATATCCGAAACTGTAGGAAACCGTTCTCTACCGCCGACTGGCGGGACAATACGGTCATAAACCGCGACGCTGGCGAAGTGCTCGGGCTGCTCAGCCTGATTAATTTTGGAGAACTAGAAATTACACAGTATTATCCAACATCAATACGTCTCGCGGAGAGACACAGGAAAAGAAGGGGTAGTCCGCTGACTGCGCATAGTCCCGCCTGCTTCGTCCTACCCTCAAATTAAAGACGGATCCCTTATCTCTCGAGTATAAACACGTGCTTGAATTTCAAAACAAAAGCACGCGTCGACGTATTCGGTGCGAGAGACTGTGGGCTTGAAGTCCGATTGGCCCCAAACTAACCAATCGGGCCTGCTTACCTCTCGTGTCTAAACACGCGCTCGAATTTCAAAACAAAAGCACGCGTCAACGTATTCCATGCGAGAGAAGGTGGGCCTTGGGGTGGAGATATTGCTGTGAAGAGGGCCTCTTCAGGACAGTGGCCATTTGGGAGGGATGCAGGGCAGATTGGTTAGTTTGGGGCCAATCGGACTTCAAGCCCACAGTCTCTCGCACCGAATACGCCGACGCGTGCTTTTGTTTTGAAATTCGAGCTACAGTTTCAGATAATTTATGACTTAATTGGTTCCGCCTCGTAGCAGACGTGAACTCAGGGTATCGGAAAGGGGGAACAGGAATGGTGTGCATTTTCTTCTTTATAGCAACTCGAAGACTTTCTGCTTCTCTTCCCTTCGGACCCTTTCGAACCGATACACGTGGTGTCTGTTTTCTATCTCGAAGCAATGGGTACATTGGCAGTAGAAGGACGGAGCGCGGGCTTTTGTGAAAGTGTAGGATGGTTCGTTCGTTGCACTTCTGAAAAACACGTGTGTTTCGAAAATGTGCTGGCTTCTTTTTACCTAAAGCCTCTTGTCCTGGTGGGAGTAAACTCATAATGGCACGAGAGAAACTACTTGGGGGTAGAGGAAGTTTCTTGGGAAAAAATCCTGTCAGTCAGCTAGTAATCTCGTCCCAGAAATGTACTCAGCCGAAAAATAATTTTTTATAGGTATTCTTTTTTTACTTACGTTTCGTATTTGTTGTACAACAATCATTTCAGGATGAGGTGTACCGTCAGCCAGTGGATACACTGGAAGTCATAGTCGTGCGCATTCATACTGCGGTCGCAAACATAACGCCACAAACATTGCGAGCCGTCCAAAGGCAGCTGCTTGTACGTGCGGAGGCGTGCATAGACGCTGAGGGTGGCCACATTGAGCAACTGCTCAATTAACAGTAATCGGCCCCTTTCGGGGTTACCAATTTTTATAACGTAGAAACAACACGTTCCGTGAAAAATAAATTAAGTGATCAGTGTTAGTATCAGTGCAGTGAAGTGAATATTCGGTACATTAACCCGGATGCACTTGACGTTGAGACCCTTACCTTCGAGTGGTGTCCTGCGAATACCTGCGATCAGCTGAGCACTGGACGCTACCCTACCATAAATCTTTTCGTCCACAGATGACCAGGATCGGTACAGTGACCCAGTGACACAGGTTTCCGAATAGGAAGGAAAGGAATGTCCGAATGGGTGAGTTTTATTTAATTTATTGGTGATTATTAGGTGTAGAAATAAATTCTTTCCGATTTTAGGGTACAATAACAGTTCGATTTAAAAAATATGAAAACAACTCAATCATCGAAATAATTTCCATTATTGTTAATTACCTTTTGCCATTTTTCTGGCAGCTTATGAATACCACCGCGATAGAAATTCAGTAGCTTTGTACTGATTATGTAAATCCAGTCGGAAAGAATTTATTCATACACCTAATACTATTGTTTAAATTTAGTTGTGTTGGCCGTTATTAAACTACGGATTTTTACCTCAATAACGAATTACGATCACATGTCGTACATTTTCTGCTACATTATCTTTTCGTTTATGCCTTGTTTAAAAACGAAATTTACGTACTTCTTGTCCTCTCACTTCAAATAATTCTTATTTAAGATTCTGCTTTAAAAAAAAAATGTGTAACGCAGTTTCCTTCGATGCATGCCGACTTGCTTGTTCGTACGTTCGTAGTACAAGCGCAGTCGCCTACCGCGTAGCCAACGCTACCGCGGGAGCTCGGACGGAAGGCGCGCGTTCTGATTGGTCGGGGTTTTTTGTTAATATCTCCTTAATGAAGCTTCGGACAATATTTTCGTTAAGGAAAAAGTTGTTTCAAATCACCCCCTGAGTTACCCCTTGCAAGGAACTCCGACATTTTTGGGACACCCTGTATAGTGCAGTTCTAGAAATAGCCCGATTTATATCGTATTTGAAATCATTTTAATCTGGAAAATGTCAGCAGTATGTTACTGAAAACGTTAGGTTCTACGTTTTATTAATACATAATCCACTTCAAGCAATACTGTAGGTATGCGTTTCGAGCCGAGGCTCGAACCGAGATCAGAGGCCACCGCCGAACAGCCCAAGTCCTCAGCACGAAGAGAGATCGCGCCTGTTCGGATAAACACGCTGCCGAAAGTTATTTGAAATTTCGAAGCCTTCTAATAAAGGCCGAATAAACTATGGCTAAAGATGAAAACCTTATTCGACGGTTCGCATAAAAAAATTATCTTTCGCTGCCGAATGAATTCACTTCGAATAAAAAAAATTATCTTTCGTCGTCGAATAAATTCACTTCAAATAAATTTATTTATCCGCGGTGTTTGGAATAAAGATAAAACGTGTTATTCGAAGCTTCGAATAACGGACAAACATAAAGTATCTTTTATTTGAGTGTATCCAGATATTATCTTTGCCCATCTCTGTTCTTCAGCCGCTTCGCCGTGATTCATTCAAGCCTCCCTGATGGCAAAATAGTGATAGGGGAAATGCGGCAACAGCGCGATACGACTCTCAATACATATTGGCAAATATGTCTTTCCTACATTTATCGGATAGCTTGGACTTCCACAGGTTTTGATGTTACATGGCACGAATATACCATCAGCGCTGATGACGGAGAATCCTTGAAGCTTCATTCTGTCGTCACGTTCGATAAAAATCTCCAATCACAAGTTGTTCTTCTTGTAATCGTTTGGTTGCAATACGCGCTGGGGTTAGAGAACACACTAGATCTTCAATTTCTATCCACGTTTGTGGATGTAAATGTCTTCACTTTTCTTGTCACAGCAATCTTTTAATTCCACAAGACGTTCCAACATATCCAATGTGGAGTGCCAGCGTGTAGGGTAGCCTATTATTGGTTTCTTCTTTTGCATTGCCTTTAATATACTTCTCACCCCTGGTGCTCATAACTTTTTGCAAACTCCTCTAGCTTTACTTATTATGGCTGCAGTTTTGTCATCTTTCAAAACATCCGAGACAGGTAACTGGAGTGTGTGAGCTGCACAACGGACAGATCTAATTAGATATTGTAATTTTGCAGTGTTCTCATCTTTATCATTACAATTTAAATTATTTAAAATGTTTTCTTCGTTATCCGACAGCGAAAATTCATAGTGTTTATCATTATCACTAAGATTTGTTTCATTAAGAGGTACCAAATTACAACTATCGCTATTGCCATCGCTCTCGCATTCGCTGTCGCTACCGTCTTTACTATTACAATTTTCATGTTGATCGTTCCCTATGAGTTTGACGAGCTTAATCATGTTTGATCCATTATCGGTCGTAATCGAATAAATCTGATGTATAGATATCCCGTACATGAGCAGGACATTTTTCAAAATTTGTTTTATATTCATAGCAGTATGTACTGTAAACTTCTTTCACTGCTAGAGTATTTAAAACCAGTTTCATTCCATCCACGTACTGCACATTTATTCCTAAAAATGAACGATCCATACAGGTCGCAGCATCGATTTTTAGCGATACTAATTTGCCGTTGAATTTCTTCCTAAGTTCTTCTCGAAACAACTTTGCTTTCATTATATCGGCATTATGCTCTTCTTGGGAACAAATATTTAAATTTGAAATTGAACACGATGGTATCATATTAATAATATTTTGGAAAGCGGTGTCATTAATTAAACTGAAAGGCCGTCCATGAATTGTTATTAGATTTACGCATTCATGTAACACACCCTGCTTAATGCGTTTGCTTTTATTATTAAAACTTGCTTCCCCCACGTCTTCAGTTTTCCGCTTTTGCTTGTCAAGCATAACGCTTGTAAATTCAGCAGGATGATTTGATGATAAATGCGACAACAAATTGGTGCCTTGTTTTCCCTAAAAGTACGCAAATATGAGTCATAAAATAATAATCAAATACTTACAAACACTTACTGCGACTTCATGACCGCACTCATTAATCAAACATGTCGATTTATTATTTGAATTATATTTAAAGTATTCGTGAACAATATTTGTTCTCTTCCGACCCATTTCGTCTGTGTGCTCAACCACTAACACTAACACTAACCCTAATACGGATACTAACTCTAACACTGATACTAACACTAATGCTAACCCTGATACTAACACTGATACTGATACTGATACTAACACTGATACTGACACTGATACTAACACTGATACTGACACTGATACTGACACTGATAGTAACACTGATACTAACACTGATACTGAGACTAATACTAACACTGATACTGACACTGATACTGACACTGATACTGACACTGACACTGATACTGACACTGATACTGACACTGATACTGACACTGATACTAACACTGATACTAACACTGATACTAACACTGATAATAACTCTAACACTGACTCTAACACTGATAATAACTCTACCACTGACTCTAACACTGATACAAACACTAACACTAACAGTAACTCTAGCACTAACAGTAACTCTAGCACTAACAACAACACTAATAGTAATGAACTAAAAATAAACTAATAGTATATTACTTAATAATCTAATAATAAACAAATAATAACTTAGTAACTATTACACTAAACCGACTAAACTAATAAATTCAGTACTAGCTATGTAATCTATAAATACTTAATAAATTAATAAATTTCAAAAATCTTTCCCTGCTGCTCTGCCCTCTTTAGTTAAAATGTCCTATCTAGCATTTTGAAACAACCTAGAAAATTGCAGTTTTATCATTTACTTTGTACCATACTTATTTTCCTTCATTCAAATTAAAAGATGTTGTCATTATTTCGTAATAGCTTAATATAATATTTTGTAATAGGTGTACCGGTAGGGAATGTATTATTAACGTACCAATTAATTAATTGTTTTAGATAAGATGTTTTAACAATTTTGAAAGAAGTTAGGTTAAATACGTTAGACTGATTATAAATCTTTACGAAGCACGTAGAGTTTTCTAACTTTACTTAAAAGGTAAAAGACTTGTGGAACTTCAAATATTTCAACATATCTCAAAAAATTAAAAAATGCTAGATAGGAGTCATAGGACTGTTTAACTAAAGAGGGCAGTGCTAGTACCTATTCACTCAATGGTTGATCATCAGACTGACGAGTCACCACGCTCTTGTCCCTGATGTCGAAAACAAATCTTCATTTGTTTCACAGACTTCTATATTCTACACTAGACTGCTAACAGTCGACAAAAAATGTGATGCGAGTAGTGGGGGGTGTCCGCCATTTGCAGTGTAGGCAAGAATATGTAAGAGGCTTATGGAGCTATATGGAATTATAGGAAAAATTAAAGTACAACATATTTATCACAGTGTGAAAAATTTATTACAAAAATATCAGTATATAAAAATATATTAATCGTAAAAATTGTATTGCTATATGTATAAATTATTCGTTAGCAAATAAAATACTTTTCGTCAACTGATGTCTTCTTCGTGACGGTAATAAAATTTCCTGCGTTACAAAGTTGCCATAAGAATATAATCTAATGTCCATAAATTTACTGCAAATAGATGAAATTAGCGTTAATTTATGTGGCCTTTCAAAAATATCTCCGTTTTCACAATTAAGTGTTGGAAATATGCTTTCATCTAACGCAAATTTACGTTTTACTGATAATAAAACAGTAATTCCAATTTTGGCCGAGTTTAATTTTTTACAATTGTTTGTATATAATTGAATTTGATTTTCAGTTTCGAGAATAATTTTATAAGTGCAATGCGATGGTGCACATAGACCTCCTCTATTACAATAATATAAGAATTTGGAGTATTCGGAACTATGACAATAATTATGCTCAGCATTCATATTTAATGAAATGTTGTTTGCACAAGAGGAACAAGTTAGGATCTTCAACATTTGTCTTACGATGTATCCAGCTATATAATACAAAATATTATTTTTTAATTCGATCATTTGGGGGCTAAGTAATGACTCCAATTTCGGCTTAGGATCTATTACGTTTTCTATGTTATAGTCTTCGTCTATTACTGTATTTTTTTATTTTTTTAGCCATTTAATTTCAAACACAGATCCTATATAATCATCATCTAATGCCATACAATTAGCAGCTGTTGAAGTCGAAATAGCATTTTTTAATAAAATTTGCTTCATAGCTGTAGAGAATTGAATTACATTTGGATTATTATTAAACCCGTGCCTGTTTCTGATTTTTGAAAATAGAATTTCCACATGGTCTTGTGAAAACCTATACGTGAGTATATATTTCAAAGTTAAATTTTCTTTCAAAATTCTTTCACTTGCCCATAATACTGACTTTGTAGCTAGCGCTAAACCAGATAAAAATGTTTTTCGGCGGCCATTATATAGATATATACCATTATTGTCTTTTAAAGTAAATAAATAATTAATTTTTTCTGTCATCGTCTTTTGTAGAAAAGGAATATCCTTTAGTTTGACTGGTTTTTTAAAGCCTTTACCGAACGGATTTCGTATATTTAAAAAATCCAAAATTCGATCCACATTTAATATATATTCAATAGTAGCTGCAGAATCTTTAAATTCGTCAATGCCCTCACCTTCTAAAAACGATAAAGCATTAGCTACTGATGAACTTAAAGTTTGTACAGCATACTTTACTTTCATTTTGTTATTTTGCCACATTACACAAGAAGAACTTAATTTGTTTTTTAATTTTAATGATAATTTCGTTTGTACTTGATGTAAATTTTCTATCAGATTCCAACGAATTGTTCCTCTGTCACTAATTAACAGTTTATTATCGGCCAATGTGTTTCTCGCCAGTTTCATCATGTGACACGGATCCAAGATCGCAAAAACATCATAATTTCTATTAAGATGTTTAAAAGAGCATTTAATACTTTCAAATCTGTCTGCATGTATATTGCAACCTAATATTTGCAATGTTGAAACATTGACCATTGCTCCGTCACAGGTAATGGCCCATGTTTTTAAACCTGCGTCAGATGCTAAAGTCAGTGCAGATTTAATTAATTCAGCTTGTATTGTGGCTGTAACTTTTGCAATAAAGAAGTAACCAATCGGCCATTTCCATTTATGATTTAGCCCGACTAACATAAAAACTAATGCTTCTGTAGCTACAGTATCAGAAGCCTCTAAACTGAAATCACATCCATAATGACAGTAACCTACATACTTCTGTTTGGATGAGTTCCACAATACTTGTTTCCTAATGGCCATAGAGTCAAATATTAAGGCGCAGTCACGATCTTCAACATTTAATTTTGACAGTGCACAGAAAACTTCTTTTTGAAAACCAGGTTCACCATTGATCGAAGACATCCAATTTCGGAGCGATGAGGGATGTGGCAAATGTAGGTGACTTCTAGAAACCATTCATAATATAATTGACATCAACATGCTAAACTGAAGTTTATATAACAAAGAAAGATAATACAGTTGTCAAACATAATAGATAAAATAAATTAAAAAAAGAAATACAAACCGACAATAATCATATGCTTTTGGGGAGTGATAATGCAGAGTTAAAGCAAAGCGTTTGATTTAATCTGTGTATTTTTTAGATTTGTTGCCTTTTTTAGTATCATTAAGCATTTGATTTTTAAAAAGTTCTAGAGAAAAACCATTAAATTCATGCGATAATTGCAGAAAAGGGTCATTATCCAGCAGACCCTAAACCAAAAACAACAAAACCAACCACATTCTCAATGCATCAAGTAAAACATGCAAATACGCATAGAAAATTCTTATATGGCATAAAGTTTATGTTTAACATACCTTCTTCTTCACTTCTGATAGTAAAGTACTCATTTTTTTAATCTTTTTCTCCTTTCGACGTACTTTCTGCTGCAGCATACGTACTTTATGTCTTAAATATGAAACTGAAGATTCTTTATTATCCGATGAAGTATCCTCTACATCCATTATCCTACTTTCCTCTGGTAAGAACACACCACGTTCAGTTGTATTTGGGGATTCAGTTGAACAACTTGGTTCACAATGAGGTTTTACTTCTTGATACAGGTTACGTTCTTTCCGTATTACTCCTTTTTTCGGTTGCAAGTGTTTTGGGAATGCTTTAAAAACATTGGGCACTGCATTTGGTTTTAGATGCTTTATATAAGTACCAGGGCGTTCCAAGAAATCAGATGAAGTAAAATGTTCACTGCATATACGTGTGGTTTGTAGGTTTCCAATCTTTTCTTCTTATAGCAGCCACCCAAGCTTCAAGTCTATGAGGATCTTTAAATGGAAAGCTAAAAAAGTGAATGTATAATACTATTAACATTAGCATGGAAGGAAGAAATGAAAAGCGTACTTACGAGAAAAATTGAATTTCACTGCCTTTTACGTGTCTATTCTTACAACCATAAGCACAGCACGACGTAGGCATCTTTAATTTCGCAAAGCTTTATACACTTTTCACTTATAAATCACTTTATTTAAAGAATAACATACTAATACACAAGCACTATTAGCATTCTCGTTAGCCGCAATAGGCTTTCCGCTTGGCTTTTGCCTACACTGCAAATGGCGGACACCCCCCACCACTCGCATCACTTTTTCCTGCGCCAAGGTATGGACGTTAGCGGTCTAGTGTAGTATATAGAAGTCTGTGATTTGTTTATATTCCAGCTCCACTTTAGCGCCGAGCATTCCTGCTATCCCTTTCTGGCATGAAGGTGAAATCTGACGGCATGTGGATCGGCGAGTTTGGCACGAGGCTTGCCCATCCACACGCCGTGAGAACGCTTATGGATCGCCGATTCGCGAGCCTGGGCGAACCGCCTCGGCTCCTCGATCCACGTGCCGTCAGATTTCACCTTAAGGTAGACGACATAGGGCGGCACCAACCGATGTCGCGACACTTGGCGTTTCAGATCGACGTTTCGACGATTGTAACATCATACCATCATATTCTTTTTCAATCGCGATCACACTATTACATATTACCAGAAAAATGCTGGGAATTCTTTTTGTTTCGGTAATGAAATAATAAAATAATAATATAATTATAATAAAATAGGAAAACCGAAAAAATTACCGGTAAATATAGGTAAATATACCGGTATTTTCATATAGCAGTCTGATCTCATACCGGTATTTTCGTATTTCGGTTTCTATCAGGGTTACGAAGATCAGGGACTCCTACCGGTACGTAAAATTGATGAACTAGTGTGTTCTCTAACGGCAGCGCGTATTGCAACCAAACGATTACAAGAAGAACAACTTGTGATTGGAGATTTTTATCGAACGTGGTCACGATGTAAATTAGAAAGTGCCAAGATCCAAACGTCATTGGCATGTAGACTTGTTGAGGCAATGGCAGCGCGAGAAAAAAATTTATTTAATAATGATGCTTTCCTGGCAGGAATGTTTCTTGACGTGCGATTTAACTTCGTCTTAACGCGACAACAAATAATACAAGCCAATAACCATTTGATACGTACTTGGCAATATAAACAAAAAATACAGAAAGAACATCAGACGTTGCATAATAATAATAACTGTTTCCCGAGCACTTCAACTGCATGTGAAGATGAGTGTGAGGCAGACGATGTTGAGAAAATGTTAAGGGAGTTAGACAATAAAAAACGCGGTGCTAGTACTTCTACACATACCTTGGACATCATGAGTATGCTGAGGAAATTTTTAGAATATCTTCGTTTGGATTCCAAAGAAGACATTTTAGAATTTTGGAACACAAATAAAAATAATAAACCGGAATTATACTCGTTAGCCAAAATAGCTTTATCAGTACCTCCGACAAAAGTTAGTGTCGAGAGATTATTTTCCTCTTTGAAATATGTATTGTCCTATTTACGCTACAATTTATCTGATCACATTCTCTGTATTCACCTGTTTCGGTATGATATCGGTTTCGGTATAGCTTTATTAGTCAAATAATGGTATGAGCGTTATACCGGTATTGAGTCCCTGGTTTAAAGTAAATACAGTATTGTCTCCGTATGTGCTCGCTGGTCGGGACCGGCGTTGAGCTCCTATCGTGAACAGATCCCTAATTCCGAGTGTTCGTTTCTCGCTTCTTTCTGGTTGAAGGGGGGAGCGAGATGGAACGCTTTTCGTGCGCGCGGGCGTGCGCGACGGGTGCGAGCACTCAGATGAAATCGTGACTGCTCGACGCATGCGCGCGACGGTCAGATAGCCAGGCACGGCACGAGTCTTTTTTGCGCCCTAGGCGAACTTGTCAAATTACGCCCTTTATTATAATACATTTATTTGAGATTATTGACAACCTTACTTCGAATTTTTATTCGTAGTTTAATTCACTTATAGTCCAACTTGTAACATTTAATTTTAAAGTTTATTTTCAACAATACCAGTAATGAAAATATCATTTTGCACCTCTTGTCGACTTTCCGCCCTAGGCAGTCGCCTAATTTTGCAGAGTAAAGTCATAAATAATCTCAAATAAATGTATTATAATGTAGGGTGCAATTTGACAAGTTCGCCTAGGGCGCAAAAATGACTTGAGCCGGGCCTGCGTCAAGATTTTGCGAAGCGGTTCCCGTGCTCACCGTAAGTGCTTGCAACCATCGCGCACGCTCGTCGCGCACGCAAAGGACGGAGTGTCACGGCGCCCGAAAGACGGAGAGAGGCAAAACATCAACGCGTCGTCTGTCTCGTACCGTCCTCGCTCGCTTTCAGGGGCTCTCGCTCGCTTTCAGGGGCTCTCGCTCGCTTTCAATGGCTCTCGCTCGCTCTCGTTCCATCTCGCTCTTACCTTCGCCGGACAAGAGTGAGACAGAAGTGGTGGGGATAGTGACAAGCACGTATCGTGTGCACCAAACTGAGCACATACGGAGACAATACTGTACAATTTTTGTTATAGGGCTCGATAACAGTTCGTCAGTACAATTATTTGCAAAATGCCAAGAAAACACGACACAAAATAACTAGCTGAACTCGACAAAGGTGATGTCACCGCAATCACGCGTCCCGCTGAGTTTCGTAGTCTTCGACGCTCGAAACCAGCGGGGCTATACAATGTTGCGCACCAAGCAGTGATGAATTTGAAGTTCTGCATTTCTAATCACAGCTTTGCGAAAGTGACGTCAATCGATTCCTTATGTCTTCCCGATGAAATTGGTCCCAAAAACGACATAATTCAGACCATAATTAAGAAAGTTACATGATAAATGGATTTGCATGATGTAAAATTAGCTCCGTTAAAAATAGTCTGATTTATTCTTTATCGAATCGATATGGCAGTGATACCAATGGATTCCTTATGTTTTCCCGATCAAAATGCTACCAAACCCAAGTTTGTTAAAAATAGTATGATCTACGTGGTATTTTGTGTCTTTTAATAGGTGAGAATGTCAGGAATCTATTAGTGTTAGTTTCGTGAAGATTCGATCAGAAATTCAGAACTTGATATTTTCCCCTTCTTAATGGCTATCCTTGTCTTTTATGGCCCTATTGTTCTCGGGCGTTGAGCTCTCAGATGCGAAGATTCCCACATGCTAAATGTCTGGGCACATATAATATCAGTTCCGTGTCAGTAAGGTGAAGTCAGGCAGCGCGTGGCTTGGCGAGCTTGGCGCAAGATGCGCCGTGGGAACGCTCATGGATCGCCGACACGCAAAGCCACGCGCCGTCTGACTTCACCTTAAAGTTCCGGCGGAGCATAGAGGATTTCTTCTTCTTACCATTGTTACACTGGCACGAACTGACGCGCAACTGATAAGTGTGTCCAGACCTTAAGTCGGAGGTACACTAAGAACCGCTCGGAGCCCGAGAACTCTTTGCGATTCTAGGCGCCACACAGTGGTACTGTTTGGGAATCATATAGGTCGTCTCACCGCCACACTTTCGCTCACCGCAGCACCTCCCGGACAGTGGAACTCGCGGCGGATCCACAATCGATGAGCCCATCAGAACGCCCCACGTCGATCGATTCTCTAGAACGTTCAAGACGACGCCGTAACGGAAACGATCATACACCTTGATTTCACTTTTGTTCACACATATCGCATATCCCTACCCCTGTCCGTGTGCTTGGCAGCTCACACGGACAGGCGTAAAAATATGTTTATGTGCAGGGCGATGGGCAAAAAGTGGGGGACGAGGGTAGGTCATAGTGGGGGTAAACATTTGTCCCACGTCCCATGATTCTGGCACCACGGCACGTGGTGGTGCACACACAATCTCAAATACCTCGTGCATTCGCACAACACGAGTCGATTATCGCGTAAATTGTATCCTCACTGTCTCACGCTCATTGCATTGTGCATTTTAGAATAAACTGACGTAATCATTTTACTCATTGTGTGGAGTTTAATCTTTCATTAAGTCGACATAAGTTATCCGGCATCAGCGCGCTTAACCGCGAGACTCCCAAACATTGTGACTATCGCATTAATTTACAGGTACATAATGACATTTTTTGTTCAAATCACTCTACAGGTCGTAATTTTTCAGAAAACTTGACGATTTTTTATAAATTCTTTGCAATTAAATTCTCTATCAAGTTTTCTGAAAAATTACGCCCTGTAGAGTGATTTGAACAAAAAATGTCATTATGTACCATTGTGCACCGGGTCAGAGACCGAGAGAGGAGCTGAGAAACGTAACAACTCCACGTTCGGCATTCACATGGTGCCCAAAATCGCAAAGAGGTCTCCGGCTCCGAGCGGCTCCTTGTGTATCTCTGTCCTAAGTAAACAAAAAATGATAGTATATCGGACTGTCGATCGGGAGAAAGATTTATTTTTCCGGGATAAAACTGTCCCTCTCTTCAGTGCGTGCCGCGTGCGACCGAGCCGGAGCGTGAGCATTAAAACTGACAATTGCCAGAGCCTTGGTTCGAACACGGACGCCTAGACGCTAACCATGCATTTCAAGAAACAGACTTTTCTTCCAAGTTCATGAAACGTTCAAAATTATTTTTCGTACTCTTCGTTATTCGGACGACCGTTGCGCGTCCCTGAAAATGGGCAGACGACTCTGGACTGTGGAACCATTCACTTCGTCCGTTGGACTTAACGTCTTGAGTGGTATTGTGATGTGTTACTCATTTTTTCTTAGCTAAACATTGATATTGCCGCAATTCCTTAGCAGTTACTTTTAAAGTAATTAAAATTTTTCAAAATTATCAACTTAAATGCTACTGTATATAGAGATCACTTTAAAAAACTTCACCTTACCTTAAAGTCGATGTAGCCATTCTTATCCATATCGAATGTACGAAAGACGTGATCGCAGAATTCTTCCGCATTACCAGATGGGAAGAACATTTTATACATGTCAACAAACTTTTCTGGCGTTAATCTACCATTTGGACAATCTTGCTGTAACGTTACAAAAAGAAGAGATTTGTGAGAATTCATTTTATTACGATCTGAAAATTTATTCTCTACGTACAAACACGATACGAGTAACATCGAAATAAATTATAAAAAAATACAGCGTCAATGGGTATGTCGGGAATTTCTGTGGCTATCATACATATACTTAATGTTTGATATGCTTGAAGTAAATGAGAAATCGTTACAGGTTAAAGTATAAAACAGTTTAAATGTAAAAGGACAATGGTAGAAATTGGGCAATTTTGGACCTGGCTGGCAACGAAGGTTATTTACAAGATATATTTCTAATTACAGGTCTTAAGGAATCCGAAATGCATAATTTTTTCCCCTGGAGGCAATGGAAAAGTTATAAATAATTAGTCAAATTCACCTGATTAGTCATCGTTGTCTTCTTCGGATGATAATCCATTAGCAAAATAATTATTCAAGAAATCAGCTGAAAAATTCATCGTAGATTGATGCCGAGCATATCCGAAAAACCATAAAATGTTGTTACGCAGGAGCAACAACAGACAACTCATTGACCATCTTCATAATCACAATATCAGACAATGTTTGAATGAAATATTTGCCAGAAAAATAATAATAATATTAAAAAACACCGTTGGAGTTAATGTTACATTGTATATCACCATAACGACCGAGTACCTATACCAGCGTGGAACTGCAAGTTCCATTATTCTTTCCTCATTTATTGTTACTGTCCTAGAGTCTAGCGTTCGTTATAGTAAGATAACATTCGTTTATAAAAGGACTTAATATGATAGGTTTCAATTAGTTTACGCTTATTATTTATAACTTTTCCATTACATCCAGGGTAAATAATTATGCATTTCGAATTCCTTAAGGGGGTAGACACGGGTAATGCAGAGCGCTGTATACCGACACAATCTGGCCCGAAATATAGGTTTGGGAAATTACGTTGTTTGTCCTTATATGAGCAGATTTTGGGCTGGGTGAGGTCTCATTCGAAAGAGGAAGGTTCAGTGCAGCGCGCTCTGGTCATGGTTCGACAAGATTGTGTTGATATCTAATAATACGAGTGTTCAAAGTAGAGCAAAAATCGACAAAATACACCCGCAAGAATCTAATTATTTTTAGGTCACCAAAAGAGTTTTATGGCTTCAACGATGACCAGAGCGCGCTGCACTGAACCTTCCTCTTTTGAATGAGACCTCACCCAGCCCAAAATCTGCTCATATAAGGACAAACAACGTAATTTCGTGACTTCATTCCCAAATACGAGTTCCGCCATATTGGCGATAATACACAGCAAGTCACGTGACAAATTTAGTTCAGCTAGTGGATACAAGATGGCGCCTACTCGGGAGGACTGCCAACGCGGAATCATAGCAAAACTGAAGCGTTAGCTGGAATACATGTGCCACAGTAAAAGCGTGATGCAGTCGATGTATGCATTTTCGTACGATTGTAGATTAGGTTATATGCATTTTAGGCATACCAGGAGCTGCTAGGAACTGTATACATATTAATTAACGCTTTTACCGTGACACATACATCACTTGAAATCGCCGTCGAATTTATGTTATAATTATATGGCCACATTATTTAAAATAAAAAAAGAGAGACTGGAACTTTTTTGCAAATACTGGAAGTAGTGATTTACTGCTATCATATTTTCAGAATGTGGTGAAATTACAGCAATTATTTGAAATTATTGCTCTTATTATTGTTTTTTTTTTATTCTTTTGACTATTGTCACAAAACATGTAATAAGGAACATGTAATAAGGAAAAGTCTACAAATCAGTGAACAGTTGATTCCCTGATTTTCTTGTAATTCTTTACGGTCCTATCTCCTATAGTCCTCAGTCAATATTTAAAGTACAGACTGGATTAAGAAAAATAAAAAATAAGACAATTTAAAACAGCAGATGTGACTTACAATAGTGACGACTGATAAATGAAGATGATAAAGGTTAAATTTACAACAGCATATAATGAAATATATTTATTAATTATTAATATAAAAATAATTATTAATTCCGCGGCCCCTCCCGCCTATCCCTCCTCTTCCACCTCTTCCTTCTCTCCCTCCTCTTCTTCCTCTTCCTCCTCTTCCGCACTTCAACTCCCGCAACTGTTTTTTCATCTCGCTGTTCTGTAATATGAAAAATAAACATAAATCTTATGGATTATGCAATAATATCTAGAAGTTTTCACATTTTCGTGAGAATGTAAGAAATTATAAAAAGATCGTTTTGCGTGAGATCGCCTACGTATCTACATACCTCCTTCTTGAAGCGCAATGCCAGTTGCCTATACGCAATGGCCATATCCCGGCAACTCCGCCCCGATGATGGAGTTCGGTCGCTACTAGAACTTCTAGACGGACTCCGTCGTCGGGACGGAGTCTGCCGGCTGCTGGGTCTTCGGTACGATGTTTGTCTGCTGCGCGGACTCCGTCTTCGCGACGGAGTCCGGCTACTTGTTCGACTCCGTCTTGAGGACGGAGGGTGTTTGCCGCTTGGACTCCCCGCAGACGGAGTCGCTTCCTTTTCTCCCTTCTGATTGTTTTCTTTTCCAGACATCTAAAAAAAGAGTCGAAGAAACAGTGAAACTATTGAACTTAATTAAAATGAATTTGAAAGTGCAGTAGAAGAGCCAGAGTTTGGCCAAAATGTAATCTAATTACAAATTAAAAATTACGATTAAAATGTAATTGTGTGATTGATTACACATTATTTTCTGTAATCGTTAATTTAGGTAGTTGATCACAATTTTGTCAACTATCTAAATTAAGGATTGCAGAAAATAATGTGTAATCAATTGCACAATTACATTTTAATCGTAATGTATGATTTGTAATTAGATTACATTTTGCCAAACTCTGAGAAGAGTACACGTTTATCAAGTTGGTACATTTGGGTACAATAGAGGCTTCCTTTAGCCAAGATTTAGCGGATGAGGAGAATCTTCAGATTTCTAAATGCTGGAATTTCAAAGTTCGAAAGCTTTGAAATTCAAAGATTTCCAAAATTTGTAATTGTGAGGTTATCAAGTTCCAAAATATCTGTATTTTTAAATGTCTAACATTTATAATTTTAAAATTTCCGATTTTTCCACTTCTGATGTTTAGAAACTGTTTAATTTTCATCACTTGTCTTCAGTTTCAACTAAAAGAAGCCTATATTGCACCCGAATGTATATACCTGTTTTAGACATTTCGCGGGTAAATTATAACATAACTTTCTTATTCTACGTGAGAATGAATACACGAATCTCTGAACGTGAAGCTGCGTGTCGGCATTGCGAGAATGCCGCGCGAGACACGTTTCGCCAAGTGGAGAGTCTGGAGACTACCTCGATCATGATCACTTTGCGAGGCTGCTGCGCGAGGCACGCTTCGCGAAGTGGAGAGTCTGGAGACTACCTCGATCATAATCACTTTGCGAGGCTGCCGCGCGAGGCACGCTTCGCGAAATGAAGAGTCTGGATATTACCTCGATCATGATCACTTTGTGAGGCAAGTTCATGCGACGGTCTCGCGCTACCTCCAGCATGATATTTGCGTCGCCCGAGCAAGCGATTTTTGATCTTGGGGCCGCGAGGCACCTTTGAGCACGTCGAAAAATCGACGGCTAATGCCCCGTAAAGTAATAATGGTCGAGGTAGTCTCCAGACTCTCCACTCCGCGAGGTGTGCCACGCGAGGCAGCCTCGCAATGGCGATACGCAGCTTGAGAAACTTTGCACAAAAAATTACAACAATACTATGACGGTAATGAAACTTTACCCGGAATATGTCTAAATACAGTCTTGGGTTGGATGTGAAATGTTGAAGTATGTCAATTATTATGAAAGTGGCGTCGGTCGAAATTGAAAAAAAAAGAAATTGAACTTTACGTTTATTATGTATCATGTTGATATAATACGTAAAAAAAGAAGTGAAATGTAATAAACGAAAAATTTGTACTTGGACCACTTTCATAATAATCGGCATATACATATAGTGAAAAAGACAGGGGTAGTAAGCGTGAAGGTACTTACGATCTTTACTGTTCGGCAGGCACGCGTATTTCTGACGATCGAGCCTTTGCTAGCCTCAGCGTTGCCAGAAAACAATCGCCGGTGCGGCTCACGCACACATTACCACCACTCCTGTAGGTGATCCTACTACACAACTTGCGAATTCCTTCCTGAAACCGCTGGACAGGGCCCAAACTGTCTTTCTCACTCACTCAATATTTTATATTTCACTTGCACCAAGGACCGAGCGACACGTCTCGGCCCGCGTAAAGGTTCAAGTAAGTATATACAGAGGATAATCAAAAATCCTTTTCTGTGCACATGTCTGCACCAAAAAGAATTCCCGAAAGTACATACTCTATGTAAATGTATCAGCACACACCAATCCTAATGAGAAAGAGAGGAACAGAACATATTCGATGTTATGCGCACCGCGACGCATGTCATTACTTTACCCCTCATGCCCCACTTATTCTTTTCCAATTCGCATGTTCATCATTATGTAATTAATTAATAATGCGATGTATACCGTGTTTGGACTCATTTTCACATGAAAAATGTCAGCAGCACGTTCCTGCAACTTTCGTGCCGATGAGACGAAATGTAGAAATTTTAAATGTCGTCATATATATTATACAAACTATATGCGTTTTGTTAGTATAAAACGTTCAAACTACATATACCTGTTCCGTTAGATATGCTTCCTTTATAATGCAGTTGTGATTCTTTCAATCGTTGTAGTTTTCAATGGATAAAAAATGTCATTCAAATTTTATTTCTCAAATGTGGAAGATAATGTTTAAAATTAGCAACAATCATCGATGCTTTGCGATTCGATGTTGAGCATATGTAGTTACTTGTTGAATACGAAATATGTACACATTGCTTCTTCTTTTGTGGATTTTTGACTGCAATATGTACGTCCATATGGGTATCTTTAACGAAATTGTCTCATTGAAAAGCCCAAAGACAAGAGGACCACGCGGTAATGGACATCGCTTTTGTAACGACAGTATATGGGGGTCGTAGTACTCATGTAGTATGAAAATACCATTTCGGCTTTCCGTAGAATGGGCCTTCGTTTTCGAGAAATTTTGATTTAAAGTTTTTAACGTATGTAGTAATCCAGATACATAGCACTTATACCCAATAAGGTTCCGTGACCACAGCGGTAACGCGTCAGTTTATCATGCGGATGGCACAGGTTTCAAGTCCCCCCTGTTGTAACTCCCGTCCCTTTTTTTTCTTTTTTTTTTTAACAATTTTTCCCGTGGAAATATATTTTGTGGATATTATGTATTATATAGTACGTTACATATTACTCTACGCAAATTTTAAGGTTGAAAATGCATTTATAACAACATTATTTTAATCATCTCTTTCGACCTATCTTTTGCGCAGGTATAAGACCACCCTTTCGGTCAGAAGTAACGGCTATTCCACTTTACCTGCTCGACAATCGCAGGCGTCGAAAGTTTCGGAATGAAATATTTTCGCACTACAAGAATATGATAGCACCGATGAAAGAGATGATTAGAATAATATGTTGTTATAAATGCATTTTCAACCTTAAAATTTGCGTAAAGTAATATGTAACGTACTATATAATACGTAATATCCGCAAAATACATTTCCACGGGAAAAATTGTTAAAAAAAAATAAAAAAAAAGTTACGGGAATAGCAGGGTGGGGGGGACTTGAACCCCGGTCGCCAGCATGACAATCTGACGCGCTACCGTTGTGGTCACAGAACCTCGTTGGGTATGGGTGCTATGTATCTGGATTACTACATACGTTAAAAACTTTAAATCAAAATATTTCGAAAACGAAGGCCCATTCTACGGAAAGCCGAAATGGTATTTTCATATTACATGAGTACTACGACCCCCATATACTGTCATTCCAAAAGCGATGTCCACTATCGCGTGGTCCCCTTGTGAGCCGTGCGTGCTACAACATTGAACTATTTATTTCTTTCATTCCTAATCCAATCCTAATAGTATGCCATATGGTTGAATTTGTCTTGACAGTCACTTTCATATCGGGTAATCAAATATGTAGCATTCCATTTAAAACACCGAAGGTCACCTTCGGTTCACAGAAAATATCGCGAACACCAAAAGTTGACATTCCGTACAGTTCAACAGTTATAATTTAATGAAAAAAGTCCATTTTCACAATTTTGAAAAATCCTTTGAAATACTACACATATCCAAGTTTCACAAAAATCCCAAATGTTACTCCGAATAGTGTCCGAATTCGCGTAGAATGACGCAAGATTGAAATGCGAAAAGTATTCTTTTCACACGCGGCCAAGTGCACGCGTGCCTGTATATTCACACAGCCGCGTATCGCAACGCAGCATGCTGCTCGTGGCTGCCTTCGCTTGCGAGTAGCGGAGACGGTTGTGCAGATGTGTGCGTGTGAAAAGAAAACGGGCCAAATCTGCATTTCCTTCGGTTTGCGTAGCGAGGGAATCACGTTGTCTAAGAGGAACATTTGTATCACGTTACGTCCCTCTTCGTATCACCAAGATATATTAGAATGATGTTCACAGTAATGCAATAATAATAATATTTTCATAAATAAAGCATCGTAACATTTGTGATGTTTCCGTAATGATTAATTACACTAAAACACATTTGTGATGTTTCCGTAATGATTAATTACACTAAAACACATTTGTGATGTTTCCGTAATGATTAATTACACTAAAACACATTTGTGATGTTTCCGTAATGATTAATTACACTAAAACACATTTGTGATGTTTCCGTAATGATTAATTACACCAAGATAGCGAATGAAAAAGAATTTTGATTGCGTTAGTATTATTTTACACGCACACGGGTATTTAAACTTACTTCGTTCCGAGGCTTTCGCTTACATCGAGACTTTACTGTACTATATCTTCTTTTACTATGCCTGTTTTTCTTTTCTAATGTATGTTTTTCTTATTTCTATGTATGTACCACGTGTTACTGATTATTGACCCTTTACGTGCAGGCAACGATTGAAAACAGCAGCGTGCCTCACGGTAGGTCAGGGCACCGTGGCGGAAGCAGGTACGCGTGCAGGAACCTCGTACGACGAAACACTTCCAAGCACATCTGCTGCATATGATTTTCTTACGGACAGAATACACGAAGAAGACGTAGGAAATTTTCAAGACTTCCCAATTATCGAAGGAATTGTGGAACAAGTACATTTCGATACGGACGCGGAAAATATTTTAGAAGAAATACATTTCAACGCGGCCGAAGAGTAAATTGTGGAACAAGTGCATTTCGAGTCGAACGAAGAACAGGGATGAGATACATTCCGTAAGAGACATCAACGAAGAAACGGCTCAAGATGTTGGAAGTGATGCCGATTACTGGGTGGTAGAAAATGCAGAACCAGAACAGCTGGAAAATCCAATTTCAGAAGGAATAGACTTCGTTGATTTTCCGTATGTTTTCGAACAAATAAAAAATCTTGGAAAACATTCGACTATTGGCTGTGGCATCGAACATTTTGAAATAATTAGATGTCAATGGAATGGACTAGAAAATGTGTATTATGTACAGTGCAAAATGTGCAAATACACAGAGCACATATCCTGTCTTCGAAAGAGTGATGCCACTATGGATATCAACCGCGCCGGTGTTTCCGCAACAATGATGACGGGCGGCGGATATAATCAACTGGAAGAAATACTGACTGCCGTGAACGTGTCCTGTATGACGAAAAGGATCTACGAGAAATGTCAGAATGACCTAATCGATGCCCTTGAAGTGGCCGCACAACGCGAAATGGAAGATGCTGGAAAAGAGGAAAAAGCATTAACTATATCAAGAGGCGACGTACATGCAGAATCCAATCTACCGTTTATCCCAGTTGTCGCGGATGGCATGGATGAAAAGGTCCTACCGCGGAGGAGATTACAATTCTCTCTCTGGCGTAGGAGCCATCGTGGGATACCACACGAAGAAAGTGTTGTACATCAGCGTGAAGAATAAATTCTGCATGACTTGCCAAATAGCAGGTACGAAGAAGGAAGAACCGCGCGAGCATCGTTGCTTCAAGAACTGGGGTCGTAATCAGAGTTCAACTGGCATGGAGAGTGTTGCTATTGTCGAAGGCTTCAATTGCAGCATAAATATGCACGGCCTAATATACTCTATATTAGTTGCCGATGGCGATAGCAGTGTGTACAAGAAGATATTGGACAGTGATCCATATAAAAACTAACTGATGCAGGTACGAAAAATAGAATGCACCAATCACTTGCTAATTCGAAATTTCGTTAAAAAAATAAAGGAAATCGCAACAAAAGGCCGCGATAAAGACCTAAGAGTTGTCGTAAAGAATAATTCTCTCCGCCTGCGTACTGGTATAAAGAAAGCTGCAGAATACCGGTTGCAAGAAGAAATAACACTCGAGGAACAAATAAGAAATTTGAAGGAAGACTTGAGGAATGTACCGAGTCACGTTTTCGGTGAACACAAGGAGTGTCAGAAGTTAGCATACTTCTGTAAGAAATACTCTGATCCAAACAGAGAGGACTACGTACCAAGGTTGAGAGAAGCTGGTATTTATCAGAGTATCGAAGAAGCGATGCAGCCACTTTTCCCTAAAGCTGACAGTTTACTGCACGGTCTAAATAACAATGCTGTTGAAAGTTTTAATAATATCATTGCCAAATTCATCGGAGGCAAAAGGATAAACTTTGGACGAGGGGGTTCGTATCAGGGCAGAGTCACCGCTGCAGTCGTCCAATATAATACAAAAGAAGCGTTTAGCAGATTGAGTACGGCAATGGATAAACAGCCACCAACCATGGTAAGAAAGCTGGAAGGACGTCGGAAGTGTGCAGCAGAAAAGCAAGGGAATATAACAAAGAAGCGAAAGCATCCTCCTTCCGAAATAAAAAACAATCGTGCAACCAGGATTACGGCCCTAACGCAGAAAAACCAGATATGGAAGAGACAGTATACTCTTCCGAGTGTAAAAGGCACGCGGCTATACTCCATGACTGGCAAAGGATGCGATGCGAGATCGAAGAGGAAACTCGCAATCAGGCGAATAGCGAAAAGTGGAGTAGTTATAGAAAAAAATTATTAACTGCATCCAATTTCGGCAAGGTATGCCGATTACGAAACACTACATCACGGGCAAATACTGTGAAGAGTATAATGTACCCGCAACTTCCAAATTTGTCTGCTCTCCAGTACGGAAGGGAAAATGAGGCAAACGCCTTGAGACAAATGGAAGAAGAATTAGGAATCCATATTCTACCATGTGGCCTCTTCATCGATGACACTGTGCCTCACTTAGGTGCAACTCCTGACGGCCTCGTGGACCATGACAAAATCGTCGAAGTAAAGTGTCCTGAATCGGCCAAGGATTTATCACCTGCTGAAGCAATAAAGCAACTTGGTAATATACGGCGTATTTTCAAGGGTAACGAAATGAATAAAAATCATCATTACTATTATCAACTGCAAGGATAATTGCACATAACGAAAAGGCAACGGGCCTATTTTTGTTTATGGACGCCGAAAGGAATAAAGGTTACAACAGTAACGAGAGATGATCGATTCTGGGCAACAGAGATGGAAGACAAACTGAGCAAGTTCTATGAGGACTGCATGTTGCCAGAAATTATAGATAGCAGATACAATCGACAACAGCCGATTAGAGAACCTCCGTACATACAAAAAGGAGGAGCAGGTACGAGTACATAAGAAAGTACATAAAACGATGGATGAAAACATCGCGATAGCACCGGCGAGTGCATCCAGCGCATGTGAAGAGCTGTCGAATAAGCAATTGCAATCCAAAGTGACTAATGCACCGGCGAATGCATCCAGCGCATGTGAAGAGCTGTCGAATAATCAATTTCTATTCAAGGTCACTATTGCACCGGCGAGTGCAATCAGCGCATATGAAGAGCTGTCGAATAAGCAATGTTCCAAAATGTAAGTAAGAAAGTATGTAGAAAATACATATGCAGAGTAAAGAGGACCGTCTATGACGGGGGTGGTGGTGGGCCTCTTCACACTCTCCTAATAATAAGTACCTGTAGCTATTCTTTGATATCAAGTGGAAATGACATGTGTAAAAGCGTAAGTATGACACATACTTTTGTTATGCAAATAATTGGATTAATTGGAAATCATCATGAATGTTTCTCTCATATATGAATTTGCTTTAGATATTTCCAGCAACCAGTATCAAGGGTGAAAATCAGGCTCTATGAAGCGAGGAAAAGAAGGCAGTCTTCTCCGCAAGCATAAAGATAAGTAAATAACATACATACATTTACATTTTTACTGCATTCAGATCAATTACAACTCGTTCTAACTTTTTATTGCAGGTTCTATGAAAACTAACAATAATTGAAAGGGGTCAGTGCTATTGCAAGAAAATATTTATGAGAAATAGCAAATAATAATAATAATGGATTCTTCAGGAAGTGTAAGTATCAGTATTTACATTCAAGTGGTATAAACGCAAAAAGTAATTTTTATTAAATTTATTTATTTTTGCAGATCAAACCAGAGTGTACATATGTACACAGGGCTCAGGAGTATCGTTGCAACTACCACAAATGCAGGGTGGAGGAGTTACCCCTTCTATGACGCCGACCAGGCTAGGAGAAGCGGATTTTCTGTCACTTGGAGGAGCGGATTTTCTGTCCTCGAAGTGACAGAAAATATAACCTATATGCTGTACCCGATTTCCTAAAGATACTGTTGCGGCGTAATAATAATGTTTCGGGAGAATGATAAAAAGTTCACAAATGTAGCGTAAAAGAACGAAATAGCCGCTAAACATTTATTGTCATATAGCATATACATAGGTTATATTTTCTGTCACTTTGAGGAGGGGACCACATAATAATCACGCGCATCCAGCCTGCACATTTTTACTAGCACAATTCAACATCCAACACAATTTTATATATAATGTTTGTTCATAACTGCGTTCTGCTGTAATAAGTGTATTTCATGTTCTGTTTCAGTGCTTTGCTAATAAAAAAATGTCTAATCTAACAAACTTAATTTTCTGGGGACATCCTCTCATCTATTTTTCCTTTCCACTTATAATTCCTTACTGCCAACGTAGCATATTGTAGCATAAGCACATTTTAAGTAATTAAAATGTACAATGCATTTTCTACGTTTGCTCTATCGGCAGACTTTCCGTTTAAATATTTACAAGTACAACGCAACAGCTGAGAATTTCTTTCCTTATTTAGAATACAATACGGAAATAGCAAACAGCTCCCTCTGGCGTGCACCAGGCAGCCGCGTATCTATGGGTATTACCATTTCTGTGCAGAGAAAACCTGCTGTAATACCGACCCGCCAAATCGGCCAGGTCACGTGACGTGTCTACCCCCTTAAGACCTGTAGAAACATCCTGTAAAAAACTTTCGTTGCCAGTCAGGTCCAAAATGGCCAATTTCTACCAATGTCCTTTCATAAGAAGTAAAATATTTTTTTATCAAATTTCATAGAATGTAGATGTTCACGGACGGAGTGAATTTGAAGTTCTGCATAATGTATAGACGTCAAATGGGTAATGAGGCGATAACAGCTACCTGCGACTTGTATACATTTTTCAGGGAAATGCTGTACGCGCTCACGCATGTGAAAGGCAGTTCGCAAAATTTTTCGAGAATGCTGGACTAAAATTTGAGTTCACTATTCGTTATTATATTATACTTTCTTTTCGTAAATACATTTGGATTTATATAGCAAAGCGTACTTTATAATTATTTTTCTGTATTTCAATCGATCTTTTTATTCTTGGGAAGAAAAGTACAAAAATACTCAAACATGAATAATCAGTCTGTTTGTGTCTTTCTTATATATCACATTTTTTTGAATAGTGGATGAACATTCAATAAATTCCAACACTGTGAAATTCTCTTTCTTACCAAAACTATACAAATAGAGAAGATATTAGACTGCTGTTGAAGTAGTTGCAAGGTAATAAATATTTTGGATGTATTCAATATAATTTCTTATTGGTAAGAAAGTACTCATTACGTTAAAACTCAAATGGTCACAATGCATGCCTACGTAGAGACTACCCCCTATTAGCTTTGCTCCCCATAGTATCTGAGAAAATCCGGAAAAACGATTTTCTAACGCCTGTTTATCAACAGCGTTAAACATTTCGTATAACAAGATTGTGATCGTGTTGATTAAGGTGCGTATGTATGTAGCTAATCATAGTAAGGTGAGAGTTCGAATATCATTCGTACATTTTCCTTTTGTAATATTGTCCTCTATTCCTACTACAGAAGAAACTTCAAAGGGACTACCTATACCTAGGACTAGAAACACCAGGGTGAATTTAGGCATTTTTTCATACAAAAAAGATTTCACTGAATATTTTTTAATTTAACAATTTTTATATGCATCGTATAATTTGTACATTAATGTAACAATTGTGTAAATTTAATTCGAAAACTAAGAAGATTGAATATGTAACAGCATTTTTCTCAAAGTGGTATTTCACATAGCAGTAACCAATATTTATCGAGAACTAGTGGATCGATTCTAGTGGACTAGTGGTTTTCTTCTTTTTTTTAAGTACAACTTTCTTTTTCTTTCGGTAGCATGGCAAAGCTTAAAAAGCTGAACAATTCTTGTATTTAAAGTTTTGTTTTATCTCATACCGTTACAAAGTCATATTAAAGAAACGAAAACACACAATAACTTTAAAGACTAATTTCACCTCTGCAGAGTGAATTTCCGTAGAAAAAATAGTTGCTCCTTGCATACTTCAATATGCATTACATTCACACGAAGTTTCATTAAAATCTGAACTTTCGGGGTGGGAATGTTCTCTTGTGAGTATGTATATTTAACTCAGTTTAATAATTGTAGTTATATTGAGAGGACTATAACTCGGCCATGAGGAATTTAAATGCTTTTAGACTTAACACACCCATCGTTTTATCAGATTCACCTTTATGTGATGTCATTCGTCTTGGGCTTTTAAAACAGATAATGTTGACCCCGTTACCATTTTACCGATACTATTTCTGAAACCTTGGAAGCCGTGCACCATAAAGCGGTGAGGAATCATTTATTTCAATTTAAATGGAAAAGCTTGTGTAGTGGAATTTCAAGAAGACTGGAAGAACACATGAATTAAGGGGTCAATGAAAAAATATTAAAATAACTTTATCAAGCTTATAATAAAATTAGTAATAGTAGTAATGTAGGTATAGGGTGTGTTTCAATTCACGCATTATGCGCACAGACTGCAGAGAAAGCCGTTCCGTTTCAGTCTATGCGTGTATTGGTTGCGTTGGTGGCACATAGGATTCCCTAGAATTCTCCCACTTCTAGCGCATGAAGCGTGCAATTCATGCGCACATGCGTATTTGTCTCTTTACGTACACTTTGTAAAACATACACCAAATTATGTGATCTCCTTCTCGAAGTGACAGAAAATATAACCTGCATATATGCTACATGACAATAAATGTTTATTGTATATTTCGTTCTTTTACGCTACATTTGTCAACTTTTTATAACTTAACATCCTTCCAAAATATTATTGTTACGCCGCAACGGTATCTTTATGAAATCGGGTATAAGGTCAATGTCCCTATTTCTAATCATGTAACAGTTCTGCTATCGTAAAAATAGATTTTTATTATTTATTTATGCAACAATCGACAAAAACACTTATTAGACGTAATATTTAACTTTCCCTTTACACATAAAATAAACAAGAAGTATTTTTAAAAACATTTTATCCTAATAAGAGTCGATTTAATATGAAGTATAAAATGTCTATTTCTGCTCAGCGAAAATGAAAGTGCAGTTTCTGCTTACATATCCACGTGCGATTTATCTTCTAATTGAAATGTCTATGTATAATTATATTTTGGATTACACAAACAAAATTATTTAAAATTCTAAAATGTCCTTTATTTACAAAAATATAAAATGTTTATCCTATAAATAAATAGGGAATACTCAGCTGGAATACAGAAGCACACGTAATGAGACAAATAGGCTTGCGCGTAATATGCGCATTGGCTGCCCATGGTTTGATTTTCTGCACTTGCTGCACGCATTATGAGCTAGAAGTTGGAGGATTCTAGGGAATTCTACGAATCAGGTAATGCCGTCTTTGCACTCGCTGCACGAATCGCAACCAACGCAACGGACTCAATGTCGAAGCGAACAGCACATCCCTAGAAGGTTTTAGGCAGGGTCGAAACGGAAGATGGGGAAGGAAGCAAATACGTGGCGCGCATTGTTATTTCTTAAAGGTTTTTGCTACTAAGTTTTTCGAACGTCTTCTTATAATGCTAACGTTACAGTTATACTCTAATCCAGAAGACGTACGAGAGCCTGCGATTGTATTCAATAGACTTCAAAATCTTGAATTTACCCCAGGCGCGAATAATAAATAACTTCATTTTTCCTTTACACATCTGCTTAGCTTATCAAATTACGCTGGGTAAGCAGCAGTTCATCCTGTAAAACTCATAAAATGTGGTCTTCGCGTTCAATAATTGTCGCTGTTCAAGAATAATAGAAAAACTCGGGTTGAGAAAATCCAGGAACCAATAAAGCCATCAAATTTCGTTAGGAGTCGGTCCCCGATGCTTAGGACGAAGTAACCAATGTAATTAGGAAGCGTGCTTCGACCACCGTCCAAAAGTCTCAAATTAAATTAACCGTAATCCATCCAACTGCATAGCAAATTGTAAGTAAGTTTGAACATTCCCGCGCAACCTCACGAGTATCAAACGCATCGAAAATCGTTCCGTTTCGTTACTGCGGTTCATGCGCTGCTGGAAACGGAACGCTGTGAATGCGCGCAGCGACTGCGCTGCGGTCTATGCGCATAATGCGTGAATTGAAACACAGCCGTAAAATTCTCACATTTTGATTTTCGATTGAAAATAATTTTGATATATGTTATAAAAAGAGATAAAAATTGGGACGTTGTCATGGATTTCGGTGTGCAAATTGTTATTTAAGCTATTGTTAAATATATTTACATTTTGTCACATTATTATCTTTTGCATTTTTTCTCACACTTGTATTTTGAATCATCTTTTTGTTATTTATATTTTAAAAATAACTTAAAAAAATGATCATTATTTTATGTAAAAATATAATACATTGATTCAGAATAATATTTTATTTAAATTAATAGTGCAGAAAAGGTGTTGCGGCACCGATTTTAATGATTTCTGAATATGTTGCCGGGAACATGATTTTAAACAACTTTTTCCTATACATACAACCGCCGTTTGACTCTAGTTTTCGAGATATTAAGAAAATTCTGATCAGTAGTTCACTGGGACTAGATTTGTTTGAGAGATACAAGCTAAATAAAAGCTTGTGAAAAAATGTGTTGCAGATGCGCACCATCCACGAGTTGCTGGTCCAAATCATCATGCCTATCAATTTCTGAAATACACCTCTCGGGGGGCCGCTAAACAAATCTAGCCCCAACCAAAATATCTCGAAACCGAGCCGAGCGGCGGTTATATGTATAGAGAATAGTTGTTCGGAATGTTGACGTTGACAACATCTTTCAAGGTCATCGAAATCGGTTAGGAATGTCCTTTTGTAAATAATTACCCTCACTTGTATCACAATTTTTGCCACAGCCTGTAAACAATGCCCTGCCATTGCCCGCGGACTGTATTTTATATACATACGGACAACTTTATACATATTTCGAATTTACTATGTATTTTCATGAAACCGACACAGTTTCCTCGCATTGCAGACACTTTTGTTCCATGTTCCACGGAGTTTAAAGAAAAGTAATGATCGCGGTATTCAACATAGAGGGTGAAATGTCCACCGTGAAGTACTCACAGACAACGCAGCGTGATTAGAGGAGCCAAGTAGGGTATGCGCCTAATCGTAAGATCCAGAGCTTACTGTTAAATTTCGACAGCACGGTCTCCTACAATCTGATCAGTGCAGAAACATTAACAATTGTTTATAAGAAAACGGTTTTATTTGCAACATATGGTTTTCTTTTAATTTTCTCTTCACCTTTCAAGTAAGGTAACGTACAGACATAGAAATAATAAGTAATGTGATTTTGTTTTTCAAGAGTCGCCATAAACCATGAACATTATTTTCTTTACATCGTTACGTTATGGGTACTGAAATGAGGGTCCTGGAGCCCATTTGGCCCCTTACCCTGGGAGAGTATCGTTTACGCTTAAGTACCTCATTCTCGAGCCAGGTGGCATTTTACCAGAGATGGGCAAAACCTTTACCCAATTAATTATGACATACCCCACCAAATAAGTAGCTTTTACATAAATATACTAGCGCTCCTCGACACGGCTTCGCCCGAGATTTCAGTGTGACTGATTCATAATCTGCAATCTGCAATCTATTGACTCGAGAGCCCTCAATGATCGAGCCCTCGGCCAGTTATTTCCGCCGCGGTGCTATTTCGCAAGCGAGAAGCGCTCGCCCGGCCGCCGCCTTGCGATCGCGTCGCTAACTACTATTATTTAAAAATCATTATTTAAAAAAAAATAAAAACGTTAAAACCTTCCTTTCGCCAAGAGGGACAAAGTGATGTAACACTCATGTGGGCACAGTTTATATTTACTGAGCAACCGCATTTCAAAGTATGCAACTTCAATTTTATATAATAGTATAGATATTACATTTTCTTTTAGATACACATCGTGATTATGAGGAAAAAAGAGAGAAGATTATTCATATTAAGACTTTTTATTATGAAATTAAAAACTAACATCAATTTTCATTATCACAAATTAAAAAATTAGAAAAAAAAGCACAAGCTGGCAAACGTTCTGAGGGGCCCATTTTTAGGGGAAATGAAGAAGTAGTTTAATAAAAACGGGATAAGCGTAGTAGTACGAACCAAAATGTAGTGTTTGGATATCTATACCTAATCATAATTTTGTTTTTGGTATATATGGTAATATTCATCGTTTGCTTTTGTGGAATGTGGCAGTTCATAATTGCCAGTTCCGTATCCGTACAGTGAAATTGCGGATGTCTTTTCATACACATCACTTCCATGTCATCAGTGTCAGTCTTAAAAAATATCGTTTCTTTGCTTTACAATGGAGTAGTTCGAATCTGTATCTGTACTCTCAACCTAAAATTCGTTCGCCACAATACCTTGCTTTTCCACTGATGCTGCCTTGAAATCCTTTCAATAGGACCTTTTTTATGACCCTGATGGGTTCTCGAGTTGAAACTTTCGAACCACGCGCTTCGGGGATTCTAAACCCTAGAGTTATAAAGCCAAAAACAACGATAGATCATTGAATAATGAAAATGCCAATTTCTATATTTCGTATTTGATCTTCATAAAAGTGTAACCAATGGATTCGTAGTGTGAGAAAGTACAGTGTTCTGTACGACTTATCACACGTGAAATACATGGACACTTATTATTATATAATACAGCTATTATAGCTTCAATTATTGGAAATGATAATTTGTTGTATACGCTATACCGTCTGACTTCGACCAGGGGTTGAAACGGTTTTACAAATAACTGTTTCAAACTGTTCTATAACGGTTCTTCACCAAACAGCTGTGAAGAACCGATATTCTGAATTGTTATCAGCAACCGAAATTCTGACTATATACGATGGGCAACCTTAACACTTGCCATACGTGGCTCAAATGGGGATGGCCGAGCGCAAACCTAAGTTAGGCGGAGTGGGGCTCTCAAACTAGAGCAGGCCTGCACTTTCGGGTTCAAATACCTCCTCAAGTTCTGGGACCTCCTAACTGATACCTTCAGAATCATGGCTCAGATAACATATTTCAAGAGCATCGAAATTAGCTATCCTTTTGTAAATAATTACTAAAAGTATAATTCGAGGTGAACTTGAACATCACTGACATTTCGAAAGTCAAGCTGCTTTATTTTTTCTTGGGTTGCTTTTACTGCACGGGATCTGGCATTATGATGTTGCAGTACTACGCATGTTTTGTTGACCAGAGCTGGCCGTTTTTTCAACAATGCATTATGTAACCGTTCTAATCACCGGTAATTGTTTCACCCGGTTTTAGCAATCTATACCGAATTAATCGAATTCAGCAGGTCGCATAGTCGTAGCCAAAAGAGTACACTGCGGTATACAGATTTTTTAATGTTTTTATATTTTGATCCAAATGATTTTTATCAACTTTTGCATAAAAACATAAGAAAGAGTACTTCAAGTAACATATATCCTATCATGATACTCACTTTGAATCCCTTATACCATTCCTTTATAGTGGCTTCATCGTATCTTGTGTGCGACTTCAAGAAATCCATATCCTCTTTGCTCAACTTGTCTTTGCTCCCAAAACAACCCATTTTGCAATCTGTAACAATAAATAAAACATGCATTTTATTATGACTAGAGTGCAAACGTTCATGCACTAAAAATATATCAAAATGTGCAAATATAATATGCAAAATATAAAGATGCAATACGTATATTAACATATTCAGAAATATGCCACAATACTTGCATAAATTGTAATAAATAGACTATAAACATTTTTTCTATATTAGCATTCTATGTTAATTGATAACGTTTATCGGTTAAAATTAGTATATAAACGTGATGTGATGGAGGCATATTTGCTAGTATTACTACTGCAGCATTGTTTTTTTTAACTTCTGTTGGGTTCTCAGCAACTTCACTATTTAAAATTAGATCGATTCGTCATATACATAGTTTTAAAACCGGAATTTCATTTCAAAATTGCATTTTATTCGACATAATTTTCATTAAACGACTTCGAAATGGAGAAGGTTACTCAATTCGATTCGTATATTTATTTTATGTATGTCCATTAACCGACTTCAAAAAGGAGGAGGTTATACATAGATCCTACCCATATGTATTATTTATGTTTGTCCGCGCATAATTCTTCAGCATATGGACCGATCTTGATGATCTTTTTTTTATTCGAAAGAATAAAATATTGGCCCAATGCTTTGCCAGTACTGGTTAATAATAACGAATTTGAGACATCCTCATTTTTTTAAGTAGCTTATTTTGGGAATCTCCCGTTTCTAGCAAACGGTTCTTTTTTTTTTACAAGCGGCTCCTTTTGTAGACCTGCCCATTTTGGGGGGCACTAACTTAAGAATGAATATCAAATATATTTTACTTCTGTACTATCTTGACGATACGAATACTTTACTATCTCTGATTGTACTTGATCCGCATTGTAGTACTATCAAATGATTACTGACTTACTCAGGCACATCAGAGCTCTATTTGTTGTTGTCTTTAAGAATATACTTGGCAATGTCTACAATGTTTGTGTACATTATTATTCTTAGCAAGTAGTTGATATCAGTAAGGAGTTGATCGAAACTTTAGTAAATAGTACCGGACTTTATAAAACTACACAGAATATGCAATATACTGTTGCATATGTTCTTAAAAAATATGCATAATTTATGAATTATGCAAAATATGCAAAATAAGTAGTACATAGTTAAAACCATCTAAAGGCAAAACAAATTTCTATCCAGGTCCCACTTTATTACCAATTTTCTATAGAAATATGCATTTACATGAACACCCGCAGTTATTCCTAAATTATTCCTCCTTTATTGTTTATTAGACATCTACCACTAAAGTATTTTTTAATTATTTCTTGCAAATTATACGTTACTTAACCTTGTTACTAAAGTTTCTAACTTATGATGGTATTTTAACATTTATTCGCATAACAACTCTACATAAACAACTTTAATGTAAAGGTATTTACGTAATGCGCAAATGGCCTCAGCTTCAAGAGCAAATACAAACTTAGATTTATCTTCAACGAAGAAGTAGGAACGTAGAATTATCTTCATTTTCGTTCTAACCAAAATGTTACTGTTTAAGCGGTAATACAGTAATACTGTATTACAATCTGGAGCACCTTTAAAACAAAAGTTAAGGAACAGCACATTTCTAATTAAATGCTTCAGTAAAAGTGTTATCAATATATTCTGAAGAAAATGAATCGAAATATGACTCTGATTTAAACTGTTTTTAGTCGGGTACATAACGTGTGATTGATTCGAAAATTCAAAAAGAGTTTCGAAATATTTATTATTGGAAATAATCTGAATTAAGGTCGGTATCAAATATATTGGCCGGTGAATTCGTTTTCGCGAACAGCAATCGAGGGGAAATCAGCCAGCAGCATCTGACGATCGTGGATTGTCAGTTGCAGTTGCATGGCCCTCGCAGGGTATGGTGGAGTAACGGGAACGCTGCTGGGCTTCCCCTGTAGCGTAGCTGTGTAGCTGTTGTTTATTCTTAGCTCAATAGTTGTGTGTGTTACGAAGCTATCAATACGAGATAAAGCTATCGTCAAAGTATCAATGTTCTGACCAATAAAACTCCTGAATTTTTTCGGAGCTAACGCACACCTATTTTGAAGTATTTATTTCTACGCTAAGAACTCAGTTTGGCCTACACACCAGAAGCTTGGCGCTATCCCCACCACTTCTGGCTCACTCTTGTTCTGCGGAGGCGAGAGCGAGTCAGAAAACGTTGAGAAAAGGAACACCGAGGCAGACAAACGATGTGGTGGGAGAATACTCCTCACGAAACTCACCTGCCAATATATCTGATACCGACCTTAGGTCGTGTTAGGCTTCATTTTCATCGGGGAAACTCCTCCAATTCATTGACTATGTTCTAATGAAAAACGAAAATTTTAATTTTCTCGATACTATCAACAAATTCTTAAAACAAGAACTCTCCTTTCCTTTGGTAGGTGTAGGATGTCTGTACCTAATATCGTCTATGTTTCTAATGACATCCATCGTTATATCTCGCAAAAAACACTAAAATTTATCGGTTATGCACTAAATTAGTACCTACACATATGTAGGAAGACATACTGTAATTGCAGCGTTATGTGATCAACAATTACAGAAGGGGAAGGATTTTAGAGAATCTTGATAGTGTGAAAATATATTGGACTGCCGCAATTTTAGGGGAAATTAGGACAAAACCGGGTACCTGGATAAAACCGGGACATGCTATTATTTTTAAAACGGCCTTAAATTCTCCCGCGTCGTTGCAGCGACATATTGTCACGATGTGCATTGTTTTATCAACAAAAGGCGACCGTCTTATAATCATGCATAATAAGGTTATATCGTCTTGTGTGTTTTTGAAGGCTCTGATCTAATTTTCGATAGTTAAGAAACTTCAACTATTTTGACAGTGTTCTGGTAAGTACTTTTTTGTGTGAATTATGTTAATTGTTGCATATTAAAGTGTAAATAACTAAAACAGTTTGTTTGTACTTCGCCCTGGTATTGTTGATAATTCGTAATATTTACAAAATTGTATGCTGGGGCAAAACCGTACGGGGTAAAACCGGGTACCCGGTTTTGGACAAAATGTGTATAACAAAGAAATGAAAAAGAGGAAGTTATCAACATTAAACTAAATCTTAACCCCTTCGCGACCGTGTTCGAGATACCCCGCGACACGGTATCTGTCGTACGATGCCACGGATGAGTTATCCCGCAACATTATGTCGTTCATACGATGCCACGGACGAGTTATCGCGCGATATTATGTCATTCGTACGATGCCACGGACGAGTTATCCCGCAGCATTATGTCGTTCGTACGATGCCACGGACGAGTTATCCCTCGACATTATGTCGTTCGTACGACGCCACGGACGAGTTGGGAAGAGTTATGCCGTGACACAATATTGGGATTCGCTACACTGCGATACGCTACTTGGTAACACACGGGATATCTAGTCCGTGGTGTCGTGCGAACCATATTGTGTCGCGGGATAACTCGTCCGTGGCATCATACGATAGATACCGTGTAGGGGTTAGCGAAGGGGTTAATAAAGGACTACAAATAAAGAGAAAGAAAACCACAAAATTAAACAAAATATGGAAGGATAATGATAACAGTGGTGATGAAGACGGTGAAGTCATTTGCATTTATGTCCAGGAATCCTATGGTTCATCCAAATTGAATGAAGGTGGGGTGCAGTGTACAGCTTGTTGTAACTGGGCTCACGCAGGCTGCACTGCTTGGGGAACTGAAGAATTGGACGAATTTCGTTGTTATAGGTGCTAGGGCCAGTTTTTAGTATGGTAGTTCCCCGTTATGAGTCTGTTTTTTCCTCCCGTTGACAGTACGGCGACCATCTCCACCATTTCTTGGAAGCCTGCGGACGAGAGTGAGAGAACCGGAGAACGAGCAAGTGGACACGGAAGCGTCGACACGAAGATGCCGTTCTCTCACTCGCGCCACTGGCCGCTCGGAACCATGTCCGCAAGCCATTATGAATTCGCCGCCAGCCCCGTTCGTCGGACTCATAACGGGGAACTACTGTATATATATATATATCTAATAAAAATAAAATTAAAGATGGGTAAAAACGTAATTATAGAGCAAGAAATAATAAAAGCACATGTGAAAATGACTTTAAAAACTCATATATACATAAATTAATCAATATTTCTTGAGTAGGCGATATTAGGTACACTATTTTCAGGACCGGATTTTGCATGTCTTGCGTTTTTTAATTCCTAATTCAAAATTTGTGGGTTTCAACGATTCTAACTTATGCTACGTGAAAGATGAATAATTTCTCTTTACATTGAAACGAATTGCATGCAAAAATATCAATTATTATTCAATTGACAGCGATTTAACTTTTGCTAGGTGATATTAGGTACAGTCACCCTACGCCCGCCGACTATTCCCACCATTTCTTGGAATCATTCAGCCGCGAGTGAGAGAACCCGAGAACGAGTGAGAGGAAACGAAAGAGTCGACATGAACTTGCCGTCGGCTATGTTCTATGTTGGTTGAATCAAATATTATTAAGCAACTAATGTAATTTCGATTTTCTTCTGTCAGACCCAAAATTGTCTAAATTTAGAGGTAAAACAACGAGAACTCCGATTGCGGTGTAAAAGCGGCAACGCGCACAATCATGCAAGTTTGAAGAGCGCGCCCATCGAAGGGTTAATACAAAAAGAATATCTGACAAATTTGAGGAAGATTGAATAATATTTAGATGTTGTACACTTTGCACACTAAATAATATGTAGTAGGCCAAGAAAACACGACTTCCGATGATTATTATTTTTTCTCAAGTTCTTAAAAAAAAATTTAAACTTCAAAGAAGACTCAGACTTAGATAAATTTACATTTTATTATTATTATTATTGTTCACACTTATAAAAATTCTGTACCTTATTATTTTACCCACATTTTTAAAACCTGAGAAAGTGAAAATATGTAGGGTAGACCGAGGGCAGTAGTATAACAGGGGGACGAATGTAACAGGCTAATATCTCAAAACATATAATGGATATTAACACCAATTTCAGATATATGATAAACAATGACATTTGGAATACACACATCCATGTCCTAACAGTATACAGGGTGTCCCAAAAATGCTGCGGTTCCTTGAAGGGGGTGACTCGGGGGGTGATTGCAAACAACTCTTTCCTTTGCGAAAATGCTTTCCGAGGTTTCGTTAACGAGATATTAACAAAAAGCACCGACCAATCAGAGCGCGAGTCTGACGGCTGAGTTCCCGCGCTAGCGTGGCTATGCATCGCGCTGCGCCTACGAACAAGCAACTCGGCATGCATCGAAGAAAATTGCGTAGAATGGCAAATGAAAAAGACGTAACAAATAAAATCGAACATGTTGTCATGGATTGTTTGTCATTTAAAGTGAATAATGAATGAAGGATAAATGGATGAAAATCACGTCTAACGTAGAAAGACGAATACACAGTTCTTTTTTAGAAGATTCGAAAATAATAATTATTTGAAGTGGGAGGATAAGGAATACGTAAATTTCATGGTGTTAATAACGTAGCCACGAAAAGTTAATATAATAGGAAATTAACGAAAAGTGATAGTAGTTCGTTATTATGATAAAAACACGTAATTCAATAACGGCCAGCACTGTTGCTGATAACGAATAAGTCTGTTTAAAAAGCCCGAATAAATATTTTCGTACAGGAATTTGGAGAATTATCGCCGGAAATAAGCCATAGCTTGCGTTAAATTTAAAAATGAATGATCACCAATAAAGTAACTAAAACTCACCCTTGTCGGAAATTCACCTGTAGCTTGAAAACCTGTGTCACTGGGTCACTGAACCGATCCTGGTCATCTGGACGCACCTGACATTGCGACCCTTAACTTTGGGTAGTGTCGTATACCTGCGACCAGCTGTGCACTGGGCTCGTCCATCGATGACCAGGATCGGTTCACTGACCCAGTGACATTATTATTTTCGAATCTTCTAAAAAAAAACTGTGTATTCGTCTTTCTACGTTAGACGTGATTTTCATCCATTTATCCTTCATTCATTATTCACTTTAAATGACAAACAATCCATGACAACATGTTCGATTTTATTTGTTACGTCATTTTCATTTGCCATTCTATGCAATTTTCTTCGATGCATGCCGAGTTGCTTGTTCGTAGTCGAAGCGCGACGCGTAGCCACGCTAGCGCGGGAACTCAGCCGTCAGAGTCGCGCTCTGATTGGTCGGTGCTCTTTGTTAATATCTCGTTAACGAAACCTCGGAGAGCATTTTCGCAAAGGAAAAAGTTGTTTACAATCACCCCCCGAATTACCCCCTCCAAGGAACCGCAGCATTTTTGGGACACCCTGTAGATAAACAATAGACATGGACAGTGAACAAAATAACTTTTCGATACCGTAAAGTAACTTTTTCTTACTGACTTATGATTGTAATGTAAACACTCCCTTTGCAAGTACAGTAAACACTCGTATTAAACCCGACGAATGGGGCTGGCGGCCAATGCCGCGAGTGAGAAAACCCAAGAGCGAGCGAGAGGGAACGAAACACTTGACATGAAGTTGCCATCAACTCTTTCGTCCCCCTCGCTCGCTCGTTCCTGGGTTCTCTCATTCTCGACAGAAGGATTACAGGAAATGGTGGGAATAGTCACCGGGCGTACTACGCATGGTAAAAACGGGGCTATAACGAGGATATACAGTATGTGGTTTTTTTAATCAGTAATTTGACCTTTTTAAAAGTAATACTGATCGTTACTTACAACTTTTAAGTATCTAGTTAATCACAATTTATAATTGATGTTGAAAAGCATGATCGGGGGCGATTGGAACATCGGCAGTCAGGATCGATTGTACTGCAACAGAACCGAATAGTGTCAAAGAAGGCGAATAATATTGTCTTGTTTGCATAGAATCCATGCAATGTTACAACCGACCCGGGGTCAGAGACGGTTGCAACACTTTACACTGTAACGTTAGCGGCTATAACACTCCGTTGTCGCGGCCGAGAATCAGCGCGCCGCGTCGCGCTCATTTAAATGTGCGTGCGAGAGCGTATAAACATGATGACACACCGGCCGTTAGAACGGTTACGTGTGTAAGAAAATCCGATGGACGCCCATTCAAATGGCGCCCTGGAACCGCGGCCTGCCATCCTGAAGCCTGAATACACTGGCTAGGACCGTTCACGCGGGAGAACTTGGGGAAAACCCAGGCCCAAAGGAAGCGTCACGGGAGAGACGCTATGCCCGGGCCGCCAGGACACAGCCACTCTTGTACGGTCTTCGTAACACACTGGTCGCTACTTCAGAAGCTCTCCGCGTTCTTTTGTACGATTCGCCTGACTTTTTGTGAATTAGAATATAGTGAGATATCGATAGTATACACTGCGCGTATTTGTTTCTTATCGTAAGAAAAGCATTTCTTACACGTGGTTTCCACGTGTTTGCATCGGATTCGAACGTTGCGCTCTTCCGGGAATCCGTTAGTCAGTACGAAGAACACCGTGATAATAACAACACGCTTTCGCATGCACGATTTGACGAATCTTTTGACGCTCAACGACCCACGGTTTTTGAACTTCTTTGCAAACGGCCCCTCGAGCCATCGCGCCCAGCGCCTTGTATATAGCATTGTACATAGTATTTCTGTTTCGTGTCAACTGCATGTTTTGTGAGTCGTGTTTGTTCGTGTGTAACGTTCTCGAACGAGACGTTGCCGTTAATTACAGGAGATTCCACAAGTAGAGCGGCTTACCTGTGAAATTGTGGGATTGGTTCGGGTGGCGTGCGATAAAGAAATGAATTTCACGAAACTACAGTCCTTCTTTTTAAAAATAAGTAACAAAAATAGTTTATTCAAGAAAATAGTTTTGACGCTAGGTCGTAATGGAACATATGATACGACGCTAACAATGAGTTGTGGGAATTATGATTACAAATTAATATAATGGAACATAAAGTAATTGCATTACGACGTATCGGTCGGTATGAAAGGATAACGTTTGATTTCGGTTTTGACGCTAAGTCGGTAATAACGAGTATTATTTCGGTTTTGACGCTAAGTCGATAATTAAGGATATCGCGTTAATTATTATTAAAGATATGATTTAATGGTACGATACTAAATCGTTAATTGAATATAAGGTCTCGACACGAAGTCGGTATAACGTAGTACAAGAAATGACGCTTGGTCGATTTGATATGTTGAGTTGAGAATTGCAGAGGATTCCTTCCCTCTGATTTTGTAGTAGCTTCCAGTTGCCTATCAGCTTGCCTACGCTTTCTAGGATGGTAGTTGAATTTAGTGTTTCCTTCCCTCGGACTAGTGGTGCCTTCTGGTGCCTATCAGCTGGCCCACGCTTTTTAAGGATGGAAGCTGAGGGGGCTAATTAAAGCGACCTTGTTTGGGTATTGAGGGGGCTAACTAAAGCGACCTCGTAAGGAAGTTGAGGGGGCTAATTAAAGCGACCTCGTAAGGAAGTTGAGGGGGCTAACTAAAGCGACCTCGTAAGGAAGTTGAGGGGGCTAACTAAAGCGACCTCGAGGGGTAGTCGGCAATTAGGAGTTTAAGATAGACTTCCTCTTTGGTTCGGTGGCAGAACCAGATCTGCCTTACTGCTGCTGGCGGGCCTGTATTTATACTGGTGGCTGGTACTTGGCCCGCACCAATCACTTGCTGCGCGAACTCGCGCACCAATTAGAATTAACATCCGGTTCGCGCCACTCGCATACTACGCTCAGAATATTTGGCGTCCGGTTGTTCGTACGATATGCGCACGCGCGCTTGATTCACTCGCGGCACTGAGTATGTAGTTTGAATCGGCGGCTGTGTGCATGCGTTGTGCGTCACATACTTTCTCGCGCGCTGTTTGAAACGCTCTCGCACGCGTTGTATACTATCTTACGTCTAATATAAAGGAAATTAACAGTATGTGATGATTAACATAGATAGAAACGGAAAAATGTACGGCGGTTCGTAGCGGTACGTTACACGTGTTCTATTTCGGCCAAATAAACGTGCCGACACACCAAACGGTGGATTCCGTTGGAGTGCATCCCTTCCCTGGCCATTACCAGTGATGATCCACACCGCCTCTCCCAGGCATACAGATAAACACTCCGCTTCACATTTTTTATTGATAACTTGGATATTACCTGACATACAGTGAAACTGTTGTAACTCAGTGATGTTAGATAAGCAAGTAACATTTCCGTATAAGAGTTTTTGTTGTAAATGTAATAGTTCCTGCGTAATCGTATTCCAAAGTCAAAGTGTTACTACTGCCCCAGGCCTACCCTAGTGATAAAACTGCGCAACTCCTAAATATTATTCAATTGGTCTAAAATTTGGCATACAGGTCACTTAGATTAGGGCTGCACAAGGAGCGTTTTTCAGCGCCTAGCGGCGAGCAATCAGCCGTACGTCGAGCTGTCCCGTTGCTAAGGGTAGAATCAGTGAGAAGAACTGCAGTAGTGTAGGTGCGGGCTCGTAGGCACGTAGCGTAAGTATATATGGATTACGTGTATAGATTTATTAGTTATATAACTTTCTGCTTGTAAATATCACTAAGTGCAATGATGAGCACCAGATGCGTACTGTACATATGTATATATGTATTCATATATCATGCCCTAGCCCTTATAAATGATATATATCGTTACTTAGAATTTTGATTTCTTTGTGTCCGAGTTATTTATTTGTATAGTATTGTTATGTTTTGCGTTCGACATAATATAAGTTTACTGAACAGCAACGATAACAGAACATTAAACAAGGGGTAACAAGAATAATATAAGAACAGGTAACGAATATAATCTGTTAGGAATACAATATCGAGACGTCTGCTATTAATGGCGGCTGACTTTCGAATGACAGCTTGACAGGCGATCGATCCGATCGCCTTCTTCTCGCTGTCTCTTGTCTTCGTCGCGAGCACCAGCGGGCCATGAATCCTCTACATAGGGTGCTCGCAACAGTATTAACTTTCTAATTATTTTATGTGTCGTTGAAAAGATATGTATTATTAGCAATAAATGTTTTATTATCAGTAAAATCAAACCATCATGTCATACGAAATGCTGGCAGTAGCAAATGTTTTGGAAGTTTCATGACCCCACCGAATTATATTACAGGACCAGCTCTGCACTGGGGCCCCACAAGGAACCCAGCCGTATATACTTACGCTACGCGCCTATGAGCCCGCACCTATACTACTGCAGTTCTTCTCACTGATTCTACCCTTAGCAACGGGACAGCACGACGCACGGATGGTTGCTCGCCGCTAGGCACTGAAGAAGGCTCCCTGTGCAACCCTGACTTAGATGAATAGAATCAAGGGGGCGAGCAAAGTTACATGAAAATAGCACCTTTGGAAAGTTGAAACACCCTAACGTACAAGCATGTACATGTTTTAGAATATAAAAAAAAGGAGGGAAAGTAGCACATGCAGCCAAAATCCGGGGAATCTTAGAGGGGAGAGAGTAAATAATGACTACTTTTTAATTAAAACAAAGTTTATATCAAATACTATCAAATAAAGCAAAGGCCGAATGTAGGAAACTAAATTTGGATGCTTCGGTAAAAAATTGTAGAGATTGTAGCCATATAGGCAACTAAACTTGTAAATCAGCTGAAGGCGAGAAAGGGCGAGCTATAGAAAGTCATAGAAAATCCGAGAAGAGTATTTTATATGCGCGGAAAATTTCGTAAACAGATTGTAGCAATTTCTTGTAGCATGTACCTCATATATCAACTGCCTTGCCTTGTGAGGAGCGATGATGAAAGTATATCAGAAGCACGTACGAGTTCCAGTACAAAGAGCCACTATTGACGTGAGATTCATTCTGAGACCGTTTAAAAAGACACCGAAGGCAAAGAAAAATAAAGAATTGAAAGTCGATTAATTAAATTTGGTTGTCCATTCGACATTCGCGGTTTATCGCAAAGTTCCTCGAAAATGTCACACATTTTAATTTTTTTTTTAATTCATCAAACATGTAATTTTTCAGTATTATTGCCATTATTAAAAAATCACCACTATCGCTTGGAAAAATTACTTTTTATTTAATGAATGAAGGAATGGTATGCAAAATAATAATATCATAATACGTGGCAAGTAGATTCATGATGAAACCTGGTCAATCTAGGAAATTGTGTAATCTGGGAAATCTGCGCAATTCCCTAAAAATAAAGAATCTTTTCGGTTTTTTGTTTCAGATAAATAGAATACCCGCAATGCCACACGCCGCACAGCAACTTTTGAAACCCGAGCGCCTGACAATAAATTGTGTAAATGATTCTTCTAATTAATATTTTTTTGCTAACTAATAGTTGGTTCTTTTGTTCATAAGTATAAAAAAATACCCTCAAAATTTGAAATGTATCATCTGCTTAGTTTTCGAAATAAGCACTCACAAATTTTCATACAGTTCGTCGACAGATATTGAGTTGGTCGGACGTGTTAGTAGTTAGGCTATGCGGATTCTGGACCAGTGGACGAGAGGTGAGGCGGGGCGGGGGGTACCGCGCTCTTGCTCGAGATGGGTGAGGGGGTGAGGCGGGGAGGGGGTACCGCGTTCGTAGGTGAGGAAGATGACGTCATAGGGGGGAGAGAGATTTCAAGATGGCGTCGCGCGGGCAACCGTTGGCGGTTGTGGAGGTAATTGGTCAACTGTTGAAGCGAAAATTCCCTAGATTTGATTTAGTGACACCGCCGATCGATGAAAAATCCCTAGATTTGATCTTGTGACACTACCGCTCGATGAAAAATCTCCACGGATCCGATTTGGCGCCACCTGCTGGATGTTTAAGGTACATTGGACACGTGTCGTTGCCGCGGAATCTCCGTACGCGCGCGAAGATCTAAATAGCTAAATAGCGCAACCGCCTCGTGAAAGAATGCAACGTCGCCCTCGTATAAACATCCGCCGACGAAATGTAATTCGACTCGTTATCGCGATAACTATTCGAGATCGATTAATCTAAATAGCGAAATCGCCTCACAGGCAAGGTGGAAGAAAGGTAAGTAAACCTGACATAGTAATATTAAGATTTTTAAGATTGAGTAATTTATTTGACTTAATTATCCCACTCGACTACATCGTCAGCAAATGTGGCACTATCGTCGTTGGTAAAAATGGCATCGTCGACGATTTCATTAAATAGATCCGCATCAGTATAAAATGAATCATCGCCGACTTGCTCGGGCACAGTCTAAACTGCAAAGCGTAAAGCCCCGATACCGCATTCGCAAAAACAGCGTCAAAATCAATCTTTTTAGCATTGACACAGTTTCGTCAAACCACGCTCTGTGGAGCACCCACACGATTGCGCTGATATATCTTTCCATATACATCATCATCATCGTCGTCGTCGTCGTCGTCGTCTAAAAAGTATGTCCGCTGCGCATGTCGATTTAACCAAAATTGCTCATCCCCGTAGTGATCATCCGGGGGTTCATCGCGTATAGTATCGGCATTATGGAATACTTTTAAAAAAATGTCGCCATCATGATTAGCTTCCGCCTCATGGAGTATGTCATCCCGAATTTCTTCGGTTTGAACCTTGACATTTCGACACGTAACATAAATTTTCGAGCTGGAAGTAAGGATAGGTATCACAGCCTCGGTGATCGTAGCGGTAGCTGGACGTTTCAAATTCACGGGCAATGACATAATCTGAAACCGATTTTTCTTATAATTCTCAAAGTTACTAACACAACGATTCACTAAAATATGATAATGCGAACTTACGGTATTAATCGATTGTATTTCCGTGCGTTCAACGACTGACGATATCTTTCAAAGCAGCCTCCTTCAAAAGCGATCTACTTCAAAGCAATTTAACTTAAGGCACTAGACTTAGATGTGATAAATTCATTAAACGTTTCTCGTTTTAACGTATGTCTTGACCGCTGCAGTAGCATTTGAGAACTGATTTTAAGGTGGCTGATCCATGATCACGCATACGGAAGTATAGAGCGATAATTATTCGGGCATCGCCAACGTATTTTGAAGATCGAGACCGCCGTGACGGGTATAAACACCCTTATCGCGGGCGCGTGAATTCAATAGGCATGGTAACGCATCGAGCAAGCGTGACACACGTCACCTGATTGAGGCGTTGAGGGTGAGAGAGGCAGAAAGAATGCTAGAGAGAGTGTGAAGAAAAGAATTTGGTACGATAACGACTCATGAATCTCGGCTAGGGTAGGTGGTTAGTATATTCAATCAGGGCCGCGCAGTCGTTCGGTAAAGATCTTGAGAGACGTTACGTGTAAAAGTATCGCGGGACATGGACAAATATTCATAAATTCATACGAGTTGTTGACGGAGTTGATCCCGCTACTGACTACCGAAGAGCAGTGCAGTCAGTGGCTAATATCGTGCAGTGAGTACTTACTCTGCCTCAACGAGTACTTGAACACCCGACGATTATCACAAAACACGCATAAACGTTTGTCCATATTTAAAAATACCATCGAAATAGCTCTAACATACATTCGGATACTCGACAAATTGGACGCGCGAGATGCATTGCTCGCATCAGCATCTTCCGACGATAATGGTAACGCGTACCCTTCATTCACGGTGCCACAGTTGGACGATCAGACACTTGAAATCGAGAGACATAAAATCCGCGGCGAATTAAGCGTGCCATCATTATGCGAGTCATCGTGGAGTAGGATCTTTCAATCAGGATTTATGCGATTCTTATCCGAGCAAAGTCAACTACCACGCTATATCGCGCAATATAGTACTGTACGTAAATGTACATTACATTGCATCGTCGGTGACAGGGATGTGCATCGGCAACGGATGAAGTATTTTACCGCGGACGTGTGTACATTAACGCTGCTACACGACCTCGAAAATGGGACAGTCGTAGTATACGAAGTATTGCGGCCTCAAACATTAACCACCACAGACAATACATTCCTGTGCTGCGAATTATCGCGATTTTTGGACGAGCATCCGATTCCAATTGTGCGACAACATTTGTCACGTCTCATTCTTCCCCCGAGTTTCCGCTATCCGGATCAGAACCGCATCACGTAGAAGAGTCGCATCAACCACTCGTGCCTGATCGTGCATGCCTTTTAATTGAGTATTGAGTATTGAATAATGAATGTTGAATATTGAAGCAGAAGCAGAAGCAGAAGTGGAAGCGGAAGCCGAAGCGGAAACGGAAGCCGAAGAGGAAGCCGAAGCGGAAGCCGAAGCGGAAGCCGAAGCGGAAGCCGAAGCGGAAGCCGAAGCGGAAGCGGAAGCCGAAGCGGAAGCCGAAGCGGAAGCCGAAGCGGAAGCCGAAGCGGAAGCCGAAGCGGAAGCGGAAGCCGAAGCGGAAGCGGAAGCGGAAGCCGAAGCGGAAGCCGAAGCGGAAGCCGAAGCGGAAGCCGAAGCCGAAGCGGAAGCCGAAGCCGAAGCCGAAGCCGAAGCGGAAGCCGAAGCCGAAACCGAAGCCGAAGCAGAAGCAGAAGCAGAAGCAGAAGAAGAAGAAGAAGGGATTCATGAACACGTTCAATGTTCTATACCAAATGGCAGCGCTTTTATGCACCATTGCGGAATTCAGGGACTGGATGGATCGGTGCAACGCGTGCTTGCGACTCATCCTCGAGTATCAGTGCGACGAAAGAGTGTCGATGGCATCGAAGCAGCGTCTGGCATCGCTAATTGCGCGTACGAAGACACTACGTATGATCGTGCGGGCACAGTAATAGTAAGGCTAAGGGGATTCTAACGCAGGTCCTCTGAGGGGAGCGCGGGCGGGGGGGGGGGGGGGAGCGAGGGCGCGCGGGGGAGCGCGGCAGAGGGAAACCTGGGCGCGGGGCCTGCGGGGAGTGGAAGAGCGGTTGCGCGCGCACGAGCCGCGGAGTGGGGGAAGCCGCAACCGTGGAGGGGATCAGTCCGGGCCGAGCCGCCGCGGAGACCTGACCCGCCGACCTCGAAATTTTTCAAAGGGAGGGAATGACCCCCGAAAAGTCTTTTTCAGACCTTGACCCATCCCAAAAATTTTTTCAGATCTAACCCAGGGAGGGGACGGTCCCCGAAATTTTTTTCCAAACCAATATCCAGCAGAAATTGTTTAATAATTTATTTTTTATCCGAAATTGTTTCGGACGATGTCGGGAAAGATCGGGAAAGATCGACGTTCTTTTATTTTACGAACCACGTCTTCGGGACGGAAAGAGAGAGCAATACTTCGTTATAAATCTAAATTCGGAGGAGGGAGAGAGACAGCACTACATAGCGGTACAATCGCAGATATTCTAAAATTTTTTAATCAACGATCTACAGAACCATTATGTAGAAATATTATTTCAAGCAGATATGTAGCATGCATTCTGAAGCTAGCAGTATTCTAAAGCGTTCCGATTTAACGTCGCAGCGTATCGCGCGATCTCGCGTAATTCGAATCCTCTGGAGCAGCCGTACGAGATGACGTCATGTGGTGGCGCGAAGAAGGCGCGAATCATAGAAAGAATTATATGGCGTCAGCAGAAAGAATCTTTTCCATATCAACAGACATTCTTTTCTCAACGCAGAGAAATAATAATTTTAATGCCCTCCCACACTGGTCTACCGAACCATTATGTAGAAAACAGACATTTATTTTTATCCAAACCATTATGTAGCGAGCATTCTAAAGCTAACGATATTCTAAAGCGTTCCGATTTAACATCGCAACGTATCGCGCGATCACGTGTAATTTGAATCCCCCGTGATGGGGACCGCCATGCAAGATTACATAATTTGGTGGCGTGACGAACGCACGAATCATAGAAATAATTATGTGGTGTCAGCAGAAATTGGTGAGGTGAGAGGGAGGAAGACGGACAAGTAAATAGAGAAATAATATGATTAAGAAATTTATTTAAAATTAAAAGAATATAAAAATATAAATAGAAATGGAATATAATTTAACATTTTTGTTCCTACGAGCATTAGCTAGAATATCATTGATGGCACATGCTACCAGTTCGCAACCTCTAAGATAATCCTCGTCGTAATATTCGCCATCACGTATGATTTTAGCAGCCGACGCGTATCTAATGTTTCGCATGCAGCATTGCTCTGTTACAACACGTTAACAAAAGTTTTAAGGTTTGTCCTCACATATTCTGCAGTTTGATACAGCCGCGGATACACATAGCTTATACATGGCTTAAGATTAAATAAAAATGATATTGTATTCAGTTTGAAATACAAAGACTTCTTATGTAGTGTCGTCTTTACAATTGGAGGCGAGAATCATAGAAAGAATTATGCAGAGTCGATAGAAATTGGTGAGGAGTGAAGGAGGGAGACAGACAAGTAAATAGATTGTAATATATGTAAAATGATTATATATTGTTCCATTAATTAAAAAATAGAAATATAAAAAGAAAAAATATAAAAATAGAATATAAATACTGTCTCGGCAGAACCATCTCTGTCTCCCTCTCCCTCTCTCTCTCTCCCTCTCTCTCTCTATCAATCTCTTTCTTTCTCCTTCTCTTTCCTTCGCTTTTTCTCTTTTTCTCTTCTTCACATCAATCGCAAGACAACTTGAACATTCTCGAACAGCTGATGGACTTCCTATTTACTATTCGCGACATCATACATACATACTCTTCCCACAACACCTCGTACAAATTCATACACACTCACGCTCTCGTGACCAACCCGAGTGCTCAGTTACACAGAACAGTAAATATCTCGACTATATTCGCCGAAACTGTTACGTATCTATTATATCGCCTCAATTCTTTATCTCTAAATAAACCGCACTATTCTCTACATTTTTTAGTTCTCTCTATACAAATAGGATATCAAAATACAATATAAAAAGAAAAAATATAATAATAATAATAATTTAATTTAATTTATTGCCACTTTCGTGTTACAATTTAACGATCAAATAATCTTTCCATTTCATTCCCATGATTGTGTCAGTGTAAGTCCTACCCTTCTAATGTATCCTGTTGTGTCTTAACAATTTTTTCTATTTTACAAGTGTTTCCTAATCTATTCTATGTTACATAATCTTCTTTTATCACTTTCCTGTTCTTCCCATCTTTTCCTTCTCCCTATTATCTCCTGTAGAATAGCCAATTTCTTCCCTTCTCCTCTAATTACCTTTGCACAATTCCTGCCACTCTCTCAACTTACTTCACATGTTTCAATCGCGTGTTTCACTGTTTCTTCCTCTTTCTTACATACCCTTTCTTCTTTCATTAGCCAATATTTGCATGTCCTTGTTTCACTACCCTGTATGAATCTTCCTATCCTTTCTAATTCTCCTCTCCTTTTTTCATTTTCCCTCATAAGCATTTCGGCTTATCTCTTGGTTTCCTTGCCACCTCTTTTAATTCTCTTAGGAACTTTGACTCTTTTACTTTCATCTGTCTTTCTTGTTCTTGGATGTCAATTACTTATCCGCTCTAATTTTTAATCCACACTTCTTCCCCATTTAATCTTCTTCTTTTCCATTCTTCGTTTGACCATCCTCTCCCTTCCAAGAATTTGATTCGCATTCTTTCCTTTTTTCGTTACTTCATTTCCTCTCATTAGTCTTCTCCTACATTCATATCGTATCGATCCTTCTTCCGAGTTTATTAGTGTCTCTTCAAATTTCATTACCCTTACTCCCATTTTAATTGCTATGCCATCTCTTCCTGTTTCTTTTAACAGCCAATATGTTGATGTTGATCTCTCCAATTTCATTATCCATCGTATGTATTACGCCTGCAATTTTTCTATTTCCTCATACCTTCTCCATCCCCATATCGCTGCTCCATACGCCACAGTGCTTCTAACTAGCGCATCAAACAGTTTCATTCTTCTTTCAGTCATCTCTGAATAATCTTTCTCCAATCCCCCCATACTTCTCCTAGTATCATATTCGCTTCCCTAACTACCTTCTTAATATTGGGTTTATCCTCGTTGTTCTCTCCCTCTCATTGTATAATCTAAATATTTCAGTTCTCTTACTCTTTCTTCTTCATTTCAACGGAATCTTTCCTATTTTCTTCTTCCTCCTGCTTTCCTACATATCATTATCTTAGACTTTCTTCTTTATGTATCTCTCGAATCTCTTTATCATATTCTTAGGTCCCTGTGCATTATTTGCCATTAACACAACATCATTCTCATATGAAATTGTCAAAATTTTCCTTCTACCTATTACGACTCCTCCTTCCTGTTCTTTGCTCATTTCTTTTTCCAGGTCTGCAAATGCGACATTGAAAAGTGTCGAGCTTAACGGGCACCCTTGTCTAACAGCCTTTCCTGTTAAAAAAACTTTTCTATTAGTTCCTTCGTCACTCCTAAAGTGCATATAGTTCTGTTGTACATTTCCTGTATCCTTATTCTTAGTTGTTCGCCTACTCCTTCTTCTTAAAGTCTTTTCCAAATTTCCATTTGTTCTTCTAATCTCCTCCTTAGAATGTCCGCGTATATCTTACAATCCGTGTCCATCTAAGTTATGCCACTATAGTTCTTAACCATTTCCCTTTCTTTTTTTTTTTTTAACACAGGACTTACTATTCCTTCTTTCCATTCTTCCGGACAGTCCCCTTTCTTCCATGTTCTGTTTATCACCTTTGTTTGATTACCTATATTTATGAAGATGATTGCGACCTCGATGTTGAATTAAGATATAATTTAAATGCAGGAGATTAAATTTTAAGTCTGTTCGACTTTTAATGTCTTACATGATTTGAGTTCAGATCGATGTGAGCCAGATCGGTTTGTATCTATATTTATCTAATAAATTTTTGTACGAAAGGACTTCATTTATATATTTTTTGTTTTTGCTATATTCAATAAAAATTGGAATTTTATATTTATTAGGAATAGGTGTTTACCCTGTGATAATTGTTGGTTGGGCTTCAAATTCTAATTATTCAATATTAGGAACGATTGGGTCCATTTCACAGTCAGTTTTTTATGAAGTAAGTTTATTTTGAACAATATATTCTGTAATTTTATTAATTGAAAGTTAATCATTATTGGATTTATATAAATTTCAATATTATATTAAATTTATTTTAATTTGAATTCCAATACTACGGCAGGAAAATCGCGGATAGGTCTTTTAAAATCGGAGACCAAGTGCTACTGCACGACATGACGCGGGCGGTCAAAAACTAACACCTGCGTGGATAGGCTCTTACACGATTCAAAACACGCACGATAATAATAATTACAGTATAGAGGGCGACGAACAATCCGCGTTCAGATTGTTACGTTCGGAACGTAAAAATTTTTCTTTTTGATCGGAGTTTTGCATCAACAACGCCTAGCATTATGGGAAACCCCTCGTTGATCATACTCCTGACCATTAATTAATAATATTTTTGATAGAACAAAAACCCCTTTTCTTGGAGCGTCGTCGCCTCGACGTATTGCCGTCCCGCGATAAAGATAAGGCGGTGCTGACGCAGCGGCGTTCTCACCGGAGAGTTGCGTTCGAAAGGACCAGTGGTTCTCCTGTTGTGCCGAATTCGTACTGTGTAAGCGGCAGGGGGATGTTTCAACAATGCCTCGCAGCATTGTGGGAGAACCCTCGTTGTGAACACCTCTGACCGTCGCGTTAAACATTGTAACATAATCAGTAACGGCTACAGCAGGAGAGCGTAGACTGGATCACTTCTTAGAAGAGTGACGGAATTGTATACTCTACATCCGGTGCAGGGAACCGCGCCTTCCCACGGTTTTGTCGCACGTTTCGGAGCATGTGTGAATTATTAATTAATTAGAAATTGTTTTTAAAATTTAAATACCTAACACAATTTCTGATAGTCCAATCGACTGTGGGATTCCCCTAGTCAGAAATTGTGTATATGAAATTATGATCATTGAGAGAGAGCCCTCAGCTGTGCGAGATTGTATGGTTTTCGAGATGTGGAGTGTCATGTTTTCCTGTGCATAATGTTCCGTAAAGATCGATCATATATTGAGTCGGGAATCTGATGGATGGACGTGAGCATATACACACGCACACCGCCTCGTTAAGTAGACGGGCCCATGGTAACGCGGCCGAGCGATAAAATGCAGCGTAAGCATTTTCGGTACGGACCCACTCTGGTCGCTGCCGAGAGCGTGAAGCTGCGACACTCTGTGACGGTAAATCGTGAGGTGCGTGTCATTGGGTCCGCGAAGTGTTTTAGAGATAGAGTTCTCCCGTCTACAGTGTAACCGCGTGGAAAGACTCAACTTTGCGAAACAATTCATTCTAATAACTTTGAAACATTAATTATATTAACTTTGCGAAACAATTCATTCTAATAACTTTGAAACTATTTATTCTAAACAAATATTCTATTAACTTCCGAATTAATTTATTCTGTTAACGATTTACTCTAAGTTTTCAACGGATTTGCTCAATTAAAATTATTGTTATTCAGTTTCACTTCATGATTCAACTCACGTCAATTCAAAACGATAATCAAGTGTGTGCGTGTTCGCGTTTCATCCTCTTTTCTGATTCAGGTTTATCGGCGACTCAGAATTATACAAGCTCCAAGGTTTTATCAGCGACAAGAAACTATTTGACCCTCAAAAGGGAAAATTAAAACATATTGTCATTTAGATTATTGTGACTGTCTGGTGAGTTGCACATCTTATCTCTTTCTGTACACGTTAATACATTGTTATAATCAATTCGTACCTAACGATAATTTCTGACAGTCAACGACTGTAGGATTCCCCTAGTCAGGAATTATACCGATTTATTCAGTTCTGTCAAATGTTTTACATCCATTAATTATTTAATCATTAAAACTTTATTTACCATCAAAATTCTACTCGTCAATTACCTATCTGATTCCATTGAAAAGACCCGTACGGGACTAGAGCACCAACGATCCCAAAATCTACCCCTTATCCTTCTGATAAGGTACATAGATATTAAAATTTAAAATAATTGACTGTTACGACTGCGGCGAGCTTCCTTGCTCTTCTCCAAAATAAACTCAGTAGCGCAAATTCTGATAGTCCAAAGACTGTGGGATACACCTAATCTTAATTTGCGTATACCAATCGTGCCGCTCGAACACTAAAGGCCGCGGCACGTAACAAGATAAAGACTTCATAGAATAGGGCAGTCTTGGATTTTCGCGGTGAATGTTTGACAAAATTTTTGTAAGTTGTCGGTACAAGGTTTTTAACATTGCGCAAGTATATCATATAGTGCAGCTTGGAGGTTTGCTTCGCGTCGGTAGATGTAAGATATGTTTACGTGTAATACTAACTTCCAGCTATCTCGATAAATTTGTAAATCGCCTAAGTAAATGTCGGGGTGGTGTTGAAATTCTTTTATAGTAAAATCTATGTCGGGGGTTGTTCCTCCTGCGAGTGGTATCGTCATTTGTAGGACAAAAATTCCTGTAAATTATAATGCCGAGGTGTAGTCGGCGTTTCATAGAGTCTTTCCTCGTGCGCGCGCGCGCGTGTGTATGTGTGTGTGTGTGTGATAAATTTTTTGCGAACGTAGTACAGTTTATCTTCTTCGTCCGGGCTTGAGTAGAAGTGAGAAGTGAGGGCAAATGGGACTCGATTTTCTTAGTCGCTTCTTATTTCGTTGCGATCTCCTGGACAAAGATGTTGTCGGCCATCTTAGACGTGCCTCGAGACATTATGTTTGCTCTAATTGTACGTGCGAGTGATGTTTGTTTGTTTGTTCTTCGTGTGTGTTATTTTATTATCCTATTTATCCGTTTATCCCTCTAGCGTTTCCAGTGCCCCGCCCCACCAGGTTGTATCAGTATTGCCTATATGGAGGCAATTAGGGAGTATCGGGTGCACTGGCACCGATTCTTCCAGCACGCAGAAGTCTGGGAGGATGACGAAGACTCATGGGGTCTGAGGGTCCTATTTGATGAGTGTTTTATTGCATCGGGGATTGTAGATCTGCTTATTGTTTCTATTTCCGTGCGTGTAGTAATAGTCTTGCAATTGGTTTTTTGTGTAGAACGTCATGGGGACATCTTCGTTGGGCCTGATTCACGACCTCGACTGTGGTCGTTATTGTAGGCCGACTGCGCCCTGCGTGGCTGGGACGACGACGCATAGTTGTGCGCTTATTTACCATATTTTTTCAATAAATTACTTTCCTTAGTCTTATCCTTATATGTAATTGTTAGTGTATCGTTACTTTCCTTCAAAACTGTGACCATTTCCCTATTACTGCCCTATTCTATGAAGTCTTTATCTGAACGCGGATTGTTCGTCGCCCTCTATACTGTAATTATTATTATCGTGCGTGTTTTGAATCGTGTAAGAGCCTATCCACGCAGGTGTTAGTTTTTGACCGCCCGCGTCATGTCGTGCAGTAGCACTTGGTCTCCGATTTTAAAAGACCTATCCGCGATTTTCCTGCCGTAGTATTGGAATTCAAATTAAAATAAATTTAATATAATATTGAAATTTATATAAATCCAATAATGATTAACTTTCAATTAATAAAATTACAGAATATATTGTTCAAAATAAACTTACTTCATAAAAAACTGACTGTGAAATGGACCCAATCGTTCCTAATATTGAATAATTAGAATTTGAAGCCCAACCAACAATTATCACAGGGTAAACACCTATTCCTAATAAATATAAAATTCCAATTTTTATTGAATATAGCAAAAACAAAAAATATATAAATGAAGTCCTTTCGTACAAAAATTTATTAGATAAATATAGATACAAACCGATCTGGCTCACATCGATCTGAACTCAAATCATGTAAGACATTAAAAGTCGAACAGACTTAAAATTTAATCTCCTGCATTTAAATTATATCTTAATTCAACATCGAGGTCGCAATCATCTTCATAAATATAGGTAATCAAACAAAGGTGATAAACAGAACATGGAAGAAAGGGGACTGTCCGGAAGAATGGAAAGAAGGAATAGTAAGTCCTGTGTTAAAAAAAAAAAAAGAAAGGGAAATGGTTAAGAACTATAGTGGCATAACTTAGATGGACACGGATTGTAAGATATACGCGGACATTCTAAGGAGGAGATTAGAAGAACAAATGGAAATTTGGAAAAGACTTTAAGAAGAAGGAGTAGGCGAACAACTAAGAATAAGGATACAGGAAATGTACAACAGAACTATATGCACTTTAGGAGTGACGAAGGAACTAATAGAAAAGTTTTTTTAACAGGAAAGGCTGTTAGACAAGGGTGCCCGTTAAGCTCGACACTTTTCAATGTCGCATTTGCAGACCTGGAAAAAGAAATGAGCAAAGAACAGGAAGGAGGAGTCGTAATAGGTAGAAGGAAAATTTTGACAATTTCATATGAGAATGATGTTGTGTTAATGGCAAATAATGCACAGGGACCTAAGAATATGATAAAGAGATTCGAGAGATACATAAAGAAGAAAGTCTAAGATAATGATATGTAGGAAAGCAGGAGGAAGAAGAAAATAGGAAAGATTCCGTTGAAATGAAGAAGAAAGAGTAAGAGAACTGAAATATTTAGATTATACAATGAGAGGGAGAGAACAACGAGGATAAACCCAATATTAAGAAGGTAGTTAGGGAAGCGAATATGATACTAGGAGAAGTATGGGGGGATTGGAGAAAGATTATTCAGAGATGACTGAAAGAAGAATGAAACTGTTTAATGCGCTAGTTAGAAGCACTGTGGCGTATGGAGCAGCGATATGGGGATGGAGAAGGTATGAGGAAATAGAAAAATTGCAGGCGAAATACATACGATGGATAATGAAATTGGAGAGATCAACATCAACATATTGGCTGTTAAAAGAAACAGGAAGAGATGGCATAGCAATTAAAATGGGAGTAAGGGTAATGAAATTTGAAGAGACACTAATAAACTCGGAAGAAGGATCGATACGATATGAATGTAGGAGAAGACTAATGAGAGGAAATGAAGTAACGAAAAAAGGAAAGAATGCGAATCAAATTCTTGGAAGGGAGAGGATGGTCAAACGAAGAATGGAAAAGAAGAAGATTAAATGGGGAAGAAGTGTGGATTAAAAATTAGAGCGGATAAGTAATTGACATCCAAGAACGAGAAAGACAGATGAAAGTAAAAGAGTCAAAGTTCCTAAGAGAATTAAAAGAGGTGGCAAGGAAACCAAGAGATAAGCCGAAATGCTTATGAGGGAAAATGAAAAAAGGAGAGGAGAATTAGAAAGGATAGGAAGATTCATACAGGGTAGTGAAACAAGGACATGCAAATATTGGCTAATGAAAGAAGAAAGGGTATGTAAGAAAGAGGAAGAAACAGTGAAACACGCGATTGAAACATGTGAAGTAAGTTGAGAGAGTGGCAGGAATTGTGCAAAGGTAATTAGAGGAGAAGGGAAGAAATTGGCTATTCTACAGGAGATAATAGGGAGAAGGAAAAGATGGGAAGAACAGGAAAGTGATAAAAGAAGATTATGTAACATAGAATAGATTAGGAAACACTTGTAAAATAGAAAAAATTGTTAAGACACAACAGGATACATTAGAAGGGTAGGACTTACACTGACACAATCATGGGAATGAAATGGAAAGATTATTTGATCGTTAAATTGTAACACGAAAGTGGCAATAAATTAAATTAAATTATTATTATTATTATTATATTTTTTCTTTTTATATTGTATTTTGATATCCTATTTGTATAGAGAGAACTAAAAAATGTAGAGAATAGTGCGGTTTATTTAGAGATAAAGAATTGAGGCGATATAATAGATACGTAACAGTTTCGGCGAATATAGTCGAGATATTTACTGTTCTGTGTAACTGAGCACTCGGGTTGGTCACGAGAGCGCGAGTGTGTATTAATTTGTACGAGGTGTTGTGGGAAGAGTATGTATATATGATGTCGCGAATAGTAAATAGGAAGTCCATCAGCTGTTCGAGAATTTTCAAGTTGTCTTGCGATTGATGTGAAGAAGAGAAAAAGAGAAAAAGCGAAGGAAAGAGAAGGAGAAAGAAAGAGATTGATAGAGAGAGAGAGAGAGAGAGAGAGAGAGGGAGAGAGAGAGAGAGAGAGAGGGAGAGAGAGATGGTTCTGCCGAGACTGTATTTATATTCTATTTTTATATTTTTTCTTTTTATATTTCTATTTTTTAATTAATGGAACAATATATAATCATTTTACATATATTACAATCTATTTACTTGTCTGTCTCCCTCCTTCACTCCTCACCAATTTCTATCGACTCTGCATAATTCTTTCTATGATTCTCGCCTCCAATTGTAAAGACGACACTACATAAGAAGTCTTTGTATTTCAAACTGAATACAATATCATTTTTATTTAATCTTAAGCCATGTATAAGCTATGTGTATCCGCGGCTGTATCAAACTGCAGAATATGTGAGGACAAACCTTAAAACTTTTGTTAACGTGTTGTAACAGAGCAATGCTGCATGCGAAACATTAGATACGCGTCGGCTGCTAAAATCATACGTGATGGCGAATATTACGACGAGGATTATCTTAGAGGTTGCGAACTGGTAGCATGTGCCATCAATGATATTCTAGCTAATGCTCGTAGGAACAAAAATGTTAAATTATATTCCATTTCTATTTATATTTTTATATTCTTTTAATTTTAAATAAATTTCTTAATCATATTATTTCTCTATTTACTTGTCCGTCTTCCTCCCTCTCACCTCACCAATTTCTGCTGACACCACATAATTATTTCTATGATTCGTGCGTTCGTCACGCCACCAAATTATGTAATCTTGCATGGCGGTCCCCATCACGGGGGATTCAAATTACACGTGATCGCGCGATACGTTGCGATGTTAAATCGGAACGCTTTAGAATATCGTTAGCTTTAGAATGCTCGCTACATAATGGTTTGGATAAAAATAAATGTCTGTTTTCTACATAATGGTTCGGTAGACCAGTGTGGGAGGGCATTAAAATTATTATTTCTCTGCGTTGAGAAAAGAATGTCTGTTGATATGGAAAAGATTCTTTCTGCTGACGCCATATAATTCTTTCTATGATTCGCGCCTTCTTCGCGCCACCACATGACGTCATCTCGTACGGCTGCTCCAGAGGATTCGAATTACGCGAGATCGCGCGATACGCTGCGACGTTAAATCGGAACGCTTTAGAATACTGCTAGCTTCAGAATGCATGCTACATATCTGCTTGAAATAATATTTCTACATAATGGTTCTGTAGATCGTTGATTCAAAAATTTTAGAACATCTGCGATTGTACCGCTATGTAGTGTTGTCTCTCTCCCTCCTCCGAATTTAGATTTATAACGAAGTATTGCTCTCTCTTTCCGTCCCGAAGACGTGGTTCGTAAAATAAAAGAACGTCGATCTTTCCTGATCTTTCCCGACATCGTCCGAAACAATTTCGGATAAAAAATAAATTATTAAACAATTTCTGCTGGATATTGGTTTGGAAAAAAATTTCGGGGACCGTTTCCTCCCTGGGTTAGGTCTGAAAAAATTTTCGGGGTGGGTCAAGGTCTGAAAAAGACTTTTCGGGGAAGGGAGATCTTTTTCCCTCCCTTTGAAAAATTTCGAGGACGGTGGGTCAGGTCTCCGCGGCGGCTCGGCCCGGACTGATCCCCTCCACGGTTGCGGCTTCCCCCACTCCGCGGCTCGTGCGCGCGCAACCGCTCTTCCACTCCCCGCAGGCCCCGTGCCCAGGTTTCCCTCTGCCGCGCTCCCCCGCGCGCCCTCGCTCCCCCCCGCCCCGCGCTCCCCTCAGAGGACCTGCGTTAGAATCCCCTTAGCCTTACTACTCACAGTTTTTGCGAGTTGGGCTCGGGGTGTCGGGTCGATCGACGACACCTGAGGTCGTATGAGAGGATGTAGAAACCGCGTTTCGGAATCGTATTTCGACTGGTGCTGTAATTAACGTGGGTTACATCGATCTGTGTTAGTTTTTGGAGGGTGCCTGACGAATGGTGCTATCGCGCGTGACAGACGCTATCAGGGAACATTCTGGTGTGTCCGTGAATACGGTCTTGACGCGTAGTTTATGTTGAACGAGAATATGGACATGAAAAGTTTTGGGACGCGAAATCGCGTACTGTTCAGGACATCGAACGTGCGCGAGTGGTATTCAAAGGGCGTGGTCGCTCCCACGTTAGTGGCGATTGAGGAGTTCCACGATCGTGATAGTGAATGGATCCTGAGGGCTGTGCTAAACCTCCTTATAAACATTAATAAGCATCACCCTCTTCGCGTCGGCTGCGACGTGCCACTTCCACGCGAGGTTATTCTTAAAAAGGCAGTAGTCAATATACAGAGCGGGGACAACGCATGCTTCCTATGGTCCGTCGCCGCCAGTTGGTATCCTGCTACTACGTATGGGACAGGTGCACGTCGTATCCTCATTACTCGACGGTACTTTGCACGGACGCTGCGAGTCTCCCCGTATCGTTAAATCAGTTGACGAAGTTCGAAAGGATGAACGACGTGTCGGTGAACGTGTACACATGGGCCGACAAAAGCTGCATGCAAAAACCTCTACGTCTGATTGAGGATAAGCGGAAGAAACACGCGAATGTGTTACTGGTACAGGACTCCAAGGACCCTCAACGATACCATTTCGCGTGCATTCGGAGCATGTCGAGACTCATTTCGAAGCAACTCGGCAATCACAATAGTCAAGTACTCGTTTACGATAGGTGAGTAAAATACGGAATATTTCGATCGTTATATTATTTATTCTTATATTTTATTATTACTGTTATTGTTATCGTTACAGGTGTCTCATCTTCTTCTACTCGTCCGAGCAATTGACGAAACATACCGTGGACTGTCAACGTATGAACGAGTGTGCCATCGAATTGCCGTCCGCGAAGGATAAATGACTGCAGTTCAAGAATTTCAAAAATAAGGAAAGAGCGCTGTTTGAGAATCACCTAGATCTTCTCATCCCCGCACCCAAGCTCACCGCAGCACCTACTGAGCAGCGGAACGCGCGGCTGATCCATGATCGATCGGCCAATCAAAGCTCAGCGACAATCGATCAACCAATCAGATTTCCCCACGTCGGTCGATACTCGAATATGTTCGAGAAGACGCGTAACGGAAATGATCATCCATATTGAATTCACTCTTGTTCACATCGTGTAAAGTGAAGGATGCTTCGCTTGCAAGTAGCTCACTTTCGTCTTTAACTGTGTGCGCGTAATCACTCATTCGTCAAAATTGTTCATTATAGTGCATATTGTTTATCACTGGTAAGCTCAAACGCTCATTCTCAACGGCATTCTCATAAATTGTTCATCTCAGTTCTCACCACGTGCCGGGCACAGTGTCACATTGTGAAACTTGTTCGGCAAACTCTCAAAGGCTCACGTTCATAGCTCACGCTCACTCTACGAGTGTTTTTTCCTTAATAAATTGACCACCGTCTTATCTCAGAATGCAGTGTTCCGTGTCAGCTTTCTTACCGTCGAACCTAACCTCACCAGCATCCCACGCTTAGAACTCAATCATTCTCAGACAAGCGCCATTTATTGTGTACGCGCACCACAGAGCGTACAGCATCACAGAGCGTACAGCGTGGGATATTACATACATTGTTCCACCGACGCGTCTCTGTGTTTTTATAGCGCGCGTCGTCACGAAACCCAGTGCGTGAAATGTTTCGTGCACGAACTTCGAGACTTTGCGGATATCGCGTATTCGTCGTTGCGGAACGCGAAGCTTATGGACCCGTTGACGAATCAACAGCTGCGTAGTTTCAATAACGCGAGCGTGTGCCACGTGTGCGGGCAACCTTTCGTCGAAACGGACAAAAAAGTGCACGACCAGTGCTACTCGATAGGCAAATACCGAGACGCAGGCCACGTGGCCTGCAACTTGCAGTTTCAACGCTCGTACACGATACCGGTCGTATTCAGTAATCTGTTTGGATACGACGCGCATTTCATAATTAAGGAGTTGCCATTCGCGTTCGAGGGACAGATCGATCTGCTGCCGGTGACGAAGAAGCGGTACACATCGTTCACCAAGCACGTAAAGGGAATCGATGCCGAGAGCAACGATTGGCAGAAGGAGTTGAAGTATCGTTTAATAGATTTGTTGAAGTTCTTAGCCGCTAGTCTGGAGAAACTCGCTTCGGGCCTTGGTAAAGAAAGACTCGCGATTCTACAACACGACTTTCAATCCCTGTCGAACGATCAGTTCAATCGACCGACCAGGAAGGGCGTGTTCCCGTACGACTACATGACGTCGTACGCCAAGCTGAACGATACGCGTTTACCGTCCCGCGAAGCGTTCTATAACCGGCTGAACGATAGCGTCGCGTCAGAGCCTGATTACGCGCACGCCGCGAGCGTGTGGAACACTTTCCGCGTACAGACATTAGGCGAGTACAGCGATTTGTATTTAAAAACTGATGTATTGTTACTCGCCGACGTGTTCGAAAGTTTCCGCACCGACTCTATCGCGAGTTATGACTTGGATCCTGCGTATTATCTCACGCTACCGAGTTTCACGTGGGACGCGATGCTCAAGTACACCGGTGTACGATTAGAGCTTCTGACGGACGAGGACATATTACTGTTCGTGGAGCGTGGCATACGCGACGGTCTGAGCCAGTGCTCACAAAGGTACGCACGTTCCAACAACAAGCACCTGCCTGCAGAGATGTACGTCGAGTCGAAGGCGTCGACGTATCTGATGTACTTCGACGTCAACAACTTGTATGGATGGGCAATGTCACAGGCTATGCCGAAAGGAGGGTTTCGATGGCTGGACGATGTGACAGAGGCCGCGCTTGACGTGTCATCCCTGTCCTACGGTGAGGGACTCGACGACGAGGAAACCGAGGGATACCTGTTGGAGGTGGACATTGAATATCCTAAGGAGATTCACAACGCGCACGCCGACCGTCCATTCTGCCCGGTACGCGAGCATGCGCCCCACGGTAAACAGACTAAGCTGCTTGCCACGCTTGATGATAAGGAGCGATATCATGCACTATCGCTACCTGTAACAGTGCGTGCGACACGGTTTACGCGTGACGCGAATTCATCGGGTCTTGCGATTCGTTTAATCGCACTGGTTGCGCGACTACATCAAATTGAATATCGATTTGAGGACGCGAGCCACGAGTGAATTTCAGAAGACCCTATATAAATTAATGAATAACGCGGTGTATAGGAAAACAATGGAGAATATGCGGAATCGCGTAGACGTTCGATTGGTGACGCGGTGAGGCGGTCGTTACGGCGCGGAAGCGCTGATCGCGGGGCCGAACTTTCACAGTCGTACGATTTTCTCCGAGCAGTTGGTGGCCATCGAAATGCGAAAACTAAAAGTGAAGCTCGACAAGCCGATATACAGGGTGTCCGCGGGAAGAGTGAACAGATGAATATCTGCTAAAGTCTTGGAAATAAAACAATAAAAAAATATGAAATTGCATGGTTCGAGGGGGCCAATTTATTAGCGCAGACAAATATTTTTTTCGATTATTATTTTAAAAGATACGATGGTCAAGTTCGGATTTTTAAAGGGAACTATTTTTTTTTAAGAGATCAGTTGGTGGTGCGTTCCAAGACAAATTCAATAAGCTTTAATGTATACACTTGATTTCCACTGGTTTTTAAGATATAGCGCTTGCAAATTTACTGATTTTCACTGGAAGAAAACTCTCTGGAATAGCAAGGACCGAGGGCAGTCTTGCTGGCGCCACAGGTGGCATTGCCTGTTGAAACCGATACCTACCTGCCAAAGGTCTACGCCAGGAATGGCAGGCCCAAAGGCTGGACAATTCTTTTCCATCAGAAATACTACTTAGGTAGGTACATCTGCGGTATCGAGAAGCGCACCGTTAACGTTTCAAAACGTCATAAAATTTACTTAGAGTTTGTACGGAAGGAGAAGTAGGAAAATATGACTCAATTTTCAACTTCAATAGTTTTTTATATCGCACTTCCTTGTACGCTTGGATGGCCGGTTCTTTTGGGAGAGATGCAAGTTGGATTCGTCAGGGTTAGGAGGTGTGAAATTTGCTAGACCAAATTCAACCATAGGGAGCAGATTGTATTAGGACCAACCGGATTTGCATCCCTCCCAAACGGCTACTCTCTTGAAGAGACCCTCTTCACAGCAATACCTCCTCCCCAATGCGCACCTTCTCTCGCACGGAGCTCGTGTTTATACTCTAGAAATAAGGGATCTGTGCGAATTTTTAGGAAGGACACTTTTCTTCCTGTGTCTCTCCACGAACCGTATTGGCGGTGGATTGTAGGAGCGTAGATATTTGGATGCCAGTTATTGAATTCAGGAGACGATAGAAACACATTATTACAAAACGATCAATCGTTTCAGCGATTCGACGATGGGTCGCGTGCTCGCATCCACAGCCGCCTCCGTATCCATTTTGCCAATTTTCAAGGCCAAGCACTTTTTACGTATAACGTGGCTGACTTTAGCGATTTCACCTGTGCGTCCGCGCCCCGGCGTTTCGTCCCTTTTTGATGTTTCGTTCCTTTTTATTGATGACGTCGGCGATGTTTTCGCGTATGCTTTGCGTTGACATTGCTCGAGGTTATCGTAGTCGCCGTCGTCTTCGCCGTCGGTTCGTCAGACATTTCATGTTGCTCGATGAACGACTCGCGGTTTACTGATGTCCGCGAGCTACGACGAACACTTTAAATCCTATTCGATACCGACCTTCGTACATGGAACTATCTTTATTGATCATCACGAAATCGTATCTTCGACGTCAACCTCTCGCACACAAGTCTTTGACGACTCGAACGTCATGTCTGTATTCACGTGATCGTTGTACACTCGACGCAAGTTCGTGCCGTTTTATTGGAACAGCATGAGGAAATTTGCGTTGTCCCTAATCAAATGTTTAGGTATTCTAGCGTATGACTGACACAAATAAAAGCAATCCACGTTTGCGTGACGATCCACGGAGAAGTATTCGCGTATCGCGTTTTGTTTGTCGCACACCACGCCGTCGAATACGAAGATCGAATCGGGCCGTGCATCTCTCGGTGGAATGATCTCAGCGTTGTCTGTGTAGGGAAAGTATTCGATTCCGTCGATGAGCGACAGCACCTGCTCGAGATAACGATACTTTGGCTGATGCAGCGATTTCGAGTACACGAACACGTTCTCGAAACGCAAACCGTTCAGACTCTCTAGCATAATTAGAAATACGTTCGTTTTTCCACACCCTCACAGTCCGCAAATCACGCCTCGCACGCTGTTCGGCAACAACGGGCCGTGTCTGTTCGCTCGACTCAGATCCCTAACATCCTCGAGCATTCTGTTCGCGGTTACGCGGATAACGTCAGGCTGTTTCGCGAATCGCATATTCGCGTGCACGTCTATGACGAGGAACGACCATTTATATTTCTGGCACGCGTCGCGCAGGTCACTATCACAGTGAACGGTGGAGCGTGCGTACGCATTTATTATTGTAGTAGCTATCGTGACTATTCTAACGTATATGGTAGCATCAACGACTGCGACGTCTTACGGACTAGGCAAGAATCAGAAGAGCAAGAAGAATAATGTGAAGAAGAATAAGAAGACTGGATCGGGTCTCGTTAACGGTATCATAAACCGTCTGCCGTTCGAACTACAAACTCCAGGTTATCAGTTCCAAAGAGCGGGAACGCGTCTGCTAAAGCGATTGGCTCGTGGCGACGAAGGTGTAAATCCCCTGGACGCCGCGTGCCGCGATCATGATATCGCGTACTCTCATCGAAAGGATTTAGAGGGAAGACACGAGGCTGATCTTGCATTAGCCGAACGAGTGTTCACGAACGACGCAACCTTTGGTGACAAAGCAGCTGCGACTGGAGGGTGGGCAACGATGGAGGCTAAGACTAACCTTGGTATGGGTCTGAGAAGGACAAAATGTAAACAGAGAAAGTCTGGAAAGAAACATCCGCAACCACGACTACGACATCGTAATCTACGAGTGGCGAAACGCGGTGGCTTTCTTCCGTTTCTTCCGTTCGCATTGCCCGCTTTATCAGCTATCGGAGCATTGGCCAGAGGAACAGCTGGTATAACCAAAGCGGTCAACGATGCGAAGGCCTCCCGAAAACAGCTGGAAGAGACGTTACGTCGTACAAACGAGGCGCGGGCTTGAACCCGAGACGACGGCGCCAACGACGAGTGCAAGCTAAGAAAAAAAAACGCCGATCGTGTAGGCGCGTGGTGGCGGTGGCGGCGATAATCCAACAACCTATGACGAACCTGCAATTAGAGCGCGAGTGCGCAAACGTACTGTTCTTTCGAGGGGTGTTTATGCGTGACAGGCTTTCCACGCGCGTACGAACCAACGAATGCGGCATCGCGAATCTGGACGAGAATAGAGGCGCCGGTACGCACTGGGTCGCGTACGCAAAACGCGATCCGCGAGTACAATACTTTGATAGTTTTGCGAATCTGCGACCTCCCACGGAATTAATCTTCTATTTCGGACGCGGTACAACGATCACGTACAATCACAATGGTTTTCAACGTTTCGACGAGATGAATTGCGGTCGCTTATGGATACAATTTTTACAGCAAAAGTCTATGGAATTATGGCCTATATACTAATAATAATAATAATAACGGTGTGTACTAAGATTATGTTACAATGTATCCATGCGTAATGGCAATCCACATCTTCTATAATAAAGATCCATAATATCGATAAATTGCCGAGTATTCGTACGCGCGCGTCACTTTCCCTCTCTCCGTCTCGCGAGTGCAATTTATGATATGTGGACTCGTTGCTAGGATTTTCCCCGAATCGCGTCTTATTACGGAGAATCTGGCACGAGTCCGACGTACCCGTGAATATTATAAACGTTAACGTGATCAGAGTAACGTGCAACGTCACTTCCAGCGCGTACAGCAACGATAAACCGGTACACAGTATCCATGAATTTTCGCCTCTTGTGCCGCTGGGATATAAGATATCGGAAACTCGGCGACACATCATTTACCTGCCGATCGTCGCACGAGCAATACACGATCTAACGTTGTGCATCGTCGATCAACACAATGGTCCTATAGATTTCCGCGGAGAAGAAATAACGATTCGTTTGCACGTTCAACGACGTCCGCGCGATAGGCTAGCGTGACCGCACGTGACCGTGCGTGTGTGGTATGTTAGTGTTAGATCACACGTACGAATCATCAATCGTCGCTACTCCTGCCGTCTCTGTCTCGCGTCATTGGCGCGGCCCTTTATCGACAGGCGAAAGTAGAAGAATAAAGGCGGGTGGAGCGATAAGAAGAGGATCGGTAAGAAGCATAAGAAAGTCGTTGACTCGTCGAAACGTACATCTCCTACGATCGCTAGGATTCATCATCCCCTATTAGATACACAACCACGATGTCGATTATTTTGGACGTGGCGAATACGCCAACCTTCGACAATCGTATCAGGAAGATTGAATTACACACATATAATCCGTACGCCAACACGACGTTCGACAATAGCGATGGGATAAGAATCCTCATACAGCAGCAAGATCTGTACACGCTTCCGTGCGAAAGTTTTCTCTATATCGAAGGTCGTGGCACGTTGACTGCGCAGAACGCGGCACGCCCGGGAACGTCCGCGATCGCTGTTCTCGACAATAATTGCGTTGCGTTCATGTTCGATGAGATTCAATACGAATTGAACGGTGTCGAGATCGATCGTTGCCAAAATCCAGGAATCACTACCACGTTGAAAAATTACGTTTCGTTGTCGGCCGATAGAAGCAAAGTGCTTGCGAATGCCGGTTGGAATTATGCCATCGATTACGATAACGACATTTTTTATTCGGGCGCTTTCAATTTCTGTGTACTCCTGAACGTGTTATTAGGATTCTGCGAGGATTATAAACGAACGCGCAGCACGAGCTGATCCTTATTCGATCGCGAGTCGATTCGAACGCAATGCACTGCACCTCCGCCACTGTGAGCCCGAAACTGGAGATACGCAAGGTGCAGTGGCGTATGCCCCACATCGTTTTGGATGAAGTGAATAAATTATCAATTCTGCGTATCCTGGAAAGCAGTCGACCGATCGCGATGAGTTTTCGATCGTGGGGCCTGCAGGAGTACTCGTTACTGCAAGCGACAACGAAACACACGTGGACCGTGAAAACTACGTCGCAAATCGAGAAACCCCGATACGTGTTATTCGGCATGCAAACAGATCCCAATAAACCCGCGTGGAAAATCGACCCGAATAATCTCACGAACCTTCGTCTCTACCTAAATTCCGAGATGTATCCGTACGACTACTTAAACTTAGATTTTTCCTAAGCATAAATTCGCGCTCCTGTACGATATATATATATGCGAAATTCATCCAATCGTACTACGGTTACGGAAAACCGTTGCTGAACGCTAACGAATTCCTTAAATACGCGCCTATCACGGTCATAGATTGTTCTAGGCAAAACGAGTCCTTGAAGAGCGCTACGATGGACGTGTGAATAGATTTCGAATGCAAAGAAAATGTTTCCGTGATTACTAATGCGTACTGTTCGATGATACACGATCGTATAGTCGAAAACAACCCTTTAACTAACATGGTACACAAACTAGTGTATACAATAGTGTGCGTGCGTGAATGATTACTACTACTACTACTAATACTAATGCTACTACTACGGATACTGCTACTGTTTTAAAACGATGATGTCGATGTCAAAGTCCTCAGTTACTGTTTCGCCACGGACGCTACTACTTATATGAATAACGATGTTCGCCGTTGTCGACATGCAAGGTTTCAAAACCGAACGCGACTTCATTGTGAAAGAGATCGCGATTCGCACAAACAGCAACAACGACAGCAGCAATACCGATGAAACACCGGCGATGGGCCACTGGATCTTCGAACCGCCATACTTCTGGAATCATCTGAATTAGGCATGAATGATCCAGGATTCTCGCACATTATGAGCTTCCGTAGGCAAGTTTATATTCATCATCATAATACTAATAAATTACCAAAGGCAATCCCAATCCAGTATGACGATACAACCTACTAGATTTATTTTTCTACTGACAATATCACATGTTTCATTTGTAAACAAGAGGGCCACATTGCACACCAATGTCTACAATATGATGCAACTGCCACTGAAATGAATGCAAGAAATGAGGAAATAGCATCTGTCCCTGTGACCCCCGTATCTTCATAATCGACTTCTCTACCAACGCACACTTCAACGCAAGACGAAGCAACAATTATGGATAATAATAACTTCCCAATGCCCAATAAGCGACCTCTCTCCTCACACTCACTAGAATCATCAACCTCAACAAAAATAACAGAGAAGGACCCATCTGGGGGCTCTAATGTAAAGAAACCGAAGAAAAAAGCAAGAACAGAAAAACCAAACATTAATTGTTCTCAAGAAGTACTCCAGCATATAACTGTTGAAAAATTTACCGCGCCCATTAATGAAATTATGCAATCGTCACCAGAAAAATATATTCTTACCTCTGATCAGTTTAAAAGTTTTCTTGAAAATTCATATGGAACAAGGAACCCCATTATGATAGCAAAAAATTATGCCAATGATATCCAAGCTTTAATTGACTTAATGAAAGAAACATACCCCAAACTCTCTGAAAGATCGATCAAAAGTAGATTCACTAGAATTATAAATAAGCTAAACAAAACAGGAAGTAACCTAAATACTGAGGAATCAGAACTTGATACATCTGATTAAACAATTATACAACATTCAATATATTTCAATGGAATATTAACGGTTTCTACACAAGACTCGAAAGAATTCAATTATTGATTAAAAAATATGAGTCCACTGTACTGTGCCTACAAGAAACCAATTTTAAGAAGGAAACCATTGGTAAAATTAAGGGATACCATGGCTTTGCCAAAAACCGTAATACAACAAATCGTGCTAGTGGTGGAGTCACAATTTACATCAAAAGCCAAATAACAAATACCGAAGTCCAACTTCAGACTAATGTTGAAACAATTGCCATACAGACTCTGTCTCCAATAAAATTATGTCTCTGTAGCATCTACCAACCAAATAGTTACGCCTTTGAAATAAGTGAAATTAATAACCTAATCTCACAACTACCAAAGCCCTTTATTCTTTTAGGAGATTTCAATAGTCATAACACCTTTTGAGGCTCCGTCAAAAACGACCCACGTAGGGTAAAAATCGTCACTGTCTTAGAAAATCCTGACTTTACTCTTTTAAACACAAATCATTCCACTCACTTCAACACTTCCACCGGATCATTCAGCGCCATTGATCTAACAATCAGCAGTACCAATATCGCGCACACCATGGACTGGACAGTATTAGACGATCTACATGAAATACTTAATACCCCTAGTAATTCCAGTTCAAACGGATTCATTCCTAAATGGAAATTTGGTAAAGCTGACTGGGCACAATATAAAGAGCGATTATCAACATACCTTCAAAGATCAAATATATGTGATGTCTCTAATGATGCTGAAACTGTGGTTGAGATGTTCTCCGATCTTATTATTAAAGCAGCTAATGAAACTATTGGAGTAACTTCAATACCAAAAAATGGAAACCAGCGCCCTGGTGGAACAATCAATGCAAAGAAGCATTACGGATGTCTAGGCGAGCATTCAATAGATATAAAAGACACAAGACGGAAGAAAACAAGATCGAGTTTAAAAAACTACGTGCAATAGCTAGAAGAATTATTAAACAAATTACAAAGGACAGCTGGATTGAATATCTATCTCATATTACTAACAAAACCAATACCAAAGAAATATGGAATAAAATAAATAGGATCAGAAGTAATTGGAAGCTCGGTCGCACTCAATTCCTCACAACTGAAGACAACAATACTGTATCTAACTCCAAAGAAATAGCAGACATTTTAGCAACTACATTCGCCAAGAATTCTAGCTCTACGAACTATTCTACGACGTTTCAAGAATACAAAGAACAACAAGAAAGGGAAACAATCCTTGAAATCAAGGAAGCTAAATACCCGGACCTCAATGTCCCTATCTCGAAAGAAGAACTCATCAATGCAATAGAAGGAACGAAAAACTCTAGCTCTGGCCCTGACAATATAGCAAATATATTAATTAAAAATCTGCCAGACATAGGTATTGAAATACTCCTACAAATATATAATGTAATATGGCTAAACGGTGCGTTACCCAAACAATGGAGTGGAGCCATTGTAGTCCCTGTTCCTAGACCGGGAAAGGACATGTCCAAACCTGGTAACTACAGACATATTGCTCTCACATGTAACATGTGCAAAATTCTTGAAAAAATTATCAATTACCGCTTAAGATGGTTTCTCGAACATCAAAAAATTATTACAGACAATCAATTCGGTTTTCGATGGGGACATTCCACAATATCACATCTAGTTAGTCTTGAAATCCACATATGGGAAGCTTTTAACAACAACCAACATGTCCTTGCTGTCAACCTCGACATAGAAAAAGCATACGACATGGTTTGGAAACACCGAATTTTGATCAAACTTCAAGAAATTGGTATCCATGGAAATATATTTCGATTTATCAAAAACTTCATTGTAAAACGAAATATTCGGGTCCGCTGCAACGATAACATTTTCCAAAGAATGGAAATTGAAAATCGAGTACCCCAGGGAGTAGTACTAAGTCTAACGCTATTTCTGCTAGCTATCAATAATGCTTGCAAAATTATGCAACCCCCTGTAATTATAAGAGTATTTGCTGATAACATCACCATCTTATGTAAGAGAAAAGTCATTAATACCACCCAGAGGTCGGTACAATTAGTCTTAGATGAATTATACAACTGGTCTGAAAAAACTGGGTTCAAATTCTTGGCAACCAAAACAGAATGCATCCTCTTCTCGAAGCATAACGAACCTAATCAACCCTCTCTGAAACTTGGCAACAATGTGCTTAAATACGTGAATTGTACAACAATTCTGGGCCTACTGTTTGACTCCAGAATCACATGGGAAAAATATATAAGCACCCTTATTGACAACTGCAGAAGCAGGATCAATATCATTAAATCGCTGGCCTATAATAACTGGGGAGCAGACCAAAAGGTTCTTTTGCAAAGCTACAAAGCAATAATTCGCTTTAGACTGGACTATGCATTTGTAGTGTATAACTCAGCTAAATCGGCAACTCTAAAAAAGCTTGAAACAGTACACAATACTGGACTAAGGATAGCAACCGGCTCCTTCCACACTAGTCCTATTGGCAGTATTCTAATTGAGGCCAATGAACCATCTCTGACACACATATGCTGCAAGAGCCGCGACATATTTCCGAAAATCCAGGCTGAAATGAATCACACATCCGAACGGTTTGATGCTTACCCCCCCCCCCCCCCTACACCAAAGAATCAACAGCTATTTTAAAGAATTAGAATACAGGCTACCATCTATGGAAAAAAGGAGAACTCATAAATCACCTCCATGGATGTTGCACATTCCAACGATTGACTTATCACTCACGATTCACGAAAAAGAAAAATTATCTTCTGAAGAGTGGAAAAATCAACACTTAGCACTGTGTGTGCAATCATTAAGTGCAGTCTCAACCGATTCAATAGTATACCAACAGCTGAAACATATGCACTCCTTACTGCCTTTAAATTCATTAACAATTCATCTAACTCAAAGTTTTTAATCTTCTCTGACTCTCTCTCTCTCTCTCTCTCTCTCTCTCTCTCTCTCTCTCTCTCTCTCTCTCTCTCTCTCTCTCTCTCTCTCCGCTATCAACAAAACCCAAACTACTCAAGACACAAAAAATAGCACGGAAATGGATACGGCCATTCAAGAACTATTCAACGAAGCCTTAAATTCAGGCATATCAGTAACTATCGCTTGGATTCCTTCTCACAAAGATATCAATGGAAATGTTATGGCTGATCTTTCAACGAAACTTGGAGCTACTACAAACCCTATCAACCAATCTATTTGCAACACCTCTGCTGATACTAATAGGCATATTGAATCACTATGTAAACAAAAATGGAATCTAACATGGAAAACATATAAAGCAAGTCCATTACATAAATCGATCTGTAACTTCTATAATATAAGAACTCATCCAGAATTCAATCGTACGCAACAAGTTATAATAACCAGAATAAGAACTGGACACACTAAACTAACTCATACACATATTCTTAACAATAACCCTCCGGTTATTTGTGCAACATGCAATGCTCGTCTGTAAATGAGTCACATCACTGAATGCCAAAAGTACTCCCAAGAAAGAAGAAGCTGCAATATTGAGGGCAACCTTTCCGACATACTTATATCTATATCTCATCATGAAAATATAATCAAGTTCTGTAAAAGCATCAGAATCTTCAACGACATATAAGAAGCATGTGGAAAATGACCCTATTAAACTGATAGATAGTCGCTGATGGCCTATACAGTCGATGCGACATTAAACCTATAAGAAAAAAAAAATTTCATACGATTGTGCACTTATGGATTGGGGTTCTCTCCCTTACAAGACAGTATTCAACTGATGATGGAATCGCATAGATTTTTTTATATAGATCGAAAGTATTTGTCACAAAGGTCACAAAAATGTAAATTAAAGATGCTAACAAAAGGTGGTCTAACTTTGAGAGGCCAACAAAAGCGGAAGACAAGAAAGAAGATAAATGAGGAAAAGAAAATGTGAAAACCTTCTGTTAAAAATTAATTATCTTTATTATATAAAAATACATTTTAATAAACGAATGATAATAAATGATAATACTAATGAAATCATAACTGTGGGTAATTAACCATTACATTTATGATCATTTTGTCCGTAAGAAGGTTTTAAAATGTGATTGAAGGTTTTTTCATATCTTGACCAACGAGACAGGCTTGATTAGTTTTCGCAGTGACATGTTTAGACTGTCTCGCTGGTCAAAGTAAGAAAGAAACAGTGCCGTTAGTTGCTCATTGCAGAAATTATTATTGTTTTAATCACTTTTTTAAACCTTCCTACCGGCAAAATTATCATTTATTATTATTTTTTTTTCTAATTGGTATCTATCATTAAGTTATTATTCATTATTATTAGGTATTATTATTCATTTATTATAGTGTATTTTTATATAATAAAGATAATTAATTTTGAACAGACGGTTTTCACATTCTCTTTTCCTTATTTATCTTCTTTCCTGTCTTCTGCATTTATTGATTTCTCAAGGTCAGACCAACTTTTGGTAGCATCTTTAATTTACACTTTTGCGACCGTTGTCACATATACTTTTCATCTATATAAAAAAAATCTGTGCGGTTCCATCAGCAGTTGAATAGTGTTGTATATAACAAACTGGCTAAAAATGCCGAAAAATATTCGGCGGGTGCATCCAGTAATGCTAACGAAAGTTTGAATGCAACCATGGCTAGCGAAGTACCGAAGTCACGCTAGTATAGCAAAACTGCGTCCGCCGATTTTCGATTTGCTTGCGCAGGTGGACAATAAAATACCGGAGAAGGCTATACGCAAGTGATATTGTGTAAGCTTTCCAAATCCCCAGGTAAACACCATTCCCGACATGTTCAAGCGTCGCCGAAAACGCACCGGGGAAGGCGGCAGCTGATGAAGTCAGCAATGTATAAAAAAAAGCGTACGTTATTGAAAAAGCGGCGGACAGCTTTACGCCATAGGAAGGAGAATGTTGAAGGTGTGCCGTGCGAGACTAATGTTAATCTGCTCAACGAGCTGGCAGAGGGTAAGTTCGATGTGGAGGAAGAACAAGCGGATATCGCAATTGTTTGGTAAAGTTGGAGACACTCGGTTTTGAGATTAACTGTGACATTTTGCAAATTGATGCAAAATATGGGACAAAATCGTTTGATATTTCTGTCAGTGCCAGTCAGGCAAACAATCTTACAAGCTGCTACGGTGACCTCCAATGGTCGAGAAGTACCACCTCTACCCATAAGAGCTGCCTTAGCCATTTTCACCAGTGGTTAGCACCGCTGGGAAAACAATGTTGTATCGCCACACATAACATTTGACGGACCGAGGTTAATGAAAAAAGTGGTAAATTGTTCACTAAAAAATGAATTTTGAGAAGTAGTTTTTGGTTTTGTGGATACATTGCAGGTAATTATAGGTACTACTGGCCGACAATAAAAAGAGTAATGCTCAATCAGCGGATTAGCTAATGCATTGAACATTTCTGCTATTGGCGCTCATAACGCGGCTCGCGATTGTGTCGTACTGCACAAAAATTTTGAAGAAGTTAAAGGTAATTTTTCAAAAAATTTTAATGAGTATGAAGACATTCTTCGACCAAACTGTGCTATGGCATAGCCAGGAAAAAAAACAAATAAAATTGTGTCAACGGCAACAATTACAAATCTTGGACTTTCAGTAAAAAAGAAATTGATATTAGCTGAAGTTGATATGGAAACATTTTAAAAAAAAAACATATGGGCTGAGTGGAAATGACGGGCCGGCTGAATTTCTTAAAAATTAACTAAAAGAAAAAGTTAACCATGTTTGAGATTCACGTAGTTCATCTCACCGCCACGCTTACGTTTACAGCAGCACCTTCCGCACAGCGCGACTCATCGGCGGATCCACAGTCGATCATCCAATCAGATCTCACCAAGTTAATCGATCAACCAATCAGAGCTCACCACGCAGGTCGATTCTCGAGAAGGTTCGAGAAGACGCTGGTATCGAAAATGATCATCCATCTTTTCCTTCTTCTTGTTCACATTGTGTAAGAGAAAGAACGTCTCTCGCGATTCAGAATTTTCTATTAACGTGTGAATTTCTCGCTCAGTGCGTTCAAACTCATTTTCAACATCTCATCATTCTCAAATTGATCGTAAAAGACTCTCAATAAAGCTCATGCGTAGATTTAATAGATTGTGGATCGCCGTGCGTGGCTCGTTCTACACGTGGCGGCGTGTTCGCGTTTCTCTTCTCACGCCGGTTATTCTAATCAGAACAGTCAAACAATTCAAATTCATGTTCTCGTGCTCACTTGACTAGTGTTTTAAATAAATAGACAAACAATTGTACCTCAAAAGGACTGTGTTGTAGTGCGTTTTATATCGGACCTAACCTCACCAGTGGCCCTACGTTCAGACCTATCTCGATTTCAAACAAACCAAAATATTACCAAAGGGTCAATAAATAAAATTATTAATTTTTTACAAAAACATGACATTATTTTATATATTTTATTATTGTATTCTTTTATTATGCAAAAAATAGCAAATTATGTCAACAGTGCCAAATTATTGCATCTTTTTGAGTATTCCCACCTGCTATTTCATATTCATAATCCCGTTATGCTTCTCATTTCCCTTTTCTATCTCTGCATGAGTGTAACCGAGACAAAAAGTTAGCCAGAAGATTAGGTTAGAACAGTGTCTCTAGCTTAGATATGCGTGTAGCGACACCTATAGGTTTGCTTCGCTTGGTCAGGGGATTGCGACGTTGCCGTGGTTTCATAAGTCATCGGGACCAACAGCACAATTTTCTCAAGTTATAATTTATTTCCTTAAAACGGTGTAGTGATTACAATTGAAACTTGGCAGCTATTTTCACCTATCCATATACTACAAGTACAAAAAAATGAAAACGTTGGAAGCATTCCTTCAACATTTCTTCAGAGGTTTTATCCGTCAAGATCGTCTCTTTTCATAAGTGTACGTGTAAAATCAGTGAAAATTGAAATCGTTATAATTCAGCAACCGTTTAGAAGATCCGTTTAATTTTTTTTTTGCGGCACTTCAGGAAGACTATAAAGAACAATCTCATAAATGTTCATCAACTTTGTAGCAATTTGAAAATAGGTCTGACACATCCTTAAAGTAGAGACTACGTAGAGACAACCCGTAATGGCTTTCTCTCTCATAGACCCAACTTTCGGAGAGGAAAGGGGAAAAGATGTTCCAGGATCTGATTATCAGTAATCTTAGACGCCTCATACAACGAGGCAGTGGATAAATTGAGTAAAGCACATAACTGGTAATAGCAGAGGCGGGCATTCGAATTCCGAACCCTGACCAACAATAGATATTTTAAATTCTTGTAACTTAATTATCTACAAGAAACCCTGGAAGTGGTAGATAGTTATGAAGTATCAGACATATGGCGTTTTTCGGACCTTTCTACACTAGTATCCTACCAGGTACCATGAGCACACCGTCTCCACTTTACAAAAAAATATCGCGTATCCGAAGAGCGTGCGCGTGAGTATGCGTAACCAACAGTTATTATTATGAAAAAATGAATTCTTTAATATTTACCATACGCTCACTATAACATCCATTGCAATTAATAAGATAGAGGTGAATAATTGGTTAATAATTTCGAGGCTTCTTCTATAGCAGAAAGGTAGGACGTGAAGTTAAGAAAAAAGAACGTATAAAGCGTGATTCGAACTCTTACCTTATTACGACCAACTATACGCCTTATCCAACTGGACCACGATCTCGTTGTATAAAACGTCTAACACTATTGATAAATAATCAGATACTGAAACATGTTCTTTCCTGGTTCTCTCGGAAACTAGGGTCTATGATAGAATAAGTCAATTGAGTTTGTCTTCACGTAGTTACTATGTTAACTGCCATGAGATTCAGCAAAAAGTGAGACATTAATTTGATAATGTCTCTTTGGAGATTTATATACGTATAAAAAAAATTAAAACCAATTTCAAAAAAATAAAAATGCACTAGAAAGTAAAAAATAATTTTTTCCCTCATTTAATCTACGAATCTCATATTTTTTAAGTCGGCGCCAGATTTACACAGTGCAAATAATGAGACGCCGACTTAAAAAATATGAGAGTCGTAGATTAAATAAGGGAAAAAATTATTTTTTACTTTTTAATGCATTTTTATTTTTTTGAAGTCAGTTTTAATTTTTTAAAAATTTTTTTATTTTTAAGTTTTTAGTTTTATATATATTGACACAACGTACTGAGGAAATATGCGCGTACGTGCATACAATAATAATAATTAGGTGACAATAATCTTTATTATTAACCAGAACTGACAAAATATTGGGTCAATATTGATGCAGTCTAGGATGGGACCACCGGGGCACCGCTCTCTTTCGAATAAAGAAAAGATCATCAAAATCGGTCCATATGCTGAGGAGTTATGCGGGGACAAACACAAGAAAAAACACATACGGGTCGAATCTATAACCTCCTCCTTTTTTAAGAAGGTTACAAATATGGAAGTACAACTAAAACGCTATGAACTTAAATCGTATTTTTAAACGCTAAATTCGAATAGAAAATGGTAGTTTATTACGAAGGTAGAAATGTTAGGAAACTCCAGGCAGTGCACAGGTAGATAATACACAAAGAATCGCAAAGAGAGAGAATGGGAGGGAGAGGGGGCACCACCAAAAGCGCAAGTGCGCGTGCAGACACGCAGAAACGGGACATACAATAATGTCGTAAGAAACGATCGATACGCAGTCGGAATGAAGAGTGTCTTGAGAAAGGAGGCGACCTTTCGACGGGCTGCTTTATCGGATAGGGGTTTCATTTTCCACGTCCGAAAGGAAAGAGTTGAGGCACCTCGTGACCGGTTTAAGAATTAGGCCGCTGATACACAACGGTGTAGAATTAACAGTTAGACACTTCATTGGAGTCTTTATTATAATTTTTGTTGTAACGTAACAAGTTATTTTGCGAGTAATTTTAACTTACGCTACCCAATATAACAATGAAATATACCTACTCACCAATAAAATATATGGAATAATAAAAATCACTTGAGTACTTTTACCAATCAATTCAATGTATAGTGGTTGCAACATTATTTTAAATCACGAAGATGAGAAATTTATAGTTGGAGTCCTCATACACTTGGAGCGATACGTATATTTGTACATAAATATGAACGAAACCACTAAAATAAAATGGCATTTATTATACCGGGTGGTCCACGCAACTTACCTCGAATAATTTCTAAAATATGGGTTGTATGAAAAAATAATTTATACAAGAGTAACATGGTTGGAGGGGCACATCGATGTCTTAGTGCACAAATATTATATGTCCACTTTGTGTGAAATTTGTGTTTTTCTATGCAACAAATAGTTCTTGAATACGTCTCTATGCTGTGCAAAAATCACATTTATATCTACTTCATAAGTTTGTCAAAATAATATTTTTGCTGATTGTATGCCGCTGAATTTTATGTACCCTTGTATGTTTAAACCGGGTTTTCTCGAAAATTCTAAAAGTGGACATACAATATTTATGCACTTAGCCATCGACATTATGTAGTGCATGTAGTTTTTCATATTTTTTTGCCAAAATATCGAAAAACGTTGAATTCTGAGTAAAAAAGGATTGCTCTTTATTAGCCCTAAACCCAATAGTTAACGAATAATTTTGCTTCGTTTTTTGAAAATTTACTTTGCGTAATATCAAGTTAGAGATTCAATATCATCACTTTCAGAACTATTAAATCATTATTGGTGAAACTAAATTGTGCACTACAAAAACCAGAAACATTTTGTAGAAGAAATTGTTCACGCAGAATTGGTAATACAATATATAGTACTTTTCTGCGAGCTTCGATGTAGGATAAGTCTGGGAGACGCGGTCGGGCCGAAGAGTTGGTCGAGTCGCTATATTTCAGATTCTATACGTAAAAACGCATTAAAGTACAGACCAATTACTTGTCTAGAAGCCAAACAATTGAATGAATAGCGTCACTTCGGTTCCTTCTGAATTTTTCTAGATTTACAGGCTATAAAAGGTAAACTGAGGTTACATTTAACCTCTTTTGTCAAACAACGCTGTACAGAATCGTATTTAAAATATACTTCTAAGTTTATTTTTGTTTAATGTTCGGGAATAATAAGATAGTAGAAATATTGAGGGACAATGCAGCCAAAGTATTTAGCCTTTATATTAACTCTTCCTCTCAAAACTAACGAGAAGACCACCTCTCGCTGCAGAAAGGAGAGATGGTCGAGTTATGATTTTTTTTATTATTTTTATTTATATTTTTATTTTTTATCATTATTTTATTTTTTTTATTGTTTATTTATTTTATTTATTCATTTTTGTATTCATTTGTCTTGCTCATAGCCGGTAGGTAGTTCGCTTTATCTTTGGTGTGTTCTTTACTTGTTTAGCATAAACAAATTAAATATCAATGAATCTGAAGTTGTATTGACTCATAAATAATTTTGCTTTCTTCTTTATTATTTTTCCATGAATAATTATGTGAGTGGTCTCTACCAACGACGAAAACCATTTCTCCCGGCACCTCGGGAGAGGTGGTCAGATGTCATGACTTTAGTTTTCAACCTGATTTACAGTAAATATTGTCTTAAAGCAAATATCGACCAGTTTTTCTGGTTCAGAATAAATTTCTAAACATACTAGGTTTGCTCTGATAAAATAAGTAATATCTGTATTAGTTTTAATAGCCATTTTATATTAGGTCGACCGCGTGTCCCGGATTTACCCTATATAATTTTTCAAAATCTCTTGGAAACATAAGTAATTTATTCACCCCCATCGTAGTGCTTGTATAAAGTAGTAAGATTTTTCCGTTTTCTATTTCTTCTAGTCAGTAATGTCACGTACATCCTATATACATGGCTAAATACTGAAATATATACTAGTACCGAGAAAAGTAAACTGTATTTTAAAACCCCATAAAAAACTTCAAAAAAGGTAAAAAAATTACGTCAAGTACATGAAAAAGTCGAGGACGGAAAAGAATAAATCACAAAACAAAAAGAAGAAAACATACAATATAAAAAAAAATGTGAAATCAAAATGAGCTGCAAGTATATAAAGGTGCTTTCCAACTGCGCTTAAGATGACACAACTACATATACACAGATAAAATGCTGTGTTCATACATTCCATTATTCATATCGCGGACATTTTAATAATGGGAAGATAAAATGTAACATCTAGACGTGATCTAGAGTGATCCCCCATTTGTATTTTAGTAGTAGGTATTGCTTTGATGTAGAAATTTTCCACTTTCGTTGTTCCACTACTATCGTGATCGAACAAATGTAATTTTGCAATAAGAATTTGTTTGGAAGCAGTTACATCGATTTTCTTCAATGTGTTCGAATTTGAATTATCACAATTATTACAAAAATCTTTCAGAATTTTCCATCCTACGAAATTGTGTTTTATTATATCTTGAAATTCAAATGATTTTTTTAACATCTTGGGCACTGCAAGATGTACCACACAATTTGTACTGATAGTAGTACTTGTGTAATTAGTACTGCGTTATTAATAAGAATCTCATGATCACAAATAGAGTGACCCTTTTTGCTATAGTAAGTGTAGTTACTAGTTCCAGTAACTTATTTAAAATATAATTTATTTACAAAATTTGTAATTCTTTATTGAAACAAGAAATACTAATTAAGTTCATGCATTATCGAGGGTGTCCATGTATCAAAATAACTGAATAAGTATGTATACGAAATCCTTCCTGCAAAATTATGCGCACATACTTAGCCTGCCGTAGGTCACAGCATCATTTTACGCTTCGATTATCTACATATACATAAAATCCTCAGTTTAGTTACAAAGAAAAAACAGCTTGATGATATAAAAACATGACGCAATTCAAATTTGGCCAACTTACTTGTGTTTGAGACTGGATTTTGGTTGCAATTCAATGGTGCAACGATACATATTTGTAAAAACACGTGGCATCTCAAATTTTGACAACTTACCTTATTTGACACTCGCCAGGTTATAACCTGACTGTAAGCTGTCAAAATTTGGATTAGATTGCATAGTGAAGATAGCGATTGACGAACGAAACATGTATTTGTTTTGGCTGAAGGTGTGCGTGTAACGCGTATATACGTATTATACTGACGAAAATTTTCTTGGAGAAGGAGAAGAAAATCTTACCGTTTCCGACAGATCCATGTGACAATATTACGATATCTCTGTCATGCGTGCACCGATTTTATTGAATTTGGTCTTATTCGAAAGCTAATATGTTGTTTACATGAGAAAACTGCCTTTAAATATAGGAAATATTGCAGACGTGATGAGATATCCATGAAATAAGTTTCAGGTAAGGTTGGATTAGACGGGCGACGAGTAAAAGATGAATGCTGACGTTCCCATGAGCGGCTGGCTATGCTTCCACTAATGCAAGGGAGAAACAAATGCATACTTCTCTTTTGCACTAGTGGAAGCGTCGCCAGCTGCGCATTGGAACAGCAGCTTATACACGGCAGCGACAGTCGACATATACAGGGTGTTGAAACATGTACTTGGCGTCGAGACGCTACCGCGTCTTTAGATCAGTTGCACGCTCGAGACATTGACGTTTCAGTACATTGATACAGCGGACGATACCAGCTGATACCAATGCGTCAATACTGGGACAGTGAAATACACGTTCAGATTTGTATCGCGTTACTGATATTCGCAACATGTATCGATGCAGATATCAATGTGTATGCGACCCATAATGGGCACGTAAAGGTAAACTTCGTTGCCTACGGACAGCGCAACGTGTTCCCCTTACTTGGCAAGTAAAGGGCAAGTATTTAACTGAAATACAAAGTAAATTTTCTCGAAAACGAAGTGTGATATTAAAAAGTTGTATTCTATATTTTCCTCTTATTTTGGCCTACCACCGATATTTAAAGATTTACAATCTGTAGTGAAATACATAGATTCTTGTGGGCTGAATTCACCTTCAGTATAGGGGAAATTTTATTTTGAAAAAAAATGCAAATTTCCAACTTTAGACATTTTTGTGATCAAACAGTAATACATATTCGGTTGCTTGTTACGTCAAATTATTCTATAATATGAATTCTCCCGAATAAACTGATATAATTTATTATTGAATCATGAAAATTTAAATATGTTTAAACACAGGGAAAAGGACACCCAAAATGCATCAATTTTTGCAGATACTTCTAATTTATTTCAAAGACTAAGGATCTAGGAGAAAATTTGTCTACTCCACACGAAGCAGGAGACATTTTTCCTCCCGAAAGCATCAAAAGAAGTGGTACCTATATCACGTTTTGTTTTCAATACAGATACGAAATTGTGTGGCAAAACATACGACACCTTTATTGCATTATTTAGGAAGAGCATATTTTGTTTCTGCACTGGAAATAAAACGTGACATACCACTTCTGTTGATGCTTTCCGACGGACAAATGTCTGCTGCATCTCGTGAAGTAGTCAGGTTTTCTCGTAAATCCTTAGTTTTCGAAATAAAGGGAAAAATATTTGCAAAAATTGGTGGATTGCGTGTGCCCCTTTCCCTTTGGTCGTTGCTTAAGCATATTTGTTAATACAGTTCAATCTTTATAAAAAGAAGTGAGATCCCCATAAAAAAAACTTCAAAATAGTAAAAATATTACGCCAAGTACATAAAAAAAGTCGAGGACGGAAAAGAGTATTCAAGGTATTCTCAGACCATCAGTACCCATACCTTCCCTCTCGCAGGCTTTCAAATAATTTGTCAATGTAAACCTCTGACAATATGAGTACATTTTCATTATATTGCGTTTTAAAATAATTCGAATATCATTCATCGACACCGGTATCTTTCCTCTCACAAGCTTTCAGATAATTTGTCAATTTAAAACTCTGTCAATAGGAATACACTTTCATTATTTTGCGTTTTTAAATAATTCTTATTCATCGACATCTTGACCTTGCCTGGCCACGCCAAGTATTTGACTTCCAGGCTCCGGACATTTAGGCAAATGTCTAGATGTTACATTTTATCTTCACACTAGCAAAATACCCCGCTTCGGACCTAAGAGATATTGAGGGACTCCAAGAAAACACATTTCACCCCTTTTCACCCCCTTTGTGGATGGAATTTCCAAACATCCTTCCTTAATGGGTACCTGCGGATCCTTGGCCACTTATTCCCGCCGCGGTGCTACTTAACAAACGAGAAGCGTTCGTCCGGTCGCCGCCTGGCGGTCGCGTCGCGAACTACTATTATTTAAAAATCATTATTTAAAAAAATAAAAACGTTAGAACCTTCCTCTCATCAAGACGAACAAATTGATGATATCACTTGTGGCTACAGTCCATATTTACTGAAAAACCGCATTTCAAAGTTTGCAACTTCAATTGTATATAAAAGTATAGATTATTAAAATGTTCGCGATATGGGTAATGGAATGTGTGAACACACCATTTTAGCTGTGTATATGTAGTTGTGTCATCTTAAGCACAGTTGGAAAGCACCTTTATGTACTTGCGGCTCATTTTGATTTCACATTCTTTTTTATATTGATAATACTCTTTTCCGTCCTCGACTTTTTTTTTATGTAATTGGCGTAATTTTTTTACTTTTTTGATGTTTTTTTTATGGGAATTGTTTTTAGACCTCGTGACTAAGGGTTCCCCCAAACCAACGCACAGTGGGGTATTTGGCCCCAAACCCCGGACATAAATCGATTTAAAAAAATTTGCGTAAACCGTAAAATTTTTGGTGTTCGAGGCAGTTGAATATCTGAGAAACAATGTATGAATATTGTTTTATTCATTTGTGCACACATGAAGCAACAGGCTTCGTCGAAAGTTAAGAGAATTTTAGATACTCGCGATTCTTTCTTAACCGTCCTCTGAAACATCGTTGGCTTATTAGAGTTTTCTATTAGAGCCAGGGCTGCGGCAACGCGAGAGGCCGGCGAGAAGGGTATTTCCCAAGGAATAGGTTTATGAGTTTGTTAATAGGGGCACGGACAAACCTGATGCGAAATCAGGGAGCCGCTAGGATTATTGACAGCGAGGACGAACCTGATGCGAAATCAGGGAGTCGTAGGTGGGTGAGGTTTCGTTGACGAACCCGATGCGAAATCGGGGAGCCACTGGGTTGGAGAAGATTCCTTGTTTTGGAAGAAAGGTTGCGAACGAACCTGATGCGAAATCAGGGAGTCGCGGGAAATGTTAGTAATGCCTCGTAACTCTTAATTAATGTTTGATACAACTCGAGCGGTAAAGTTGTATCAGTGGGTGAGTGCTACTAATATTATAAGGATCGCTGGGTAAAAGATGGGTTTAACGAAATCTACTCGATTTACACGTGAACACCATTCGTATATTCAATAATCAGTTATTGTACAAATGTAAGTGTCGCGGTTAGTTAGTTAAATGAGGTGTATAAGTTACTAATATTTACACGGTGTTGACGCACTGGCGATGCGGGGCGTAAGAGTGGCTATTACAATATGCCAAATAGAATATAAACCGAAATCGCGGATTCTATGAGGTTAACTATTGATTCGGAAGGGGACTCGAGCCCGATCTTACCAGATATAACCAACTCTGTACGAGCGTGACACAACGTGACTCTATGTGTGACTATGTAGCTTTGAACCAAAGAGGGTTGAAATCAAAGGGTTTATATAGTCCCAAAAATGAGTGGGAATTCGTTAGGAATCTCCATATAAGGAAATCCTTCGGGGTCGTCGTCGTGTCACTCCCGTTCCCATGGTTGTGATCCAGATGGTCGAGATCATGACCCCCATTAGTGGTGTTTGATAAACGAAAGGATTTTAGGGCGTTTTCCCTTCACAGACGCGAGCTCGAAAAATGGTTGAAAGCGGCGTGTGGGAAAATTCCACATACGTAACACTACACTTTCCAAAAGGTTTTACTTTCTTATCATATATATATATTTGCATAGTTATTAACAATTGAAGATAATCGAGAATTCAGTAAATTTTCTCTACGATTATAAGATTTCATTAACGATTTTGTTATAGTGCTCAGCTCTGCTCACTGCTTTTGTTGGTGCCGATTTTTTGATAAAGATTTGTGATGACAGTGCAAAAATGATTGGTTCCGGATTCGTCCGGATTTAAGTTTTATAGCTAATTTAGGTAAAAATGGCAATCAAGAACTGCTTCGTTTCACGTACGCCTGTGCGGTCGCGCTCGCCAGGCCTTCGTGAGATGTTAAGGAACTCTTCAATTTTAAGGAACTCTTCTGCTCGAATATTCTTCGAGCCGCTCAAAAAAATTCGAGCTTCTCGGTTCTGTCGGGCCGCTCGAAAAACTTGAGCTACTCGGTTTTAACGGTACTCGGCTCGGCCCGGCTCGCTTTTTTCGAGTACTCGTACTCGGCTCGGCTTAGCTCGCTTTTTCCGAGTACTCGAACAGCCTTAGTTGATATGGCTCGGTGCTTGATGTTGCAAATCTGGTTTGACACCAATGTTTTCGGCGGATGCAGTCGCAGCCGCGTGCTATATTCGTAACAGATGTCCATCAAGCAGTATAAATAGTAAAACGCCATATAAGAAATGGAGAGGAGAGCTGCCAGATCTATTTAATCTGAGAGAGTTCGGAGTACCTATTTGTGATGTATGCGTACGGGCATACAATAACCGTCGGCTATACCGTCGCGCTGCGGCCGAGCAGCGCCGAGCGAGCCCGAGCGAGATCGGAGGTTAGGTTGCCTCACGTGCGATTTTAGTCGTTATACGTCGCGAGCCATTGCGATACGTATGCGATGCGGAAGTGGTATTGGTGTAATATTATCGTTAGTTAACAAATATAATACTGTATATATAATACTAAACGCGTGTTATTTTAATATATAACATTATTTATGTACTCAACAAAGATCCTACCAAGGACAAATTTGCCGAAAGGACTATGAAAGGTATATTTGTGGGTTATCCACGTGAAACTAAAGGGTATAGGATATGGTTATCAAATGAGAGAAAACAAATTGTCGCACGTGATGTGAGATTTCAAGAAGCACATCAAAATCCTGTTGAGTTAAAGACATGCAATGAAAATATTGAAATTATTGGTTATAAAGATTCTGTAAATACCGACTTGAACATGGAGCGTATGGGGTCGCCAATTATAATGTCCCTAATTCAAGATATAGAAGATACTCCAAGGCCAACAATTTGTCCGGCTCAGATTGAAGTAAATAACAATCGCAGAGGGCGTGGACGTCCCAGGTTGATCCGCACAGGAGGTCGGGGGCAGACATGGGCAAAAAATTATTTCAAATAAATAATTGATTTCGAATAAAAGACAAAAATTTTATTCGAGACTCATCAAATAAAAATAACCCAGAGTTACTTTTATTTGAAACGTCACAAATAATTTTTTTGTTTGACGGGAATTTATCCGACGGCCACAAATAATTTTTTTATTTGACGGGAATTCATTTTAACCTTCAAATAATTTTGTTGTCTTTCCATTCATTTGTATTTGAAAATTATTTGAAGCTCAAATAACTCTGGGAGTAGAGAGCGGGAGAGAGGGGGAGCGTGTGCTAGAGAGCGGTAAGAAGGACAGCATGATGCGAGGAGGTAGTTGTTAGAGCAAGAGGGAACGGGGATTAGAAAGAGAGGGGTATATTAAGAACGGGCCTCTCGCTCCCTCCCGGTCCCTCTCGCTCCCTCCTATTCCCTCTCGCTCTAACAACTACCTCCTCGTATCATGCTCTCCTGCTTACCGCTTTCTAGCACACGCTCCCCCTCTCTCTCGCTCTCTACTCTCAGAGTTATTTGAGCTTCAAAAAATTTTCAGATACAAATGAATGAAAAGACCGCAAAATTATTTGAAGGTTAAAATGAATTCCCGTCAAATAAAAAAATTATTTGTGGCCGTCGGATAAATTCACGTCGAACAAAAAAAATTATTTGTGACGTTTCAAATAAAAGTAACTCTGGCTTATTTTTATTTGAAATAAAAATAACTCTGGGTTATTTTTATTTGATGACAAATAAAGATAAAGTCTCTTTTATTTGATACGTTATTTAAATAATTTTTTATTTAAATGATGACCATCTCTGGTGGGGGGCGACCGAAAGCATTATTTCAGCCGGCTCCAGATCGTGAAAATGGAGACGAAATCCATGTACCAAATATCAATGTACAAAACCTACAGATGAATGAATTCTCAGGTGCCGCTGAGTTCCCGATTAATGAGGCAATGTGCTCACCTCAGCAGGAAGAATGGGAGAGAGCAATACTATCCAAAGTGGAAAGCCTAGTAAAGAATGACACCTTGGATATAGTCGGAAGACCCGAGGAACGAAACACTGTGTGCTTACAAATCAGTATAATTCGGACGGGAATATCGAAAAGAGAAAAGCGAGGATTGTCGCAAAGGGTTTCAGCCAACGTTTCGGTGTAGATTATCAACAAACATTTGGCCCTGTTGCAAGAATAGAATCTGTCCGACTTCTACTTTCATTACCGGCACATTTTGGAATGAAAATCAGACAATTTGATATTGTGACCGCATATTTAAATGGTAAACTTGATGAAGATGTATTTATGGAAATACCAGATATGCTTCCAGATATGTTGAAATTGTTAAGTGTGAAAAACACATCACACGAGGTAAAACAACTAGCAAAGAAAATGTTGCAACAACTCGAGGGCGATGACAATGTTTGTAAGTTAAAAAGGGCGTTATACGGGTTACGTCAGGCTGGAAGAAAGTGGTATGAAACACTTTCATTAAAATTAGAATAAATTGGCCTACGTGCAACCAAGAGGAAGTCATGTATGTTTCATGCAAAACGAAATGGTAATCTACTTTTATTAGTTGTCTATGTAGATGACTTACTTATTGCATCGTCCGATAATAATTGGATAGATAAAGTAAAATCAAAATTAGCTGAAAGTTTTGATCTAGAAGACCTTGGTATGGCCAAATATTGCTTGGATTTGGAAATTACTCAAGAAAATGATTGCGTCACAGTAAATCAAAGGGGGTATATAAATGATATATTGAATCGATATGGGATGAGTCATTGCAATCCTGTGATGACACCAGCTGAATTGAAGCCAAATCGTCCACAAAACGGTACAGAAACATTACAAGATGTTTCATGCGTAAATAACACAAAGGAGAATCGGACGTACCGTCAGCTTATTGGATCCCTTATGTATCTTGCCGTGGGAACGAGGCCGGATATCGCTAACACAGTATCTCGGCTTGCTCAATTTGTTAACGATCCGCAACGACAAGATATTGTGGCCGCGAAACAGGTATTAAAATACCTAGCAAGGTCAAAAACACTGGAAATTAAGTACGTAAAATCTAACAAGAAACTCAGACGCCGACTGGGGTGGATGTAGCATTGACCGACGATCTTATACAGGGTATGTAGTTCTTCTTGGCGATGGTCCGATAGTCTGGAAGTCGCAAAAACAAAGATCGGTAGCGCTACCATCTATCTCGGCGAAATATGTTCCGTTATATTATATTTAAGATATTATATTTAAAGGGTTTTCTTGAGGAACTGGGACTTGATGAACTAACAGAGACTACACTATGTGTGGACAATCGTGGAGCAATATGTGTGGCCAGCGACCCTGCGTTTCATTTGCAGACCAAGCGTGTAGATATCCGTTACCATTTTGTTCGAGAAGTGGTTCGAAAGGGGTCAGTTGTTCTTAAGCAGATTCCGACGACCCAGATGACTGCGGATGTCGTTACCAAGCCACTGGTACGAGTGACGCACTGGAGATGTCTTAACGAACTTGGATATACTACCAAGGAAAACTAGCTGACGAATGGAACGTGTTCCTTCAGGGGGCGTGATGAGATTAATATTTCAATTCTCGCTGTTCAAGGCACACGCTTTGGAACGAGGCGCCAACCGTCAATATATACAGGGTCAACGTTTTATCCTGTAACCCGCGCTCGCGCGAACAGGTAATATGGCAACAGCGCCTTACGGACGCATCCCACCACAACCATGCACCGGCCCAGCGGAGAGCTGTCAGCGACCGCTGGACAGCAGTGATGCCCGAGCTTCGAAAATATTCGGATGATCTCTTTCAAAGTAACGTCGCAAAGAGCTAAGTATTGGGAATTTCCCGGTCCAAGTAATCGAGCCGCGCGCTCCGTTTTTATGATCGGTTTACCACTCGCACCCCAGATTACTGTAATGAGGTTTGAAAATAATGTCGACTGATCTCGTACCCGTCTCAATTTCAACAATTTTAGATACGACAGGGTTGACCGCGACGTTATACCCTTCTACGGAGAGATTTTTCGCCACCTGCGCGTAAAAGCCACAATAATGGCGCATCATTCCAAAAAATGACATTAACAGAAACCGGTATAGGCGTGGCGTTGAGTAGCTAAAACATTCAGAGACAAAAATTCTAGTAAAAGATTCAAACACCGCTACAATCCAAGACACGTTCCATTAGTTACCCCTTACATCTGATCTAGGTATGCACTGCATTAAGGATAAAATCATAAAAAAGAAAACCAGAACAATAGACTCTGAGGTTCGCAGAACTAACACATAATTGAATAAAAATTTAATTTTTTAATTTATGAAAGTAATGATACGGAAACAACTAGTGTATTGTTTATCAACATCACGAATTTTAAAAACAGCATTAAATACAGTATCAAATAAACAGTTTGCAAAAGCTTTTTACAACAATTACGGTTAAAAAATTGATAGAAAAAAATTAAGTAAACGTAAAATATGTTAAATTATCCATCATTAAGAGGGAATAACTTTTCCTCATTTTTCGGAGCAAATTGCATTCCGATATCTTTTATAGTTCAAAAGTTATACGAAGAAGGCCCCAAATTTTTCAACCCGGGCCGGGAAATTCTGAATAACTCTTTGCGACGTTAATTTGAAAGAGAACATCCCAAAATTCTCGAAGCTCGGACATCACTGCTGTCCAGCGGTCGCTGGCAGTTCTCCGAACGCTGGGACGGTGCATGGTGTGGTGGAATGCGTCCGTGAGTTGCTCATCCCTTCTTGTATTACTCTCGCTTACTCAAGTATCTGTACATGCGTCTTGCATATATTAAATAAACTATCATATTTCTTATACCTAATACCAAAGTATGAAATCGTTTAGTTCAATCGTTTAGTACTCTGGTATCTGAGAGTTATATATTCCAACATTATTCATTTATTATGTTAATTTTTACCGGGCCAGAGCCCAATATATACACGAATATTTGTAAAAACGTAACGCTGACAGTTCTAAACAGTAATAATTCTTTCATGATTATGTAGAGGAAGGTGTGCTGAAAATATTCAAATTGGTTAAACCTTGAGACTCCTGGGGACTTGAAAGATATTTGTCGTCAGTTGTAAAGAATTTTGACAACTTTCTTTATTTCATTGAGCATTAGTTTTTTAATACATAATGGACGGTAATGTTTAGTTGACGGTGTTGATTCTTAACGCCAAAGAACGCTCTTCATGTTAGAAAAAAAGCGGAGAGGAAATATTAAACAGGGTTATCAGGGCATCTCGAAGAAAGAAGTAGTTTCTTCTGGAGAAAAATGCGATCATACAACGAATACAATCTGGCGATCTTACAACGAGAATTTTCTGTAGACCCAAATTAAATGACTTTTCTTATTTTCCAATACTAAATATATGATACATCAAAACAAATGATTTAAAATTAGAAGATTATCTTAATATATAAAGTAGAAAGTGTTTGTGTGTTTGTCCGTCGCTTAAAAACTTTCGAACGGTAAACTCTGGGGTCACGCAATGTGCCCCAGCTCGTTTTGCCTAGCTAATCCGGATGAATGTAACTATTTTCACAAAAAATTTTTTTATAAAATCAGAATCTAAATTTCGGGCAAAACCCGTAAAGTAGTAAAGCTACTTAGTATATTATAATGCTAGTATATTTATATCTAGCTGATATATCCTCCTCTTTCTTTATCCCTCGAAGGCTGCACTAAGATTTCCCCCTGATTCAGCCACACATAGATCAGCGTGACCCAGATCGTTCTTTTGCTTATATATCTGGATGTGCTATACCGCTTTTAATGTTTTTTATACGTAATAACGCTTTTTCCCTTTAAAGTATGACTCGAAATTTTTCGATTGCTGTATAATTAAACCCTCGTATCTTTCTCTGAACGAAACTGTGATTAAAAGAAAAACGATTCAGAATTTTCACCTACTTAATCTCTTTATTTTCAAAATATCTCGAGTACCAAAGGATTTATGACAAAATATATGATACATCAATATATATTACCTCGTTTTATTTTCATACGAAAGAATTCCATATAGCATTACGGCAAGTATAGAATGGGGCAATCGCGGTCAGCGGGCAATGACAGTCAGTATTGTTATTATAAAACGGCATGTCCGAAATGTGTAATTTCTTTTCTTTACCTTCCATAACATTTTCGCTATAGTGTCAAACGACCTCGCCTTAACCCTTCGGTGGGCGCGCCCGCGGCAGTTAGCCGCAAATTTTACATTTCGTATGTACCATATGTAGTGTTTAAACTGGAGCCATGTCCAGTTAAGATAAGGAATATACTATATATAATATATAAGATAAAAGAAAGTGTAGTGAGGTGCGAGACGTGAGGGTTGTAATGAATTACGCGTCTTAATAAAAACTCAACAAAGAATATTATTTATTCGAGGATGTAACACCAAAAACTTTTTTGAAGGAAATATCCAGCGGGCGAAAAGACGCTCAGGACGCTGACTTCGAACCGAATGCCTGGTCAACGGTCGCGTTCCTTCCGAAACCGAAGGAAACGCGTACCGCGTGCAAAAATTGGGAAAAAACCCGAGTCCTGAGACAGGGGAGGTTTCGTCGCCTGGCAAAGTCCAACGACCACGAAACCACCGGTTTGACTTTATGACCTTACCTGGTCGCCTTCTGCTCCGCTCGAAATTCGAAGCTACGCACGCTACAGTAGCATTAGATTCCACAGCGCATATACTTTCAAATTTTCTGAACGTTTTCCAGTGCACACATACAACCGCCGCCGTTGTGGAAAGCGCATCGTACAATGTTCGTTGTAGGCATTAATTTCAGGTTAGGAGCGAGCGTGTCAGGTAAGATTCCACAATAATCGTCGTCAACGTCGGAACAATCGGTGTCCTCGTCGGTGTCCTCGTCGGTGTCGTCGTCGTCGTCGTTGTTGTTGTTCTTCTTCTCGTACATCTCAACCATATCTACAATGTTTGGGTCCGTTCGTAGGAGCAGTTGTAGTAACCAGGCCTTTTTCTCCACTGCCTTCACGAACACCACATCGACGGTTGCGAGCTCGCGAGCGAGCATTTCTGCAAGCCTGTGGTACGGTATCCAGCCGTCAGACCAGCGAAGTCCGTGATGATGAGCTGTGAGCCAGGTCGCTTGACGTTTCTCGAACGGTGACAGGCTTCCGGTTGAACGGTGAAGCCGCGTATATCGCGTTCGTATCATGTCGCGCGCAAATCAGGATCAACTCGTGTCGCGCGTTCATCGCGAAGCATCTGTAATCTTCGCAGAATCTCAGTAACGTGTTCATGGGTACGCAGAAATTGAACGACGTGCTACTAAAAATGTCGCGATCGTGTGCCATGGTATGATCCCAACCGGCGTTCATCAGCGCTTTGCTCCTGTCGATGGACAACGATGCAAAATGTTTCAAAGCGGTTGTGATTTCCGGATTCCTGGAACGATCGATCTCCACTCCGTCTAATTAGTATCGAACCTCGTCGAACATGAACGCAACATAGTTGTTATCCAGAAAAACTCTCGCAGCTTTCGCCCCCTGTTTCGTCGTCGCGGCTGCCATCGATGAGACGCATCGACGTAGAGATAACTTTCGCACGGGAGCGTGTACAGATCTTGTTGCTGAATGGGTAGGGGAGAATGAGGCAATCGCGGTCAGTTGGCAATGGCGGTCAGTATTGTTATTATAAAACGGTATGTCCAAAATGTACAATTTCTTTTCCTTATGTTCCACGACATCATTCGCTATATTGTCGAACGCCTTCGTCGTTGCTAAGCAACCAAGGAAAACTAGCCTTTTTGTGTTTTCAACATCGTCGATGTAATATTTCGTGTACACAACATAAGAGGTAAGTACTAATTCTGAAGCTTATTTTACGTTTAAAGATTACGTAAATATAGATATTCTATCAAGGAAAAGGATTACATACTTAAATTAAATATATTTATATTAAATTTCATTCTAATCTTCAATCTTATCAATGAACACGTATGCGGGCAATGATGGTCACTTGACTGTTAGTGCCCGTAACGAGATTATCATTATTCACTAGTGTAAAATAAACAAAACTTTCTTCATTACCACAATTTTATTCTGTAGATGGCAAGAATTCGCACTAGAAGAACAGCAAAAGCCAAGTGGACTGCTGAAGTACTTAAAAAAGCAGTGAAGCTTTTTCAAGATGGACAATCCATGCGAAAAGTATCTAAATTATTAAATATCCCCTTTTTAACTCTGCAATCGAGGGTAAAGAAACAAATGTATTCTGACCCAAAGCTTGGAAGGCACACTGTATTTAGTGCAGAACAAGAAAATGAAATGGCAAGTCGAGTAAAGTATTTGTCAAATATTTATTATGGCTGCACTGGCATTCAAATAAGAAAACTGGCATATCAATATGCAGAAATGCAAAACATAAATCATAATTTTAATATGGAATCGAAAATGGCTGGACGTGATTGGTTGTATGGATTTATGGCTCGAAACAATATTTCTATTCGAAAAGCAGAAGCCACGAGTATCAACAGAATTACAGCTTTTAATAAATCAGAAGTTGACAATTTCTTTAATCTGTTAGAGAAACTAATGGGGGAACATAAATTCCCTGCTATGAATATATACAATTGTGACGAAACCGGAATTTCAACGGTACAGGAGCCCAGTAAGATACTAGCTGTGAAAGGGCAAAGAAGAGTTGGATCAATCACTAGTTGGGAAAGAGGTAAAAATATCACGGTATTGTGTGCCCTGAGTGCATCAGGTGCATTTATACCACCTATGTCCATTTATCCAAGGAAAAGAATGACACCACTCCTTGAGAAAGATGGTCCAGCTGGAGCAATTTACCATTGTTCGGATAACGGTTGGATTAATGAAAATCTTTTTGTACAGTGGCTTCAACACTTCACCTCTCATGCCAAACCTTCTGCAGATGAACCGGTGCTCTTAATTTTAGATAATCATGCTAGCCACATTTCGCTCCAATCTTATGAACATTGCAAAAAGCACCATATTGTTATGTTGTCATTACCGCCGCACACGTCACATAGAATGCAGCCTCTAGATCTAACCTTTTTTGGTCCACTCAAAGCAGCCTATAAAAAGCAATGTGACTTATTCATGAAGACCCATCTAGCCGAAAAAATAACACCATATGATGTAGCAGCTCTTTTCCAAAATGCTTTCTCTACTGTTGCAACTGTCAGTAAAGGCCAATCAGGATTCAGAGCGGCAGGTATTTTCCCATTAAACCCTAATGTCTTTACTGATGAAGACTTTATTCCAGCTGAAGTCCTTCAAACCGAATTCGTAGTTACCGAAACTCCTGAGGAGTCTATTGCCTCCACATCAACAGAATTGAATGCAGTTCCGTCTACATCTGGAGCAGTTGCACCCATGCCTCCAACGTCATCGAACGCAGTTTCTATAATTGAAGATCTTCTTCCGATTCCAACAAAAACACCGTCTATAAAAACTAGGAAAGGTCGACAAAAGCAACATGCAGCGATTTTAACTTCTGTAGCTAATAGAAAAAATTTAATAAGAAAAGAAGAGAAAAAGAAAAAATTAGAAGAAAATAAACAGAAAAACAAAGATAAAATAAAAATTTCTAAAAAAATTAAGTTGGAGAAGGAAAAGCCCAAAAGACCTCATGCATGTGCAAACGACGAAGATAATGATATAGGCAAAACGGAAAAAAATTAGAAGAAAATAAACGGAAAAACAAAGATAAAATAAAAATTTCTAAAAAAATTAAGCTGGAGAAGGAAAAGCCCAAAAGACCTCATGCATGTGCAAACGACGAAGATAACGATATAGGCAAAGCGGAAAAAAAATTAGAAGAAAATAAACGGAAAAACAAAGATAAAATAAAAATTTCTAAAAAAATTAAGTTAGAGAAGGAAAAGCCCAAAAGACCTCATGCATGTGCAAACGACGAAGATAACGATATAGGCAAAGCGGAAAAAAAATTAGAAGAAAATAAACGGAAAAACAAAGATAAAATAAAAATTTCTAAAAAAATTAAGCTGGAGAAGGAAAAGCCCAAAAGACCTCATCCATGTGAAAACGACGAAAATAAGTGCATTATTTGCTTTCAATTTGGCCATGACAATGAGATGTGGTTCAGATGTATCTCTTGTGGCCTCTGGGCCCATTCTGAATGCTCTGGATGGGACTCAACGGATGGATACATTTGCGAAAAATGTAGCAGCCCCTAGACCGCAATTGCCCGCAGCGTGACTGTTATTACCCGTAGGTGTAGACGATGGCGGAAAATCACATATTTTTTGTTTTTTGTAATTTCATTAAATAAATCAATATAAAATTAATTATTTTCGTATCCTACGTATAGGTTGCTAGTTTAAGTTTACAAAAAAATCATTTTCAAGAAATATTGCACCTTACATCTTTGTTTTATTACAATTATTGCTTAAGTGACCGCCATTACACATTCTCCCCTATGCTTATCTCATCGTTATAGTCGAACGTCGTGTCGGCGTACGGATTGTAAGCGTGCACCTCGATCTTTGTGATACGATCATCGAAAGTCGGTGCACTCGTCACGTCCAGTATGGTATACAGGGTGATTCTGGAGCTACGCCCGACAATGGATGCGGCCTGGTACTCCGTGGCGAGGGCAACTCCCCGCAGTGCCTCACCGAATGTTATGGCTTTCGACCCTCAAAACGGTTGGACTGTCTATTAATAGGTGAGAAATCTTCGATTTCCGTATTTCGCATCAGATTTTTGCGAAAACGACACCAACTGATTCCTTATGCTTCGCCGATGAAACTGACACCAAGAACGACGTAATCCGGACCATAATGAGGGAAATTCCATGAAGAATCGATTAATATCATTTTAAGTTTACTTCGTTAATAATAGTCCGATTTATATGAAATTTGGTATGATTTTCATCGGAAAAACATAAGGAATCCATCAGCACCACTTCCATATCGGTACGATAAAGAATGCAGAATTATTTTTTCTGAAACAGGTCTGAATCCTGGACCGTAGCGGTTTCAGGTCGACCTCCCGCAGTCGAGGGTGAAAATGTGAAATATTCATTTCATATATATAAGTGGTATGTTAGTATGTTCCGATGAACACCAGGGTCCGTAGGAAACGCGCGTTTCGAGGAGTCAACGGTTTGTCGCTCCTTCTTCTTTTTCCTCTTGTTCCCGTTCCGCTTCTCGTCTTTATTAGTGTTGTCGGTGGTGGTGGTGGTGGTGTTTCGTTTTGACCATAATGCATTACAGAGACCAGAGGCGCGGTAGCAGCGGCGAGGGGAACGATGATGAGTCGTACGTGTGATCGAACACCAACATGCTATGCACTCACGCTATCTTATCGCGTAAACGCCGTTACACGTGCAAGCGAATCGTTATTTTCTCTCCGCGAAAATCTATAGGACAGTCGTATTGATCCATGATGCGTACCGTTAGATCGTATATCGCTCGTGCAACGATCGGCTGGTAAATGACGTGTCGCGGAGTTTCCGATATCTTATGTCCCGGGGGTACGCGAGGTGAAAATTCGTGAATCGTGTGTACCGGTTTGTCGTTGCTGTACGCACAGGTAGTGACGTTGCACGTTACTCTGATCACGTTAACGTTTACAATGTTCACGGGTTCGTTGGATTCGTGCCAGATTCTCGGCACTAAGACACGCGTTGGGGAAAATCCTAGTAACGAGCCCACATTGTTCGGTTTCGTAAAGTCTACAAAGAACGAGCAGTACAGTTCGCTTTTCATAGTGTTTTTGTTAGCTCGTACCACTAGTGGATACTCGTCATCGTCCTAGTCATCGTCGTTCTCGTTGTTACCGCGTCTTCGAGGATATCGCTTGAGTAATCGTTGCTTCAGGTACTTGGCGATAGCGTCTAATTCGTAGGAACCATGGGGGATCGTAATGGATTCGCGAGCGACATCGACGCTGGGGATTGCGGTGTTCTTGTTTGCGACGAAGTAGTTCGAGCGGTGGTGTCGATCGCGAACGATTTTTCGTCGAAACGTTGAAAGCCATCGTGATTGTACTTGATCGTGACCGTAGTTGTCCTTCCCCGTCCGAAATAATTGATCGGTTCAGCGGGCGGTCGCAAATTCCCAAAACTGTCTAAATACTGCAGGTGGGTTCCGCGTTTGGCGTACGCCACCCAGTGTGTGCCTTCGCCGCGATTCTCGTCAAGATTCGCGATACTGCATTCGTTGGTTGTACGCGCGCGGGGAGCGTGTCGCGCATAAACACCCCTCGAAAGAATGGTACGTCGATACTCTTGCACTCTAATTGTAGATTCGTCATAGGTTGTTGTTGTTGTCACTGGCGTCGCGATATCGCCGCCGCCGTAAGGCCGGTCGACGGAAGTTTTTTTCCTCGCTCGTAGTCTCAGGTTCACGCCGGCACCGCGCTTGTACGGTGCCAGATACATTCCTTGCCCTTCCATCGCCCGATTATGACGCAACATTTCTTCCTGTTTTCGCGCGGCCTTCGCGTCGTTGACTGCTTTGGTGATACCCGTCGCTCCACCGGCTAGTGCTCCGATAGCCGTCAGTGTGGGCACAAGAAGCGGAAGAAAGCCTCCGCGTTTCGCTACCGGTAGGACACGGTGTTGTCTTCTGGACTTGCATTTCCTTCTTCTAGTCCTTCTTTTTCGTCTTCTTCTTCTCACACCCATGCCGAGTTTAGTCTTTGCTTTCATCGCGGCCCACACTCCAGTCGCCGCTGCTTTTTTACTGAAAGTCGCGTCGTTCGCGAACACTCGGTCTCGCGCTCGTTCGGCTAACGCGCGATCCGCCTCGTGTCGTCCCTCCAAATCCTTTCGACGAGAATACGCGATATCGTGTTCCCGACAAGCGGCGTCCAGCGGATTTATACCTTTGCCACCGCGAGCAAATTGCTTCAGCAAACGCGTTCCTGGTCCGCAGAACTGATATCCCGGAATGTGTACCTCTATCGGTAAACGGTTTATGATATCGTTCACCTGTTCCGATCCTTTTTTCGTTGACTTCTTCTTCTTCGTTGGTCTACGTGTTATCGCAACCATACATGTGAAAATGTAGATACACGGGGATGCAAGGACAGTCGTAAGTCGACAGTTCTTCGATAGTGATCGGTTCAAGGAGCGCTACGATTCTGATTCGCTCGACAGGTGTCGCGGGTATAAATAGCAGTGGCGTTACGGGCCTTGTTGCGGCCGAAAATCGGCGCGCCGAGTCGCGCTCGTTTAAATGTGCGTGGGAGAGCGTGTAAACACGGTGACACACCGTCCGTTAAGACAGTTACGTGGGTCACACGTTTTTGATTGAGATTCAAGCTGTAGGCTCTTCCGAGAATCCGGCAGTTAGTTTAAAGAACACCCCTGACGACAATAGCACGCTCTCGCACGCAAGAATAACGAATTTTCCTTGTCGCCCAGCGACCCACGATTTTGGCTCCGGTAAAACGGCCCTTTGAGCCATTCGCGCCCAGCGCCCACTGTTTATAATTTGGTACGTAGTTCACGTTGATTGTTCGTCGTGTTCTGTTGAGTCGTGTTTGTCAGTGTTCGATATTTGTGTGGAGTGCTCGTGAGTTTGTAGCGACGCCCACTTCGGCCGAATAAACGTGTCGTCCCGTCAACCGGTGGAGTTTTCTGTTCGTTGGGGTGCATCCCTCCCTGGCCTTACCAGTGGCGATCCACATCGCCTTTCCAAGGCAGACGTTTAAACAGGCTTGACGAGAAGAGAGCATGCGATTCGCGAAACTAACAAACGCTATTCACGCGACCGGGAATGGACGTTGGAGGATTTGGCGTGGGATGAGAGTCGATGGCGCAGATACGGTTCGTTGTTGCCGAACATCGTGCGAGCCGTGATCTGCGGTCCGTCCGGGTGCGGAAAAACGAACGTGCTTCTCAGCTTGCTGGAGTGTCCGAACGGTTTACGCTTCGAGAACGTGTAAGTGTATTCGAAATCGTTGCGGCAGCCACAGTATCGGTATCTGGAGCGAGTATTGTCGCGCGTCGGCGAACTCGGGTACTTTCCTTACTCGGACACCGCCGAGATCGTCCCGCCGAGAGACGCTCGACCCGATTCGATCTTCGTGTTCGAACAGATTCGCGAATACTTCTCCATGGGCTGGCACACGAACGTGGATTGCTTTTACCTGTGCCAATCATATTCGCGAATACCGAAACACTTGATCAGAGACAACGTGAATTTTCTCGTGCTATTCAAACAGGACGGGACGCACTTGCGTCGCGTTTACAACGATCACGTGAATACGGACATGACGTTCGAGGCGTTCATCGATAAGGACAGTTCCATGTACGATGGTCGGTATAGACGAAGATTTAACGAGTTCGTGGTAGCGAGCGGACCTCAGTAGATCGCGAGTCCTTCATCGAGCAACACGGGAATGGCTAACGGTCCAGCGACTAGCGGTGTCAACATGGAGATCACGCAACAACAACAACAACAACAAGGAATGAAACAGAAACGGCGTCGTAGACAACAGCCGCGAGACGTCGAGACGAAGAAGAAAATTGCTAAAATCAGCGACGCTATACGAAAAAAATATGTGAGCCTGAAACTCGGTAAAATGACGACGAAAGCTGCTGCGCAGGAGAGCGCGCGTCCGAGTATCGAACCGTTGAAACGCTTGGTGGAGAACACTACAGCGTTGAAAACGAGTCCAGCGATGCCATCGAAGCCACGACCATCGCTCGTCAAGCGGAACCATCAATAACAACAACAATAACATCAACAACGTTTGAAGAGAAAACGATTACCCTTTACTCCGTCCACAGCCGAAGCAACGATATTGCCCGAAACGACTCCGCTTTCAGATTCGGACGACGATGATGATGACGACGACGACGACGACGATGACGACAACACCGACTACGAAACAACTGAGGAACATGATCTGAACCATGGTGAGACGGACGAAACGATTCGGGAAGTTCTCGATCCAAAAACCACCGCCGTCGACAACATCGACGCGTACACCCGACACACCAGCAGACCGCTGTCGCGGGAATATCTGCGCTTGTTCTTCACCGACACCAAGAAACTGATCGACAACGTGTATCGACGGCGAACAGCTGAGAATCGGTGATTCCGTGCTCACCATCAGTGAGAACGACGACGTTACCGTGAAGGGCAAGCGATACGCGGGTACTGGAGGCTTGTACGAACTGCTGTTCATGCGAGCGCCTAACGAGCAGGCGTACACGAGTGATGATCACGGCTCGTACCGCGACATCTTGTTGTCGACGAACGCGCATCGACGGGACCATTCGGCTAGCAAGCCCACGCTAGTCAACAAGGGTCACATGTACAGGAAGATCGTGTCGGTGTTGATTAGGGGAGACCGCAACGTCGGCGGGATCGCGCGGGAATGTCGCGGATTATCCATCGACGACGCGATGACGGTCACTGATAACGCGATCGATTACGTGTACTGGGACGATCCGAACGAAGTGGTCGATAGACTACGATTGCTCGTGGCGTCGCGCGACGCCGGACACACCGGACATGATAACAAAATTGCCTCCATCGTGGAGGAACTTCGCGAAGCCGGTCTCACCGTAAATTGATCGTTTGATTCGACGATGCGTCAGTCTCGTTCGCGATCACCGCCGGCGACATGTCGGTGAACAAGTTTGGCGCATCTTTGCACAGCACCGCCGATGCTACCGGTGACATCGATCAATGCATGGAGACGATTCGCTCGCGGAATCTGTATGTCACGAATTACGTTCGGGAGAACGCGCTGTATCTGACCACCGATCCGTTTACGTTCGTCGCGATGGAACGCAAGATGCGTCGCGTGGCACATCCGGAGGAGGATACCGACGCAGCGACGAAACGATACCTGGACGACATGGAACGTACCGGCGGACGTGCCCTCGACACTATGGAAGAAGACATGTATGAATTGACTTGGAGAATTTGATAAATACCGTGATGCAACGACGCTTCGGTCACTTGAAGGATAGACTCGACGAGCTTGCGACATCGACCGCGCAAGTACAGAAACGCAAGGAAGCGGGACGATGAGCAACGCCTACGACAACAAACCCCGCCAACACCGTACGTGCTTCGAGTGCCTGGTATAGTACCTACTGCTGATCGTGGAACGTTACCTTCGCCGCCATCATCGCTATGGGCAAGAGTAAGGAGCGCATACAACTGGTCGACAAACTACACGCTCCCGCGAGGCGAAATTTCCCGCGGAGACGCGTAGTGATTCGAGGTTACGACGATCTATGGCAGGCGGATGTGGTAGAAATTCGCGCGTACGCGACCCACATTCGTGGCTACAACTACATACTCACGATCATCGATACGTTCGGCAAGTTCGCGCGGGCCGTGCCCGTGAAAACGAAAAGCGGGCGCGACGTGACAGAGGCGTTCGCGACCGTGTTGCGACGAAGCGGCAGATGTCCGCGAAATCTACAAACCGACATGGGAAAGGAGTTCTACAACGTGGAGTTTCAACGATGCGTAACGTCTCGCGGGATCAACCACTACTCGACGTACAGCGTGATGAAAGCGTCGATCGTCGAGCGTTTCAATCGTACACTGAAGAACCTGATGTGGAAACAATTCTCCTTGAACACCTCCTATCGATGATTGGATCTGCTACCTACGCTGGTGCACACCTACAATCATCGTAAATATCGTACGATCCACGCGCGACCCGACGACGTGACCTCCGCGACTCGTTTGCCGTTCATCGTATCAGCGCCTTTAGGTATCGAGCAACGACGACGACGGGCGAAATTCCACGTCGGCGACAAAGTACGCGTGAGCAAATTCAAGAAGATCTTCGAGAAGGGATACACACTAAACTGGTCAACCGAGGTGTTCGAAATCATCGCGGTACAATGAACGCAGCCTGTAACGTGCATTCTACGTGATTCCGCGGAAGAGCCGATCTCGGGAGGGTTCTATGAGCCCGAACTGCATTCGGTCTCGAATCCGGACGTTTATCTAATCGAGAAGATTATTCGTCGCAAGGGGAATCGAGTGTAGGTGAAATAGTTGTGATTCGACTCGTCCATGAACTCGTAGATACAGGAAAAGGATGTTCTGTGGCGCAACAGCGGCTCCTTCTTATTAGCGACCATGATTACGGTCCAGCCCTACAACTACTAGGTATTGCCACCCTTAATGATAGGGGACTATCTTCGGACCTAATCTTTCTCTACAAGGTCATACACGGCCATGTAAATTGTACGGAGCTTGTGACTGCATTGAGGTACCGAGCTCCTGAACGGGTTTTGCGACCTAGGCCCCTTTTTGAGAGCAGGGATCCTGGTCACCGTAATTATACGGCTAACCCCTTAAGTAGGGCCACGAGGTTGGCTAACTAATGTTTGCCTGACATTGACTTGTTCTGTGTTTCCCTCAGTGGCCTCCGATTACTTTTATTGTTGTATGAGCGTTCGCCAACGCATAGGTCAATTGACCTGATGCGTTAGTTTTGAGTACTCACACCGATTATTTACTTTATTTTAATTTATTTTGTTATGCTTATATTTATTGCGTACTTTATGCTTCATGATTTGTATCTTCGGTATTCTAAAGGGTTTGCCCGTTAACAATAATAATAATAACAATAATAATAATTAATTAATTAATTAAATAAATATACAGCACACAGTTTACATTTATATCGTTTCTTTGTATTTAAAAAAAAGAGAATAATATATACCGATACTTATACACTATTTCATTTTCTGTTTACTATTATATAAGTATATTAAGAAAAAAATTAATACTTTGTTCACATTTGTAAAACATGTAGTACATATATGTCTACATACTTTTCGATTTACACGAAACCGATCGAATCATCAACTATGTGCGTGTATTTCTTACAGCGATAAATCTACAACATCAACATCGAAGAAAGCCGTCATACGAATCATGGGACGTGATTACCCATTGACATTGACCACATACAAACGCATCGCAATTAGAATTCGCATCTGTCGTGGAAACTTCTGCTGCAGCAAGAACCGGAGATACTTCAGCGTTTCCGTAACGACACAACTCCATCGCATCAAGATCCTACCATCGTCGATCATTTACGTATCGACTTCACGCAATTCAACAGTCAACGAATTGCCAAAATATTGGATGACAGTTCCACCATATACATGGCCGAAGCTACGATACGACAAATGTTCAAATACGATCGCTGCATCGATCATACGTTCTCATGGTTTTCAGAAATTCTAAACTCCATAAGCAGCAAATATGCTTCCTTTGTCACCATTATACGCGCTGCTACAACACCGATCGCGGACTATGAAAAACACGTTTCCGAAAGCGAATACTTCGAACCGCATTCTTTGTTAGATTGTGAATTATTAGCGTTGGGCTTGGATTCGACGATAGACAATGCTCGCAACGTACCATAATTATGTACACATGTCTATATACTTTTCCAATAAATACAACACTTTTTCATACGAATACCTGTATTGTCCGATACCTTACACGATCCTTTCCTACCTGCGGTAGATGTAACTTATCCCAAAATTAGCGCTCTTTTGATCTTCATTCCTTACTAGATACATTCTCCTGCAATGAAACTGTACACGTATACCCATAAATCACATGAGCTACGCAACGTCAATACATCTATATTTTCACTCGCATAGCATATGTGCATTATTCTCGAACCTTCTATCGTTACAGTTATATGTTTTTGGCACGGTTATCGCGTGATAACCATGCAGGTTTCGACTTGCATCTTCTACGCGTAATACCTCATTATTCTCGGAAATTGACCTTCGATCGTTGTGTTTTAGGCGCGGTTATTACGCTATAGGAAATATGTGTGTGTGCGTGCGCGCGTTCCCCCTCCACCTGCTCCACGGGTCGTGTTCCCCCTCCACTGACTCATCCCCACCTCCACGGGTCGCGTTCCCTCACTCCCCCCCCCCCTAGCCTATGGTGCGGTACCCCTCGCCCCGCTTCACCCCCTCGCCTCCAATTGGTTCAGAACCGGCCTACTACAGGGTGTCCCAAAAATGTCGGAGTTCCTTGGAAGGGGTAACTCAGGGGGTGATTTGAAACAACTTTTTCCTTAGCGAAAATATTGTCCGAAGCTTCGTTAAGGAGATATTAACAAAAAACCCCGACCAATCAGAGCGCGCGCCTTCCGTCCGAGCTCCCGCGGTAGCGTTGGCTACGCGGTAGGCGACTGCGCTTGTACTACGAACGTACGAACAAGCAAGTCGGCATGCATCGAAGGAAACTGCGTTACACATTTTTTTTTAAAGCAGAATCTTAAATAAGAATTATTTGAAGTGAGAGGACAAGAAGTACGTAAATTTCGTTTTTAAATAAGGCATAAACGAAAAGGTAATGTAGCAGAAAATGTACGACATGTGATCGTAATTCGTTATTGAGGTAAAGAATAACGGCCAACACAACTAAATTTAAACAATAATATTAGGTGTACGAATAATTTCTTTGCGACTGGATTTACATAATCAGTACAAAGCTACTGAATTTCTATCGCGGTGGTATTCATAAGCTGCCAGAAAAATGGCAAAAGGTAATTAACAATAATGGAAATTATTTCGATGATTGAGTTGTTTTCATATTTTTTAAATCGAACTGTTATTGTACCCTAAAATCGGAAAGAATTTATTTCTACACCTAATGATCACCAATAAATTAAATAAAACTCACCCATTCGGACATTCCTTTCCTTCCTATTCGGAAACCTGTGTCACTGGGTCACTGTACCGATCCTGGTCATCGGTGGACGAAAAGATTTATGGTAGGGTAGCGCCCAGTGCTCAGCTGATCGCAGGTATTCGCAGGACACCACCCGAAGGTAAGGGTCGCAACGTCAAGTGCGTCCGGGTTAATGTACCGAATATTCACTTCACTGCACTGATACTAACACTGATCATTTCATTTATTTTTCACGGAACGTATTGTTCCTACGTTATAAAAATTGGTGGCCCCGAAAGGGGCCGATTACTGTTAATTGAGCAGTTGCTCGATGTGGCCACCCTCAGCGTCTATGCACGCCTCCGCACGTATAACCAGCTGCCTTTGGACGGCTCGCAACGTTTGTGGCGTTATGTTTGCGACCGCAGCATGAATGCGCACGACTATGTCTTCCAGTGAATCCACTGGCTGACGGTACACCTCATCCTGAAATGATTGTTGTACAACAAATACAAAACGTAAGTAAAAAAAGAATACCTATAAAAAATTAAGAGCACTAATGAAATTACCTTCAGGTAGCCCCAGAAGAAAAAATCCAGCGGGGTCATATCCGGTGACCGTGGGGGCCACGCAACAGGACCGTCGCGGCCGATCCACCTGTCCTGGAAGGTTTCATTAAGGTAGTCGCGGGCAATTGTGGCGTAGTGAGGTCCAGCCCCGTCTTGCTGATAAACCATGTTCTGTCGGACCTCATTTGGAATATGGGCCATAAGACCCGGCAGAACATGCTCTAAAAAGACTTTATACGCTGGACCGTCCATCCTGTCTGGCAGCATGTACGGCCCAACGATAAATTCGCCACAAATGCCCGCCCATACATTAATTGACCAACGGACTTGTGCTGCGCGTGTCCGAAGCGCTAGCGGATTCTCGTCGCTCCACACATGCCGATTGCGGGAATTGAAGCAGCCTTCGCGCTTGAAGATTGCTTCGTCCGTCCACAATATGTATTTGCAGAACGACGGATTCCGCTGCACTTCTCCCAACAGCCACACTGAATACTCAACCCGCTGGTCGGCATCTCCGGGGTGCAAATGTTGCACCCGTACATAGCGGTACGGGTGCAACATGTTTTCCCTCAGAGTTCGGTGTACCGTCATTCTGCTGGCACTAGAAGAAAATGCAGAAACATCCATTATTAGATAACATTTGTTTCCCTTAATTAATAATTGCTGCAGTTATCTTGTACTGTGACTTACTCTAGGCGGCGGCTCAAGTCGCGCACGCTGACGGTCGGGTCCTCGTCGATGGCTTCCAGGACGTTCTCTTGTACCGCAAGGTTCCGCGCGGCTCGGGGTCTACCCACGTCGCTGCCTCGCGGCATCATCGACCCCGTCGAGTATAATCTAGACGCCAAACGTCTAATCGTTCCCTCGCTCGGGGTTTCGATGCGCGGGTACTCCAGTGCCAACGCTCGCACGGTAGCACTTGCGTCCCCGTCGTTCCGCGCGTACACCCAGAACATCGCGTAATACTCTTCGGCTGAGTACATTTCTGGGCCGAGATGCTTAAGCCTGCTTATCTCTCGTGTCTAAACACGCGCTCGAATTTCAAAACAAAAGCACGCGTCGACGTATTCCATGCGAGAGAAGGTGGGCCTTGGGGAGGAGATATTGCTGTGAAGAGGGCCTCTTCAGGACAGTGGCCATTTGGGAAGGATGCAGGCCCGATAGGTTAGTTTGTGGCCAATCGGACTTCAAGCCCACAGTCTCTCGCACCGAATACGTCGACGCGTGCTTTTGTTTTGAAATTCGAGCGCGTGTTTATACTCGAGAGATAAGGGATCCGTCTTTAATTTGAGGGTAGGACGAAGCAGGCGGGACTACGCGCAGTCAGCGGACTACCCCTTCTTTTCCTGTGTCTCTCCGCGAGACGTATTGATGTTGGATAATACTCTGTAATTTCTAGTTCTCCAAAATTAATCAGGCTGATCAGCCAGAGCATTTCGCCAGGGTCGCGGTTTATGACCGTATTGTCCCGCCAGTCGGCGGTAGAGAACGGTTTCCTACAGTTTCGGATAATTTATGACTTAATTGGTTCCGCCTCGTAGCAGACGTGAACTCAGGGTATCGGAAAGGGGAAACAGGAATGGTGTGCATTTTCTTCTTTACAGCAACTCGAAGACTTTCTGCTTCTCTTCCCTTCGGACCCTTTCGAACCGATACACGTGGTGTCTGTTTTCTATCTCGAAGCAATGGGTACATTGGCAGTAGAAGGACGGAGCGCGGGCTTTTGTGAAAGTGTAGGATGGCTCGATCGTTGCACTTCTGAAAAACACGTGTGTTTCGAAAATGTGCTGGCTTCTTTTTACCTAAAGCCTCTTGTTCTGGTGGGAGTAAACTCATAATGGAACGAGAGAAACTACTTGGGGGTAGAGGAAGTTGCTTGGGAAAAAATCCTGTCAGTCAGCTAGTAATCTCGGCCCAGAAATGTACTCAGCCGAAGAGTATTACGCGATGTTCTGGGTGTACGCGCGGAACGACGGGGACGCAAGTGCTACCGTGCGAGCGTTGGCACTGGAGTACCCGCGCATCGAAACCCCGAGCGAGGGAACGATTAGACGTTTGGCGTCTAGATTATACTCGACGGGGTCGATGATGCCGCGAGGCAGCGACGTGGGTAGACCCCGAGCCGCGCGGAACCTTGCGGTACAAGAGAACGTCCTGGAAGCCATCGACGAGGACCCGACCGTCAGCGTGCGCGACTTGAGCCGCCGCCTAGAGTAAGTCACAGTACAAGATAACTGCAGCAATTATTAATTAAGGGAAACAAATGTTATCTAATAATGGATGTTTCTGCATTTTCTTCTAGTGCCAGCAGAATGACGGTACACCGAACTCTGAGGGAAAACATGTTGCACCCGTACCGCTATGTACGGGTTCAACATTTGCACCCCGGAGATGCCGAGCAGCGGTTTGAGTATTCAGTGTGGCTGTTGGGAGAAGTGCAGCGGAATCCGTCGTTCTGCAAATACATATTGTGGACGGACGAAGCAATCTTCAAGAGGGAAGGCTGCTTCAATTCCCGCAATCGGCATGTGTGGAGCGACGAGAATCCGCTAGCGCTTCGGACACGCGCAGCACAAGTCCGTTGGTCAATTAATGTATGGGCGGGCATTTGTGGCGAATTTATCGTTGGGCCGTACATGCTGCCAGACAGGATGGACGGTCCAGCGTATAAAGTCTTTTTAGAGCATGTTCTGCCGGGTCTTATGGCCCATATTCCAAATGAGGTCCGACAGAACATGATTTATCAGCAAGACGGGGCTGGACCTCACTACGCCACAATTGCCCGCGACTACCTTAATGAAACCTTCCAGGACAGGTGGATCGGCCGCGACGGTCCTGTTGCGTGGCCCCCACGGTCACCGGATATGACCCCGCTGGATTTTTTCTTCTGGGGTTACCTGAAGGTAATTTCATTAGTGCTCTTAATTTTTTATAGGTATTCTTTTTTTACTTACGTTTTGTATTTGTTGTACAACAATCATTTCAGGATGAGGTGTACCGTCAGCCAGTGGATTCACTGGAAGACATAGTCGTGCGCATTCATGCTGCGGTCGCAAACATAACGCCACAAACGTTGCGAGCCGTCCAAAGGCAGCTGGTTATACGTGCGGAGGCGTGCATAGACGCTGAGGGTGGCCACATCGAGCAACTGCTCAATTAACAGTAATCGGCCCCTTTCGGGGCCACCAATTTTTATAACGTAGGAACAACACGTTCCGTGAAAAATAAATGAAATGATCAGTGTTAGTATCAGTGCAGTGAAGTGAATATTCGGTACATTAACCCGGACGCACTTGACGTTGCGACCCTTACCTTCGGGTGGTGTCCTGCGAATACCTGCGATCAGCTGAGCACTGGGCGCTACCCTACCATAAATCTTTTCGTCCACCGATGACCAGGATCGGTACAGTGACCCAGTGACACAGGTTTCCGAATAGGAAGGAAAGGAATGTCCGAATGGGTGAGTTTTATTTAATTTATTGGTGATCATTAGGTGTAGAAATAAATTCTTTCCGATTTTAGGGTACAATAACAGTTCGATTTAAAAAATATGAAAACAACTCAATCATCGAAATAATTTCCATTATTGTTAATTACCTTTTGCCATTTTTCTGGCAGCTTATGAATACCACCGCGATAGAAATTCAGTAGCTTTGTACTGATTATGTAAATCCAGTCGCAAAGAAATTATTCGTACACCTAATATTATTGTTTAAATTTAGTTGTGTTGGCCGTTATTCTTTACCTCAATAACGAATTACGATCACATGTCGTACATTTTCTGCTACATTACCTTTTCGTTTATGCCTTATTTAAAAACGAAATTTACGTACTTCTTGTCCTCTCACTTCAAATAATTCTTATTTAAGATTCTGCTTTAAAAAAAAATGTGTAACGCAGTTTCCTTCGATGCATGCCGACTTGCTTGTTCGTACGTTCGTAGTACAAGCGCAGTCGCCTACCGCGTAGCCAACGCTACCGCGGGAGCTCGGACGGAAGGCGCGCGCTCTGATTGGTCGGGGTTTTTTGTTAATATCTCCTTAACGAAGCTTCGGACAATATTTTCGCTAAGGAAAAAGTTGTTTCAAATCACCCCCTGAGTTACCCCTTCCAAGGAACTCCGACATTTTTGGGACACCCTGTATATCTACTCACCAGCTAATATATCTGGCCCCGAACTTAAGCAACTAATGTAATATCGACATTCTTCTGTGAAACCTAAAATTGTCTAAATTTAGAGGTAAAACAACGAGAACTCCGATTGCGGTGTAAAAGCCGTAACGCGCCCACTCATGCAAGTTTGAAGAGCGCGCCCACCGAAGGATTAATCGTTGCTAAGCAACCAAGAGAAACAACCTTTTTTATGTTTTAAACGTCGTTGATGTTATATTTTGTGTGCACCACGTAAGAGATAAATACTAATTTTGAAGCTTTTTTTACATTTCAACTTTACGTAAATACAGATATACTACAAGGCAAAGGATTAGAATCAAATTTAATATAAATATATTTAATTTATTTATGTAGTCTTCAATTTTATCAATGAAAACGTGTGCGAGCAATGATAGTCACTTGACAGTTAGCGCCTGCAACGTGATTACCATTATTCCCCAGTGTAGAATAAAAATATCTTTCTTCATTAGAAGAATTATATTCTGTAGATGGCAAAAATTCGCCATAGAACAACTGGAAAAGCCAATTGGGCTTCCGAAACGCTTGAAAAAGCAGTGTACAAGTGCATTATTTGCTATCAGTTTGGCGATGATAATGAAATGTGGTTTTGATGCATCTCGTGTGGCCTCTCGGCTCATTCTGAATGTTGTGGATGCGACTCGGCGGATGGATACATATGCGAAAAATTTTAAATTAATCGCCCGCAACGTAACCGCTATTACCCGCAGGTGTGGACAATGGCGGTCAAACACATATTTTCTGTATTTTGTAATTTTATTGAATAAATCAATATAATATTAATTATTTTCGTATCCTACAAATAGGTTGATAGTTTAAGTTTACAAAAAAATCATTTTCAAGAAATATTGCACCTTATATCTTGATTTTATTACACATATTGATGAAGTGACCGCCATTACCCATTCTCCCGTACAATGTATACTTGTACAAAGCATACAGCAAAAATTGGTAAAAATACTACCAAGCTGTAAATATGTATTTAGAAATTTATTACGAACCGGTACAAACGCGCAAAAGGACGTCAGAAGTGTGAAATGGAAAGAAAAAAGAGAGATGACCGCAAAGCGACGTTGACGCATTTCACTCACATATTTTACGCTACTTCTAATGAAAATATTGTGTTTCTAGCTGCATTAAGGTAGAACTTCAGTGACAATTTTAGCCAAAAGTAAATCCATTTCCAAGATATTAATAAGGCTTTTTTCTATGATGAAAACCAGTCAGAAGTGGCAATGGTGCATTTTTATCGCAAATTCAGTTGAATTCGCTCTTATTTTTTATCTTATTTTGCCAATTTATTGAATATTTGATTATTTATCATTAACTTGTTTGTTGGATTGTACCTGAAATGTAACTGCGAGAAATGAAACAATCAAACTATAATTTTCCTTTTTACTTACATGAAAAGCAGTGAAAAGTGTGCCAATGTGTTGTATTTGGTGAGTATCGATCATATATATCTTAATTATATTAATAAAACTCTTATATACACATAATCTTCATGAGTCGGAAATTCCTTGCAATCGTGCAACGCTGCTCAATGAAAAAATATTGTCGTGCAGCGGTTGGTAATATTCACGAGCTTCAATCGCGTCGCATGTGTGTCGGATAACCTACAATTTTTATTGGCATTTTACGCGATTACACAATGCTCAAAATACAATCAGCTCGTCGTTGGAAAGGAAAACCAGTGAAGAATTCTGTGTACAACGCTAAACTCCGTGGACGTGCATTAGAGCTTGCCAAAAAACTAAATATGCTACCACCTGCCTTGATAATCGAGGAAAGCAATGGATCTGAAAATGTTATCGAGAATAATGATTCGGGAAATGTTATCGAGAACAATGATTCTGAAAATGTTATCGAGAATAATAATTCGGGAAATGTTATCGAGAACAATGAGTCGGAAAATGTTATCGAAAACTCCAAAGATAGAGAGGAGCAAAATGATAAGTCTCTGTCGGACAGACGACGAATTGTTGAGCTTTCAATTTTGGGACAGCAATTGTGGTGCGTTTCTTGTAAGGAATGCTTATCACTGGAATACATGGAATGCGAAATACGACGAGGACTGGGCTCAATTTTGAGCATACGATGCCACAAGTGCTTGCTTCTAAATCAAGTGACTACCGGCAAGCAGCAATGTCCTCCAAGGAAACGAAATGCATCACGTTTCGACATAAATTACAAAGCAACAATGGGTACGAATCATATGTATTCCTTGTTTTTGCCTAACAAGAATTATAACATATACAAAAATTATAAGCAATGACTAAAAATGTCCTATAAAAAAAATTTTCATATCTTCAGGTATCCTGAATGGTGGCATGGGCTGGACTCATATCAATAAATTTTTCGCGTGTCTAAACATCCCCTGCTTTAACTATAACACTTTCAAAGTTTACGAGAAAGAAGTCGGGAAAGCAGCAGAGCAAGTGGCAAAAAAAAGTTGTGAAGGCGCAGCAGCTGTAGAACGAATGCTGCCTATTCAAAATGCAACCTCCATTGAAAAATCATTGTACTTCTTAATAATCGCCTTAATGTTACGAGGATGTGTTGAAAGTTTTCCTTTGCCTTTGCTTTGTCCAAGTATATTTCAAATATTGAATCATTTGATTGTAAATCGTCGAACACAGTGTAATACACTGTAACATGAAACAGAAAATAACATCGATTATGGAAAACCTCAATAAATTTAATTGAATGCATACTTAATTATTTCATATCATTTTTCGCTTCCTTTCCAGACCTGAAAACTTCCAATCCAATTTCATAATTCCAAATAAACAAACCACTGAGCTCGGTGTAGATGAGTATCCCGTTTCGTTTGATGACGTTGTACGAATTATAATTTCGTACGACATGGATTGGAGTAGAAGAGGAACAGGACGCTATTATGATAGCTTGAATGGATTCGGAGCGATCGTAGGAACAATGTCGGGGCTGGTACTGGACTATTCAACGTGTAATCGCAAATGCAAAAAATGCGATACCAATGGTGGGAACCCTGATGACCACGATAGCCGAAAAAATTACTTTGGATCAGCCAAAGGCATGGAACCTCGTGCAGCCAAAAAACTTATCGTAGAGAGTGAAATACTTAAGGCACAAAATCTGGAGGTCGGGGTATTTATAGGAGACGACGATAGTTCCAGCATTGCGCAGTGTCGGGCGGCCAGTTCTCATCCAATAATCAAGGAGTCGGATACAAATCATGCGGCTAAAGGAGTCAAGAAACAGCTCTATAATATTAAAAAAAATCATAAAGACCTCACAAAAGACGCGATTCTTTGACAGCACTGATGCTTCACCTATGCAGTGAGTCAAAATAAAGGAAACAGTAAAGAAATGGCGGCTGCCATCTTGTGCATACCCTACCATGCAACCAATGATCACAGCAAATGTAGCGCATGGTGTGGGTATGTGCAAAATCAAGAAAATTATAAGCACCGGATTGTTCCTGATGGATTTTCAGATCCGCAATTAACAACAGCGCTAAAAGATATTTTTAGTAAACTTACGGTAAATGCGCAGAAATTCGCTTCTGCGGCTTCTACGAATATTAACGAAAGTTTGAACGCATCAATGGCCAGCTTCGCGCCGAAATCAAGATGCTACAGTATGAGTGCATCTGCCGATCACCGCTTTGCGTTTACTGTGGCACAGAAAAATCTTGGAGCAGGATTTACTGAAGCGATTGCAAAGCCTTTACAACTCTCTCCTGGAAGACACCATTTGAGGCACATTGCAAGAAGTAATAAAATTTTAAAAAAGAGACGGCAGATGATGAACACTCAACAGCTCATAAAAAAAGGAGAATGCAATTGCAAAAAATGCGAACCGCGTTGCGGCCGCGAAAGGAAAATGTTGAGGGTACAACGTACAAATCAAACTGTTTCCTTTTAATGCAGCAGTACAATTCGATGATGATCGCCTTTGCGATTCGAAAGAAGCAGATGATGAAGAAAGCCAGTTCGCAGTTGTCCTCTTGGATTTGAAAACGTCGGGTTTCGACGAAAAATCGTGCATTTTACACGTAGATACAAATTGCGGGAAGAAATATTTCGAGACGTATATAAATCCTACGAGACCAATTGCATCTGCAGTGACAACTGTCAATGGTTTAATGAATGTACCAGGCGATTTATTTTACAATGGGATAAAAGTATCGTCGATCCCTTTGAGAGCGGCGATTGCAGAATTTCTGAACTGGTTGATGTTGATTGGAAAAAAATGCTGCATCGTGACACATAATTTAGGTTTTGATGGGCCAAGGTTATTAGCAGCGATAGAGCAGTATTCATTGAAAACAGAATTTCCCGCTGTTGTCAATGGTTTCGTCGATACTTTAACAGTCATTTCAAATGTTACTGGGCGTAAAAGAAAGGGCCAATGTACGATTACGGGGTTGGCGGAACACTATAGTATAGTAACGACTGGCGCGCATAATGATATGTATGATTGTGTTATTTTGAACAAAATTTTGAAAAAATGTAAAATCACCACTAATGTACTGATAAAAAACATGGAAAATTTTGTTGAGTAAACCAATTATTGGAACTTGAGTGAAATGAAACATATTACCCCAGTTACGCGTAAAAAATTGGTCAAAGCTGGAAATTCGAATGACTTATCTTGAAACTAGTGAAGAAGAAGTGAAAAAACTCATTTCTTCTAAACAAATGGGTCCACTGAAGGGCCTACGAGAATCTACGCTTCAGAAAATTGTCAATTTCTGTTAAATTACATTTAGGGAAATAACATGTTGAAAATATAAATAAAATACTATTTATGAGATGGGAAAAGATAAACGAGTCCAAATATAACGAGTGGTATGGAAAGATAAAAGGAGTGGGGGTGCCTGGATATTTGAAGAGGGGGTGGGGTGAGAGTAGGTGGAGAAGATTGGCAAGGTACAGGTAGGTGAATGAGATGAGAGGGGGGAGGTATTGGAAGGAGGAGGAGGAGAGGAAGTGTAGGATGTGTGGATGGGGGGAGGAAACGTGGCAGCACGTTTGGGAGGTGTGTACGGAATGGGGGAAGGAAAGGGGTTGGCAGGAAGTAGTGGGGGAGGTATTGTGTGACGAGGGAAGTGGAGAGGAATGGATAAGGAGGGTGGAAGAAAAGAGGGGGGTTGCAGTGGAAGAGTGGAAGAGCAAGGATTGTGAGAGGAAGGAGGCGAGCGGAAGCGGGGGTCAGAGGTTGGGGTGGGTAGGGGAAGGAAGGGCGTGCATGGCGGGGGAGGGAGGGAGAGGGAGAGAGAGAGGGAAGGGAGGGGAGAGCGGGGGAGCAAGCGGGGGAGCGAGCGGGCGAGCGGGAGAGAGAGCGTGCGAGCGTGCGAGAAGGATTGGGAGGGCAGAGTGTAGGGCGTATAGGTATTAAGGTTTAGATGTAAGAGTAGATTTAAGAATGGTTAAGAATTGTAAACCCTGAGGGGAAACAATAAAGTATTACATACATACATACATACATACTATTTATGAAAGTATTGTAATATGGATTTTTTGAATTTCTTGCATTTGCCCGTTTCATAATATTATCTTTAGTCCTTTTTTATTATCATATAAAATTCATAATTAAAAAATTTGTTAAACTTTGTTTAATCCTCTAACTGCCACGAATATGGAATAAAACGCAGTAATGTGTTTAAAATATTTCCGCCTCTAGAGCTGATTGCGGCGTTGCCGCACTTTCACAGTTACTCAGCTGACAATCAAAGAAAAACCAGTTTTCCGTGTTATTTTCTTTAATTTTAACAAAAACCATCGAATCAATTGTCCGGAATTTTTGTGACAATTTTGCTCAGTGTTTGATCTTTCTGCACACAAGAATTCAAAAACTTTGGCCTATTATTTCACTCTTAATGTTGTAGTTATATTCTCAATATTGCGTTTTCCCATAAGAATACATGTTAAATTGAAAGTTAAATAATTTGAAAACTACCGAATCAATTTTTCTAAAATTTTGCGGAGAGTTTTACTATTGCATAAAGATTGATACCTCCAATTTTCAAAGATTTTCGCTTATTTTGAATGTTACTGAAGTTCATCCTTAAACATACGTTTTGTTTAATTGAATTCATGAACAAAATATGTAGTAATAATTTTATTAGGAGTAGACATGTAAATAACATTTTTGTCTATATAATTTTTTTTATCTAACATTGGTATCACTTTTGTCCCAAAGGTAATGTCAGGGGATTCTCAATTCTCACATCTTGGTCATTTATTATTTACTTTATTTATTTATATATGCGGATTATCTAAAAATATTCAGAAAAATATCTACTACAGCCGACTATTCTCTTGCACTCAGATCTTTTAAAATGTGAAAGCTGGTGCAAAAAAAATAATATGTCCTTAATTTTGTCAAAATCATATATAATGAAACCTACCAGGAAAAACTGTCCCCTATCTTTCGCGTGTAAACTGAATAATATAGCGATTGCTACGGTTTTTGAAATTTCAAATCTAGAATTGCTTCATTTCTCAATTTTTTAAACCATGATTTCAATGTTGCTAAGGATGCCATAAGGATATTAAGTTTCATAATTTGTAATACAGCTGATTTTAGAAATCCATGTAGGTACCCTCAAACCTCCTGTATTTTACAGTTGTCAGACTGTTACATCCGAAATCGAGAATGTGATTGATGATTGAGACTTCGCAACGTAAAGAAGAGAGATCTTGCTCCGTCGCCTCCGGCGTAACCGTAATCCCTAAGACCGGCTTTTTGGTAGTACTGTGCGGGGCAGGTAGATTGGCTATTTAAAGATCGAGGAGGAAGAGAAAAATGTGCGGCGTTTCGTCTTGGGACCATCAGCCAGACTCACCAGTAGGGCTATAGCTGGCGGCCCCTGCCCTAGACACACGGGGACTAAGAGGAGTAAACTTGGAACTTGTATATATATGAACGAGATTAGAGTTTAGGACTTGTGAGAGGATTAGACATCTAGCGGCGCTGGCGAAGACTAACCGGCGCGGTCCCCGTGGCGGGGCTGGGACGTCACACAGACCACGATTGGAATAGGCGTTTATTATCTGATCACCTCATCAGATCAAATACATGTATCTGTTGAAGAAGGTACCACATAGATTCCTGAGATACGTTGCATCTAAAACTGGACAACATATGACGAAGTACGATTATAATTTTATGAATCACTCATGCAATCTTTCAACATCTCTAACTTACAAGAATGCAGAACTATATCTGATATTTTATTTTTTCACAAAATCATTAATGGTAGGGGAGACCGGGGTACGTTATAACACCGGGTAAATTGTAATATAAATAAAATCTTTTGAACAAAAAATCTGGTAACCCACAGCATGCAAGAACTGCTTGACGATATTAGCACTGTCAGTTTTAGTGACACAAGCGAGCGTTATGTATTCATTTTGTGGTTATAGCCCAGAATTTTAGTATTTAGAGCACGTAAGTAAATGTTGTCTTAGCTCTTTTATTTCAATTAACCATCATTAGAAACAGTTTGAATTTTTGCTTTTTTGTCGCAAACAAATCACTACAGATTGCTTTATTATAATGTGTACGCATTTTAGTAATTTGATATTTAGTTTCTTGTTGGCTGAGATAAAACGCAAAAATTCAAGCTCGGGGTAAATTGTAACATGTTACTACTTACTCAGTTATTTGCTGACACACCGGAAAAAGATGCTCTATACGAACAACAGAACAATCGAGAATCCAAAAAGTAGAAAAAAGTATAAAGGCGAAAGTAAAGAAAGCGAAGAAGAAGATTTTGATAGAATCAGATGGATAAGCAATGATTGTTTAACTCATGCATATAAAATGTTTAATAATGATCTATATTTTCATTTATATTTTTTAGAAATGTTTATTTGTGTTCATATTTGTATTTCAATAATTAAAACATATGTGTTACAATTTACCTCAGACTGGGGCACATTGTGACAAAGGTTCAGATTTGTTTAAGATGAAGTTAGATGTCTAAGTGTCCAAGATTTTATCACGTACTTTCACGCAATCAGTTCACCACATATTATGTAAGTAGTGAATCACGCAAATTATTTCCTGAATGAGGAAAACACTTTCAAGAAAAAACTGAGAAAACTTTTTTGTTACAATCTGCCCCGGTCTCGCCTATGGTTAACTGTCCGCAAATTTTACGTTCTATTAATTTTCATGTTCCATCTAGGCAATTCAGGGAAGCAAAATTGTTTTACACCGCTCTATAGATACAAGTCGAGTTTTAACCACTCTGATACCATCAACCGACTCTGTGTTGTAGCCAACAAATTTAATCGTTCATTTAATCCTTTTGCGATATCTTACTCTGCTTTTAAACATTGACCGAGTATTTGACATATTATATTGTCGTAATGATTTAGTTTGACTCTTTTTCTTGCTTTCATTTCGTGCACAGCGTCATCTGTTTTAATGCTTAATGTCCAATGTTTACTAACATTTTGTATACGAAAAGGAATCCTTTTGCCCGCTTATAGAATAAATAGTAATAATAAAATATTTACTCATCAATTCGATGTGCAAATCTTTTACCTTCTGTTGCATCGTCTTAGGCTACGGTTATACTGGATGCGTATTCAGACGACTATAGCTCATATTGACTTACAAGGGAAGATCCCGAACCCGGAAATTCAAAAAATTCTGAAACTTTGTGGATATGTAGGGGATTTCCTCCTGATTACAACGCATTTTTTTTGCTGCCCAAAATCACTCTAAGGGGGTGAAATTAACCCTTGAAAATTCGGGTATTTTCCGATTTTGTGTTATAACTCGCGAACTGTAAGAGATAGAAAAAAATCTCAAGACGAAAGTTACTTCTTTTAATTAGATCTATCAAATAGTAATAGTTAAATCAATTGTTTAAACCAGGGTTGACTAACTGGCGACTCACGAGTTGCCAGGGGCTCTTCCGCCTTGCGGCCACGCTGAACGGCCCCCTCCATACCTACTAAACATCGCAGTCGAATTCGTCCGTCCCTACACAGACATAAATACATTCGATTGCTACGGCCGGCCACAGCCATACGTTTACATATACAGTATTGTCTCCGTATGTGCTCGCTGGTCGGGACCGGCGTTGAACTCCTATCGTGAACAGATCCCTAATTCCGAGTGTTCGTTTCTCGCTCCTTTCTGGCCGAAGGGGGGAGTGAGATGGAACGCTTTGCGTGCGCGGCGAGCGTGCGCGACGGGTGCGAGCACTCGGATGGAATCGTGACTGCTCGACGCATGCGCGCCACGGTCAGATAGCCAGGCACGGCACGAGTCTTTTTTGCGCCCCAGACGAGCTTGCCAAATTACGCCTTTTATTATAATACATTTATTTGAGATTATTGATAAGCTTACTCTGAATTTGTATTTGTTGTTTAATCCACTTATAGTACAACTTGTAATATTTAATTTTAAAGTTTATTTTCCACAATACCAGTAATGAAAATATCATTTTGCACCTCTTGTCGACTTTCCGCCCTAGGCAGTCGCCTAATTTTGCAGAGTAAAGTCATAAATAATCTCAAATAAATGTATTATAATAAAGGGCGCAATTTGACAAGTTCGCTTAGGGCGCAAAAAAAGCTTGAGCCGGGTCTGCGTCACGATTTTGCGATGCGGTTCCCGTGCTCACATAAGTGCTTGCCACCATCGCGCACGCTCGTCGCGCACGCAAAGGACGGAGTGTCACGGTGCCCGAAAGACGGAGGGAGACAAAACATCAACGCGTCCTCTGTCTCGTACCGTCCTCGCTCGGTTTCAGTGGCTCTCGCTCGCTCTCGTTCCATCTCGCTCTTGCCTTCGCCGGACAAGAGTGAGACAGAAGTGGTGGGGGTAGCGACGAACACCTATCGTGTACACCAAACCGAGCACATACGGAGACAATACTGTAATTATAATTAATACGACAATACGAACTGATATATACTTACTTGACCGATATTTACTTTTTATATTTTTCATAACGGAAAACGCACTTTCGCATCTGTATGTAGAACCAAACATTGATGAAATTTTTAAACCCAAATCCACCAATTTCGGATACTTTTCTTCTGATAATTATTTAAAAAACTCCTGTCCATATTCATTTCTGGCGAATACGAACGGATCTGCTTGCAAATTACACAATTCAACTCGATAATACATTTCTTGGTCTTCGATCAAAATACAGCAACAATTTAAAAAGCGCTTTACAGATTTCGATACATTAATGAAAAATGAGCTTATAATTTTTAATAATCCAAAAGGATGTAAAATCGAAGACCAAAAAATGTATTATCGAGTTGAATTGTGTAATTTGCAAGCAGATCCGTTCGTACTCGCCAGAAATGAATATGGACAGGAGTTTTTTAAATTATTATCAGAAGAAAAGTATCCGAAATTGGTGGATTTGGGTTTAAAAATTTCATCAATGTTTGGTTCTACATACAGATGCGAAAGTGCGTTTTCCGTTATGAAAAATATAAAAAGTAAATATCGGTCAAGTAAGTATATATCAGTTCGTATTGTCGTATTAATTATAATTATACGTAAACGTATGGCCGTGGCCGGCCGTAGCAATCGAATGTATTTATGTCTGTGTAGGGACGGACGAATTCGACTGCGATGTTTAGTAGGTATGGAGGGGGCCGTTCAGCGTGGCCGCAAGGCGGAGGAGCCCCCGGCAACTCGTGAGTCGCCAGTTAGTCAACCCTGGTTTAAACAATTAGAAAAAAGTTATAAACAAAAATATTAATAATGTTTTTTAAAATTCGTTGTTTCGCGTGAAATCTGAATTGGTGGTTTAAATAATTATGAAACAGCATAATCCATTTTTTTTTCAAACAATTTCAACCTTTGTTGTATCGCTGATATGTGTTCCTCGACAATCGAAGAACTTTTGGATCCCATTGTAATGTACCTGATGCTACACGACGAGTAATGTTCTTCTAACGTTTATTAGGAAATAATACGCAACGCGTAGAAAAAAAGTAGGACAATTCATATTCTTTTGTCTCTAATTACACATGGTTCAAATATACCAGGTGGAAATAGAGGAGAAGAAGGGAACTGTTAGATATAACTTATCCTTATTAGAACTTTTTATTTTTAACATAATTATCGTTTTCATGTATAGTATTAAATAAACAGTTTGCAAAAGCTTTTCACAACAATTATGGTTAAAAAATTGGTAAAAGAAAAATTAAGTAAACGTAAAATATTTTGAATTATGCATCATTAAGGAGGCCGTCTCTCGGGCCTTGAATGTGTGCGTACGCTCACACAAGCTAAGTTAAGCGTGTACGTAGCCATAGTTTATTCGGCTTTTATTCGAAGGCTTCGAAATTTCAAATAACTTTCGGCAGTGTGTTTATCCGAACCGGCGCACAGTGGCACGTCCTGTACAAAAAGCTGGCCAAAAGTCAAAAATTTATTTTCTGATTTTTACAGATCTATGTATTGCATTTCATTTATGACTTGATCTCAAAGATGCTAGTGTTATGATCTGGAACTTTTAGACCAGAATTGAAAGTAAATTTTACATTGAATGTGGAACTATGATCTTTTTTTTTTTGTGCTGGCAGCTATCTGACATGCTCCAAGTTAATATAAATTCTGGTTTTATTGGTTTATTTCACTTTTTACAACTATGGTAGAGGAGAATACACGATCTATATATTTTTTTTCTTCACCTAAGCAAATAGTTATGTTACAAACGTGCTCAAGCGGCAATTTTTGTGGCAAAATAAAGTTTGGAGGTTCTTGATGAAAGGCCCGTTGTATTTTCCTGCGATAAATTGCGATCTTATGAGTTATTGTCATTTATTGGCCGCCCGCACCGTTTATGGAGGGGTACATTTATGGCGTAGGATCAGAATATCGTGTTTCCTTTCATTAGTATGCCTAATTCTATACTTAACTGATCTTGCTAGTTTCAAAAGTAGTACATTTACAGCATATAGTAAAAATCCGAAACAGGCAAAACATAGTTATAATGACTTATTCAGCAACAACAATAGATACCAGCGGACACCTAAAGTCTATTGACCGTCATAAACCGGCGATTCTTTGGAGCAGAAGAATACGTACCAACTGGTCAGTTGTAGGTATGACATTGCAAATTGTTTTACAACTATTTTCGAAAAGTCCTTTTCTTCTTCTTGCACCGAAATTTTTATTGAGACAAGGGAATATGAAACACACCCCCATAAAACATTTATAACACAAATACATTACTCCCACTATATAAAGTTAACCAATAGAAACGAACCAAAGTTAGGGATTATAAGAAACAAACAGTCGTTGAAGCGACAGACATCACTCAAACTTCGTGATAGTTACATCGATCTCCAAATCGAGTTTATACAACATCGGAATAGTGCAGTTTGTTTGTGCAATTTGTACAGTTTCATTGTGCAGTTTGGACGTACGTTGTTTTGAACTGTAAAAAGTGATAGTATTGGAAAGTGCTATGGAGCCAGTACCTGGGTACTTCTCAAGCAGGTTACACTTCATTATCTAGGAATGAACTTGTACAGTGTCTTAGAACTTGTTCCTCAACCAGTTTTAAAGACAAGTGTAAACATTTGAACGAGTTCGTAAAAAAAGGCTGTGGTATGTGAGGCACTGTCACAGGAAAACACGCACCGTATACAACACTTTAATTGCCAATGGAAAAGCAAGTGGGACGCGTGTGCTAGAAATTACAATAATTTCTACAATAAAAATCGTTCGTGGTAGAGTGGAATTTCTTACAAGTACAAAATACAGTGAAAGCTTTGGAAGACTATCGACTGAGTTTTCTGATAGCAGCGAAAGATCCAAAGAAAGACTGTAGAAGGTCGATCATGTTTCAGTTCTAATGAGCTCTGTTACGCTGCTCAAATGCAGCTCAGAAATGAAAAAAAAATAGATGTTGCCAATGTTATAAAGGACATCATTTCCTCGCCAAAACGTGTTGACAAATACATAGATGCACAGAGGCAATCCAATCTCCTGATAAAGCCATACTCACGCGATGATGCATTATCTATAACAGTGGGGGCAAAATTAACAAAATATCAGTATAATATTATTAGAGATGCAGCCAAGATGCACAATAGCAAGTTGTACCCGTGTTATGGATCTATAACTAACGCCAGAAAGGACTGTTATCCCAAAAATATAATTGTTACTGAAGTATACGCAGAAGTACCTGTGCAAAGTTTGCTGGATCATACGGTTCTGAGGATACTTCGATATCAAGAAAAAATAATTACCGTGGACAAAAATAGTTTAAATAATCTTAATCTAATAGTTAAATGGGGCTGCGATGGGACATCCGGAATAAGCAAGTATAAGCAAAAATTTGAAAACTCTACTATTTGCGATTCAAGCATATTTGCTTCATCTATTGTTCCGGTACAACTGATATCAGGTGATCTAAATAGTAGAGAAAAGATTGTGTTGTGGCAAAATACCCAAACATCCTCGCCCAGATTTTGCAGGCCTATTCGAATTGAATACATACGCGAGACAAAAAATGTGATAGTACAAGAAGTAAAAAAGATTGAAAATGAAATTAAGCTTTTAAAGCCGACAACAGGGAAAATGAACGGCAACAATGTATCCATACGCCATACATTGCTATTTACAATGATTGATGGGAAGGTATGTAATACGATAGCAGAAAATCTCGGAACTCAAAGATGTTACCTTTGCCAACTAACCAGCAAAGATTTTAATAACCTCGATTTGGTAAAAGAAACAAAAAGTCAAGGACGAGTCAAAAATGAGATTTGGATTATCGCTGTTACACGCGTGGATAAGATTTTTTGAATGTTTAATACATATATCATATAACTTGGTCATCTTTCAGTGGCAAGTTCGAGGGAAAGCCAATAAGAACAAGGTAGCGGAAAATAAAAAGAGAATTCAAGAATCTTTCAGAATTCGAATGGGTTTGCTTGTAGATAAACCCAAGCCGGGATTCGGTACAACTAACGATGGAAATACCGCTCGCCGATTTTTCACCAATTCTTCTGAGTCAGCAAAAATTACAAAAGTGAATAAAGACCTAATAAATCATTTCCACGTAATCTTGGTGACAATTTCAAGCATGTACAGAATAAAAATAGATCTTTTCAAAAGATACTGCTTAGAAACTGCGGAGAAATTTGTACAACTATATCCGTGGTATAATATGCCAACGACTGTACACAAAATATTAATTCATTCCGCGGACATCATGGAACATGCAATACTTCTAATTGGGCAACTGGAAGAAGAAGCACAAGAAAGCCGTAACAAAAATATCAAAAGCTACAGACAACATCACTATAGAAAAGTTTCTAGGAAGAAAACAATGGAAGATGTTTTCCATAATTTGCTTGTTTCTTCAGATTCATATATAAACAGCATGAGAAAAATATATCCCAAAAAGTCAGAAAAATATCCGAAAGATGTCATTCAGTTTCTTGATACACCTCATACACCTGATGAAGAACAAGAAGAGGAAGAGGAAGAGGAGGAGGTGGAGGAGGAGGAGGAAGAGAAGGAAGAAGAGGAGGAAGAGGAAGATGAAGAAGAAGGAGAAGAAAATGAGGAGGAGGAAGAAGAAGAAGAAGAAGAAAAAGAAGAAAAAGAAGAAGGAGGGGGCGAAGAAGAAGATAAAGAAGAAGGCGAAAAAGAAGGAGGGGAAGAAGAAGAACAACAACAACAACAAGGATGACGACGACGACTACGACGACAACAAGAGGAAGAAGAGGAAGCAGAAGAAGCAGAAACAAAATGAAGACGAAGATGAAGATGAAGTACAAGAAGAAAGAAAACAGTAGAATAATATTATAATTAATTAATTACAATATTGTTGTTGAATATAATATTCATTACCTGTAAGTATAAAAATGTAAAATGCATTCCACTTCATATTTATTATACATTATTAATTAATTAATTATATAATTATTATACTCTTAATTACAATATTCTTCTCGTAATATCTTCATGTGTTTTAAATTTGTATAGTTATAGTTAATTTCATTATTTTTATATTTAAACAAAATAATTTTTATATTTAATATTTAACATTAAAATAGTACATTATTATCATTTTAGAGTCATAGTACTGAATTTTATTCCAACAATTTATCTTAGATTCAAAAATATTACTTTTGGCCAGCTTTCCGCAGAAACACGCCACTGTGCGGCGCGATCTCTCTTCGTGCTGAGGACTTGGGCTGTTCGGCCGTAGCTTCTGATCTCGGTTACAGCTTCGACTCGAAATGCATACCTACAATATTGCTTGAAGTGGATTATGTATTACTTAAATGTAAAACCTAACGTTTTCAGTAACATACTGCTGAGATTTTCCACATTAAAATGATTTCAAATACGGAATAAATCGGGTTATTTCTAGAACTTCACTATATAATTAAAGATAACTGTAGTATTTCTAATCTAATAATGCTAAAATATATATAAAAAAAATTTATGTTAAACGATTTTATTCCAAATGCACTAAAAACTAAATTAAAATACACTAAAGATTAAAAACTTATTCTTTTCTTGTACTACAATTTTTTTCCTATACGAACGTAACGAATCACTTCTCGTTATAAATTGTGTATTTACTATGGAAATCGCGGTGCCACTAGCGTCCCAAACGCAACGGCTTTTTGTCGTTTTCGTAAAGAATGCGAATGACTGATTCCAAGTCGTTTTGGGGTTATGGGTTAGATTTATTGATGACTGAGTAATTTTTTCACCCCTTCAGGGTTTATTTTTTTTTTAGATATTATATTGTCATCCAAACTACGCATGCCTGCAAAGCTTCAAGACAACTCAATAGTTGGAAGTTGGTTAAATTTGAGTTGGCGGATTTGAAACATGCATACATCAACCACACAAAAATACCTACAAATAAACCGAAGATCGAAACTGAATAAAATCGTTTAAGAATGATCTGATTTATGCCGTATTTAAATTCATTTTCATCTGGGAAATCTCAGCAGTATCTTACTGAAACGCTCATGCCGATACGATAGAAAATGTGAAAATTTTACATTCTATTAAAACAAACAAAATAAACAATCATTGAACAATCATATCATTATATTTTTTCACAAGTAAACATAAATATTGCACAGAATGAGAGAAGATAATAAGAATTGCGAAGTTTAGAAGCGATATTGATACGCAATTTAGTATTGTTTCATTGATATGTTTCCTAATTTCACTACCCTATAAAATTGAACTTTATTGGCTCCCCTCGGGGTTACAATCTCCTTTTTCCTCCACTTCTAGCATCCTCTCTTTCCCTTACTTCTACCTTATATCTACCTTAACCTATCTTAACCTATCTTAACATATCTTAACATATCTTATCCTATTTCCTCCTTCTCCTCTCCCCCCTCCCCTCGCGCTTGCCCTCCAAATCCGTCTCCGCCGCTCGCGCACGCACCCCCGTCTCTCCCGGACCTCCGCTTCCACTCGTCTCCCCTTCCACTCTCCTCTCCTCACTCATTCGTCCATTCCTTCTCTCCTTTCCTCAATCTTTCTCATCCATTCCTCCCCCTCCCGCTCATCATCCAGCACCTCCCCTGCCCTCTACTGCCACCCCCTCTCTTCTCCCCACCCCATACAAACCTCCCAGACGTGCTCCCACGTCTCTTCCCCCCCCCCCCTCTGCACACCCAACATGTCCTTTTTTCGTTCTCCTCTCAGTACCTCCCCCCCCCTCATTTCATTTCCCAACCTGAATCTTGCCACCCTACTCCATCTACTTTCTCCCCATCCCTTCTTCAAATACCCCGGCACCCCTTCCCCGTTCACCCTACCATACCACTTATTATACCTGGATTCCCCTATTCTTTTCCACCTCTCCTCTTCCTGCAATTTCCTTTCCCTGCTCACCACATCTTCTCCAGCATCCAGCCCCTTTCCTCGTAAAACTCTTTCCTTTCTTCTTCCCACCCCTCCAAAACCTTTCCCCTCCTTAACCACCCCTTCATTTCTTCCCAGCATCTCCTCGCCAGCTCTCCCCCTTGCCCCTCTTCCAACTTTCTTTCGTATCCCCACGACCTCATCCCTGCCCTCCCCTTCAACATCCCCCTTTGCACATCCTCCCTCACTATATAATCCGGCGTACCTCTTTCCACCCCCAGCACCCACTTCAAAAACCTGTCCTGCAGTCGTTCCACCTTCTCCGTTTCCCTCCACCTCCACACCTCCACTCCGTACCCCACCACCGGCCACACCAACTTATCAAATAGCCATAACCTCCTTTCCCAATCCCCCACACCTTCCCCATTACCGCCGCTCCTTTTTTCACCCTTTCCCCCACATGCTCCTCCTGCCCCCCGTTTCCCATCACCGTATATCCCAAGTATTTAAAACTCCTCACCTCCTCGATTTCCTTCCCCTTCCATCTCCATGTCACCCTCTTCCATCTCCCCCCTCCCCTTCTACATCTCATCACCTTTGTTTTTCCTACGTTAACCTGTAATCCCTTCCCATCCACGTACTTTTCCAGCTTCCCTATCAGTCCCTTCATCCCCTCCTCATCCTCCGCCAACACCGCTACATCGTCGGCATACGCCAACGCGTGCCAACGTTAACCTTCCCCTTCCCCAGCTTCACTCCCTCCCCATCCTCCCTTTCTCAACTCCTCTTCCATATCCGCTATGAGCAGTGTGAAAACCTCTCCCCCTCCTCATCCCCCACCCGCACCCTACACGTCGTTTCCCTAAGAATCTCTTCACACCTCGCCACTAGCTGCTCCCTCACCCCCTCACCCTCATTGCCCTCACCAGTACCTCCCTTTCCACCGAGTCAAACGCCGCTTTCATATCTATAAACATTACAACCATTTTCCCCCTTTTTTCCCAATTGCCTGTTCATCAAATAATTTAACACATATACGTTATCCATACACCCCACCCCCCTCCTAAACCCCGTTTGACTCGGTGGCAGCGGTCCTTTCCCCTCCACCTCCACCCTTAACCTCTCCGCTAACACAGACGCGTACACTTTGTACGCCGCCTTTGTTAGGGTTATACTCCTATACTCCTCTACCTTCTTCCCCAGCCCCTTCTTGACTACTGGCACCACCACCCCCGCTTTCCACCCTTCTACCCAGCCTTCCCCCTCCACACCATTTTACACAGACCCTATAGCCAATCCTGCACTTCCGCGCCTCCATACTTCCACACCTCATTCGGAATCCCATCCCCCCCTCCCGCCTTCCCATCCTTCAAATTCATTATCACATTTCCTATTTCCTCCCTTCCTATGTCCGCCTCTCCGCCCTCCCTCCTCCTCGTCTCCCCACCCCTTCTCACTCTCTACTCCACCCCCCAGCAATTCCCTGAAATACCCGTCCCTTTCTCCCATTGTTATGCCTTCGTTAACCCTCTCTCACCTTATTCTCCCCCTATTCACCACCTTCCAAACTTGCCCCTCCGTTCTTACTCCCTCCACTTCCTTCACCCACCTCTCCACCTCCTTCTTCCTTTTTTCTTCACACAACGTCCCATATTCCCTCTTCCTCTCCTTATATTTAATCCCATCCTCCCCTTCCTTCCTCCATTTTCTCAATTTCCTCCTCACCTTACTATTCTCCTCCCTACACTCCTTATTCCACCACCCTCCCTTTTTTACCCTCTCTCCCCCCTTCCCCATCTTACCCATCGCGCCCTTAATCCTTTCCCGTAGCTCACACCACTCCTCCTCTACCCCCATCTCCCCCCGCCCCTTTTTCCAACCTTTCTCACAAACTGCATTCTTCCCTCTTCCGTCCAGTCTCCTCTACCCCCTCCCCCTGCTCCTCCTTTCCTCCTCTCCCTTCCCCCTTCATCACTCCTCTCCCCTCTCAGCCACACCATCACCGGGTGGTGATCTGATTCCACCCTCTCCCCTACCTCTAACCTCTCCACCCTCTCCCTTGTATCCTCGTTCCCTATTATATAATCTATTACTGTATTCCCCCTTTCCCCTGTGAAAGTCCACTCCCCCTCCTCGCCCCCTCTGTATTTCCATTTATTATTCCCCACCCCCTTTCCTCCAAACACCCACACAACCTCCTCCCCTCCCCATTCTCCTCCTTATCATTAGATCTCATTCTCCCTCCCACTCTTCCTTCATCCTCCTCTTCCTCCCGTACCTCCCCCCGTGCGCGCATTAAAATCCCCCCATATCACCACTCTTATCCCCCCCTCTCACTCTTCCATCCACTCCCCAAGATCCTCTAACTTCTCTTTCAGGTCCCTATTCACATATACCCCAACTATCTTCCACCCCCAATCTTCTCTTTCTTTGCAATTATCCCCTCCTTCCCTCCCCCACCCCCCTCTCCCATTTCCAACTCTTTCCTCACCCCCATTATCATACCCCCTAGCGCTCTTCCCTTCTGCCTTTCCCTCCTGGCCCACTGCTTTTCGCATACATACTCCCTAAGTAGCCTCCTTTCCACGTACCCCCAATCTTTCTCCTCCACCCGGGTCTCACTCAGTACCATCACATCCCACTCTTCCAACCCCCTCCAAAAGCCTACATCCTTCCTCTTCACTCCTGCCACATTCCAGAAAGCCACCTTCCAACTCACCCCCCCCCCCCCCTTCCATTCCTTTCTCCCTCTTCTTTCCCCCTTCCTACTTCAATCGTTTCCCTGCCTCTCATTCCATTTCTCCCTTATCTCGTCCCACCTTTTTACCTTCCCATCCACCAACATTTTCATATACCCCACCTGCACCTTCCTCCCTCTCTCCCTCTCCATTTGCGCCTCTCCCTCTATCTTCCATTTCGCCTAAAGTAACATATTGCTCTACCCTCTCCCTTCTTCCCCTCAGTTTTTTCTTTGCCTCCACCATCTTCCTCTTTTCCTCCCTCCCCTTTAACCTCACCAGCACTATTCCACTCCCCTCCTTTCCTGCCCTTCCCAATCTCACCACCTCCTTTATCCCCTCCGTCCCCAACCCCATCTTTTCCCATAATGTCCCCACTCCCTCCTTCGCCTCAGTTCCTTCCAACCCCATCCCCCTTACCACCACATTACTTCTCCTCTTCTCCCTTTCTTTCTTATCCTGCACCACCTCTAACCTTCTGACTCTCATCCTCCATTCCTCCCCTTGTCCTTCCCCCCTCCCCCTCACTCGCCATTCTATCCTTTTCCCATCTTCCCACCTTCTCCACCACCTCCTCTATCCTCCTATCCCATTCTTCTATCTTCCCTATCTTCTCTCCCAGCCTTTCTCTCCCTACCCTCCCTTCCCTCATCTCCTCCTCCCATCTCCTCCTTTCCCTTCTCCACTCTTCCTCCCTTCTTCTTTTATCCTCCCTTTCTCTCTTCATCTCCTCCCTCTCCTTCCTTATCTCCTCCTCCATCCTTCTTCTCTCTTCCCTATCCCTTCTCATTTCATCCCCCATCCTCCTCATCTTCAACATCATTTCCCTTATCATCCCCTCCAGCCCTCTCCCTTCCCCCCCCCCTACTTCTTTCTTCGCCCCTTTACCCCCATTTCCCGGTGACCTACGCATCTTCCCACTTCTCTTAAACCCTCCCACCTTTTCCTCCTCCATAGCCCCCGCGTCCTCCTCTCTCTCCCTCTTTTTTCCCCACAAACTGTCCAAGCTCCCCGCGCTGCTCCCCACGCTGCTCACACTGTCCTTTCCTTTCCTTTCTTCATTCGCCATCTTTGCCACTTCTTCTTCTCCCCCCCTTTTCGCTGACATCTCTTGTTTTCTTTTCTTACCCCCTTTTGTCTTTTTCCCCTTTCCCCTTTTCCTCGCTCTATTATACCTTTATCCTACCTCTCTAATCCTTTTTCTCTTGCTCCTTTAATCCTTTACTTTCTCTTCTTCCTTCCTCTCACCTCTTGCCTTCTCTCTTTTTTAAACTTCTCACCAGCTCTTCCCTCCTGCTTCTCTCTTCTCCCACCCGCGTCACCGTCTGTTAGTCTTCACGCTCCTTCCCGCCTTTCTTCTCCTCTCTCTACCACTTAACCTCCAACGCCTCCCTTATCCCTTCTGTACCTCTGCCACCCCCTATCACCGTCCTTTCCCTTTATCCCCCGTACCTTCCTCACCTCTCCAGTACCCTTCACCCACACTCTCCACTCTCCCTCACCACTTTGCTCGCCTTTCACTCCTCCGCAAACTGCACTCACTCTTGCACGCACCTGCCACTCACGCGGCGGAAACGGAAGTCCCTAATTTCACTACCCAACCTCTCTATCTTTCATTATTGCTATCCGCCTTTACTTTCAGCGAGGCTCTGACGCTAGACGCAGTGATCGGCGGGCTCTAGCTACCGCTGATGGAGAGGGAAACACCTACAGGAGCGGTGGTTATGTGTGCGTGACTGACGCAGAAGGCACAGTTCAAGCACACATAACCACCACTCTTGTAGGTGTTTCCCTCTCCACCAGCGGTAGCTGGAGCCCGCCGATCCCTGCCTAGACGCAGCTCTCGTGCCGTATTCCTTCAAGACTTCTCGATAGAAAGAGCTGTAGCAACAGCGTCGCAGAGACGGAGAGGACAGAAAATGTGGCAACTATGCGTAAAAAATTCGTCTACACAGAGTACCTGGAGATGTCACCTCTGTAGAAGTTCTTTTTATCGACCGCAGTTAGGGTCCGTCTGTTTACTGGGGACGCTTCGATCGATTCGGACAATAACAAAAATGAGACGGCCCCCTTAAGAGGGAATAATTTTTCCTCATTTTTTGGCGCAAATTGCGTTCCGATATCTTTTATAGTTCAAAAGTTATACGAAAAAGGTCCCAAATTCTTCAACCCGGGCCGGGAAATTTCAAATAGCTCTTTGCGACGTGTAATTTGAAAGAGAACATCCTAAAATTTTCGAAGCTCAGGCGTCACCGCTACCCAGCGGTCACTGGCAACCCTCCGAACGCCGGGCCGGTGAATGGTGTAGTGGAACGGTGAATGGTGTTGCCATTTTCGTGTTTTCGCGCGCGCGTAGGTTGCAATTTTAACGGATGATCCTGTAAATAATGATAGGCCTATGCTTCTACGTGTAATACACAAACAAATCACTACGAAATCTTTAACCATGTGCGGCATATGATTTCTTTTAAACTTTGTCTCTTCTCAACGCGCAGAATACGATAATTTAAAAAATAATTCAATATTAATTTTCAATGGTATCTATAATTTTGCGGACGGATTTTTATGAAATGTCTACCGATCGAAAGGTATAGATTCACCCCTGAAAGCCACCACAAATAATTTCTATCACACAAGACATCAAAATACATCTTCTAAGTGGACATATTATAATTCATTTAATGAAACTACATCGTCCTTTCTTTGTACATCATTGAATCCGTCTTATGACGTCACGTCGACGTAAACCATTCAGTAAGTGTATCGTAGCGATTACCCGTAAATGTGTTTGACAATTTTGCGAAGACACTCGAATTGCTGTATACGCACAAAAATAAATGCGTCCTTCAGACTGCGTTTTTTCTTTTGTTTGTACTGATTCAAATCACGTGCAATATTATTCTAGTGAATCCCTTTTACGAATAATTGAGCTCAAACAGAAATGAAGCACTTCTCGCGGCGTTATATTCAAGGGTCATTTGGCACAATTAAAAACTCTACTCAGAAAACATGAATAAAATGCAAACTTAACAAAGCTGAGACTAAGGGTACACCCTGTAAAGAAGGCTTTGGTTGTGTTTAATGGAATGTAAATACAAACTGAAGAGTTGCAATAAGTGGAAGTACACTGCCATGAATGACACCACATCCCTGGCGAAACCTACTTTGAGTTACTGACCATGGCTGACAATGAGGCTGCAAATGAAAGACAGGCAGGACTAGTTAATGGTGTTACGTTCGGAACATAAAAAAATTTTCTGTTGGTCAGGGTATGCATCAACAACGCTAAGCGTTATGGGAAATCCCTTGTTGATCATACTCCTGCCTATTAATTAATAATATTTTTAGTAGAACAAAACCCCTTTTCTTGGAGTGTCGTCGTCTCGACATATTGCCGTCCCGCGATAAGGATAAAGTGGTGCTGACACAGCGGCGTTCTCACCAGAGAGTCGCGTTCGAAAAGACCCAGTGGTTCTCCTGCTGTGCCGAATCCGCTATGTGTAAGCGGCAGGAGTGCGTTTCAACAATGCCTTACAGCATTGTGGGAGAACCCTCGTTGAGAGCACCACTGACCGTCACGCTAAACATTGTAACATAATCAGTAACGGCTACATCAGGAATGCGTGGACTGGGTTGCTTCTTAGAAGATTGACGGAATTGTATACTCAACATCCGGCGCAGGGAACCGCGCCTTCCCACGGTCTCATTGCACGTTTCGGAGCATTAACTAATTCGGAATTATTTTGTTTAAATTAAATACCTAACACAATTTCTGATAGTCTAAAGACTGTGGGATTCCCCTAGTCAGAAATTGTGCATATGAATTTATGAATATTGGGGGGATGGCCCTCAGCTGTGTGAAATTGTATGGTTGTCGAGATGTGGAATGTCATGTTTTCCTGTACGTGCGAATCTTCCGTAAAGATCGATTATATATTATGTCGGGAGTCAGATGGATGGACGTGAGCACACACACACACACATGCACCGCCTCATTAAGTAGACGGGCCCACGGTAGCGCGGCCGAGCGATAAAATGCAGCGTAAGCATTTTCGGAGCGGACCCACTCTGGTCGCTGCCGAGAGCATGAAGCTGCGACACTCTGTGACGATAAATCGCGAGGTGTGTGTCGCTGGGTCCGCAGGTGTTTTTAAAGCTAGAGTTCTCCGGTTTATTGTGAAACAGCGTGAAAGACTTAACCCTGCGAAACAATTATTTCGACTAAATTTTTCTTACATTATTCTATTAACGATTTAATTAAAAAATTATCATTAATTTCGCTCACTTAAAATTATTATTCATTCTCGTTCATAACTCAATTCGGACCTATTCGTAAATATAACCAAGTGTGTGCGTGTTCGCGTTTCATCTTTTTCCTTCTGATTTAGGTCTATCATCAAAAAGAGGAAAATATCCAATATTCCGAAACAAAGTCTAATTTGACAATACATAATCGACTGTCTGGTGAGTTGCGCCTTTTTGTGCGCTATATTATAATTGATTCGTATTTAACATAATTTCTGACAATCAAAGCATTGTGGGGTTCCCCTAGTCAGGAGTTATCTCTGATTATTGTTTTATGAAACGATCCATTGAATATTTTCATATTTTCTTATGTTCCTTTGCTTTCATTCAATTTTACAAAATTAAAGCTTTATTATCATAAGCATCTACTCATCAATTACCTGTCTGATTCCTTTGAAAAGACCCGTATGGGACTAGAGCACCAACGATCCCAAAAATCTACCCCTTATCCTTCTGATAAGGTATTTAGATAATTAAATAAAAACAATTGACTGTTACGATTGCGGCGAGCTTCCTTATAATTCAATACGTAATAACAACAAATTCTGATAGTCTAACGACTGTGGGATACCCCTAATCAGAATTTGGCTGTCTAAAACGCGCCGCTCGAACACTAAAGGCCGCGGCACGTAACAATGGCACTTGAAATACCATGAAACCTATAATATATCTTTCTCAGTAGAAGGAACATTAAATAAACATTGGGGAAGCATTCTCAATTAGATTTCATATTTAACGCCTAGAATGTGAAACTAGCTACAGGATAATCTTTATTTATCGTGCACAAATAGTATCTCTCCACGCGAAATATTGTGTTCAGACATCTGTTGTTAGCTTTGCAATTCATATGTGAAACCTCAGGAGTTACAACCCAACAGAGACCAATGTCATTAGAGCTCTAAATTACCAGCACTTTGTCGTATTAGCCTCCAACGAAAATGACAAACAATTAGGAGAATAAACATTAACCTATCCCCGAAGGGTAAGTATACAGTTGTGATATAAAAATATTTACACCTACGTATATGAATACTTAAACAAATAACAAACCAAACAATGAAAGTTCGCGTTGTGATCGGCAGTTCTGTTAAATCCAATAAAGGAATTTCCTTAAATAATATAGCGATAGTCTGCGATTATTGATTCAAAGCGACAATGGACCTAATGAATAAAGTGTACGCAATTGCTTTTTCTTAATATTTTACTAGGAATTGCTTAAATTCATGTGAATAAAAACACAAGCATTTGCTTTATTTTGTAGGAATTCCTAAACTGCCAAGGAATTGCTTAAAAGAATCGCTTTTCCTTCAATTTCAAAGGAATTGCTTACAATCGAATGAATAAAAGAAGCAATTGATTTTGCTAAATAAGCAATGACTTAAGAATTTTTAAGATTGCTGTACCCCATGCTAACATTTGCTTAAAGGACCAATTACTTCATCAGTATGTATTAGAGAGAAAGCCTATGAATAAATGGTACATGAAGCTCTTTAAACGATAATTAATTCCAGCCGTTTTAAAATCATATATGTATTATACAGGGTGTAACAAAAATGTTTCCGTTTCTTAAAAGGGGTGATTGGTGGAGTGATTGGAAACGATTGCGAGCCGCGATTCCACGCCCGCACTTCTCGAATCACGGGCGGCCTACAAGCGAATTCGGGAAACTTCTCGATGCTCGGCGTTTCTCGAAGTTTCCTTTTCTGCATGCTACAGTCGTAATTTCGTTTACGCTGCAATAACCTATGAAAATGGCACAATTCCTAAATATCTGGAAAGAAAAATTTTATAATGTGCGAAAGAAATGCAAAAATGCAGATTTTCGAAAATTATATCTGTTTAATCGCGAGAACGTTGAATGACTGGCTAACTACAGGGTGTCCGCGGGAAGAGTGGACAGCTGGATATCTCCTAAACTATTGGAGACAAAAATATTTAAAAAATAGGGAATTGCATGGTTCGAGGGGGCCAACTTATTAGCGCGGACGAATTTTTTTTCGATTATTATTTTAAAAGATACGATGGTCAAGTTCGGTTTTTTAAATGGAACTATTTTTTCTGAAGACCTGAGTTGATAGTGCGTTCTAAGACAAATTCAATAAGCTTTAATGTATACACTTGATTTCCACTGGTTTTTGAGATATTGCGCTTGCAAATTTACTGATTTTCCCTGGAAGAAAACTCGCTGGAATAGCAAGGACCGGGGACGGTCTTGCTGGCGCCACGGGTGGCCTTGCCTGTTGAAACAGATACCTACCTGCCAAAGGTCTACGCCAGGAATGGCAGGCCCAAAGGCTGGACAATTCTTTTCCGTCAGAAATGCTACTTAGGTAGGTACATCTGCGGTGTCGAGAAGCGCACCGTTACTTTTATTTCGCACTTGCTTCTACGCTCGGATGGCCGGTTCTTTTGGGAGGGATGTAAGTTCAATTGGTTAGGTTAGGAGGTGTGAAAGTTGCTAGACTAAATTTCAACCATAGGGAGCAGATTATATTAGAACCAATCGAATTTGCATCCCTCACAAACGGCTGCTCTCTTGAAGAGGCCCTCTTCACAGCAATACCTCCTCCGCAGTGCCCATCTTCTCTCGCACAGAATACGATGACGCATGCTTTTGTTTTGATATTAAAGCTCGTGTTTATATTCGAGAGGACCACGTGTCAACAGCGGGCTACCATTTTTCTTCCCGTGTCTCTCTACGAGGCGTATTGACGGTGGATTGTAGGAACGTAGATGTCTGGATGCCAGTTATTGAATTCAGGAGACGATAGAAACACTTTATTACAAAACACACATGTACTATAATTAAAGTAAATCGTATTCCTCTCGGGAAGGAGTACTGATAATCATCGAACTTGCGCCCTACTTCGCGCAGACCGATTACACGGAGGGTAGTCAAGTCACACACTGCACAAATGATAAGCCGCGTCTAGACGTTGCGAGGCTGCAGCGCGAGGCGTGCCTCGCGGAGTGAAAAGTCTGGAGAGTCCTTAGCTCGCCTTGGTCACTTTGCAAAGCAACCTCGTGCTGCTACCGTGGCGAGGACAACACCCCGCAGTGCCTCACCGAATTTTATGGCTTTCGACCCTCGAAGGGTTTGGAATATCATTAGGAAGTGAGAACTGTTCAGGATTTCAAATGTTTGTATCTTTTCTTCATCGTATCGAAGGGGAAGTGGCGGCAATGGATTCCTGGCGTTCCGTCGATTAAAATCATACCAAATATCATGCAAATCGGACTACCTTGACACAAGCTATTTGTATTCCCTATGTAAAAGTTGTCCGATTTACACGACATTTGAAATGATTTTCATCGATAAACCCCAAGGAATCCATCGGTGACACTTCCATATCCATACGATAAGGAATAAAGAATTATTTTATTTCTTAAACAGATACAGGGTAATTCTGGTGGTACGCCCGTCACCCCGTGGCGAGGACAACATCCCGCAGTGCCCCTCGAATTTTATGGCTTTCGACCCTCGAAGGGGTTCGAGTCCCTATTAAGAAGTGAGAAATCTTCGATTTCCGCATTTCTCATCAGATCTTTGCGAAAATGAGGCCAATTGATTCCTTATGTTTTGCCGATGAAACTAACACCAAGTACGACGTAATTCGGACCATAATGAAGGAAATTCCATGAAAAATCGTTTTATATCATTTCAAGCTGACTTGACTTGGTTAAAAATAGTCCGATTTACATGATATTTGGTATGATTTTAATCGACGGAACGCCAGGAATCCACTGCCGCCACTTGCCCTTCGATACGATGAAGAAAAGATACAAACATTTGGAATCCTGAACAGTTCTCACTTCCTAATGATATTCCAAACCCTTCGAGGGTCGAAAGCCATAAAATTCGGTGAGGCACTGCGGGGTGTTGTCCTCGCCACGACAGCAGCACGAGGTTGCTTTGCAAAGTGACCAAGGCGAGCTAAGGACTCTCCAGACTTTTCACTTCGCGAGGCACGCCTCGCGCTGCAGCCTCGCAACGTCTAGACGCGGCTTATCATTTGTTCAGTGTGTGACTTGACTAGCCTCCGTGTAATCGGTCTGCGCGAAGTAGGGCGCAAGTTCGATGATTATCAGTACTCCTTCCCGAGAGGAATACGATTTACTTTAATTATAGTACATGTGTGTTTTGTAATAAAGTGTTTCTATCGTCTCCTGAATTCAATAACTGGCATCCAGACATCTACGCTCCTACAATCCACCGTCAATACGCCTCGTAGAGAGACACGGGAAGAAAAATGGTAGCCCGCTGTTGACACGTGATCCTCTCGAATATAAACACGAGCTTTACTATCAAAACAAAAGCATGCGTCATCGTATTCTGTGCGAGAGAAGGTGGGCACTGGGGAGGAGGTATTGCTGTAAAGAGGGCCTCTTCAAGAGAGCAGCCGTTTGTGAGGGATGCAAATTCGATTGGTTCTAATATAATCTGCTCCCTATGGTTGAAATTTAGTCTAGCAACTTTCACACCTCCTAACCTAACCAATTGAACTTACATCCCTCCCAAAAGAACCGGCCATCCGAGCGTAGAAGCAAGTGCGAAATAAAAGTAACGGTGCGCTTCTCGATACCGCAGATGTACCTACCTAAGTAGCATTTCTGACGGAAAAGAATTGTCCAGCCTTTGGGCCTGCCATTCCTGGCGTAGACCTTTGGCAGGTAGGTATCTGTTTCAACAGGCAAGGCCACCCGTGGCGCCAGCAAGACCGTCCCCGGTCCTTGCTATTCCAGCAAGTTTTCTTCCAGGGAAAATCAGTAAATTTGCAAGCGCAATATCTCAAAAACCAGTGGAAATCAAGTGTAAACATTAAAGCTTATTGAATTTGTCTTAGAACGCACTATCAACTCAGGTCTTCAGAAAAAATAGTTCCATTTAAAAACCCGAACTTAACCATCGTATCTTTTAAAATAATAATCGAAAAAAAAATTCGTCCGCGCTAATAAGTTGGCCCCCTCGAACTATGCAATTCCCTATTTTTTAAATATTTTTGTCTCCAATAGTTTAGGAGATATCCAGCTGTCCACTCTTCCCGCGGACACCCTGTATATCCTGGTTTCTAGAATGGAGTAGCTGAAGAACTTGGTATACACCAGACCACTGTTTCGAAAACTTTTCGAAGGATATACAAAATGAGCATACGAATTCAAACTTAGTTAGACGTTTAGGCCAGCAAAGAGAGAACTTATTACACATCAACTTTTTCATCAAATTTAGTACCTATTTGATTTTGATATGTAGAAACTGAAAAATCTAATTCAATAAAAAAACTTTTGTACTTTATTAAATAAACTTGAAGTTTTTAAAAAATAAGTACATATGTGCATACGTATGTATGTAACCGTATACTAATAAATAAACAAAAATGTATACTTAAAGGTTCATATAAAATCGTTCATTATTTTCATCGTTTGTTACATATTTCTCTTTCTGCGCTCTTATTAGTTTTAATTGTTCTTCTTCTTTCTACAACCTTATCAGCTCTAATTGCTCCAGCAACACCAATCGTTGCAATTCCGTATTCGACAAATGTTTAGTTTCTGAAGTTTTCGGTAAAAAGGTCGATGTTTTACGTTTCTTCAATGATGTAACCGATGGCACCTCAGAAATTTGTGATGGCACATTTGAACTTGTACACTCGTTCAGTACAGATATTTCGTTAACCCCAACGGATATTGCACCTTAAAATACACATTCAAATATCAAATAAGTATATTACTCATACATACAGTTCTACTAAAAATGAAGTGTCACTCAATTTGCAAATATTTATACCTGGAACTTTTGTGAACACCGGATATTGTTCGACGTCTAAAACGTTCATCAACATCTTTTCCCAGGGTTTACATGTTATTTTCTTGTTGCCAGTTTGTGTCATATCAAATTGTTTTTTCACTTCTGCTTTCATGTTACTATTTTTTTTTGGCAATTTGTTTTTTGTTACCGAAATACTAAAAATTTTTCCATAATACTCTCTAACGGTTTGTAAAGCAATTTCTTTTTCTTTTTTTATTTGAGGTATTTGGGATTTATTAAACAGTACTTTACATTCTTTCAACTTTTGTATAAAAATTAACTGCTTATCAGATTCCTCGCTGTCACTAATACCACTAGTGTCCGACATGATTATCCCAGGCAAATAAATGTTTTTGTCCATTAAGATGTTTCATGGTAACCCTGCTCACTCCTGGTCTACAAATGCGAGAGCGAGTCAGGAGCACTGAACGCGAGCGAGGTAAATCCGGGAGACGCGGTCGGGCCGGAGAGTTGGTCGAGTCGCTATATTTCAGACTCTATAGGGTAACGCATACAGATGTTGACCCTTATACAATGATTGACCCTCTTCCCCAAAAAGTAGGAAATATAATATAATACTTTTTTTATATAATAAAATATATCTATATTTCGGTGGCCCAGATATTTTTGTTCGGAATACAATTATATTATATTATGATTCACATCTTGTAAATGTATAGATGTAACGAGTTATATCGGTGGGACGCGAATCTTCCCCCCACCACGCGCGCCTGGCGCGGCCCGCCGCTGCCGAACGCGGGCGCGAGAGGGCCGCGCGCCGAGCGGCACTCTCGCTCGCGAAATCGTCACGGCGGTGCTTATAGGCAAGCGCGGCGGGCCCGTCAGGCAGAGTCTACCACGAGCGTTGCAGGCGAACGGTCAGATCTCTCCCAGCGATCTCTTGTATGCACAAGCTGTATCGTTGCGTTCTTTTGAATTCCCCCACCTCCACGGCTCCTAGAGGAACGCGAGTCCGCCGACCTGTAGACGCAGGTCGATATCCACCGTCAATCTTAGGGTCAGACTTTGTCTGTCCCGGAGGACATCCTACAGTCTCCGTTTCTCCCGCGGGTTTTACCCACTGGGCGAGCGGACTCAAGACTTCTTCCCGGTCAGGGCCATTGGTGGAGAACACAGCCAAGGCACCAGAACGACCACCCCCCACTCCTACCTCTGCCGCCGAAACGCACTGAACCGCGCCCCACGATCGCGACGCGCCGCCCGCACTCCACCGCGCTAGTATAGGTCATAGGATAAGCCGCAAAGACTCTGTTAGCCAGCACAGACCTGGCCGGGCAACCTTGTACCTCAGCGTTAAGAATAAAGAACCGTTACACAGCTCACTTTGCCTCACTCACTCGGCCACCCCGAACATCCGTTCGATAGCGAACCTCCACGGAGCGAGGTCACATAGATAAATCGGAAATATCACGCGGCTACCAATCTTATGAAATCGATGGAATTTGATCTAAAAATCGTAACGTTGTAGGCAATGATTTTTTCATATTTTCAATTAATAAGAACTGTAATTGTATATATAATCATTACATATGTATAAAATATGGTCCAAAGTTTGCGAGAAAAAGTTATTTCACTCAAAAGTGTCTATATTTTCAAATATACAAGAGGGATCAAGAAATGTCACAAAATCTTCCTACTTTATAGTGATTGACCAGGGGGGGGGGGCAATAACTAATTTAAGGTTATGGGAGTACTTTTACAGTGATTGACGTGCAATTTGTTATTAGATAGTGTTATTGGTAAGTATTACTATAATTACATAATCTGTCATGATAAAATAAATCGATAAATAATTTAAATAGAATTATTGCAAATTAAATAATATTTACTCTGAAATAAGTTGGATTTTGTAAAATATTTTCCCGAAATGTATGATTTTTAGGTTAGTTGCAATTATCATTCTAGTCAAAGATGCCAAATATAAAGAAAGGAGATAAATATATTAAAAGATATTCTTGTGATAATATTAAGAAAGCTATTGATGCTGTGAATAATGGGATGTCAAAACGCGAAAGCATCTACTATATGTGGAATACCCAGATCTACATTAATAGTAGTAAATAGGTTTATTTTTTGCCTTTCGGCCTCAAAATGGGGTTACATGTGTTATGTGTGTAAGTATTTCTGGGACTGTTAACTCAAGAATGCTCTTTCGTTTTGATTTCTTCCTTCATCTTGCTCTTCTTTTCTTCTCCTTTTTTCCAGAACCATTCGCATCCACTCTGCTCCTTCTTCTTCTCCCTTTAGAATACCTCTGATCGTAGAATTCTTTCTTTTCAGCTCCTTACAGTCTTGTAGCATGTGATCCAGCGTCTCTCTAGCCCCATTGTATAGTCTGTGTGTGTCTGTTTCCTCCTTCCAGTACTTGTTTCCCCGCTCTTCGTTTCCACATCTTAACCTTGCAATCATTCTTTGGTCTCTGCCTCTGTAGTTTCCATTTAGGTAATTTGCTCTCTGGTCATCCCTGATTTCTGTGTAATGTGCATTGATTGAACCTGCTCTGCCCTGTCCCTTTGCGCTAGTTCCTCAGCGAACTCTCTTCCTCCTTTCTATTTCCATTTCTTGGATATCCATCATTTTCTGCATGTAGTATGCATCTCTCATTTCCTCTCACTTCGACTTTTTCTCTGCTTGCTTCACGTCTATTTCCCTCCAGCATTCTTGTACTATTTTATTCTTGTTCAGCCGTTTCGCTTTCTCCTCATATTTTATTGCTCTTTTCCCCGCTTCTATCCTTATTTTGTCCGTTTTTGTTTCCTCCAAAATTAGATATGCTGGTGTATTGAAGTCCAGACCTAAAATCCACCTTATGTATTTCTGCTGTATCTTCTCTACCTTTTCTGCTTCCATCCATCCCCAAATTTCTGACGCGTACACCAAGATGCTTTTCACTATGCTTCTGAATATTCTCATTCTTTTCTCAAAATTGTTCTTGAACATTCTTTGTCCTATTCCACATATTTGCGCTATTGCTATTCTAGCTTTCTTTATGACTTCCCTTATATGCATCTCTCTGCCCCCGTTTTTCTGAAAATTATACCCTAAGTATTTGAACTCCTTTACTTCTTCCAGACTGTGTCCCTGCCAACCCCATTCTTCTCTCTTCTTCTTTCCTCTTCTTTTATGGAAAATCACCACCTTAGATTTCTCTGCGTTCAGTTGCAACCCTTTCCTTTCCAGGTATTTTCCGAATCTTCGTAGCATGTCCTTAGGATCCTTTGGTTCATTTGCTAGTAACGCTATATCGTCCGCATATGCTAGAGTCCAGATTTTTTCTTTTCCTACTCTAACTCATCCTGCTTGGTTTTTCCTCATGGTTTCCTCCAAGTCCGCTACATATATTGTAAATAACGTTGGACTCAGTGGGCATCCCTGTCTTACCCCTTTTGTTGTCCCAGATCTACATTAATATTTAGATTAAGTTCAACATTCATTAAAGCACGTCCAGGTCCTGTTTCTATTCTGACAGTTGAAGAAGAAAAAACTTTAGTAAATTGGATCTTAGCTTGTCATCGCCAGGGGTTTCCTAGAAGAAAAGAGGATCTATAAATGAGTATTAAAAACCTACTTAGATGAAAACAAGGAACGAAAAACCTCTTTTACAAATAATCTACCAGGCAATGGGTGGTATAAAGCTTTTTTAAAAAGACATTCCTATCTCACAGAAAGACAACCAGAAGGAGTATCAAATACTAGTGCATGTGTAAGTGAAAGCGATATCCGCAAGTGGTTTTGTCAAATCTCAACCTATTTAAAACAGGAGAACTATTGGGACATTTTAAGTGATCCTACAAGAATATTTAATAGCGATGAAACTTATTTTATGGTGTGTCCAAAGTTGAAACAAGTAATAGCTCCTCGGGGTACCCGTAGTGTATATGAAATTGACAAAGCAAATGCCAAACTTAAGTTGACTGTATTATTCACCTTTGGTGCTAGTGGTATAGTTACACCTCGTATGGTTGTTTACCCATACCAAAAACTGCATGCTGCAGTGGGACAATCTGTTCCTAATGCTTGGGGGATAGGAGTGACTCCATGTGGTTGGATGACTGCTGAATTATTCGTTGAATATATAAAGAATGTTTTGTATCCTTATTTAGTTAACAAAAAAGTGATATTTCCCATAATTTTATTCGTCGACACACATGCAAGCCATGTAACACTACAAGTCAGTGAACTTTGTAGCAAACTACAAATTGTACTCATTTGTCTTTATCCAAATGCGACACGAATTTTGGAACCTGCAGATGTCGCAGCATTTAAGCCCATCAAAACTTTGTGGAAAAAGTCATTAATGGACTGGAGGCGAAGTAATTCCACTGCTATAGTAACAATGGATAAAATGGCTCCAATTTTAGAAAAAACAATTCATAATCTTTTATCCTTGGATAACATTATAAAGAATGGTTTTAGAACCTGTGGTATTTATCCCTGGAATAGCAATAGTATTGACTATTCCAAGTGTATTGGTGCTGAAAAAGACACACCATCAGTAGATGCAGCTGTGCATCTAAATAGCACAGCAACTTTCTCTTTTGCAGCTTTTCAAAAGACAGTTGGAACCGATTTAATGTCTGAGTTACAAGCTACAAAAAACAAACTTGAAAAATGTAGGGAGTTTCAGATGCTACATAGTTTACTACAACAATTCACGGTTATGAATCATAGTAATTCACCACCTGCTGAGGAACTATTGCTGCCAATAGAAAATTTAAATAATGCTGGTGTGGAACTATCGCTCCCAGTCGAAAATTTAAATAATGTTATCGTGGAACTATCGCTCCCAGTCGAAAATTTAAATTATGCTGGTGAGGAACTATCGTTCCAAGCCGAAAATTTAAATAATGCTGTCGTGGAACTATCGCTCCCAGTAGAAAATTTAAATTATGCTGATGAGGAACCAATAGAAAATTTAGATACTGCAAGCAAAGAAATTGCAGAGCCCATCAACAACAATCAGAACATCAATAATAATCTTAATAATTTTAATTATGATGACAAGGAGAATTACAGTTCAGAAATGATGAATTTTTTAGAATTCTCACAGCCTCCAAAACGTAAAGGAAAAAAGAAACAAAAAAAAATAACATATGCGATCACATCATCGGAATGGAAAAAGAAGCAAAAAAATGTGAGAGACATCAGAAAAAAGAAGAAAAAGAAAAAGAACAGGAAGCAAAGAAAGCTGCAAGATTTAAAAAAAAGGAGCTCTTACACAACAAAAAATATTGGCACAAATGAAAAAGAAGAAAGTAGAAACGAATGGAAATAAAATTAATCGAGAGAAACGTAGCATGCCATTAGTTACCAGTAATGTGATTTGTCAAAAAAAAATAAAATTCATTACATCTAACAGCGATAAGATGTTGTAAGTTACAACATTACAATTTGTAACCATTTAAGAAGACTACCTATTTTATATTTTTAGTAGATTATTAATTATAAGTAGGTATTGAAACTGTTTAACATTTCAGAAAATACAATGCAAATACAATGTTGTATGTTTGAAATGATTCATCAGTGTTTTTATGCCTGTCCTAAAACAAGGGTCAATCACTGTTACAGAGCCTGCCAATTACTATGTAAAACCCGGTCAATCATTATAATTTTAGGATCATCTTAATACCCTGATAACCATCTGTCTCCAGTCTGACATCAGATTGGTAGCAGGGTCTGGCTCTGGCATGAGAGCGCAGAGTCTGACGTCAGAACCATAGCAGACGGCAGGATCTGCTGCGAATCTGCTGCCGATCTGACATCAGGCATTTACATCAGACTCTGCACCTCAGAACGCAGCCAAATGCGGACACAGACTACTACGGTTCTGATGTCAGATTCTGCTCCCCAGATTTGGCTATCAGGGTACTTCACGATTTTTTTAAGTAATTTTTGTGTGCACTTGTATAAAGTAAATTGTTTTATTCTTTCGAAATACTTTTAATGTGATAACAACAGATTTTACTCTCCGATTTTAGCGATAAACACTTCCTTTCTATGAATAATGTAGCACTTGTTCCTAAACTGTCAATCACTGTATATGTTACCCTACGTAAAAACGCGTTAAAGTGCAGACCAATTACAGTATTGTCTCGGTATGTGCTCGGTTTGGTGCACACGATACGTGCTTTTCGCTATCCCCACCACTTCTGTCTCACTCTTGTCCGGCGAAGGCAACAGCGAGATGGAACGAGAGCGAACGAGAGCCACTGAAAGCAACCGAGGACGGTACGAGACAGACGACGTGTTGATGTTTTGTCTCCCTCCGTCTTTCGGGCACCGTGACACTCCGTCCTTTGCGTGCGCGACGAGCGTGCGCGATGGTCGCAAGCACTTAGGTGAGCACGGGAACCGCATCGCAAAATCGTGACGCAGGCCCGGCTCAAGCCTTTTTTGCACCCTAAGCGAACTTGTCAAATTGCGCCCTTTATTATAATACATTTATTTGAGATTATTTATGACTTTACTCTGCAAAATTAGGCGACTGCCTAGGGCGGAAAGTCGACAAGAGGTGCAAAATGATATTTTCATTACTGGTATTGTGGAAAATAAACTTTAAAATTAAATATTACAAGTTGTACTATAAGTGAATTAAACTACGAATAAAAATTCGGAGTAAGGTTGTCAATAATCTCAAATAAATGTATTATAATAAAGGGCGTAATTTGACAAGTTCGCCTAGGGCGCAAAAAAGACTCGTGCCGTGCCTGGCTATCTGACCGTCGCACGCATGCGTCGAGCAGTTACGATTCCATCTGAGTGCTAGCACCCGTCGCGCATGCCCGCGCGCACGAAAAGCGTTCCATCTCGCTCCCCCCTTCGGCCAGAAAGAAGCGAGAAACGAACACTCGGAATTAGGGATCTGTTCACGATAGGAGCTCAACGCCGGTCCCGACCAGCGAGAACATGCAGAGACAATACTGTACTTCTCTAGAAGCCAAACAATTAAATGAATAGCGTCACTTCTGTTCCTTTTGTGTTTTTCTAGATTTACAAGCTATAAAAGGTAAACTGAGGTTACATTTAACCTCTTTTGTCAAACAACGGTGTACAGAATCGTATTTAAAACATACTTCTAAGCTTATTTTCGTTTAATGTTTGGGAATAATAAGATAGTAGAGGCATTGAGGGACAATGCAGCCAAAATATTTAGCCATATTAACTCTTCCTCTCAAAACTAACGAGAAGACCATCTCTCGCTGCAGAAAGGAGAGATGGTCGAGTTATGATTTTTTTATTATTTTTATTTATATTTTTATTTTTTATCATTATTTTATTATTATTGTTTATTTATTTTATTCATTCACTTTTGTATTCATTTGCCTTGCTAATCGCCGGTAGGTAGTTCGCTTTATCTTTGATGTGTTCTTTACTTGTTTAGCGTAAACAAATTAAATATCAATGAATCTGTAGTTGTATTCACTCATAAATAATTTTGCTTTCTTCTTTGTTATTTTTCCATGAATAATTATGTGAGTGGTCTCTGCCAACGACGAAAACCATTTCTCCCGGCACCTCGGGAGAGGTGGTCAGATGTCATGACTTTAGTTTTCAACCCGATTTACAGTAAATATTGTCTTAAAGCAAATATCGACCAGTTTTTCTGAATCAGCATAAAATTCTGAACACATTAGGTTTATTCTGATAAAATAAGTAATATCTGTATTAGTTTTAATAACCATTTTATATTAGGTCGCCCGCTTCTTCCGGATTTACCCTACCGGCAGTCACAGCTACCTACCATTTACTTATACGGCCTAGTAAATCCAGCAATTCCTTATGATTTTTATTCATATGAAAATAAAATATTAATTTTTTGTTTAAGTAATTGCTTTTTAAGCAATTGATTTTGCTAATAAGGATTGCTTGTAGGAATTGCTTAGTTTTTATTCATCAGGCCCATTATCTTCTTGGTTCTCTAATTCAGGATACTTAATTACGTCCTAACTATTGGACACCGGAAAATATAGCATCTATTTCTGGTACGCAAACACCAAATAATATATTGCCAAGATACTGAAGGTACAATTTAAACACGTTTCAATCAGATGTTGTCACTTTTTATATATCCTTAAGTTACCTTCTGCAGCACCATTCCTAGCTATCCGATGCGTTCAGTATTTTACGGATGAATCTCACGAATTTCTAACACAAGCATAGATTAATTTTTAATTTGAACTAATGTCCCTCCAAAAATCTTACATTCTTTACTTGCTTTTGTTGTTGTTCTTATTATTATTATTATCATTATTATCATTATTATCATTATTATCATTATTATCATTATTATCATTATTATCATTATTATCATTATTATCATTATTATCATTATTATCATTATTATCATTATTATCATTATTATCATTATTATCATTATTATCATTATTATCATTATTATCATTATTATCATTATTATCATTATTATCATTATTATCATTATTATCATTATTATCATTATTATCATTATTATCATTATTATCATTATTATCATTATTATCATTATTATCATTATTATCATTATTATCATTATTATCATTATTATCATTATTATCATTATTATCATTATTATCATTATTATCATTATTATCATTATTATCATTATTATCATTATTATCATTATTATCATTATTATCATTATTATCATTATTATCATTATTATTATTATTATTATTATTATTATTATTATTACTATTAAACGGGTGGACACCGTTATGCCGCTTTCCCCATCTAAAATTTTGACTAAAACTTCTTCCAGCTAATTTTCAGTGTACAGCTTATAATTCCTAACTATTGTTTTTTCTTTAGATATCTTAGCATCTTGAAATTTAAAATTAGATATGAAAACAATTTTTTCAGGCATATAGAGTCCAAAGTATGGTCGAATCGCGCCAATAAAGAATTAATAATTTCTGATTCAATGAAGGTATTAAACGAACTTTCATAGCTTTGCACCTTGAGTTTTAGAAAGTTATAAGAATATTTAAGTGTTTGAAGCATTACCTATATGAAAATTATTGTCATTGGCAATCAGTTTGGCACCTTCAAAGATTATAATATTATATTTATCATACAGATAGAAGCTGTCTCTTCGTTTCCCCGGCAACATATGTATGTGTGCCAATTTCTACAGATCAAATTGACTTATCTGCCGAAGCTCTAAACTATTTTTAAATCGATAATGCACAAACAATAAAAGCTTTGTCAGATTCTGATTTCACATACAACCGGTAGAACATGATTTCTGGAACTTACTAGTAATATTGGTCACTCCAAGAGAAGACAGTTTGCCATTATTGCAGTAAAGATTAAAAAAAGTCGTCACACATACCCAGAAAGTAATGGTGTCGTTCGAAACGTTCCCATTAAAACCTTACGTTTCACAGTAGTCCGTAATGTCAGGAAGTTGGAACCACTACTTTCAGACAAGAAGGCTTGAATTCTATGTATACAGTGGAGGTTCATTAGTTGCGCGCGAATTATCCCCACCACTCTGTGCAACCAACTCGAATGAATGATCTCCTAGTCCACCTATGCCTAACATTCAAAGCTGACGGGTGATGATTCCGTATTCTCATGTATGTATAAAATATAAATTTATTACAATATATTCTTGTATCTCAATGAAAGGGTTGTTAACGAACTAGTAAGATCTTTCTGTTAAAAATGCATCGAAGTATGGTCTCAAACGGACTCCTTAGAAAAGGAGAAACAAACAGAATTTAAATATTTAAATAAATAATTAAGTTGCAATTGAACTGTAGAATTATTTTACTCATATACGATATTGCTAGTTTAAAATTCTATTTATTACACATTCATCAGTTGCGCTTAATTTGGATGCAAGTAAAAAGTTCATTTTGGATGTAATTATTTCAATCTGACCCACTATTGTTAAAGCACATTTATTACTTTTGGCAATTACACATCTTTTTTGTATTATTACACTTTGAAAACATTTTCAAGCTCATATTTCGAAAAGAATTTTTTAAATAAAGAGTAATGTCAAAAAATTCAATAGTAATCATTATCAAACAGAATGAAAATATATTTGATTCCGACAGTGTTTTGCAAATAATAAAGTGAAATAACACGCAGTATCGATTCGTGACCTACATTTTCTATTAATAATTATTCAGAAGAAAGTAACAGATATTGACTTTTTACCATTACACGTACAATATGATTTCACTGACCGACATTTTATGAATGAATATTCCGCGAGAATTCATTTTCATTCAATCTAAAAAAAACTGCAAACAAGAAGGCAATACACGCAGTAATATAAATACTGATTTCATAAGAAATTAAATCTAAAACATAGAATACTTTAATTCATGTCTTTCCATTAAAGACATATATCTTTTCTATGAAAAAATAGGCAACATATTAGATGCCAGAGTAATGTAAAGAAAAAATAAAGAAAATACAAACAATCAATTTTTATTTTTACACGATGAGAACGAAAAGTAGGCTGGGAGTACTACAATGCCTCTTAGACTGAGAAATGGATTTGTAAATCTTTCACAGCATTACATAGTACAAATGTTTTATTACTTCTAAACAAAATCGTACGTGTCTCGTTATAAGGACGCTAACGTTCTACACACTTCCTTTAGAAACCATCATCTGAAAATGTCACGAAAGAACGAAAGATGTCGAGGAACAGAAAGCAGCGTTATTTCAACATCGGCGCACAATGTTCAACCTTTCGCTCAAGCACATGTTGTGCATTCTCCCTTGCACTTGACTTTGAGAATGATGACTAATTTTAGAACACATGCTATTTCGTCGAAATACAAGAAGATTCTTCGAAAGCATAAACATTGTTCCAGAATTAAATATACAATTCGTGCTTGTTGACACGTAGTCCCTACGTAGAATGTAAACACTAGTAGATCGGTGTATTTACTGGAGCGAAATTACACTATGATTTCTTCGAGCTGCTATCTTTGAAAAAGAATTGCGTAGAAAAGTGCTTATGCCATTTTAAAGAAATTTTTGCTTAAGTGGCTGTAACAATATTTATGCAACAAATTAGGTTGTCTGGTAGTCTCCTGATTAGAGGGCAACAAATAACAGTCGAACCTCTGTAATTCGAAAGCCTTTATAAGTCTAAAATTCTGTTCATTCCCTTCCGCTCCGCTGTGAAAACCATTGCAATTTGAAATATGTACTCAGGGATCGGCGTGCTCCAGCTATCGCCGATGGAGGGGCAAACACCTACAGGAGCGGTGGTTATGGTGCGTGACTGACGCACGCAGGCACAGTTCGTGCACACATAACCACCGCTCCTGTATGTGTTTTCCCCTCCATCAGCGGTAGCTGGAGCATGCCGATCCCTGAACTTACTTTAACCCGAATTATTTACCGAATGTTTAAGTGCGTTATTTTACTTCTATAATTCGAATTCAGAGAAACTCGACCTCTGCAAGTTGAAATTTACCTCTAGAAATCACCGCTCCCTCTATAAGGAATGCCCCCTCTATACTTTCTATACTCTCGAAGTAATAGTAAGGCGCGTTCAGACGTTGCGAGGCGTGCGCGCGAGGCACGTCTCGCGGAGTGGAGAGTCTTCAGAGACTACCTCGACATGGTCACTTTGTAAAGCAACCTCGTGATGCTCCCGTGGCAGCCTCGAGCTATCTTGAGCAAAACTCGCAGGGTGATTCTCCAGCTACGCCCGCCACCCCATGGCGAGGACAAGACCCTGCAGTGCTCCATCGAATTTTATGACTTTCGACCTTCGAAGAGTTTGGAATACCATTAAGAAGTGAAAAATCTTCGACTTCCGCATTTCTCATCAGATCTTTGCGAAAACGACGCCCATGGATTCCTGGCGTTGCGTCGATTAAAATCATACCAAAGATCATGCAAATCGGACTACTTTCACACAAACTATTTGTATTCCTTATGTAAAAGTTGTCCGATTTACGCGACATTTGGCATGATTTTCATCGTAAAACCCCAAGGAATCCATCGGCGACACTTCCATATCCATACGATAAGGAATAAAGAATTATTTCATTTCTGAAACAGATACAGGGTAATTCTGGAGCTACGCCCGTCAAAAGGATGCAGCCTGATACCCCGTGGCGAGGATAACCCACCGGCAGTGCCTCACCGAATTTTATGGCTTTCCACCCTCGAAGGGGTTCGAGTGCCTATTAAGAAGTGAGAAATCTTCGACTTGCGCATTTCTCATCAGATCTTTGCAAAAACGGCGCCAAAGGATTCCTCATGTTTCGCCGATGAAACTGACACCAAGCCCGATGTAATGCGGACCATTATGAAGGAAATTCCATGAAAAATTCCTTTCCATAAACTCCAGATAATTTCGTTAATAATATGTAGTCCGATTTACATGAAATTTCGTATGATTTTCATCGGAAAAACATAAGGAATGCATCGGCATCATTTCCATATTGATACGATGAAGAATAAAGAATTTCCTAATACGCTGAAACGAATATTTCACATTTTCACCCCCGACAGCGGGGGGCCAACCTCGATTTGCCGCGGTCGGCCGAGAATTCATACCTGTTTCAGAAATTAAATAATTCTTTATTCTTTATCGTATGGATATGGAAGTGTCGCCGATGGATTCCTTGGGGTTTTCCGATGAAAATCATGCCAAATATCGCGTAAATCGGACAACTTGTACATAATTGTACGCCTCACGCGCACGCCTCGCAACGTCTGGACGCGCCTGTATACCTACATCTTGAATGGAAACATTTAAAAAATATTAAAACTGACTTCAAAAAAATAAAAATACACTAAAAAAGTAAAAAATAATTTTTTCCTTATTTAATCTAAGACTCTCAATTTTTTTTATGTCGGCGTCTCATCATTTGCACTGTGTAAATCTGGCTAAATTTTAAGTAAATTTTTTTATTTTTTATTTTTTAGTTATTAAGTTATATAACTACATTTATTTAAATAATGAAGACGGTTAATAAAAGAGATTTCTTATTTTTGGTGTAACTTCAAAACTACTTAACCGATTTTGATAATTCTTTCTCCCTGACCTAAGTTGATTGAAGCTAAACTAAATGCAATAAGTTTCACGAAAATCGGTCCTGTAGTTAGGGAGAAATTTGCGGACAAACATAATACATACTAATATACATACATACATACATACACATCAAACGTAGCAAATCTTTCTTTTTGAAGTCGGTTAAGAATCATGTCAGAACCTGCGTCCAGTAAGACCCCACGCGCCGCACAGTGTGCGATTTTGGACAAAAATCGCTAGACAGCGCAAATCTTGACCGATTTCAATAATTTTTTTTTACAATACTCGTAAAGGGTTCAGCAATTGCGGAGGGCTGCGGTAAATCCTGTATTTTTTGGTCTAATCTATAAAAAAACATTATTTAACATAACATGACATAAAAACGTAAACTTTAAAATTTAAAGATATTAAAAATTAATTTTTTGCAAATTTAATATTAGCTATAAAATAAAAAATTTAATTCAAATTTACAACATTTATGTGTTAAATAAACTATTAGTGTAGCTGATTTAAATCTAATATTTTTAAATTATGTTTTATTTTTATTAGTTTTGATTTTATTTCTAGTACAGTATTGTCTCCGTATGTGCTCGCTGGGCGGGACCGGCGTTGAACTCCTATCGTGAACAGATCTCTAATTCCTAGTGTTCGTTTCTCGCTCCTTTCTGGCCGAAGGGGGAGTGAGATGGAATGCTTTGTGTGCGCGGCGAGCGTGCGCAACGGGTGCGAGCACTCAGACGGAATCGTGACTGCTCGACGCATGCGCGCCACGGTCAGATAGCCAGGCACGGCACGATTCTTTTTTGTGCCCTAGGCGAACTTGCCAAATTACGCCTTTTATTATAATACATTTATTAGAGATTATTGATAAGCTTACTCTGAATTTGTATTCGTAGTTTAATCCACTTATAGTACAACTTGTAATATTTAATTTTAAAGTTTATTTTCCACAATACCAGTAATGAAAATATCATTTTGCACCTCTTGTCGACTTTCCGCCCTAGGCAGTCGCCTAATTTTGCAGAGTAAAGTCATAAATAATCTCAAATAAATGTATTATAATAAAGGGCGCAATTTGACAAGTTCGCTTAGGGCGCAAAAAAGGCTTCAGCCGGGCCTGCGTCACGATTTTGCGATGCGGTTCCCGTGCTCACCTAAGTGCTTGCGACCATCGCGCACGCTCGTCGCGCATGCAAAGGACGGAGTGTCACGGTGCCCGAAAGACGGAGGGAGACAAAACATCAACGCATCGTCTGTCTCGTACTGTCCTCGCTCGCTTTCAGTGGCTCTCGCTCGCTCTCGTTCCATCTCGCTCTTGCCTTCGCCGGACAAGAGTGAGACAGAAGTGGTGGGGGTAGCGACGAACACCTATCGTGTACACCAAACCGAGCACATACGGAGACAATACTGTATATATATTATTTTTAAATTTTTTATTTTTTTTAATTTTTTTTAAAATTTTTTTAGGGATTGTAATTAAAATAGAATTTGATTTAATATGAATTATATGTGATACGAAGTTACATGCATTTAAATTTTATGCATGAAAACTTACATGCATTGTGGCTCATTTTATAATAACATTTCTTCGGCTTCAACCGTTAAGGGTTTAACCTTTTTATTTTCTTTCAGTCTGAGGGAACTAATTGAAGGATCTGATGATATTAAGAGATAATGTAAAATATCTTTGTTTGTCATTTGCCGGTTGCACATTCTGCTGTGTTTAGCTCGGGCTTTACGAAAAATTTTATTATTTCCTTCTTGTGGCTCTTCCGATAGCCAGTCAAACGGTAAATCAAATGATTTGATAATGTCGCTTCCATGAATAAGAATTTTAAGAAGGGATGGTGGCATTTTATACCATCCATACAATTGCACACAAATCTCTGCAGTATTGAAGCAATAAGTTTTAAATTTATTACAATCGATCATTCTGCCACAGGTTAAAACTTGCAAAATATTATACAACCTTTGGATCAAATGTTCATCTAAACCAGTATATTTCGCAACGGCTTTCGCTTGGGCAAAAAAGGAACGAGCTACATTACCAGTGTTAGTTGTTCCAAAACCTTGCTTAACAAAATCTACAAGTATTGAAAGATTACATTTTAAAGAATTTTGTATACTTTGTTTCCTTAATTTCTTTAACTGTTTTTCTTTGGCTGTCCTTGCTGAACCTTTTTTGAAATCAAGATTATACGCTACGTGTAATAGATATTCCATGAAACGGATCCAACAGTGGAGTGTAGAAAGGCCGAATTTGTAGTAATCTTCATTACTTTGAAGACTTTTCACATAATCTAGATTATTTATAAATTTAGGTCCAACTCTACAAATATTACAGCAACTTGAAGCTTTTTGTTCAGTTAGTATATTACACACTTTGCCGTCTATCATTGTGCACTTCAAATCAAAACTTACTTCAAATGACATGTTATTCAAATCAAAACAATATGTTTTAACTTTTTTCAACAGATTTGTGTAATATTCGTATTCATTTTTTACGTATGCATAAGTTTCTTTAATAAATTCAAATTTAATACATCGGCAAAAGTGGACTGATGATGGAGTTTTATTTGACCAAATAACAGCATCTTCAACTTTTAACTGAAGGGAAACAAAAGAAACTATAAAAACAGCACCGTCTAAAAGATTAATAGATTTTTCATTGCAGTTACTTTTGTCGTTCAATTTCTCATCAGCATCATTAGTTGCACCTTCATTTGATTCATTTTTACCATCATCATCGTCATCATCATCATCATCACCATTTCTATCATGTTAATTATCAATATCATAATTAGAACTTGCATCGTAATTTTTATCATCTGTCAAAGATATTGAATATTGACTTGACCACTTTTGCCGTGTAGTTTGTTGACCACTTGCACCGTCCATACCCCATTTTCCCACAAGTACTATATTCTCACCAGATAACTGCATCAGCACATCCTTATCGAATTGTAAAATAATTCTTTTTGTAGTGTGTTCTAGAAGAGATATTAAATTTGCACTTGCTCCTGACTCAGAATATTTCAAATGTTCTGGAAGGCAATGTGTTTTTGCTTGAACAACATTGGAATAAGGAGGATATGAATTTGTACCAGTACTTCTTGTACTATGAGTCCGCAATTTTTTGTATTTTCTTGCTGTCAAGTCTATGTCAATGTACATAGCTAGAATATCGTTAGCTTTCATTTCCAAATTAAATTCGGGATTTTCTTTTTTTCTTTCACATGCTTTTATCAACTCTTCTATATTATGATGTAAAGAGAGCTCATCTGCACGTCTTTTTTTTGTTTTTTCTGAACCCACTTCGAATGATAGACGTGGACGACCACTATTTACAACAGGATTGTCAGTGACAGGATTGTCACTATTATTTAGTGAGCTGCTATTAAAATCATCTTTCAGATCGACCATAAAATCCTCTTTTTAAAAATGTTCATACTTAGAACAGAAAGATTTTTTATTTCGCGTAACTTTCTTGTCCTTCCACTTCTTAAGATACTGTGGACAAAAGATGTTCAGTAACTTACTTTTTATTTGAAACAGTTGATTTGCAGTGTACAAATTTGTACTTCTAATATTCTCTACGATTTCATCTATTTTGCTATCCATTTGGATTGAGTTTGAATTCCAAATCATATTACACAATGTTAAGTTATTAATTCTGTAACACATTTTTTAAATTATTGTAAGTAAACAAAAAAGAACAATTTATATAATCAATATTAAAAAGCTAGTTGTAAAGAATCGAGTGCGAGGTGGGATACAGATTGTTAGTCTCGAGTGGAGTCTGCGTTAGATTTGTCGTGCGTCGCGCGTGGAGACAGAAGATAGAGAGCTATCGAGAGTCTCGAGTAGGGACAGCGCAAATCTTGACCGATTTCGCTAAAAACACTTAAGGCTGTCTCCACGCGCGACGCACGGTATCCCCACCATTCCCCCACTATTGCTTGTTGCCGTGAGCCCCGAGAGTCTTGTATTTTAAATCCACAAATCTTATTACTACAAATTCGGCCTTTCTACACTCCACTGTTGGATCCGTTTCATGGAATATCTATTACACGTAGCGTATAATCTTGATTTCAAAAAAGGTTCGGCAAGGACAGCCAAAGAAAAACAGTTAAAGAAATTAAGGAAACAAAATATACAAAATTCTTTAAAATGTAATCTTTCAATACTTGTAGATTTTGTTAAGCAAGGTTTTGGAACAACTAACACTGGTAATGTAGCTCGTTCCTTTTTTGCCCAAGCCAAAGCCGTTGCGAAATATACTGGTTTAGATGAACATTTGATCCAAAGGTTATATTATATTTTGCCAGTTTTAACCTGTGGCAGAATGATCAATTGTAATAAATTTAAAACTTATTGCTTCAATACTGCAGAGATTTGTGTGCAATTGTATGGATGGTATAAAATGCCACCATCCCTTCATAAAGTTCTTATTCATGGAAGCGACATTATCAAATCATTTGATTTACCGTTTGACTGGCTATCGGAAGAGCCACAAGAAGGAAATAATAAAATTTTTCGTAAAGCCCGAGCTAAACATAGCAGAATGTGCAACCGGCACATGACAAATAAAGATATTTTACATTTTCTCTTAATATCATCAGATCCTTCAATTAGTTCACTCAGACTGAAAGAAAATAAAAAGGTTAAACCCTTAACGGTTGAAGCCGAAGAAATGTTATTATAAAATGAGCCACAATGCATGTAAGTTTTCATGCATAACATTTAAATGCATGTAACTTCGTATCACATATAATTCATATTAAATCAAATTCTATTTTAATTACAATCCCTAAAAAAAATTAAAAAAAAAATTAAAAAAAATAAAAAATTAAAAAATAATATATATACTAGAAATAAAATCAAAACTAATAAAAATAAAACATAATTTAAAAATATTAGATTTAAATCAGCTACACTAATGGTTTATTTAACACATAAATGTTGTAAATTTGAATTAAATTTTTTATTTTATAGCTAATATTAAATTTATAAAAAATTAATTTTTAATATCTTTAAATTTCAAAGTTTACGTTTTTATGTCATGTTATGCTAAATAATGTTTTTTATAGATTAGACCAAAAAATACACGATACCGCAGCCCTCCGCAATTGCTGAGCCCTTTACGAGTATTTTAAAAAAAAATTATTGAAATCGGTCAAGATTTGCGCTGTCTAGCGATTTTTGTCCAAAATCGCACACTGTGCGCCGTGCCTCTGCCCCTCGCGCCACGCGCGTGTCCCCGCAAGCCAATTGCTTTTTAAACGATTTTTGTTAGTGAAGTCTATTCCCTGTATTGACTACAGTTGAAAATGCTATTGATTTACAATACAGTGACACATTAACACAAAGTAAAATTACAGATTTTTTTAATAACAACGCGTAATATCCTACTTAAGTACATAAAACGCAAACTGTCACTTATTTTTATTTGTTTAAAATTCGTCATATGATTATCACAGTTCGACAAAATTTTACTTTTTTTCGGATTTGTAACATTTGATAGCCGGAGCTTATAGGTTTTCGTGTGCTGAAAACGAATCCGCAAACCGTTTGTTGGGCATCACCGTCATTTTTTGAAAAATTCGATTTTGAAAAAAAAACTGCATATTTTCCACTTTGAACATGTTTTGTGTCGAAACAGTAATAGGTATTCGGCTGCTTGTGTCGTGAAATTATTCTATGAACTCTCTTGAATACAACGATATACAGTGAGCGTAAAAAGTATTCGTACAGCGACCAATTTAAAGTAAAACTTTGTATATCCATGTGAATAATACATTTTAACGGAAAACAATGATTAATCAATATTCCTCGGTGTTTGTAGAATAGATTTTGTATAAACAAAATTTTATTCCCTTTAACATTTACAAAGATATTAACAAAAATAGATAAACGTGCAGAAATGGACGCGCAAAAAGTATTCGTACAGTTGAATAAAGAATTACTAAACTATGGAAATAAATGTTTTAATAATTTGTGGGTTTGTCTTTTAATTTTATAATAGCTTCGACGCTATTTGGTATGGAATTTACTAAATTGGATGCTATAGCAGGCTGTATTTTACTCTACTCTTCTAGCAGAGTGGCTTTCAAAGTTTCATTAGATGTAATATTATGATTACGTTTTTTTGTCCAGATAATCCCATAGATGTTCTAATGATTGATATGTGGTGATTATGGCGGCGTTTTCAAATATTTTGGTGTGTTATATAAAACCCTTTGCCTAGTATTATACGCACAATGCTTTGGATCATTGACATGGGTAAATATAAAATTGTGATTAAGTCCTATTTTATTTGCACTAGCATGAATCTGCTTGTTCAGGATGTTAGTATAAACTCTATGATTCATAATACCATCGATGAAATGTAGAGATTCCACTCTAGCTGCACTCATACAGCCCCAGACAAACACAGAACCCCTAGCAGTATTTCATCACAGGTCGCAAATTTTCTTTCCTGAACTCTGTATTCTTTTTTCTCCATACTGTGAAGTGTATTTTGGACCCAAATATTTCAAATTCACTAACGTCAACAAATTCGAAATATTTGGGTCCAAAACACACTTCACAGTATAGAGAAAAAAAAATACAGATTTCAGAAAATAAAATTTGCCACCTATTATGAAATACTGCTAGGGGTCTATTTGTCTGGGGTTGTATGAGCGCAGCTGGAGTGGAATCTCTACATTTCATCGATGGTATTATGAATCATAGAGTTTATACTAACATCCTGAACAAGCAGATTCATGCTAGTGCAAATAAAATAGGACTTAATCACAATTTTATATTTACCCATGTCAATGATCCAAAGCATTGTGCGTATAATACTAGGCAAAGGGTTTTATATAACACACCAAAATATTTGAAAACGCCGCCATAATCACCACATATCAGTCCCATGGAGCATCTATGGGATTATCTGGACAAAAAAATACGTAATCATAATATTACATCTAATGAAACTTTGAAGGCCACTCTGCTAGAAGAGTAGAGTAAAATACAGCCTGCTATAACATCCAACTTAGTAAATTCCATACCAAGTAGCGTCCAAGCTATTATAAAATCAAAAGGCAATCCCACAAATTATTAAAACATTAAATATTTAGTTTATTTCCATAGTTTATTAATTATTTATTCAACTGTACGAATACTTTTTGCGCGCCCATTTCAGCACGTTTATCTATTTTTGTTAATAGTTTTGTAAATGTTAAAGGGAATAAAATTTTGTTTCAACATAATCTATTCTACAAGCATCGAGGAATATTGATTAATCATTGTTTTCCGTTAAAATTTATTACTCACATGGATATACAAAGTTTTACGTTAAATTGGTCGCTGTACGAATACTTTTTACACTCACTGTAAGATATTAGTGCATTATGAACATTTAAATATGTTTAAACAACAATCGAAGGGAAAAGAACACCCGAAATGCACCCATGTTTGCAGATATCTCCAAAAGTTTTATTTCCAAAACTAAGGGTTTAGGAGAATATCTGACAGTCAGGTTTTGTTTCCGATACAGAAACGAAATAGTGTCGCAAAATGTGCGCCGTCGACAGTGGTAGTCAAAGGCGCCGCTCGATACATTGCCGCTCAGCTTCACACAATTGCTTAACGCGCGTGACTACCACTGTCGGCGCCGCACTATTTGCCAAACGATTTCGCTTCTTTATTGAAGACAAAACGACTACCCACTTCTGTTCATGCTGCCCAAAGGAAAAATGTCCGCTGCATCGCGTGGAGTAGTCAGATTTTTTCCTAGACCCATAGTTTTGGAAATAAATTGAAATGTATCTGCAAAATTGGGCGCATTTCGGATGTTCTTTTCTCTTTGATCGTTGTTTAAACATGTTTAAATGTTCATAATGCACTAATAACATATATCGTTATATTCGGGAGGGTTCATAGAATAATTTGATAGAACAAGACATGTTCAAAGTTGAAAATTTGCAGTTTTTTTCCAAAATTGAAATTCTCAAAAGTTAAGGGTGATGGCGACAAACGGTTTGGGGATTCGTTTTCAGCGCACGAAAACATATAAGAAACGGCTATTGAATGTTACAAGTCCAGATGGCAGTCAAACCGTGTTAGTGGTGTTTATACATACTGTATGTAGGGGAGAATGGGTAATGGCGGTCACTTAAGCAATAAGTGTAATAAAACCAAGATAAAAGGTGCAATATTTCTTGAAAATGATTTTTTTGTAAACTTAAACTATCAACCTATTCGTAGGATACGAAAATAATTAATATTATATTGATTTATTCAATAAAATTACAAAATACAGAAAATATGTGTGACCGCCATTGTCCACACCTGCGGGTAATAGCGGTCACGTTGCGGGCGATTAATTTAAAATTTTTCGCATATGTATCCATCCGCCGAGTCCCATCCATCACATTCACAATGAGCCGAGAGGCCACACGAGATGCATCGAACCACATTTTGTAGCGACCGACACACACGCGAAAGTTGATTTTTCCTCTTGGGGTTGTAAGGCCCAAGAGACTCCGTGGTACGCGATGCCGGTGGCTTTATCACTCGCCAAATTAATTTTGAATGATTATTTAATTGACGCGACGAGAAAGAAACTTGCTGATCCGTCTGATGATCACACAATAGCACGAATGTAAATTGTTCGATAGTCTTAGTCACGAATGCTTGACTAGACTAATTACTCAAGTCCGTATGATGACTTGAGTAAAAGAACCGTTTGATTGATAGTCGTAGTCACGAATGCTTGACTAGACTAATTACTCAAGTCCGTATGATGACTTGAGTAAGAGATCCGTTTGATTGATAGACGTAGTCACGAATGCTTGACTAGACGAATCAATACTATGTAAGCTACCGACACACACGCGAAAGTTGATCTTTCCTCTTGGGGTTGTAAGGCCCAAGAGACTCCGTGGTACGCGGTGCCGATGCTTGACTATATCACGTAGCGTCGTCTGATCGTTAATTGTATCAGTGAAAATATCGAACGAGTTCTAATACGAGATGAATGTGTTCGCTCGAGAGACGATTGAATTCAGACCTCGTCTTGCTTTTCGGCGTCGAAGGTAGACAAGACATTAGATTTTCGGGAGGTGTCAAACTGCTGATTGGCTAGCCTTTCCTCGAAGAGGAGGAACCTTCCTTCCGCGATTTGGTGGTGGAGGAGGAAGGCTTCTCCTTCTTGGTGACGTAGCGGAGGAAAAACCAGACATCTGGCTAACAAACCTAGCTAGGTTGTTCGGTTGGAGCGTTTAGCCAGGGTCACGGTTTATGACCGTATTGTTCCGTGAGTCAGCGGTGGACGACGGGAGGTACCGGTCCGAGGTAACCGTGTACCCTCGCTGACAGAGCAATTTAACGGATTATCTCAGGACGAAAGTAGTCAAACAATTGCCCACCGTAAAAGACTTGAATTTTCGCCTCGCCCTGAGCCCGCTTTTGTCCTTTAAGACGAAACACATTTCATTATCATGACCAAACTAATAGCAAATAATACACTTGTACACTGCTTTTTCAAGCGTTTCGAAAGCCCAATTGGCTTCTCCAGTTGTTCTAGGGCGTATTTTTGCCATCTACGGAATAAAATTCTTCTAATGAAGAAAGATATTTTTATTCTACACTGGGGAATAATGGTAATCACGTTGCGGGCGCTAACTGTCAAGCGACCATGATTGCTCGCACACGTTTTCATTGATAAAATTGAAGATTACATAAATAAATTAAATATATTTATATTAAATTTTATTCTAATCCTTTGCCTTGATAGTATATCTGTATTTACGTAAAATTGAAATGTAAAAAAAGCTTCAAAATTAGTATTTATCTCTTACGTGGTGCACACAAAATATAACATCAACGACGTTTAAAACACAAAAAGGGTTGTTTTTCTTGGTTGCTTAGCAACGATTAAGGCAAAGGTCGTTCAACAAAATAGCGAATGATGTCGTGGAAGGTAAAGAAGAGAAATTGCACATTTCGGACATGCCGTTTTATAATAACAATACCGACTATCATTGCCTGCTGACCGCAATTGCCCCATTCTCCCCTATACGTATAGGTAGACAATAAATGAGCTGTTTTTTTTTTAAAGTGGTATAAGTACATTTATTCATACATTGGGATGTTTAAAGGTTTCCGTTTGAATCAACTTAAAAATATTCGTATACGTTACGCAATTCGGGTATTATTTTTAAAACTATATATTTGTTCAATTTTATTATGCAATAATAATCAATAAAAATGTTAAAGGAAATAAACGATTTGTTAGCTACAAATGGACTTATACCACTTTCAATAATAACATCTTATGAAAAATATGACTAATTGCAATTTTAAATTTATATTTTAATTGGAGTCGGCTTTTGTGAAATGTACTTTTTAATGTAAAAAATAATAAGTAAAATGAAGACATACATGTCTTCATTACTTACTTCGTTATATTATAATGAATTTATAAATAAACAAATATGAAAAGTAAATTACTTCGCTAAGATAACTAATAATAATAAACTTATTCATATTTCAATCTTATTTCTCCTTTACACTTAGCATAGTAAAGTATTTTTGCCAAAACATGGACATGTACCACTTTAAAAAAAAACATTCCTGCGATAACATTTTACAGTACAACTATTTTTTATTAATTTATGAGGATATTGTACACCATTCACTGTGTGATTATAAATATAAAAAGAGGATATCTATATGTGACTAAAACTACCATTAACTCATTTGTTTCCAAAAAATTGACTTACACCACTTTCAAAAACAACGGCTCAAATAATTGTCCTCTAAAAGTTGAATTTGTCATTCTTTGAGTCTTTACAATTCGAAAAATATTAACCTTTTAAAAAGCCTCTGTAAGTTGAATTTTCATTTGTTAAACCTCTCTTACTCGAATAAGACGGTTTCGATAAGACGAAATCTCCAAAACCCGAAGATTTTAACTATTCCCTTAAGATTCGAGTTACCAATGCTCGACATGTAAACCGAACTATCTTTAACGAAGTTTAAATTCTGCAAACTAACCTTTTATGTAATTGCGTTCAATATAGCCGGAATTATGTCATATTATTGCATCATTTTCATCGGGATTATACAAGGAATTGATTGACGTCACTTTCGTAACGATTCGATGAGAAATACGGAACTTGACATTTTTCACTTCTTAAAGGTAACGCTATCTTTATTTTTCATAGCCCCCTATTTCCGAGCGGCAGAAGCCATAAAACTCAGTGGTGCGTGAAATCGGAGGTGTCTGAAGTTTCTGGACCTGTCTGATTGAAACGGGCCGGAACCTGCAACCTTTCAATTACGCGGGCCTCTCTGTAATATCTAAAATATGTTACGTATAGGGTGGCCGTGAATTTTTGTCAGTAACTGTAACTACTATATACCCTAATTGCTTTTTCGAAAATGGGTCTCCTTAGAAAAATTCTCATAAAAAAGGTATACCTTTCCAGCGTGACAAAATTTATAACGTTGGAATTAAAATCAGTGCCACCCAAACGCAGTATGCTCTGACGCTTAGAAACGTTCCTGTTACCACTGCCTTGCTTAGTATGCATCAAACGTCAGAGGATACATACTACATTACGTATACACATACCAACACCAACACAGTATAACATACAGAGGGGAGCACATCGTGCAAGGGGCCCCATCCGTGGACAGCACAGCTTTGCATCAGCGTTACTTTCAATTAGAAAGGTAAATATCTTCAACATTGAACCATGTAACTTCTGTTACACACTAAAAATTATTAAATCCGTTTGACGCTTTGAATGGCGTCAGCGTATTTTTGACAGGGAATCGAGACCGATAGAATTTCGGTTTTTCGGAATTTTCGGTTACGGTCGCGGTCGGGGTCACCGAGACCACAGACCAGGTATAGAATAGACCTGACATTCCTTTGTCTTCTGTGTCACTCGATTTTGGGGTTCTAGAGCCCCATTACCATTTCCGTGTCGCATCCAACGTTAACGGCTAAGCATGAAATAAGAGTTCAGCGCTATAAGCGGTAGGAATGGAAGTTATAATAGTGGTGAAAATTTACATACAGGGTGTCCCGATGTCAAATTAAAGCAGCATTTTTAAAAGGCAAATAAAAATTTCTTCATTTCTTTATCAATCAGCAACTCTACAGACCCATACAACGGAGAAGCATTGTACAATTTCGCTTACGATGTAACGAACCTCTGCTATCTTATAATTCCCTAATAAATTATTTGCAGACATGGGTTTATATTAACTTTTTCAACTTTTTCAATTTTTTTCAACTGTATATCCGGGATACTCTGTGTACAGACATACACTTTCATTTATCGTTTTGAACACTTCCTATAATAACTAATTAAAAAATGATTAATAAATTATGGTAATCTTATGGTGTATCTCGGATCAAGCAGCAGAGTAGTGGTGGGCTCCTGCCTACATATGTATACGTGTAATTCTACCCAATTAAGTCGTTCCGAAATCTTTAACAATTTTTACTGATCAAAGAGTTCCTTTGCGTCATATGGCTTCATTCAAACATTTTTCCTTTCCAACGCGCAGAATACGTTGATGTAAAAGAAAATTGGTAAATTTGTCGAAAAGCTACCTCTTCATCGATTTCAATGACCTTCGCATATGTTGTCAATGTCATCATTCTGAACAACATTTCCTTTTAAACTGTTTGACGGCGGGCCTCAGTTTCGGAGATATTAATAAAAAAAACTTTCGGCATAATAGATTGAAAGCTACCTCCCCACCGATTTCAATGATCTTGACGTATGTTATAAAAAACATATGAAAAACTTTCGGCATAATATATTGAAATCTGTTTCATAGCTGACGGTATTAGTATTGGTTGGGGTTAGATTAGGACCGGGGCGCGTAAAGGATGGTACCGCAGAGGAGAACATGTGTTAAACTCGGTAATAATTCTTGTGTTAAGTAAAGTTTTTTGCGAATATTTCGTAAACCAAAGCCAACCGCCAAAAAGGATAAAGGGAAATGTTCAGAATGATGACATCGACAACATATGTGAGGGCCATTGAAATCGGTGAGGAGGTAGCTTTTCGACCAGTTTACCAAAAAATTTAACATTAATTTTCAATGTTATAAACAATTTCACGGACACTTTTGTTACAAATGCCCACCGGTCCAGAGGTGTAGATTCACCCCCTAAGGGCAACGGCCAATAATTGTTCTACACATTGTACAATGCATGTGGAGAATGAGCAGATGGGTGTGTAGGAGCGAGTATTGTTTGAAAGAGTGACCTGTGACTGATTTTTTGGGTGTATGATTGTGGCAGGAGTCAGTTGTCAGGCAACGCGCAAAGAATGGTTGAGGGGGTCGCGTCGCGGCAACAATAATCTGGGTAGATGGTCATCGGGTAAGTGGTTGGAGAAAACCCAAGTGGTGTAAACGGTACTCCTGCAAATCAAGATACTAAATGTGATTTTCGCTTCTCATTTGGAACCATTTTAGCTAATGACCTTTTGATATAGTTTGGAATGGTTTTAAGAAAAAATGTTCCCAACAAAAGTTGCTTGTTTTCTAACGTGGATTAGGAAAATAATTGGTTCCACCCCTGCTTTAAATACAAGGAGAGATGAGTGCGTGCCTGTGTCGATACATATTTAATAGCATGAGATGCATGGAACTCGAGACCAGAACGACTAAAACTGATCGTGTGCGTAATTCTCGATATATTGTGGTATTAAAACTTACGCGTGTTACCCTATATCAGGCCTTCCCAAGTAGGGGAAAACCATTCCTGAAATACATGTTTCGGTTCTCCTTTAGGGTGAAAGTATCAAATGTGTCAAGTAATAAATTTTTTTAATTCTCTTTACGTCATTTTGAAATGCTAGTTTGAATTTTAATTTTTCCTACTATTTTTAAGTCATTATGAAATTTCCTATAAAAACTTGACACATTTGGTACTTTCACCCTAAAGCGCCCCAACATGCTTCCTAGCGGCGTTACTGTCTCCTCGGAGAGGTAGTAAGAATCGTCCCACCTTAGCTGGAGGCACACCGTTGGAAGGAGAACCGAAACATGTGTTTCAGGAGTGGTTTTCCCCTACTTGGGAAGGCCTGCCCTATATAATTAGGGAAAACATAAGCGAAATGCGGATATATATATTTTATATTATATTATATTAATATTATTTTTATATTATTTTTATATTATATTTTACATTATATTATACTTTCACAGAAATCAAATATTACTAAAAGAACGGTTAATTCGATCCCCGCCTGAGCCTATCTTTTTTTCGGCCCGTCACGTGTTCATTACGGGATCCTCAACCCGTAATCTTACATCATCAGTCGCACTTATTATATCATTAACTCTTATATTGTTAACTCTATTACTTCAATGTTTTGACGTTTTAACATTAGCAGATTCACTTTGAAGTAACGGCGGAACTAAGGTGAAAGAAAGGCACTTGTGTTATACATACTACTGTTTAAATATTGCGGCGAATAATAGAACGAGATGCATGATTGTAAAGTAAAAATGGATATGAGAGAGGGAGAGAGAACGTGAGAGTGCGTACGTGTGATAAACAAAACCTCTTCTTGTTGTTTTGGCCAAACATTTCGTTCTCATGTGTGTAATGAATTTTATTTGCTGCCGAGATTTCATTCCAATTGTTTTTTTATAGTATGAATAAATGACACATGAAAAGTACCCCTTTCGTTTGCTCTTTAAATAGTGCAAGCGCCGACCACGCGAGAGAAAGATTAGGTACTCGAAAAATAGGAAAGTCTCATGAGGGTCGGTCCGCCCGTGTCAGTAGGAATATCGAATCATTTCTCGAAGAAGAGACTTCAGGATTTGAAACGGGACCCCCGACATAAGAAAATTTAGGCTCGCTGCACTCACGCTACATCAACCATCGATGATGGTCTTTAACCGTCCCATTGAAAGGCTGGCACACCGACATAGCGCGAACCACTGTAGTGGTGCATCCCTATCACTTACGCTACTATGACTTGCTGTCGCCCTTCACCTTGAAGGTGCGAAATTGTTAAAAGAGGCAAGACGGGTAGCTGAAAAACAAAGTTGCATCAAGTTCGATATAATATGTACTCTCCGAATGCTTCAAATACTTCCAAAAAATTGTTTCAACTGGTTGGAATATTCATTATATTCTACTGCGTGATAAATTGAGTTATTTGTTTAATTTCTGTACCATGTTTTAATAAATATATCAATATGTTTGAATTTATATTAAGTGTCGTTCATTTGGTTTATTACACACGCGCCACATGGCATGTTTATATGTACTTTCAAGAGTAAAAAAGCGCCCTTTCACGTTCGTATTTATTGTTTTATTTTATTATTTTCGCATTCAATGGCCGGCTGTCCGAAATGAACTGAGCATAGCTTCAAATTTCATAATCAATATCATAGGATGGACAATGCTGAATATCTCAGAAACAAAAAGTTTTAGGATTAATGCACGAAATTTAGTACTTTCATACTCAGAATTCGCTATTCTATTGAATTTGACAGTCCATTTGAAAAAATAAAATTGACCTCCACATCTGATCTATGCCTGTAAAGAAACTAGTTTCACCCTGTTTTGTGTTTCGTGCAACCAGACAACTTTTATAAATAATATTTTCGCTTCTTACTTGAAATAATAGATATTTGAGGTGAACCGATTTAGTGGAACACCCTGTGTAACACAGCTTCTATACTTTTCTCGGTGATCCCGGCAGCTTTACCTATGTCAATGCTAGAAACACATTATGTTTCCCGCACCCACCGCTCGAAAATTCGAGAGGGCGCTCGAAAACCAGTGCTTATTTCAGAATATCGGTACTTCAGACCGGTGACACTGAAGACAAAGGAATGTCGGGTCTATTCTATACCTGGTCTGTGTCGAGACATTTGACACGGTACTTACGGTTCTCTCCACCATAGAGCTATATTCCAACTGGAGTGTAAGCTGAAGTAAGTGGAAGTACCGGCGACCGCGCGCCGAGGGAAAAGGAAGACAGGGGGAGAAATTATCCTTCTTCTTCCTACTGTCTCTCTCTACCTGTACTATCCTATAGTAGATTTGCGTGTAGTGGGGGTATAGAAGCGACGCGGCGTCGCCGACGCCATGAGCTTTGTAGCATCATTTTTGGCACGAAACGCCGATCAGTGCAAGGTTAAAACTATAGAAGCAACAAATGGTTAACAGGTGTTGCATTAAAAACTGCAAAAGTGAGTGGAAAAAAAGTGAGGGTGTAACTTTTCATAAGTAAGTGGAAATTAAAGTGGAATTACAAAGTTTTTTCAATAAAAGTATGTTTGATTGGTTCGTATAAGAAATGTAATTGTTGTGCAGCGTTCCGTTAAAGGAGGAGTCGCGGAAGAAGTTTATTGCGGCAATACCAGTCAATTTACAACTTTCAGTACAAAAATATAGTAGGATATGTAGTAAACATTTTACTACCGACGCCTTTCAAGCTACAACATCCACAAGTGTGTGGCGTATATTGAAGCGGGATGCAGTGCCAACGCTATTTGATCATCAGTATCATTGCACTCCAGTAAATGAGGTATCTAAATATCTATATAACGTATATTGTCTAAATTGTAGTATAAGTATGGAAAACTCAACAAAGGCATGTTTTGGGGAAACATGTATTTACAAGGTAGTAAATGAAACTATTCTTCGCAGGCGAGAAACGATTATAAATATTTATTATTTTACAGGCAGTAATGCATGGGCCTTTGACTTCAAGCAGTGTGGTATCTGATGAAAACAGGTCACCGAATGTACCTTCATTGCAGTCCACAATGGTACGAGTTCAGAATGATGATCTCATAACTTTATTTATACTATCTGAATTCAAACCTATAGTTACATTTTATTGTTACAGCAACACGATAGTAGGATAGTGAAGAAGGATGTTGGCAATCAAACAGTGGTACAATGCAGTAGCGCAGGAAAAAAGGATGTTGGCACTCAGGTACTGGACAACTATTTGCCACCATCAGAGACAGTGCAACAATTGCGCCAGAAAATAAAAATATTGCAGAGACGGTTACTGCGACGTGATGCTCGACTTAACGCAATGGCTGATGTCATTCAGCATTTAAAAGAAAACGGTATAACCACCAAATGTATAGAGGAGGTGTTGGAGAACCAGTTTAGTGGGTTTCCTTTAGCCATGTTTAAAAATGAAGTGCAGAATGCATCAGTTGCACGCAGTAGACAACGATACACGGAGGAGATGAGAAGCTTTGCTTTAACGTTATACTTTTACTCTCCCAAGGCCTATCATTTCATCAGGAAAGAACTGCACTTGCTTAGTGGGCCTACATTACGTACATGGTTGAGTACGTACAATTGTCAACCAGGATTTAGTGCCGAAGTGCTTGCTTTCCTGAAGGAAGAAGTACAAACAAATGAGTGCTTGAAAGACGTAGCATTATTATTTGATGCCATGAGTATTCGGAGTGAAATAGTGTATGATAAGAAAACAGACAAATACCGTGGTTATATTGATTACGGTGGCATCGCCCACACTGACTCCGAAGAACTGGCCACAGAAGTACTTGTGTTGCAAATTGTTTCATACCAAAGAAAACTAAAAATTACAATTGGATATTATTTTATTAATAAAATTAGAGCCGAATTACAGTGTCAAATTTTAAACGTAGCAACAGAAATGCTTCAAGACATTGGAATAACTGTTCGTTCCATTACTTGCGATGGATGCGCTACAAATTTAAAAACTTTCAATTTGTTGGGATACAAATTATATGAGCCAAAGATGATAACGTCTTTCAAACACCCAGCTACAAACACAACAATTTACTGCGTTCTTGATGCTTGCCATATGCTTAAGTTGCGCCGAAACGCTTTTGCGGAAGAAGTAATTATATCGCCTAAGGGCAAAATATCGTTCCACTTTATACAAAAATTGCATGAGGTACAGGAAAGTGAAGACCTCAAATTGGCAAACAAGATATCCGTAGCGCATGTTAAATTTCAGAATAAAAAAATGAATGTGCGTTTGGCAGCGCAGGTTTTAAGTAGTGGTATTGTGGACGCAATAGACTTTTTACGGACAAGTGGAGATGAGAGATTTGTAGATAGCGAAGCCACAACGGAGTTTATAAGAATATTTGACCAGCTATTTGATATCCTTAACAGCCGGTCTTCGTATGGTCAAGGATTTAAGTCTCCCATATTTATGCATAACGTGGAGTATATAAAACAATTTTTTTCTAATACGACAGAGTATGTAAAAAGTTTAACAATTAATGGTACAAATATATTATTTCACAAAAGAAGAACATTTGCCATTGGGTTTTTAGTTAATATGCAAAGTATTTTAGACCTTGCCATCTTTTTATTAACGAAACAGAACCCACTGAAATACTTTCTTAGCTACAAGTGCTCATAAGACCATTTGGAGCTGTTTTTTTCCTGTGTAAGGTCAAGTGGCGGTAGAAATGACAATCCCAATTGTTTACAGTTTATTTGGGCATTCAGAAAATTATTGTTCAGAAACACGGTCAGTCCCAGTATTAACGCCAATTGCTTGATGGATAATACACAATCAATGCCGATTTTGGAATTCCGCAGTAGTAAACGGACTATTACGGAACAAAATGATATTGATTCCGAAGAAGATAAAATAATATACGACGTTATGTTATGATAGATAGTGTAGATTTAACTTCTTTACAAGAAAATATATTCTATTATATTAGTGGATTAATAGTAAAAAAATTTTAGTCAAATTATCCTGCTCATATTGCGAAAAATGTTTGCTTCGCTCTGATAATAACGATCACTCATATTCTATAAATATTAATAAATACAGTACATTTACAAGCTTTATTAATCGAGGGAAGTTGTGTTGTCCATCCGAAACCGTGTATAAGATTGTGCAGTATGCAGAAAAAGCATTTCGTGCAGAAATCAAATTAGGATTGCTAAATCACCATCATTTCAAACATCGGATATGCTCTGTGGTATATAAAAAATTTAGCAATACCATGCTTCAATTATTTGAACCACCACATCCGGTTCTAGAGAGTGATGGTTTCGAGGAACTGCACGAGCTGTAAATTTTAAAATTAATTGCAGATGTATACGCTAATATACGGATTGTAACATATGCGAAAAAGGCCACTGAAAGGCAATTAGGCGCACGGCTTCACCTTCGACAAAAATTGCATAAGAACATTCTGTTTGCAAACGTGTAATTTGCATGAACTTCTGTATATATTTTGTACATATTTTGTATATATTTTGTATATATCTTGTATATATCTTGTATATATTTTGTATATATTTTGTACATACTTTGCATGTCTTAATACATTATAATTGCATAAGGATTCGCAGTGTGATTAATGGGCACAAACATGTATGATGGGGTTGTGTATTTTACTTGCATTGAGGTTCATGCTTTTTTAGATGTTTTTTTATGTTTCTGTTTTTGCTTTGCAACACTTAATTTATGATAATCCATTTCAGACTTACAATTCATTAATTATATTACTTATACTTCTTATATTCTAGGTTCTCCATAAAAATATACCAGGTATGCAAATAGTTATGAAATTATATTTATCAATTATACATTTAATAATTGTACATATACCAAAATGGACAAAACTGTTCAAATTCCAAAAATATACAAAATATGAAAAATGACATACGCTTGACATCATTTACAATATAACACACTTTTCTCCAACTCCCAATTCATTATTTTTGTATGTAAAAATGTTAATTTGCATAAAATTCGCACTCGAAACACGATAAAGTACAATGAATTCATGTTTCATTCTTGCATATGTTTCGTATTCCTGCGCGTGCGCACTACAGCCTTACTATAGTCCGTAGTAGACAGAGGCAACGTCTCCCCCTGTCTTCCGTCCTCGTCGGCGCGGCCGCCATTGCTCAGCTTACACTTCAGTTGGAATATAGCACTATGCTCTCGACCGAACCGGAGAGCGACGATCGGTCTGAAGTTTTCTCTCAACCGATAACCGAGAGAGAATTTTTCTCAGACTTATGGTCAACCGAAAGTCGAGACCGGTCAGGAATACGGTCGCGTTAATTTATGGAGAGGTTCGCAAAACGGTCAACTGAGAGTCTCGACCGATTGCAATACGGTTGACGCAAAGTCGGGACAGATAAAAATGCGGGCAACTAGAATTCATCACATCATGAGAAATAGGAAGAAAATAGAAATACCCCCGACTAAAATTTGTGAAACAAGTTGTTACTATCCCTGTTGTGAATCGCAAATCGTGACTAAAATTAATTAGTAGGTTATTTTAATTATTTTTTATCACGTTAGTAACCTGGCCTTGCATCTTTTGCAATCCACAACGAAATACATAGTATAAATAAAACAAATTTATAATAATAAATAAAATCAATTAATTTAATTTATATATAAATTCTTAAAAATACATTTACGTCTTTTTCTAAATTTAATAAATTTTATAGATATTTTATAAACATCTACTTTAAATATTTTTATAAATGAAATGTTACTTTTATAGTCGCAATGAAATATTTTTATAAATAATTTTCAGAAATAATTTATATTTTTATCAATAAAATGTTTAGTTGTAAATAAACAAAGTTGATGATAGATAAGTTTTAAGGATTAGCAATTTGTTTTGGAAACAACAACAGTCAATTTTCAGAAGTTTGCACGGTGATAACGCCAAAGTTTTTTCAAAAGTAAAACGTTAATATTAATAAAATTCTCATCATTTATAATGTACCTATATGCATATTGTACAAGAAATGGAATTTTTGGACCAATTGATGTAATGACTGAAATTGAAAACATTCACGATATTTTTAATATGTATTACAAACACAATACGTACTATGTGCTTTTGTTTTTCGACTAACATAGCAGGAATCCCACTCGATCACTTTTTGACGTCGATATCAGGAATTTTGATCAAAATGAAACAGGATGTAACTAGTCGATGTGAAATTAGAGGGAGTTAGTTATTATTTTGATGGTTCCGAATTTGTTTCAGAACCACAGATGTGAATTGATTACTTTTTGCATATCCCTGTTTGAAACTACGCTATACTCATAAACTTTTATCTTTGAAACTATTTATCGTATTGCATTCATTCTTTTCTTTTTTAATATAGATTATTTTGCCTATTCACATAATATTTTATAAAATTCATTTTTGTAACATCAAAAAATATAGACAAATTCTTATTTTCCCAATTTTGCCTGCAACATCATATGTTTATTAATTCTAAATAAGTGTGACCATCTTTCTAGCCTACTGTCTACAAAATAAGGTTTTTTGTAGGATGGTAGGTTCGAAGTCAGCGGTGCGCCCCGTTTCAGGTAAGCGAGCCGCGCGCTGCACTATTGCGGACGGTTTACCATTCCACCCGAACCCCGTATTACGTCAATCAAGTCAAAACATAAAATCGACTGGTCTCGTATCCCCCATAATCGTGTCATTTATGCATGCGGAAGAGTTTCTTTAATTGCGTTTGTTTGAACTTCAATAGGGGTTAAGTATACCCAAAAGTCCCTGTTCCATATAATATTATGGTTCAACGCAAATACAGGGTGTTTTGTCCTCGCCCTAGAGAAAATAAAACCTTGGAATGATCCATGGACAAAATTTCAGGATGCGTCCTTTCGTTGGCGAATGAGGGTCTATGGTATAACAACAACATAAAGTGCAGTTTACGAGTGGCTAAATCGTGACCATAAAGCCCTGAGTAAAATAGCAATTATTGAAAACAATTTGAAATTTTTAACAAGCTAGGACTACATTTTCCATGTTAAGAATGTTGTGGCAAACTACGATGAGTTGCTTTTATTTTAGGATTAGGCGTTCTCTCTTTAAGTTTAAGTTAAATATATATTTATATTTTGTTACATTTATATCTTCTGTTTTCAATCCACACTTGGACATACTTTTGAAATAAAAACATGAAAAATTATATTTTCAATCATTTTCTTGTTATTTGTATTTTAACAATCATTTATTTTATATTAACTACTTCTATTAAAGCAGATGATAGATGGCAAGCATCTTCCTAATGTAGTGTTTCAAATACAACAATGCCTCGGTACATCGGCGCAGTTTAGGACTGACAGTGTCAGAGTAACAAATAACTGCAACAGTCTGCTTTCACAAATCCCGTCACGAGAGAGACAAACAATGAGAGCGAAAGGAACAGCATACATACCTTCCCGGCCTATTCAGCTGAACCGAACCCACCCGAACTAAACCGAGCCGGAGCCCTAACCAGTCGGCGGACCGCTCCATACATTAAGTGGTGGCCGATCCAACGACCGGTCCCCGTTCGTCTCAGAACTACAGTTCCCGATTCCCGACCGAAGTGCAATTGGTCAGGAGCTTCGGTTCCCTTTTGCAACCTCTCGCTACTACGGTCAGAAATCTCTCCACTTTCGTTACGGTTACTAGTTACTTGACCGATATGTGACCGGTCTGAATTTCGATTTCTGCTTCGGTCTCGACTCCCTGATTTTTGATAGTACTGTTCAGAAGTTCCTGAATGTTTGTTGTATAGGTACTTTATCGCCTTCACAATTTATCGCTCGTCCAGGAGTGAAGCCTTCGATGAGCCATCTACATAGTAAGTACAATTTAAATTTCTATATTTTCTATTAAATCTTTTTAAAAGTATTAACAATGGATTGGCGAAATTCTCCCGATAAAAATGAATGTAAATGCGACCGCAATCGGACTGTTTGTAATTAGAATACATTTTAATTGTACATCTTGTGTACAATTAAAAATAACCCAAATAACGTTGTGTATTGGTATTCAGTTTCATGTATTCAAGTATCACGCCCATCCATTGGTAGAGCAGTGCTGTCCCGTTATGAGGACATGTCCCCTGTTCTGTTAAGGATACATTTCTATCCTCGCTACTTCATTTGTACTCGCAGCGAGAACAAAATATTGAGAATGAGCGAGAGGGTGCGCGACTGCAACAAGCCATAAATTTCGTTCGAGGGAGCGGTGGCATCGCATTGCTAAAAAAAGACGGCAAAGCATCGTAGCACTTTCGCGATTGGTTGTAGCACTTTCCTTGCGGATTTACTACCAATCAACAATGTATCCCTGCGCGAAACGAGTATGCTAGAGCATGTGGAACGCAGTGTAGAACCTGACCGACTGGAAACAATGTTTCCCAAAACATTGCTCTACTCAAAGTGTTAAGGTAATTTAATCGTTGTTATCAGGAACGCACCAAAACAAACACACATCTTATCGCCGAAGCAACTCAAAACTCTGGGCCTCAGAAGCCTACAGAACCTCCATCACTCACCATCAGTGCGATATCTAACGAGATCTCATCACCTACGAGGACCTTAAGGCTGCCGTCTCATTTTTGTTATGGTCCAAATCGATCGAGGCGTCCACAGTAAACAAACGGACTCTAATGAAACTATTGCGGTCGATAAAAAGAACTTGTACAGAGATGGCATCTCCAGGTACTCTGGGTAGACGAATTTTTTACGCATAGTTGCCACATGTTCTGTTCTCTCTGTCTCTGCCGCGCTGTTGTCACAGAGTTCTCTCCTTTTGTCGAGAAGTCTTGAAGGAATGACTCGCTGAACGTAGCAATAATGAAAGATAGAGAGGTCCGGGAGTGTAAGAAGGAAAGATGGAAAGATACCAAACCTGGCACAATTTGAACTATCATTATTAACGATATTACACATAAAATTTATTTGCAGAATTGAAGGCCCTTTTCGTTCAAAGTAGTCCGATTTAAATTATTTTCTGTCAATTTAATCGGCAGATTCACTTTCATATCGATACGATGAAAAATAAAAAAATTCTGTTTCTGCATACTCGATTATACATCGCCGAGCAACTCCAGGCGACACGTTAGAAGGATGAGTAATACAATGTCGCTCGGCTCGAGCCTCGGAGAACCTCAAGAATAAAGGCCTTTGATTAAAAAAATTATTTGTAGCCGACGGATGAATTCTGTCGAATAAAGTAATTCATTCGTGGCGTTTCAAATAAAACTATGTAACCCTGGGTTATTTTTATTCAATGACAAATAAAGATAAAGTGTCTCTAATTTGATAGTTTATTTCAATAATTTATGAAACAGTACTAATTTGTATATCAATATCCCTTCTAAACTTCGCAATTCTTATTATCTTCTCTCATTCTGTGCAATATTTATGTTTCCTTGTGAAAAAATATAATAATATGATTGTTTATTTTGTTTGTTTTAATATAATATAAAATTCTCACATTTTCTATCGTACTGGCATGAACGTTTCAGTAACATACTGTTGCGATTTTCCAGATGAAACTAAATTAAAACGCGGTATAAATCAGATTATCTTTCAACGATTTTATTCAGCTTCGATCCTCGGTTTGTTTATATTTTTGTGTGTTTGATGTATGTATGGTTCAAATCTGGCAACTCAAATTTAACCAACTTCCAACTATCGAGTTGTCTTGAAACTTTGCAGGCGTGTGTAGTTTGGATGACAATACAATATTTAAAAAAAAAATAACCCCGAAGGTGTGAAAAAATTACCCAGTCATCAATGAATATAACCCATAACCACAAAACGACTTGGAATTAGCCACTCGTGTTCTTTACGAAAACGACAAACAGCCGCTGCGTTCGGGGCGATAGTGGCATCGCGATTTCCGTAGTAAATACACAATTTATATTGAGAAATGATTCGTTACGTTCGAATAGAAAAAAATTGTAGTTCCAGAAAAAACTTATTTTTTAGTCTTTAGTGCATTTTAATATAGTAGTAGTGGTAGTAGTAAATAGAATTATTTTTGGCCTTTCGACCTCATAATGGAGTTACATGTGTTATGTGTGTAAGTGTTTGTTTCTGGGACTGTTAATTCAACATTGTGCTTTTGTTTATCTTCTTCCTTCATCTTGTTCTTCTTTTCTTCTCCCTTTTCCAGAACCATACGCATCCACCCCGCTCCTTCTTTTTCTCCCTTTGGTATCCCTTCTCCCTTTGATCGTTGAATTTTCTCTTTTCAGCTCCTTACAGTCTTCTAGCATGTAACTCAGCGTCTCCCTAGCTCCATTACATAGTCTGGATACTATCTCTTTTTCTTCCTTCCAGTACTTGCTTCCCCGCTCTTCGTTCCCACATCTGAACCTTGCAATCATGTTTTGGTCTCTGCCTCTGTAGTTTCCGTTTAGGTAATTTGCTCTCTGCTTATCCCTAATTTCTGTGTAATGTGCGTTGTATCTGCCTCCTAGTATTCTGTCGTATTGCCATTGAACCTGCTCTGCCCTGTCTCTTTGCGCTAGTTCCTCAGAAAACTCTCTTCCTCTCCTTCTTTCTATTTCCATTTCTTGGATATCCATCATTTTTTGCCTGCAGTATGAGTCTCTCGTTTCCTCCCATTTCGACTATTTCTCTGCTTGCTTCGCGTCTATTTCCCTCCAGCATTCTTGTACTATTTTATTCTTATTCAGCCGTTTCGCTTTCTCCTCATATTGTATTGCTCTTTTCGCCGTTTCCATCCTTACTTTGTCCGTTTTTGTTTCCTCCAAAATTATATGTGCTGGTGTATTGAAGTCCAAACCTAAAGTCCACCTTATGTATTTCTCCTGTATTTTCTTTACTTTTTCTGCTTCCATCCATCCCCAAATTTCTGACGCATACAGCAAGATACTTTTCACTATGCTTCTGAATATTCTCATTCTTCTCTCAAAATTGTTCTTGAACATTCTTTGTCCTATTCCCCATATCTGCTCCATTGCTATTCTTGCTTTCATTATGACTTGCCTTATATGCATTTCTCTGCCCGCATTTTTCTGAAAATTATACCCTAAGTATCTGAACTCCTTTACTTCTTCCAGACTGTGCCCCTGCCAACTCCATTCTTCCCTCTTCTTCTTTCCTCTTCCTTTATGGAAAATCAGCACCTTAGATTTCTGTGCGTTCAGTTGCAACCCTATCCTTTCCAGGTATTTTCCGAATCTTCGTATCATGTCCTTAAGATCCTTTGGTTCATTTGCTAGTAACGCTATATCATCCGCATATGCTAGAGTCCAGATTTTTTCTTTTCCTACTCTAACTCCTCCAGCTTGGTTTTTCCTCATGGTTTCCTCCAAGTCCGCTACATATATTGTAAATAACGTTGGACTCAGTGGGCATCCCTGTCTTACCCCTTTTGTTGTCCAGAATTTGGATGACATTTCTCCGTTTACTTTTATTGTATTTCTTGTTTCTTTGTAAATTTCTCCGATTCTCATTCTCAAGCGTTTATTTATTTTCTTTCTCTTCATTATGTTCTGAAGTTTTATTCTATTCACGTTGTCAAATGCAGCGCTTATCATTATATGTCGTATTTATTGAGAAAAAAATCTTTAAAAATAGCTTCATTTTTCGGGCGATCAAAGTAGAATGACCCCTTAAGAATGTAACTAGATATTTCTAGTAGTAAGTGAAGACGCGGAGACACCCGCATCCACAGAAAGGAAGAAGCACACTGTAAGCCTCCCATTGTGTATTGGTCGAGCCGGTTAAACATCTTCTTTCTTATTCATTACACAACCAGGTAACATTATTATTATTATTATTATTGTTATTGTTATTATTATCGACTCTAAAGGACACACTTACCACAAGACACAAGCTGGGGCCCACTCCCTATTGAGTCACATTTTAAAACCTATACTCTTCACAAACAACAATATAAAATGCAGCTTAAGGTCGGAACCAGATATATTGGCCAGTGAATTCGTTTTCGCGAGCACCGATCGAGGAGAAATCAGCCACCACCATCTCACGATCGTTAGTTGAAGTTGCGCGGCCCCCGAAGGGTATGGTAGGGTAACGGGAACCCTGCTCGGTTCCGCTTGAACGTAGCCGTGTGGCTGTTATTTATTCTTAGCGTAATAGTTGTGTGCGTTACGAAGCTATGCGTAGACCAACACGAGATGAAGCTATCGAGAGAGAATCAATTTTCTGACCAATAACACTCCTGACTTTTTTCGGAGCTAACGCACACCTATTCTGATGTGTGTATTTCTACGCTAACAACTCGGTTTGGCCTACACGCCAGAAGCTTGGCACCATCTCCACCATTTCTGTCTCACTCTTGTTCTGCGAAGTTGAGAGCGAGATGGAACGAGAGCGAGTCCGAAAACATTGAGAAAAGGAGCACCGAGGCAGGCAAACTGTGTGTTAGGAGAATACCCCTCACGAAACTCACCGGCCAATATATTTGGTCTTGACCTTAGTTATAGTTGCAGAATAAAATATTCCTTTTAAATATTAAATTCGTAATATAAAAGCTAGAAGCAGCTGAAAATTTTATGAAGCCACACGCCTCCATTTCAAATTCATCCTTCTTTCCTTAGAATACAAAAATAACAGGAACTGCTGTATTGCATAAACTTCATGTACATGAACGAGCCACCAACGAGGCAAAAAACTAAAAGCTTGGGGTAATACCTATTTTGTTCCCTATATCTACATATTTCACACAACTGTAGAAATAGACTTATTCTTTTGAGGCCCAATAATGATGTTGCGTCTAGGGCCTTCAAAAGTATAAAAGTGGCAACTCTGTATGATTATCACCTTATATTTTATATTGGATATATATTGGATAATAAATTTTACTATTTACTGTAACCGCGGAAGTGAAAAAAACCCTTCTGCATTTTTCAATTCTGAGTCCTACGATCCCGAGGATGACACTCACAATCAGTTGTCTAAACCTCATTTTGTTACTGTGTAACAGAGATGGGCATTATTTAAATAAAAAATTATTTAAATAACATATCAAATAAAAGAGACTTTATTTTCATTAGTCGTCGAATAAAAAAAACTTTGGGTTATTTTTAATTGGGTTTTATTTTAACTTTTGGTTATTTTTATTCGAAGCGCCACAAATAACTTTTTTATTCGGCAGGATTTATTTGACGGCCACGCATGATTTTTTTATTAGCCGGGAATTCATTTTAAGCTCCAAATGATTTTCTTAGTTTGAGTCGTATTTTTATTTGAAAGTTATTCGAGGTTCGAATAACTTTGGGCGAGCCTCGAGAGCCTTTGATTGAAGCCGCTGGCTTCTCGAGCCGAGCGACATTGTATCGTTCACCCGTATAACCTGCAGCGCGTAGTTCTTCAGCGATGTGTCATCAATTATACAGAAATGAAATTTCTTTATTTTTATCAATATGAAAGTGACACCAATGGATTCCTTACATTCTCCCGATCAAATTGACAAAAAATTGTTTAAATTGGACTACTTTTAACGAAACGGGCTTTCAATCCTGCAAATTAATTTTATGCCCAATATCGTTAATTATAGTTCAAATTATGTCAGGTTTGGTATCATTTTCGTCGGGAAAACACAAGGAGACGATTGGTATCACTTTCGTGCAGATTCGATGAAGAATCTGATTTCACATTTTTCCATTCTTAATGGCTTGTGCGATATATGTCTTTAAAACCTACCCGCCTCACTGTTTTGCTTTCTCGTTGCGAGGGAGGACCTTTGGGCCCAAATAAACTGCCCGTTGACAGCTGAGAGCAATAAAATCAAGGGGCCAGATAATTTATCCAGTACAGAAAAGTGCATGATTTTATTAACGCCTAACTTAATTGCATGTTCGAAGCGGGTCATAAAGAAGCTCGTTTCAGGACAGTTCTGGGGTAAGGACCGAGCGATATATCACAATTCTCTTACCAAAAGGCATAACCTTCCCCATTCACGTGGCCCGATCCTGCAGAAACAGAGTTCCTATTCTTCGGCAATACGGCGTCATGTCAGGCCGCTTTGCCATATCTAAACACTCTTTCTCTTCATTCAAACAAGCAATCCTTCGACACCCAATAGTTGGAAGACCCAACGTGGTCACCAGCCATCCCCGGTCGTCAGGACTGTTTAGTCTCATGCACGCTCCATCAGGGCCGCGCACAGGCTGCTAAGTCCCTGCCATCAAATCCTCGAAGGCAGAACAGCATGGGGCCATCCGATCTCGGCCTCACCCTTAAATTCGGTGACGCTCAACATGCACTTACAAACTGAATTACTAATTGTATTTAAAATAATACTTTTTGACGATTCATACATTTTTTCCGGTTAATATTAGGTCGAGAGGTGGAAATTTTAGGGAAGAACCTTGAGTGTGGCCTGTGTGTTATTGGGTTTTCTTCTTTATTGCATATGCCTATGCTGTGAGGAAGTTTGAACGGAATAGGGAAGTAGGCGAACAGAGTTAATGGGTAGAAAAGTGAAAGTAAGAAAGGTCGTGGACACGAATTACCTAAGGGTTGATGCGTACGCGCGAGTCGAATGCTTTATGGCTCTATTTTCGGTACAACGTTTATGGTGCTGAAAGTTTGGTATGCAGATGTGTAGTTTAGCCGCTTCACGTAGTAATTCGAAGTTTTTCTCGCTAGGCACGTAAAGGTAGATAAAAGATTGGCGTTTCACACCATTTTTCAGAAAATGTTGGGCGGTTAATGAACGGTCAGGCGCAATAACGGGACTAGCGCTCGAAAATGTGAAATGTGGCTAATGTGGATTTAAAAAAAACATAGTATTGTAAAGCTCGTCACGACACACATTTTTTCTATTTACAATTTGTTTATCCAGTCATTACTATTCGAGATAAAAATTATAAATAAAACATTTTTCTTCGCCCAAAGTCAATCTTTGTTTAAACATAAATTGTGATAACTTGAGTAAAATGTAAAACAATTCGGCGCTGTGCGGAGAAGACTGATCGATGCATCGTGGGTCTGTTTACGGTGCAACGACTACGGCGAAGACACCGACACAACGACGCCTTCGCCGGTCATAAATTGTTTCAAGGGTCGAGGAGTATGGAAAACCAACTGGGCCCGTGACTTCGGCAGACGGGTGACCCTCGCACAGTTTTCCAAACGAGCGGACGTTTGGAGGCCTCGTTTCATTCTGTGCAAAATATACTTATAATAGTACAACCAATTTCGGTCTTCATTTTCTTCAAGCTTTTTCTTACAAAATATTAACTTTATGGGATCTTTATGAGATTTAAAACAAATTTCAGAAAACTCTAGCGAAGCCGTAAAGTGTATGCACAAACCCTTATGTTAAAAAATATAATAATATGTACAGGGCAGAATCCATGTTTTGCAACATTCGCCGCTAAAAAATATCGAGGCAATTTTGAGGTACATATAAGTTGGAGCGAAAAAGTTTTTCTTTAAGAGAGGAGTGCGGTTTGTTTGGCCGAAAAATAGGTAGTTCTTTATGAATTTTTTGTACAGAAACGGTTCATCAAATTAACTTGTGGTTTCGCAGGCTGTTTTATTGTCTCGAGCTATTGTTCTGAATTTTTCTGTGGCAGTGAAAAAAACATGGTAGATACAGAGTGCTGATTGAGAGCGCTGGAAAAAAAATCGGGTGGTCCTAGCGTTTATGAAAAGTATTGTAAGGGTTATCCCCATAAAAAACTTCAAAAAAATAAAAAAAATTACGCCAAGTACAGGAAAAAGTCAAGGACGAAAAAGAGTAAATCACAAAAAAAGTAGAAGAAAATACAAAATATAAAAAAATATGTGAAATCAAAATGAGCTGCAAGTACATAAAGGTGCTTTTCAACTGTGCTTAAGATGACACAACTACATATACACAGCTAAAATGCTGTGTTCATACATTCCATTACCCATATCGCGGACATTTTAATAATGTGAAGATAAAATGTAACATCTAGACATTTGCCTAGATGTCCGTGACCTGGAAGTCAAATACTTGGCGTGGCCAGGCAAGGTATTCTCAGATAACCAATACCCATACCTTCTCCCTCGCAGGCTTTCAGATAATTTGTCCATTTAAAACTCAGACAATATGAGTACATTTTCATTATATTGCGTTTTAAAATAATTCTAAGATCATTCATCGACACCGATACGTCAATACGTCATACACCGATTGTCAATTTAAAACTCTGACAATATGAGTACATTTTCATTATTTTGCGTTTTTAAATAATTCTTATTCATCGACACCTTGATCTTACCTTGCCTGGCCATGCCAAGTATTTAACTTCCAGGCCGCGGACATCTAGGCAAATGCCCAGATGTTAAATTTCATCTTCACATTATTAAAATGTCCGTGATTATTACAAAACACCTTTATGTACTGCAGCTCATTTTGATTTCACATCTTTTTTTATATTCAAATTATTATTATCTTCTATCTATTTTATAATTTATTTTAAAATACTCTTTTCGGTTCTTGATTTTTTCATGTACTTGGCGTAATTTTTTTACCTTTTGGAAGTTTTTTATGGGAATCTCACTTCTTTTTACAAAGATAATTTGCATAGGGAATGAGTTCAGATAATTTTTAATATTACAAATTAGAAAGGTTCACTATCAACAGCCATGAACAGCCTTATCGCAGGACAGATTTGAGGATAAATTGTACGCAAGTTTAACAACTATGAAACAAACTATGTGCACCGCATTGCCGGTATATATGTATTATGTATATATATAGTACTTTGTGTAGGGGAGAGTCGGGTAAAATGGAACGCTTAATTTTGGAGGGTGATAACTTAAAATCGGAAAGAAACAAAAGACACGGGACTTCAACAGCAGTCTTAAGTGGACCTTAGAATATAAGAAAATCAAAGCCTTTGTTAAGAAAAATATTTGGTAAGAAAGGAAAATGAGATTTACCGGAGGTATTGAAATCTTCGTCTCACTCAAGTGGTAGGGTAAAGTGCAACACCCAGTTGAAGACCATGTAAACGTATAATACCTTTATTTTTATGATTTAAAAAGTATTCATTTATGTAAAAAAAAACTATAAAAATATGTTTTAGGTATAACTATTACAAATAAAATATAACAAAAATATATATTATACACAGGGGGAACCACGTGACGTGCGTGAGAGAATAACGTGTGTAGGCAGACAGGCGAAAGAAATAGACGAAAAATGTGGCAAAAGTGCGCAGAAAATAACGAGGTCGGGTGAAAAACGAGGGGATTAGACAAGGTTCCGGTGGACAGTATAATCGATAGCTAATAAAGAGTCGCAGGGTAAGATAAAAGGTGAATAAGAGAAGGTGTGAAACGAGTGCACGAAGTACAGGGTCATCCGTTAAAACTGCAACCTACGCGCGCGCGAACAGACGAAAATGGCAACACCGCCTCACGGACGCATTCCACTACAACCATGCATCGGCCCGGCGTTCGGAGGGTTGCCAGCGACCGCTGGGCAGCGGTGATGCCCGAGCTTTGAAAATTTTAAGATGGTTTCTTTCAAATTAACGTCACAAGGAGCTATTTGAAATTTCCCGACCGGGGTTGAAGAATCTGGGGCCTTTTTCGTATAACTTTTGAATTATAAAAGATATCAGAATGCAATTTGCGCCGAAAAATGAGGAAAAATTATTCCCTCTTAATGATGGATAATTCAAAATATTTTACGTTTACTTAATTTTTCTTTTATCAATTTTTTTAACCATAATTGTTGTGAAAAGCTTTTGCAAACTGTTTATTTAATACTGTATTTAATTCTCTTTTTAAAAATCATGATGTTGATAAACAATACGCTAGTTGTTTCTGTGTCATTACTTTCATAAATTGAGAAATTAAATTTTTATTCAATTATGTGTTAGTTCTGCAGACCTCAGAATCTATTGTTCTGGTTTTCTTTTTTATAATTGTATCCTTATATGCAGTGCATGCATAGATCGGACGTAAGGAGTAACTAATGGGACGTGTCTTTGATTGTAGCGGTGTTTGAATCTTTTTTCTAGAATTTTTGTGTTTGAATGTTTAACCTTTTAGATACACAACACCACGCTTATACCGGCTTCCGTTAATGTCATTTTTTGGAACGATGCGTCATTATTGTGGCTTTTACACGCAGGTGGCGAAAAATCTCTCCGTACAAGGGTATAGCGCCGCGGTGAATCCTGTCGTAGCTAAAATTTTTTAAATTAAGACGGGTACGAGATCAGTTGACATTGTTTTCAAACCTCATTACAGTAATCCGGGGTGCGAGTGGTAAACCGATCATAAAAGCGGAGCGTGCGGCTCGCGTACCTGGGCCGGGAAATTCTGCACAGCTCTTTGCGGCGTTAATTTGAAAGAGACCATCCTAAAATTTTCGAAGCTCGGGCATCACTGCTACCCAGCGGTCGCTGTTAACCCTCCGAACGCTGGGCCGGTGCATGGTTGTAGTGGAATGTGTCCGTGAGGCGGTGTTGCCATTTTCGTCTGTTGGCGCGCGCGTAGGTTGCAGTTTTAACGAATGACCCTGTATAAGATACGTGGCAGGGATAAGGGACATCTACGGGAGTGGAAGAAGTAAAAAGACAAAGCGGAGACAGCAGTAGGTAAAGAAGAGCGGAGACTCTAATGAGCCGAGCAGGCAAAGTGGGGAAGTGCGAAAGGAAACGAGAAGAAAGGGAAGACCATTGTTGGCAGAACAGCTGGGAAGAAGAAGAGCGGACAACGAAGGCTCGATACTGGACTCATTCAAGAGGAAACGGGAGGGCGAGGAGGAGCAGGAGAGGTTAAGGGTCGAAAAGGAAATACAGGAAGAATTCTTAAAAGCGAGGAAAGTAGGGAGGTCGCCCCCGATGCAGAAAATTGAGGTAGTTATAGGAACTGCAGAAACGGCAGACGGCCAGAAGACAGAGCAGGAAAAAGAAATGAATGCAAAATTTGACAAATTGATGGAAGCTGTGCTGGCAGTTAAAAAAGACATGGAAGAGTTGAGAAAAGATAATAGACATCTGAGGCAGGATAGTAAAGATCTGAGGCAGGGAATGCAGGATCTGAGGGACGAGTGGAAGAGTAGGCATGAGATATGGGAAAAGGAAAGGAAGGAAATGAGAGGAAGGGTAGAAGTACTGGAGGCCAAGAAGGTTCAGGCAGAGAGGCTGACGGGAAGACTGAAGGGGCTAGAAAGGAAGGAAGAGGCTAGAGAAAAAAGGAGAGAGAAAAAATAATATCACCCTAAGTAGAGAGGATTTACCGCGTAAAGAGACGCCGAAGGATACGGTGTATGTGTTAAGGCACGAATTGCAGGTAGAAGCAGGAATCGAGGAAGCATATTTGGTAAGAATGGTAGAGAAACGAGGACTATTGATAGCGAAGTTAAAAAGCTGGCAACAGAAAAGAGCAGTAATGCTAAAGAAGAGTACACTGAAAGATAAGAGGCTGTTTATTGACAACGACCTGACAAAAAAGGAAAGGGAGATACAAAGAAATATTAAAGATATTGCCAAGGCGGAAAGGGAGCAACGGGCAAAGGTGAAAGTTGGGTACAGGAAAGTAAAAATCAACGATAAGACATTTATTTGGAAAGAGGATGGTGGGCTGAAAGAAATAAATTTTTGGAGTCGGCAAAGTTCTGTGAACCTCTAAATTATTGGAGGATCACAAAGCTTACAAGGACAACGAAACCACGACAAAAGGCAGTACCAACATCCGTTCCCCGCGCGTCTGCGGATGCAGCTATGCGCGGTGAGGGGGTACACAGAATTGGTAAAGGAATAAGAAGTCAAAGAGAAGTAGATACATTTATTGGGTTGAGTGGAAAATTCGTGCCGCTTCTTGCTAACAGATGAAGGTGTCTGCAAATAATTGTAGCTAACTTCGGTCTAATTGACATAACCCATCATTGTTTGACAGCTTACATTCCGGAGTTTGTTTAAACAAAATCTTGTGAAGATTATTTGTGTCTTGCGGATTTTACGTTAATTTAGAAATGGACAGACTAAAGGGCATTTTCGGCATATCATGCTTTATTATTTTAAAAAAGGCAAAAATGCTACGGAAACACAAAAGAAGATTTGTGCTATGTACGAAGAGGATTCAATAAAAGAACGAACTTGCCGAAAATGGTTTGCTAGGTTCCGTACCGGAAATTTTGATCTCGACGATGCACCACGTTCTGGACGGTCGATCGAGGTTGAGGACGACAGTATAGAGACATTAATTAAACAGAACCCGCGTTATACAACACGAGCGATTGCAGAGATACTGAAAATATCGCAAAGAATCGTCGTGGAACGTTTACACAAGCTTGGATATGCAAGCCGTCTCGATGTTTGGGTACCGCATACGTTGTCGGAAAAAAATGTGATAGATCGAATTTCCATATGCGACACTTTAATAAAACGGAACGAAAATGATCCATTTTTAAGACGAATAGTTACCGGCGATGAAAAGTGGATTCTTTATAGCAATATGGTGCGAAAAAGATGGTGGAGCAAACAACATGGACAGCCATTATTGTCTTCAAAACCAGACCCTCATCCGAAGAAGGTTATGCTGTCCATATGGTGGGATTGCAAGGGAATCCTGCATTATGAATTACTACCACGAAATCAAACGATAAATACGGATGTATATTGCTCACAATTGGATCGATTGAAAGAGGCAATTAAGGAGAAGCGTCCGGAATTGTTTAATCGCAAAGGTGTAGTCTTCCACCAAGACAATGCAAGACCGCATGTATCTTTGACCACTCGGCAGAAATTGATACAGTTTGGATGCGATGTCCTACCCCACCCACCATATTCACCGGACATAACACCCTCTGATTATCATTTATTCCGCTCCCTACAAAACTCCCTTAATGGGAAAATCTTCAGTTCCCTGGAAGACTGCAAAAGTCATTTAGAGCAGTTTTTTTGCCCGGCAACCCCAGAAGTTTTACGAGGATGGAATACTGCAGCTACACACAAGATGGCTAAAGGTGATAGCAAACAATGGACAATACCTTACTGAATAAAGTAACATTGAAATAAAAAAAATCGCCTTTCAATTTGTCTGACAAAACGGCACAAACTTTCCACTCAACCCAATAAAATGGGATATTGGAATGTAGCAGGATTATTCAGCAAAGACAAACAGGTTTGGGACTTCTTAAAGGAACTCGATGTAATAGGATTAGTGGAAACGTGGATTGAAGAGAAACAATGGGAAGGATTGAAAGATAAATTGCCGCAAGAATTCTCATGGAAATGTAAATATGCCACCAGAGAGAGAAAAAAAAGGGAGAGCGATAGGCGGAATTATCACAGGTATAAGAAAAGGTATAGAAGAGGAGGAATCGAACGCGGGAACGGAACATATTCAAGAGAGAAGAATAAAGGTACAAAATGAAAAATGGAGAATAATAACGGTGTACAACAGAGATATGAAGAAGACAAAAGAACAGGTGGACCAGATAATAGAGGAAAGGGAGGTGGAGAAAATGATAATCGGAGGAGATTTCAATGCAAGAATTAGGCAGGAAGGGGGCGATTTTAGAATAGAAGAAAAGCATGACGTAAGGAGATCAAAAGACAAAGTTAAAAACACAGAGGGAAAGTTGTTATTAGAGATGGTGGAGGAAAGAGGGTGGAATATTCTGGACGGAAATATGGAGGAAGATGATAAAGGAGAGTATACATATACGGGACCGAGAGGCAGCACGGTAATTGATTATATAATAACAAATGTCGAGGAGAAAGAAGATATCAAGAAATTGACAGTGGAAGAAAGAGTTGAGTCAGACCATATGCCTCTGATTGCAGAACTATATAGGGGAAATAAAAGGAGAGAACGGGAGGGAAATCAGGAGGAGAGGTGGACAGAGAGAAGTGTCTGGACAGAGGAAGGGAAGAGAGAGTTTCAAATGGAATTAAACAAATTAAACTTTAATAGAACGGAGGTGAACGGAATGAAATGGTAGAAGAAATGGTAGGAATAATAAATAATGCAGTATAGAAAGAAGAAGTAATAATTAAAAAATGGAAATTGGGCAGCTTTAAGTGGTGGAATTCGAATTGTACAAAAAAGAAAAGGGAAGCCAGGAAAGCATTGAGAAACTGGAGAAGGGGTAAAGGAGACAAAGAAGACTACCAGAAGAAAAGAAGGGACTACAAAAAAGTGTGCGAAGAAACGAGAAGGGAATTACAAGAAAATACAGAAAATGAGATAATGCAATTAAAGGGAGAAAATCAAATATGGGAATATATAAATAAACAAAGAAAGAAAAAAAATAGGAATCTCCAATAAAATAGATTTAAAATAATGGAAGGATCACTTTAAAACATTGCTGGAAGGCGTCGACAGTAAAAAAGAAGTAGGAGAGTTGGAAGAAATAAACAACACGGAAGGAGAAGAGGAAGAGGAAATAACAGAAGCAGAAGTAAAAGAACAAATCAGGAAATTAAAAAAGAAGAAAGCAGCAGGGCAAGACAAAATAGAAAATGAAGCCTGGATTTACAGTAACGTGAAAATAGTAAAAAGAATCACAGAAATTTTCAATAAAGTGTGGAAGGGAGAAGGATTTCCCGGAGAGGTGGAAAGAAGGGGTGATTTCACCAATATTCAAAAAAGGAGATAGAGAAAAGGTTAGCAACTACCGGGGGATAACGATCCTAAACACAGCGTACAAAATATATGCTACGGTCCTGGAAAAAAGATTAAAAGATGAATTGGAAAGGAACCACATAATACCAGAAACACAAGCAGGATTCAGGAGTGGTAGGTCGACAACAGATAACATTTTTATTCTGAACTATGTAGCTAACAGAGGAATACAGAAAAAAGGTGGAAAGCTGTATGCCTTTTTCGCGGACCTAAGCGCTGCATTTGACAAAGTGAATAGAGTAAAACTTCAGAACATCATGAAGAGAAAGGAAATAAGTGAACGCTTGAGGATGAAAATCGGAGAAATTTATAAAGAAACAAGAAATACCATAAAAGCAAAAGGAGAAAAGTCAACTAAATTCTGGACAACAAAAGGGGTAAGACAGGGATGCCCACTGAGTCCAACGTTATTTACAATATATGTAGCGGATTTGGAGGAAACCATGATGAAAAATCAAGCAGGAGGAGTTAGGGTAGGAAAAGAAAAAATCTGGACTCTAGCATATGCGGACGATATAGCGTTACGAGCAAATGAACCAAAGGATCTTAAGGATATGATAAGAAGATTTGGAAAATATCTTGAAAGCAAAGGATTGCAACTGAACGCAGAGAAATCAAAGGTGCTGATTTTCTATAAAGGAAGAGGAAAGAAGAAGAGAGAAGAATGGGGCTGGCAGGGGCACAGTCTGGAAGAAGTAAAGGAGTTCAAATACTTAGGATATAATTTCCAGAAAAATGGGGGCAGAGAGATGCATATAAGGGAAGTCATAAAGAAAGCAAGAATAGCAATAGCGCAGATATGGAGAATAGGACAAAGAATATTCAAGAACAATTTTGAGAGAAGAATGAGAATATTCAGAAGCATAGTGAAAAGTATCTTGTTGTACGCGTCAGAAATTTGGGGATGGATGGAAGCAGAAAAGGTAGAGAAAATACGGGAGAAATACATAAGGTGGACTTTAGGTTTGGACTTCAATACACCAGCATATTTAATTTTGGAGGAAACAAAAACGGACAAAGTAAGGATAGAAGCGGGGAAAAGAGCAATAAAATATGAGGAGAAAGCGAAACGGCTGAATAAGAATAAAATAGTACAAGAATGCTTGAGGGAAATAGACGCGAAAAAGTCGAAATTGAAGGAAACGAGAGACTCATACTACAGGCAAAAAATGATGGATATTCAAGAAATGGAAATAGGAAGAAGGAGAGGAAGAGAGTTTGCTGAGGAACTAGCGCAAAGAGACAGGGCAGAGCAATGGCAATACGACAGAATACTAGGAGGCAGATACAACGCACATTACACAGAAATCAGGGATAAACAGAGAGCAAATTACCTAAACGGAAACTACAGAGGCAGAGACCAAAGCATGATTGCAAGGTTTAGATGTGGGAACGAAGAGCGGGGAAGCAAGTACTGGAAGGAAGAAAAAGAGATAGTATCCAGACTATGTAATGGAGCTAGAGATACGCTGGGTCACATGCTACAAGACTGTAAGGAGCTGAAAAGTGAAAGTTCAACGATCAGAGGAATACTAAAGGGAGAAAAAGAAGGTGTGGCGTGGATGCGTATGGTTCTGGAAAAAAGGAGAAGAAAAGAAGAAGAAGATGAAGGAAGAAGTCAAAACAAAAGCACATTCTTGAATTAGCAGTCCCAGAAACACTTACACACATAACACATGTAACCCCATTTTGAGGCCGAAAGGCAAAAAATAAACCTATTTACTACTATATATTATACACATAAGAAAAATTATTTTACCAGTTAACATCAAATTCGCTGAAAATAATCAAATACAAATGGATTTTTACATGAATAATGAATATCAACACGTGCATGGAGAATTTTTGAGGCCGGTATTCATAGTCGCTACTTATTCTTAAGCAAATGCTTAGGCATGCGGCATCCTCTACTAACCTAGTAGCTAGTAAAGGATGCCGAATGCTTAAGCATTTGGTTAAGAATAGGTAGCGACTATGAATACCGGCCTTAGTTTTTAGTGCATTTTAAATAAAATCGTGTAACTTAAAACAAATGTTTTTGAATATTGTGTTATTATTTACTATTTAGTGTTTACGTTTTTATTTGTGGTGATATGCTGATTACATATCGATTGAATTGATTTGATTTGTGGTTACAGGCTGATTTCAAGTCGTTTGGATTTATGGTTACGGGTTAGGGTAAATCTGGGAGACGCGGTTGGGCCGGAGAGTTGGTCGAGTCGCTATATTTCAGACTCTATACGTAGAAACGCGTTAAGGTGCAGCCCAATTACTTCTCTAGAAGCCAAACAATAGAATGAATAGCGTCACTTCGGTTCCTTCTGTATTTTTCTAGATTTACAGGCTATAAAAGGTAAACTGAGGTTACATTTAACCTCTTTTGTCAAACAACGGTGTACAAAATCGTATTTACAATATAGTTCTAAGTTTATTTTCGTTTAATGTTTGGGAATAATAACATAGTAGAGATATTGAGGGACAATGTAGCCAAAGTATTTAGCGATATTAACTCTTCATCTCAAAACTAACGAGAAGACCATCTCTCGCTGCAGAAAGGAGAGATGATCGAGTTATGATGTTTTTTATTTTTAGTTATATTTTTATTTTTTATCATTATTTTATTATTATTATTGTTTATTTATTTTATTTATTCACTTTTGTATTCATTTGCCTTGCTAATCACCGGTAGGTAGTTCGCTTTATCTTCGATGTGTTCTTTACTTGTTTAGCGTAAACAAATTAAATATCAATGAATCTGTAGTTGTATTCACTCATAAATAATTTTGCTTTCTTCTTTATTATTTTTCCATGAATAATTTTATGAGTGGTCTTTGTTAACGACGAAAACCATTTCTCCCGGCACCTTGGGAGAGGTGGTCAGATGTCATGACTTCAGTTTTCAACCCGATTTACAGTAAATATTGTCTTAAAGCAAATATCGATCAGTTTATCTGAATCAGCATAAAATTCTGAAGATATTAGGTTCGTTCTGATAAAATAACTAATATCTATATTAGTTTTAATAGCCATTTTATATTAGTTCGACCGCGTCTCCCGGATTTACCCTATATTTATTGATGAACATTTAATGTATCTCAATTGCACTCTTTCCACTTCTGCCCTTTCCTTGTATCCCCACAGTTCTACGCCATACAAGAGCACCCCCAAGACCAAGGTATCGAACAGGAACATTCTGAGTTTAAAATCTGTGTTGAACTTTCTCTCCCCTATCCCCCAGACCTGATTCAACGCGATATTTGCCTTTTTTATCCTGTCCTTTACATGTCCCTCTATACTTCCGTTGCTGTGCAACTTTATCCCTAAATAAGTATACTCTTTGACTTCCTCTATTCTTGTATCCTTCCACATCCACCACTTTCTCTTTTCTCTTCCTCCCCCTTTCTTACATATCATTATCTTTGTCTTTTCTACGTTTAATTCTAGTTCCTTATTGTCAAGATACTTTTCTAACCTTCTTATCATCGCTCTAAACTCTTCCTCTTTTCTTGCTAAAATTACCATGTCGTCAGCATAAGCTAAAGACCAGAATTTTTCGCTTCCTACCCTCAACCCCCCTATTTGACCCTTCCGGAATTCTTCTTCTATATCCGCAGTAAAAACTGTGAACAGAGTCGGGCTGAGCGGGCATCCCTGTCTCAGACCCTCTTCCGTCCAGAACTCCTCTGATTCCCCTCCTCTCGATCTTACTACATTTCTTGTTTCTTCATATATTCCTTTGACTCTTTCCATTAAACCTCTTCTCACTCCTCTCTCTTCCATTGCTTTCCATAGTTTGGCCCTTTTCACCTTGTCAAATGCCGCTCTCAAATCGATAAACATTGCGTACACCTTTCCTCTTTTCCTTCTGGTTTCTCTTTCTATTATATGCTGCAGTATATATGCATTGTCTATCACTCCTCTTTTCTCTCTGAACCCAGCTTGCGTATCCGGGAGAATTCCTTTTCCTTCGATATCTCTTTTCAGCCTGTCATTGAGCAGAGATGCATAGATTTTGTACGCAGTGAGTGCACAGGAGACTTATACCCCGGTAGTTTTTTGGATTGTTTTCGTCCCCCTTTTTAAATAAAGTGGTTATCACCGCTTTCTTCCAGTCCTCCGGAAATCTATTCCTTACCCATACCTTCCTTATTATTTCCTTCAGCTTCTCTTTCGTGTTGCCCTCGCAGTATATCCAGGCTTCATTTGGGATTCCATCTATTCCTGGTGCCTTCTTTTTCTTTAATCTTTTAAACTGCTTTTCTAACTCCTCTTCTGTTAAGTCCTTTTCTTTTTCTTTTTCCTCACTTGGTGATTGTTCCCTTCTTGCTCCTACTTTCTTCACGTCCGAACCTCCCATCAAATTTTTAAAATGTTCTCTCCACGCTGCTATATCGATTTTGTTGTCGGTGTTCGTCCTTCTTTTCCTTTCCTTATTTATATATGTCCATATTTGCCCTTCGGATCTCGCTTCCCTGATTTGTTTCTCCTCTTCCTTCTTTTTCTGTTCTTCTTTCCTTTTACTTAAATCCCTAAATTCTTCTTTTTTCTGTACAAGCAGCTCCTTCACGATTTTCCCCTTCTTCCATGCTTTATAACATCTGTTCAACTTCCTTTTTTCTTTGGTACACTCCTTATCCCACAAAACTTTGTAGCCTATCTTCCTCCTTTTGGTCTTAACCTTTCTCCTTTCCAATATACTACTTATCCCTGCTTTTAATATATCCCATTCCCTTTCGTTCTCTTCTGCTTCTTCATATTCTTTATCTCTAGTCTTCTCTTTAAATCTTTCTATTGCCTCCTTGTTCCAGCTGATGACTTCTCTTATAGATTGAACTTTCCCTATCTTTTTCCCCCCTTCAGTCGTTATCTCCACAATTAAAGGCATATGATCCGATTCCGATCTGTCTCCTACCCTCATTTCTTTGGTCCTATCCCATCCATTGGAGTTGGTTACCACGTAATCTATCACCGACACACCTTTTTTGCTCACCTGTGTATATTCCCCCTTTTCATCGCCTTTTTTATTTCCATTTAATATATACCAACCCCTCTCCTCTATTGCACTTAGCATTTTCTCCCCTTGACCATTCTTTATCTTATCCTTTGAATTTCTCCTTTCCATGTCTTCCAGCATTTCTCCATCGAAGTAGCTTCCTTCCCCTCCTATTCTGGCGTTGAAGTCACCTCCTATTATAATTACCTCCCCCTCCGCTTGGTCTAATTTTTGTATCAGACCTCCCATCACTCTCTCTACTTCCTTATTGCTATATACTGACCATATATTCAAAATTTCTTCCTTTGCTTTAATTTTCTTTCCTAATAGACCCTCCATTTGACTATCCTCTTCTAACACGTTCCAACCTTTTTTCACGCCCGTTATGATTCCCCCTCTTGGTCTCCCTTTCTTATGCTCTCTTACTGCTGCCTGGCAACTCCAAGCAAAACCTTTGGGCAGTCTTCTCTGCAATCCTTCCCACTTTTTCTGGTCTACCCATGTTTCTATTAAACCTACGTAATCAAATTCCTCAACAAACTTCCAGAAGTCTCTGTCCTTTTTCCAAAGTACTGTCATGTTCCAAAATAGCAACTTTCCGTTGTTTTCTTCTGATTCCTTTTCCCCGACTGTTTGGATTTCTGTTTTCTTTCTACGATCATGTATCTTTCTTCTCCTCCCCCTCATCGGTCTTATCGGTTCTTCCTGTGAAGCTAATTCCGAAAAATCCCCTCTTGTTCCAAAAGCTCCCCCCTTTCGTCATTCCAGAAAAACCATCTACCTTGAATGCTTAGTTTCCTATATCCTATTCTTACTTCTTTTCCCTGCTCCTTTAGCTTCCTAGCCTGGTCTCTTATAGCTCCTTGTACCTCTCTTTCCTCAAACGTTAAATCATGCTCAATATATATTCTTTTTGTACCTAGTCTATTTTTCTTTCTTATGACTTCCTGTTTCTTTTCCCAGCTTTCCAATTCTACCAGAACTAGATTTGTATGCTGGTTACCTCTTAGTTCTGTTTTGCTTATCCCTCCTGTCACTTCTAGTTCTACTTTTAGAAATTCGTCTACCTTTTCTCTAAGGTTCTCTATACTTACTTTTAAACCTTTGATGATGATGTTATTTTTCTTCATCTTTTTCTCCTGTTCCTCAATCTTCTTTTTCATTCTCCTCACTTCTTTCCAAACGTCATTCCCTTCCTTCCTAGCTTCAGTTCCCTCGCCCATCTTCTCCACCTCCTTTAGCTTTCTTTCTACTTCACATAAGATTCTCTCCGTCAACTCCTTATCCTCCCTTTCCCTCCTCTTTCTCAACTCTTCCTCCCTCTGTTCCATGCCTCTCATCATATTTTCCATCCTTTCTAGTAGCTCCTCCTCTCGTTGTTTAAACTTTTTTCCTATACTTTCGACTCTGATTGCAAACTCCTCCATTACATTGCTTACTTCCTTCCTAAAGTCTGCCATAAGCTCCCCTCTTTCTTGCCTCATACTTGCCGAAATTTCTTTCATCATGTTTCCTATTGTTGTCTCGCTCTGTCCCTCCTCCTCTTTCCCCTCTGTCTTTTCAACCGCTATTCCTTCCTTTGACGGGGTTTTTTTCAGATCTGCCTTTTTCGCTTTCTGGTAACCATTTCCAGTTTCTCCGCCCCTTTCCCCTGTGTTTTCTAATCCCCATACATATGTTAGTTTTCTGCTATACTGTCCTTGCCTTTCCCTTAATGTTTCCAAAGTCGCCCTTCCTCGTTTCCTTCTCTCCTCTGTCGGCGTTTCAGTGTATTTTCCTTCCTGACTCTCTGCCTCCTTCTCCTCATCCGCCATCCTTCCCTCTGTTTCGTTCCTACCTAACCTCGCACACCTATCACCCTACCTTACCGACCTACCGTTCCCGCCCGTTCTTTCTCTCCTAACCTCAACTTTCCTGCCACCGGTTTCTTATCTCTAATATCTCTATCTCTTCGGTTTCCCTTCAATCTTTATTACCTTGCACTCTGCCGCTTCTAAGTCCCTCCCCTATCTAATCCTCTCCTTTTTCCCTACTCTACTTCTAAATGAACTCTTATATCCCTATCCTCACACTCTCACTTCGACCGTTCACTCACACGTCCTCTAACCAAGTCCATAACTGAACAAGTATGTATACGAAATCCTTCCTGCAAAATTGTGCGTACATATATAGTCTGGAGTAGGTCACAGCATCATTTGACGCTTCGATTATCTACATTTACATAAAATCCTCGGTTTCGTTACAAATAAAGAACAGTTTGATGATATACAAACATGTCGCAATTCAAATTTCGGCAAGTTACCTTGTGTTTGAGACTACATTTTGGTTGCAATTCAATGGTACAATGATATATATTTGCAAAAACACGTAGCATCTCAAATTTTGAAAATTTACCTTATTTGACACTCGCCAGGTTATAACCGAACTATAAGCTGTTAAAAATTGGAGTAGATTCCATAGTGAAGGTTTGACGAACGAAACATGTATTAGTTCGTGTCGGTTGAGGGTGTGCGTGTAACGCGTATATGCGTATTATAGTGACGAAAATTTTGACTGGAGAAGAAGAAGAAGAAGAAGAAAAATCTTACCGTTTTCGACTGATCCATGAGACGATATTACGATATCTCTGTCATGCGTGGACCGATTTTATTGAATTTGGTCTTATTCGAAAGCTTATATGCGGTTTACATAAGAAAAATGCCTTTAAATTTAGAAAATATTGCAGGCGTATTGAGATATTAATGAAATAAGTTTCAAGTTTGGTTGGATTAGCCGGGCGACGAGTAAATGATAGCGGTAGCGACAGTCGACATATACAGGGTCAACGCTTTATCCTGCATCCCGCGCTCGCGCGAACAGTTGAAGTGGCAACAGCGCCTCACGGACACATTCCACCACAACTATGCACCGTCCCGGCGTTCGGAGAGCTGCCAGCGATCGCTGGACAGCAGTGATACCCGAGCTTCGAGAATTTTGGGATGGTCTCTTCCAAATTAACGTCGCAAAGAGCTATTCTGACATTTGGTCAGAGAGACGACTAAGTTTTTTTGGTGTCACAGCACACTGGATTACAACAAATTATAAGAGGAAATCAGTCGCTCTAACGTGCCGCTGCTTTGCCGGTGAACGTATGTTTACTACAATCACGGACTTGCTGCACAGTATTCACGCAGAATTCGGTTTAACTGTTAGGCGCAAAATTGTGGCAACGATCACAGATAATGCCAATAATTTTGCGAAGGCTTTCAAAATGTTTGGCGTTCAGGCAGCCCTCATTGCCGTGAAAGATAAAGAGGATTGTTCGAGTTCTTCCTCTCATGATTCATCCAGAGACGAAGAATCTACGCAACCGAACGCAGTTAATACACTTCATTTACTGCCTCGCCATATTCGCTGTTCTGCACATACCCTCAATTTGTGCATTACAGCAGATATGGTACACACAATTAATGACGACGCAGTGCTATCCGTCATTTATAAGGACGTCATGGAGAAATGCAACACGTTGCGAAAAGCAGTGATAAGGCCAAAATCCGCCGAAATAATAAAACTAACAATTGGTCATACATTGAGACGACCGGGCGAGACGCGGTGGAATTCTTTGTATGACTCTCTACAACAAATTGTAAAAATTGAGAACAAAATGACGGAATTAACAAGCCTTTTAGGAATAAGAACTGTGTTGACGAAAAGTGATTTCCTATATTTGAAAAAACACCTGGAATGTACAACGCCAATTGCGGAAGCCATAGATATTCTACAAGGCGACAATATTTTCTATGGCGTACTTTTGCCATGTTTGGTATCGTTACGTCTAAAATTGAAAAAACTGGCGGAAAGGGAATGGCAATATTGTAAACCCATTAGTACGTGCCTTAGCGCTTCTTTGCAGTCGAGATTCGAAGTATATTTGAATTTCACCACACCGGAGTTACACAATGCCGCTCTAGCCGCTTTAACACATCCGGAGTTAAAAAATTCATGGTTCCCGTGCATTTCCGACAATGGCCAAGACTAATTGGAGAAGCTCCTTAAATGCACAATAGTTGAGGAAATGAAAGCTAATAACGAAAGCGGAATCACTCACAATCAGCCATCTACATCGTCTAATCGTCATAGTTTCTTCGAATTTGGAAATGCGCGTGCGATAGGATCTGCAGAATATGCGTCTAAAGCAGCACTTCAAGTTAGTACTTTCTTTCATTTAGTAAATATTGTTACGTTTTGTGTTCGACATAACGGAAGTTTAATGTACAACAGCAGTAACAGAACATGAAGGAGTAATAATAATAGACAGTAATAACGAAATACAATCTCTAGTGCAGAGAAATGTAAGTATCGATACGTCTGCTTGTAATGGCGGCTGACTCTCGAATGACAGCTTGACAGGCGATCGGTCCGATTGCTTTCTTCTCGCTGTCCTCTTGTCTTCGTCGCGGGCACCAGGGGGCCATGGATTCTATCCATAGGGTGCCCGCAACAATATATAATGGAACACACGTATTTCCAATCTATTGACATTTTACTAAGAGGTATTACACTATTTTGAGGAGGAAAATACAAAATTTAACATTTTAGAAAAATATACAATTATCAACAAAGTGTTCTTCAAATATAATACTCCGCTACCATCAGCCGCTCCAGTGGAAAGACATTTTTCTTATGCTACGATGACGAATGCTCCGAAGAGCAATAGACTTTCTGACAGCATGTTTGAAAGGAGAGTGGTTTTGAAGGCCAATTTGAAAAATCGAAAAGGAAAATGACTCTCCTTTTTGAGAAAAGGAATTCTTATCGGTCGCTACGATAATTGAGTTGGTTGTCATAGTTGTAGATCAAAAAAGGTTTTGAAACACAAGTTCATTAGTATTGTTACGAACCAGGGCCGCAACAACGCGAGAGACCGGCGAAAGGGGCATTTCCCAAGGAATATGGTTTATCAGCTTGTTAATTATGGATGCGGATGAACCTGATGCGAAATCGGGGAGTCGCGGGAAATGTTAGTTATGCCTCGAAATACAGATTTTTAAAGGAATTCAGTGTAGTTATTGCTCCAATCGCCTTGAAATGGAGCAAAACTTCAAACAATATCCGCATAACTTCCGCTGATCCCCGTGCCTGACTTGCGACGAAAGAAGGCAGAATTAAAATAAGAACAAAAAGAAAGGCCATTGAAGACCTTAATCTATCGGAGAAAGATGTAATGTATGGACCAGGCATCGATTAAAACCCGTAAGTAGCAATTATTAATGCGTAAAGTACAACAAAACTGTATGTCCAACTTTAAACGCGATTTTCCATAAACTACCTACGATTTCCACGACTGTGAACATAAAATCTCGATAACTATTCCCCACAATGTGTCGGGAGCGGATCTTTTTAACAAAAATTCTTAAAAAAAAAAGATAAAAAGTATTTTTCCTACAGAAAAAAGGAAAAATCGTCTATATCAACATAAAAATTGTAATAATATTTTTATCAAAATTTTGCTTGCGACACAATGTACAGACTGTCTTACACATTATAAAAAAATATATAAAAAAACTTTTTAAGTTAAATGATTTAAAATGCATTAAAAACATCGCGTCTCCGCGTGGGCGACACCTGCATTGTCTCCATATGTAACAGGAAGAATGTATTCACATAAGCAAAACTTTGAAAGTATCTTTGTTGCATAATAAATTAGATATTTTATGTTTTTCAAAAAAAAAAAAAAATGATTTTCTTGTACTACAATTTCAATGGTGTTTTCTCACTTTAAATAAAATCGTAGTGCACGATATTTCATAACAGGATATGAATCACTTTAATACTTCAACTTCTGATTGCACATGGTGCCCCACGATTTTATTTAATGTGAATTATTTAAAGTGATATTAACACCATCAAAATTGTAGTACGAGACAAGAATTATTTTTTAGTTTTAAGTGCATTTTAATTTAGTTTTTAGTGCATTTTTAATAAAATCGTTTAACATAACATTTTGTTTATATATTTTTTTATTTTTGACCTTTTTTTAAATATTTTATTGTCATCCAAACTACGCATGCTTGCAAAGTTTCAAGACAATTGGGTTGGTGGAAGTGGGTGAAAATTGAATTGCCCGATTTGAGCCAAACATACAGAGGATCGAAGCTAATATAAATCGTTCAAAAACGCTTTTGCTTTGTGTTTTAGGTAATTCACCTGTCAGGAATGATGTATAATCTGCTTTAAGGGGGATAAAATCTGATGCTGCTAATGCTTCTATCGTCTATGAACTTTAGACTAAGTAGACATGAGCCTCGGAGTATGCATGCGAACCCCTTTTTATACTGGAAAAATTGGGCCTAAAACTGGTGGGGATATGCATGATCTCGCTTTTCGTGGGAAAAATATGGTCACATCGCGTCTCAGCGTGGGTGACATTCAGCATTCTGACATCTGCATTCAGTCTCCATACGTAACACGAAAAATTTATTCACATAAGCAAAACGTTGAAAGATCTTTGTTGAATAATAAATTAGATATTTTGTGTTTTTCAAATAGCACCATACATTTTTCGTCACATATTTTTATACTGAATAAAAAGACAAATTGAATAACAATAACAGAATGTATCATTTGAAGTATCTGATTTTAAAATAATTTTAAATGTATCCAAAGTACAGTCCACAAATTGGTCACCAATAAATAACGTTTGTTATTGTTGGATCAGGCGACATCTTGCAGTCCAGCGCACAAGCACAGAGGCGGTCAGACATCTTATGTATACTCTGCTCGTGTCCTTTTTTTCACCGCGCTCCTTCTTCTTGTAAAGGCGCTTGCCTCGTAAATACGTTTTTAATAGACTATCATCCTTTGTAAGAGATAAGTATTTGGGTCCGACGCAGCCGCTCGAAAATATACTCAATATCAGTATTAAAGCACAAAGTGTATTTTCCGTTCATTCAGATCCCGTACACTAATTCACACCGACGCAATTCTAGTAGAATCACAATCAACCGTTATAATTACCAAATTTACTAGTTTATCTAATTGAACTTTTACCAAAAAAGTGGCAAACAATTATAAATATTCAAGGAAAATGTTTTCGTTACAAACATATGGAATATATTTATACTTTTAATAAACACTTTGTATCAATAAAGCAAACGAACTTCTGCACCGAGCTAATATTAACTGAAAAGAATGAATGAAACGTCTGTTGTCATCTCTCTCTACGTACAATGGTTGAAGAAAAATATTAAAAATGTATAATGGAACTCGTGGTACTCTGTATGTAATTATTTCTTGGCACAATCGGTAAATTCCTTTTGTCGATTCTCCTTGTCCTCTCTCTCTCTCTCTCTCCCTCTCCCCCTCCCCTCTCCCTCTCCCCCCTCTCTCCCTCCCCCTCTCTCTGTCTGTCCCCATACGCACAAATTACGCGTATCATGCGCGGCCGTGAAATTCTTTTAATTACAATTAGTAATTCAGTTTTTAAGTGCAATTAAATTATATATATATATATATGGAGATGATATCCGTATAACAATAATTAGTCGTAATTGCTTACGGTAGTTGCAGTAGATGGATTATTCGTTGTTCACTGAATTTAGGTTAAAAGTGTAAACGTTTTTCTTCAGTAGGAGTATTTCCGTAGAAGTGTTTCCGTAGAAGAGTTTCCGTAGAAGAGTTTCCGTAGAAGAGAGCTCCGGTCTCTCGGGCCCTTGTATTTATATGATTTACAGGAATGTCAGGTATGAGGGGTATGCGCGGTATGCACCATGACTCATGTTCGAAATATGCATCTATAATTAGAACGTGTATATATATATATATATATCTTTGTATTGTTAACGCTTATTGCTTTTCATATTATTATCATTGCTAACGATCATTGCTTTATATTATTTTGTATTGTTAACACTTATTGCTTTTCATATTATTATCATTGCTAACGATTATTGGTTTATATTATTTTGTATTGTTAACGCTTATTGCTTTTCATATTATTATCATTTCGCTAACGCTCATTGGTTTATATCATTTTATATTGTTAACGCTAATTGATTCATATTATTATTTCGCTAAAGGATTCATATCGTTATCTTAACTAACGGTTATTGATTCTTATTATCATTTCGCTATCGCTCATTGACTTATATTGTTAGCGTAGCAAATTCCAATTACTTTTCATACTATTATCTTTGGCTTATACACATGTATTTCATGTTCATACACATATATTGCTATTTATTACCATTTATATAAATGTTTATGTGCTAATGCTTAACGTCCAACACATTATTATAAAATCTAACCGCTATCGCATTAACAGTGCATGGCATATTCTCGTGCTGCAAATTGAATAAACAGCTTTTCTTTAAATCACGCTTCGAATTATTGTGTCTATCCTTCGGTTACGAAGACTCCAAAACAAAACAGACTACTGCAACAGCTGATCTCGGTTCGCGAACGTGAGAGTTCTTACAGTGTTTACAAGACGTACTTTCGCATGGGCCGTGTACGACCATATGGCTAGACATATTTCGCGGAAATATTACGTGTGGCTTTTATACAATAATGCAACGGTAAATCCAATTACCAAGCCTAAACAAAACAAAAGTGCTCTAACGGGTGTCTCCACCAGCGCGATTACTGTTTAAACCATCCCTGGTTGTTCAGTGCTACGAATCTGGCATTCGCGCCTGAATCCCTACTCACTGCAGTGCCACGAATCTGGCATTCGCGCCTGTATTCCTACTCACCCGCAGTGCCACGAATCTGGCATTCGCGCCTGTATTCCTACTCACCCGCAGTGCCACGAATCTGGCATTCGCGCCTGTGTTCCTACTCACCCGCAGTGCCACGAATCTGGCATTCGCGCCTGTATTCCTACTCACCCGCAGTGCCACGAATCTGGCATTCGCGCCTGTATTCCTACTCACCCGCAGTGCCACGAATCTGGCATTCGCGCCTGAATCACCTTCTTCCCATATAACCCCACTATGCCATCGTCCTAATGACCTCCACCCGGGACGTGACAGCGTCATTAAAATCATGCGCAATTCATTAATTGTAACTCCTTAGTTGGCCAATCCATTTATTTTTCAATTGATTGATACGAAACTCTGGTTTAGAACATCGCAATACGAAGCTAATATTCTAGGCCCTAGAATCTTCGGTATTGCCAATAAGTATTGCAGTTGAAATGCATGCCTGACCGTATTAAGACCTGAGACCCTTCAGAAGCGAGCGCTCGACAGCCGAGAACCACGGGGCCATAAAAGACATAGGTAGATAGCACAAGCCATTAAGAACGGAAAAATATGAAATCAGATTCTTCATCGAATCTGCACGAAAGTGATATCAATCGTCTCCTTGTGTTTTCCCGATGAAAATTATACGATACCTGACATAATTTGAACTATAATTAACGATATTGGGCATACAATTAATTTGCAGGATTGAAAGCCCGTTTCGTTAAAAGTAGTCCGATTTAAATAATTTTTTGACCGTTTAATCGGGAGAATGCAAGGGATCCATTGGTGTCATTTTCATATTGATACGACGAAAAATAAAGAAATTTCGTTTCTGTATAATTGATGACACATCGCCGAGGAACAATGTCGCTCGGCTCGAGAAGCCGGCGGCTTCGATCAAAAGCTCTCGAGGCTCGCCCAAATTTATTCGAACTTCGAATACCTTTCAAATAAAAATATGACTGAAACTAAGAAAATCATTTGAAGCTAAAAATGAATTTCCGTTAACACGTTGACCGCCGTGTCACCCGTATTCGGATGACGGCAAAAATCTTGATTAGGTCGCGTCACCCGAATACGGGTGACGCTTATTTGAGCGCTTACGAGGTAAATTGGTAGGTATTTCGAAAGTTATTTCACAAAATATGAGACTATTGAATTGTTATAAACGTTTATTAAAAAAAATTATTTCAATGGAATGTTTGAAAACAGTCCATACAAAGTTGAGGTTGATCAGGGCAATCTGGGCAAAACATTGTGGTTTTGTTAATATTTGCTCGTGCCTTTGATCGGTCCGTATGGAGACTTTTATTTTTGTGGCATATTTTGCAAGCCCGTCTAATGCTTTGCCCAGAAGAATTTTTTCGGATGGCAATATTATGCTGACTACGTTAACCTTTAGATTTAGTTTCCTTATCAGTCAGTCCTAATAAATTCAGAGCTAATAACTCTCTAAATTTTCTAATATTTATATTTTTTTGTTGCAATCTTGTAAACGATTGAAGCGTTTACAACTGTAACTCCCAGAAGAAGCTGAATACCAAGTTTTCGGTACCATTTCAGTCCTTTTCTAATTGTACTGGCATAAGACACCATCTGATTGGAATAATCTATACCACACTTTCCTTTATTGTATGCAAGAACAGCTAGTGGTTTCAATTTTTCAGATGAATGTTGGCTTGTAGAAGCAGCATGAATGTGAGGAATATTACTTGTACTCGTTACCATGATGGGAGCATGTTTTGTTGATAAAATTCTCACGTCCCGCGAATCTCTCCATTTGAGTACGACAATACCATTATTATCTTCTTTGGATACCATTTCCCCTTTTTTTAATTTGCACTGAAGAATATCTTTTGGGGTGAATTTTTTGTTATTTTTAAGTGTTCCAACTACATGAGTCTTTCGGTTCAGACATGATATAGCTAATTCATAGCCGGTATAAAAATTATCAATGTACAATGTTCGTCCTTCGTGGAAAAGTTTATCTGCAAGTTGTAGACATACGTTGTGTGCCAATCCCGTTTCTCTAATCCCGTCAGCTGACTTTCCAGAGTAAAGTTTCATTGACCACGTATATCCTTCGCTTGAGCATAATTTAAATAATTTGATTCCGTATTTATGTGCTTTATTCGGTATATATTGTTTGAAATTGAGTCTTCCGCGCCATGGAATCAACGTTTCGTCGATGACAATGTTTTCCCCAGGCGTGAACGTTTCTTGATATTTTTTCTGAAGTTTCTCGAAAAGCGGAAGTATTTTTCTAAGTCGATTTTCAGGGGCAGTAGACATATTATCAGCAAAATGAAAGTTTGTAAGTAGTAATTCAAATCTGTTTCGTGACATAATAGTACGAGGTAAACGAAAATTATATAATGGACTTTTCGACCAATAATTAGATATAGGGTTTGCTTTTACAAATCTCATCCACAACATCAATCCCAAAAATTTTTTCATTTCTTCAGAATTAGTGCGTGTTCATTTATGCATCCGTGAAGATGGGGTCAACTCAGATTTATTTAATTTTTGTTCGGCGTATCTATTTGTTTCTAATACAAGCAGGTCTATTACTTCGTCATCACCGAACAAAGCAAACGAATCGTAGGGACTGATATCGCTAGGTAATTCCCTAATAAGGCCACCTGTCCCAATAAAAGAAAATAATTGTTGCCGACAACTAAATTCGTTCAATTCACTAAATTGAATTGCACATTCTTCGGTATCAACGTTTCTTTCTTCCTCAATACCCAATTCTTGTAAAATATCAGAAATAGTATCTTCACGTTGAGAATCAGCGCATATATCAGTATCCGAATCAGAAGCTAACGTAATTCTATTTATATTTTTTTTCTGAAAAATCTCGGCTGTTCTTCATCGCTACTATTCGAATTTTTGTAAGCTTCGTAACAGGTCTCTTCTTCACTGTTACATGATTTTCTAAGAGATAACTTTTCCATTTTTCTCTTTGACATCACAAAAAATTAGGGCAATAATTTTAACAGACAAAAATTTTAACTATTCACCACTACTGAAAAATATTTGAAAACGAAGAAATACCTTTAAAATCTCGCACACTTTCTTAGATACTTCGTTCTTGAAGAAAGATTTTCAACTAATGCCTGTTACAAATTTTCCTCCCGTTCGCGAACGGATCGACGTGCTGGAGGCAATGTCACTAAAAGACTGACGTCTTTCCCATTCCGTGGCCAGATCTCTTGTTCCCACGTTATAACTCGGCTTATACATATTCCGAGTCATACAATAGAATATACAAATTCCAGCATCGGCGATACACCGAACGCAGGGCACTGAAGCCGCCTCCTATCGCATTTCAAAGCGCTACCGAATCAAAGTCGTGCCGATAGATAAAAGCAGGGAGTCGAGACCGAAGCAGAAACCGAATTTCAGACCGGTCGCCACCGGTCTAGCGACCAGTAACCGAGGCGAAAAGGGACCGCTGTTGTGGCCGTAACAGTGAGAGGTTGTGGAGGGAAACCGAACTCCATACCGATTGCCTCTCGACCGGGAATCTCAGACCGTACTTTTAACGAGACCAATCGAAACCAAACCGAAGGCATGACCAGTCCGCCGACTGGTCGGTTGACCGGTCGCAAACGGTCGAGTTAATTTATGGAGAGATTTCTGTTCCTCTCCATAAATTACGAGTCGGAGCGGTTCGGAGCGGTTCGGTTCTGTTCGGATCGGTTCAACCTAGCTGAATAAGCCGGGAAGGTATGGATGCTATTCCTGCCGCTCACACTGTTTGTCACTCTCGTGACGAGTTTGTTGATAGCAGACTTTTGCAGTTATTTGTTACTGTAACACTGTCCATTCCAAACTATGTCGATCTGCCGAGATATTATTGTATTTCAAACACTAGTTATGTATTATATTAATTGAAGTAGTTAATATAAATAAATTATTGTTAATATACAAATAACAAGAAAATGTTTGAAAATATAATTCTTCATGTGATTATTTTAAAAGTATGTCCAAGTGTGGAAAAAACAGAAGATAGGAATATAATAAAATGTAAATATATTTTTTTTCAACACCTGCATGAAAATGGGTGTTTTTTACGCTTGCTGAGCGTGAGCAAAAAAATCTGGATGTTCGATTGCTTTTTTATTCTGTCGAAATTAATAAATACGTGTATTACTAAAATTATTGATTCCGATAATGATTCTAGTTTGGGGTTATCGCGCCATTCCATATATTTTTTGTATATTGTCTAGTACTTTTCTTTTGATTTTGATGGCAGCTTTTCTTCAATCGCTTTTGCAGCTTCTGCAACTTCGGGGGGGGGGGGGGGGGGGGCGTGTGGTATCCCGTATCACTATCACTCTCATTATTACTCATTTTATCTTTTAATTCTATCTTTTAATAAAAAGGGATGCTGTGACAGTTGTAATATCAAGATAAAACACAGCAGCCGCGTATATAATGCACTACTTAGCAGTTTTAGCACTCGCGTTGACTGTTGGTACCGCGCGGAATTTATATATATCGTCGTATCTTCTACAATTATGTATTAATCAGTGTGAAAATTGGTGAAAATCTTCCTTGTATATTAAGGAAAAACTTTGTCGCAGCATGTTATATATACCTCAAAATTCCCTCGATACTTTTTAACGGCGAACGTTGAAAAACATGAGTTATGTCCAGTATTACTTTTTAATTAAATATTATTACATTTTTTAACATAAGGGTTTTGTGCATACATTTTACGGCTTCGCTAGAGTTTTCTGAAGTTATGTTTTAAATCTCATAACGATCCGTTAATATTTATTCAAGTTATCGCAATTTATGTTTTAAAGAAATAATGATTTTGGACGATGAAAAATTATTGGTTCATAATTTTTAACCCGAATAGTAATGATTGGATAAATAAACTGTAAATAGAAAAAATGTGTGTCGTGACGAACTTTACAACACTATATTTTTTAAAATTCATTTTAATAACATTTAATTTTCCAATCTTTTTTAGCGTTTGAACAACCATTTTTCGCATTTTCGAGCACTAGTCCTCTTATTGCATCCGATCCTTCAATTTACTTTCCCCACAAATTGTTTTGATAAGAAACTAATTTTGATTCTTTTACAGGTACTAAAGAATGGCAACGTACAATCATGACGGGGCCATCCTTGTCTTACGTTAGATGTACTACTCGCATCACAGGAGTATTTTCCGATGTACCACTCTCTTTTCTTATACATGTATATCGTATTAAAAATTGAAGAAGTAACGCTTATACAACTGATTCATAAGATGTTAAATAATATTTTCACATGTTATTGTGAGAGATAAAAATTGAAACATTATAATAAATTTTGCTGTGAAATTTGTTATTTATGCTATTGTTAAATATATTTACATTTTATTACATTCCTATCTTCTGTTTTTTCCACACTTGGACATACTTTTAAAATAATCACATGAAGAATTATATTTTCAAACATTTTCTTGTTATTTGTATATTAACAATAATTTATTTATATTAACTACTTCTATTAAAATAATACATAACTAGTGTTTGAAATACAATATTATCTCGGCAGATCGACATAGTTTGGAATGGACAGTGTTACAGTAACAAATAACTGCGAAAGTCTGCTATCAACAAACCCGTCACGAGAGTGACAAACAGTGTAAGCGGCAGGAATAGCATCCATACCTTCCCGGCTTATTCAGCTAGGTTGAACCGATCCGAACAGAACCGAGCCGCTCCGAACCGCTCCGACTCGTAATTTATGGAGAGGAACAAAAATCTCTCCATAAATTAACTCGACCGTTTGCGACCGGTCAGGACCGAAAGTCTGAGAGAAATTCTCTCTCGAGTTTTGGTCGAGAGAAAACTCCTGACCGCTCGTCGCTCTCTAGTTCGGTCGAGAGAAAAATCCTGACCGTTCGGTCGCTCTCTAGTTCGGTCGAGAGAACTGTAAATGCCATATTGGTCGGTCTCACTGACCGCGACCGCGACCGAAACCGAATTTCTATCGGTCTCGACTCCCTGGATAAAAGTAGCCGCTACCTCCGGCAATAATCTTAAGAAGCTTGCCGATATTGTAGCGATCGAACTTCAGTCTTAAGTGCGCGCGGTATAGCATCGCGCGTGGCCTGACGGAGATTTTCTTACAAACTCGCGTGGCAGTCAACGTGTTAAATAAAAAATTCATGCGTGGCCGTCAAATAAATCCCGTCGAATAAAAATGTTACTTGAGGCGCTTCAAATAAAAATAACCCAAAGTTAATTTTTATTCGACGACTCTCGAATAAAATTTTTGTCTTTTATTCGAAATCAATTTTTTATTTAAAATAATTTTTTGCCTATCTCTGGCCAAGATGTAACAATACTTTTGAAACAACTACATATCCTGTTTACACACTTGCACATCTAACATTCTTTTCCATAATACTCTATTATATCACAGTTAATTTCCAAAACGATAGAGAGCATGCAATAAGTGGGATAATGTGTCTATATTTTACTCTCATAATTTTTATACACGTCGACACCAATAATTTCCAAACATTATTTGTAGTTGTGCATTACGCTAGAACTCAAGTGCATCGTAATTTACACGGTAAGGTCTCCATACGATAATGGTCGGGCCATCTTTGTACTAAACTCTATTTTTGTTCTTTTATAAATAAGATCTTTTCCATAAAATAAGGAAAAATATTCTACCTCCGATCGTACAGGCGAAATAAGTTACGGTTAAAAGAACGGGGTAACAGAAAATAGATCGATTCAATTTATTTTGACATTCTTGAAATAGATACTTAAGTTATAAATAGTAATGTTCTGGATTTCCCTTAAATTTTGGAGTGTACCTTACTACTTCATAGATGTATATTAGCTATCATATTGTTAGTTGCTACCGTTACAGACTGAAACCTTTAGTGTTATGCAGTCGTGAAGCGTAAGAAGAAGAAAGTTTATGTAACGCTTTAAAATACAAAACAAATTCCATTGCAGAACCGTATAAAATAATCCATGCTACTGAATTACATGTATGTATATAGTTTCATTTCGTATCTTTTTTCAGAATATTTCAATATTAATGGAATTCAGTGTCTGCTTGCACCAGTATAATGAATTATTCAAAGCAGATTTGTGACAGATAGGTAGTTATCTGTTTCGAAAGTATGTATTCTGAGACGAATAACTGTTTGAAGGGTGAACACCATAAGTTGATGTTTATTGTTCACGTCGATTTATTCTACTATAAAGGCGGCCACACACGCTCCGGTCGGCCTGTCAGTTTGGCCTGCGCAGGCCGGACTGTGCAGGTCGGCCGGACGTCCCACAGTGGTCGGGATAGGGATAGTTAGTGACATTCGTGTTGCATAACTTTTAAACTACATAAGATATCGGGATGGCGCCCAAAAAATAAAAGGAAAAAATTATACCTTTCTAATGATTTATAATTGAATATATTGTACGTTCATTTAATGTTTTTTCTCAATTTTTTTAACTTAATTGTTATAAAAAATTTGAGAACTGTTTATTTAGTAGTTTATTTAATGCTCTTTAAGCGATTTAAAACGCTTGTTGGGGAAAGTTTTAGTTTCCGATTATAAGGAAAAACCAAAAATAGTACTATTAGAAATTGTGACGAAATCTTCAGTTTAGTTAAACATTATTAATCATTTATTATTAATTTATTTAACGTATTTATTCATTTCAGCGTATTAAGAAATTCTTTATTCTTTATTGCATCGATATGGAAGTGATTCCTTATGTTTTTCCGATGAAAATCATACAAAATTTCATGTAAATCGGGCTATTCTTAACAAATTCAGCTTGAAATTATATAATTCGATTTTTCATGGACTTTACTTCATTATGCTCCGAATTATGTCGTTCTTGGTGTTACTTTCATCGGCGAAACATAAGTAATCGGTAATCCTGGACATTTCTGAATTGTTAATGGTATTCCAATCCTTTCGAAGGTCGAGAGCCATCAAATTCAGTGAGGCACTGGAGGGTCCTGTCCTCGCCACGAGGTACCAGGTGGCATCTCTTTGACAGCCATCGCTGGAGAATCACCCTGTAGTATACATTTAGTAGATTTCGATAGGAGAACGTTTAGTTTTCCAGCGCAATCCGGACTGTGCAGGCCGGCCGGAGCAAATTCGAAAAACGATTCGGTCTGCCTGAGGCCGCGGCCAGATCTGAACCGAACGCCACTTGAGACTCCCTATTCTCCCTAATGCCAAGTTCCTACATGTGGAACGTATATTTCTAGCGATTGTCACCAGTTTAGACAGACACTCGTGGCTCGCGACAGCTAAATATTGAAGGACAGAGAGTGTTTAGAGTAGTGGAGACCAAAGGTTTGCCTGCCATATGTCACCGAGGAAGGGACCTCGGGACCCTCGACCAAAGGAAAGTCAGGCTCGCCGCGATGTTCGGGCTGTTCCCAGCCCATGTCGGTAAAGTCCCGTCTCATCAAAGAAATGGCTTACGAGCTACTGTCGTCCTTGCCATTGAACGTGTTAAGTAATTAAAAGGAGCAAGACGAGTAAGTCATAAACGCTCGAGATTTATTGAATTTGCCGAATGTCTTCAAAGCCTCCAAAAAATTGAACTTGATGGAACAAATGTAGAGAACTGAAATATTACAATAACTAGAATCGGACTAATTACTTAAACAACCGAGCCGAGCCAAGCCGAGCTGAGTACCCGTAAAAACCGATCAGTCCGAAAAAACCGAGTAGCTCTAATTTTTCCGAGCGGTCCGAAAAAACCGGGCGGTCCGAATGTATAGGTGATTCAGGAGCTACGCCCGTCAAAGAGAAGGCATCTGGTACCCCGTGGCGGGGACAACCCCCCGCAGTGCCTCACCGAATTTTATGACTTTCGACTCTCGAAGGGGTTGGATTGTCTATTAAGAAGTGAAAAATCTTCGACTTCCGCATTTCTCATCAGATCTTTGCGAAAACGAGGCCAATTGATTCCTTATGTTTCGCCGATGAAAGTGACACCAACAACGACGTAATTCGGAAAATAATGAAGGAAATTTTATGAAAAATTCATTCACATAACCTGAAGCTAATTTCGTTAATAATAGTCCAATGTACATGAAATTTGGTATGATTTTCATCGGAAAAACATAAAGGCAAGGTCCCACTAGTGCAACGGCGCGCCGCGCACGTTTTTTCGACGCGCAAGGCCGATTTGTTGCAGAAAGACGTTCCCACTGGTGCAACTGCGCGCCGCGCACGGGTCAAATTTACGAGTTTCTCGGATTTTCGAGCAGTTTAGAGCACTTGAAATGGTCGGCTTTTACGACGACGCGCGCGTCGAAAGCGATCGCGTGCGCATTATGCCGGGATTTCTCTGCCACGCGCGCACGCGAATGTACGCCGCGCATCGTCGAAAAGACTGAAAAAAATGTGTTTTTTTTCAACAAAAATGTACTCTTTACTCATACATATCACTTACATATGTGTATTTATGGTGGATTATTTGTTTATGTATTGAAGCAAGCAATAACATGATAATTCTTAATGTAAATAGCAACAATTATACTGCTGCGATAGGTATACTTGTTTCTAGACATTGCATAATTTTAATACACTATATATGCAGATATGTGACACTGAATTGTAGTTGTCTATCTTTATCAGTTTCAAATTATTCTATTTCTCAAACACAATTAAGTTACTGCTTTGATTCATCCTGCAAGAAAATCTTAGGTGCAAACATATTCTTCCGTGACATCTATATGTTTTTCCGTTCACGCCAGGGCCTATTCATACGTCCCAAAAAGTAAACTATTTAATAGTGCAATGATGTATTTACCATTTGAGATTACTCGTAATGACATTATGTACCTACTTACTGTCAAAGCGTTGGCTGCCGGTGACCGACACAGCAGCGAATGTGTTATTATAATTTCGTTTCCTATCGCATTGCCAGGGAAATATCTCGACATTTGTGGATGTACGGAAGTCAAATTTTAATAATTTTTTAAGTCATAAACCATTTTTAGTAGCTTCAGGTAAACTTAATGTAGGTAGCTACTTAAAAACAGATGTTTCAGTTTGAAATAAAGTAACAGCATTTATGAGATCCTCTATAAGCCAGGTACTTCGGGACTTTCAGTACGCACACCAGGCCATACTTGCCTACTCATTTCAGAAATGCGAACTAATCAGAGGAAATGATACACATGTATTTCCTGTGCTGGTGTAGAAAGTTAGCGCCTTGGAGGAATGCTGGTCCATTTCGTCATGATATACCTAATCTCCTTCCTATGGCCCACCTTTCTCACATTATTTAAACAAAGAGCGTTCGTATTTTCACTATTGGTTGCAATGGTAACTACCCTCAATCTCATATCGTGTGAGAAAAAAAACAAAGAGGATGCAGAGATAGCGAATAGCTGAGCGATGTTAAAAGTGGTGGCGAAACTGTGGGAGGGAAGCCACGGCAGAGAACTTCCTTCATTTCATTTCAAATACAGTTTCCTGCAATCGGTGACCGCGACGTAGTAAATCCCTTTTAACGTCTCAAGTAGTATGAAGTGTGAATGCGTTGTTTCGGCTACTTACCCAACCGCCGGCGTTAGCTTTATGTAGATAAAGAAAGCAAAATGTAGAAAAGCAGTCTAGAATTTCCACTATCTTCGACGTGCGCGCCAAGCATCCGCGTGCGCGCCTGGCAGAGCGTCGGCCCATTTCGTGCGCGGGGCCACATAAATTGGACCCTCTCAAGTGGACGAAAACGTCGTGCGCGGCGCGCCGTTGCACTAGTGGGACCCTGCCTTAAGGAATCCACTTTCATAACGATACGATAAAGAATAAATAATTTTTCGTTTCTGAAACGGCCGGAGCGCGTAGATGCACCATCCGACCAGCCTGTCAGGCCGGGCAGAGCGTGTGGAGGCGCTACGGGCGTCCGGGCGATCTGCAAAGTCCGACCTGCGCAGGCCGATCTGACAGGCCGGCCGGAGCGTGTGTGGCCGCCTTAAGGGGATATTTTTAAATCAGCTCTATTCCAAGGCTGTGTTAAATTCTAATTTATGTTACAGACTCACTGACAGAACTGTGAAACAGTAGATTTAACAGCATGCATTCAAAAATACAACCGATAAAAATCGGGCCTTAACGAAGTTAACAATTCTATTGGAGATAACATATGTGTTAACCTACGCGGAATTGCTGATTCACGAGATAAATATGTATTTTCGGGCCGTTATTGCTTCTCGTATACGAAGGGGTATTATTATGCACAATCCTATCGATGACTTAGTGCACAAATATTGTGTGTTAGCGTTTTCAAGAAAAATAAGTTTAAAGATGTAATATAAATTAAAAGTAAGCTTCGGGAAAACATAGGATATGATGGAGGAAACTCGACGCTGAGAAAAATACTCAAAGAATTGAAATTCAAATGGATGAAAACCAAAAATAATAGAAAATTACTAATTTCATATTTGGCAGAGTTAAAGCGACATAGGGAAAGGGGACGTCCTATAGTATTTATAGATGAAACGTACATTTTAACCAACCACGTTAGCAGTAAGGATTTGTATGCTGATTCAAATCAAGGGTTAGGTATTTAAAACTAAATTCCGTTCTGGTAGTGGATAACGCTTCCTATCATAATACGGAGCAAGAGAAAGCTCCAATTTTTAATTCAAGGACTGCCGAAATGATAAAAGAACTGCTGGAATAAGGAACTCCATTCCCCGAAAATATGCTTAAGTCTCAATTGTATAAACTGATTTAAACACATAAACTGAATAACAAAAAATTTATTTGCAATGTGCTCTTGAATGAACATCGACATTCTGCCTTGAGGCTTCTCCCATATCATCCAGTTTTTAACCCTATTGAATTGATATGGGCTCAAGTGAAAAACTGGGTTGCTACGCACAATACAACATTTAAGATGCAGGATACAATAAAACGACGAAAACATTAATCTTATTGGTGAGAAAGAATAGCGAAGAGTGTGCGCCTACGTTAAAAAAAATTGAAGGTGAGTACACGAACAAAGGAAGCACTGTAGAATGAAATTGAGAATCTAATAACACAACTTGGTAGAATCGATGTTGAAACTAATGAAGATGGTGAAGACACGGAAAGTGTAAGAGAAGACAGTGACAGCGATGGGGACTCGGAGAATGATGATTGAAGGAGCAGTTCGACGAACGTTTTCCACGCTGCAGGCTACATACTGCAGTTTACTTTTTATTATTATTATCATTAGTAATAAACGCCAACTACTCCATCGATCTATTCCAACTAGAAAGAGCGACAACGAAGGAGACGATGACAGCCGACAAAATAATAGTTCGGTTGGAAAAGAACAAAATAGCTACGCTTTGAAGCAAAAAGCTAACAAGGGGACCTTCAGGAATGGCAAACTCAGAAATTGTTTATACTTAATGTACGTGAAGGTCTTCACTCGGACTTTAATTTCCCTAAGCAGTAAGGCTTCCCCTCCAAATTCGAGAAAATCGACTTTGAAAAATGTGGAGTTCGGTTATATATATTTGATAGAAAACAATGACCAACGAACAACATGAGACAATACGAAGCGCTCCCGCCTAGTAACCATGAGGTCGTCGATTCACATCTGACTGGTGACACTAATTTTTTTTTTATTCATTTGAATACCTACACCTTTCACATGCAAAGTTTATCAAGTTCATGCTAATTAACAGATATATAAACATCTGTTATATGTATGGGTGTACGGTGTATACCGGTGCTCCACCTCCCAGGAGATGGACATCACTTTCAATTAAAAACACACATCTTATTTTAAATTATCTCTTGCTTGAAAAATCGTACTTTTTATTGCACATATTAATTTTTAAATAGGAATATTTACAATAAATTAGATTTTTCGTACAAAAATAAAACACGTAGAGTAGAAAATGGAACTTGCAAACGAGATAGTGGCGAACAGCGGTTAGCATACCCACAAGGGTCGCGTACATCGCAGCACGGAAGAGGTGCGTCAACCGGGGGGTGTTCCAGTGACCTGCCCTTGATCTCGAACGTACGGTTCACATTTTCCGGTGTTTAATTTATTGCTCTACGCGACGTACCTGAATCCGCTTTACAATTAGCCGACTGTCGACTCGTTACTATCCGACGTTTTGTCCTTTTTGCCTCCGTTTATAATGTTTCGCGAAGCTCTTTCTTGCAAGCTACCTGCTTTATACAACTACCCGGACCTTAAATATTTACAATTAGGGAAAAATCCCACTTTGGTGGGCAGACACGATGTTCTATGGAACAAATGGTGTTAAAAATCGCAGTTCACTAGCTAATGAGGTTTCGCAGTAGTGACACGGAGAATTCGGTACGGTTCATCAAAATTTAGCAATAAGTAAACGGTGTACGGTACGATTTGTTGTGAGTGTACGGTGTGCAAAAGAGGCATCATGTCTGATATCGAATCCGTTGATATGCCTGACCCTTCGACGGTACGGGAAGATGCTGTTGGAGGATACTGCTGCCAGGAAGTTGACAGATTACGTTTGAAAGGTGCTCTTGTGTATTATGAGCACCTCCTTTCACAAGATGGACTGATCGCAGAAAAATCTTCTGCGGTAATTAGCGAAGAATCGATGCTACTCGCAGAAGATCTTTATAAATATACATTAGAAATTCTATCTGACAAGAAGTTTGTCAAAGATGACGTGTTAATCATGGCAGATGAAGACGATGACGAAAACAGTTTCGAAGAAGTCGGAGGATCGGATTCTAAAGAAATTAAAAAGCCAAAACAATATTCCATTAGCTTATAAAATAAAAGTCTGTAATATAGATAAAGCTCATCCTGGTTGGAGTCTGAAAAATTTACACAGAAAAGGATGCTCCCGCTTACATAATATGAGAGCCCTTAAGAGATGGGAAGAGCAAATGAAAAGTGGTGGATCCGCGGTTGATAAATATGGGATCATCGATTCGTGGACATACGATCGCTTCACGGAAGCTCGACAAACCCACCAGCAGGTTACGACAAGGAACTTGCAGCAATGGGGTTTGTCTGCTGTAAGTCAATTCGAAGATTTCGATTTCAAAGCTTCTGCCTCGTGGGTTGAGCGATTTAAACGGAAGCATCGAATTCGGCAACGAAAAATTACGAAATTTCTATCAGAAACAGATAGCGCAACAATAGAGGATACGTTGAACTCTGCAGAAAATTTCTGCGTCCAGGCACGCGCTTTAATTCAGAATTTCGACGCAAATTTTGTGATCAATACGGACCAAACAGGTATTTAACAAATTTTATTATTTTTTATAATTAATCAAAGTATAGACTTTTGAATAAGTAATATAGTCTATTTTTTAAATATTTTTTAGGATGTCAATACCAGTCCACTTTTGGCAGAACCCTCACAAACCGAGGATCAAAGGTGGTCCTTGTTCAAAGGCAAAACATGAACAAGGTTCATTCATATACATTCATATACAGCCCAATACAGCATAACTTTGTCTGGAAAATTGTTACCCCGGGTCTTCGTGTGCCTCCAGGAGACAACAGGTTCCTTTGGACTCCAGGTTCAAAAATGGGTGAACCAATATCTACAAAAATATCAAAACACCGTCGTCACATCGTCGAAGTCGGGAAAACTCACAAAGGAACTATACGCGGATTATTTAACGAGCACATTAAAACCATATGTAGGGGAGGAAAAGTTCATTTTACTAATAGATTCTTGGGGAGGGCAAACGAACCAGAAAACGTACTGCGAAATTTTTCAAGATGACCATAGTCTACCGACGTGCACCGTCAAAGTTATACCGCCGAAATGCACCCCTTTGGTTCAACCCTGCGATGTATATTTTTATAGGCAAGTAAAAATATTCATAAAGCGGATTCAAAATTGCGCCTACTTGATTGAGCAAGGATGCGAAGTTAATTCCCGCGAAGATTGCATAAAAATACATTCAATAGTGCACCACCAGCTGTCCTCCCCAATATTTTCCAATATGTTACAATACGCGTGGTTTGCTGCAAAACTGTGTGATAATAGATAAATATTTAATAATGTTAATGAGGTATGCTTTGCTGTAGATATATTGAAAATAGCTTGGGCATGTCAGAATTCGGCGTTCATACGGTGTGCTAGATGCCGTGTAACGCTGTGCTTTGTTTGTTTTTACGATGCGTAGCACTGTGGCTCGTGTGACACAAACAGTTGACGCGTAAAGCGCCAGAGATTTTTATATTATATTTTTTTTGCGTTTTGGTTCTCATAGTTTGTAACATGTATATATTAGATGTAGCGAGTACATGATGTAAGTATTGTATATATGTGTGCATATGTACTTCCCATACTTTAGGTAGCTTGCAAGAAAGAGCTTCGCGAAACATTCTAAAAGGAGGCAAAAAGGGCAAAACGTCCAATAGTAACGAGTCGACAGTCGGCTAATTGTAAAGCGGATCCAGGTACGACGCGTAGAGTAATAAACTAAAAACCGGAAAATGTGAACTGTACGTTCGAGATCAAGGGCAGGTCACTGGAACACCCCCCGGTTGACGCACCTCTTCCGTGCTGCGATGTACGCGACCCTTGTGGGTATGCTAACCGCTGTTCGCCACTATCTCGTTTGCAAGTTCCATTTTCTACTCTACGTGTTTCATTTTTGTACAAAAAATCTAATTTATTGTAAATATTCCTATTTAAAAATTAATATGTGCAATAAAAAGTACGATTTTTCCATCAAGAGATAATTTAAAATAAGATGTGTGTTTTTAATTGAAAGTGATGTCCATCTCCTGGGAGGTGGAGCACCGGTATACACCGTACACCCATACATATAACAGATGTTTATATATCTGTTAATTAGCATGAACTTGATAAACTTTGCATGTGAAAGGTGTAGGTATTCAAATGAATAAAAAAAAAAATTAGTGCCACCAGTCAGATGTGAATAGGGAATACAATCCCGGCCATTATTTACTATCCCGGGATTGCGGGATTTTTTAAAGTCTATCTCGGGATTCCGGGACTAATCCCGGGATTGGGTAATAGAAAATTTTAGTAATTAAAATGATATATTATGTGCTAAAATTCTAAATCTTTATTTAATTCAGGGCTGCGCAAGGAGCTGTTTTTGGCGCCTACTGGCGAGCAACCCACCTGTCCGGTTGCTAAGGTTAGAATCGGTGAGGAGAACTGCAGTAGTGTATGTGCGTGCTCGTAGGCTCGTAGCGTAAGTATCTATGGCTGGGTTCAAGTCATACCAAATGCACGTACACTACTGCAGTTCTACTCACCGATTCTAACATTAGCAACGGGACAGGTGGGTTGCTCGCCGCTAGGCGCCGAAAACAGCTCCTTGTACAGCTCTGATTTAATGTAAAGAAACTTACTTTCTATCAGTAGTCTGAAGCATAAACTAAAATTATTTTTCACAATAAAACAGTAATGAATAATAACGTCTCAATAAATACGAACGAAGAAACAATAAAGCACTTAAAGTATGTATATATCTAAGTACAATGTTTTGACTTTACGTGTTCAGAGAAGTTGCGATCTGCAACTCGCGCGATTTCGAAATAGCGGAAAGTGAGAATAGCATTGAAAAAATAAATATGGTTCAGTTAGTTGTATACGACTTAATATTATTATTTAAATATATCATTATTATTATTGTCATTATTATGAAATGACTATGTTTATTTATTCCGTTTATTTTTATATTTTTCGGGTGTTCCTAAAGTAATTCACATTTTTAAATAATCCCGAAATTCTCGGGATTAGTTATATCAAATCCCGGAATTTTTGGAATCCAAAAAACAGCCGGGATCCCGTATCCCGGGATTGAATTCCCTAGATGTGAACCGTCGACCTCATGGTTACTAGTCGAGAGCGCTACGGACTGTCCCATACTGTTCGTTGGTCATTGTCTTCTATCAAATATATATAACCGAACTCCACATTTTTCAAAGTCGATTTTCTCGAATTTGGAGGGGAAGCGAGCCTTACTGCTTTGGGGAATTAAAATCCGAGTGAAGACCTTCACGTACATTAAGTATAAACAATTTCTGAGTTTGCCAGTCCTGAAGGTCCCCTTGTGAGTTTTGTGTGTGAGAAAATGGATCTTTATTTGCGCATAAGTCAGGTAAAAATTAGAACCTCGAAAAATTTTATCGTCCTCCGATCAACAACTTAGTTTTATTTAATACTAACTTAAAGTACCAGGCGATGCCCGGGTAAAACTTCGATTATCACGGTGTGTCAAGAGGGTGAATTAACGGAGAGGGGTGGGATGTCCAGATTTCGTGGTAGCCTATATTTTCCGCAGGGTTCTAGAGTGTAATTATGGAAAATGTGGTCCAGATCGATTAAAAATATCGGAATAAAAAGCATCTTATATATTATACCTGATCCTAGACTACGTATATACAAAATTTCAGAAAAATTCGTTGCGTATTTGCGACGTGGTTGCATAACAAACATCCAAACACACTTTCGCATTTATTATATTTGCAGGATTCTATTGTTAAAATTTTGCTTCAACAACCTGTTCATCAGAACCGTACATGCCATGGTATACTCTTAATCGCCATATTTGTTTTTAAGAAAACTTGAAAAGAGATTGTACATATTATTCAAATATGTTGTAGACCTAAGTACGGCTTTTGATAGTGTGGATAGAGAGCTTTTATGAGGGATAATGAGAAATAATGTTATTAGACCGAAATTGATAGAAAGCATTGAAGAGACCTACAAGGAAGTGAAAAATATAAGAATAGGAAATAAGGTTACAGGAGAGTTCTGGACAAGGATCGAAGTTAAGCAGAGATGCACTTTGAGTCCTACACTATTCTCAATTTACATAAATGAGCGGGAAGAAGAACTGTCTAAAGGAACAATGGGTGAATAAAAATAGGAAAGGATAAGTTATGGTCGTTAGCGTATGCAGATAATTTGGTGCTATTGGCAGAAAATAGGGAAGGCATGGAGGATATGATGAGAAGACTGAGAAGATTTTTGGAGCAGCGAGCTCCTCGTGAATAAATTCAATTCCAACACGAAAATAGAATATGAAATTGACTAGCGTAGTTAATTGATGCAGCAGACCTGACAACATCGACGCCATTCGTAGCGTCTTATAAAAACTAAACACTACAGTTTCCCTACCCGTTGCATGCCTATACTGAATCCCACCTAAGAATAGACTAGTTCCCCGCAACAATGACTCTGAGGAGACTGTTGATTAGTAGGAAACCGGCAGAGGAAGCGCTTCGATCAATTGCGTGCGCAGGCACGCAGTTTAGTGGGAACTGCGTAGATCGGTTGCAAATGGTTGGGTTATGGTTATCGTTGGCTTTCGAGCGCCCCTTCCGCGCGGCTCTGGTGAACATCATGAAACCCGGGCTCCTTAATGACCTCACTGGCCCCAACTGATTTAGAGTATCTCGGAGAGCAATTATGGTGTTCTAAGTGTTAAAATATATTATCCTTGAATCATATTGAATACAAAAATAAAAGGGGAATACACTCTGCCTTATTGGTAAAATGCCAAAAGTGTTCAATAAATAAGCTGATTTATCGTCAAATATCATGAAATGAACGCAACAGCAAGCAAAATAAAAGATGAAAAACACAGCCACTTAACAACAAAAGCTGTTTTAAGTTAGTTAAAGTTGAAGTTTTTAAGTCGATTACAGAATTAAATAAAATTTTGGGATGCTTAGATATACCAACAATCTCTGAAAATTTATACAAATAATACGAGGTATCCTCGAAGCTGTTGCTAAAAGTATAGGTTCGTGATAGATGACCTACACGAACCTATACTTTTAGCAACAGCCCATAGATGGCGAATGTATCGACATATGATTGTAGTAGTAAGTATGCGTGTGACGCATGGACATAGGAATATAGGGACAGACTAATATTTGCGTCTTTAGGCGAGGGGAGTGAAGCAGCTTTGGGGAGCATCTGGTGCCGCATTGGTGATTGGTTCTGTTTTTCACCCTGGTTCCAATTGGTTCTGATCATGGGTTCTGATTCACTCTTACTCGATGAAAATATGATTGCGCTTATGCGATCACAACCAATCGCCAATGCGGCACCAGAGTACATACCACGTTACCATAGTTCTCACCTCCCCGGAGCTGCTTCACCCCCCTCAACCATTACCACATCCTTATATTCCTATGTCTATGGTGTAACGTTGTCGCCGTTCTCATTGGTACTCGCGCGAGCGCTGCCAGTCTTAAGTGGATAATGTACAAGCCAGTCCGTAGCATTCCTCACGGGTCGTCTCAGTTCAGCCAGAGCACCGATCGTTGCACTCCTAGGAAGCACATGTGTTTCGAAAATGTCATGGCTTCTTTTTACCTGAAGCCTCTTGCCCTGGTGGGAGTTAACTCATAATGGAATGAGAGAAACTATTTGGGGGTAGAGGAAGTTTCTTGGAAAAAATCTTGTCAGTCAGCTAGCAATCACGTCGCAGAAATGTTCTCTGCTCAAAAGTATTACACGATGTTCTGGGTGTAACCCCCCCCCCCCCCGCCCCGATCAACGGAGACGCAAGTGCTGCTGCGGGAGTATTTGCGAGGGAATACCCACTGCTCCGAACGCCAAGTGAAAATTCATTTCCACAAATTTTTATAACGTTGGAACACGTTCCATGAAAAATAAATTAAGTGATTAGTGTTAGTAGCCGTGCAGTGAAGTGAATATTCGGTACATTAATCCGAATGCACTTGACGTTACGAGCCTTTACTTCGGGTGGTGTCGTATGTACCTGCGATCAGCTGAACACTGGGCGCTACTCTACCATAAATCATACCGTCCGCCGATGACCAGAATCGGTACAGTGACCCAGTGACACAGGTTTCCGAAAAGGAAGGAAAGGTATGTCCGAATGGGTGAGTTTTACTTAATTTATTGGTGATTTAGGGTACAATAACAGTTTGATTTAAAAAATATGAATACAACTCAATCATCGAAATAATTTCCATTATTGTTAATTACTTTTTGCCATTTTTCTGGCAGCTTATGAATACCACTGCGATAGATATTCGGTAGCTTTGTACCTACTGATTATGTAAATCCAGTCGGAAAGAATTTATTCATACACCTAATATTATTTTTTAAATTTAGTTGTGTTGGCCGTTATTAAACTACGGATTTTTACTTCATTACCTTTTCGTTTATGCGTTATTTGAAAACGAAATTTACGTATTTCTTGTCCTCTCGCGTCAAATAATTATTATTTAAGATTCTGCTTTAAAAAAAAAACTGTGTAACGCGGTTTCCTTCGATGCATGTCGACCTGCTTGTTCGTACGTTCGTAGTACAAGCGCAGCCGCCTACCGCGTAGCCAACGCTACCGTGGGAGCTCGGGCGGAAGGTGCGCGCTCTGATTGGTCGGTGCTTTTTGTTAATATCTCGTTAACGAAACCTCGGAGAGCATTTTCGTAAAGGAAAAAGTTGTTTGCAATCACCCCCTGAGTCACCCCTTCAAGGAATCGCAGCATTTTTGGAACACCCTGTATACGCGCGCGAACTGCTCCCTCGGTGATTTTAGCTGCCTCTTTCTGTTTTAGGTCATCGTAAATCCGCGAGAGCCGATGGCACAGCTCGATCTGGTGCACCACCAAGTCAAGATAGGACAAGTATTCACCACGTGGTCAATCAGTAACGAACTCGGAAATATTCAGCGATTTTATGTCAAGATCATCGAATCTGGCTCGAAGGACCAGAAATGTTCGAAAACGTCCACAGCACCGAAGATCGCGTTGAGCGCTTAATTCTCTCTAATTTTAAGTATAAGGTCTAGTCCATAGTTAATGTTCACAAGCACGTATGTTTACAGAACTATTCACAAGAAATATATTAAAGTACGTTAACCAAACTATTATTAACTATTATAACTGAATTTACTAGGAAAGGAAATAGCCCCTGGCTTAGAAGTGGCTCCGAAGTTACCCTGAGCACAGGAGTAGGTACGTTGGCGACCGCGCTTTGCAGTTTGATGCAGACAGATGTAAACGATACTGCTGATGGAGACCAAGTAGATCGATCATGGCGATAGAGCCAGCCCGGGTTGCAGATTTACATGACGTAAGCACCACACCAAACCGCTGTCCGTCATAGGTAGTACGGAGCCTGTACGACGACGAGACAAAGAATGCCGTTCATTGGAGCAGGACGCGTAATTAACTGGGATGCCTGTCAACAGATGGTCCGGTCGTCTATCCCCGCAATCGCACGGGTTTACCATGATTGCAATAACGCGTTCAAATTACGCGCCCTTCACGGCTGCGAGAACACGCCATATTGGCCATACGGCTGCATGGCCAATCCCAAACAGGGAGACTTGTAATAAAGTAGTACTTATCTTATGATATGAGATTGAGCAAAGGAAACGGCAGAAGTTATGATAGTTTAAACGGATATAAAACAATAATAGACATTTGAACAGGAAAAATCTTTATTAGATTACAAGAACAAGAAACCGTAATGCCGTTTATGTGATTTAGGAAAATCAGCAGAAAATCATGATTGTAGACAAAACTTTGAAGGGAATGCGAAAGCTATAGAAGCTGTCGTAGAGGCTAAAGTTATTAACAGAAGCACTTATTTTAAACGAAGCTAATTTGGTGATGATAGTTTTGTTATGGCTGCTGTAAATAAAGAAAATTCAAGACTGAAAAGTCCAAATAAAAATAACCAATTATGCGGTATCGCAATTGTAACAGAAGTAAAATACGGTTTGTGCTGGTGCATTCTTCGTGTATTCAATCCTTACATTCAGTACATTGCATCCATTTTTCATTTGGTTTTCCTTGTGCTATGTTAAAGGATTCCATGCAAACAAGATAATATTATTCGCCTTCTTTGTCACTATTCGGTTCTGTCGCAACGCAACCGACCCCGACTGCCAATGTTACAATCGCTCCCGACCATGCATTTGAACTTAAATTATAAATTTTGATTAACGAGACGCTTAAAAATGCTAAGTAACGATCGGTATTACTTTAGAAAAGGTCAAATTAGAAATTTCAAAAAGAAAAAGCACGTGCTTGCTATCTTATAATCTTAAATCAGTAAAAGAAAGTTACTTTAGTGTATCGAAAAGTTATTTTGTCCCCTATACATGTCTATTACTTATATATAGTGCTGGAACGTGGATGTATGTATTCTAAATGTTACTTTTCATCATATATCCGAAATTTGTGTTAATATTCATTATATGTATTGAGATATTTAACGTGTTACATTTGTCCCTCTCTTACTACTGCCCCGGTCAGATCCGGATTTAAGGGGGGGGGGGGGCTAGGGGGGGCTGTAGCCCCGGGCCCCACTTTCCGGGGGGCCCCGTTCTAAGGGATTAGCTCACTCTGTCTTCATTGAAAATATTGTATCAAATAACCAATTTTATGTTTTTATTTTAAAATTTGATTGTTTAAACCTCCTTTATGATATATTTAAATTTTTACACTTTTTTTTAGAATTATATAGTATTTTTAGACATATACAAGGTATCCCATTTGAAATTTTGCACGCAATTACATATCTCCTAAACTATTCGTTATTGAAAAAAATGTGTCAAGTATAACTTACTTTGTTTCGAGGGGGATATCTTGTAATGGTCACAAATCTTATCTAGGTAGACGTGCTTTCGAGATTTCAAAATGACCTTTTTTTTTCTCAAATAGAACTATAAGTTTTTATTCAGATGTGTAGCCCGTTCCGTGATAAATTCATCGACCTAATGTGTATGTGTTTCAAGGTCATTCAAGGTCATTTATTGCCGTTCAAAACTTACCTTCGTTGAACGTCTAGAAATTGTTCCTTACCTTATCTTCGGTATTTGAAATGATGACCTCACATGTCAATGCTTTGATTTACTCTATCTCTAAAAGATAGTTGCACCCACTCCCATGTTGCAGAAGTAATACGATTTTTTATATTATCAGGGTAAATGCATGATAGTTCCATTAACACGTTAAGCGCCACGCCGAGTTTGCCTTCCTTTTCGTTTGGCCCGCGGTCTCCGCCTTCACTGATATGCTTGCGGCCGGAGATCCATTTGGGTTGCAACAAAGTAATACAAACACTTTAGAAATGCTTTACGTTTATATTCAGTCAGTTCTCTAACAATAAGAAGAACTATTTAGGTACATATATTACTTTATTAATAAAATGTAATTTTTTTAGTTTTATATCGTATTTTATACTGTCAGTCACCGATGACTGACCTGCGCTTAACCGTATGTTATACTGTCAGTCACCGGTGACTGACGTGGCGCTTAACGTGTTAAAGAAAACAAAGGACACTTTGAAATCTCGAAGGCACGTTTAGATAAGATTTGTGACCATTACAAGATGTAACCCTTAAAATAAAGTAAGCTTGACTTCAAACATTCTTTTCAATAACAAATAGGAGATAATTGCGCCAGGCTTACCTGACAGGTCAATCAGAATGTGTGCAGCTGCCTTTATAGTGTGCGTGCAGTGTGTGTCGACGCGCGAGCGAGCGCGTGTTTCAATTTGCGGAAAAACAAAACAGAAACAACGAGAGGCCCGCCGATCCCTGCCCGGAGACGATTGTTACTTTTAACAGTTTGCGTGTGCTTTGCAAAGAAGAAAGTTCTTAACGAGATTTGCTTCCGCGACTTATTTTAAGTTTTAACTGTGTAGCTTTATTAAAGAGTGAATAGAGTAAATACATACACATGTATATAATAGTGTGTTCTCCAGACCACTGAAGAGTTTTTATGCTAACTGTTTTATTTGAACTTTATTTGAAAATGTTGAGAAAATATGATAGTGGAGCGTTGAAAAGGAAACATAGTAAAGAGGAAGAGAAGTTTAACAAAAAACTGCCGAAATTATCAGAATATTTCTCGCCATCTCAATCAAACCCTGATGAGCACGAGGAACACACAGAAGAAGCCAATAAACTTAGTGTTCACGAAGAAGTTGCTATCCAATCAAATTCAAGCTGTTTGACTCATAATCAAAACACGCACATGTCTGCTCAATTAGATATATATGATGCGAATGAAACAAATTCAAAAAATGGCAATAATAATAATAATCAAGAGAACACTGGCATATCTGAGAATAATGTAAAAATCGCCGATTTTTCTGCTGGAGACATCTGTGGCAGTGATATCTTAAAAAATAATAGTGAAACCGATGCTAGTAACACTAGGGATACCATTGTTGCATTAGAAAATTCGCCCAAGACAGGTATTTTAATGAATTATCTAGAAATATCTCATTGTAACAGTTGAATACGTAGATATATGTAGTTACTTTCAAACATGTCGAATAATAGTTTCTGATTTCACAGAAATCATTTTCATTTGCCAATTTGATTTTGGATAACGATCTAACTAATAAACGTCGGAAATATGATTCTTCTACTGTATTATTAGTTTCAAATTATAGTTCTCTTTTGAGTTTCTACTGTTTATTTGAATTTTATTTAACAATATGCAATTTATGCATTCATTTCTGGATAAAAACTGGAGATGATTTTTAAATGTATAAATACTATTTAAAAACTAACATCTTAAATATAAAAAAAATCTATACAAATTGTATTTTATTTATTGATATTTTTGCATTTATAATAACTTATATTTACGTACTCGATGTACAACTTATAATTTTTTATTATACTTTACAATTTCGTTAAAAACTTCAATTTTCTAATTTCCTTTAAAAACTTTTCACAGATGTCTTGCATAAAGATCCTGCCTTATGGTCTTTAAAATTAAATGAAAATCAGAATGAACGGATAAAATATTTAAATAAAGGATATGAATTTTTTCAAAATAAAAATTCCGACTTTAAGATTTCAAAGCGGTAATACGCAATACAGAGTAGATATTTTTCACCGAATTATTTTCAACGAAAACTAAATAACGGCGAAAAATGCGATCGGAAATGGTTAATGTTTTCAGAGTCCGCAGGGGCAGTTTTTTGCTATGTCTGTAAATTATTTTCATCAGATCGGCGAAATGTGTTTGTAAAGGGTAGGTTTTCAAATTGGAAAAAAGGAGATGAAGTAATTTGCAGCCATGAGAACAATAAAGAGCTTAATCGATGCATGATTGATTGGATCAATTTCATGCAAGAAAGTGCACATATTAATAAGGATATAGTAATTATGATGGATTCAAAAATGATATATTGGACTGAAAGTTTAAAAAGGGTCGTAGCAGTTATTTGGTTTTTAGCTGAAAGATGTCTTCCATTTCGTGATAGTGATGAAGTGTTCAACTCGTCAAATAATGGAAATTATCTCGGCGCGTTGGAGCTTATAGCTCAATTTGACCCCTTTATAAAAGAATATATCAATACGTATGCAAATAAAGGCCGAGGAAATGTATCATACCTATCTAAAACTATCTGCGAAGAGGTAATAGATTTAATGTCAACAAAAATTCTGAGACATATAATCGATGAAGTGAAAGAAGCTAAATATTGGGGACTTGTTGTAGATTCTACTCCTGACATTTCTCACGTCGATCAATTGTCCGTAATTTTTCGATATTATTTAAATGGTCATATTAATGAACGTTTTTTCTGTTTTCTACAAATTAAAAGTCATTAAGTACCGAAATATTAGAATTGCTTCAGGAACATGAGATAGATATTAGCAATTGCCGCGCACAAACATATGACAATGCTAGTAACATGTCCGGTAAATATTCTGGCTTGCAAGCGTGTTTGAAAAAAGAAAATGAATTAGCATTTTATGTTCCATGTATTGGACACTCCTTAAATTTGATTAGGGAATGTAGCGTCGATGATTGCATATGTGCTACTACTTTTTTTGGTCTATTGCAAAGGCTTTACACTTTTTTTAGTTCTTCCGCACACAGGTGGGGTGTGCTAGTACAAGAAAACTCTAGACTTACGAGTTTATCAATCACTCGGTGGTCACGCAGAGCAGATGCTACAAATGCATTAATTAAAAATTTCGATGGAATTTATAAAGCACTGAGTATCTTAGCTAAATATGAAGCTCAAAAATTAGATACTCGACACGAAGCTTCGTCTTTATTGACTAATATCATTAAATTAGAAAATGTATTTATGGCAGTGTTGTGGCATCGAATTTTGTGTCGATTTAACGTTGTTAGCATATATCTACAAAAAGTTCAAGTGGACTTGAATACAGCTAATAACATGATATTATCATTAGTTGATTTTATAAAAAAATTATGTTCTGAGTTTACAAAGATGGAAAATGAATCCAAAGAACTAAGTTCATTTGTCATTCAAGAATATTCTAATTTCGGTAAAAGAACAATTATTAAAAAGCTTAGAGATGGTGAAAAAGAAATTCCAAAGTTACATGGATCTGACAAATTTCGAGTTGAAACTTTTTATTTAATAATCGATAAACTAATAGCAGAGTTAAAAAAGCGAAGTGAAGCTTATACTCATATCGTTGATTTATTTGGATTTTTATGCAACTTATTAACTATGAACAGAGATGAAATGCAAATGAAAGCTTTAAATTTAGTGAAGACGTATTCGAAAGATTTGCAAAATAGTTTAATTTGTGAATTAGACCAATTCACTGCATTATTGAAATTACAACCTCAAGGTTTATTTTCTAATCACACAAAAATTCCAGACGAGAAAGTCAACTCACTATCTCCTTTGAAAGTACTAAATTGGATAGTCGATCGACAAATGATTGATATTTTCCCGAACATATACATTGCGTATAGATTATTTATAACTACACCAATCGCAAATTGTGAGGCGGAAAGATCATTTTCTGTACTAAAGAAAATAAAGAATATGTATAGAGCGACGATGTTAGATAATCGGTTATCATCCTTAGCACGTTTAACGATTGAATCTGAATTATTAAGATCTATCGATTGTGAAGACTTGATACAAGAACTTGCAAAATTAAAGATAAGAAAACAACATTTTAATTAAAAGTTAATTGTACAATATCTTTTTACCCCCCCCCCCCCCGTCCCGCTGTTCAACCACGGAGGCCCCGAAGGTTTCATAGCCCCGGGCCCCAAAAATCTTAATTCTGGCCTGGCCCCGGTCTACCCTACCTGGCATTGATTTTTGAAAAGTGTTCTGAATGACTAGCTTTCTAATGAATACTATTTAAGTTTTAAGTAAGAGCCCAATAAGTATGGACTTCAAATGTACATTAATATTTAATTAAACATTTTTTGTTGTATTCATTTAAAATTAAGCCTATTTAATAATTAATAAAATATGGTTTTAATATACGTCCATTTAACAACTGTTATAATGTCAAGTAGACTTTAACCCTTTGCACTCCGGGCCTTTTTCGCGCGGCGCACCAGCAACTCCAGACGTTTCGCAGCCCTTTTGACGCATTTCTTACCAGTGACTTAAAATCATTACACACACAAATTAATGTATAAAATTTTTATATTTTAACATTTTATATATCTCTACACCTTTAAAAACATAATTTCTTAAATATTAGTCTCTATAATTTTTCTGTGTGTGATATTTCATGAAACAATTCCCAAGATGCATGCCCGGCTTGTCGGGGCAAGTATTACAATAATATGTGGTCTGATGCCTTTTTCCGGGTTTATTTCTCTCAGAACAGACTTTGCAGTCCTTCCTAATTCCTGTTAGAATATTGTGGAGCTTACCATTCAAACGGATATTTTCGGAATCCGAGGTTGAAGTCGAGGCTCGATCGTGTGGTTGGCGAAAATCTCCAGTCAATTGGTGGACTAATGTTTTCAAATATTTCAAATGATTAAGCGGCTGTTCGCTTTTCTGCTGTTTAGTGGCTTTATATAAAATATATGAATTTATTAGACAAATTTCATTTGATTTCATTTCATTTCAACCGCAGATGTACCTACCTAAGTAGCATTTCTGACGGAAAAGAATTGTCCAGCCTTTGGGCCTGCCATTCCTGGCGTAGACCTTTGGCAGGTAGGTATTTGTTTCAACAGGTAAGGCCACCCGTGGCGCCAGCAAGACCGTCCCCGGTTCTTGCTATTCCAGGGAGTTTTCTTCCAGGGAAAATCAGTAAATTTGCAAGCGCAATATCTCAAAAACCAGTGGAAATCAAATGTATACATTAAAGCTTGTTGAATTTGTCTTAGAACGCACTATCAACTCAGGTCTTCAGAAAAAATAGTTCCATTTAAAAAACCGAACTTGACCATCGTATCTTTTAAAATAATAATCATGCAATTCCCTATTTTTTAAATATTTTTGTCTACAATAGTTTAGGAGATATCCAGCTGTCCACTCCTCCCGCGGACACCCTGTAGTCCCGACAAACGGGGCTGGCGGCGGGACAATAACGCGATGCGGACACTATTCCCTTAGAGTAGTATATGCTCTAAGACTATTCCGTGCGGCCGATGCCGCGAGTGAGAAAACCCAAGAGCCGAGAGAGAGGGAACGAAACATTTGACACGAAGTTGCCGTCGTCTCTTTCGTTCTCTCACTCTGGACCGAAGGATTCTAAGAAATGGTGGGGATAGTGAGCGATTCAAGGCAACTAATCCATTCAGAATTGTCCGAGTGTGAGTCTTCTATAGGATCAATATCGCTGTCACATTCACTGCCTATTACCCTGATCTTTCGCCTTCTTACACCTCTTACTTCGTCACTATCGTCACTACTACTGTTATTCTCTGTATCATCAAGCTCTCTGTGTAGGGACGTAATTTCTTCGTTATGCACCGTGAAATCGAACTCATCTTCACTTGACCTGATTTCAGTATTGGGTTCCATGTTTTTAGGGATCAAAAACTTAGTAGTCTCTCTGTCACGACTGTCAGGTTTGAACTGTAGTGACAAACGTAGAGCAGCGAGCAGGCCGGCTCAGTCGTCTTCGAAGAAAGCCAACGCCGATAAGACGGTGCCTTTGAAGACTATCTGAGCCGGCCGCGCAGCAAAACAAAAATTGAGAGTCGCTCGGACAAGGTAACAATTGCACACGAGTCAGTCAGCTACGAGAGTCATTTTACACTTCATAAGATTATACAGAAAGAGCGTAGGAACCCGCGTCGAAGAAACTAAACGTAAACAGTTACTGCCGCGCATCCAGTTACCGTAGCAAACCAAGTGGTGAGCGAGAGTCACCTCTGAAGTTGCGGCATCAAACCACATGGTGAGTGAGAGTCACCACTGGGGTGCAAAGGGTTAATTTATGCTTATGCTTATGCTTATGCTATTTGTAGGACGGTTCTTAAATATAGTTTTCCCGTTTCAGAAAAAACAGTAAAATTAACACCCTCTTTTTCAAATCCTTCCGTGTCGCTGTGCTAAGATGCATCAACTTTTAATAATAATTTCTCGATAACTATGTGATAAATGTGATTTGATACAAGGGTTTTTTGTACTCGAGATTAGTTTTGCTCGGAATTTGAAAGTTGTCTTGACTTTTGTGGTTTACTTAAGGGAGTAGTGGACTATTTCAGCTTCAAAAAATCGATTTTTTACTGCTTCTGAACGCCTTATCCTTTACGAACATTTTAAACAAATGTTCATGAAAAAATTCAAATAATTGTCGAAGTTATAGCACCGACCGTAACACAGTGTACCGCCGAGTAGGTAACCGCGCCACGGCCGCTCAGGACCCGCGGAGCGGTACTGGTTTTATTTAGGTTGGGTCTTGACCACTTCTCTGGAAGTTTATTACTTGATTCAGGTGAAAGCTATTTTTACAATTACTACCGAATGTTTCGCAGCCTTTCAACTTCTTTATGCAGTACGAATTCTGCTTCTGGCATCGTAAGGCGTCTAACGTTCGTAGATATGGTTAAAACGCGCATCTATCGCGAACAGAAAGGTAGCAGGGAAAATCTTGGACGTCCTTGCCGAGCGAATAAGAGGACGCATTGGAGAACATTCAGTTCCAAGGTGGAGAATTCAGATAGTGGAGAACAACCGAATGCGCCGCGACGCAAGATCGCCAGTGATTCTTCACCCAACTTTACGTGCGACGACAGACATTCATACCGTATTCTAAGTTTCATTAGTGTGTTTAAGTGCTATAAGTTCTCACGTAAAGTGTAAGATATGTGACGGTGATCTAAACTTTTCGGAAACAAAAGTACGCGGACTTCGTTTTAACATCCTTGTGAAATGTAAAAACTGTAACGATAGGGAGATTTCATCCTGCCCGAAAATACGCAGCGTCTCATACGAAGTAAATTATCGAATTACGTTGGCCATGAGACTGATAGAAGTAGGTTTGGTCGGCTTAGAACAATTCTGTGGCATAATGGATCTTCCAAAACCAGTTTCTCGATATTCTTACCTTACGATCGGAAAATATATTAGAAACGCAACAGAAGTCGTTGCAAAGGGATCTATGTTTCGTGCTGCTCAGGAAGAAATATGTCAAACCATGGGTGATGACAAAACGGAACCCATAGGAATAACTGTATCAGGTGACGGAACCTGGCGAAAAAGATGCTTGTCGTCACTTTTTTGAGTTGCAACAGTTATTGGAAATTTGACCGGAAAGGTGATTGATATTGTAGTGAAGAGCGCGTATTGCAAAGTTTGCGAGACATGGGATGAGCTAATTGGAACACTCGAGTATGAAGAGTGGTTGGACCAACACGTTAGTGAATGCAAGGCAAATCACAAGGGTAGTTCCGGTAAAATGGAGATGTGTGCGATTGTTGAAATCTTTCAACGATCGCAGGAATTATATAACACTAAATACGTCAACTACATCGGAGACGGTGACAACGCCGTAGTCGACGCTGATCCGTACGATGTACCAGTAACTAAAAAAGAATGTGTAGGCCACGTTTAGAAACGCATGGGGACTGCGCTTCGAAAAGTGAAGCAAATTACGCAAGGGCTTGGAGGCAAAGTGATCGACGAACTGAGCTCGTATTATGGAAATGCCATTAGAGGTGCTAGTCATTCGTCAGAAGCCATGAGAAATGCAATTTTGGCGACATATTTCCATAAGTGTTCGGCAGACGACAATCCTCAACATCATTATTGCCCTGTTGGAGAAACAAGTTGGAGTTCTTGGCAAAGAGCTTCTGCAAAAAATATTTTACACGAATATAAGCATAAAACTCCCTTACACAAAGATGTTCAAGCAGCAATTTATCCGGTTTATGAGCACTTGAGTGAGGACGCATTACTGGCAAAATGCGTTGATGGCTATACACAGAATAATAATGAAAGTTTAAACGCTAAAATTTGGAAAATCGCTCCAAAGATACATTTTAGTGGCGTTGAAACTGTGGAAACTGCCACTTATATTGCTCTAGCAACATTCAATGATGGAAATAAAGCTCTCATGTCTATAATGCAAGAGCTTGAACTTTTAGTTGGTACAAACGCGCGAAATATGTGCGAAGAATTCGATAAAAGGCGACTATCGGCGGCAGACGTTCGAGAAATTTCGGCAACAAAAGAGCCTAGGAAAGAAAACAGAAAGAAGAAAAAGCAACAAGAAGAAGAAGATTTTGCAGCAGAAGGAGCCCTTTATGGGCCAAGAATCGCGTAAAAGGAGATTTACACATTTTGCCAGTCGAAACGTGCAGATAAATGTACCCCGAACTTTGAAGCCGGTTTTCTCGAAACACGATTTTCAGAAACGGTGTACATCATAACTGTTGAACCAGTGAATATTTTCACTTAAAATTTTAACAGGAGCTGTAGAATTCCATTCTCTATTAGCTGGAAATTTCGCATAAACATTGGATGTTTGTAAAAGATTTTATAACTGATTAAAGACGATTTTTTTCCGTAAAAATGAGGGGAAAGAAATGATTCGTGTGTAACTTCTACAATTTTTGTTCAAATTCATCGGCGAGTTTCCACACTGTAGATATTTGTGTATAGAATAATCACCTTAAAGCATTTTGCTTTCAGATGATTGGTTCACCTGAATTGATGTACACCACCTGCCGCGGCGCGCCGTACAGGACTATCTTCAACGATTAATAACTTCAACAATTTTATACATTCCGACGATTTTCTTTTTTGTAAATACTCGCAAACGTGCCCACAATAGATTGTCAAAAGCAGGACTATAACGATTGTTTGGTATCAAAGTAATTTAGCGTCAAAGAAACTAACTATTTTACGTATCCAATAATCCACTACCCCCCTAAGGAGGTAGACACGGGTAACGCAGCGCACTGTATACCGACACAATCTGGCCCGAAACATGGGTTTGGGAAATTACGTTGTTTGTCCTTATATTAGCAGATTTTGGGCTGGGTGAGGTCTCATTCGAAAGACGAAGGTTCAGTGCAGCGCGCTCCTGTCATGGTTCGACGAGATTGTGTTGATATCTAATAATACGAGTGTTCAAAGTAGAGCAAAAGTCGACAAAATACACCTGCAAGAATCTAAGTATTTTTAGGTCACTAAAAGAGTTTTGTGACCCAAACGATGACCAGAGCGCGCTGCACTGAACCTTCCTCTTCCGAATGAGACCCCACCCAGCCCAAAATCTGCTCATATAAGGACAAACAACGTAATTGCGTGACTGCATTCCCAAATACGAGTTCCGCCATGTTGGCGATAATGCAGGGCAAGTCACGTGACAAATTTAGTTCAGGTAGTGGATACGAGGTGGCACCTACTCGGGAGGACTGCCAACGTGGAATCATAGCAAAACTGAAGCGTTAGCTGGATATATGTGTCACAGTAAAAGCGTGATGCAGTCAATGTATGCATTTTCGTACGATTGTAGGTTAGGTTATATGCATTTTAGGCATATATTAACCAGGAACTGCTGGGAATTGTATACATTTACTAAATTAATGCTTTTACCGTGAAACATACATCACTTGAAATCGCTGTCGAATTTATGTTATAATTATATGATCACATTATTTAAAATAAGAAAAGAGAAATTGGAACTTATTTACTAATACTGGAAATATTGATTTACTGATATCATATTTTCAGAATGTGGAAGTTCCGGCAATTATTTGCAATTATTGCTCTTATTATTATTCTTCCGACTATTGTATGTAACATGTAACAAGGAAAAGTCTCCAAATCGGTCAACAGTTGACTCCCTGATTTTTTTTGTAATTCTTTACGGTCCTATGCAGAGATGGGCATTATTTAAATAAAAGAATATACTTCCGAATGGCCCCAGTGGCCGATCGACACGAGGTTTCGGGGAGGGTGTGTGTACCCGAAATCTGAAATTCTGTTTAGCTTGGGATATTTAGTTTCCTTTGATTATTTGAAGGCCTTTCATCTTGAGCTTCGAATAATTTTTCATCTTTCATCGTATTTTTATCCTAAGATCGTATGCAGATATATTGGCCGGTCGATTCGTTTTCGTGAACAGCGATCGAGGAGAAATCAGCCACCACCATCTGACGATCGTGGATTTGTCAGTTGGAGTTCCGTGGCCACCGAAGGGTATATCTGAATACGATCTTAGAAGCTCGAATAACCGACGAGAACCTTTGCGGTCCGAGCCGCGCGAGATCACCGTTGCGTGGTGATGTGTCATCGATTACAGTAAAGTCTCGTTACAGTCTCGGTTTGGTGTACACGATACGGACTTTTCGCTATCCCCACCACTTCTGTTTCAGTCTTGTTCGGCGAAGGCGAGAGCGAGATGAAACGAAAGCGAGCGAAGGCACTGAAAGCGAGTGAGGACAGTACGAGCAGATGACGCGTTGATATTTTGTCTCGCTCCGTCATTCGGACGCCTGACACTCCGTCCTTTGTGCGCGCGAGAGGCGTGCGCGATGGTCACAAGCACTTACGGTGACACGGGAACCGCTTCGCAAATCTTGAGGCAGGCCCGGCTCAAGTCTTTTTTGCGCTCTAGGCGAACTTGTCAAATTGCGCCCTTTATTATAATACATTTATTTGAGATTATTTATGACTTTACTCTGAAAAAATCAGGGATCGAAAAAGTTCTGGAACTTTTCAATAGGTTCCATTTAAAACAATGACCACGGAACTTTTTTAAAAATGTTCTCACAATATAAGTTCTCAGAAGAACCGATAAAATAAAAGTTCTAGTTGGAATGGAACTTTTAAAATATAAGAATAAAAATTTCTCTATAACAGGAACAGATATTTTGTTCACCGATATTAAAAAAGTTCTCAATCGTTGTAACAAATATTAAATACTATTCAATGGATAGTACTACAAGAATATTAAATAATTCATACAGTTAAATTGACATTCTGAATGTGTTATTTATATGTAATACTTACCTACGTAGATGTTTTAGAATCGTTATAATAAAAGTTGCATGAAAACAAGTTATATTAGAACGTGTATTAAAAAAGTTTTCATAAGATAAAGAAAAGTACTAAATATTAGGTACGAGTTTTATTTAACAATATAATATCACATTCTTCAAATGTTTATTTAATAAAAGGTATAAAAATCATAATATAATTAATGGTTTCATAACAAGTATTGAACAGAAAAGAGAACTTGTCAAGAATATACATATAACATACTATGTATGTTTTACAATTCAGCGTGATAGTATTTTATAACTATAATACATTATCGCATTTAATTTAATTTTAGAAGCAAAACATTTTCTAAGTTTGTAGGACTTAAATTATATCTATTGTCGTTTAATATAAACTTCAATGTTGAAAAGGCACGTTCAACGCTAACTTGTGTAGCAGGGACACCATGAATAACTTTTGCTGCTTTGTAAAGGTGTGGGAATTTGTATTTCATCTCTTCCCAATAATCTAACAAATTACTTTCTAACGAAATCATTTTTGGTTTGTACTTGTCAATGTTTCTGAAGGCCGCAAGTAACTCGATGTCCTCAACGTCCGAGTCTGATTCATCGGTTCCAATTTCTTGCAAATAATTCTCTAAAAGTTGGTCACTTGTTGCTGATAAACGTAACTCAGTATCATGAACGGATTGAGTACTTGAGTTGCCTGAGGTAGTTAAATCGGAGGAAGATAATAGGGAATTCGAACTTGAAAACATCGGAGGAATTCAGTCTGAAGGTGAGTCTGAAGGTGGAGATACCAATGCGTTTTCTTCTAAACATTTAACATTTCTTTTGACTTGTAAGATTTTAGAAATAACTTTTTTCAAATGATTCCTTGCTAAATCTTTTTGTTTGCTATTCAAACACCTTGAAATCCTTGGACCTAAAAATATCGCAGTTGTAGCTGTAGTAGTATTTAACAATGCAGGTTCTCTGTTTTTTACTGCCAGTTCTAATTTTCTTGCTAAGCAACCCTTCTGTTTATCCAGTATTAATTTAAGAGTCATAAAATGTTTGCAAAAATCTCCTAGAAGTAGCTGACTATTTTGCAGTTTTACAGTCATTTCTTTTATCGGCAGAAAGATGTCAATAATTTCAAGGACGGTTTTCCAATCTTCGTCGCTCATTTTGAGTTTCGGATGCTTATGTTCATTTTGTAGACAAAAGGTTTTGTATTTTACGAGTATTTCTAACATTGTTATCGTAAAATTCCATCGTGTTGGAACGTCAATAATAGGTTTAATAAATCCCATATTTGAAACGAGATGGCTGAAAATGTGCAAATATATAATCAGGAGTACCAGAAAATTTCGTCATTTGAAAATCATTCACAATCAAAATAATTGTATACAGATTTTTAACGAACTCTCTAATAATTTCAAGAACAGTAAAATTTTCACGTTACAATCTCAAATTAGTAAAAAAAAATAAAAAATAGAATTAATCGTACTTACATATATGTTGGCGTACGTAAAATTTTGCATATATTCCTCGCATTTTTTATAACGTTTTGAACTACGTCATCTTTTCGAAGCACTTCATTCACAGCTAACTGTAATGTATGTGCTGCACACCGTACTGTTCCAAAATAGTCAAAATGTATAGCATCCAGAGATTGAGTAAATGTTTCATTTTCAGTTCCATTTTCATTTTCGTTTTCATTTTCTTGCAAAATATCAAAACTGCAATCTTCCCGTAACAGATCGACTGCTTTTATTAAATTGCTTCCGTTATCCGTTGTAACATTATAGATCTGGTTCACATTGTGTTACGTTTTGCGTTCGACATAATATAAGTTTACTGAACAGCAACGATAACAGAACATTAAACAAGGGGTAACAAGAATAATATAAGAACAGGTAACGAATACAATCTGTTAGGAATACAATATCGATACGTCTGCTTGTAAACGTTCAATCCAACGGGCAACTTGTCCTTCGGGGTTCTTGAAGCTCAGCAGCCAACGGAGCGCTGCATGGTCCGTCCTGACGAGAAATCTCCGTCCGTAGAGGTAGTGGTGGAAATGCTCGATAGACTTTACCACTGCTAGTAACTCCCTCCGCGTCACGCAGTAGTTTCTTTCGGCTTTACCTAAGGTTTTGGAGAAGTAGGCTACAACCCGCTCTTGGCCTACGTGTTCCTGCGAGAGGACATCGCCTATGGCGAGGTCGGAGGCATCCGTATCCAGGATGAAATCCTTGTCCACCTCCGGATAGGCCAGCACCGGTGTTCCGGTTAGCCTCTTCTTTAATTCTTGAAAAACTTCTTGACATCCTTCGGTCCATTGGAAATGTTGTTTGGCCTCGGTGAGGCGATGCAGGGGCTTGGCGATCCTGGAAAAATCCTTCACAAATTTCCTATAGTAGGTGCATAATCCTAAGAAACTTCTTAATTCCGTCACGTTCTTCGGTTGTGGCCATTCCGAAATCGCTTTAACCTTCTCCGGGTCCGTCTTGACTCCGCTCTCTGTGACGATGTGGCCCAGATACTTCACTTCCCGACAGAAGAAGAAGCATTTCTTGGAGCTCATCAATAGTCCGGCTTGACGTAGACGCGAAAACACCGTTCGAAGGCGTTCGAGCTCCTGTTCAAAGTCCTTTCCGTAGATGATGATGTCGTCCAAGTAAACCAAGCAGGTTTTCCATGTCAGGCCTCGAAGTACGTCTTCCATCAGACGCTCGAATGTTGCAGGGGCGTTGCAGAGTCGGGGCAGAGGATACGAGTCCTTCTTCGTTATCTCGTTCAGGCGTCGAAAATCCACGCAGAACCTTATGGTGCCGTCCTTCTTCTTGACAAGGACGATTGGAGAAGACCACGGGCTTCGCGATTCCTCGATTACGCCCTGTACTAACATCTTCCTGAGCAGCTCTTCCACTTCTGCTCGACGGTGTAAAGGCAAACTCCGCGGTGCCTGTTTTATGGGCGGGCAGTCTCCAGTGTCGATGACGTGCTTCACCCGGTCACAATTTCCTATCTAAGTGGAGTCCTTGGCGAAAACGTCCTGAAATTCACGGAGTAAATCAGCAAAAAGTTTCTTTTGTCTTTCCGCCAAACCTGACGAACAGCGTGTGTATAGCTCTTCCAAATGCTGTGGGACGACTGTTTCCCCTTCTTCTTCTGATTTCTTCTTCTCGGGGTTTGGCTCTCCAAAGCGAATATCCGATTTGCCGGGTAGGCTCAGCACCCTCCGAGATAGGTCGATGCTGCAGCGGTGTTTCTTCAAGAAGGCCGCTCCCAAGATACACTTTTCCACCATGTCGACAACGTAGAAGTCTTCTACGCTCGAGAGTTCTCCAACGCTGAGTTCCAAGCTTTTCTTTCCAAACACTTTGATTTTCTCCCCTGTGGTGGAGCGAATGTCGACCTTCGTCTTATCGAGGTCCCTTGTGGGGCAGAACTCCTTCTCCAGAAGGTTGATCGCAGAACCTGTATCTAAAATAATCGGACAGGGTTTTCGATTTATTGTTCCACATACGTAGATTTCTCCAGTTGGATTCCGCGCACTCGCCTCCTGCATCGCCACACTTTTGACGACCGGGGGACTGTTCCTTGCGGTCCGGAGTCTCCCCCTTACGCCGTCCTCTTTCCTTTTCCCTCATTGGACTTTTTGGTAGAAGTTGCTCCTGTTCGGACGTTCTTGGCCTTGAAACAATCCTTTTGCATATGCCCCGTTTTTCCGCAAAGCCAGCACTTCGGTTTTCTTAGTTGGTCGTCCTTTCGTTCCTCGGGTTTCCCAAATCTTGGCTGTTTCGCCGGGATTTAGCCTTCCGTTTTTCCGGATAGCGATCTCGCGATTCGACCGCGGGACCTCGAGACATTGTCTCGACAGCCTCGATCTCGAGGGCCCTGGTCACGGCGCCCCTTAACGATGTAAAACCGCCGAGTCGCAGTTCCCGCTGCATAACCGAGCTCGACAATGCCGTAACGAATTGCGGCGCGGCAAGTTTGTCGCGTGTTTGGCGAAAGCGGACTGCGCTAATCGCTCAATTTTGGTGGCAAGCGAGGAGATGCTCTCATCTCTCCGCTGCCTATGGCTCTGGAAGAGTACATAGTTTAGATTTGACAGATTCTTAGCCCCGTAGCGGAATTCAAGCGCGGAAACCACTTCCGCGAAATTTTCGCATTGGGCGGCGGAGAGCGTCGTAAGGACGCTCCTCGCTACGCCCCCGAGGGAAGCAATCAAGGCTATAGCCTTTTTCTGGTCATCCCAACCATTTGCGCGCGCGATCGTATCAAATTGCACCCTGTACTCCTCCCACGAGTTTTTACCGTAAAAAATTGTCGGTTTCACCGTGTACCCCAAGCTGAGTACGTGCGGTTCCGACAAGGGGGTAGCGGCGGGCGTTCTAACGGGTGCGGGGATATCCGTCTGCGGAACACTATTTACAACACTATTTACATGTACATTCTCCCCACCCCGAGGATTCGCGCCGCTACCAACCGAACTATAGCCATTTTGTAACGAAGCGGTTACGACCTGCATTCGCTCCTCCATGTTCGACAGGCGTGCCTCGAAGGCCGCCTGTGTTCGCCGGTCCTCTGCGTCCTTCTCTTCTCTGCGACGATCCTCCCTTTGCCAGCGAGCTTCGTCGTCCTTCCTCTGCTCTCGCATCTGTCCTACGATGCTTAATTGAAAAGAGGTGAACATCTCCTGTAGAGAGGAATCACCCGTCGCTGCAGGAGAAGGGTTCGCGGAGGCCGCGGACGCACGAGTGGGCATCCCACTTCGAGTGGGCATCCCACTTCTGACACCAGTGTTACGTTTTGCGTTCGACATAATATAAGTTTACTGAACAGCAACGATAACAGAACATTAAACAAGGGGTAACAAGAATAATATAAGAACAGGTAACGAATACAATCTGTTAGGAATACAATATCGATACGTCTGCTTGTAATGGCGGCTGACTCTCGAATGACAGCTTGACAGGCGATCGATCCGATCGCCTTCTTTTCGCTGTCTCTTGTCTTCGTCGCGAGCACCAGCGGGCCATGAATCCTCTACATAGGGTGCTCGCAACAATATTATACCGTTGAAGTAGATGTAAAATTTCGATTTTTAATATTTCTGCGGTGTGTCTATCATTAAGTTGAATCATTCCAAGGGTCTTAATTATTACTTTCTTTGATTGAATGAGTTGAATGTTTACTCCCATCTCGGATCGGTTTAAGCGAATAGCCAGATCAATTTTTAGAGACATAACTTTACCTGTACATAATTTTTCAATTTGTTTTTTTATATATGCAGTTTTTGTATCAATAATATCGGTTATGTTGTGAGAATTTATTATTCCAACATTTAGACCTTTAAAAATTGGTTCCACAATTACTCGGAATGCTTTTGAATCTAATAGTGTAAATGGACGGCCTTCTTTGGTTACAAAATTCACGCAACAGTCAGTTATTATAGCTTCATTCATTTCTATTTGTATTTTTTTCATTTTCGTTGGAGTTTCTATTTCATCTTCCTCGTCTTCCGTTTCTTCGTTCATTAATTTCTCATATGTTTCACTATGAAACTACATAAAATGTTTTCTTAAATTGGTCAAAAAGGAGCCCGAAAGTAATTTGGCGCACTTCCTACACTTACTTTTCCTGGTTACGGGATCATAAGTATAGAATCTCCTAATCACGGTGTTTTTCTTACGTCTCATATTGTTAGAAAATATCCTTTATGCACTGATGAATTATACAAATTAAACTGTATTGTAACGCAATAACAGACCAACTAACCAACGATGATGGTCAAGAAACAAAATATTTATGATGTGAAATTCTCCTCATAATTATGATCTGCAAGCAATTTCAATATAAGAAAACTGTCCATTCACATTGTTAGAAGTATTAGATTCAAAAGAATTCCGAGTAATTGTGGAACCAATTATTAGAGATTCCGCTCAAAATCGGTATACAATTATTCTGATTGTGAATGATTTTCAGATGACGAGATTTCCAAGTACTCCTGATTATTTATTTGTACACTTTTAGGTATCTCGTTTCAAATATGGGATTTATTAAACCTATTATTGACGTTCCAATACGATGGAATTCTACAACTGCAATATTTTTAGATCCACGGATTTCAAAGTGTTTAAATACGATAATGTATTATGACTATAATACTATCACGCTGAATTGCAAAACATAAATAGTATAATAATACGTAGATGTATATTCATATATTCTATTACTGAAATATAAATATTATATATTATATTAGAGATTTTCTATGTATTTCGGTTCATGTAAGTTATAAAAAAATGTTATTTAGGTATTATTCTTGACAAGTTCTCTTTTCTGTTCAATACTTCTTATGAAACCATTAATTACTTATGTTATGATTTTCATACCCTTTATTAAATAAACACATGAAGAATATTATAGTATATTGTTAAATGAAACTAGTACCTAATATTTGAGTACTTTTCTTTATCTTTTGAAAACTTTTTTAATAAATGTTCTAATGTAACTTGTTTCCATGGAACTTTTATTATATAGGTTCTAAAATATCTGTTCCATGAGAATACTTTTTAATGAAGTTCCCGAAGCATTTGTTTCAATAAAAATTCCACAGGAACAGATATTTTCTTAATCGAAACAAATAAGTTCTAACAGAATTTTTTAAAAACGAGGGTTCGAGAACTTTTTCGATCCCTGGAAAAAATAGGTAACTGCTAGGGCGTAAGGTTGACAAGAGGTGCAAAATGGTCATTTCATTGTTGGCATTGTTAAAAATAAATTTGTAAATGAAATACTACAAATTGTGCTACAACGGTTTTATACTACGAGTAAAAATTAAGAGTAAGAACATCAATGTACTCAAATAAATGTATTATAATAAAGGGCGCTATTTGACAAGTTCGTCTAGGGCGTAAAAAAGACTTGAGCCGGGCCTGCGTCAAGATTTTGCGAAGCGGTTCCCATGCTCACCGTAACTCGTAAGCGCTTGTCGCTCCATCTCGCTCCCCCCTTCGGCCAGAAAGAAGCGAGAAACTCACACTTGGAATTACGGCTCCGTTCACGATACGGGCTCACCGCCGGTCCCGACCAGCGAGCGGCTAACGAGACTTTACTACAAACAGAATTTGTTTATTTTTCATCGTATCAATATGAAAGTGACACAAATGGATTCCTGGCATTCTCCCGATTAAATTGACAGAAAATAATTTAAATCGGACTATTTTTAACGAAACGGGCTTTCAATCGTGCAAACAATGTTCGACGTAATTTCCTTCAAAATATGGTCCGAATATTATAATTTTTGGGGCCAATTTGATCGAGAACACATGAGGAATTAATGGACGTCACTTTCGCAAAAATGTGATTAAAAATGCAGAACTGCAGATTTGTCACTGCTTAGGGCGCAACATTGTATGGCCCCGCTAGTTTCGAGCGTCGAAACCCATGAAACTCAGCGAGTCGCATGATTGCCAGCATGAAGGACAAGAGGAGACTTTCCATGGCGAAGGAAAGTCAGCCTTCTATATAACTCAAATCAAGAAAGACTTTGCTGACAAACTTTATATTCACGTCAAATAAATACTTTAATTGTAAAATTTAGACGACGAACTATTGTTGAATTTCGCCAGTTCTTTCATATGCATTACTTGGTTGGGAATTCCTGATCCCAAAGTTTCATGCATTTCCCTATTAGAAATGTTGCTTCAAGTCTTGATTAAAGTCATCGTTGCTTTTTCTCGTACGGAGGACATATATATGTTCGCGAGTAGGGGTCAGGAATGACGCGAATTTGGTTTCCCAAATAAATTCACATTTATCAGGGCCCTCGCCCGAACCGCTTGACAAGGAGACTGAATGACCTAAACCGACTGTGAGTGAAATAGCGGCGCACCAGCGAGAGACCCTCGGTCGACGGCGACTTGAGTCATCGAGTACTGAATATGAAAATGTTCATATTTCTCATTACACCTTGATTAGAGTGTTACCACCGATGGATTGGTGAGTTTATGTCCACGAAAATGAGTCGAGACGCGAAGCAATTCAGTCTATTTTTTCTTATGAATACATGATTAGGACGCACACTACGTTCACTAAAAATGGACCGAATTCCTCCATGTTTGGCATCATTTTCATCGAGAAACCCTAAAAACTCCATTGGTAATACTTTCATCAACAGTTATCAAAAACATGAACATTTTATCTGATCCCTCGGTTTTATTACTCTCGGCTGTCAACGGGTGATCTACTCGGGCCCGAAGGTCCTCGCTTGCAGCGAGAAAGCAAAACAGTGGGATTTGTAGGTCTTTCCCGATAATCGGAGCTTAACCATTTGCGTACTTCACACTATCGTTTATTAGCATTTATACGAGGTGATTCGCTAGCTAGAATCGTCGAACGCGATGCTCGCCAACAATCATGTATCTCGCTGAGTTTTGCGGGCTTCGACGCTCGAAACCAGCGGGACTATACAATGTTGCACACTAAGCAGTGACGAATCTGAAGTTCTGCAATGTCTAATCAGATCTTTGCGAAAGTGACGTCAATCGATTCCTTATGTTTTCTCGATCAAATTGGCCCCAAGAATGATATAATTCGGACCATAATTAAGGAAATTAATAAACAATAAATGTAGAGCGGCTATTTCATTCTTTTGCTCTACATTTGTGAACTTTTTATCATCCTTCCGAAGCATTATTATTACGCCATAACAGTGTCTTCAGGAAATCGAGTATAGCATATAGGTTAAATTTTCTGTCACTTCCAGGATAGAAAATCCGCTCCTCCAAGTGATAGAAAATCCGCTCCTCCAAGTGACAGAAAATATAACCTATATTCTATATCCAATTCCCTAAAGATACTGTTGTGGCATAATAATAATGCTTCGGAAGGATGATAAAAAGTTCACAAATGTAGCGCAAAAGAACGAAGTAGCCGCCCAACATTTATTGTCATATATCATATACATAGGTTTTATTTTCTGTCACTTCGAGCAGGGGACCACATAATAGTGAAGCGCCTCCAGCCTACGCATTTTCACTAGCCCAATTCAACATCCAACACGATTTTATATATAATGTTTGTCCGTAACTGCTTTCTGCATATGACGTAATTATATTGTAATAAGTGTATTTCATGTTCTATTTCAGTGCTTTGCTAATAAAAAAATGTCTAACCCAACTATCTTCATTTTTTGGGGTACATCCCGTCATCTATTTTTCCTTTTCACTTATAATTCCTTACTGTCAACGTCAGAATATTGTAGCATAAACACATTTCAAGTAATTAAATTGTGCAATGAATTTTCTACGTTTGCAGTACCAGCAGACTTTCCGTTTAAATTTTTACAAGTACAACGCAACAACTGAGAATTCCTTTCCACATTCAGAATAGAATATGGAAATAGCAAACAGCTCCCTCTCGCGTTCACCAGGCAGCCGCGTATCTATGGGCACAGACCAGGTATAGAATAGACCTGACATTCCTTCGTCTTCTGTGTCACTCGATTTTGGGGCTCTAGAGCCCCATTACCATTTCCGTGTCGCATCCAACGTTAACGGCTAAGCATGAAATAAGAGTTCAGCGCTATAAGCGGTAGGAATGGAAGTTATAATAGTGGTGAGAATTATACATACAGGGTGTCCCGATGTCAAATTAATGCAGCATTTTTAAAAGGCAAATAAAAATTTCTTCATTTCTTTATCAATCAGCAACTCTACAGACCCATACAACGGAGAAGCATTGTACAATTTCGCTTACGATGTAACGAACCTCTGCTATCTTAAAATTCCCTAATAAATTATTTGCGGACATGGGTTTATATTAACTTTTTCAACTTTTTCAATTTTTTTCAACTGTATACCCGGGATACTCTGTGTACAGACATGCACTTTCATTTATCGTTTTGAACACTTCCTATAATAACTAATTAAAAAATGATTAATAAATTATGGTAATCTTATGGTGTATCTCGGATCAAGCAGCAGAGTAGTGGTGGGCTCCTGCCTACATATGTATACGTGTAATTCTACCCAATTAAGTCGTTCCGAAATCTTTAACAATTTTTACTGATCAAAGGGTTCCTTTGCGTCATATGGCTTCATTCAAACATTTTTCCTTTCCAACGCGCAGAATACGTTGATGTAAAAGAAAATTGGTAAATTTGTCGAAAAGCTACCTCTTCATCGATTTCAATGACCTTCGCATATGTTGTCAATGTCATCATTCTGAACAACATTTCCTTTTAAACTGTTTGACGGCGGGCCTCAGTTTCGGAGATATTAATAAAAAAACTTTCGGCATAATAGATTGAAAGCTACCTCCCCACCGATTTCAATGATCTTGACGTATGTTATCAAAAACATATGAAAAACTTTCGGCATAATATATTGAAATCTGTTTCATAGTTGACGATATTAGTATTGGTTGGGATTAGATTAGGACCGGGACGCGTAAGGGATGGTACCGCAGAGGAGAACATGTGTTAAACTCGGTAATAATTCTTGTGTTAAGTAAAGTTTTTTGCGAATATTTCGTAAACCAAAGCCAACCGCCAAAAAGGTTAAAGGGAAATGTTCAAAATGATGACTTCGACAACATATGTGAGGGCCATTGAAATCGGTGAGGAGGTAGCTTTTCGACCAGGTTACCAAAAAATTTAACATTAATTTTCAATGTTATAAACAATTTCACGGACACTTTTGTTACAAATGCCCACCGTTCCAGAGGTGTAGATTCACCCCCTAAGGGCAACGACCAATAATTGTTCTACACATTGAACAATGCATGTGGAGAATGAGCAGATGGGTGTGTTCTGTAGGAGCGAGTATTGTTTGAAAGAGTGACCTGTGACTGATTTTTGGGGTGTATGATTGTGGCAGGAGTCAGTTGTCAGGCAACGCGCAAAGAATGGTTGAGGGGGTCGCGTCGCGGCAACAATAATCTGGGTAGATGGTCATCGGGTAAGTGGTTGGAGAAAACCCAAGTGGTGTAAACGGTACTCCTGCAAATCAAGATACTAAATGTGATTTTCGCTTCTCATTTGGAACCATTTTAGCTAATGACCTTTTGATATTTAAATACAAGGAGAGATGAGTGCGTGCCTGTGTCGATACATATTTAATAGCATGAGATGCATGGAACTCGAGACCAGAACGACTAAAACTGATCGTGTGCGTAATTCTCGATATATTGTGGTATTAAAACTTACGCGTGTTACCCTATATCAGGCCTTCCCAAGTAGGGGAAAACCATTCCTGAAATACATGTTTCGGTTCTCCTTTAGGGTGAAAGTATCAAATGTGTCAAGTAATAAATTTTTTTAATTCTCTTTACGTCATTTTGAAATGCTAGTTTGAATTTTAATTTTTCCTACTATTTTTAAGTCATTATGAAATTTCCTATAAAAACTTGACACATTTGGTACTTTCACCCTAAAGCGCCCCAACATGCTTCCTAGCGGCGTTACTGTCTCCTCGGAGAGAGGGTAGTAGGAATCGTCCCACCTTAGCTGGAGGCGCACCGTTGGAAGGAGAACCGAAACATGTGTTTCAGGAGTGGTTTTCCCCTACTTGGGAAGGCCTGCCCTATATAATTAGCTTTTAATAATCTTTGATTTCTGTATATACAGTATATATATTTTATATTATATTATATTAATATTATTTTTATATTATTTTTATATTATATTTTACATTATATTATACTTTCATAGAAATCAAATATTACTGAAAGAACGGTTAATTCGATCCCCGACTGAGCCTATCTTTTTTTCGGCCCGTCACGTGTTCATTACGGGATCCTCAACCCGTAATCTTACATCATCAGTCGCACTTATTATATCATTAACTCTTATATTGTTAACTCTATTACTTCAATGTGTTGACGTTTTAACATTAGCAGATTCACTTTGAAGTAACGGCGGGACTAAGGTGAAAGAAAGGCACTTGTGTTGTACATACTTCTGTTTAAATATTGCGGCGAATAATAGAACGAGATGCATGATTGTAAAGTAAAAATGGGTATGAGAGAGGGAGAGAGAACGTGAGAGTGCGTACGTGTGATAAACAAAACCTCTTCTTGTTGTTTTGGCCAAACATTTCGTTCTCATGTGTGTAATGAATTTTATTTGCTGCCGAGATTTCATTCCAATTGTTTTTTTATAGTATGAATAAATGACACATGAAAAGTACCCCTTTCGTTTGCTCTTTAAATAGTGCAAGCGCCGACCACCGAGAGAAAGATTAGGTACTCGAATAATAGGAAAGTCTCATGAGGGACGGTCCGCCCGTGTCAGTAGGAATATCGAATCATTTCTCGAAGAAGAGACTTCAGGATTTGAGACGGGACCCCCGACATAAGAAAATTTAGGCTCACTGCACTCGCGCTGTTTCGTGTCGATGATGGTCTTTAACCGTCCCATTGAAAGGCTGGCACACCGACATAGCGCGAAGCACTGTAGTGGTGTATCCATATCACTTACGCTACTATGACTTGCTGTCGCCCTTCACCTTGAAGGTGCGAAATTGTTAAAAGAGGCAAGACGGGTAGCTGAAAAACAAAGTTGCATCAAGTTCGATATACTATGTACTCTCCGAATGCTTCAAATACTTCCAAAAAATTGTTTCAACTGGTTGGAATATTCATTATATTCTGCTGCGTGATAAATTGAGTTATTTGTTTAATTTCTGTACCATGTTTTAATAAATATATCAATATGTTTGAATTTATATTAAGTGTCGTTCATTTGGAGTATTACACACACGTCACATGGCATGTTTATATGTACTTTCAAGAGTAAAAAAGCGCCCTTTCACGTTCGTATTTATTGTTTTATTTTATTATTTTCGCATTCAACGGCCGGCTGTCCGAAATGAACTGAGCATAGCTTCAAATTTCATAATCAATATCATAGGATGGACAATGCTGAATATCTCAGAAACAATAAGTTTTAGGATTAATGCACGAAATTTAGTACTTTCATACTCAGAATTCGCTATTTTATTGAGTTTGACAGTCCATTTGAAAAATTAAAGTTGACCTCCACATCTGATCTATGCCTGTAAAGAAACTAGTTTCACCGTGTTTTGTGTTTCCTACAACCAGACAACTTTTATAAATAATATTTTCGCTTCTTACTTGAAATAATAGATATTTGAGGTGAACCGATTTAGTGGGACACCCTGTATAACATTGCTTCTTTACTTTTCTCGGTGATACCGGCAGCTTTACCTGTGTCAATGCTAGAAACACATTATGTTTCCCGCACCCACCGCTCGAAAATTCGAGAGGGCGCTCGAAAACCAGTGCTTATTTCAGAATATCGGTACTTCAGACCGGTGACACTGAAGACAAAGGAATGTCAGGTCTATTCTATATCTGGTCTGTGCTATGGGTATTACCATTTCTGTGCAGAAAAAAACTGCTGTAATACCGACCTGCCAAATCGACCAGGTCACGTGACGTGTCTACCCCCTTAAGAACTACTTTAAAATGTTCAACATCATTTACAAGTAGTAAGGGCGAATGCCACTTCCAATATATAATTTTATCCTCACAAATCACCCAAACGCACACTGCGATTGCTCATGCGCACCGCGATTACTTTACTCGCAAATGACCATGTGTACGGATGTATAAGAGGTAATAATCACTGCTTTCAGGGGTGAATCTACATCTGTGAATCGGTGGGCATTTGTAAAAACAACTTGCTACAAATTGTTTATAGTGTTACAAATTAATGTTAAATATTTTCACATCAACGTGTTCTACACAATGAGAAGAAAAAATGTTCAAAAGAAACGACGTGTTGCACATGCACGACATGTGCTGCATGCACACGTTTCGACGCAAAAAATTCTTAAAATCTGTATAAAAATTAGAATGTGTAGACCCACTTAATGAGGAATGGCTCCCGTCTCCACCCACTCACACAAATATCATTTCCTCCTCACCTTTAAAAAAACAAAGGCGAAAGGAAAATCAATATATTGATCAGGGGAAACACAGGTAGGCTGTGGCACGAGTATAAGCGAGAGGAAACAAGAGCGAGTAGGAAAACTATACGAGGTTCCCCCGAGAGCTATCTATAGGGTTGCCATAATTGCCAAGCATTGATACGGGACGCTTAAGTGCTAAATAAATAAAACATGAAAAAAGTGAGTAGGTAATGGTTTATTTTACTCTCTGCGTATTATCTAGAGACGTGGCAGCGTCTCCACACCAAGTACATGTTTCGACACCCTGTATATGTCGACTGTCGCTACCGCTATCATTTACTCGTCGCCCGGCTAATCCAACCTAACCTGAAAATTATTTCATTAATATCTCATCACGCCTGCAATATTTTCTAAATGCTAAAGCATTTTTCTTATGTAAACCGCATATAAGCTTTCGAATAAGACCAAATTCAATCAAATCGGTCCACGCATGACAGAGATATCGTAATATCGTCTCATGGATCAGTGAGAAACGGTAAGATTTTTCTTCTGATTCCACCTCCTTCTCCAAGAAATTTTTCGTCAAATATAATACATATATACGTGTTCACGCACACCTTCAGCCAAAACGAAACTAACACATATTTCGTTCTTCGTTCGTTGGAGCATCCATAAACAATTATATCATCTATATATTTTTTAAATATACCATTGAACTTATAACCTACCAATCTTAACCTTCCAAGTGTCAAATAATTTAAGTGATCCAAATTTGAAGTGTCAGGAGTTTTTGCACTAAATAGGAGACTGAATTATTGTTTCAATTAACAAGGTAAGTCGCCAAATTTTTTAATAGATTTCTTATGTATATAGAGTCGCAGACTTGGAAGTTGTCCGGAGAAGATTAGATAGACAGAGCATCTTGTTTCACACAAGTTTCTGGAAATTTGTCGAATAAGGTAAATCGACAAAAATTCTCAAAAGACATAGCATTAAGAATTAAGAAAATATTGGCGTACTGCTTGCAATGTAAAGTAAGTCACATTAGTGAAGAACGTACGCTGAAAATGCATCTCCCTCGATACTTTCCAATCTTTTATGAAAGATATTCCACAGTAGTTGCTATGCTATTCATTAATTTTACTAGTTTCCCATTAACAATATTTCAATTCACCAATAAAAATATTGATTCTCTTTGTTCATTTTCGCTAAATTACCATTAGAATGTTTTAAATTTCCTACAACAAGACTTTCTACCATATGCTCTCACCTCCTTCGGACACTTTATGTAGTCTCTACACTCACTGTAGCAAATGACCACTCTACTTCTATATAATTCCTATATAAGTAAGATCTACGTTAAGTTGTATATAACTAAAATGTGCCTTTTATATATTTACAGATAATCGAAGCAGAAGATGATGCAGTGTGATCTACAACAGACTATGTACACACAAATTTGCAAGTAGGGTTTTGCGTACGCAATTATACATTCAATTATCTTGACACATGCGCACGTGTGATAATTTATAAATAATTAGTAAATGTGTCCTATTTCAGTTAACGGTGCAGACAAAGAGAATTATTTCAACAGCTGAAAGAGAAAGAAATCCTGCTGCACGAGCAAATGAGATAAGCACATTTTCATGTATATGTATAATATAAAAAAATAAAAAATTTATTTTTTTAAAATTATTACTAAAATGTTAAAAAAAATCATTTGAATTTCAATATATAATGAAACACAATTTCACAGGATGGAAAAATCTGAAAGATCCTTGCAATAATTGTGAAAATTCAAATTCAAACATAATGAAGAAAATCAATATAACTGCTTCCAATAAATTCTTATTGCAAAATTACATTTGTTCGATCACGATAGTAGTGGAACAACGAAAGTAGAAAATTTCTACATCAAATCAATACCTACTACCTACTACTATAATAAACTTAAAGCAGCGATTTTCCACCACGGTAAAAGTATTGCCGATGATCATTATAGATGAATATGGTGAGGGGTAAGGGCACAACGTGGATATCCGTTGCTGATTTACAAATAGAAAAACAAGCTTGGCCACGAAATGTTAAATATGCACACATATTTTTCTTCGAAAGGTGTTAATTGTGGTTGTTATTACACTTCAATGTTAAATACGTTCAGCGCCATAAGCTGCTTCGCGCACCATGTATTGTACACAAAGTACTATAGATATACATATAAATCGGCAATGCGGTGCACATGTTTTTTTTTCGTAGTTAAACTTACATAGAATTTATCCTTAATTCTGTCCCGTGATAATTTGTAAGTTATAATATTAAAAATCATCTGTAGTCATTCCGTATGCAAATTATCTTTGTAAAAAGAATTGAGATCCCCATAAAAAACTTCAAAAAAGTAAAAAAAATTACTCCAAGTACATGAAATCAAATAAATCGCAAAAAATAGAAGATAATGATAATTACAAAATAAAAAAAGATGTGAAATCGAAATGAGCTGCAAGTACATGAAGATGCTTTCCAACTGCGCTTAAAATGACACAACTACATATACACAACTAAAATTCGATTACTCATAATAGCTATTTATACAAAGTAAAAAATGTATTAAATAATATTAAGCAGATATATATTTTATACAAATAAATATTTTAATACGAATAAATATTTTATTCTAAATAATTGGCGCTGCGCCCCGAATTGAGCGCTCGGATGCAATGGGGACTAGCGCTCGAAAATGCGAAAAAGTATTGCCCAAACACCAAGAAATATTGGAAAATTAAATGTTGTTAAACTATATTTTCAAAAATATAGTGTTGTAAAGTTCGTTACGGCACACATTTTTTCTATTTATAGTTTTTTTTATCGAATCATTAGTATTCGAGATAAAAACTATAAACAAAACATTTTTCATAGTCCGAAATCATTATTTCTTTAAACATAAATTGCGATAACTTGAGTAAATATTAACGGATCGTTATGAGACTTGAAACATAAAACTCAGAAAACTCTAGCGAAGCCGTAAAATGTATGCACAGAACCCTTATGTTAAAAAATGTAATAATATTTAATTAAAAAGTAACACTGGGCATAACCCATGTTTTTCAACGTTCGCTGTTAAAAAATATCGAGGCAATTTTGAGGTACATATAATTTGCAGCGACAAAGTTTTTCCTTAATATACAAGGAAGTTTTTCACCAATTTTCACACTGATTAATAAATAATTGTAGAAAATATGACGATATATATTAATGTCGCGTGCCACCAACAGTCAGCAGCTACGTACTGTGCTATTTACCACTCGCGTTACACTACAAAGTCATGACTTTCTCATTATTATATGATTATATATTACAAAAACAGGGGGAAGAACAAGGAGGGAGGCAAGAAAAGGGCGGGTAGGAACGAGTAGGAAAGAGGGACAGACGGTAAAGAAAGAGGAGAGGGAGAAGAAGGGGTGGGAGGTAGTATGGTGGAATGTAGCGGGACTGGCAAGAAAAGATGTAGAATTCTGGGGAAGGATAGGAAAGTGGGACATTGTAATAACGATGGAGACATGGCTGGAGGAGAAGGGTTGGGGGGCGATAAGAGGGAAGCTTCCGAAGGGATTCATATGGGAGATACAGGCGGCAAGGAGGGATAGCAATAAGGGAAGAGCGAAAGGGGGAATGGTGGCGGGGGTAAAGAAGGAACTAGTGGAGGGAGGTAAAGGGGAGATAATAGTAAGAGAGGAAGGAATAATAGAAGTGAGGGCGAGAATAGGAGCGAGGAGGTGGAACTTCGTAGGAGTATACGTGAGCGGGGATCTGAAGAGAAAGCTAGAAGGAATGGAAGAGTGGGTAGAAAAAAGGGGAGAAGAAGAGGGGGAGACGCTAATAGGAGGAGATTTTAATGCGAGGACGGGAATAAAGGGAGGTGGGGCAGTAGGGGAGGAGGAGGAGGGATTGAGGAGATCGAAGGATGGAATGGAGAACGCGGAAGGGAGAAAGCTGGTGAGGTGGCTGGAGGAACGGGGGTGGGGGATACTGAATGGGACCATGAGAGGAGACGAGAGGGGGGAATTCACGTATATAGGGGCAAGGGGGGAGACAGTCATAGATTATGTGGTAGGGGAGGTAGGTGTAGGGAATAGGGTGGAGAGTTTAGAGATAGCAGAGGGAGCAGAGTCGGATCACCACCCGCTAATAGTGAGGATAAGGGAGGAGGGAAAAGAAAGAAAAAAGGAAGTGGGAAATAGGAGCGGGGCAGGGAGGGGTGGATGGAATGAGAGGGGCAGAGAGAGATTCGGAGAGGAGGTGGCGGGGATAGGGGAAGAAAGGGGTTTAGAACTAGAAGAAGAGCTGCGGGAGGGATTAAAGAGGTTGAAACGGGGGATGGAGGAGGGAGGGAAAGAAAGGGAGAGGAGAAGAGTGGGATGATGGGACGAGGAGTGTGTGATAGCAAAAGGGGAAGCAAGAAAGGCACTGAGAAGATGGAGAAAGGGGGAGACGAAGGTTGAAGAGTACAGGGAACGCAAAAGGCAATATCAAAAAAAATGCGAGGAAAAGAAAAAGGAAGAGGCGGATAGGTTTATAAGGGAAGCAGAGGAAGTAAGAAATGAGGAAGAGGTATGGGAGATAGTGAACAGGGGGAGGAAGAGGGTAAATGAGAAGATAGAAATGAAGGAGTGGAAGGAGCATTTTATGAGGCTACTGGGAGGAGTGAAAAGGCGAGTAGTGAGGGGACAGGTAGGGAGGAGAAGAGGGGAGGAAAGGGATGAGATAGCGTGGGAAGAGGTAGCGAAAGTATTTAGAAAGTTGAGGGACAATAAGGCAATGGGGGGAGATCAAATCCCAAATGAAGTGTGGAGGTATGGGGGGCTAGAGGTGCAGGGGTGGGCATGGGGAATAATAAATAAGGTATGGAGAGGAGAGGGGTGGCCGGAGGAGTGGAAAGAGGGGGTAGTGGTACCGATGGTGAAAAAAGGGGAAGGAGTGGGTGTAGAAGAGTACAGGGGGGTGACAGTGATGCCGACCTTGTATAAGGTATATGCGTCAGTGTTGGCAGAAAGGCTGGTGGTAGAGATGGAAGAGGGTGGATTGGTGCCGGAGAATCAGACGGAGTTCAGGAGAGGAATGGGAACGATGGACAACGTGTATGTGCTAAATTACATGATAAGCAGAAGGACAGAGAAGCCAGGGGGAAAAATGGTAGCGTTGTTCATCGACCTAAAAGCTGCTTTTGACTCGGTAGATAGGGAAGTCCTGTGGAGGACAATGGAGGAGAAGGGGGTAAGTGAGGACCTAAGGAGAAGGATAGAGGAGATATACATGGAGGCAAAGAGTAGAATGAGAGTAGGAGGAGAGGAGGGGGAAAATTTCTGGACAGCTAGAGGGGTAAGGCAGGGGTGCCCTCTGAGCTCACACCTTTTCAACGTGCTGACGGCGGACTTAGAGGAAGATTTACGAAAAGGGGGATGGGGTGGAGTAAGGATCGGAGGGGAAAAGATAAGATCGCTCGCATACGCGGATGACGTGGTGTTGTTGGCGGAGTCAGAAGAAGAGTTGGGAGCGATGATAGGAAGGCTAGATAGGTATTTGGATAGGAAGAAATTAGTAGTGAATACGGAAAAAACGAAAGTAATGAGATTCGCGAAAGGAGGAGGGAGAAGGAAGAAGATAAGCTGGAGATGGAAAGGGAGGAAGATAGAGGAGGTGACGGAATTCACGTACCTCGGATACACGATAGGAACGAGTGGTGGGCAAGAGAGGCAGGTGGCGGCAAGGGCAAAAAAGGCGGCAGTAGCAATGAGACAAGTATGGGGAATCGGGAAAAGAAAGTTCGCGAACGATGTGAGGAAAAGGCTAGCATTATTTGACACGTTAGTATGGACGGTGGAGAGTTACGGGGCAGAGATATGGGGTTGGAGGGAAAGGAAGGCGATCGAGGCGACACAAGAGAGATACATAAGGTGGGTATTAGGGGCGGAGAGGGTAACGCCGGGGTATTTAGTAAGGAAAGAGGTGGATAGGGAGAAGCTGAGGATAAAAGCAGGAAGAAGAGCGTGGAATTTCGAGATGAGGCTGGAAGAGGGAAGAGGGAGTGGATTGGCGAGAAAGTGTTGGGAGGAATTAAAGAAGAGAGAAGGCAAAGAGGGAAGAGTGTCAGCTTGGGAGGAGGAAAGGAGAGGGTTTTTCAAAGAGGTAGGAATAGGAATAGAGGAGGTGAGGAGGCTAAGGGTAAAAGGGAGGGAGGGCTATGAAGAGATAGAGAGAAGATGCAGAGAAAAGGACGAAAGACATGCATGGGAAAGGATACGGGAGTCGAAGTACAACAGGTGGTACAAGTGGACGAGGGGGGAAGGGTTTCCGGAATACATGAAAAAGGGGTGGGGGGAAAGTAGGTGGAAAAGGATCGCAAGGTTCCGGTTAGGAAACGAGATAAGGGAAGCAAGGTACTGGGAGGGGAGAGAGAAGAGGGCATGTAGAGTTTGCGGGAGCGAGGAGGAAACATGGGAGCACGTTTGGGAGAGATGTAGAGAAAGGGGGGCAAAGGTAGTTGGCAGGAGAAAGTAAGAGAAGTGTTGGGAGAAGAGGGAGAGGGAGAAGGGTGGCTAAGAGCACTGGAAGAAGAGAGGAACAGGATACAGGGGGGGGGGGGCAGGGAGAAGGAGGAGGGTAGGCAGGGGAGGAGACCGAGAAAGAGAAAGAGAGAGAGAGAGTGCGGAAACGGAAGAACGGAAGGATGAATGTGGAGAGGGAAGTGCAGGTTATGAGCGGGCGAGGGAGGGGAGGGAGGGATGGGGGAGCGAGAGAGAGGAGCGAGCGTTGGCGGCGAGGGGTGAGCGAGGGAGGCGGGATGCGAGCGAGGGCGGCGAGAGGGAACGGGGGCGGAGGGAGGCGAGCGAGGGCGGCGAAGAGCGAGCGAGGGTGGCGAGAAGAGAGCGAAGGCGATGAGGAGAAAAGGCGAGAGTGTAAATAGTGTATATATAGGGGAGAGATAATTATAAGAATAAGATGTAGGTTAAGTTAAGTAAATTTAAGTAGAGTTAAGAGGAAACGGATGTTCTTGTAACCCCAAGGGGAACAATAAAGACATACATACATATTACAAAAAAATATTCAGATATTATTTTCGAAATATTTATTAACATTTTTATTATAGTACTTACACGCAATATTTACAATACTTATACATTGTAAAGTATTTACACCATTTTTCGGTTATATTCTTTTATAAATCTTTCTCTTTCTCCTTTTTTCTATCTTTCCTTTTTCATTTACTGTAAAAATTAAAGCATCTATTGGAGTAGAAGATTTGCAAAAAGCGCCATTGACAGGCGGAATAGGAGTGACTGCTGAAAATCGTAAAGACTTTGAAGATTAACTAGAGTATTGTACCTTCAGTGGACAAGATTTCGGCAACAAATTTTTAAGCACGACATCTGGGAAGAATAAAGTGTGTAAAGAAGAAAAGGTATACAAAAAGAAAATGAAAAATGGCATTCAAATGGCACTTCGGAACCGCGGCCTACCGCCCGGAAGCCCAAATACACCGGCTGGGACCGTTTGCGCGGGAGAACTTGGAGAAAACCTAAGCCCAAAGGAAGCGTCACGGGAAGGTCGCTATGCCCGTGCCTCCAGGACGCAGCCATTCTTGTACGGTCTTCGGAAGACACTGGTTTTTTCTTCAGAAGCCCTCCGCGTTCTTTTGTACGATTCGCTTGACTCTTGTGAATTAGAATATAGTGAGATATCGATAGTATATACTGCGCGTATTTGTTGCTGATCGTAAGAAAAACAAAAGGAGAAGTAGAAAAAAGGAGAAGAAAAATTTATAAAAGAACAGAACCGAAACATGGTGTAGATACCTTACAACGTGTAAATATTATAAATATATCGTGTAAATACTATAATAAAAATGTTAATAAATATTTCGAAAATAATATCGCAATATTTTTTTGTAATATATAATCATATAATAATGAGAAAGTCATGACTTTGTAGTGTAACGCGAGTGGTAAATAGCACAGTACATAACTGCTGACTGTTGGTGGCGCGCGACATTTATATATATCGTCATATCTTCTACAATTACTTATTAATCAGTGTGAAAATTGGTGAAAAACTTCCTTGTATATTAAGGAAAAATATTGTCGCTGCAAATTATATGTACCTCAAAATTGCTTCGATACTTTTTAACGGCGAACGTTGAAAAACATGTGAGTTTTGTGCATATATTTTACGGCTTCGCTAGAGTTTTCTGAATTTTATGTTTCAAGTCTCATAACGATCCGTTAATATTTACTCAAGTTATCGCAATTTATGTTTAAAGAAATAATGATTTTGAACGACGAAAATTTTTTTGTTTATAATTTTTATCTCGAATATTAATGATTCGATAAAAAAAACTATAAATAGAAAAAATGTGTGCCGTAACGAACTTTACAACACTATATTTTTGAAAATATAGTTTAACAACATTTAATTTTCCAATATTTCATAGCGTTTGGACAATACTTTTTTGCATTTTCGAGCGCTAATCCCCTTATTGCATCCGAGCCCTCAATTGGTCGCTAAACTGAATAAATGTGTATAAGTTGTATTAATCTTTTTCTTTCTTGCTTGTGCGTGCGTTCGTGAATGTGTGTATGTGTGCGTGTGCATATGCTACATATGATATTAGAATTAAATATATGTACAATAAAAATCTGACTACGTTTCTAATATGTATATGTATATGTTTATGTATTTTCGATTGTAAGGGAGTCATTGTAAATTATTAATACTAAGACAATTAACATTTTTTCAGTTTCGCAGCGACAAGTATTTTGAATAAAATATTTATTCGTATTAAAATATTTATTTGTATAAAAATATATCTGCTTAGTATTATTTAATACATTTTTTGCTTTGTATAATTAGCCATAATGAGAAATGGAATTTAAGCTGTGTATATGTAGTTGTGTCATCTTAAGCGCAGTTGGAAAGCATCTTTATGTACTTGCAGCTCATTTTGATTTCACATCTTTTTTTATTTTGTAATTATTATTATCTTCTATTTTTTGCGATTTTTTTATTTCACGTACTTGGCGTAATTTTTTTTACTTTTTTGAAGTTTTTTATGGGGTAGTGAAATACGGGACGTGTGGCAACCTTAGCTATCTAACTCATAGCGTGTAAACATCTCCTCGCTTCCATAGCGTGGCGCACACGAGCAGAACTCAGCATACGAACGTTCTCGAAGATACTCGCGTCGATACGAACACAGCGGACGAACATTTCTGAGAAAACCTGGCGATTCGCATTCCGTCCGCTTCTGGGTCTGCTCGAAACCAAGCGACCCTTCACTACCATCCGCTGGTAGCTATTCCAAAGGGATAATTTGAAAGATGTGACTGTTTGTGGGGTTGTTAATTTAAAACAATATAAGAATATAGGTAGTGAAAAGGACGCCTGGCAGGATATCGGGAAAAATTTCAACATAAGTGCCACGGAAGCAGAATTAAAAATGAAGTGTGTGCTTGCTGTTTACCGCAGGGAGAAACGAATAGTTGATTCGAAAAAATCCGGAAGTAGAACGGAAGACATATACCAACCGAAATGGTTTGCTTATGAACATATGCACTTTTTGTACAACGTTAATAAACCGAGAGCAGCAAGAGAACCATTAAATGTCACAGAGGTAAGCATTTAAAGTGTTGATCAGATAATCTCAAAATTCAATATACGTTGTATCCTCTATTTCTATTCGAAAACATTTTATTTTTTATTTATCATTATGTTATGCTTTAAAAATAATTGTATTTGCACTTTTCATATTTTTGGAGATGGAAAAAAATCCGGAGAAAAAATAGCGAAGAAAAAAGAAAGAGAATAATAACAGGAATGGTCAGAAATAAGTATACTGATGAAACAATAATAAGTGCAATAAGTATTATTTCAAGAGGCGTTAGAGTTGGTAGTGTTTTAGTGTTTCTTAACACTAAAATGTAAATATAAGGGAATAGGTATATCTTATAGGAAAAAGAAGCGTTCCAAATACTGTATTAACAGATGGGGAAGAACAACGTTTAGTTGATTGAATACTTTTTGTGAACAATAAAGATTTTCTTTTAACCAAGAATATGGTTCCGAATAGTGCCAAATTATTAATAAAAGAGTTAAAAAGGGAAACTCCATTTGGTGGAGGTCACCAGGAAGGCATGGTTTGAAGGTTGTTTACAACGTCACTCACAATTGTCTAGGGGAGATGAGGGAAATACGAGCCACTTAACGAAAAGTCAAGATATTGAATCAATCAGTTGAACTATTTATTAGAACCTTTGGCAACTCTTTAAACAAGTAATAAACAATAATATAAGTGTGACCTTTTTCGCGTGCCACCAATTCAAAATAAAATATGACATTTTCTTGAAAAAGTAGTTTTGGCTCACATTGCCTGCAGGTTGGGGTAATGAGGGCCAAGCAAGTCTTCACACAGAACGCAGAAAATTATGTAGTCCAAAACAAAATTAAAATCTTTTCTTCTAATACTATAAGGATACCAATTATTAGAGATCCCTAACATCCGTACCTACAACAATCAAATTTAATAATTTAATGAATTTTTAACGAATTCTAATGAACTGTTTTCAGTTTTAGAAGAGCAGTCACAGCGAAATAGGTTCACGAGTTTTCTAATTGTAAGTTAATATCCTATGTGTAGTTTTATACATAGTGTTATACTCTAGAGTATAATTCACGTATTTCATTATTATTAATTGATATTATTACACTATTCATGATAAATAGTTCATTTCTATAGTGGCACTTAGGTGTTGTATGTATGTGCGCGGAAACTGTGTTGATAGTGTCATCTGTACAGTGGTGGATTTAACAGGGCGGCATATGAGCAGTTGCCACCTAGGCCCCTGCACAAAAGGCCTCCGCAGGGCCCCATCTCCAAAAATAATTATGATTAGGTATAGGTATCCAAACACTACATTTTTTTTTTCGTATTACTACACTTGGCCCGTTTTTACTAAATTATCTCTTCATTTTCCCTCCAAAAATGGACCCATCAGAACGTTTACCACCTGGGACTTTTTCTTAAATCTGCCACTGTATCTGTAAGTAATCCATGCGACTGCGGATATTCGGTTGCTGTGAGTGTGTGTATGTGTATGTGTCGTGAAATGGGAAAATCCCGGCATGTAAGCGGCAAAGTCGTGAGCGAGAATCCGAGTAGTGTATGCATTCTGTAATTATTAGCTACCGATACGCATTGTCTTCGCACTGCGCGATACATAACAAGCTCCGTATTCTATAGGGACATTTCACGCGAAATCGGACACTTTTCGGAGTAACATTTCGGATGTTGCTGAAATTTGAATATGTTATAGTCTTTAGTGATATTTAAACGTGCCTCAAAGGATTTTTCAAAATATTGAAAAATGTCGATTTTACAGCTATTTGAAGTTAAGTGCTAACTTTTTTTCAATACATTATATCTATGGAAGTAGTAAACGGATGGAGATGAGGTTTACGGTGCTTATAGAGAAGACATTGAAGCTTCAAGAAAAAATTATTTCAGTTTAAAAAAAAATAAAATTTGAACCATTTTTGTGCAATTATTTTAAACAAAAGCATGTTTTTAACATCGGACGCGATTTTAAAAATCTGAAAAATGAAGAATATAGTTCTATCCTTCCCCTTGATGGACAAATTTTAAAAAATATGGACATTTTAAAATTAGCCCTGTAACAATTGCCGAAAGTTGACGCTGCGTCAAATCACACTGGCTCGATAGGCTGAGTCGTGCGGTACTCGTAGCGGCCAAGAGGCTAGATCTGCTATTCTTATACAGTGTTCTCGAATATGGTAAGTATTTGCAAAAAACTGAAGAAGCAAAACTTTTACTGTTTTTCATACACAACATAATCCGATAACTCAATTTTTGGTGGTCGCAATATTTTCCTTCAAACGAAGGTGACCCTCAGTTTTTTTTTTTAAATGGAATATTTGATTATCTAATATGAAAGTGACTGTCAAGACAAATTTAACCATATGTTATACTATGGCCTTGAATGCTACACATGGTTAAGAATGAAATAAATATATCGAACTATCTATCTAGTATATTAAATTTCATCTTTCATTCCTAACCATGTGTAGTCTTGAAGGTCATAGTATACCATATGGTTGAATTTATCTTGACAGTCGTTTTCATATTGGATAATCAAATATATAGCATTCCATTTAAAAAACTGAGGGTCACCTTCATTTCAAGGAAAATAATGCCATCACCAAAAATTGAGTTACTGTATTATGTTGTGTATAAAAAACAGTAAAAGTCTTCTTTCTTCAGTTTTTTACAAATACTTATCATATTCGAGAACACTGTATAAGCAGATATAGCGACTTGGCCGCTGCGAGTACCGCACGGCTCAGCCAGTCGAGCCGGTGTGATTTGACGCAACGTCAACTTTCGGCAATTTTTACAGGGTCAATTTTAAAATGTCCATATTTTTGAAAATTTGTCCATCAAGGGGAAGGATAGAACTATATTCTTCTTTTTTTCAGATTTTTAAAATCGCGCCCGAAGTTAAAAACATGCTTTTGTTTAAAATAATTGCACAAAAATGGTTCAAATTTTATTTTTTTTAAACTGAAATAATTTTTTCTTGAAACTTCAACGTCTTCTCTATAAACACCGTAAACCTCATCTCCATCCGTTTACTATTTCCATAGCTATAATGTATTGAAAGAAAGTTAGCACTTAACTTCAAATAGCTGTAAAATCGACATTTTTCAAAATTTTGAAAAATCCTTTGAGGTACGTTTTAATATCACTAAAGACTATAACATATTCAAATTTCAGCAACATCCGAAATGTTACTCCGAAAAGTGTCCGATTTCGCGTGGAATGTCCCTTTGGAAACGTCGCGCCTTGTTTGAGAATACTGGCGTTTTGAAATACACAATTCTTTCAAGGATACCCATTTCGATAAAAGTGGTTGAAAGTATCGAAAAGCAATTTTAAAATAGTCTTTGTTTCATCAACGTTGGATGAATTGGAGCGAAGTAATGCGAATTTGAAGATTGAGCAAATTTGGAAATATTTATTTCCGCGTTTGAGACACAAACGCCCCGTAGTGGGTTGTGGGGATATGTGTAAATACCGTGTTTGGGTTTAGAGGGGTAACGAAATATGGGATTAGAGATTTTGTGGTCTTGGGGTTAGTGAATTAAATAGTTTGACGTTATAAGTTTGTGGCAATAGGATATGTTGTGTTTATATGGCATTTTACGGGTTTACAACAGTTTTTTTTTGCAATTTACCGAAAAACTAGACGTGGTGGGCCAAAACAGGTAATGGATTCGAATTCAGCGACCCAAAATACGTTTAGGACAGGTGATCTAGTTTGTGTAAATTAAGAACAAAATTGTGGTCCTGCGTTATTGCCTAATATTAAGGGTAATTTCGGCAGGACAGAAAATCAATATAATAGAATTTCAAACATTAATAGACGAAACAAGAAATATTTACGTAACAAATCATACATGATACAACATGTCTGTTACCATGCACAAGCTGTTAATAAATGAAATAAGTATAATTTCAAAAGTCTTAGTACCAATAGGCAAATTATCGGAAGATGCACGCATTGAAAGCACGTCATAAGGAAATAAGGTACTTCTGAGAGCATCACATAAGGATATTTTCAAGAATTAATACTAATAAAGATTTGTTCCAAATACTTGTAATAAATTCTGATCCAAACGTATCAAAATACAGGATAAAACATATTAAATTGAAGAACATAAAAAGTTACTTTAAGTTTACTTCTAGCCTCAAGTGTTTTAAGACCTCAGTCAAAACATTAAGGTTAGGATTTCAGTGCGCGTTTATCAGGATCGACGGTGCCGACATATCAAAAACCGTGCGCGCGCATCGTGAGGAATGACGAAAGGCCAGCACCGAAAATATCGAACGCGATTATACGATGCCTATTATTTGAGCACCGTTCCCAACGATGAAAACCTTTTCCTATGCACTGCACGCACTCTGGCTGAGTTTGCCTCGTGCGTGCTACTGAGCGCTAAATTGTGATTCAGGCGTTCCGGAGACGAAATTTTAAGCTTCGATAACGAAAAAACGAAGTCTTTACCGTAATTTTGTCATTCTTGATTTTCGTCTTATTTTGGTCTGTAGAATGACCCCATAAAGATTATCACCTGGAGTGAAACATCCTGTATATCAATGTCCTCGTTCGATCCGTGCAATCTTAAGCCTGAACGCAATCGTTATTTAATACTCGTCTAACACAAATCTTGGTAACCACTATCTTCAGATTTTTATTTTTACAACACAATATTGCAAATTTTATCTTTGGTTAATAGCTTTGTATTACAAATATATTGTTTGGAACAATTAGTGCACATTAATGCCGTTACATATTTTGTTACAAACAATGCAAAAATTAGTTGCCAGCCGTGATTCTGCCAAAAGGTTTGTCAATCATAAAAATGACGAGCCTTTGTGTTCTAGGGTTAACGTTCTAGGTGTTGCATTTCAACGTCGTTCAGAGGGCTGACAATTTTATTGAACGACTTCCTGATTACATCACCAAATTCGATGTGATATAGAATGTGCGAGGGGATTACGAAAATGAGGATTTGTATGACTGCATGGTTCGTAGCAAGATCGGAATTCTAACAAGCATCCTAACGGATTAAAGTCAAGTTTTCCAAAAGATGGGCTGAATCATATTCCCTTCCTGACAGCTTAATCAGTATCTAGTGATACGGTCAGTTTAATGGTGCAAGAGGAAGTGCCTCAAGTGTAAACAAGTAACCGTGCTGAACAAAGTGAGAAGTGATGGTCGTGCAAAATGGAATCAGCAAAGTCAGGATTTGAATACATCGTGGCTCAATTGAAGAAGAAGCTGAGAGAGTTGGGTTTGCCGGCGGCAGGGAATACAGCCAAACTCATTACGCGGTTGCACGAAGCTGACCCATCGGGTGACTGAGTGGCTCAGTTAGCAGGGGTGCCGGAATTTAGCCCTGCATTGCCACAAATTGAGACACAGAGACTGATTGTGAGAACGCGAAACAGAGCACATCGTAGAGAGTGCGCGGTTCGAACAAAGCCTAACCACGATCAACTTACCAATTTGTAAGAGATATGTTTATAATCCCCACGTGAGATCGTGATCAGAGTCTACTTTAACAGTACCTACTTATGTATAATACTTGAACAGCATGACTTTCCCACACACTCTCTACGCTCCATTCTGTTTCTCGTTCTCACTCTCTGTGTTCATTCGTTCTAAATTTTCACTTTCATACTACACTCTTTATCGCTCTGTTGGAAACGTGTGATCTCTCAAACCGTAATGTTCATCTTTTTCTTATTCAGTGTTGTCTCGTTATGGGGACGGGTCCTCCGTTCAGTTAAGCGAACATTTCTATCCCCATTACTTTTGTAGTCGCTGCGGCAAGTTCGGGAGATTGAGAATGAGCGTAATGAGCGAATGAGCATAAATTTCGTTCGGGGTAGTGGTGACATCATGTTACTGAAAGAAGACGGCAGAGATGAAAAGCGAATCGAATAGCATACCGTTTCGTTAAGAGGACGACTTGTCCCCCGAGCGTCGTTTCCTTAGGTCGCCCGTTCACGAAGTGTCGCTTCATAGACGCGTGCGCGTAGCGTATTGACGGGACGAGACGCGTACGCTTCGGTTTCTGTCCACGAAGCATAGAGCAAGCTTCCGTCAGTTAGAAAGATGCAGACTGACGAAAAAGATGTGACAATTCTTTGCAATTATTTTCGACACAGAAGGAAGAGAAGAAAATTCTGGTTTTACCCTTATATTCGCAGAAATATTAATTGTTGGATGTTTGTGGCTGCAAACGAATTAGCAGAAGATGATGCTATGTTTCAAGCATTTTACGGAATGCGTACAAGATACATACAAAAATCTTGTACAAATAGCTAGGCCAAGTACAGAAAGACAGAGTACAAATATACGAACACCAGTATCTCTGTTTAAAGACGGCATAACGAGAAGGAACACGAGAGACAATGTACGCCTAGCGACCGACAGTGTCGTACGCTGGGCGTCATGACGAATGCAGATTGCGACGAAAGCGTGACGATACCGCTTCGTGGACGGGCTTGCATTGTCCGATCCATACCTGAATGCGTATACCAGACCTGCTCAAGTAGACTGTGACAGGAAACAGCACTCTCGATTGCTCACGAGCAAAGCCAAGAGCAACACCATGAGCAACACCATGAGCAACTTCCCCACCCTATGACCACTAGCTGCGGTAGAATGCGTGTCTTGTAAGGCAGGACTGATGATGATCAGGGATTAGCTTGTTGCTAGGTTTAAAGAGGCCTGAGACTCCTCACTCACGGCCACTCCCCACCGCGGCACTGTTGCTCATTAAGGCGTGGCTTAGCGCTTTAAGACACTTTTTGGCCATTCTCTCGAAAATGCTGCTCGCCGGGCATCCAGTTGTACAGGCCTGGTGCCGTATACGTTGAGTAGGACTGAGCGCGCAAGAGTATTCTAATGTGGACATGTAAACCTGGGTCTAGGCTCAAATGTGTCTATGTCAAGATGGGCAAGCGTGAACGTATATGCTGGTGTGGACGTGTCATTCGTGGTTGCTGAACGTACGCGACCGAACTCACAGATGCCGGCGAAGGCCCATGGCCGGAACCTTGCGGTGTCGGCTTCCTTCCACACATCAAAGGCACTTTGGAATGCATTGCGTTTAGCGTGGATGATAGAAGTAGGTGAGATAGTTTTCTCAAATCGCGTAAGAGCTGTTCCAACTCGATCACTTTTGTACCTTGATGTCTGCGATTTTGATGATATTGAAATATATTCTAGTCCATATGAAAATAGGGGGGGTTTAAGTCAACACTTTTCTAATTTCGAAATTATTTAAAAAGTACAAATCTTTAAAGTTCTCAATTTTTTACGATTTTTACGAAAATCACTTTCACAAATAAGTATTTATGTCCGAAATTATTGAAGGTGTGACCTTCGGTCTTTTTTGCTGTTGTAAACATGAAGGATGAATTTGGATTTTTATATTACGTTTTGCATGTTAAACTTCGATAGAGTGTTAAATTGTGATTATGAATGTATTAACTTTCATTGGCTCCAAAGTTGATAATACAACATTTACAACAGACATGCGTAACAGACTTTGCTATGCCCGAGCCTTCCTCTAAAAAATAACCATTCTTGTCACAGTCGTTTACCCCAAAGAGACGTAAACAGTTTTGTAAAAGTTTCTATTACACGGAAAGACGTTCATCATTTGGGAAGAATATGTCTCCGCAATAAACTACTTATATTTCGGGACATTTGATTAGCAAATCGGAGCAGTAAGCTCGTTTCAGAACCGAGCAGCGGCATCAATTGATGCAAACAGATAACGACTCTGATCCTAAAAGAGGTCGAAGTCCTTATCCCGTAATCGTTCTGTCACTTTCCCTGCCTCAATACCCGGAATATGTTTAATTTAACATGTTACCGATTTTTCGACCTTTCTATTGTGAAAAACTGGCATTTGTCTTGCGGGAGGACACAGGAACAAAATGGGTAGACCGGTGATTGCGCGTGATTCCACCTGCATCGTTCTCCGTTCAAATTCGAGACGGATTCTTTATCTCTTGAGTATACAGGGTGTCCCACCTAAGACTTGACAGCGCGATATCTTCTAAAGTATTGTCGATAAAAATATAAAAGAAAAGGGAATTGCATGGATCGAGGGGGCCAATTTATTAGCGCGAACGAATTTTGTTTTCGATTATTATTTTAAAAGATACGATGGTCAAGTTCGGTTTTTCAAATGGAACTATTTTTTTTTGAAGACCTGAGTTGATAGTGCGTTCCAAGACAAATTCAATAAGCTTTAATGTATACACTTTATTTCCACTGGTTTTTAAGATATTGCGCTTGCAAATTTACTGATTTTCACTGAAAGAAAACCCTCTGGAATAGCAAGGACCGGGGACGGTCTTAATGGCGCCACGGGTGGCACTGCCTGTTGTAATAGATACCTACCTGCCAAAGGTCTACGCAGGCCTAAAGGCTGGACAATTCTTTTCCGTCAGAAATGCTACTTAGGTAGGTACATCTGCGGTATCGAGAAGCGCGCCGTTACTTTTATTTCGCACTTGCTTCTACGCTCGGATGGCCGGTTCTTTTGGAAGGGATGCAAGTTGGATTGGTTAGGTTAGGAGGAGTGAAAGTTGCTAGACTAAATTTCAACCATAGGGAGCAGATTGTATCAGAACCAATCGGATTTGCATCCCTCACAAACGGCTGCTCTCTTGAAGAGGCCCTCTTCACAGCAATACCTCCGCCCCAATGCCCACCTTCTCTCGCACGGAATACGTCAACGCATGCTTTTGTTTTGATATCGAACCTCGTGTTTATACTCGTGTAACGTTCTCGAACGAGACGTTGCCGTTAATTACAGGAGATTTCACAAGTAGAGCGGCTTACCTGTGAAATTGTGGGATTGGTTCGGGTGGCGTGCGATAAAGAAATGAATTTCACGAAATTAGAGTCCTTCTTTTTAAAAATAAGTAACAAAAATAGTTTATTCAAGAAAATAGTTTTGACGCTAGGTCGTAATGGAACATAAGTAATTGCGTTATGACGTATCGGTCGGTGCGAAAGGATAACGTTTGATTTCGGTTTTGACGCTAAGTCGGTAATAAAGAGTATTATTTCGGTTTTTGACGCTAAGTCGATAATTAAGGATATCGCGTTAATTATTATTAAAGATATGATATAATGGTACGATACTAAATCGTTAATTGAATATAAGGTCTCGACACGAAGTCGGTATAACGTAGTACAAGAAATGACGCTTGGTCGATTTGGTATGTTAAGTTGAGAATTTGCAGAGGATTCCTTCCCTCTGATTTTGTAGTAGCTTCCAGTTACGTATCAGCTTGCCTACGCTTTCTAGGATGGTAGTTGAATTTAGTGTTTCCTTCCCTCAGACTAGTGGTGTCTTCTGGTGCCTATCAGCTGGCCCACGCTTTTTAAGGATGGAAGCTGAGGGGGCTAATTAACGCGACCTTGCTTGGGTATTGAGGGGGCTAACTAAAGCGACCTCGCAAGGAAGTTGAGGGGGCTAATTAAAGCGACCTCGTAAGGAAGTTGAGGGGGCTAACTAAAGCGACCTCGAGGGGTAGTCGGAAATTAGGAGTTTAAGATAGACTTCCTCTTTGGTTCGGTGGCAGAACCAGATCTGCCTTACTGCTGCTGGCGGGCCTGTATTTATACCGGTGGCTGGTACTTGGCCCGCACCAATCACTTGCTGCGCGAACTCGCGCACCAATTAGAATTAACGTCCGGTTCGCGCCACTCGCGTACTACGCTCAGAATATTTGGCGTCCGGTTGTTCGTACGATATGCGCACGCGCGCTTAATTCACTCGCGGCACTGAGTATGTAGTTTAAATCGGCGGCTGTGCGCATGCGTTGCGCGTCACTATACTTTCTCGCGTGCTGTTTGAAACGCTCTCGCACGCGTTGTATACTATCTTACGTCTAATATAAAGGAAATTAACAATATGTGATGATTAACATAGATAGAAACGGAAAAATGTACGGCGGTTCGTAGCGGTACGTTACACTCGAGAGAACCACGCGTCGACTGCGGGCTACCCCTTTTCTTCCTGTGTCTCTCCACGAGGAGTATTGCCGGTGGATTGTAGGAGCGTAGATGTCTGGATGCCAGTTGTTGAATTCAGGAGACGATAGAAACACTTTATTACAAAATACGCATGTACTATAATTAAAGTAAATCGTATTCCTCTCGGGCAGGAATCGCCCGACGCTCGCCAAGGAGATGCGGCCTGCTACCCCGTGGTGAGGGCTGCCCTTCGCAGTGCCTCACCCGATTTTTATGGCTTTTTCCGGAAAAAGGTATGAATCCTGGGCCGAACATAACGAATTGGGGTCGAGTCCCCGCAGTCGAGGGTGAAATATCCATTACAGCGTATTAAGAAATTATTTTTTTCATCGTGTCGAAAGGGAAGTGACGCCAATGGATTCCTTATGTTTTTCTGATGAAAATCATGTCAAATATCATGCAAATCGGACTACTTTGACACAAGCTATTTGTATTCCCTAGGTAAAAGTTGTCCGATTTACACGACATTTGGTATGATTTTCATCAGAAAACCCCAAGGAATCCATCGGCGACACTTCCATATCCATACGATAAAGAATAAAGAATTATTTTATTTCCTAAACAGATACAGGGTAATTCTGAAGCAACGCCCGTCAAGGAGATGCGGCCTGGTACCCCTTGGCGAGGACAGACCTTCGCAGTGCCTCACCCGATTTTGATGGCTTTCGACCCTCGAAGTGATTCGAGTGCCTATTAAGAAGTGAGAAATTTTCGACTCCGCATTTTTCATCAGATCTTTGCGAAAACGACACACATCGATTCCTTATGTTTCGCCGATGAAACTGACACATGAAAGTAGCACCAATGGATTCCTTATGTTTTTCCGATAACGATCATACCAAATTTCATGTAAATCGGACTATTTTTAACCAAGTCAAGTCAGCTTGAAATGATATAAAACGATTTTCCATGAAATTTCTTTCATTATGGCCCGAATTACGTCGTTCTTGGTGTCAGTTTCATCGGCGAAACATAAAGAATCGATGTGTGTCGTTTTCGCAAAGATCTGATGAGACATGCGCGAGTCGAAGGTTTCTCACTTCTTAATAGGAGCGTCGGCCCTGTGTACACGTCACGCTGGTTCTAGTTGGCTGGAGTACACCACTAGCGCCACCAACGGAGAAGCCTTGAAGCCTCATTCTGTCAGTTTTCGATTCATAAATTCATTATTATTTCAACATACGGTGCTTATTAGCGTTCAAACGCACCAGACCACCCTGCTCTGATTCAAAACGGTATGCTACTCGGCTCGCTTTTCGTCTTTGCCGTCTTCTTTCAGTAGGGGAAACCAAGAAGTAGCGGGGATAGAAATGTACTCTTAACGAAACAAGGGACTCCCGGAGACTATAACGGCACAACACTGTAATTGCCATGTATTATAACAACTTTCATAATAATTAACTGAACGAAATTTTTCATAAACCGGGAACTTAATTAGGAAAAAAAGGTTTAGACTAAAAAACAATAATGTGAATAAAGTATTATGCCGTAACAATATTCTCTACTATGCCTATTGTCGATCAACTGGAGACCAATAGAGTTAATATCCGCCAGTTAATACTTGATATAAAATGGTCACGATATGGACGCCTTTATAGTAGATAGAAGACTATTCTTGTTCCCGAAAGTGAACCAAGTGATTGTGTTTGTCAACTGCTTATGTGTGCTGTAAGAAAGGCTTAGTTAGATTGTCCGAGAAATCGTAATAAATTTAGTTTCATTTTCCAAGTGGCTTTGTGCTTGATCCTAAACGGCCAACAGACGATGTTATTTATCATAGTTATCATCATGTACAACAAGTGAGTTACAAAGAGTGATCGTATTCACTTCTGCCCACAAACGAGCGTAAAATCGTACAATACTGGGTTTTGAAGTAGAGGAAAAGGTGGTATTATACGCCCTGCTGGTAATTTGGCCCCCTCGTGATTTTCATATTATAAACAACAATATCTAGCGGCTAATAGCGTTATCCACTGAACCTATTAGCTATATACACAGAGAAAAACATATGACACTAGGTGGAGCATAGTCGTCGCTAATAACACTAGTTTAGCATATAAAAAAACTCTTGCGCAGCAGATGCCATTATTTTCTTCGTATGTAAAATGGCCCGCTGATTCGGAAAATAAGGTCTAAAAAATTTTCTATGGATACGTTTTCGAGATATCGACAGGTGAACTTTTTACCTGTCTATCAAAAAGGTGGTCCCACTTAATTGCTAATATCTTGTGTTGCGAATGACCGATGTGGTCAAAAAATTATCTCAAATTAAAGATAATTAAATCGCCAACAAATCTACCTCACGACATTTTCAAATCCGTTCAGTAGTTCGGGTCAGATCGATGGAAATATGTGAAAAAAATTATTTTTTCGACCGAAATTAACATGGACAATTCATTTAATCATCTGGGAAAAATCAAAATCGCAAAAATGAGCGCAGTTTCTCATTTCTTACGTTGAGTCTGCACTTTTATGAAGAAAATAAGGTGCTACTGAAGAAAATATATGGATAAACACCGAAGCTAAAGTCAATTGTGTGAAAACATGAAATTTTGTTTTTTTTTCTTCATTTTATTGTGTTATTTCAATTCTAATTCATTCTGTACATTTTTTCAAGTATTTTGTTAATATGTGAGTGTTTTAGAAATAGTTCTAGCTCTTTTTTTTGTCTTTTGTGCATTTTGGGATTCGCTTCTCTTATGAGGAACCAAATATAATCTCCCATCATTGTCTCATTACGTCACCAAGATTTTCCACGAAAAAATTCGAGTAAGAATACAAGAAATGAATCTTCAGCGTCATATTTACGCCTGTTGGGAAAATAAAAAATAATGAAAGCCATACAATAGGAAATGAACTACGAGCAGAAATATATATACAGGGTCAACGTTTTATCCTGCAACCTGCGCTCGCGCGAACAGGTAAAATGGCAACAGCGCTTCACGGACGCATTCCACTACACCCATGCACCGTCCCGGCGTTCGGAGAGCTGCCAGCGACCGCAGTGATGCCCGAGCTTCGAGAATTTTAAGATGGTCTCTTTTAAATTAACGTCGCAAAAAGCTAGGTATTGGGAATTTCCCGACCCAGGTAATCGAACCATCTCATTTGTCCTGACGACCATTATATCATTCAAAATATCGTGATTCAATCTACTTCTGTGGTCACTTAATATAAATTTCAGCCCTGAAAATAGTCATTCGACGGACACTTGCGTTGCTGGAACCGCATGTACAATTTTTGCAAGCTTTCGGAGCTCGGGAAAACCGTGTTTGTCATTATGCCAATACTGTAAAATGTTTTCGTGTCGATCTATTCTTGGAATTTGCGAAAATGCATTTAACGCAGCAGTTATGTTAAAAACTGCATTCGTTTCGTTGTTCTTTATTTGCGTATCTTTTTCTAATAAAAGTTGCTCGATATCATCGATATGACTAGAATTGCTAGAAGCAGCAAGATTTTCGTTCCGCGTCCCAATTGTTTTTGTAGAATTTAACGATTTATAACGTTTTATAAAACGTTATTTATTAACTGGTTATTTATTAGCCTTATTAATTGGCTAATAGCTATGCGTTTTTCGTCTTCGGATAAGAGATTTTTATATCTTGGATCAAGAAAAACGAATGCTAGTAATAATTTATTATTAAGTAGTTCACGTTCGCGATTATTTATTGCAGTTGATAATATATTTGCAAAATGAGTTTGTACTTTATTCAAACTGAGTTTGCATTGCAGCCACACTGCATAGAAATCGTCCATGGTCAACTGTTCGTATTGCATTTCTTGTGGCTACTTTTGCTCGTGCAAGCGTTAATATTAACTCGTTAATAGTGGACCAGTCTCTCTAGCATGTTGATTGTGGAATTCCACCGAGTTGCACAATCTAAAATAGGTTTTTTTAGTTTCATAGTCTTCAAAATTATGGATATAGACGAAGTTCGAAGTTTTTTAATTAAATCCCGCGTCTTCTGCAATAAGTCTTCTATTCCAAATGCTTTAATTGCGTCGTGAATGGCTAGTTGTAGCGTATGTGCAACGCATCGTACACCTACTACTTTAAAATTGTTATCGTCGGAATTAAATAACTGTTGCCCTTCCAAATAAAATTCGTCGTGGTAATCATTGAGAAAATTATCGTCTATTTCACCATCCTCATTTTCATTCTAATTTTGCTGCTCTTCTTCCACGAGCCGAATTATTTTTAACATATTGGCACCATTGTCTGTTGTTATTGTACAAATATTCTTAACATTAACTCCATATTCGTTTAAAACATTCAGGACAACATTTTTTTAAATTAACGCTTGTGTGACTTGTAAACAGTTCTTTTAAGCTTATTGTCCAAACTACAATTTTTCCATGTAAAATATATTGGATGTTAATTCTTAGGAACGATCTAAATTGCCGTGTGGCTCTATCAATTTTCACACTTATCAACTGACTGTTTACTTCGTCTCTAATTTGGTTTTTAATTTCCAACGCTTTATTTTTTAAGGCTTCACGAATATTGCTAGTATTTATCGCTGTACAACACTGTAATGATTTTAATAGTGGGTCTATAATTTTTCTTAAACCTGAATCACTGACTATGCTTAGTGGTCGACCATTTTTTGTTACGAGCTCGACGCAAGCATTTATGAGGGTTTTTTCTGATATATCCAATGATGTGGTGGAACTGGAGGAAGCTTCCTCCAATCTTCTTTTCTTCCCATTCTCCTTCTGCAGCCTAATGACCGCAAATTCGTTGGGATGGGAGTACTGCATGTGACGCGTTAGATTAGCCGCATACTTTCCCTTAAAATTAAGAATAAGAATTTCTAACTATATTATTTGGCACTGTGATCTATTAGTAATTTAACTGTTACAAATGTAGAGTATGTCTATGCAAGTGAGGAAGAGACAGCGCGAGAGAGAGAGAGAGAGAGAGAGAGAGAGAGAGAGAGAGAGAGAGAGAGAGAGAGAGAGAGGACGCGTATTTGTGTCAATATCCATAAAAATGCACAACAGAAATAACTTACTGTTAATTTTATTCCGCATCCTTCGATAAGACATGTGGACTTCTGATCAGTCTCGTAAAATGAGAAGTACTGCCGCACAGGATGCTCCATTTCGTATACAGGGTGTCCCACCTAAGACTGGACAGCGCGATATCTCTTAAAGTATTGTCGATAAAAATATAAAAAAAAATAGTGCATTGCATGGTTCGAGGGGGCCAACTTATTAGCCCGAACGAATTTTGTTTTCGATTATTATTTTAAAAGATACGATGGTCAAGTTCGGTTTTTCAAATGGAACTATTTTTTTTGAAGTCCTGAGTTGATAGTGCGTTCCAAGACAAATTCAATAAGCTTTAATGTATACACTTGATTTCCACTGGTTTTTAAGATATTGCGCTTGCAAATTTACTGATTTTCACTGGAAGAAAACCCTCTGGAATAGCAAGGACTGGGAACGGTCTTACAGGCGCCACGGGTGACCTTGCCTGTTGTAATAGATACCTACCTGCCAAAGGTCTACGCAAGCCTAAAGGCTGGACAATTCTTTTCCGTCAGAAATGCTACTTAGGTAGGTACATCTGCGGTATCGAGAAGCGCGCCGTTACTTTTATTTCGCACTTGCTTCTACGCTCGGATGGCCGGTTCTTTTGGGAGGGATACAAGTTGGATTGGTTAGGTTAGGAGGTGTGAAAGTTGCTAGACTAAATTTCAACCATAGGGAGCAGATTGTATTAGAACCAATCGGATTTGCATCCCTCACAAACGGCTGCTCTCTTGAAGAGGCCCTCTTCACAGCAATACCTCCTCCCCAATGCGCACCTTCTCTCGCACGGAATACGTCAACGCATGCTTTTGTTTTAATATCGAAGCTCGTGTTTATACTCGAGAGGACCACGCGACGACAGCGGGCTACCCCTTTTCTTCCTGTGTCTCTCCACGAGGAGTATTGCCGGTGGATTGTAGGAGCGTAGATGTCAGGATGCCAAGTTATTGAATTCAGGAGACGATAGAAACACTTAATTACAAAACACACATGTACTATAATTAAAGTAAATCGTATTCCTCTCGGGCGGGAGTCGCCCGACGCTCGTAAAGGAGATGCGGCCTGGTACACCGTGGCGAGGGCTGCCCTTCGCAGTGCCTCACCCGATTTTTATGTCTTTTTCCGGAAAAAGGTACGAATCCTGGGCCGAACGTAACGAATTGGGGTCGAGCCCCCGCAGTCGAGGGTGAAATATCCATTACAGCGTATTAAGAAATTCTTTTCTTCGTCGTGTCGAAAGAGAAGTGACGCCAATGGATTCCTTATATTTTTCTGATGAAAATCATACCAAATATCATGCAAATCGGACTACTTTGACACAAGCTATTTGTATTCCCAATGTAAAAGTTGTCCGATTTACACGACATTTGATATGATTTTCATCAGAAGACCCCAAGGAATCCATCGGCGACACTTCCATATCCATACGATAAAGAATAAAGAATTATTTTATTTCCTAAACAGATCAGATACAGGGTAATTCTGGAGGTACGCCCGTCACCCCGTGGCGAGGACAACACCCCGGCAGTGCCCATCGAATTTTATGGCTTTCGACCCTCGAAGGGTTTGGAATATCACTAAGAAGTGAGAAATGTTCAGGATTTCAAATGTTTGCTTCCTTTCTTCATCGTATCGAAGGGGAAAGTGATGCCAATGGATTCCTGGCGTTCCGTCGATTAAAATCATACCAAATTTCATGTAAATCGGACTATTTTTGACCAAGTCAAGTCAGCTTGAAATGATATAAATCGATTTTCCATGGAAGTTCCTTCATTATGGTCCTAATTACGTCGTTCTTGGTGTCAGTTTCATCGGCGAAACATAAGGAATCGATGTGGTTCGTTTTTGCAAAGATCTGATGAGAAATGCGGGAGTCGAAGATTGCTCAGTTCTTAATAGGCACTCGAACCCCTTCGAGGGTCGAAAGCCATAAAATTCGATGGGCACTGCCGGGGTGTTGTCCTCGCCACGGGGTGACGGGCGTACCACCAGAATTACCCTGTACCTGATCTGTTTAGGAAATAAAATAATTCTTTATTCTTTATCGTATGGATATGGAAGTGTCGCCGATGGATTCCTTGGGGTCTTCTGATGAAAATCATATCAAATGTCGTGTAAATCGGACAACTTTTACATTGGGAATACAAATAGCTTGTGTCAAAGTAGTCCGATTTGCATGATATTTGGTATGATTTTCATCAGAAAAATATAAGGAATCCATTGGCGTCACTTCTCTTTCGACACGACGAAGAAAAGAATTTCTTAATACGCTGTAATGGATATTTCACCCTCGACTGCGGGGGTTCGACCCCAATTCGTTACGTTCGGCCCAGGATTCGTACCTTTTTCCGGAAAAAGACATAAAAATCGGGCGAGGCACTGCGAAGGGCAGCCCTCGCCACGGTGTACCAGGCCGCATCTCCTTTACGAGCGTCGGGCGACTCCCGCCCGAGAGGAATACGATTTACTTTAATTATAGTACATGTGTGTTTTGTAATTAAGTGTTTCTATCGTCTCCTGAATTCAATAACTTGGCGTCCTGACATCTACGCTCCTACAATCCACCGGCAATACTCCTCGTGGAGAGACACAGGAAGAAAAGGGGTAGCCCGCTGTCGTCGCGTGGTCCTCTCGAGTATAAACACGAGCTTCGATATCAAAACAAAAGCATGCGTTGACGTATTCCGTGCGAGAGAAGGTGGGCATTGGGGAGGAGGTATTGCTGTGAAGAGGGCCTCTTCAAGAGAGCAGCCGTTTGTGAGGGATGCAAATCCGATTGGTTCTAATACAATCTGCTCCCTATGGTTGAAATTTAGTCTAGCAACTTTCACACCTCCTAACCTAACCAATCCAACTTGTATCCCTCCCAAAAGAACCGGCCATCCGAGCGTAGAAGCAAGTGCGAAATAAAAGTAACGGCGCGCTTCTCGATACCGCAGATGTACCTACCTAAGTAGCATTTCTGACGGAAAAGAATTGTCCAGCCTTTAGGCTTGCGTAGACCTTTGGCAGGTAGGTATCTATTACAACAGGCAAGGCCACCCGTGGCGCCTGTAAGACCGTTCCCAGTCCTTGCTATTCCAGAGGGTTTTCTTCCAGTGAAAATCAGTAAATTTGCAAGCGCAATATCTTAAAACCCAGTGGAAATCAAGTGTATACATTAAAGCTTATTGAATTTGTCTTGGAACGCACTATCAACTCAGGACTTCAAAAAAAATAGTTCCATTTGAAAAACCGAACTTGACCATCGTATCTTTTAAAATAATAATCGAAAACAAAATTCGTTCGGGCTAATGAGTTGGCCCCCTCGAACCATGCAATGCACTATTTTTTTTATATTTTTATCGACAATACTTTAAGAGATATCGCGCTGTCCAGTCTTAGGTGGGACACCCTGTATAATGACGTAATAAAATATGGTATAAGTCACTTCACCGTTAATAACCGATTAATGTGTTTGATCGATCTCGCCAATCGCTGAATACCTATCACCGAATTCGCAAACCGAAAACAAACTGACTGGTGAACTGGCGAACTGATGAACTCGCGAACTGGCAAACGGACTCGAAAACGAGCGGAGGAAGACTGATTCTTGGTTAGCAAGAATTTTCTTCTTTTATTGTGCTTGGAGTTTAGCGAAAGTGGTGGGAGAATTTGACTAATTCTTCAGTCGAGGAATTTATGACATCAGCGGCGAACGTTTTATAACTAAAGTAAAGTACCTGCAATAACTGTATACACCTTTACGATACCTGCCGGGTAGGCTTACCGTCATTCTCAGCTAAAATTTTTCAGGTCAGGGTTATGTCGTACTATAAAATGCTAGACAGCTGCAAATATTTTCTCATGTTCCTGGTATTTTACATCTGGTCTAAACCGATTTCTTGAAATTTTAGTTTCCATAAGAATTATTTAAATTGTTTCATTACTCAAGAATCGGTTTATGTGAAATCAAGCCATTACGAAAAATGGTTGCAGGTCATTCCACGCAAAATAGAATTTAAGGAGTGATTATAGACGTCAAACTAAGATGAAAATCAAAAAGCGGAAATTGTGGTTCATGCTTCGTTTTATATTTATAAGCGTCTAAAGATTTGTTATATACTGACAGAATGCAGGCAACCAAGTCCAGTACCGGTACACGCGGAAGAAGTCATTCGAGGGGTCCAAAATTAAAGGGTTCGTGTATTTCGTTTGAGGAATTTGCTGAGACTGACGTATTCGCAGTTTAAACCGAACGATGTCACATACGTAAGTGGGATTTAAAAAATTCGAGAGATTTTACTATTTCCTGATTAGGTAGGAACCATCAAGGTGCTAACAATGCTAACATTGGGCGATGACGGGAAACTTTACGGACTACCCCTGGCGTGACTCACCTTGGGAAATTTTCCTGACTTGCCGCGGAGAAACTTTCAGTCTTTTTAAATTGCAATAAACGGAAAAAAATAATTCGGACCTTGGTGAATTTATGGTACATCCAGGCGGGGTTATAAAGTAATTTGGGCTTACCTGGTCGCGGGACGGCTCGTTCGGATTAGCCCTCGAATGACTTCTTGCGCGTACATCGGTCCTGAGCCTGGTTGCCCGCTATGAGACGGAATATGCTAAATCTTTAAACGCTTTTATTTTCTAAACGAAGCACCACAGTTTCTTATTCTTCATTTTCGTCTTATCTTGACGTCTATAATCGCGTTTTAAATTTCACCCCACATGTAGCGGAACACCTTGTATGTAGTGCCCTACAAATTTACTGTTCTTTTCATAAAAATTATCCAGGAACAGATATTTTCTTAAACTCAACATATAAGTTCTAATAGAATTTTTTAAAAACGAAATATAACTGTTTATTTCGATCCCGGATATTATATGCCCAAAATACCTACCTGGAAAATGTGTGAAATCCTATGGAACCTTTTGCTTATTGCTCATATTTTAATGATTCTAAGTAAAAAAGCAATAAAATGAATAGGTACATTTACGTTTAAACACAACATTACATGGTATAGGATTTTTTTAATATAATTCTTGTTTAAATTCATATAAAACAGGTTAAACAAATCATTCTGCAGGTATGAAGGACACCATTCACACAAGTACAAGACCCGTCGATATCTTTCTACATCTGAATCAAGTAATAGGGGATTCAAGTGGTATGTATGGTCAACCGATCGTAGTAGCGGGGCGTGCGGATGACTTACCTGAAACGGGGCGTACTATTGTCTTTAACAATTGAATGTGGCGTTAATATTAAAGACTCCATTCTAGGAGGGAGCTTAGTTTATAGGTAGAATTTCAAAGAATATTGTCATTTTTCAAATTTAGAAACATATCATCCTCGAGGAGAAATTTGCAAAATAAAAATTTGTTTATAATTTGATGTTACATAAATAATTTTACAATTTCAATAAAATATTATTCAAATAGACAAAACCTTCTGCATTAAAATAAAAAAAGAATGAACCTAATGCGTTATATAGTTTCTAAAATAAAAATTCATCGCTCCGAGAGCGGGTTAACCGGAGAACTCTGTGTCTCGATGCCTCGGATTACCCGGTTATGTGGGTTAGTCTACGGTACTGAGAACCTAACCGGCCTAGGGTTACGGCACAGACGAGGTATAGGATAGACCTATCAACCAATGTATTTTTCTGTCACTGGTTTGGGGGATCCTAGGACCTCCTTACCATTTTTGTGTCGCATGCAACGTTACCGGTTCAGAATTCAGATTACCGGTTACCCGAATTCAGCACGGGTATAACTGGGTTATTTTTTTAGTCGAAGCCCGCGATTTACAAATGTTTCTGTTAGAGTAACAATTTAAAAATCGTCTTATGAACATATTCCGTTCAACGGAAGAGAAAGGAGGATGAAAATAAAACGATATCACATTCGCCCTTTAACTTTGCTGTCCTATTCCGGTTTATTTAATGCAAAACAAATTTCATTCGCTTGCAATAACGTAATTTGTAAAAAGAGTGCTTTAATGTTTTTTAAGAGCACCTGTTGCTGAATCCCACCCATTCATCATGTGTTTGTGCATACATTAATGATGGTCTATATGATATAATACAGACATATAATAACAAAAAATAATTTTGTTCCTTATTTAATCTACGACACTCAATTTTTTTAAGTCGGTGCCAGATTTACACAGTGCAAATGATGAGGCGCTGATATAAAAAAATTGAGTGTCGTAGATTAAATAAGGAACAAAATTATTTTTTACTTTTTAGCGCATTTTAATTTTTTTGAAGTCGGTTTTAATTATGATTTTCCATTTTTTGGACCGATGCGCCATTATTGTGGCTTTTACACGCAGGTGGCGAAAAATCTCTCCGCACAGGGGTATAGCGCAGCGGTCAACCCCGTCGTAGCTAAAAATTTTGAAACTGAGACGGGTACGAGACCAGTCGACATTGTTTTCAAACCTCATTACAGTAATCTGGGGTGAGTGGTAAATCGATCATAAAAGCGGAGCGCGCAACTCGCTTACCTGGGCCGGGAAATTCCCAATAACTCTTTGTCACGTGAATTTGAAAGAGACAATCCCAAAATTTTCGAAGCCCGGGGTCACTACTGCCTAGCGGTCGCTGGCAGCTCTCCGAAGAGATTGCCTTCGTCGGCCGCCGACCATCTCGTTCTTTTGTCGATGTCGATAGGCTCGACGTCGCGGTTTCAGCCACGTCCAACAATGCGTTTGCAGACCTCAGAATCTATTGTTCTGGTTTTCTTTTTCATAATTTTATCTTCAATGCAGTGTATGCATAGATAAGACTTAACGGGAAACTAATCAGAAGTGTCTTTGATAGTAGCGGTGTTTTAATTTTTTTTCTAAAATTTTTGTGTCTGAATGTTTTAAACTTTTAGCTACTCAACGCCACGCTTATACCGGCTTCCATTACTGCCATTTTTTTGGAATGATGTGCCATTATTGTGGCTTTTACATGCAGGAGGCGAAAAATCTCTCCGTGCAGGTGTATACCGCCGCGGTCAACCTTATCGTAGCTTAAAATTTTGAAATTCAAGACCATTATACTCATTCATCTTTTTCCTTCAGTGTCGGATCTGTATTCGTACTCAGAAAGTTAAAAAATCCAATGGCCACGACATTCTGGCCTTTTCACTGTACGCTCTCTTGAAATCGGTTAAACGGTAACGCGTACCTTTTTTTACGACCCTGAGGGGTTCTTAGGTAAAAGCTTTCAAACGATGCGGCTCGGGGGTCATAAACGCTAGAGTTATGGCATAAGGACAAAGTCAGCAATAGGCCATTCAGTAATAAGTATGCCAATTTCTATCATAGAAATATCACAAATGGATTACTAGTATTTTTCTGATGAAAATGACACCAAACTTGATAAAATCCTGATTATTTTTAATATAACGTAAGCGATACCTGCGCTTGTGTACTTACATCTTAGATGTTTTTTTATCATTTTTAAATCCATTTAGTAGTTAATAAGGACAGAGCCAATCAATTTGTAACGAAACGTAGGGATTTAGGGGCCTCGGATCCCAAAAACTACGTATATAAATTTTACAAAAACGTTTTAATTCATTATTTTCAATGATTTTTATGTGTCGTATGATGGGCACCGTCTATTTAGACACGCGCGATGTGCAGAGATTTGCGGGAATGTTAGTAATAGCGTCAATTTTTAATATTTTTCGGCGTACGACACGTGAAAATATTAGTTAAATGTTCCGCTACATGTAAAATACTAACAATCAATTTCATCTTGCAATTTATAGTTTGTATAAGCTCTCAAGAAGTGCCATATTGCAGCGCCATATAGGCTCCTGATCCCCGAAATAGATTTTCAGAGAGAAATCCGGCGTGAGTCGTTGACAAACCAAGCCAAAGCGTAGCTTAACGAAAGCCCGCCCTCTATGTTAAACTCTCACTCTAAACAAGTCACATGTATACCAGCACGCATACATCTTTCAGAATTTCAACACATTTCAGAGTAGTTCTTGAGTTGGACACTGTTCATGAACAGAGGCCGCTAAATTCAGTCCTCAAATTATGGGTCGGTAACACAGTTTGGGTGGTGACACGAAGTCCCATAAGGTGATAGGTCTATTCCATACCTCGTCTGTGGTTACGGTTACAATCCCTGCTGAGTTATGTCGATAAAGAAAATAATATCTCACTTCAAACTAAACAGTTTCTTTTTTTCTTTTTGTGAATGGACGGTAAAAATAAAATTTTCTTTTGCTCAATTTGTAATTAATTCAAATTTTGTAATTTTTTTCGAGCAGTAAGTATAGTTTGAAAGTCCTAGACATAAGGTAAATCCGGGAAGATGCGGCCAGGCTGGAGAGTTGATCGAAACAATTGATTCCTAGAGAATTAATTGTTCTGAACCTTAACGCACTTTTACATGTACACAGATGTAGAGTCTGAATATAGCGATTCGACCAACTCTCCAGCCCGACCGCGTCTCTCGGATTTACCCTATGTTATCAACTTTCACGACCAAAATTTAATACCTGATCTTACATGGCACTTTAAATATTGTAAGTGTCTCCTTGCAAAACTAAGAATTCTGATTTATACTCGTTAGCCCGCCCAGCGGAGAATATGTAATTGGGTGTACTTGACTAAAATTAAAGGCTAGAAAGTTAAAGTGGGATAACTATACATAAGTGTGTGTATAGGTATCACGAATGAGTGGCGGACCGCTTAGTTGGATTCGAAAAGAGGGAACGGAGAGAAAGAAATCCTGGAATATGTTTCGTTGCCACCCACCCAATTCGATTTCGTTACTCCCCCACCCGCGACCGCTGCACGGAACGATAAAGCGTTTCTCACACGACACGCGTGACCCGAGTATACGAGAAATATACAATAGTGAGACTTTCATCTATTGAGCTAGATCGCCCGTGTAGCATAAATACGCGTATGAATTCAATTCTGAACGCACCTTTAGATACAACACCATGATCAAAAGAAGTGAAGAGTGAAGGGGACCCGACGGCCTAGAGCTCTTTTCGAAACCGCCGGTTTCCCCACTTAGCTCTGCAGGCGTGCGCCGTGGAAGTTCACGACTCACGAGGTAATTCCATGTAAAAAAGTAAATCTAACAATAATATGTGGTAATTAAAATTTTATTTTGCAAACTCGATTTAATTTTTCGAGTGGATTTACCAGGTACTCGTCAGTATCACACCTCGAGAGACAATGTGTATAAACTTCAAATTTTGTAGATAATAACAGAAAGTTGTACGTATCCTGTAAAGTAGGGTACTACGCCTCCTTCCTCTGTTAGATTTTCTTAAAAGCAATAGGTAACACGAGATACAAATACGTTCCCTTTTTGTTGTAAGTAGATTATACAAAATTGAAAATACACTGCATTGGTAATATCATTAAAGGAACCATCATCTTTCATCAAACAATTTATTCAAATACTATTTTTCGTAAAATGCCTAGCCTTTGTGTTAGTTTTTGAAATGTCAATTAGACTATCATAAAATTAACACACTTATATGACAGTTTTATGATTCGTATTATAATTTAAGTACAAACGTGATGATGTATACCTCCTATACTACTCTACTTACTGAAATTGTTTTTCCTAATAAAGATTATAATAAACGACGAGGCAAAAATATGCAATTACATCGTGCAGAATTATTTCTTCTTTTCATATTACGTTGGTAACGAAGAAGCTTTGTTTGCAGGGTAAGGAGATCAGAGTGGCGGCGTTAAAGGGATTTGAAATGATGGACGAGAGGAAAATAGCCGACCGTCATGAATTATGCAGATGTTTCAGTTTTCGTGATGTCACTACCGCATAGAGAATAAAATCAAATATCAAGCTCTCCTGAATGATCAATTAAAGGAAGCAACGAAACGTTTCAGTCGTTTTAAGGTCACAATTCAATTACCCTTCTCGCGATTGATTGTGTGAAGAGCTGAGGTGGTGTAACACTTATAGAGGCAAATTTTTTAACATTTTATGCAAAAACCCGTATTAAACGCACTAATTAAAAAAAAAACAGAATTCCTTACATTAAATTTAGAGAAAGTCGGCTCAACTTTTTTCCTTCAATTTCGATGTTTAGTGAACGTAAGGATATATTATATTATTAAGGTACTGTTATAAAGCAAGTTAGCTGTATATTGCAGAGAAATTATGTTAAATATAAGGCCCAAATGCATTTAGACTACGACTTAATGTATCAAGGATACTTTCAGCAATAGAAACACAAATGTTCCTTTTCATGTAACTCGCAACCGTAGTCTGTCGCATTGTATATTAGACGAAGCGTATACTTTAATATACGATAATTTTGTTTACATAACAGTTGCCTTCAATTTAATTATCTCTATCCGGTAGTATTTCGCGTTGAAAAACGGTTCACGCCGCAGCCTGCTGATTCGTAAAGCACTGAATCGAATTGTCTTACCGGTTGATCAACGTAGTGGGTCCGACGACGCGACGAGGGAGGGTGTATTGCTGCTTCGTAGCAACTCGTCCTTTTTTCTGTTGTAGCTTTGGACAGTAGCGAGATAACGGAGTGAAACGAGAAACTGTGTATTTAAATACGCGCACTCGATTGTGAATACAAGATGACCTGTCCAGTAGTCAGACCGACGAGCCAAATATAAATTTGTTCACAAAATTTTCTACTCTATTCAGAGGCACCTTGTTCCAGATCACTTGTTCCTTTCACAACACACTGAACGACTCAATTTTGCTTTCGAACACTAGGCTCCCACTGTCCTTACAGCTTTCCGCTATCCTTTATATGCACGCATAATTCATTATACGTTCCAGGCTATACAATACACCCACGCGTCCTGTGAATGACGAACGAAGGATTCGATTTTAATTTCGACGAGCTCGTACGTTTTCATGGACGCACTTGATCACATCGATCGGTTAGTATAACAAGAAATGGAGCTCAGGAGAGTATGCAATGCTGACAAGTAGCGGGCAATATTTTAACTCTGACGTCTCAATGATTACGAGACTTGAATATAAGGGAAAAGAGAAAGAAAGGTAAAAAAAGGAGATTGAAAATCTACAGAAACTTCTGCCAAATTTTCAGTATCGCTACACTACGGTAACCCTCACGTTTCTCTTTAACCCAAATTGCCTGGAAGTTCGAGTGGCTCGCAGCGAGGCCTGCACGCGAAAAGCACATTTCAAACTACCTTTATCTCCATTTTTCAGTCTCTCCTTCTCTTCTTTCCTTCGCGAGAAATCTCTTGGTTCGTTCACTTTTTTCTGTTCCAGCGAACAGTAGTCCCAACACCAATTAACTTCGCGCTTATACGCCGACTAGAAAATGCCGGTGTTTTATTCTACTCTTTGAGCATCTAAATTGTACTACACCGCAGCTTAGACACACTCTACCTCCAAGCTCTCACTCCTTTCTCTTTCTCTCCTCCGTCGGCTCTCTCTTTCTCTCCCCAATTGTCTTCTCTATTTTCGTAGCCGTTCATACAGGAACGTTAACGATACAGAATCGTTGAACAATGTGTCTAAAACGTCTTAACATTTCATCCCTATCTCTCCGTTCACAACGGGCGTGCGTACTCGATTCTCGGGACCGCGACAACGTATGTGGAAACGTCTCGATTTCTGTCCGTGTATCCATCGGTTTGTTCCCTAAGGCCAGTCAAAACATGAATTCTCACACACCCGAAGATCGATAACAATGAGAGCGAAGGCGATTCGATGAGAGACTCAGCCTTGATCGACTTGTAAAAAGAAAGAGAAAATGTAAGAGAGAAAGAGAGAAGCAGAAAGGAAGAAGGAGAAATTGAGTCACAGGGAAAACGGGCAAGAAGATAGCAAGTGAATGTTCGAAAAGTGGAAGGAAAGATTGAAAGGCAAAGCACGAAGATAAGGGAATAAGGAAGCCGAAGAGAGAGGGTAGGGAGGAGGAATTTGTAGGGAAAGAGATGTGAAGAAGCAAGAACACACCCACGGAAACAATTTGAAAGCGGTTGTACGAGCCTCTATGCAACACTATCGGGCGCGTGCTTTCGTATCACGTACGAATGCGGCGGAGCTACTAGCTAGCGCGAGGTAAAAGCGACGAAGCGAGGTTCTCCCCAAAGCTGATCCTGCGTGCTAAACGAGCCGCTACACTGCCACTCGCTCCCCACCCTTCCCTCTGCCGTCCCCAGCACTCCCCATTTCCAGCTGTCTACTTTGCGCTGTTTCCACCACCGTCGCTACCCACCACAGCTCCATCCTACATCGTATCCACCAACAACGTCGCTGCCCGTTACGTTAACTGTTTCTCTTCCTTTCCCTTGTTTTTCTCCTTCCCTTCTGTAGCATTTCTATTACGTGCCATAGACGTCTCTGGGCGCTGCAATGAGTACTCGGGCCGCGGACCTGTCACATCCACGGAATAAGCGTGATTTCTTGGCGCGAAAACGATAAATTAATTTCCCTTTTCCCTTATTTCTATATGTTTGGGATGCGCGACACTAACGCTTCAATGCCTCGAATATCACACTGTACACTGCTCTCCGCTCACGCTGTTTCTAGTTACCAAAACGAAATTAAACTGCAGTGCTCATCGCCATGTGGAATTTGGATTTTTTTTCTTTATTCGAAAAATGTATGGGCAAAGTTAACCCACAATATTTAAGTTGCATTTCCATACACTATGTGTATCTTTGTTATTCGAATGTTATAAGGAAATCAGTGTTAGATCGTGTGCTCGAATGTTAATGTAAAAGGTATGTAAACGGTATTGAGGGAATTAACGCGAAATTGGAGTTTTGTAAATATATCAATCCCTCGTAAAAAAATTACTTAATAATTTATTTTACTTGTAATTAAATGTTATAAGTATACATAAATAATGCTCACTGCTAATTTTATACTACGTAGGGGAGAGTCGCAGTTGTGCAGTACCGACCGCTCTAACCTTTTTTGTTATATCTTGGAGTAGAGTACATAAAAATCAGAAATTCAAAAACGTGTTTGTAGTATAGATAGAACTTACAATTAGTAAGAGGAGGGAAACTATTTTTACGCAAAAGTAAAAAAGTTGTAATTTCTAGGAAACGAAAAATTGTCGTCCAGGACCGACCAACTATTAAATTAGTAGATTTTTAGGTATAAATGATTAACTATGTTAATAAAAACGTTTAATTAGTACAATACAAGATCTTTTTCAAATTTTATTTGTACAAACTCGCGACTAACATAATTAATATTCTCCCGATCTGTGCATTCGACGTGTGCCCAACCGTCACATTCGGTGCACTGTACTCAATCTTTGTCAACTGATTCCTTGCAAACAGAGATGGGCAAAATTTTTATTGAAATAAAATTGCGAATAACGAATAAAAAAAATTAACTTTATTCGTCGAATAATCTAAAGTTAAAGTAACTTTTATTCGAGCCCTATTTACATAATTTGTTATTTAATTAATGCCCAACTCTGCTTGCAAATAACACACTGGATAACTTCATTAAATCCTAGCTTCCTGTTTGTTAGGTTATTATACCTATCCTTATTTACATTATTTTTCTGCTGAAAAAGGTAGAAGTAAGACTAAATGAACATCTTATAAATTAATCTGAGTAGCTAACAGATTGAACTCACAGATAAGGAAAATTTTGTCTCTACTGCTTGACAGAGTCTGTTGATCGGTACTGCACGACAGTTGGATGGTTGGTGCTGTACGACAAACACGGGGAAACATATTAGATCATGGTATATTATGTACAAAAAAATATTACAAAACTAGGACGTTTTATTAAACTTAATAGACTAGAGATAGTATACATAGTAGAACAAAATCATTTACTTACACGAGAAACAAAAGATCAGCTTTAAAAAATAACTTTTATCCCACTCAATATCAATGTATACACTTAATGCCTCAGAACATCGGGAGCAATGGAGTAAACCATATGGCCCCGAAATAGGTTATAGAGAATTGTGATTTCCATTGGTTAATTCAAATAAAGTGCTAATATCTGGTTGAAGAAGTGAGATCTAGCTTTGGTCGTTACTGTATGCTGGTCGGTACTGCACGAATGTCCCCTATATTTAAGTATTGAATAAAAAAGATACAGAAGAAGAAAGCTGAACTAAATGCTGCTATATAGACAAACAGTTTACTTATTGTTACTAAGAAATGTATTTAAAACTGATTTATGCCTTTAACGTGTTGTTCTACAACTATGGCCATATACACATTGTTTTATCACCATCAAACAATGGTTTTATAACAATACAATTAATCATTATAACAAATTTTATACAAATCCATTTTAGATTTGATTTTGGTGCAACAAATTAAAGCTGGGAGATACCTAATCATTAAAGATTTTATTGCAAGAAAAATGTTATCTTAATGATATACAAAATATTACAGTTGATACCCACTGCGTATGAATTATATATATATATATATATATATATACAAGGGTGTTCCATTTAAATCGATCCCACGCGAATATCTTCGAAACTGGCGTTAATACAATTCTGTACAATTTCGTGATTATAGTACCTACATACCTGTTATACATTTTTTTCTACTGCACTTTCCGGCACATTATATTTCCAATCTATAGTACAGAAATTTAATTTTTACAATATTTGGCCATTTTTACGAATCTCAAATTTGTGATGAAACTTTTTTCGTTTCTGGCATTCCGGTGTTATTTTATAAATAATTCGACTGTTATTATTGTTACGGAGGCTTGAATTAATAGATCTATTCAATATCTCTGTTTTTGAAGGTGATCTACGCTCTGTGTTTGCTCACATTTCTCAATTCTGAATGTTATGTTACTTAAGTGTCCACTTCATTTCGACCCTTTCCAAATTTTCAACTAACTTATTAAACATTATCTACAACATTATCAGAATGTTGGTACTAACTTTAATTGTTTCCTAAATATTTCGTACGCACCTCGAGAATGTATAATACAAGAAATATAGCTCTTTATAGGTATTAATAAAATTTTATTGATTTTTGTTTTGTGAAGATTCCTACCGCCTGCCCACTTAATTTTGTCCGCGATTGTAACGTATGTACACATTTTATGCTACGAAGCTAATTCTCATTATTCTGGTATCAAAAGTCCTATGAAATATGTTTCTTTCTTCATAACTCATATTAGATGGCTCTAGTACTAGATTTACAGTGACTGTTTTTTAACGAAGATAAATATCCTGATATAAATTTCTGTCGCAGTTACTCAACTCACAACATATAACGAATTTAAAAAACATGTCCTGTCAGTTGAAGCTGCTTGGCGAAGTGTCTGAAGTATTAGAATACCCATTAAGCCAATTACCGCGAACATATTTGAAAAAACGGACGGTGTGGAATATCGGATAATATTTTACCACACCCGCATCTTGTTTGACATACGAAACGAAATACATAATAACGTTCTAGAGCAGGGTTGACTAACTGGCGACTCACGAGTTGCCGGGGGCTCCTCCGCCTTGCGGCCACGCTGAACGGCCCCCTCCATACCTACTAAACATTGACGAATGCAGTCGAATTCTTCCGTCCCTACACAGACATAAATACATTCGATTGCTACGGCCGGCCACGGCCATACGTTTACATATAATTATAATTAATACGACGATACGAACTGATATATACTTACTTTTACTCGTCTCTGTGAATGTGAACGTGCACATTGAGGCTGCGTCATATTATTGACAAGGGATGGTATATCCACATCAATTTTTGTTATGGCTATCCTTAACAGCGAAGATAATGAATGATCCGCTAATCTTGACCGATATTTACTTTTTATATTTTTCATAACGGAAAACGCACTGTCGCATCTGTATGTAGAACCAAACATTGATTAAATTTTTAAACCCAAATCCACCAATTTCATTTCTGGCGAGTACGAACGGATCTGCTTGCAAATTACACAATTCAACTCGATATTACATTTCTTGGTCTTCGATCAAAATACAGCAACAATTTAAAAAGCGCTTTACAGATTTCGATACATTAATGAAAAATGAGCTTATAATTTTTAATAATCCAAAAGGATGTAAGATCGAAGACCAAGAAATGTATTATCGAGTTGAATTGTGTAATTTGCAAGCAGATCCGTTCGTACTCGCCAGAAATCAATATGGACAGGAGTTTTTTAAATTATTATCAGAAGAAAAGTATCCGAAATTGGTGGATTTGTGTTTAAAAATTTAATCAATGTTTGGTTCTACATACAGATGCGAAAGTGCGTTTTCCGTTATGAAAAATATAAAAAGTAAATATCGGTCAAGTAAGTATATATCAGTTCGTATTGTCGTATTAATTATAATTATATGTAAACGTATGGTCGTGTATTTATGTATTGGAATGTATTTATGTCTGTGTAGGGACGGAAGAATTCGACTGCATTCGTCAATGTTTAGTAGGTATGGAGGGGGCCGTTCAGCGTGGCCGCAAGGCGGAGGAGCCCCCGGCAACTCGTGAGTCACCAGTTAGTCAACCCTGTTCTAGAGAACTTAAACTTTTATCATCGAATAAAAATTCTTCGATTAAATTTTAATGCAAAAATTACTAAATGTATAATGTTGACTGAACAGACTTCCATATATTATGTTCACATATTTTTATTAAATAATAAAACCAGAATCCTAGATTAGGTTAAATAATGTGAAAGCTTTATTTAGGAGAGGCTGAGAGTAATATAAAAGATCAGAAAGTTTAACTGCAATTTGCTAAAAATTTGAGTAAGTATTTGCAACGAGTGACCTATAAAGAGCAAAATTGAAAGGAACTGTCGTCGTCATCGAGTAAACATCGATTGAAATTGGTCAACCTTTGAACTGGAAAACCACTTATTCGGCCACTCACGAACCTAAAAAGATAAAATAGTGATAATATCGATTAACGACTCAATACTGAAAACCGTGGGTACGTCAATACGGAGTACACCGAATAATCGGGTCATGGATACTGAAATCGACTGGGGACGGAGCCGCTGTTGTTTGTCTCGTTTGTATTCTCTGAAACAACAAAAAACAAAGCCGTACGTTTTGCCCATGCATGCGTATGAAATCATGCTTTCAAAAGTATCCACGAGAAACGTCGGTACGTGCTTCCCTGTTTTAAAATTTAAACATTGAAAAACGAGAAGATAATGACTATGCTATTCTTTCGTACTCACAAATGACTACAATAGGGCCTATTCCACAAGTACGAACTCTTCACTGAATTGTCTTCGCTCTAGCATTTTCAAGTAGCCGCGTATAGAAGCTAAAACATTGATGCGATTAACTTTTCTGCTATATGTCTTCATTTTTTAGTAGAGTTATATAGAAAGAAGGTTCTTTATTTTAATGTTAATACACAAAATAACCGTTGAACAACTACATTGTACTTGAAGAAATAACTTTTTATAAAACAGTATTTCCTTAGAAAAAACAGTTTACATATGCTACCATAATTCGAGCTGGTGTAAGTAGTATAAGTCTACAACTGTCAGACAGTGATTGTAGTAAAGCAGCAGTCCACAACTGATAATACATGTGCAATACAATATGCAGTAGACTCTAATTTGCTATTTACTGTCATAAGTATCTGTACACTTTACTTTTGTATCCTTGGACTTGTACCTATACACGGTGAAATCGAATGTAATTCTTTTAGAGAAAGGGAAACCCTTAGAAATTTCACCCCATTCAGAGTGTCTGTCAGGATAAACCTACATGTGTGATTTATTATTCCATTTCGAAAGCTTTTTCAAATTATTACTCTGGGCGGTTACATCGCGGTGGTCATATTCTTCCTAGGGCTGGGACTATTTGTCGAATTTTTCGGTTTTCAAATATTCGAATACTTCTCGCAAGGGAAGATCCCGAACCCGGAAATTCAAAAAATTCTGAAACTTTGTGGATATGTAGGGGATTTCCTCCTGATTACAACGCAATTCTTTTTTGCTGCCCAAAATCACTCTAAAGGTATGAAATTAACCCCTGAAAATTCAGCTATTTTCGGATTTTATTTTCTAACTCCCAATTTGCAAGAGATAGAAAAAAAATCTCAAGACGAAAGTTACTTCTTTTAATTAGATCAAATAGTAAAAGTTTAATCAATTGCTTAAACAATTAGAAAAAAGTTATAAACAAAAGTATCAATAATGTTTTCTAAAATTCGTTTTTTCGCGGGAAAATCTGAACTGGATGTTTAAATAATTATGAAACAGCATAATCCATATTTTTTCCATACAATTTCAACTTTTCTTGTATCACTGATATGTGTTCCTCGACAATTTTCCAACCATGTATTATTGTTTAATTACGATGTGCAGCTAAATGCAAGGAATAATGTCATTAAATTATAGTCTCTTATTCATAATCAACTTTCATCACCAAAGTATCACGATGTGTTTGCTTACGCGTGGTATAAAAGTGGATATATTGTTGAGAAACCAAATCAGTTTGAAAAGCCAGTAGATTTCGCTTTTCCACAACAAGATTTCATACATCCACCTCGTTGTTCCATATGCGGTAATTATGCTATCATACGATGTGCGTGGTGTAACCAATATCTATGTTTCCAACATTTTTTTGAAGAGTTTCATCACCATGAAGAATAATTCGTAATAATCACACCACACAAGTGTTATCAAAGTTATCTGACTATACTGAAACGGTGGCATTATCTCGCCTGTCTTGTGAGCAAATAAGAGAAAAGTTCGATAATTATGTTAAAAATAAAAAGTTATCATAAGGATAAGTTATATCTAACAGTTCCCTTCTTTTCCTCTATTTCCACCTGGTATAAATATACCCATGCGGCAAATTCCCCATGTGTAATTAGAGACGAAAGTATATAAATTGTCTTACTTTTTTTCTACGCGTTGAGTATCATTTCCTAATAAACGTTAGAAGAACATTGTTTGTTGTGCAGCTTCAGGTACGTTACAATGGGATCTAGAAGTCCGTCGATTGGCGAGGAAAACATATCAGCGATACAGCAAAAGTTGAAATTGTATGGAAAAAATATGGATAATACTGTTTCATAACTATTTAATAATCCAATTCCGATTTCACGCGAAAAAAAACGAATTTTAGAAAACATTATTGATATTTTTGTTTATAACTTTTTTCTAATTCTTTAAACAATTGATTAAACTTTTACTATTTGATAGATCTAATTAAAACAAGTAACTTTTCTCTTAAGATTTTGTTTCTATCTATTGCAGATTGCGAGTTAGAAAATAAAATCCGAAAATAGCCGAATTTTCAGGGTTTAATGTCACCCCCTTAGAGTGATTTTGGGCAGCAAAAAAATTGCGTTGTAATCAGGAGGAAATTCCCTACATATCCACAAAGTTTCAGAATTTTTTGAATTTCCGGGTTCGGGTCTTCCCTTGTCAGTTGCTCAGTTACAGTATTGTCTCCGTATGTGCTCAGTTTGGTGCACACGATACGTGCTTGTCGCTATCCCCACCACTTCTGTCTCACTCTTGTCCGGCGAAGGTAAGAGCGAGATCGAACTAGAGCGAGCGAGAGCCACTGAAAGCGAGCGAGGACAGTTTTGTCTTCCTCTGTCTTTTGGGCTCCGTGACACTCCATCCTTTGCGTGCGCGACGAGCGTGCCCGATGGTCGCAAGCACTTACGGTGAGCACGGGAACCGCTCCGTAAAATTTTGACGCAGGCCCAAGTCTTTTTTGCGCCCTAGGCGAACTTGTCAAATTGCGCCCTTTATTATAATACATTTATTTGAGATTATTTATGACTTTACTCTGCAAAATTAGGCGACTGCCTAGGGCGGAAAGTCGACAAGAGGTGCAAAATGATATTTTCATTACTGGTATTGTAGAAAATAAACTTTAAAATTAAATATTACAAGTTGTACTATAAGTGAATTAAACTACGAATAAAAATTCGGAGTAAGGTTGTCAATAATCTCAAATAAATGTATTATAATAACAGGCGTAATTTGAAAAGTTCGCCTAGGGCGCAAAAAGGACTCGTGCCGTGCCTGGCTCTCTGACCGTCGCGCGCATGCGTCGAGCAGTCACGATTCCATCTGAGTGCTCGCACCCATCGCGCACACTCGCGCGCACGAAAAGCGTTCCATCTCGCTCCCCTCTTCGGCCAGACAGAAGCGAGAAACGAACACTCGGAATTAGGGATCCCGTGAAAATATTTAAATATTTAGTATTCGAATACTTAACCTTCACTCTGTGTACTAATAGTTTAACGTTAACTGTGTACAGGGATATAATTAGACACCACGCGTTTTCAGTCCCAAATGTACAGAAAAAAACTGTAGCTGCGTAAGTATTTGCGAAGTTTTATTAATTTTTAAGGAGTGTACAAAAATTAAACCATTTAATTTAAAATGCAAAAAATAAAAAGTTGTATATAAATAGTAAAAAATAAGTCCAAGATGCATTGTCAGAATCGGTGCGCATTATTTCTTCATCGTGAATTTCGGTGTTTATGCATTTGTCGCAAATATTGTTACTATGATTTTTACACGCTGATGTCACCAGACCGATGGCGCAGATAGCATCTGCATTGAGATCTCTTATTTCTCTTACTGGTGCTGGGTTCGGTGGAAACAAAATAAATAATCACACTCTGAACATATGTTATTGTACTAATTAGCATCATCTTTACAATAAAGAAACACTATAATTGTGGAATCAGCAAACCCCATCATAAGAGAGTGCACGGAATAACCCAAGATCTGGGGAGTTGGCTAAAGCAACTGGCCAGCACGCAACGAATCTGGAGATCGCGGGTTTCGAGTCCCGTCCGAGGCTTTCCCCTTTTTCCATAATCCTACATAATCTACCCAACACTTACCACTAATTCAATAAAAAACCTATCTTACTTCTTTGAAACGTAAGCAAAGACCGAATTGAAACTGCATCAAACCATTAATTAGATATTAATGACTATTAGGGTGCATATAGACGCACCTCTGTACACGGTCAAGCGCTCAGGTGCCTTTGAAGGCTACTACTGCATTCAAATTCAGCGATTTCAATGAAATTTTTATCAAATTCTGTGTGAAAAATATCAGAGATAGCATTCGTAAAAGATACTTGGAAATGTTTCCATTTGTTAATGTTGGAACTGCGCACGCGCCTGTGCGACTCCGCGTCCCGGCAGAGGGCGTATGGGGCGGATAGTTCAGCATGGCTTACGGACACGGTTATTGTATTAATTGTTGTTTAACATACGTGTGAAATGTTCATCACTGAGTTCCGCGTTTTCGTGACACTCCCATCCATTCCCGAGCCACGTCGGACCCAACAGTTAACTTTTTATTTACGTTTTTATTACCTTGGGGTCTGTTTGTACCCCTGTCCACAGAGTGAAGGATAAATATTCGAATAATAACATTCGAATACTCAAATATTCGAAGTTTATTTGTAGCATTCGAATACTTGTAAAATATTTGAATATTAAATTATTCGAATAGCCCCAACCCTAATTCTTAAGAACATAATAATAAAAACCTTGTAGGTTATGTAACTAAACATCTCTACCAAATATTGCAATTGTTTAAATTGCTTTAGAAAATATCAAAAAAGTTTTCACCTTCCTGTTACTACTATGACATGTACAAGATTTCACCATATAGGTATGAAATTTTAGGTCGATAACGCGACAGCGATAAGCCATAAATTTTGGTCGATATAGTGGCGGCATCATATTACTGAAAAAGGATGGCAAAGACGAAAGACGAGTCAAATAGCATACCGTTTTGTTAAGAGACTGCCTTGACCCCCGAGAGGCGTGCTTACAACGTGACACAGTTGTATGTTGTGTTCAGCAGTTAAGAAATGTAAAAAATAAGCTACGTTTTGTGCCTAATCTATTTCAAAATTATTATTTATTGTCGCTTTATGTGTGACGTCTAAGAATACGTTTTGGTTTAAGGGGAGTATTAATAAAAGAATGATAAAAAGTGCCAAAAAACAATCGCTACATTCGTAGATAAGTTAGCCAATAAGCTCGTTGAAAATTTTTATAATAAATATGGAATATTATAATAAGAGTTCAGGCCGATTTCAAAACTAGGTACTTAGGTAATCAATATGGAAGTATACAAGGTGTGCCATAATATGTGGTATCCACATCAGAAATGAATTCAGCACTTAAAAGTAATAAAACATATTCATATGAACTTATGTACAGGGTCATCCGTTAAAACTGCAACCTACGCGCGCGCGAACAGACGAAAATGGCAACACCGCCTCACGGATGCATTCCACTACAACCATGCATCGGCCCGGCGTTCGGAGGGTTGCCAGCGACCGCTGGGGAGCGGTGATGCCCGAGCTTTGAAAATTTTAGGATGGTCTCTTTCAAATTAACGTCACAAGGAGCTATTTGAAATTTTCCGACCGGGGTTGAAGAATTTGGGGCCTTTTTCGTATAACTTTTGAATTATAAAAGATATCAGAATGCAATTTGCACCGAAAAATGAGGAAAAATTATTCCCTGTTAATGATGGATAATTCAAAATATTTTACGTTTACTTAATTTTTCTTTTATCAATTTTTTAACCATAATTGTTGTGAAAAGCTTTTGCAAACTGTTTATTTAATACCGTATTTAATGCTCTTTTTAAAAATTATGATGTTGATAAACAATACGCTAGTTGTTTCTGTGTCATTACTTTCATAAATTGAGAAATTAAATTTTTATTCAATTATGTGTTAGTTCTGCAGACCTCAGAATCTATTGTTTTGGTTTTCTTTTTTATAATTTTATCCTTATATGCAGTGCATGCATAGATCAAACGTAAGGAGTAACTAATGGGACGTGTCTTTGATTGTAGCGGTGTTTGAATCTTTTTTCTAGAATTTTTGTGTTTGAATGTTTAACCTTTTAGCTACTCAACGCCACGCATATACCGGCTTCCGTTAATGTCATGTTTTGGAACGATGCGTCATTATTGTGGCTTTTACACGCAGGTGGCGAAAAATCTCTCCGTACAAGGGTATAGCGCCGCGGTCAATCCTGTCGTAGCTAAAATTTTTGAAATTAAGATGGGTACGAGATCAGTTGACATTGTTTTCAAACCTCATTACAATAATCCGGGGTGCGAGTGGTAAACCGATCATAAAAGCGGAGCGTGCGGCTCGCTTACCTGGGCCGGGAAATTCTGCACAGCTCTTTGCGGCGCTAATTTGAAAGAGACCATCCTAAAATTTTCGAAGCTCGGGCATCACTGCTACCCAGCGGTCGCTGTTAACCCTCCGAACGCTGGGCCGGTGCATGGTTGTAGTGGAATGTGTCCGTGAGGCGGTGTTGCCATTTTCGTCTGTTGGCGCGCGCGTAGGTTGCAGTTTTAACGGATGACCCTGTATGTCTTATTTCAATATTGTTTCAGACTTTTAGAAAGTTTTCTGTTGTAAAAATTCTTTCAGTGAACAAAATTAATACTACTATTTCCGTCCAGCTATTTATAAATAATGCTCGATGTCTTACATATGATCATTTAATTCTTCTTTAAACACTGCCATTATTATGTTTTGCGAGTCATTTCGTAATGTTATGTTCCCTTCATAAGAGTAGGTAGGTATATTATATACGCTGACTTATTCTCCGGGCTTGAATCTATTGGACTTTTTTTTATACAAGGCCTATTGAAAATGTTGACATATATTATTACCGAATTGAACAAGGTTTTCAGCAAATTCAAATAAATAAATAAGTATTGAAATAATAAGAAATGTGCTTAGGCATGCGCTGAAATGCAAGGTAATGAGTTTATCTCCTCCGATGGCAATGAAATATCGATTGACAGAATACAAAAATCGCGATATCTCGTAAGTAAAGTCAAATATAACGCATGTATGTTTACATGAACTTTTTTAATTATTTTCAAGTACTAAGTGCATCACTAAAGTAAGTCCCACATATTATGGGGCACCCTGTATTCCGGATCCAAAGATCTTGTGGCAGGTGAAAATAAACGACCTGCTACTGCAATTCGAAGGCTTGTTGAGTCAATAAAGAACACATCAAGGAATATAACTATTGACAGATGTTATACTCCAATAGATTTGGCTGGCGAGCTTTACTCGCTATTTAGTCTTATCACAGCTGTTGTGTTACAGAAAATCCGTAAACATGTTCTTATTGTACTGAAGATTATACAAGAAAGGGAATAGCATTCTTAATTTTTGCATGGGTTAAACCTAAGTCACTGAAACCACCGATTACTTTAGTTTTTTTTTACATACCCAGAGACAAACCAGAGAAACTTGTGTTATTTTTATCAATTCAACATGAAGAGAAAACACTGGATAATGAATATACAAAGAAACTCTGAAAACATATTTATTCTACAATGAAACGAAACGAGGTGATGATTGACCAAATGACACAAGGTTATTCGTGTAAACGCGAAAGTCAAAAGTAGCCTCTGTCGTTTAAATGCATATTCTTTATTAATTATAGTAATTTCATATTCGAATGCTTCTAAAATGAACAGTGAAAGATACTTGTGAAAGACATAGTAGTTCAATTAACTATAAAAGAAATTGATAACGGAGGTTTGGAGTTGACCGCATTGCGAAAGCATGTGATAAATGTTATAGAAAATACAACAGAGCCAATACTAATAGAAGACCAGGCACTAAGTGGAAATAAAAGGTGTTACAAATATGTATCAAAAGGGACATACAAAAAATGAAACATAATCTATCGAAGGTAAAGCAGTTCTGTATTATAGTCTGATTTTCGAGAGTTGACACCTGAGGCGGGTTCCTGGACGGAGTGTGGCTTAAGGAGGAACCAATGGTACGCTATGGATTACGACGCCGCAAGATGTTCACGCGCAAAATTCATCCTTTTTTGCATGTTTTTGTTGGATACAAATGACTTTTTAGCAGCAATCCGTCCATTTAGTCCCTTCTTCGCTAGTCTCCGTTGAACCGTTCGGACACTAATTTCAAAATTTTCAACCAGCACTTTATCACGGATTTCTGGAGCTGTTAGCTTTGGTTTCTCTATAGATTTTCGAACTAGGAGTCGATCCGTTCTAAAAATATTTATCGATTTTAATGAAATTTTATTGCCAAAGTAAGACAAAAATGTGTAATATTAACCTTTCATTAGTTTTTTCTTGGTCGCCCTCGATTCTCCACAACCAATGGATTCTTTTCACGACAATAAATGCGACGGATTGTGCTTTTATCAATCTTCATATGCTCAGTAATTTGTTGAAAAGTATAACATATAGTATTCATCATCATGTAACCGAACTATTAAACTTCGCAATTGGGGATCAGTTTTCTTTCCACGAGGCATTTTTAATCGGTTTTAACCTCTTAAGCGTCTACTCAAAACAAAAGAACGCAGAAAAGGAGCGTAAACCAGGAAAACGAAAGACAAATACGCGGGAATTTGAAAGTGGTAACTTTTTTGTCGGTCGTAAAAATGTATAGATTCTGTTTAATCTTATATAACATTTTTGTTTGTTAGTTAAATAAATTCGACTTTAACTGGGTTTTATGCAGCATTTAATTCAACATACTGCACCTCTAAGTTGCTGTTAAAAATAATAAAAATAACGAAATCAGGAAAGTGGTAACTTTTTTGTCCGCTACTGTATGTAAAAAAAGCATTCAAATAGTATAATTATAGTAGAGGAAAGTTCCATACGGTGGACCACAAGGGGACTACGCAGTCGAGAAATCGATTATTTTATTGCATTTTCCTAATATACTATCTTTTCTGAATAAAATGTCGTTTGGTTTGTATTAAAATTCGCAAAATTATAGATTTGGAAGCTAAAAAGGTCAAGCGGCAACCTATAGCGTCGCCTTTGCCCAGACACTTTAAACGCGTTTTTCTCGAATCTTTTTTCTCTTGGTTTTCGGCTAGTTGCGTATGAACGGAGGTTGAGATCGACTTGAAAAAAATTACAAGATGTGTTAAACATGTGCCATTTCGCGCCACACCGCTAATATGGTCCGTAAAAATTCGAGATGTTCATAAAAAGATTAAAAAGTCGCGAACTTTTAGTAGCGCCAAACACGACATAAGAATTTGGGACTTTTGAATTATTTGATGCAAATCTCGAATTTTTACGGACCATATCAGAGCATTTGAAACGCTATGTGACTGGTTACAAAAAATATTTTCAAACTAGTGTCAGTGGTCCAATCTAGGAAACTGATTTCTTAACTTGGACCACAGGTATCCTAAATTGGACCATGTCTATTATTAAGTATTCGAAAAGCCACGGGGTTTATGATACGGACGTGCTCTCTTCGCTATTTTTGAGCTTCTCAATTTCATTAGCGCGATTATTGGTGCTATTAAGCATCTGGTATCATAAACAGGGGAAACTCCAAATCCCAGTTATGACGGGTACCCTTGGAGTCTCTCCTGGCGCTCAATAGCGATTGACGTATCATAAAGCCCCTGGACAGGTCGCGCACGTGAGGGTCGCGGTCTGTCCGCGGGACCTTGGGGTCTGTCTCAGGATCTCGGTACGGATTTCTCACGACTGCATTTTTGCTTATGCGGAAAGGTGGGCGGAGTGTGACAGAATTCGGGAAAACGCCCAACGTGTTACCTTAAAGACACTGATTGGTACACGAATATTTCCGCCCTGATCGGACCTCCGTAGTAACGGTTGGTGATGGGACGAACCGAGGTCTCGTTAGAGGGTTTGCGGAGGAGGAAGACTACAACTCAAACCAAAAACATAGAAAAAGGTTCTCGGCTCTTGTCGGCCTTGGAAACGGCCATATACACTTAGCGTACTTTAACTCTTGTCGACCATAGTAACGGTTAATTGTATAATAAACGTTGTTGTTTTTAAATCGAGCGTGTTACTGAACCAGCATCTATCCACGTAACAATTACGCTTATAACACTATTTTTCAATATTTTAGGTAAGAACTTCTACTTAAAAATATACTTACACTCTATTAAAAAAATAGAAGATAACACTGAGTAGCATTTTACAGCATACTGAGAAAAATAAATATGCAGTTGACGAAATAATCAGTCGCTGTCGGACTGTCAATTTATACACTTTGTTTGAGATTCATCTAGTTCAGCTCACACTCACGATCACCGCAGCACCTCCTGGGCGCGGAAATCGCGGCGGATCCACAATCAATCAACCAATCAGAACGCACCACGTCGATCGATTCTCGAGAACATTCGAGACGACGCGTAACGGAAATCACCATCCATCTTGAATTCACTCTTGTTCACGTTGTGTAAAGCGAAAGACGTGTCGCGTGCGATTCGACATTTCCTCACTTTAAAATTGTGAATCTCAAACCATCGGTGCATTATCGTTTCTGTAGTGCATTCAAAGCTCATTGTGACGCTCATTCAACTGTCTCATCTCATTTTCTCAGTGATTAATTGTGGATCGTTGTGAGGGTACATTCGCGAGGCCATGTGCAATCGGTCGGCGTGTCCGCGTTCAACTCACCTCGTGCCGCGCAATAGCTAAGATTGGGTCACTTCGATTCACTAAGATCACGCTCACTTCGAGTGTTTTTAAATAAGTCGACAATACTCTGTCTACGTGCTGTGCAAGATTCACTTTTTTGACTATCAACCTAACCTCACCAGCATTCCACGCTCAAAACTCTCAGACTATTATCACAGACGAGGTATAGGATAGAACTATCAACCAATCTATTTTTCTGTCACCGGTTTGGGGGGTCCTAGGACCCCCTTACCATTTTAGTGTCGCATGCAACGTTACCGGTGAAGTCTCGAAACAGATTGTAACGCTACGCGTGGTAGGAATTAGAATTCAGCACGGGTATAACTGGGTTATTTTTTTAGTCGAAGCCCGCGATTTACAAATGTTTCTGTTAGAGTAACAATTTAAAAATCGTCTTATGAACATATTCCGTTCAACGGAAGAGAAAGGAGGATGAAAATAAAACGATATCACATTCGCCTTTTAACTTTGCTGTCCTATTCTGGTTTATTTAACGCAAAACAAATTTCATTCGCTTGCAATAACGTAATTTGTAAAAAGAGTGCTTTAATGTTTTTTAAGAGCACCTGTTGCTGAAACGCACCCATTCATCATGTGTTTGTGCATACATTAATGATGGTTTATATCAGTGATGAGCAACCCGCGGCCCGCGGGCCACGTTTGGCCCGCCAGCCGCAGACCTGTGGCCCACCTGAACATCGCCCATATATGTTTTTCACGAACGAGCTTGACAATATTAGGTGCGATATTTGAAACTGCTACTCTAACACAATATTTAATCGTGCGTCATCGAGTCGATTACTATGATCATTTTTTAAAATTTTCATTCTCGAGAATAGTTGCTCACACGCATACATACTGTCAAATAAGCTCACTATTTGCTTGGAGTGGATAGCTAGCAATGGATATTTATTAGCCGGAAAATAACGCTTATAAAACTCAATAAGACTATAGCATTCTGAAATTTATTCCTTAATTCTGTGTCGTTTTGTAAATCGATTAATTCCATTTGAAATTCTTCGGGAATTCTTGCAACATTTATATTAAAATTAAAGGGCGATGAGAAAATATTAAGTACCACATTCAATGGCTTGAAGTTCTTGGTTCTCTGGTCGCTAGGCAATTTACTTTATAGTTTATACCTCATTTAAGGGCAAAACAAAGTTATCACTGAAATGTTCGATAAGATAAAAGCCTTTGAAAGTAAACTAAGAATTTGGAATCGGCAATTAAAATCAAATAATATGTTTCATTTTCCAATTCTGAAAAAAGAAAATCCATCTCAAACGAAGAAATATGCGGAGGAGATACAGAGATTACAAAAAGATTTCAGTTTGCGGTTCAAAGACTTCCGCGAAAATCAAACAAGTTTGGATATTTTTTCATTACCCTTTAATATAAATGCTACAGCTAAAAGAATTCCTGAAGAATTTCAAATGGAATTAATCGATTTACAAAACGACACACAATTAAAGAATAAATTTCAGAATGTTAGTCTTATTGAGTTTTACAAGCGTTACTTTCCGGCTAATAAATTTCCATTGCTAGCTACCCACTCCAGGCAAATAATAAGCTTATTTGGCAGCACGTATGCATGTGAGCAATTATTCTCGAAGATGAAAATTGTAAAAAGTGATCGTCGTAATCGACTCACAGACGAAAGATTAAATAATTGTCTTAGAGTAGCAGTTTCAAATATCGCACCTAATATTGTCAAGCTCGTTCATGAAAAACAGAGTCAAGTATCTCATTAATTAAATTTCAGTGGTTATTTACGTTCATTTAATTCGAAAAATATAGGTACATATATCTGTTTAGATTATAATATGTATGTATATATTAATGTGTATATATTGCTAATAAACAGTACATCAAAGTTTAAAAATAACGTTTTATTGTAAATCAATGTCAGAAATAACAAATTCAGCCCATAAATTAAAATTCTTGGATTAGTTATATTTATGTATTTAATATTGCGGCCCGCGTAGAGAAGTTGGTTTCTATCTGTGGCCCACTTCTGACAAAAGGTTGCTCGCCACTGGTTTATATGATATAATACAGACATATAATAATAAAAAATAATTTTGTTCCTTATTTAATCTACGACACTCAATTTTTTTTAAGTCGGCGCCAGATTTACACAGTGCAAATGATGAGGCGCTGATATAAAAAAATTGAGTGTCGTAGATTAAATAAGGAACAAAATTATTTTTTATTATTATATGTCTGTATTATATCATATACACCATCATTAATGTATGCACAAACACATGATGAATGGGTGGGATTCAGCAACAGGTGCTCTTAAAAAACATTAAAGCACTCTTTTTACAAATTACGTTATTGCAAGCGAATGAAATTTTTTTTGCATTAAATAAACCGGAATAGGACAGCAAAGCTAAAAGGCGAATGTGATATCGTTTTATTTTCATCCCCCTTTCTCTTCCGTTGAAAGGAATATGTTCATAAGACGTTTTTTAAAATGTTACTCTAACAGAAACATTTGTAAATCGCGGGCTTCGACTAAAAAAATAACCCACGTTATACCCGTGCTGAATTCTAATTCCTATCACGAGTAGCGTTACAATCTGTTTCGGGACTTCGCCGGTAACGTTGCATGCGACACTGAAATGGTAAGTGGGTCCTAGGACCCCCCAAACCGGTGACAGAAAAATACATTGGTTGATAGGTCTATCCTATACCTCGTCTGTGGTGACACGAAGTCCCATAAGGTGATAGGTCTATTCCATACCTCGTCTGTGCTATTATACACACTCGTAATAATCGATATTACGACCGAAAATGCAATCAAACAAATAACACAAAGATATTCTTCATCCTCTGCTTCACTTGAAGAATTCTGTACCATAATCTGCCCCATTTCCCATATTTTATCCTTAAGGGGTTTTCTCGTTTAGAAGGCCAATTTTTTGTCTTTCTTTAGGGTCGATACACAAAAAAACTACACAGCCTTCGTCGATGAGCATTATCCACACGTATTTATTAACATTTCACTTAATTGTAAAAAAATTTCAGCCATATCTAATAATAATTAATTGCGATATGAGTCATCTCGTAATGCGTGTGCAAAAAAGTTGCCTCATGGTGCATACGATTCCGGCTATTCCGCTGCACCAAAACAAAAAAAACCCAAAAGGATTCTTAATCAGTAAGAGTGTGGCTATAGTTGGTGCCAGATTTATGAAAAAAAAAAAATTGAAAAGTCACAAAATGGTAGGATTTTGATTTTAAACTCAATCTTTTCTGTGTTTGTTTTTCGTCTTTAAACGGCCTTAAACTTGTGAAAGAAAAACTATTTCGCCTTGATTCTGCTACGGGCTAGAATTATATATTTTCTGAAGGTATACGAAAAAGATGGACCAAATTGGCACGTTAGAAGTTGAGATATCGTGCGTACCGCCATGAAAAACATTGTTTTGAGAAACACCCATATTAATTATTATTATATATGACTGAAATTTTTTTTACAACTTACTGAAAGGTTAATAAATACGTGTGGATAATGCACATCGCTAAAAATTGCGTAGCTTTTTTGTGGACTGTCCCTAAAGAGAATGGACTCCATTCAATAGGGGATCTCGTTCCTCTAGACGAGAATACACCCTTAAGAAAGAAAAAACGTTGCATAATTTGGACCGGTCGAACTTAAGAACCAGTAGGTGGTTCAATTTAAGAAACGAACCCAATTTTAACGTTTAGGTGTAAAAAATAAAAAGTAGTGCAAGTATCATAGCATTTGTGTTATGATAACATTAAAGATATGACTCTCCTTAAAAATCACACCCATAAGAATTCAAAATTTACTTACCAGTCAAAAGTTACGGCTTATTTAAGTTGGAGGGAAAAATACATGAACCGGCATTAAAACAAAGCATTCATTACTCTGCAGTTGTTACTCACTTGTAACGTCCCACGGGGACTCGAACCAGTAATTACCGACCGTCGATAAGAAGACGGTAGCGCCCGCTCTCACAGCAGACGCATAAAACATAGAACTCTGCCAAAAGTTTCAGGAACTGCTCCGGTAACGGTAGCGGCCGAACTTACTGCACAAGCACATATATATCCTAACATTTCATAGCCACATAGAATAAATTAGCATAAGAATTATAAAGAAAACCATAAAAACACAAAAAAAAACGTAAATATATAATCGTAGTTGTAAGAATTATTGTTATTAAGTTAAGTGTTTGTTTCAAATAAAGTTGTTGTTAAAGTTTTAAGTTGGATCTCACTCCTTCACTCTAACCAAACGAACCCCCACCTATCTTATACTCGAGGGGACGCCGCTCTCCTCTCGAGAACCTGCTAACGTTTAGTCGTCCCTGGGCAACCACACGTTACACATTCCACAGTGTTTTGTTTCTATGCTGTTACTAAACAACATGTGAGGTACGATCCCATGCTAAGAGAGGTTGCTCATGTCAATTGATATGTGAATAAAGACTATGGTCCTATTTAGGAGCCGGTCCAAATTAGGGAACTTTCCCCTATAATTGATTACAATAAAATTATTTCAATTCTGTAGAATATTATGTTTGCAGAACTGATTGTACATAATTACAAGTTATTAACAATTACACTGGTTGGCATATTTTCACGTCGGCATGTTTTAGAAAACACTGAAAGTATTGCACGAAAGTCGCCAAATGTTTGCTTCAAAATCAACGCGAATTCGGAGATTGCTTTCTACCTCGCTACTTAAGCGAGTCTTCGGCCAACAGTCGAACCTAGGATGAATTATTTACTATAAATGAAAAGTTAAATTTGTATATTTTCTATTAGATCTTTATGAATCGCTAATAGATCGACTCTTTTGATGAAAATGAATTCAAACTCGATCACTCTCGGACTATTTGTAATTATAAGTAATGTAAGTACAATTGGTATATGGACTTCAGAAATGATTCGAATTACGTGTAAGTAAATCTAGTCCGAATGATGACGTGTTTGAACTCAGTTTCATCGTACGATTTTCGCCAAACTGCTGAGAGTACTCTCATAAAGATCTAATAGAAAATATAGAAATTAAAATTTTCATTAGTATCGGCATATGTTCAAAACCTGAAATGAGCTATAAAAAAAACTCTTGCAGCAGAAACGACTCCCCGGAGAAGACTAACGAATTTAAAACTATATTTCTCCAAACCCTTCGTCACTCAAAATGGTAATAAAGCAAAATCTACTAAACAAATTAGTATATTCTTTCTTGTTCATATTATTTCTTTCCTACCATTTGAAAATATCATTACTTACAAAATACTTTTTTTTATCCGACTTCAAAAAGGAGAAGGTTATAGATTCGACCCATATCCATTTTTTTATGTATGTCACCGCATAACTCCTCAGCATATGGACCGATTTTGATGATCTTTTTTTTATTCGAAATAGGGCGATGCCCGTTAATGCAGTTCTACACTGCATCAATATTGGCCCAATACTTTGCCAGTACTGGTTAATAATAAAGACTTGTCACCTAATTATTATTATTTTATGTACGTACGCGCATATCTCCTCAGCATGTTGTATCAATATATATAAAACTAAAAAGCCAAAAATAAAAAAAAAATTTGAAGATTGAAACTGACTTCAAAAAATGAAAATGCACTAAAAAATGAAAAATAATTTTTTCCCTCATTTAATCTACTACTCTCATCTTCTTTAATTCGGCGCCTCATCATTTGCAATGCGTAAATCCGGCGCTGACTTAAAAAAGATGAGAGTAGTAGATTAAATGAAGGAAAAAATTATTTTTCACTTTTTGGTGTATTTTTATTTTTTGAAGTTGTTTTAATTTTTTTAAAATTTTTTTATTAAAGATCATTTTCTAAAGAAATTTCAAACAATGGAAAAATTAAACTTCAACGTGACGAGTTCGTGGCTTACACCTTTTAGCGTTAAAACCAAATTTATTTAAATGGTATAACACGGTTCACATACGAATTTTTTTATCGAGATCTTCTCACAGTCTTCCCCGTATTTAATGAGAGTTGTCATTCCCTTGATCTCTGCGAGCGGACCATTCCGACTACTGTTTTGCTTACTGGGTGCGACCCTTCGCCGACGGGAAGTCTACAGCTGAGAGCAATGAAAACCGTGTGCCAGATGAGACATCCACTACAGGAAATTAAAATGATATTTTCCATGAATCTTCGAATGAGTATTACTGATGAATCGGTAAGGTTTTTCCGTGGAAAGTCAGTCTAACGATAAGTATAACATAATATGCACTTCTGAGTAATACTTTAATCAGTCTCCAACTTTGTTATTCTACCCGATACTTCATGATTTGTCGCCAAATGCCCGGTTTGAGTTCATATTTTGTAAAAAAAAATCCAGCGAACTTGTCAAAAAACACGTAGCATCAATAAATTCATAAAACCAACAAATAGATGGAGATATAGCGCAGTCGCTATATTTCAGACTATACATATAAGTAAGAGCGCGTTCTCGTGCAGAACAATCCGTTCAGTACAAGCCAAATAGTTAAGTAAATAACTTTATTTCGTTTTTTCTGTGTTTTCTGAATATGAACCTATGTTGTACAGCAGGATTGACTAACTGGTGGCTCGCGAGCCACCGGGGGCACCTCCGCCTTGCTGAACGGCCCCCTCAATACCTCAGACTCTGACAATCGCAGTCAAAAAGAAAAGGAAAGAAGGAGGAATCCACTGCGATCGTCAGAGTCTGGTCGGTATGCAGGGGGCCGGTCAGCGTGGTAAAAAGGCGGAGGTGCCCCCAGTAGCTTGCGATCCACCAGTTAGTCATTCCTTCTATTTAAGATATACTTCTAAGTTAATTTTCGTTTAATGTTTTGGATAATAAGATACTAAAGGTATTTGGCCATATTACCCCTTCCTTTCTGCAGGGAGAGATGACCCAGTTTTGATTGGAGTAGGTGGCCCACCTTCAAATTGTCTAGAATGTTTAGAAAATTATTTCAAAACGAATGTGATGGTGACATTCACTCAACATACGGAAAAACAAAGTGGTGGGAATGACTCCTGGTTATACAGTGAGTGCGAAGGGGGGGGCAGAGATTCATAGTGGTACAAGTCACTCGTGCGGTGTTCCGCGTAAAGTAATGTTTTGCATTTTCTGTTATAAAAAACTCTACGTATATATTGCAGCTGTGGGAACACATCTAAAGACTCAAAATACTACCATCATAAATATGTATATACTTAAAAAGAAGTTTCATACAATCTAGGAAGGAATTATACACTATTATGTTTATAAGCATTTAATTTCTGGACTTAATGAATACAGTTTTACGAAAATATCATTACTAAGTAGTTAAAATAATATGTACTCTCTTGTATATGTACTATGATATGTTCCCCTTTTTTGTCATTTTGTCCAAATGGATCGTGATCTTCTATTTCATTGGAGGTCCTAATATCAGGGAAAAAGGAATGATGAATTGGTGGGATATATTCTATAGTTGTAACATGTCTCTATTTTTTTTAAATGATTTACTGTGCAAGGTCCATTGTAGAGCTTCTTTTGTACAATTTTATTTATCCAAACGCTTTGGTCGACCCTCCTTATGAGACTTAATATTGAGCTCGTTGAAGGAGACGTCACGGTACATTTTGACAAAATGACGAAAGAATGGAACATATTATAAGTAGTACATATTATACAAGAGAGTATATATAATTTTAACTACTTAGTAATGTTATTTTCGTAAAACTGTATTTATTAAATTCATAAATTAAATGCTTATGAATATAATAGTGTATAATTCCTTGCTAGATTGTATAAAACTTCTTTTTAAGTATATACCTATTTATAATGATAGTATTTTGAGCCTTTAAATGTGTTCCCACAACTGCAATATATACGTACAGTTATTTTTATAACCGAAAACGAAAATCATTACTTTACGCGGAACACCGCGCGATTGACTTACACCAATATGTTTCGAAACGCTCTGCTCTTGTTAGTTGAGTTCTAAAGAGAAATGTCCTTATTCCTCAGTTAAGAATGAAGTTATAACTTTATTCACTATGAAAGCAAACAAATGGAGCCTTTAAGACTTAAAAACTGTTATTTACTCAAATTATCAAAATTTGGACTTATACCACTATGATTCTCAGCCCTCCAAATGTGAATGCGTATTTTTCCGCGCTCTTTTCTTGACTCCTTCTACAAATCTCAATATTGGTCGATATCTAGAGACGCGGAAGCGTCTCACGCCAAGTACATGTTTCGACACCCTGTATATGTCGACTGACGCTACCGCTATCATTTATTCGTCGCCCGGCTAATCCAACCTAATCTGAAACGTATTTCATTAATATCACCATCACGCCTGCAATATTTTATAAGTTTAAAGGCATTTTTCTTATATAAACCGCATATAAGCTTTCAAATAAGACCAAATTCAATAAAATCGGTCCACGCATGACAGAGATATCGTAATATCGTCTCATGGATTTGTCGGAAACGGTAAAATTCTTCTTCTTCTTCTTCTTCTTCAAGAAAACTTTTGTCAACATAATACGTACACTACCAAAGTGATATCAGCGCATTAGTTCGGTCAATTAAACATATTTACAGTGAACTTGTTAGACCCGTTCATTACATTATTCGATATAAATTTTGGGATGACATTGTTAGTTCTGCATTTTAATAAAAATAATTTCCTATTACTTATCTTAACTAGACTCAATCCGTTACTTGATAGGTCCTTGAGATTCTTTACTGATTCTGGTCCAAACTGTCTTGATATAGTCGTGAAAAAACTTTCCGTTGTTGTTGTTATTGTGTGTGTTTCGCCATCCATTTTAAATAATGAAATTAAAATTTTTCGACCGTATTTATAGAGAATCCAAAAAACCAAAGTGATATCGGTGCATTAGTTTGGTCAATTAAACATATTTACAGTGAACTTGTTAGACCCGTTCATTACATTATTCGATATAATTACAGTGAACTTGTTAGACTCGTTCATTACATTATTCGATATAATTACAGTGAACTTGTTAGACCCGTTCATTACATTATTTGATATATTATAATATGTTTAATTGACCGAACTAATGCGCCGATATCATTTTGGTTTTTTGGATTCTCTATAAATACGGTCGAAAAATTTTAATTTCATTATACGTACACTACGCGTTACACGCACACCTTCAGCCAAAACGAACTAATACATGTTTCGTTCGTCAATCGGCTGTCTTCACTATGCAATCCACTTCATACGGGTTACACGCACACCTTCAGCCAAAAGAAACTAGCACATGTTTCGTTCGTCAATCGCTATCTTCACTATGCAATCCACTCCAAATTTTGACAGCTTACCGTCAAGTTATAATCAAATTATAAACGTGTTTTTACAAATATGTGTCGTTGTGCCATTGAATTGCAACCAAAATGCAGTCTCAAACACAAGGTAAGTTGGCGAAATTTGAATTGCGACATGTTTGTATATCATCAAACTGTTTTTTATTTGTAACTAAACTGAGGATTTTATGTATATGTAGATAATCGAAGCGTAAAATGATGCTGTGACCTACGCCAGGCTATGTATGTATTAGGGGAGACCGGGGCTAGTTGACTAATTGTTAACATTTGAAATTTTTATAAATAGACCATTGGTATTTTGTTGGCTTGCTGCATACTAAAATTTTACAAATTTTATTAGGCATACAGGCTTAATTTAGAAAATCGTTTTAATTAAGTCTGGGTTGTAGTTTTTATTGTACTTAGAGTAGTGAGGCGAATAAGTCAACAAACCCCGGCTGTGGGGTTAGTTGTATATGTATACTACGACCAATACATTTTTTTTTATTTTTTTCACTCCACGGTATTATTTTTTTGGGCAAACTTTTCCTCTGGGAAACCTTTTTTCACGGGAAATTTGTATGGATCGAAAGCACGTATCAAATAACATGCAAAAATAACAATTTTGAGTTTAGGAATCTGTTCAGGGAAAAGTTATTAAGTAAAACAGACTGTGAAATTTTTACGTATATTCTAACCCCTAATGTGAACAACTATTATGCTTCAATTTGAATGGATACTTTTCTTTAACCAATACTATACAACATATGGCACGGTCGCATTGGTGAGTATAATCACAGACCCTCAGATACTAAAAACGCACCCTCTTCCGACTTGTTCTGGGACAAAAATTATTTTAGGTTATACCCAAATTCAGATCGGTTCGCTACCATGCTTTACGCGTCCCCCGCCCTAATCTAGCCCAAACCAATACTAATACCCTGGACAAATTAGAAAGTGGAATGCGTTGTTTCGGAGTAAGTCAACGGAAATACTGTACAGAGGGGTGGGAGTGCAGTATTTAAATATATAACATAAAAAGACAATTTCTCCATAGAAAATCCATAATAGAACATACAACCCATATATAAAATACAAACTAAATACTAAACACCTATGTATGTACTCTCCTTATACCCTCTTTTTTTAGAAACACCCTCATTATTTTATGCTGTCGAAATTCCTCAATGCAACCGTTTAAAGAAACAAAGAAACTACATACTCCTACCCCTCCAACCTTCTACAACGAATCATATGCGACAACCACTGTAACTGTCACAATAAAGGTTAGAAAATATGTCAAAATTTTTCAACTTTTTCACCTCATAACTTTTCAACAAATAAATTCCTAAACTCAAAATTGTTATTTTTGCATGTTATTTGATACGTGCTTTCGATCTATATAAATTTCCAGTGAAAAAAAGGTTTCCCAGAGGAAAAGTTCACATATTTTTTTATTAATTATCATGGTGCTAGACATTGTAATTATTTTATACTTGCTTGTCATGGTCTATATGAAAGGCCTGAGAGTTTGAAGGGAGGATAGGGTGTAAAACTGGTAGGGGTGTGTTTGGAAGGATTTTATGATGGGGGAAGTGGACTTGAGCAGCTAAACTCTTTGCCTCGACTGTATCTTGAGGATAAAAAAATGCAATTTTTAGTGGTATTCCTATGCTTAGTCAAGTAACCCCGTCCGACATTGTTAACATGTTAAGGGCCGTACGTACAAAACCTCCACGCACCGGATAAAATAAAATACTGTAAATTATAGTCAATGTATCACGTTTCCACAAAATATTCATGAAAAAACATCAAGCAGTACTCAGTGGACAAAAATTCATAAACAGTCAAAACGAAAATATTTACGACCCACCGACCTTTTTAGATTTTTCATTCTCACTGATAGAACACGGAAGGTTTTGTCACGGCGACACATTAAATGCAAGCTGGTCATTCATATACTCCAATATCGCGAATCGCAGCATAATTTATTCCATAATACAAGAATTAAAGGGAATTAGTCAACTAACCTCATTAGTCAACTAGCCCCGGTCTCCCCTACGCATAATTTTGCAGAAAGGATTTTGTATACATACTTATTCAATGCGAGTTATTTTGATACGTGGACACCTTCGATAATGCATGAATTTAATCAATGTTTCTCGTGATATACACAAAGTACTATACATACAATAAATATACATAGATCGGCAATGCGGTGCACACAGTTTGTTTTCGTAATTGTTAAACTTGTGTAGAATTTAACCTTCATTCTGTCCCGTGATAAGACTGTGCATTGCTGTTGATGATGAACCTTTGTAATTTGTAAAAACCACCCCAAAAACCCTGGGCAAGGGTGGGTGCACGGCTCTGGGTGGCGGCCAGGGATCCATGCAGTTGTGTTGCTGGCGAGCGGCGTCCCCAGGAGCGCGGCACCACCGAAGCAATGAAGACGTGCCTGGAGGGCACGAGATTGCTACTGCCGCGGCGGAGGGAGTTCGTGGTCGAACACCGTCGCGGAATCAGCGCGGGATCGGCCCGGGTTCGGCGAACCCAACCCCATAAGAGACAGAACACATCGAGATAGGTCAAGACCTGGGGTGACGGCTGGTGAGCGGAAGACGTTGGGCGAGGAGAACAACGAAGAGAGGAATTGGCTGCCGACAGTTTCAAGTCGCCCTTGGAATAGAGCAGCTGCAGGAACACCTGGAGGGGGGCGGGGAGGAACTCGACAGGACTCACTCCATCTTAATTGGACCGGGCTATGGAGACTTTCTCCGTAGCCCGACCATTGTCTTCACTGCCGTTAAAAGAGGACGTTAAAGTTTATTTTTCCTCTTTTGAATAGGGAACTCTGTAGCCATCGAAGGATTGGAGTTCAGGACCAGGCCACCGGAAGGGCCTCGTCGGAGCCGAGTCCGTAAGGAGGATGCAGCGTCGGAGCGATGGAGCCGTCGTGGGACGTTCCACAGCGGAGTTCCAGACGGAGTATCCGCGGAATGGGGAACTGTTGGAGCTCTCCGTGGATTTCGTCGCGGGACACACTGGAGAGGACGAGAGCACCGCTGGAGTCCCAGAGGACACTCGACGAAGCCAGGATGTTTCGACGCTGGAGATTCCCGCCGAGGGAACGCAACGCAGTGAAATCGTCGTTGGAGGGCAAAGTTCCAAGAACGTCGTGGGATAAGGAACTGGAAGGACCTTACTGGAGGACTTCACCAGGAGAGGATTTCGCCAAGCCGTTCGTCCCGTTGTACCCACGCCTTGCCTCAAGTTTTTTGGTGGTTTTTCCTTGGGGCGTGAAGGCGAATGCCGAGGCGACGGTCTGAGGAAGCCACCCAGACAGCACGACCACTTCTTCAGACCAGGGTACGGAGATTCCGAAGAGGAGCCAACGCGGTCGGGACGCCCGCTTTTCCAGAGGGGGGAGCAGTGTTGCGAGCACCGGGTATAGGCCCGTGCATAGCCTGCTGGTGCTCGCAGCGCAAGACAGAAGAGGGTCAACCCCCTTCGAGAAGACTATCAGGACAACGCCGTGGACCGTCTTGTACCGAACGCCGTAGCGTTCGGACGTGCGGGTTATACTGTCACTACTCTGTATTTCGAAATATAGTTGTGTCGTGTATATTCCCGCGTATCATTATATCCCTTTGCGTCGGGGTGGTCGACGATGGAAACGCCCCGGCGCAACAATATTAAAAATTATCTGAAGTCATTCCCTATGCAAATTATTTTTGTAAAAAGAAGTGAGATCCCCATAAAAAACTTCGAAAAAGAAAAAAATTACGCCAAGTACATGAAAAAGTCGAGGACGGAAAAGAGTAAATCACAAAAAAAATAGAAGAAAATATACAATATAAAAAAATATGTGAAATCAAAATGAGCTGCAAGTACATAAAGGTGCTTTCCAACTGCGCTTAAGATGACACAACTACATATATACAGCTAAAATGCTTTGTTCATACATCCCATTACTCATATCGCGGACATTTTAATCAGGGAGTCGAGACCGAAGCAGAAACCGAATTTCAGACCGGTCGCCACCGGTGTAGCGACCATTAACCGAGGCGAAAAGGGACCGCTGTTGTGACCGCAACGGTGAGAGGTTGTGGAGGGAAACCGAACTCCATACCGATTGCCTCTCGACCGGGAATCTCAGACCGTACTTTTAACGAGACCAATCGAAACCAAACCGAAGGCATGACCAGTCCGCCGACTGGTCGGTTGACCGGTCGCAAACGGTCGAGTTAATTTATGGAGAGATTTCTGTTCCTCTCCATAAATTACGAGTCGGAGCGGTTCGGAGCGGTTCGGTTCTGTTCGGATCGGTTCAACCTAGCTGAATAAGCCGGGAAGGTATGGATGCTATTCCTGCCGCTCACACTGTTTGTCACTCTCGTGACGAGTTTGTTGATAGCAGACTTTTGCAGTTATTTGTTACTGTAACACTGTCCATTCCAAACTATGTCGATCTGCCGAGATATTATTGTATTTCAAACACTAGTTATGTATTATATTAATTGAAGTAGTTAATATAAATAAATTATTGTTAATATACAAATAACAAGAAAATGTTTGAAAATATAATTCTTCATGTGATTATTTTAAAAGTATGTCCAAGTGTGGAAAAAACAGAAGATAGGAATATAATAAAATGTAAATATATTTTTTTTCAACACCTGCATGAAAATGGGTGTTTTTTACGCTTGCTGAGCGTGAGCAAAAAAATCTGGATGTTCGATTGCTTTTTTATTCTGTCGAAATTAATAAATACGTGTATTACTAAAATTATTGATTCCGATAATGATTCTAGTTTGGGGTTATCGCGCCATTCCATATATTTTTTGTATATTGTCTAGTACTTTTCTTTTGATTTTGATGGCAGCTTTTCTTCAATCGCTTTTGCAGCTTCTGCAACTTCGGGGGGGGGGGGGCGTGTGGTATCCCGTATCGCTATCACTCTCATTATTACTCATTTTATCTTTTAATTCTATCTTTTAATAAAGAGGGGTGCTGTGACAGTTGTAATATCAAGTTAAAACACAGCAGCCGCGTATATAATGCACTACTTAGCAGTTTTAGCACTCGCGTTGACTGTTGGTACCGCGCGGAATTTATATATATCGTCGTATCTTCTACAATTATGTATTAATCAGTGTGAAAATTGGTGAAAATCTTCCTTGTATATTAAGGAAAAAGTTTGTCGCAGCATGTTATATATACCTCAAAATTCCCTCGATACTTTTTAACGGCGAACGTTGAAAAACATGAGTTATGTCCAGTATTACTTTTTAATTAAATATTATTACATTTTTTAACATAAGGGTTTTGTGCATACATTTTACGGCTTCGCTAGAGTTTTCTGAAGTTATGTTTTAAATCTCATAACGATCCGTTAATATTTATTCAAGTTATCGCAATTTATGTTTTAAAGAAATAATGATTTTGGACGATGAAAAATTATTGGTTCATAATTTTTAACCCGAATAGTAATGATTGGATAAATAAACTGTAAATAGAAAAAATATGTGTCGTGACGAACTTTACAACACTATATTTTTTAAAATTCATTTTAATAACATTTAATTTTCCAATCTTTTTTAGCGTTTGAACAACCATTTTTCGCATTTTCGAGCACTAGTCCTCTTATTGCATCCGATCCTTCAATTTACTTTCCCCACAAATTGTTTTGATAAGAAACTAATTTTGATTCTTTTACAGGTACTAAAGAATGGCAACGTACAATCATGACGGGGCCATCCTTGTCTTACGTTAGATGTACTACTCGCATCACAGGAGTATTTTCCGATGTACCACTCTCTTTTCTTATACATGTATATCGTATTAAAAATTGAAGAAGTAACGCTTATACAACTGATTCATAAGATGTTAAATAATATTTTCACATGTTATTGTGAGAGATAAAAATTGAAACATTATAATAAATTTTGCTGTGAAATTTGTTATTTATGCTATTGTTAAATATATTTACATTTTATTACATTCCTATCTTCTGTTTTTTCCACACTTGGACATACTTTTAAAATAATCACATGAAGAATTATATTTTCAAACATTTTCTTGTTATTTGTATATTAACAATAATTTATTTATATTAACTACTTCTATTAAAATAATACATAACTAGTGTTTGAAATACAATATTATCTCGGCAGATCGACATAGTTTGGAATGGACAGTGTTACAGTAACAAATAACTGCGAAAGTCTGCTATCAACAAACCCGTCACGAGAGTGACAAACAGTGTAAGCGGCAGGAATAGCATCCATACCTTCCCGGCTTATTCAGCTAGGTTGAACCGATCCGAACAGAACCGAGCCGCTCCGAACCGCTCCGACTCGTAATTTATGGAGAGGAACAAAAATCTCTCCATAAATTAACTCGACCGTTTGCGACCGGTCAGGACCGAAAGTCTGAGAGAAATTCTCTCTCGAGTTTTGGTCGAGAGAAAACTCCTGACCGCTCGTCGCTCTCTAGTTCGGTCGAGAGAAAAATCCTGACCGTTCGGTCGCTCTCTAGTTCGGTCGAGAGAACTGTAAATGCCATATTGGTCGGTCTCACTGACCGCGACCGCGACCGAAACCGAATTTCTATCGGTCTCGACTCCCTGATTTTAATAATGTGAAGATAAAATGTAACATCTAGACATTTGTTTAGATGTCCGCGGCCTGGAAGTCAAGTACTTGGCGTGGCCAGGCAAGGTATTCTCAGACCATCAATACCCATACCTTCCCTCTCGCTGGCGCTAAAATAATTTGTCAATTTAAAACTCTGACAATATGAGTACATTTTCATTATATTGAGTTTTAAAATAATTCTAAGATCATTCATCGACACCGATACCTTTCCTCTCACAAGCTTTCAGATAATTGATCAATTTAAAACTCCGATAATATGAGTACATTTTCATTTGTTTTGCGTTTTTAAATAATTCTTATTCATTGACACCTTGACCTTGCCTGGCCACGCCAAGCATTTGACTTCCAGGCCGCGGATATCTAGGCAAATGTCTAGATGTTACATTTTTTCTTCAAATTATTAAAATGTTCGCGAAATGAGTAATGGAATGTATGAACACAGCATTTTAGCTGTGTATATGTAGTTATGTCATCTTAAGCGCAGTTGGAAAGCACTTTTATGTACTTGCAGCTGATTTTGATTTCGCATATTTTTTTATATTGTATATTTTCTTCTATTTTTTTGTTGTGATTTACTCTTTTCCGTCCTCGACTTTTTCATGTACTTGGAGTAATTTTTTTACTTTTTTGAAGTTTTTTATGGGGATACTTGTAACTTCACAAATGAATAGAAGGCATGCCAGATATGCAAGCTTACGTTTCTTAAGTTCATTAATCAGGAATGACCGACAGTAGGTACCTATCCATAGTTGATGAATTAAATTGCTTTACAGCCTGCGCAGAGTCGAAGCCTAATAAATCTACTTACAATTAGAGGAGGCTGAGAGTTACCCAATGTTAATTTGAACTGTAGGCATGAGACAAGCAAAATATAACAAAATGCCCTCAGAGATACCGAAAAAATGAACATTTGTTTGTACTTTAGAATTGGTTATTTTTTAAAGTAAGAAGGAGTTGTTTATGCTTGTAGGTACCTGACAACAATATTGAAACAATATTTCCTTCTTTCGTATTTTTTAGAAGAAATTGAAACTTCTTTTCTAATTTATAGACAATGTCTAAAATTCATCCGAAATGTGTTTTTATATCATTGTTAATTTTCTTCAGCTAGACAGAGTGGTCTACAAAACTGGAACAAGTCATACTACTTTTCTGATTGCAGTTAGAAAGGAATATTGCAGAAAGAAGGTGAACGGTTCAAACAGGACTATGTATGGAGGATCATATTTGTTTGCAAGTACAACGGTGTTGTTCAATTTTTTTTATATGGAAACGTATATGTGTTTTACATGCATTTTTGCGTAAAATAGTATATGGATACAGTGGTCGAAAAATGATTAGTTCGTGACATATTTTAAATAAATGACTTTATTGAAAAAAAAATGCATAAACGCTTGTCCATTGGATTCTAAACAGTCCATACACCGCTTGATACATAACTAAATCGAGGTAATCTCTATTTATCGTTGTGCAATGTAGTCTTATTTGTTCTTTTAGGTCTTCTACAGAATTTACCCGGTCGTGAGTCTTGACTTGAAAATGTAGTCCTCCTTGAACCGTTCACCGTTTCCTTTAACGTTTTTTTTTCTAATTGCAATCAGAAAACAGATAACGTGTTCCAGTTGCGTGGACTATCTTGTATAGAACGTCTGCAAAAAGTATATGGAATCGGGGCCTCAATGTCCATAAGGGAGGAGCCAGAAGAGGGTAAAGGCTGTCGTTCCAATGCGCGGCTGGCGACTGCCGCTAGCGACGCTTCCACTAGTGCAAGGGAGAAACAGATGCATACTTCTCCCTTGCACTAGTGGAAGCGTCGCTAGCCGCAGTCGCCAGCCGCACATTGGAATGGCAGCCTTAAGGTGCCATTTCCAATGCGCGGTTCGCCGCGGTACACTGGTACAATGGAAAAGCATTCATCTGTTCTCCTATCTGCGACTTCGACCGCGCGCGGTTGCGGCAGATTGCTACAGTGTATGCAAGTCTGCTCCAGAAGCAGCCTAGGCTACTGGAGAAACAACACAATGGGATGAGTGTCTGTTTTCCGCCATTATGGCAGAATCTAGTAGCCGCTCGATGGCCTGCGGCTGCCAGTAGCTACACTGCTCCAGAAGCAGTGTAGCGGCTGCCTGCCACGCGGCCCATCACCACAATGGGACAGAATCCCCAAAAATAAGGAAACAAGTCAGAATTTAAAAGTTATGGAATTATGTTTTTATATATTTTTGTAACCTAATAATATGAGGTCTTAAAAACGTAAAAATATCATGGCAGCTACTTCTGCTGTATGTGTAAACATGTGTCAAAGTTTGTATGTTTTTTTGTGCAGAATTGTAAATCGAGTCCAAGAAAGTTACAAGAAACCCTTGTATAAAGTCTAAAACCGATTTACCATATAGTTATCGAGAAATTATTAATTAAAGTTTATGCATTTTAACACAGTGGCATATGGCGAAGTAAAAAAAAAAGAGGGTTATAGTTTCAGTTTTTCTTCCGAAACAGGAAAACCATATTTAAGAAATGTACCAAAATTGGCACAAAAGTACATCGAAATGTCAGGAAATGAATTTATAAATTTCTGCAAAACTGACCACATAGTTTCTTCGTAAATGCCCATAAAAAAATAAGTTTACGTGCAAATTTTTTAGAAATTACGTAGAGCAGTGAACGTGGCAACGTCGCACAATCGATATGTTTAGACATTTAAATAGGAAACGAAGATTCAGATCCATATGAACATTTTTTCTGATATTTTGGTTATAAAAAACGCTCCGAATGAATGCGACGTTGTCAGATCTGCTGCTCCAATTTACTACGCTAACCAATTTAATATTCCATTTTCGTATTACAATTATTTATATTAACATTGCACTTTTTAAAATATACATACATGATGTTAAAAATTATTATTATTATTTCCATAGTATCATACTACTTTATATTTATCGTTTATTATCCAACTCTAATTTGATTAGCATAGTTGGTTAGGAACTACCTTAAAAAAAAAGAACCAAATGTCACTGACTTCTTCAATCCGGTCCACTGTGGCGTTGTAAATCGGACTACTTTTATACAAGCAATCAGGTAAAAAAATGCCTACTAAAATGCTTTTATTATTTGTATTGCTTCTGTAAAAGTAGTCCAATTTACATGACATTTGGTATGATTTTCATCAGAAAAATATAAGGAATCTATTGCTGTCACTCCCTTATCGATACGATAAACAATAAAGAATTTCTTAATACGCTGAAATGAATATTTCACCCTCGACTGTGGGTCACCGACCTCGATTCGCTAGGGTCGGCCGAGGATTCATACCTGTTTCAGAAATAAAATATTTCTTTATTCTTTATCTTATAGATATGGAAGTGACACCGATAAGTTCCTTATATTGCCCCGATAAAAATCATACCAAAATTCATGTAAATCGGACTACTTTTAACGAAGCTAGCGAGAAATTATATAAATTAAGTTTTCATCTAATTTCCTTCATTATGCTCCGAATTACGTCGTTCTTGGTGTTAGTTTCATCGGCGAAACATACGGAATCGATTGGCGTCGTTTTCGCAAAGATCTGATGGAAAATGCGAAAATCCTGGACATTTCTCATTTCTTCTTGATGGTATTCAAACCCCTTCGTGGATCGAAAGCCATAAAATGGTCGAGACCTCATACAACAATAGACCTTTTCAAGTGCTCGAAAAGGGCCAGCGCGGCGCGTCGTGGGGCCCTGGCGCTCACGCTTAGGTATAGAAAATACCATCTGCGGCCGCACGAAGAATCCTGCGGCGTACTGAGGCGGCGCCGCGCCGCTCGCCGCCGCGGCGAGCCGCGCATTGGAAATGGCACAGAGGCTGATTTCGCGTTAGCGTAGGTGCTTAAAGCCGCAGGCTGGCTAGCCAGAACTGCAAAGTTCGTAAGTTCTCGCATTCCGACGACGTGTCCTCTTTTTCCGTGGGTATTACAAAATTCTAGGCGAAGAAAAATATCTTGGACTTCCTTAACTACCAAACAAGTACATATTATAAAGTATATGGCTCCACACTTTTCTTGTTGTTCTGTGCGGTCAAAGAGTTCGTATTATTTTATCATTAGTACTTCAACGATTATGGACTTAATTAGTATGTAGCACATGATTAATCACTTTGGATGAGCGTAAATAAGTGTTTGATTGCTCGCAGTCTTCTTCCTGTGCACATTCCTCCTTTGTAGTAACTTGTTACGTTGATTAAAAATTATAGGTATTTCAGCCACATACGAGCCGTTGTTTTTGAAAGTGGTGTAAGTCCATTGTTTGAAAAAAATGAGTTAATGGATATCCTCTTTTTATATTTATGTTATTGCAGGAAGATTTTTTTAAAGTGGTATAAGTCCATGTTTTGGAAAATATACTTCACTATGCTAAGTGTATAGGAGAAATAAGATTGAAATATAAATAAGTTTGTTATTATTAGTTATCTCAACGAAGTAATTTACTTTTCATACTTGTTTATTTATAAATTCATTATAATGTAAGGAAGTAAGTAAGTAATGAAGACATGTACATCTTCATTTTAATTATTATTTTTTACATTAAAAAATACATTTCACAAAAGTCAACTTCAATTAACATATCAATTTAAAATTGCTATTGATTATATTTTTCATAACATTTTTATTGATTATTATTGCATAATAAAATTTAACAAGTTTATATTGGGTTGTCCGGAAAGTTTGTGCCCATTTTTGGTTGGTGGCGTAAGGACAGGTTTGAATATATCAAAACGATTGAAAACAAATGACATGCGTACATATCGTAAAAGACGGTACTTCAGGCATATTTGGAAAAAATGTGGTTACGATACGTTAATTTTTGTCAGTTTTAGACGCCTTTGAAGATGGAAGAAAACAAAGTGCATTTTAGGCATTTAATGCTTTTCTTTTACCGGAAAGGGAAAAATGCCACACAAGCGGCAAACAAGATATGCACTGTTTATGGCAAAGGTGCTGTAGCTGAAAGAAGTGTGCGAAAGTGGTTTGCTAGGTTTAAAGCTGGTGATTTCAACCTTAAAGATTGAAAAACGCCCGAGTAGGCCCTACACCACAAGATCAGATTACAACACTGATCGAGGAAAACCCACGCTACACGACACGACAATTAGCAGAAATGTTAAATATGTCAAAATCCACCATGCACAAGTATTTTGTCAAGCTTGGCTACATAAACCGTTTTGATGTCTGGGTTCCCCACGAATTAACGGAGAAAAATCTGATGGATCGCATTTCCATTTGCGACTCGCTCTGGAAACGCAACGAGGAGACACCATTTTTGTAGCAAGTAGTGACGGGGGATGAAAAATGGATCATTTATAATAATATTGAGCGAAAAAGATCTTGGGAAAAGCGGAATGAACCACCGTTAGCCACCCCAAAAGCCGATCTTCATCCAAAGAAGGCTATGCTGTATGTCTGGTGGGATTGGAAAGGGATCCTGTATTATGAGCTTTTACCAAACAATGAGACGATAAATTCAGAGAAGTATTGTTCCCAATTAGACGAATTAAAGACAGCAATTGAACAAAAACGTCCAAAACTAGCGAATCGGAAGGGCGTCGTGTTTCATCAGGACAATGCGCGGCCTCATGTGTCTTTGATGACTCGACAAAAGTTGTTAGAGCTTGGTTGGGATGTTCTACCCCATCCACCATATTCACCAGACCTCGCACCCTCTGATTTCCACCTATTTCGATCATTACAAAATTCCCTTAATGGAAAAAACTTCAACTCTTTGGTCGAGATAAAAAATCACGTAGAAAAGTTTTTCGGTGAAAAACCTGCGAGATTCTGGAAGGACGGAATTTTCAAGTTGCCTGAAAGATGGAGAAAGCTTGTAGAATAGAATGGCACCGATATAATTGAATAATTGTATACTAAAATTTAAATGTTCTGCGTTTCAAGTTTCCTCCAAAATCGGCACGAACTTTCCGGACAACCATAATTTTAAAAACATCACCCGAATTGATTAACGTATTCGAATATTTTTAAATCGATTCAAACTCAAACCCTTAAATATCTCAATGTATGAATAAATGGACTTATACCACTTTCAAAACAACGGTCATATGTTTCTATAATTTGATTATGTGAAGAAAAAAAATAATGAGATATTCGATAACTCCCGTCTAAAAAAGTGTCTGCTTATTACTATCAATAATAATATGAGTATACATTTTGATTCTGGCGAACTAGAAGCTGTCAATGTGGTTCAACCTGTAGAAAAGAGGCGACATGTAAAGTAAGTTCTAGAATTGGTTCCAACAGTGCACATGCTTGTATATATTGCAAAACGCGAAAGCGGGTTATTATCGAAACAAAAACCTGTGAAACTACGGGAATGTTTGCACTAATGTCTCTTACATCATTTTAGGCAGCTCCGCAAATATCTTCCCTCCTTTTTAAAATACACCAAAGCCGAATCGTACTTGCAATATTAACGAGAAAACTTTCATGTCTGGGTCATGCATAAGTATCATGTATTTCGACGACCGGAAAGGGAAAGAACTCGTAATATTACCGAAAAGTATACAAGGTGTCGCGTAACTGGCGGTACAAGAGGAAATAATGTGATACTACACGAGAAAATGGACCAAAAATAAAGAATAAAATTGTTTTATATGAGGTGTATTTTCAAGGAAAATAACTTTAAATCTTTGACAATTACGCGTGTATGGAGGTACTTAATTGTCTCGACTCGACGAATTTTACAGTTTCATTTCTATTTGTGAGTCACTTCAAATCTGTTGCGTATACATAGTGGTGATATGCGAGCCTTGAACAATTAAGACAAAGAATTTGAAACATTAAAAACGCAATGTATTTCAGTAGAATATGTTCGTAGAAATTTAGTATGAAAATCACAATTATGTATGCTGCAATGTGGATAACATTTTCAACCACTTTTAAGTTAATTATGACTTTAAAAGTAAGCTAATAAAATAAACTGTTTAAAATGTGAACGACTTGCTTCTAGTGTATCTTCGGTTATGGAATCGGATTGATATGAGCAAAAATATGAATAACTAGCTGACCCGTTACCTGGTTTCACCCAGGAATTATTATTATTATTATTTATTATTTTAGACAGCATATTTATGAATAGCCAATAAACAAATCTAGGACGTATGTAATGTATATTCAAAATTCCATTGAAATCCGTTCAGTCATTTAGGCGTAAAAGATGAACAAACAAACAGACAACGTTTCACTTATATATATATTAGTATAGCATAGTATAGTGCAGTGCAGTGCAGTACAGTGCAGTGCAGTGCAGTGCAGTGCAGTACAGTACAGTACAGTGCAGTACAGTTCAGTACAGTACAGTGCAGTGCAGTGCAGTGCAGTACAGTACGGTACAGTATAGTATAGTATAGTATATTATAGTATAGTAGAGTAGAGTATTATATAATATATAATATTATAATATATAGAATTTAAAATATATAGAATATAGAAGGAATTGACATGTAAATATTTTTAGGTTATAAAAACTAAAATTTATTTAAAATTTATGCCAAAGAAAATTCTATAATTTTCTTCTAAACCTTATAATATCATGTGATTAGAAATAATATTATAACCAGACTATACTTGCTTTAAAATTTATTAAAAATTACTACCTAAACATTACACACTTATTGTACAATTTGTAGCAGAACGCCCTGCACATAATATATACTATTAGGTATATATGGATATTCAAGATGGCGACGAAATAGTCCAAGTTATTCTATTTGGCAAACATCGCGACGTACAGAACATTTTTCGTGACCAACTTTATTCTGTCTGCGCTATAGAGATAAGTCTCCTTACTCTTACTTTGTGGACTGAATCAAGTACTTACACACATACTCGACAAATGTTTAAAACTGTAGCACGCAGAAAAGGAAGCTTCGGGAAACGCTGATCAACGAGAAGTTTCCCGAATACGTTTGTAGGTCGCCCATGAGCAGAGACGTGCGGGCGCGGAACCGCGGCTTACGAGGCCCGCGCTTAACGACGCGTCTCTTAATTTCTGCGGCCACAGATAGCAATGATCGGGTATAAATTAGAGGCATTTCCTTCTTCGCTGTTTTGAGAGAGGGGGCGATGTACGGCCATCGGCCACTCTCGGGCAGCTTAGGGACTCCGGCAGGAGAGTTCGGAGATAACACCTTGACGCCTGCCTGGAAAGAGAGCACACTAGAGTCTGTTCCAGGACGCTCGACCGATCTGGAGAGTTCGTGATAGTACCTGGACGCCTATCGGTCGAGAGAGTACAGAGCATCTCCTGAGAGATGTCCCGTGTCCCGACAACCATACCATGTATTCCCAACTAATCTCAATAAACCTTGTTTGTCGAGTAATTTTTTTTCCTTGATTACAATTCACGAAGGGTACAAAACTATTTGTATCGAAAATAAAGCCCCGTATGACAAAATGTTATTTTTTAATTTCGACACATTTTCTCATGCTGAATCACCACCTTTCCGCTTGTACCACTAGTTACATAACACCCTACATTTGCTCGAACGTCTGATACGAGTTAATACAGAGTGTCCCAGTATTGGTGGTAAGTACACCCGAGGAGGTGATGAGTCTACAATATTCTACGTGAAGAAAGAAGTCGAAAATACAGTATAAAATTTTTCATCTGAGGCCTTGTTTTCCACAAAATCAACTTTGACTACTCCTCGAGTCCGTGTGCACTTAACTATGCCTTGGTTAACGGATCTCGATACAGACCATATGTCGTCGATTCCTTATCAATATTGTGTTCTTCTACAAGTACAGTTTACCCCTTGGGCTCTAGATGTCACAACGTTGAGAGTGAGAAAAAACGATGGCGCTTTCACAGTTCGGTATAACAACCAACCAACTTCAAACGTAGTATCTCCAAAGGAGTTTCCCAAGGAGGGGTTCATAGTCCATTTCTATTCAACCCCTATATAGGGAACATTATTCAACGCACTCGGAACACCAGCCAGGCTCATCTTTATGCATAATATGACATTGCAATAATAACCATTTGCAACTCACTTCATGAGGCTAAGCAAGATTCAGAATAATACATAGAAGGAATTTACTTCAAATTGGACTAGATTTGTCACCTTCGAAGACACAAATTCTAATATTTTCTAAACCGCCAGTCACTCCTGGTACACTCTTCTTCAACATAGGCGACAACACTGTCACAATGAGGTAACATGCCAGCTTTCTGGGTGTTCAACTGGACCACCAACTTCCATTTGGTAAACACATACAAAATTTTCCAACGCAGAGTAACAAAATGATGAACATTATAAAGGTTACTGAGAGGCACTTGTTGGAGTTGGGAGCCACAAACACTCTTTACCATATTCAAAGCTTTGATAAGAGCAAAACTAGAGTAGATATTGTAGCTGGTGGTATTTCCCCACATAAAACAAGAAACTGCGAAATCAATTCGGAAAGACACAGATATCAGCCAGCAAATTGAACCTAGGCCTAAGAATATCCACACCAAATAATGTTACCATGGCGAAAGCCAAATTGCCGATAATTTAAGAGAGGGCATTATTTAGTCATCGAAATCGGTGAGGACTACCCTTTTGCAAATAATTACTGACATTTTATCAGTCGGTGAAAATTCCACTTCAGTCTGCATAAGACTTCTATTCTTTCTTCTATTCAGACTTCGTATTCGCTATACCGTAGGTATCTGAAACTGTATTTTTGCGAATATCTCGGAAATTAAAATGGACCGTCGGTAATATACAGGGTGTCCAAGAATTGAGGGACAATCCGTAACATGCAATATCCTGATGCCAGAAGACGTTGAAAAGTCCTTTACTGTTTTGGGATCCGAGGCTTCGTTCTCGAGATATTAACAGTTGAATATTAACCCCGCAACTTCCGGACCGCGAGGTTGTAAGCCGAATCAGCTGACGCGGGGCAGCGACTCCTGGCATGCACACGCCGCAAGCACGCGTAGATACAGACCACCACACAGTAATACGGCTCGAAATAGATTATCGATTTTCTCGTCCGAGTTATTCAACTTTAAAGCAAAAATCGTCGTTTCCGAATTTAATTGCTTCTAGAAAGCGCAGAACGTTCAACAAAAAAGCAAGAGAAAGGTTAGTCTTTCCTGTTGAAGAAGCATCGTATGCTTTTTCGATTTGATTAACATTTCGGTGTAGCAGATCTTTTCGAAGATGTGCTTCAAAATTGTATAAATTCCATTTTTTCTTTCTTTAACTCGTTGTATCGTGGCAAGGGATGACCGCAACATCTGCCGATTCCATTGAATACAGGGTGACCCCTCTGCGATAATTTTTTACCTATGGCCACTATGTTTCAAGTTACTGATTCGCAAAAAGTTCCACTATCACTTGAGCGACTTCGTAGCAGCCCTGAATGCAGTGAATGCAGTACCGCTGGCATTGGCAGCACGCAAGATCATACCGGGTGGAGCTACAGGGTCATCCGTTAAAACTGCAACTTACGCGCGCGCGAACAGGCGAAAATAGCAACACCGCCTCACGGACGCATTCCACTACACCCATTCACCGGCCCGGCAATCGGAGGGTTGCCAGCGACCGTTGGACAGCAGTGATGCCCCAGCTTCGAAAAGTTTAGGATGCTCTCTTTCAAATTAACGTCGCAAAGAGCTATTTGGAATTTCCCACAATCCAACAGGTTTGGATTGGACGGACACCAAGGAGATGAAGAGGATGGAAAACGTGAAGGGCGGTGCGTCCGCCAAAGGCGATGAGGAAGCACCCAAGACGGAGCCCAAGAGGCCCCTGTTGGATATGAGTATCGGTGAGTACCCGCTTAGGGGGGTTAGTCTTGGGTTAGTCTTGGGTCCCAGACCTGGAGGGCCGGCACGCTTTTTTTAAACAAGAACGCGGCGGCGGCGCGCGGGTTGGGGTCGCAAGTGACTAAGAGTGACCCGGTTGACCCGGAGATGATCAAAGTACATGTAGACCTGGAGGCGGTGATCCCGGAGCCCCCCACCACCACCATCATCCCTATTGACGGGTCGAATTGACATCCACGAAATGGCATCCCCTTGTCTCAGACCCTGATGAGGTCCCCCATCCAGGGGAACAGTAACGTAGGAGAAACGGGCCCCTCGAAAGGGCATGCGGAGATAGAGGCTCTAATCCTTAACCCGGACGTTCTCATCGCCCGAATCCCTAAGAATAGGGGACGGCGAGAATAAGGTCGTCCTCGGCGATGAGGGCTGAGGAAGTTGAGAAAAAAAGGAGAGGATGGGCGGCGAGGGTTTGATAACTGGGACTTTTGTAGTGCCGGTCGTACCGTGCGGATAAGGTAGCCGCGCACCCTTCGGCTTCGAACGCTCCCCTCTTCCCGAGTGGGCATGATGGGGGCGCAGACGGGGAGGCGTTCAATTCCCCTGGGTCCCGTGGTGGTCCGCAGACGGGAGAGCATTAGCAGCAGCAGCTGAACAAGGACCAGCTGAAGAAGATCCGACGCCAGAAGCATCAGGAAGAGCAGCGGCTGCAGAATCCGGCGTTAAGGTTGCTCCACAAACCTCTCAACTTTCGAAGGCTGGGCAATCCCAGCTTCAGCAGGTATACTCGCAGCAGCAAAGTGGGCAGGGGCGGTCCAGTCAGCCTGCCGAGGCCCAATTTGTTGCCCTGCCCCTCAGGGATAGGGGGCCCCCGGCTCGCCCCAGAGAGCGTAAGAGGCTTGGAGCGTTGCTGATAAAGGTGGTCCCCCCATGACCTATATCGAAACCTATGGGGTGGTGGTGACTAGGGGTCGCGCGGCACTAAAGGGGGTTAAGGCCGTCAAGAAGACGAGAGCCGACCATGTTCTGGTTGAGGTGGGACGAGCGTTCAGCGCGAGATCTATCGCTGTTGACTTAACGAAGTGGGTTGGCGGTGAGCTGCAAATTGTTCCCCTCCAGGACAAGGTGGCGTTCAACGTAAGAGATATCTGCCCAGTGGTGGAGGGCCCCGAGCTACTCAGGGATCTTGAAGTCGCACTTAAAACCGAGCTAGTCGATCTGGTGTTAAAGTCCCTCAGGATGACCCCGGGGGGCGTTCAGGTGGCTGTGGTGGAAGCCTATGCCAACGCCCTGAAACGGCCACTGGAAGGTATGAGGTTTCATTCCAGTCTCACGATGGCCAGGATTAGGTCCCTCCCGAAGACACTTTGGTGCTACAGGTGCCATCAGTTGGGGCACCTGGCGAAGGCGTGCCCGACCATGCCGGAAGGCGCTGAATGTTGCAGGAAATGTGGTTCTAATGACCACGGTATCACCGCCTGCGGTAATCCGCCAAGATGCATCATTTGCGTGAAAGCAGGTGTGTCGGGACTTAAGGCGCATGTTACAGCGTCCTTGGTCTGTCCGGCCAATAGGCGAGTTCCAGCGTCGGGGGGCCAAAGAACTAGGGACCCTGTAGATACCCCCTGCGCTTAAGATTCTTTAAGTAAACCTTAACAGGTGCAGTTGGCGCAGGACCTGCTGATTCATAACTCCTGGCAACTAATCGTGGACCTCGTTTTAATATCTGAACTGCTAAGGCAACTACCTGAATGGTTTAATGATGCAACCGAGGATGCGTCGGTTTGGGTCACGGGGTTTCATGGCAGATTCGCGACGTTGGACAAGCCGCATGTCGCCGAGGGGATCGTCGGGGTAGTGGTTGACGACTGCTCGATCATCAGCTGTTACTGCGCCCCCAGTAAAAAGAAAAATGAGTTTCTCCAATATGTTGGCGATTTGGAGGACGTTATGAAGGAGATGACAGCCCCCGGAAGAGGAACCATCTCGGCCGGCGACTTGAATGCCAAGTCTCCGGCATGGGGGGAAGTCGGATAGACGTGGGGAAGTATGTATGGACCTGATAGGGAGGATGGGTCTGGCCCCTATCAGGCTCAATGCGAAGTATACCTTCTGCATAAGCACCGGTACGTACCTCTAATAGACGTCATGACCATGGACCAGGCGTCGGCCAGGAGGGTTAAAAGAAGCGAGGTTTTTCCTCACTTTGCTGCGTCAGACCATCGGTATGTATTACATACCCTGGGTAGGTCCAAGAGGACTCTGAGTGGCCCCGGGTGGGTGCCGTATTCGGTCAACGACCTTCACCCGGAGGCCATCGCTGGGGCTTACAGGGAGCTGAGGGTCCTCGTCCCTGGAACGACGGATACACTGGGACATCAGGAGGTGCCGCTGGCCGATAGAGTCCAAAGGACCCTGGACACGTTGTCGGCGAGAGAGCTGGGGAGAAGGAATCCTCCCCCCCCCCCGCGGGTCCCGGAAACCCTATCAGTGGTGGAATGATGGGATAGTGGAGGCCAGAAAAGTTATGCACCGCTCCAGGAGAGCCTTCCAACGCCAGGAAGAGAGGTGCCCTGGACAATGATACGCTTCACACGGCGTATGCGCAAGCTAGGAAGCAGGTCCAGATCCTCATTTGCAGATCGAAAGAAGCGCTGTGTAGAGATTTGTCCCTAACGGTGGACTACGACCCATGGGGCAAACCGTACAAGATTGTCATGGCCTGTCTTAAGGAGAGGACCCCGAAGACGGTGATAACCAGGGAGCAGGTCCGCGTCGTTTTAGGGCAGCTTTTTGTTACCAGCTGCCCCCCCCCCCCCCAGCGCGGAGGCCTGATACGGCCAGGTCTATATATCACTGGTTCCGCCCCCGGGTTGAATCCCCATCGGTGATGGTCAACGGGGAACTGGCAGACAGGGCCCGCATCAAACCTAACAAGGCCCCACGTTTGGATGCGGTCCCGTCGCAAGTGGTAGCGGTTGTGAGCAAGTCGCACTGCGAGGACATTAGGGACATGGTCATCGACACCTTGGAGAGAGGGTGCATCCCGGAGACCTGGAAAACTGCCAGGGTGGTGTTGATCCCTAAACCTGGCAAGAGCCCCCTAGCTCCAGGTGTATACAGGCCTATCAGCATATTACTCGCAATGAGCAAAGTCTGGGAATATGTCATCAAGGAGATTCTAGAGGTTCAAATGGGCAAGTCCCAGTATGGATTCAGGCGGGGCTTGGGTACGGTTGACGCAGCCACGGAGGTCTGCCGGTTTGCTGACGAGTTCGCAAAAAACCGACGCATCTGCGCAATGGTTGCGTTGGACGTGAAGAATGCGTTCAACTCCCTTCAGTGGGACGTGATCCTTGGGGAAGTGGAGAGGAGAGGTGTGCCATCCGAGCTGATGATGGTTCTCGGTGACTATTTTCGGGACAGGCGGTCCATACTGCTGGGGGAGAGGTTGTATTTATGCGGGTGTCTCTCAGGGGGAGAGACATCCGTATTGGGCCCCTTCTTATAGAACCTCGTTTTTGATGGTGCCCTGGCGGCCCTAAATATGTGCCGTTTCGTTAAGGCAGCGGCGAAAGCCTGGTTCGAGGCGACGGGCCTCGAGGTGGCTACGAACAGAACAGAGGCTATCCTGTTGACAGGTAGGAGGAATAAGAAGGAATCGACCTCCAGATTTTGGGATCAGCGGCTGAGTCCGTCAGATACCTTGAGACTGGATAACTGCCGGAATTTTAGACTCCACCTGGAGCAAACAGCGGACAGGGCGACCAGGGTGGTGGGCGCCATCTCGGGGCTCCTCCCAAATACTAGGGAACCGTCTATCCATCTGCGTAAACTTTACTAGTCGGTTTGGGAGTCGGCTATGCTGTACGGTGCGCCAGTCTGGGCACCCTCGCTGTGCCGCAAGGGGAACAACACAGTCGTTAGGGGGGGGGGGGAGGGCAAATAACAGCTTTAATAAGGGTTTCAACAGCGTACAGGACCGTCTCCCACCTTGTTCTGTGTGTTTTGAAGGGGAAAATCCCCATCGATATCTAGGCCCGTATGTGGGGCAAGGTGTTTGCGGCCAGGGCAACGGATAGGGCTGACTCTGTACTGTGGGAATAGCCTGAGGTCCGCAGTCAGAGGCAGGTGGGGGTGAAGAAACAGGCGTTGGTGGAAGCCATGTCAGAGTCGCAGGGGATATAGGACCGTGTTACGGGTGCTAACTGAACGAGGAGACTTGTCCCCTTGGTAGCCACATTTGTGGGAACTCCGGGCTCCCCTCCGAGGATGCTCGACTACTTTGTAATGCAACTCCTTAAAGGGAATGGAGCATTTAATCATTTCAAGGAGAGAATTGGTAAGGCGGATACTAGTTCCTACCCGGATTGCGGGGGCGCTACCGAAGACGACGCTGAGCACGTCCTGCTGGTATGCCCAACCTATGAGCAACAAAGGGCCAACTTGAAATTTGGAATCGGGGGGCCATTCACGCCAGAGAATCTCATTGACAAAATAATGGCTACGGATGAAAGACGGGCCTGCTTCCGAGAGTTTTCCGGGGCGGTGATGGGCGATAGTATAAGGAGAGAAATTGCGGTCGATAAGGCCCGCCGACAAGCGAGATTGACGGCTCTTAGAGAAGCGGCGGAAGTAAGGGCGGGTAACCGGAGGAGAATGTTGCCCGGCAGATAAAGAGCTGAACACTCGGTTGAACCCTTCGAGGGGTGAAGTGAAGGAGTGAGGCCCCCTCGTATAATGAACCCACTTATTGAATTTTGTGTGTATGTATGTATATATATTTATTGTGTGGTTGAGCTGTGTGTTATTTATTTATTTATAATTATGGCAGTAGCATTAACTTGCCATGTATATATGTATATATGAATGTAGCAACGGCTCTTTTATTCATCGGACGTCGCCTAAGGTGTAGTAGTTAGGTTTTGGTAGATGGCCCGCTAGACCACCCGCTACTGGATAGTTGGTGGGGGTTGACCCATCGGAAGGAGGATTGGTCTGAGTGCCCGAGATCTGCGTAGTCTCCACCCTGTGGGATAAATGATTTCCGAAGCACTACAAAGAAGTTCCGGGATCATCAGGGAGCCTTACCCGTAGGAGGGCAAGAATAGAGGGTTTTTTTTTAGTTGGTAGCCCGCCATTGCCGCGGAGAGCCCAACACAACCCAGATAACCAAATGTCGGGCGTATGCGTAATGCATTTTCCCCCCTCTAAGAAAAAAAAACAAGTTATCACCACTCTTTTCAATTAAGTCAATCATTAAATATTATACCAATTCCACCTTTTCCAAGTAAAACTATGCCTAGAAAGAAATGGTTGTGAAACTGAACACTTTATTTCGACTTTTGGTCATGAAGGTTATGAATACAATTTGTATGCAGTTTTTCCTCTTCACTTATAAAGTACATTTAGAGTAGTAAGGCTAGGAGAGTTCGAAATCAGGTCCTCTGAAGGGAGCGCGGGGGCGGGGGGAAATGAGGGCGCGCGGGGGAGCGCGGTGGAGAGAAACCTGGGCGCGGGGCCTGCGGGGAGTGGAAGACCGGCTGCGCGCGCACTAGCCGCGGAGTGGGGCAAGCCGCAACTGTGGAGGGGATCAGTCCGGGCCGAGCAGCCGCGGAGTGGGGCAAGCCGCAACTGTGGAGGGGATCAATCCGGGCCGAGCAGCCGCGGAGACCTATCCAGACCTGGCCCACCGTCGGAAATTTTTCAGAGGGAGGGAATGACCCCCGAAAAGTCTTTTTCAGACCTTGGCCCACCCCGAAAAATTTTTCAGACCTAACCCAGGGAGGGGACGGCCTCCGAAATTTTTTTTCCAAACCGATATGCAGCAAAAATTTTACCCCAACGCATAATAATTTATTTTTATCAGAAATTGTTTCGGATGATGTCGGGAGAGATCGACGTTTAACAAACCGCATATTCGGGGGGGCGGGAAAGAGAGAGCATTAATTAGTGGCACAATCACAGTTATTTGAAAGCTAAATTCGGGGAGGGAAAGAGACAGCATTACATAGTGGTACAATCGCATGCATTCTAAAGCTAACAGTATTTCGAACGTCGCAGCGTATCGCGCGATTACGCGTAATTTGAATCCTCTGAGAAAGCCGCGCGAGATGACATCATTTGGCAGCGCGAAGAAGGAGCGAATCATAGAATTATGCAGCGTCGACAGAAATTTTTTTCCATACCAACAGACATACTTTTTACCGAACCATTATGTAGCAAGCATTCTGAAGCTAACAAGTTTTAAAGCGTTCCGATTTAACGTCGCAGCGTATCGCGCGATCTCGCGTAATTTGAATCCTCTGGAGCAGCCGTGCGGGATGACGTCATTTAGCGGCGCGAAGAAGCCGCGAACGAAATATGTATGTGGAAACGTCGAATCTTAAAATTAGGCGGTGGCAAGAGAAGGTGGAAGGTGGGTAAATAAAATTGGAAAATAATATATGGTTTAAAATGATAATATATTGTTACATAGAAAATAAAATAAAATAGAATATAAATATAATTTAACATTTTTTTTTCCTACGAGCATCAGCTAGAATATTATTGATGGCGCATGCTAACAGTTCGCAATCTACAAGATAATCCTCGTCGTATTATTCGCTATCACGTATTATTTTGGCAGCACGACGAGTATCTAATGTTTCGCAGGCAACATCGCTCTGCTGTAGCACGTTAACAAAAGATTCAAATTTTGTCCTCACATTTTCTGCAGTTTGATACAGCCGCGGATACACATAATTTATGCATGGTTCAAGATTAAATAAAAATGATACTGTATTCAGTTTGAAATACAGCGACTTAATATCCATTGTCATCTTTACAATCGGTGAATCAAAGATCCGACAAAATTCCACCGTTAATTCATCAATCCGCATCGGAGGTGATCCAGGCAATTGTGCACGTTCTTCGATTGTTGTACGGCTGTCGAATAGTACATTCCATGTATGCCATGGTAATATGAGATGATTCCCATGATTGTCGCCGAGAAGAACTTCTACATCAGCCATAGGTCCTACGTTGATTCGTGCATGCTACCCATGGATGTTAATGCGTATCTTCTAACCATGATACGCGATGCTCGGCGCGGACTAAGAGAACAATCAAAGCTATGAAATTGTCCGCTCGTATTAGGAATAAACATAAAAATTTTGAGAATATGTGAAAATAAGCCTTACCTGTCATAATATATATTCTCCCCGCATTGTCCCTACGCCATCATCTTGTACGATCGGAACGTAATAATTCATATGTTCAACGTTTCCTTCGGCACTGGTACTGCACATTTTTTTTCAGAGCACTATTTGTTCCGTCGAAAGAGATTCAGGCTACTGAGCGAATGATGGAATAGCGTCCTGGAGCCGGCTTAAATAGAGGTACAATTGCTTCCCCCACCACCGCATTTATTCTAAAGCTACCAATTTTTCCATAATGTGTTTCAATCTTAACGTCGCAGCATATCGCACGATTGCATGTAATTTAATCCCCATCCTCAAGGATAAAAGTCTCGACACGTGTTGAATGTAATATAATACCTTGGGAAGCGCTGAATCTTAGAATTAGGTGTCAGCAGAAACTGTGTCGTATGATCTTGCGCGCCAATTCGTCATATACGTGAATCATGGAAAGAATTATGCAGTATCAGCAGAAACTGCATAGAACCATGTTGGGACGGATCACCGTTTTTTTTGCATGCAATGCATTCGAGAGAGGGAGAATACCGAAAGAGTTAGACGGAGATAGCAAATCGCGGTATCAGTCTTAAAAGCGCGCTCCGAACTGTACAAAGCCTCAAATCGTTGCAACGTGTTGTACGGAAAGGATACTACATATACAATCCATTTACAATCATGGAAGAATTCGCGCAAGGAGAACGCCAATTGTTGGATCAATCTGAACGATTGATTTCGCGGGAAGAATTCCTCGCATGGGAAGAACGTTGCAACGAGTGTATCGAGTCCTTAGAAGAACACAGCCGAGTGAAACGTCCTCGATTATCGATCGGTGTTCGACAATCGTTGGTTGCTCGAATCGCGCAGCTCGAGGGATTGAAACATTCGTTGCGTGGACGTTTCGTGCGTGAAGGTGCCGGACATTCGAGCGCAAGACTTTTGTGGCGCGAAATAGACACTGCGTTCGATAGCCGCGTATTAACTGGTGCCGTGCTAAGTTACATCGAGCCGCGCAACTTCCTCCAGGATGCGGCGACCATTGTGCTGGAGCATGTGCGAGGCGCTTTGAGGAAACATCGAAACCTCAAAGTGAACACGGTGTTTAACGGTGAATTTGTGGCGGGTGACAAGCATGCTAGTAAAAGCATCAACACCCGAAACTGCGAACTCTTCCGCACATCCGATCTGCAGGAGTGGTACCAGCGATACGTCATCGAACCCACCCTGGCATCGCTGTAGGAGTTCCAGAAACGCGACAGCGGATGGGCATTGACGAGAATTCTCAACCTAACCGTCAATGTCAACAAGTACAATCCGCTGCGCGCGGGATGTCACATCAAGTTGCCACAGGTATTAACACTGAAGAAAGCAACGATTAGCGTACAATCCCCGGACAATGCGTGTTTCGCGTGGGCAGTTGTCGTCGCTCTCCATCCTGCGGAAAGAAATACCGATCGCCCAAGTTCATACCCCGCCTGTACTTCCACATTAAATCTCCAGGGCATTGAGTTCCCAATGTCCCTGGAGCAAATTGGGAAGTTCGAGCGGCAGAACGAAATCTCCGTCAACGTCTACAGCTTCGAGGCGGAGAAGACGAAGGGATCGACAGTCTTTCCGCTGCGTCTCACCAGCCAAAAGAGGGATCGGCACGTGAACCTGCTGTATATGCTGGAACAGGAGCACTGTGATGTAGGGCACTTCGTACTAATCAAGGACTTGTCCCGGCTGGTGAGCACGCAGCTGAGCAGGCGCAATGGAAAGAAATTCATCTGTGATCGGTACGTACAGAAAACATATGAAATGTTGAAATGTCTCGCGAAACAAATTAAATAAAAAAATTTTGGGGTTTACAGATGCATGCACTACTTCAGATCTGCCGAGAAGTTGGAGCTTCATTCGCTGGACTGCGGGAAGATGAACGACTGTGCCATCCTGCTGCCCAGCGAAAGCAACAATTTGCTCAGTTTCGACAACCGCGATAGGAAGGAGCGATTCCCCTTCGTGGTATATGCAGATCTCGAGTGCATCATCGAAAAAACAGAGGACAACCGAGTGGGTGATAATAAATTACATATGTATCAGCACAATGTGCATAGCATAGCATATTATATGCATTGTTCATACGATGCATCGCTATCGACGTATCGATGTCGCCGCGACGCGGATTGTGTTTCATGGTTCGTCGATGAACTTAAAAATTTTGCAAACTTCGCCAAACCCATCTTGACTAGTAATGTTCCCATGCTGGATTTAACCACCGAACAGTTGACGGCATTTCGCGATGCAACACACTGTCATATTTGTGAAGAACCATTCAAAGCTGATGATGTACGAGTTCACGATCATTGTCATCTATCCGGGCGGTTTAGAGGCCCAGCACATTCAGAGTGCAATTTAAATTATAAAAACGCGTTTTACATCCCCATAGTTATCCATAATTTATCCGGCTACAATTCACATTTCATTACCCAGGAAATAGCTGCCGCTTTCGAAAGTTACGTTGACGTATTACCCATAACTAAAGAAAAGTATACTTCATTCACAAAAAATGTCGAAGATACGGCTGAACCAGATTCGCGAAATTATATTAAATTGCGATATATCGATTCGTACAAATTTCTCAATACCAGTCTCGACAAATTAGCATATTTTCTTAGTATAGATCAATTAAAAATTTTACGATTCAAATTTGAAACATTATCCGCTGAGGATTTCAATTTATTGACGCGAAAGGGTGTCTTTCCGTATGAATACCTTGATTGCGCGAACAAGCTGCAGGATCCATGCTTACCGCCGCGCGAGTCATTCTACAGTTCATTAACGGGGGAGACTGTATCCGAGAGCGATTACGCGCACGCCGAGACTGTCTGGTAGCGTTTCGACATTAGAACCTTGGGCGAATACAGCGACTTGTATTTGAAAACTGATGTCTTGTTATTGGCAGACATTTTTGAAAATTTTCGCGAATGTTGCATCAAGACTTACGGACTAGATTCAGCACATTATTATACTCTACCCGGTTTCACATGGGATGCCATGCTAAAACATACCAAAATTACGTTCGTATTGCTCACCGACGTCGATATGGTTATGTTTATCGAACGCGGTATACGCGGCGGTTTAAGCCAATGTTCCGGAAGATACGCACATGCCAATAACAAGTACATGCCATCTTATGACGCATCGGAACAGTCATCGTACTTGATGTACTTTGACGTGAACAATTTGTATGGATGGGCAATGTGCCAGCCCCTGCCATACGCCAAATTTCAATAGGTCGAAGATGTTGCCAATTTTGACGTGTCTTCAATCGATGTCGATTCGCCCACGGGATACATTCTCGAGGTAGATCTGGAATATCCGCAAAGTCTGCACGACGCTCATGCTGATCTACCGTTCTGCCCGACGCGTGCCAAACCACCGGGCAGCAGACAGGACAAGTTACTCTCGACGGTGTACGATAAGCAGCGTTACGTTATACATTATCGCAACCTGCAGCAGTGCACGCGTCATGGTCTTCGTATTACAAAGATACACCGCGTGTTTCAATTCACTCAATCCCCCTGCCTCCGCGATTACATCGAACTCAGTACACGGTTTAGAACAAGCGCGACAAACGACTTTGAAAAAAATTTGTACAAATTGATGAACAACGCAGTATTCGGTAAAACTATGGAAAATGTACGAAATCATGTGGATGTAAAACTTTTGACACATTGGGAAGGGCGATATGGCGCGGAGGCAATGATCGCGAAACCGAATTTCCACAGCAGAAGTGTTTTTTCGGAAAATTTAATAGCTGCTGAATTGCGAAAACTCGAGGTAAAATTCAACAAACCAATATATATGGGTATGAGCATTCTGGACATATCAAAAATTTGTTTGTATGAATTTCACCACGAGTACATGTCGCCCAAGCACGGACCAAATTGTAAAATTCTATACACCGACACAGACAGTCTCATTTATCACATTCGATGCAAAGATATCTACGAGATCATGAAACACAACATCGATAGATTCGACACAAGCGATTATCCTACTGACAATCCACATAATATGCCGCGCGTAAATAAGAAGGTTCCAGGGCTGATGAAGGACGAAAATAATGGTGCGATAATGACCGAATTCGTAGGTCTTAGAGCGAAAATGTATGCACTTCGCGTAGACGGTAAAAAAGATACGAAAAAGGCGAAAGGCGTCAAGACCAACGTCATAGCTAGAACGATAACTTTCGACGACTACGCGCAGTGTTTGCAAAGGGAAATCGAAATGGTTCGCAGGCAATCGTGCATTCGGTCTAAATTGCACCAAGTGTACACCATTTCGGAATCCAAAATCGCTCTAAGTCCACATGATGACAAGCGGTATATCGTACCTGATTCGACCGACACTCTGCCCTGGGGACATTATACAATTCCGTTGTAGAATGTCCATTTTAAAATAGAAATTGTATTTATTGTCATTATTGTGTAATATAGAAATTATTCGCACGTGTATAGAAATTATAAATGGTGGAATTAATGTGCAAAAATAAAATTGTTCACTCATTTACACACACACACATATATATATATATATATATATATATATATATCATTGTATTATTATTGAATCATGTATTATTATGTTACAATACATTATTTTTATTTATCCAAAACTTGTGTGATTTATCAAACCCCAACCACTTGACAGATACCTTATCCCCCTTCCTACGTAACACTTTTTCCACTAGATACACATCAGGATCGGTGACGCGTTGCAGCTCGTATTCATAGAATCCTCCGGCAACAGGTTTTCCACAGGAATCGAGGAGCAGATACGTCGCGGGGAGGTACGTGACACCTCGGTGCAAGATTACATACAACTAAGCAAACAGGGCCTAGCAAAATGTAAGACAATAAACGATCTGTACCTCTGCACCTCTAATGGCCCGATGTTCAAAGCGATACCATACAGACCGTGCGAAGTACAATTGTACACAAAATTAACAAACACTTGTAAAATGCGAATTATGACACTGAATCACACATTCCAGATAGAATTACAACTACCAGGCACGTGGATTTATATCGCGCCGAAACCGATACAACTAGCAGTAACTTGCGACGAGAAAAGCACAAATATGTATAGCATTAAGGATTCTGGTATAATAACAATAAGAAACAAATGTACAATCACTACCACCAAATTCACAATAGAAACTAGAAAACAATGCGGAATAGAAAGAACATGGTACTACTTACCTGACCACAATCTTTTGTCATCAGATGAAATCACACTTCCACAGACTACTGTAAATTCGTACGGAAACACAAATTTCAAGCTTAAAAGGATAATCGAACCTTCACCTTCGAAAATTCACCTTCTTCTTCACTGACAATCTCCTTCCTCCTTGCACTAATCTGCTTCGAATTCTTCACAGATCATCCTCTCATTCTTTGGTCTCATAATTTGACTAAACCATATCACTTGATCGTGTACCGAACGGTTTTGAACGTGTATCGAACGTTCATCGAACGGGTATTGAACGTATGTCGAACGGGTATCGAACGTGCATCGAACGGTTTTGATCATGCATCGAACGGTTTTGATCATGCATCGAACGGAATTGATCGTGAATCGAACGGGTATCGAACGGTTTTGATCGTGTATCGAACGGGTATCGAACGGTTTTGATCGTGTATCGAACGAGTATCGAACGGTTTTGATGGTGTATCGAACGGGTATCGAACGGCTTTGAACGGGTATCGAACGGCTTTGATCGTGCATCGAACGGCTTTGATCGTGTATCGAACGGGTATCGAACGGTTTTTATCGTGTATCGAACGGGTATCGAACGGCTTTGAACGTGTATCGAACGGGTATCGAACGGTTTTGATCGTGTATCGAACGGGTATCGAACGGCTTTGAACGTGTATCGAACGGGTATCGAACGGCCTTGATCGTGCATCGAACGTGTGTCGAACGGGTATTGAACGACTTTGATCGATACAAGATCAAAGCCGTTCGATACGCGATCTGTAGAATGACTCGCGCGGCGGTAAGCATGGATCCTGCAGCTTGTTCGCGCAATCAAGGTATTCATACGGAAAGACACCCTTTCGCGTCAATAAATTGAAATCCTCAGCGGATAATGTTTCAAATTTGAATCGTAAAATTTTTAATTGATCTATACTAAGAAAATATGCTAATTTGTCGAGACTGGTATTGAGAAATTTGTACGAATCGATATATCGCAATTTAATATAATTTCGCGAATCTGGTTCAGCCGTATCTTCGACATTTTTTGTGAATGAAGTATACTTTTCTTTAGTTATGGGTAATACGTCAACGTAACTTTCGAAAGCGGCAGCTATTTCCTGGGTAATGAAATGTGAATTGTAGCCGGATAAATTATGGATAACTATGGGGATGTAAAACGCGTTTTTATAATTTAAATTGCACTCTGAATGTGCTGGGCCTCTAAACCGCCCGGATAGATGACAATGATCGTGAACTCGTACATCATCAGCTTTGAATGGTTCTTCACAAATATGACAGTGTGTTGCATCGCGAAATGCCGTCAACTGTTCGGTGGTTAAATCCAGCATGGGAACATTACTAGTCAAGATGGGTTTGGCGAAGTTTGCAAAATTTTTAAGTTCATCGACGAACCATGAAACACAATCCGCGTCGCGGCGACATCGATACGTCGATAGCGATGCATCGTATGAACAATGCATATAATATGCTATGCTATGCACATTGTGCTGATACATATGTAATTTATTATCACCCACTCGGTTGTCCTCTGTTTTTTCGATGATGCACTCGAGATCTGCATATACCACGAAGGGGAATCGCTCCTTCCTATCGCGGTTGTCGAAACTGAGCAAATTGTTGCTTTCGCTGGGCAGCAGGATGGCACAGTCGTTCATCTTCCCGCAGTCCAGCGAATGAAGCTCCAACTTCTCGGCAGATCTGAAGTAGTGCATGCATCTGTAAACCCCAAAATTTTTTTATTTAATTTGTTTCGCGAGACATTTCAACATTTCATATGTTTTCTGTACGTACCGATCACAGATGAATTTCTTTCCATTGCGCCTGCTCAGCTGCGTGCTCACCAGCCGGGACAAGTCCTTGATTAGTACGAAGTGCCCTACATCACAGTGCTCCTGTTCCAGCATATACAGCAGGTTCACGTGCCGATCCCTCTTTTGGCTGGTGAGACGCAGCGGAAAGACTGTCGATCCCTTCGTCTTCTCCGCCTCGAAGCTGTAGACGTTGACGGAGATTTCGTTCTGCCGCTCGAACTTCCCAATTTGCTCCAGGGACATTGGGAACTCAATGCCCTGGAGATTTAATGTGGAAGTACAGGCGGGGTATGAACTTGGGCGATCGGTATTTCTTTCCGCAGGATGGAGAGCGACGATTGTACGCTAATCGTTGCTTTCTTCAGTGTTAATACCTGTGGCAACTTGATGTGACATCCCGCGCGCAGCGGATTGTACTTGTTGACATTGACGGTTAGGTTGAGAATTCTCGTCAATGCCCATCCGCTGTCGCGTTTCTGGAACTCCTACAGCGATGCCAGGGTGGGTTCGATGACGTATCGCTGGTACCACTCCTGCAGATCGGATGTGCGGAAGAGTTCGCAGTTTCGGGTGTTGATGCTTTTACTAGCATGCTTGTCACCCGCCACAAATTCACCGTTAAACACCGTGTTCACTTTGAGGTTTCGATGTTTCCTCAAAGCGCCTCGCACATGCTCCAGCACAATGGTCGCCGCATCCTGGAGGAAGTTGCGCGGCTCGATGTAACTTAGCACGGCACCAGTTAATACGCGGCTATCGAACGCAGTGTCTATTTCGCGCCACAAAAGTCTTGCGCTCGAATGTCCGGCACCTTCACGCACGAAACGTCCACGCAACGAATGTTTCAATCCCTCGAGCTGCGCGATTCGAGCAACCAACGATTGTCGAACACCGATCGATAATCGAGGACGTTTCACTCGGCTGTGTTCTTCTAAGGACTCGATACACTCGTTGCAACGTTCTTCCCATGCGAGGAATTCTTCCCGCGAAATCAATCGTTCAGATTGATCCAACAATTGGCGTTCTCCTTGCGCGAATTCTTCCATGATTGTAAATGGATTGTATATGTAGTATCCTTTCCGTACAACACGTTGCAACGATTTGAGGCTTTGTACAGTTCGGAGCGCGCTTTTAAGACTGATACCGCGATTTGCTATCTCCGTCTAACTCTTTCGGTATTCTCCCTCTCTCGAATGCATTGCATGCAAAAAAAACGGTGATCCGTCCCAACATGGTTCTATGCAGTTTCTGCTGATACTGCATAATTCTTTCCATGATTCACGTATATGACGAATTGGCGCGCAAGATCATACGACACAGTTTCTGCTGACACCTAATTCTAAGATTCAGCGCTTCCCAAGGTATTATATTACATTCAACACGTGTCGAGACTTTTATCCTTGAGGATGGGGATTAAATTACATGCAATCGTGCGATATGCTGCGACGTTAAGATTGAAACACATTATGGAAAAATTGGTAGCTTTAGAATAAATGCGGTGGTGGGGGAAGCAATTGTACCTCTATTTAAGCCGGCTCCAGGACGCTATTCCATCATTCGCTCAGTAGCCTGAATCTCTTTCGACGGAACAAATAGTGCTCTGAAAAAAAATGTGCAGTACCAGTGCCGAAGGAAACGTTGAACATATGAATTATTACGTTCCGATCGTACAAGATGATGGCGTAGGGACAATGCGGGGAGAATATATATTATGACAGGTAAGGCTTATTTTCACATATTCTCAAAATTTTTATGTTTATTCCTAATACGAGCGGACAATTTCATAGCTTTGATTGTTCTCTTAGTCCGCGCCGAGCATCGCGTATCATGGTTAGAAGATACGCATTAACATCCATGGGTAGCATGCACGAATCAACGTAGGACCTATGGCTGATGTAGAAGTTCTTCTCGGCGACAATCATGGGAATCATCTCATATTACCATGGCATACATGGAATGTACTATTCGACAGCCGTACAACAATCGAAGAACGTGCACAATTGCCTGGATCACCTCCGATGCGGATTGATGAATTAACGGTGGAATTTTGTCGGATCTTTGATTCACCGATTGTAAAGATGACAATGGATATTAAGTCGCTGTATTTCAAACTGAATACAGTATCATTTTTATTTAATCTTGAACCATGCATAAATTATGTGTATCCGCGGCTGTATCAAACTGCAGAAAATGTGAGGACAAAATTTGAATCTTTTGTTAACGTGCTACAGCAGAGCGATGTTGCCTGCGAAACATTAGATACTCGTCGTGCTGCCAAAATAATACGTGATAGCGAATAATACGACGAGGATTATCTTGTAGATTGCGAACTGTTAGCATGCGCCATCAATAATATTCTAGCTGATGCTCGTAGGAAAAAAAAATGTTAAATTATATTTATATTCTATTTTATTTTATTTTCTATGTAACAATATATTATCATTTTAAACCATATATTATTTTCCAATTTTATTTACCCACCTTCCACCTTCTCTTGCCACCGCCTAATTTTAAGATTCGACGTTTCCACATACATATTTCGTTCGCGGCTTCTTCGCGCCGCTAAATGACGTCATCCCGCACGGCTGCTCCAGAGGATTCAAATTACGCGAGATCGCGCGATACGCTGCGACGTTAAATCGGAACGCTTTAAAACTTGTTAGCTTCAGAATGCTTGCTACATAATGGTTCGGTAAAAAGTATGTCTGTTGGTATGGAAAAAAATTTCTGTCGACGCTGCATAATTCTATGATTCGCTCCTTCTTCGCGCTGCCAAATGATGTCATCTCGCGCGGCTTTCTCAGAGGATTCAAATTACGCGTAATCGCGCGATACGCTGCGACGTTCGAAATACTGTTAGCTTTAGAATGCATGCGATTGTACCACTATGTAATGCTGTCTCTTTCCCTCCCCGAATTTAGCTTTCAAATAACTGTGATTGTGCCACTAATTAATGCTCTCTCTTTCCCGCCCCCCCGAATATGCGGTTTGTTAAACGTCGATCTCTCCCGACATCATCCGAAACAATTTCTGATAAAAATAAATTATTATGCGTTGGGGTAAAATTTTTGCTGCATATCGGTTTGGAAAAAAAATTTCGGAGGCCGTCCCCTCCCTGGGTTAGGTCTGAAAAATTTTTCGGGGTGGGCCAAGGTCTGAAAAAGACTTTTCGGGGGTCATTCCCTCCCTCTGAAAAATTTCCGACGGTGGGCCAGGTCTGGATAGGTCTCCGCGGCTGCTCGGCCCGGATTGATCCCCTCCACAGTTGCGGCTTGCCCCAATCCGCGGCTGCTCGGCCCGAACTGATGGTCTTCCACTCCCCGCGCCCAGATTTCTCTCCACCGCGCTCCCCCGCGCGCCCTCACTTCCCCCCGCCCCGACGCTCCCCTCAGAGGACCTGAGTTAGAACTCTCCTAGCCTTACTACTATCTAGTCTTTTCATTTTTAAAGTAATTTTTTTCTTTTACACTTGAAGGACAAGGATTGCTTAATTAATAAGAAGCTTACAGCAACAAAGAATGAAACTTTTATACGGGTTCATATTACTACCCCCGTTTTCAAAAACCCACACTGTGTTAAAACAAATTGTGTTATTCCTTCAACGGTTTTATTTTGTATTCTAAGGATCAATAATACGTGATAAGAGATATGTTGGCTAACACTGCTGATGACTTTTGATGCAACAGATACATTTAAAATTAATTATTTTCGCTAAAAACAAAAAAGTGGTCCATATTACCATCTCTTCCCTTATATATAGAATGTTGACATACGGAGTTGTATTTTATACAAAAGGTAGTACTTGTTTGGTACTAATGAACTACCACCGTAGTGCAGATGCGTCAGTTCAAGCCATATGGTTTTTCATTACTGTGTATTTATTTGTGAAAGAACTAATATAAGCTCTCGAGAAAACACACCTTTAGGAAAGAAATGGCATTCTATGTCTGGGTGCAGGCAATGCTCGTCAATGAACGTCATCTGGTTGATTTCAATCATTTAAGATTTTTGTGACAGTATCTAATCGCAGAAAAGAAAAGGACAATGATGCATTTCTTAGGATGATCTATGAGAAGTTAAGCAAGCATTCAATTTAATTTATCTAAGACTGTATAATAAACCTCGGAGTTTGTAAAGGTTCACGTAAAAATTAGTTTGCAACGGTTCTGGAGAACCGAGGCAAGCGTTTGGAACTAATTGTAAGCGGAAATTCTACAGTGTTGTGAAAGTGCTGTTCACCCTTGAAATAAGTATCGCTAATCCTCCTTGCTCAGAACAGCGCACTAGGGGCAACGCGGAAGGGTGGTCGCAATGCTCTCTTACACACGGGCCAATCAATGGTCAGTTAATAACCAATTACCAATTAGCTAGAAAGCACTTAGGCTTCCCACAGTTGATTGGCTGAGTTAGTAGATCAGTTAGAAATAACTCGTCACTGAGTACGAACTCAAAGTAATCAGACACCAAGTCAGTAAAAACATTCAGTTTCTCGAATCAGTCTTATTGTTAGAAGCAATTAGACCTCAGTCAGTTACTTAGTTAGTATAGTGTCAAATGTCAATTAGGACATGCAGAAGCTGTCACCCTCCATATCAGTTCATAACACGGATTACGAGACTTCTAGAGATAACTACATCAGACTATTATATAATGGTTTTCCGCGAAACAGTTATAAAGAACTAATTACAGAATAGTTATAAGAAGTAATTTTGTATAGGGTAAGTGCACATAATTTTGGCTACCCAAATTCACATCGTTCTTAACTGAAGCGTAATTGATATTTTTGTTTCTAATTAGTCTGATTTAAAACAGAAATTGTTTCTGTATAATGTACGGCAGATTAGAACTGTTGAAATCTAAAGATTTGCAATTGCGATTGCAAAAGAATAAGCCAAGAACACTGTATTTATATTATTACATATTATCGCTTGAAACGATCACGTTTACATGGTGGGTAAAAGAAGTTTAGCTCTGTAACTCCGCAAATTTCGTGCCCTTATCTGTAGCAAATACCACACTGAAACTACTGGTAGGCACAACCTACCGTTTGCGTTAACAAAAATATTGAAACCGATTAAATTGTTTAAGCATGTCATTATTTAGATCCACGCAGTAGGTATTTTTACCTTCGTAGAATGTTTAAATGTATCTTCTGCCAATGTGATGTAAAATTGTCACGGCTTCATAAATGTTTACACTATCAAGAGTCACTGAAATACTTCTCCTCCAGTATCTATATCTTCCTACACATGCTTAGCTATTAAAGTCGTGCTGGGCCCCCGAAGGGTATGATGGAGTAACGGGAACGCTGCTCGGCTTCGCCTAACGGACACCAATCCCCACCGCGCGACTACCAGGCGTAGCCCGAGAGAGAGTGAGAACGTAGAGAAAAGAAGCTTTTATTTACCAGATACCAAATTCCGTCTAAGGACGGAACAATCTAACACAATTGAACGTTACTTGCATGCCGTCGTACAAAACCGAGAAAGAAGGTAAAATTTGCAACGCGCCGTTATCATATGAACAGAGATAAACCTAGATTATATAGCAAAACAGGTACACAAAAGGTAGCCCCGCAACGCCATCGCGAAATTAATCACTGGACTATTCTTCAGGTGCGAATTATAACCTGTCTACATACCTCAGTAGTAAATGTAAAACCCTTAGCTACATTGCCCTGGTTAGACCCATTCTAACATATGTATGTCCCATTTGGTATAACATCCACAACTCAAAACACACAAATTACATAAAGCACAATAAAAATAAAATACTATTAAACTCTATGAAATACTATTAAACTACTATTAAAATCTATGTAGAAACTATTTTGCGAAAGCCGCAGGAAACACCAGCATCTATCTAATCCATACCCCCTTCTACCCACAGCCACTGTACTCTAACAAAACATTAAAGACAGAATACATACCTCCAGAATTATTCCCATACCTGGGCAATGAAGGATATTTATCTGACGATAACAACATAATCGTAATTTATCGTATTGATCGGTGCCCTCTCCCAAAAGCCACAACCTATCCCCTTCACAACTTCGAAATATTCACTAGAACCACCCAACTCAAATACTGTTCAACCAAAGTCCAACCATAAATACTGGTAGTTCGACTCTTCACAAAAATAAAAGAAAGATTAATAAATAAAACACACCCTAACCAATCAAGAGTACGATTGAACACAGTATTTCATCGTTGTACATATTGCATATATTCTAAAGAAAAAAAAACATAAACTCCCCAAACCCTCCATACCCACTAGTATCAACTTAGTATAACTTAGAATAACTTACAAGGGGACCTTCAGGTTTGACAATTTCAGAAAATGTTGATACTTAATGTACGCGAAGGTCTTCACTTGGACATTAATTTCCCAAAGCAGTCAGGCGCGCTTTTCAGCCAAATTCGAGAAAATCGACTTCGAATAATTCTGAGTTCCCTTACATACCGGGTGGTCTTTTACCTATGGTCAATACTCAAGGGGATGATTATACAGGTAAAAATAAGACGAAAATCAAGAGTGACGAAATTGCGGGTAAGGCTCCGTTTTCGAGAAAATTCACTTTGAATTTCACCTAAACACGCGTGCCTCTCAAGCGCATACCCCTCAAGCCCGTGACTCTCAAGCGCCTACGACGCACGCGTATTTAGATGCAATTCAAAGCCAATTTTCTCAAAAACGAAGCCTTCACCGCAATTTCGTCACTTTTGATTTTCGTCTTATTTTTGCCTGTGTAAATAATCACCCCCTAGAGTATTGACCATAGGTAGAGAAACACCCTGTATATAAGGGAACTCAGAATTTTTCGAAATCGATTTTCTCGAATTTGGCTGAAAAGCGCGCCTGACTGCTTTGGGAAATTAATGTCCGAGTGAAGACCTTCACGTACATTAAATATCAACATTTACTGAAATTGCCTAAACAGAAAGTCCCCTTGTTAGTATGACATATTGTTAGTCTAACCTGGAATAATCTTAATATAATATATATAAGTTAGATTTACCTAAGATAATGTTATATGTATATTTATTTATAAACAAAAATAACGAAGCACCTTTTTCCCTTTTGAATTACGCGCCAAATAAACATTCAGGACGCAAAATCTTCAAAACAAGCACTCAGGTAGGAAACTACAATTAAAAAAAGAGAAGGATAATAAACATAAAGTCTACTAGCAGGCAAATCGACTCACTCTGCAAGAGCCAAATAATATTGAAATGTATGTTTTTGTTATCGCTTTATAACATGTAAGGAATATTTGTGGCTTTAAGGGGATATTCTGGAATTTTCTTACAAAGAATCAATAAGTTTTATTATTATTTAGTTTATTGCTATGTGCTTATTGATATTTGAACTATCTTTACAAATTTTGTCAATAGAAAAAAATAAAATCAAACGCAGTTGACTGCTTTAAAGTAATGATGGAAAAAAAACATGGGGTCACGGTGACCATGATTGGGCTCGTTCTAGTGATCAGAAAGAAAAAATGTAAAGAGATTCTTTATTTGTATGCCTTTGGCTATCGTCCCTACCAGAATGATGAAAAAATATTGAAAATTAAGCAAATGGCGGCGGTTTGAAAATTAAGTTTCGATTTTCGCACATTTTTTCAACTTTAATGGTCTGTGAAAGTTTAAAAACAAAATATTTTATCATACTTCTAGTAGCGACGATAAACACACGTGTGCTGATAATATATGCAAAACTTGGACTGAGTTGGTCCAGACGATCTTGAAATATCACGGTTACCGATTCGAAAAACATGGTTTCGAGAAAATCGCGTTAAAAGTTTGCTCAACGTTCGAAGCCAAACTAAGTTGTGACCTAGGAGAGTAACGGTCTCTTTGTAACCAAATGGTCGATTTTTGTGTTCTAAAGGCACAAAAATGCACAACCCCTCCCCCTTCTCCCCAGAAAGAACAGTCCGTTGAAACTTTGCCGAAATACACTTGCAGGAACAAAACTGTTATGCGTCGTCCGTCCCGATCAGTGAGCGCGCCGTATAGATACCTACCTATTCTGAACCCTGTAGCTCTTCAAATATTACAAATTGGAAAGAAACCCTTTGCACACGTATTATCCATATAATTTACCAGTAGAAAATGCACAAAAAAATTTTTACCCGTCAGACCAGAATACCCCCTTAAGGAGTTAGGCTGCCTTGGACAAAGCACGGTTATAGTAATTTTCGGCAATTTGTTTTAGGGATATAACGAAATAAATGGAAAATTCAATATGAACCTACCATTGTACAACTCTCGACGGAAAAATCCGTATTTTTTTTGTACAAAATGGCCGAGTTATATCCGTTAGGGGAAAGGTGCGATAGTTGATCAGCGGGGATACATGATCACATCAGTTTTTTAATTAATATATTGGCAATTTGTGCCTGCTGTCACGTTGTCATGGTATTGTTTGCATTATCGCAACACTTCACGTTGCAGTTTTCTTTCGGGAGCATAGAATAATGCGGTTAGAAGCTTCGATCTTCTTCGCAGCCAAAAAGTAAATAGGGTAAATCCGGGAAATGCGGTCGAGCCGGAGAGTTGGTCGAGTTTCTATATTTCAGACCCTATACGTAAAAACGCGTTAAAGTGCAGACCAATTACTTCTCTAGAAGTCAAACAATTGAATGAATAGCGTCACTTCGGTTCCTTCTGTGTTTTTCTAGATTTACAGGCTATAAAAGGTAAACTGAGGTTACATTTAACTTCTTTTGTCAAACAACGGTGTACAGAATCGTATTTAAAATATACTTCTAAGTTTATTTTTGTTTAATGTTTGGGAATAATAAGATAGTAGAGATATTGAGGGACAATGCAGCCAAAGTATTTAGCCATATTAACTCTTCCTCTCAAAACTAACGAGACGACCATCTCTCGCTGCAGAAAGAAGAGATGATCGAGTTATGATTTTTTTATTATTTATATTTATATTTTTATTTTTTATCATTATTTTATTATTATTATTGTTTATTTATTTTATTCATTCACTTTTGTATTAATTTGCCTGGCTAATCTCCGGTAGGTAGTTCGCTTTATCTTTGATGTGTTCTTTAGTTGTTTAGCGTAAATAAATTAAATATCAATGAATCTGTAGTTGTATTCACTCATAAATAATTTTGCTTCCTTCTTGGTTATTTTTCCACGAATAATTATGTGAGTGGTCTTTGCCAACGACAAAAACCATTTCTCCCGACAGAGGTGGTCAGATGTCAAGACTTCAGTTTTCAACCCGATTTACAGTAAATATTGTCTTAAAGCAAATATCGACCAGATTTTCTGAATCAGCATAAAATTCTGAAGATATTAGGTTTGTTCTGATAAAATAAGTAATATCTGTATTAGTTTTAATAGCCATTTTATATTAGGTCGACCGCGTCTCCCGGATTTACCCTATTTCCGTCACCTTGTTGTTCTTCCTGCTTTTCGAGTGAATGTTGCATTTTCAACGATTTGAAATATATTAAGTGTACAAGTTAATTCTTGGCCCCTACATTCAGCGACTACAGAACCTATTCAAATTGGAAGTTTTTCCAACTTTGAATAGTCATTTTAAAGCGCCATCTGTTAGCTTAAAAATGAGCTGTAACACGTGACGCTACTGTAAACATAACCTGAAAAATTAATTATAGAAGCGATGTCGTTCGATAAGCAACATTTAAGGCACTGCATTCTTTTCGCGTTTCAATTGAAAAAAAACGCGGCTGAGGCTAAAGAAATGATTTGTTTGGCTTTGGGTGAAAAGGCTGTATCGTACAGCATTTGTAAGAAATGGTTTCAACAGTTTCGAGAGGGAAAGTTTAACCTTGACGATCATGAACGCCCCGGTCAACCAAAAAAAGTGGAAGACGAGGAGTTGGAACAAATTTTAGACGAGAATCCTTGTCAAACTCATTTGGAATTGGCAAATGCACTTGGAGTGACGCAGCAGGACATTTTTTATCGTCTACAGAAGCTGGGGAAGATTCGCAAGGAGTGTTGGTGGGTCCCTCATGAGCTTACTCCCGAAAACAAAAATAGACGTCGCGATACAGCTCTCTCTTTGCTCTCCAGATTCAAGAAAAAGGATTTTTTGCACAAAATTGTTACGTGCGATGAAAAGTGGATATTATATGATAATCCAAAGAGGCGAAAATCATGGGTTCGTCCAGGTGAGCCATCAACGTCCACCGCAAAACCGAACATTCATGCCAAAAAGGTGTTGTTATGCATTTGGTGGGATCAGAAGGGCATTATACACTATGAGATGCTTCAATCTGGTCAGACCGTCACTGCTGAGATTTATCAACAACAGCTGATCCGTGTGAGTGATGCGTTAGAAAAAAAAGACCGTTTACTGGCAAACGGACGAGGTCGGTGATACTGCTGCAAGACAATGCCCGGTCCCACTTAGCAAAAACAACTCTAGAAACGATCTCAAATTTAGGGTGGGAAATTCTCCCTCATGCGGCGTATTCTCCAGACTTAGCCCCTTCGGATTACCACCTGTTTCGATCCCTTCAACACCACTTAACTGATTCTCAATTCAAGTCAGTTGAAGAGGTCGATAAATGTCTCAATCATTTCTTTAAGTCAAAACCAGCATCATTTTTCCGATCTGAAATTCGAAAATTGCCTGAGAGATGGCAGAAATGTATAGAAAACGAAGGAGATTACTTTCAATACTGAAACTGTATTAACGTTTTTATAAAGAAATGTCAAAATTAGTCAAAAAAGGCCGAGAATTAATTTGTACACCTAATATTAAGTAAAAACAGCAATTTCAGCATTTATTGATTGATCTCAATATTTAAGGTAAGTTTAATTTTTCATCCTTTTTCAAATCGAGTGCATTGAGGGATACTTGATCAGTGTGTGAGGTGGGATACTTGAGCAGGTGATCAAATATCCCTCTCTTCTGTAATCTATCGACGTGCAACAGAACATTAATATATACACTCGTATACCCCCAGTTACATAGTGATTGCTTGTTATAGATGCCACAGTTTTACAAGAGAAAAGAAGGTGTAAAAGCTAGGACGAAGATAGACCCTGAAAATATGAAATTAGCGGCTGTAGAAGCCTTAAAAGGCGAAAGCGGCATTTTAACTGTGGCGAAAAAATACAATGTGGACAGAATGACACTAATACGTTATGAAGAAATGTAAGGATAATCCTAACTCTGACATGACATCAAACTATCAAAAAAAGTTGATATTTAATAAGGAACGTGAAGCCGAACTAGCCGAATATCTTAAAATATGTGTTAAAATGCATAGTGGTTTGACGTACAGGAAAGTTCGAGTGTTAGCTTATCAGTTAGCAGTAGAGAATAACATTTCGCGACCGAAAACGTGGGATATAAATAAAATTGCTGGAAATGATTGGCTAAAAGGATATATGCAGAGAAATATATCACTGTCACTATGAACTCCAGAAGCCACAAGTCTGAGCAGGGCTACAAGCTTTAATAAAAATAATGTTAACGATTTTTTTGCAAATTTGAAAACCATTTTAGATAGAGAAAAGTTCAATGAACACGATATATGGAACGTAGATGAAACAGGTTACACTACTGTTCAAAAACCGAAAAAAATTATTGCTCCAAAGGGCCAAAAGCAAGTTGGACAAATTAACATCTGTAGAACGGGGTCAATTAGTAATAATTTGTTGTGCCATTAGTGCTGCTGGAAGATCCATTCCGCCGTTTATGATTTTTCCTAGAGTAAATTTTAAACCTATGATGCTCGCGGGTGCTCCCTGATTCAGCTGGAGCAGCAAATCCATCAGGATGGATGACAGCTGATACGTTTTATTTATATCTGCAGCATTTTGTTGTCCATGTCAAATGTTCCCAAGATAAGAAGGTCTTACTTATTCTTGACAATCACGAAAGTCATATTTCAATAAAATCACTAAACTTTTCGAAACAGAATGACATAATTTTGTTAACTCTACCACCACACTGTAGTCATAAGCTACAACCTCTAGATGTGGCTGTTTATTATTCTTTTAAAAATGCTTGTGACACTGCTTCAAACGAGTGGATGAGATATCATCCAGGTAGGGTGATCACTATTTATGATGTTTCTCAGATCATTGGAAAAGGTTTCCCAATTTCTATGACTTGTACAAATATAATAAGCGGCTTTAGAAAGACTGGCATATTTCCATTTAATCCATCCATTTTTAAGGAGGATGATTTCTTGTCGTCCGCTGTGACGGATCGCCAAGCACTGCCTGAAACAATCAACGAACAAGAGCCTGTGGAGCCAGTTATCGAGTCAAGTAAATTACTGTCAAAATCTGCAGAAAATTTTCTTGTTAGTCCTGAGCAGTTGCTGGCGTTCCCAAAAGCGGGGCCAAGAAAACAAGGCAAAAAGGGCAGAAAGGAATTAAAGTCTGCTATCCTAACTGACACACCTGTTAAAAATAATATTGAAAATGACTTAAGAAATAGGGAAGAAAATAAAATAAAGAAATTACAAAATGCCCAAAAAAGAACCATAGAACGGCTAACGAAGCAGAAAAATACGGCAAAGAAAGTAAGAAGGAAAATCTTTTCTTCATCTGAATCTGAATCAGATGTTATCTAACAATAAGTGAAATGTCTTTTAAGAATGCATTTATGTTGTTTTATCTTCGGTTAGATAGAGTTTAATTCTTCGGTTTTATTTTTTCAATAATTCTTTCAAGTTATAGTTATAGTTTCTTTTTATCATATTCTTTTTATTTCATGTTATTGACTAAGATAATAAATATTTTTTAGAAAGTTAATGTGTTATTTTCTCTTAAATTTCACTGATCAAGTCTCCCCTTCAGTGGGGGATACTTGTGCATAATATCATTGCCAGAAAATGTTTAAATTCAGTCATTAAAATTAGTTTTGAACTCTCAAATTGGTAGAAGTATATTGAGAATACTCTAAGAATCACAACTTAAATAATTAAATACAAACAAAGCAAACCATTATTATTATTTTAATAAAAAAGCAAAACTGTGATCGACTATCCCACCTTTCCCCTATATCATAAAGATATAAATTGGCAAGATATATGAATCGAAAGGTTAATTGTCACATTATACAGGATTTTCGGCTACTGATGACCAGTGTTTTAGGGAGTGATTCTACAGGCAAAAGTAGCGCTTTGTTGTTGAGAAAATTAACTTTGAATTTTAGCCAAGTACGCGTGCACCGAAGTACCAGCACGTGGAGATAAAGCCGGCTCCACACGTAACTGCATACTTAAGCGGTACACATGTACAAAATTGCACCAGTATAGATGATCGTGTGTATAATAATATTGCACAAGTATTTTGACTGTATGCACAATGAAGGTTTTAGAAAAACTCGCAGGAGAGAACGGATAGATTTAGGAGTAAATAAAATACGGGGTTGAAAGAGAGGACAACAAAATGATAACGTCGTGTAACAAGTATACCACAATACTATATAAAGAAACTGTATTCAGGCTAATTGTAAGAACTTATTTAAGGGCATCCGCCGGTCAAAAAATCGAATTTTTGGCATATTTTCATTCAACAACATCTCAAAAAGGCCCAGTTAAAATTTTAGATCGAAATTGCTAATGGCACAGATTTTATAGGCAGTTTAAGGAGATCAACAGTGTGACGGCCTTAAAAATAGATATTTTTTTAAGATGGATTGTGACGCACGTGTAATAGACAGAAATTGTGATTTTTCTTTTAATTAATAATACATTTATTGATCTAAAAAAATCAATTTTTGTTTTAATCAAATAAGCGCGTGGAAAATAGGGCAAGTCCCCCCGTCAGTAGACGAACGCGCTCGGCGTCAAACTTTAAGTGCGTTTTTTTTCGAAACAATTTTTCACGCACTGGCGCCACGATAAAAAAAGCAATTCTTGACCGAATCTAGAAATTCAAACGGGATTCTACTCGTAATTACACCGGGTTTCGCGCTATCCTCTATTGCGAATTTTCATACAATCAATTTTTTTACGAAACATTTTTGTCCAAATTATAACTGTGTCCAAAGTTATCGTGGCGCCAGTGCAGGCCAGTTTTTTTACAACGATGCGCCACGCAATACATATCAGAGGCAGGGGTGGGCAAAAATGAAATAAAAAAAGTTTTATACTCTACATTTATAGCAGAATAATGTACAAAAAGTTTTAGATCCATACATTGTATACTTTTTTCTAGAAAAAATCATAAAAGTCATCTACGTTTTCGCGCGATTTGACGGGCGGCTGCCCTTAAGTTAATTTTTTAGATATTTAAGTTACTCGTTTTTTCTATGATTTTAACAGACTTCTATGAAAACAGTCGAACATAATTTTGCAAACGTAGGTACCTACTCAAAACTTGAAGCAAATTCTTCAAACTTAAGTTTAAAACAGAGATGGGCATTATTTAAATAAAAGATTATTTAAATGACGTATCAAATAAAAGAGACTTTATCTTTATTTGTCATAAAATAAAAGTAAGTGAGAGTTACTTGTATTTGAAACGTCACAAATAATTTTTTTTGTTCGACGTGAATTTATCCGATGGCCACAAATAATTTTCTGTTTTGACGTGAATTTATCCGACGGCCACAAATAATTTTTTCATTTGGCGGAATTCGTTTTAACCTTCAAATAATTTTGTCGTCTTTTCATTCATTTGTATTTGAAAAAAATTATTTGAAGCTCAAATAATTCTGGGGGTAGAGAGCCCCCCCGCGAATTATTACGTGTAAATAATTTACGCATTTACACAATATTTGCTAAAAAACACAGGTACTTCGTTACATTCCGCAATAAGTTTCATGATTAACTTACTTAACACAATATAATTATTAATGCAAAAAATCGCTCTAACAACTACCTCCTCACATCATGCTCTCCTGTTTGCCGCTACAGGGAGCGAAAAAGTATCATTTATCTCTATCCTTATCGCACACGCTCCCCCTCTCTCTCGCTCTCTAGTCCCAGAGTTATATGAGCTTCAAATAATTTTTTTCAAATACAAATAAATGAAAAGATGACAAAAATATTTGAAGGTTAAAATGAAGTGCGTCAAATAAAAAAATTATTTGTGGCCGTCGGATAAATTCACGTCAAACGAGAAAATTATTTGTGGCCATCGGATAAATTCACGTCGGACAAAAAAATTATTAGTGACGTTTCAAATCCAAGTAACCCTCACTTATTTTTATTTGAAATAAAAATAATTCTGGGTTATTTTTATTTGATGAGTCTCGAATAAAATTTTTGTCTTTTATTCGAAATCAATTTTTTATTTGAAATAATTTTTTGCCCAACTCTGTGTCAGAAGTAGGTAAGGAATAGTATAAAGAAATATGAAAGGAAGGAAATGGAGTTCAATAAAATAAAAGAATGTGATTTTCACTCGCTTTCGCCATTTCAAGTTCAATTAGGTAATAGTATAGATATGAAGACAGTTGTGATCGTTCTTACAGTCATACACTCGATTTTCTGCAAAGCATCGAAATCTCACGATGTTAATAAAAATGCATGTCAAGTATACAGCAGCGTGTAATCTATCTGTACAATCCAGTTATTTTCGTGTTTATCGTCGTAAACCGCATGGATTAGCTCGCGTGCCGTGCGAGACCAACGCGCGGACAAAATAAATGCAGCCCGTGGAAGCCTTGACGTGCTCGTCGTAAGGAGGAATTAAGATCGGCAATTTGGATAATATCCGCAGCGACCCTCGACATTTCAAGCAGAGGGTAACAGAAATTTCTTCGCGTGTCACAATACCACGAGGAGTACGGCTTTCGTTGCGTATGAACAGCCACGAGCCCGTTCACTTGGAAAAAATTGCATGCATGTGTCCAACTAAAACTATTTAACAACTCAAACGCTGAGACTCTACGTGTCGTTAATAACACGTATTACAGTGACTGTACTTTGTGAATTGCTAAAATCAGCTTTCTTTCTCGATCTCGGCGACCTCACGATACCACGGTAAATCATGGCACTTAAATAATCCAATCGATATTAACAAGTCGATGGAAGGAACAGGTTACAAAAATTTAAATCAAGAAAATGATTTCTTCCAAACTGGATTGTCTTACAAGCATTTTATATTATACAAAAATATGATACTTCAATGAAGCAATCTCTTAAGAATATATTAAATTATTTTATAAGAAAGTTGGTACTCTCCCTCATCCCTCGCGGAGATACAGCGAGTTGAAGAAAAGCTGGAATTTGTACAATTTTGAAGCATATTTTCGAAAGGACATGGTAAACCGAAATATTACCCAAATCGAAAAAGCAAAAAATGCGTCTTGAAGAGGAGAGACTGATCTTTCTATTGCTTTTTTCAAGAACGTTGTACGATATTCGCTTACTAGGAGCAACTAAAGGAAGAAAACGATTTTGCTTCAAAGTTGAATAACTCGGCCAAAAAAAATCGCACAAGAAATTAATTACTCTGTTTTTACACAGGAATGTGGTCGTTTTCGACTGGTGTAAATGTAATCTGTATAAAAATTTTCATTCTCCCGATGGAACATCGCAAAGTTGAAGAAAATGTTTTAAAATTGACCTGTGCTCTTTATATCGCTATAACTTTGCCGAAAAGCAATAAGTACAACTGAAATTCCAACAGAAACACGCCTGTAAAAAAGGCCAAGTTCAAGTGACTGCTTGGCCTTAAAAGACAGTGCAATGAGATCTAATGTGCGGCTAAGTTCAACATCCCACTATAACGTGCCACAACTAGGCACAGGGGTACGACACAGAAAATGGCTCCGTGTGAACTTTTCGACTGATTTATTTATGTTCCCTAATACCATTTATCTGTTATGACGAGTCCATTTGATTAGTCTTTCTACCTCTATCCTATCTCCTGACTTTATGGTTATATTTCTAATTATTCTCTTTACATTATGCCTTTTAAACTGCAATCTTTCATTTAATCTTTTCCGTCGAACAGTTGCATGGTTCACTTCAGGGTGAGAAGCAGTATATAGTGTATAGCGCGCTACAGCTTGCTGATGTACCTGAGGGTGAGAAGCAGTATAGCGCGCTACGGCTTGTCAGTTTACCTCTGGATATGAAGCACTATATCGCGCGACGGCATGCCAATTTACTTCAGGATATAAAGCCCTATATCGCACTACTGCGTCTCGCCGCTCTTGAGGACATTTTTGACGATTACCAGCTGCTGTTTCGCGGACAGTATGGAAGGGGGCCGTATGAGGGGGGCCGTTCAGCGTGGCAGCAAGGCGGAAGGGCCTCCGGTGGCTCGCGAGCCACCAGTTAGTCAACCCTGATCTAGAGTTAGAAAAATGTCGTAGTGTCCTTTCAGGTCACTTCCAGTGAAACGCACGCGTTCTACTGGGTATCCGATATCGCCAGCAAAACAGCTCCTCAACTTTCCTTTTTCATAAACTTCGAACGTAAATGGAAAGATTGCCCCTGCTGCCATCAGCTCACAGCTTGATCACCTTCAGCAAAGCATGTGAATACTCCTCTCGACTCAAGTAAGGTAAATCATGCTCACCGCAAATATAAACTTGCATTTTATCCCAATGGTCAACCACATGGGCAACAATTTAAAACCTCACATTATACGTGGACTCCGTGTTCCCATACATATTTAGAGTGTGATATTAAGTGGAACATACAGTTACTCATAAAATTCAGCGTACACCTAGGTTGGTAATGAAAATTGGCGGGAAAATGAATACAAACACACATATTCAAAAATGACAACACAATATATATTTTATTCGTATATTTTACCAAATAATACGTAAAAAGAATTCTGAATAAAATGGACTATTAGTCTATATTTAACAGAAATTGTAAAAATACACGTAATTTAGTGACACAAAATTGAGCGTACACCTTGTTAAATACTATTTACAAACTTATACTATATCGTTTCCTTTATTAATACTTCGTTGCATATCCCCTGGCATCAATTACGGCTTGTAAGCGACGTGGCATAGAATAAATTAGGTGTTTTATTAAAGAAAGCGGAATGTTTTTCTATTCTTCTCTCAACTTTCGTTTGAAATCTTTTATATTCGTGAAATTGTTATTTGCAATCCTGGATTTTATTTCTTCCCAGACATTCTCAATGGGATTGAGATCAGGTGACTGAGGAGGTGCTTTTAGCATGTTTGGGATATTATACAGCAACCATAATTGAACTATATATGATGAATGCTTTGAGTCATTATCCTGTTGAAAGTAATACACCCGCGGCATTTTGAATTTTTCTGCTGAATCTTTTAGATTCTTTTTTAAGATATTTAAGTACTTAATTTTGTCCATTATGCCATCTATGTATTCGATACTTCCGGTACCATTCGCACCTATACATCCCCATAACATAGCGGATCCTCTTCCGTGTTTAACCGTTGGACATGTATTTCTATGGTGGTGCTCAGTATTTGGCTGTCGCCATACAATTTGCTTCCTTCTATCCCGTCCAAAAAAATTTTTTTCAGTCTCGTCAGAAAATATAACATTTTCCCAAAAACTTTCGTCAAAATTTACAAACGTTTTTGCAAATTCTATGCATCTCTCTCTATTTGCTTTGGAGATATACGGTTTCTTTCGTGCGACTCGGCCATTATATCCCTCTTTTCTTAATGTTCTGCGAACTGTTTCAACCGAGATGTCTTTATTTATACGCGAGGAAACATCTAACGTTAATTTCCGCACACTCGGATTAATTTTAATTTGTCGACAAATGAATCGTTCATCAGTGTTCGACAATAACGAACTTCCTTCCTTGGCCAGGTGTATTTCGGACTGTTCCATCATAACGAAATTTGTTTAGAATTTTTTGTACCGTAGAATGTGTTCTGCCGACTATTTTCCCTACTTCACGAAAGGATTTACCTTGCGAATATAAGTTTACAATAAGATTTCGTATTGAAATGTCAGTCTGCTTCCTCTTATTAGCCATGTTGCTACTATATTCGTCAATATACGGATAACGGATAATTTTTTGTTTCTGGTTCTTGAGCAACCGAACTTTGAAAGAGTTTCTGTTAAATATAGACAAATAGTCCATTTTATGTAGAATTTTTTACGAATTATTTAGTAAAATATACGAATAAAGTATATATTGTGTTTTCATTTTTCGATATGTGTGCTTGTATTCATTTTTTCGTCAATTTTCATTACCAACCTAGGTATGTGTACGCTCAATATTGTGAGTAACTGTACATGAACCGTTGCCAGGTATGCGAACTATGCGATGGCGCCAGGACATGCTATCACTTAAGTAAAAATACACCGTTTGCGAATCGTCACTAACTAAATTAGCCATTTTAACATAGGATATGTTATTTAGCCATTTTTTTTGTAACGCAACGATATCACGAAAGCATGCAACACGTATCACTTCAAACCATACTGCTTGCAACAAACATGAGGGTCGTCAAAATCGCTTTCGGAACTTGAGTTTGCGTGTCAAAAACAACCATTTTCATGCAGGTGTTGAAAAAATATTGTTCATGACAAAGGAGAGAAAGAAGTGATTTTGACGAGCGTGAAGTTTGCCCGAGCCCAGCGAGGACATCAGTTCGCGCGAGAAGACTGTCAATAGGTACAGGTTATAAAATGATTCCTCCGACTTTACGGGATGAAAGAGGGAAAATGTTAGTTTTCAGATTTGTTCCTTTGCTTGTGCCGCAAACCGTACTACTGTGCCAAATTTCAGCATTCTAGGCCACCCAGAAGTACCTTAGAATTTTGACAATCAGTGAGTGCCGTCAGTCAGTCAGTGACAAAATCTACGATTTTTGGAATCGTACAAATTAAGAAGTACAAGAGATCGAAGCGCGTAATTGTGAGGTTAGTTTTAGCTTGTAAACTTCTAACACAGAAAATAAATTGAGCCATATAACTTTTTTCAGTGCAAAGTTATGAAGAAGTCAAAAGTGCGCTGAGTTGTTTCCAGCAAAAGGTGCTACGATAGTTGGCTTAGCTCGAACTTGGCGGGGCCACTCCCGTGGCCCCAGATCTGAAAAGCAGCTGAAAGTAGAGATTCCACGCTTTCAAACGATATTTTCAAAATATCGATACGACTAATTTTGCCGGAGTTATGTTGCCGGAGTTATATTAATGTGATGAGTGTTTGTCGAATAATTCATCATTATTTAATGGAATAATTTATGTGAATGTCAAATTCGAAATTACTTGAATAATGTTGTGAAGAACCATTCATAACTTTTGCTGCCTACTGTTTGATGACTGATAACTGTTTTCTCAAACAATATATGCAAAGTATGGTACTACACGAATAATAGATAATATGGATAATAAATATTGCAAATAACGAGTAACGAATTATTTGAATAAAAATTATTCAGCTCCCTGTACTAGTCAAATAAACTCTTATTCGATCAAGAATATGTTCGTTCGTGGCGAACAGCTTGTTCGTTATTCGTCATCTGAATCTGTACTCAACTCCGCTCGTACTGACTAAAAATATATACCTACCTATATATACATATTTTTAGCTTGAGTAGGGTACAGGCTTATTTCATTTGTAAAAATAAGTTAAAAGTTATAGATACACTTTTGTACGATATCGCCTATTTAAAAAAAAGAGACCTGAACATGGAAAAGAAGGGTCAGCGTTGGAGAGCACAGTGAAGGCGCATATACTGGCCAGCCCAAACTACAATGATTGCGATTTTGAATCCCAACGTCTTGCCCTCTTTTTTCACGGTTTCTACACCTTTTGTATGTGTGATCTTGTTCTCGAGAAATACGGCTTGGAAATTTCACCGAGTTCTGCGCGCATTTATCTCGGTACATCTTGTCTGGTTACGGACAGATAACTTCTACTTTTGTTTGTACTTCGTCCGTCTCGTCGTATTACGTGGGATCGTGCAAAGTCTCTAGTCTATGTCATAAGTAGTTTCAATCTTGCGCAATGAAAAAACTATAGTAATATTTAACCCCCAAACAGCACACTGGGTCCCCGAGACCCAGGCCGTTTGGAAGATTCGTGGCCACGACTAAACGGTAAATGGTGGGGAGTTGTTGCGGTGGGGAAAAAAACTTTGGGACCCCTACTACGGATTTCACACCATAAGACCTCTAATTTACTTGAAGAAGCCGAGTGACATCGTGAAGAAAGTAGTCCATGGGTCGCGCAGGCCCACAATGGTGTCCACGTCAGTATTTTCGCAAAAGTGGAGGTAACTACAGTTGCTACAGAACATTATTGTTTGTGCAGTGATTTGTTGTTCCGACAATATTTCTACGCTGTGTAAAGTAGAACACATACTTTTCAATCGATAGAAAGTGTTTAAAATGCGATCGGCCGATGTGTAGGGAATATGTGGCGAAAATATGTTGCGACTGCTCTTAGAGTAAATGAATGATTTCATAGTGATTTATACTGTTTTTATAAAATAAATTATTATCCGAACCCTTTCATTGTATTATTTCACAGAGAACATTCGTTCGGAAGAAGTAAAAAATCATTCGACTTCACCTCTCGAAATAATTATATTTTTTGGAACCAATCATAATGACATATATACAGGGTGTCCCAAAAATGCTGCGGTTCCTTAAAGGGGGTGATTCAGGGGGTGATTGCAAACAACTTTTTCCTTTGCGAAAATTCTCTCCGAGGTTTCATTACCGAGATATTAACAAAAAGCACCGACCAATCAGAGCGCGAGTCTGACGGCCGAGTTCCCGCGCTAGCGTGGCTATGCGCCGCGCCGTGACTGCGAACAAGCAACTCGGCACGCATCGAAGAAAATTTCGTAGAATGGCAAATGAAAAAGACGTAACAAATAAAATCGAATATGTTGTCATGGTTTGTTTGTTATTTAAAGTGAATAGTGAATAATGGATAAATGGATGAAAATCACGTGTAACGTAAAAAGACGAATACACAGTTTTTTTTTTAGAAGTTTCGAAAATAATAATTATTTGAAGTGGGAGGATAAGGAATACGTAAATTTCCTTGTGTTAATAACTTAGCCACGAAAAGGTAACGTAACAGTAAATTAACGAAAAGTGATCGTAGTTCGTTATTGTGATAAAAATCCGTAATTCAGTAACGGCCAGCACTGTTGCTGATAACGAATAAGTCTGTTTAAAAAGCCCGAATAAATATTTTCGTAGGGAATTTTGAGAATTATCGCCGGAAATAAGCCATAGCTTGCGTTAAATTTAAAAATGAATGATCTAAAACTCACCCTTGTCGGAAATTCACCTGCAGCGTGGAAACCTGTGTCACTGGGTCACTGAACCGATCCTGGTCATCGATGGACGAGCCCCGTGCACAGCTGGTCCCAGGTATACGACACTACCCAAAGTTAAGGGTCGCAATGTCAGGTGCATCCAGGTTATTGTACCGCATATTCACTTCACTACGCGGCTACTAACACTGAACACTTAATTTATTTTCCATGGAACGTGTTGTTCCTACGTTTTAAAAATTGGTGGCCCTGAAAAGGGCCGATTGTAATCAATTAAAAAATTGCTCCACGTGGCCACCGTTATTTTCTATGCACGCTTCAGCGCGGAGAATCAGCTGTCTTTGGACGCCCTGCAATGTTTGCGGCGTTATGTTGGCCACCGCCGCGTGAATGAGCGCAACTGCTTCCTCGGGGGTAGCCACCGGCTGACGATACACCTCATTCTGAAATGATTGTTGTACAAGAAATACGAAACGTAAGTAAAAAAAGAATACCTACAACAAGAATAATTAAAGAGTAACAACAATAATGAAATTACCTTCAGGTAGCCCCAGAAGAAAAAATCCAGCGGATTCATATCCGGTGTCCGTGGGGGCCACACAACGTGAGCCTCATCTTCACGGCCGCGGCCGATCCACCTGTCCTGAAAGGTTTCACCTAAATAGGCGCGGACATTCAACGGGTAATGTGGCCCAGCACCGTCGTGCTGGTAGTACATGTTCTGTCGGATCTCATATGGAATATCATCCATAAGATCCGGCAGAACATGTTCTAAAAAATATTTATACGTTGGGCCGTTCAGCCTGTCTGGCAGAATGTACGGCCCAACGATAAATTCGCCACAAATGCCGGCCCATAGGTTGATCGACCAACGGACTTGTGCTGCACGTGTACGAAGCGCTAGGGGATTTTCGTCGCTCCACACATGCATATTGTGGGAATTGAAGCATCCTTCCCTGTTGAAAAGTGCTTCATCCGTCCACGATATGTATTTGGTGAACGACGGATTCCTTTGCACTTCTCCCAACAGCCACCTGGAATAGTGAATCCGCTGGATGTAATCCCCAGGGTGCAAGTGTTGCACCCGTATATATTTGTACGGATGCAACATCCGATCCCTGAAAATTCGGTGCACCGTCGAGCAGCTGACACTAGAACAAAATGCAAAAACATCCACTATTAGATAACATTTTTTTTTTCTTAATTAATAATTACTGCAGTTATCTTGCACTGTGACTTACTTGAAGTGGCGGCTCAAGACGCGCACACTGGTAGTAGGATCGGCGTCAATGGCGTCGAGGATTCTCTCGACGGTGCCCAGATTTCGCGCGGCTGCGGGTCTGCCCACCTCGCTGCCTCGCGGCATCATGGACCCCGTCGAGAATAGCCTCGACGCTAAACGTCGAAATGTGTCTTCGCTTGGCGTTGGAATTTGCGGATATTCCAACGCAAATGCTCGTACAGCGGCACTTGCGTCCCCGTCGTTCCGGGCGTACACCCAGAACATCCTATAATACTCCTGTGCCGTGAACATTTCTCGGTCGGGATTGCTAGCTGACTGACAAGATTTTTTCCAAGTAACTTCCTCTACCCCCAAGTAGTTTCTCTCGTTCCATTATCATTTAACCCCCACCAGGGTAAGGGGTTTTAGGTAAAAAGAAGCCATCACATTTTCGAAACACACGTGTTTTGCAGAAGTGCAACGGACGAACCATCGTACACTTTCACAAAAGCCCGCTCTCCGTCCTTTTACTGCCAATGTACCCATTGCTTCGAGATAGAAAACAGACACACACCACGTGTATCGGTTCGAAAGGGTCCGAAGGGAAAAGAAACAGAAACTCTTCGAGTTGGTATAAAGAAGAAAATTCATACTATTCCAGTTTCCACTTTCCGACACCCTGAGTTCACGTCTGCTACGAGTCATAAATTATCCAAAACTGTAGGAAACCGCTCTCTACCCCCGACTAGCGGGACAATACGATCATAAACCGTGACTTGGGCTTGAAGTCCGATTGGCCCTAATCTAACCAATCTGCCCTGCATCCCTTCCAAACGGCCACTGTCCCGAAGAGGTCCTCTTCGCAGCAATATCTCCTCCCCATGGCCCACCTTCTCTCGCACGGAATACGTCGACGCGTGCTTTTGTTTTGAAATTCGAGCGCGTGTTTATACTCGAGAGATAAGGGATCTGTCTCGAATTTGTAGGGAGGACGACGCTGGCGGGACTACGCGCAGTCAGCGGACTACCCCTTTTCTTCCTGTGTCTCTCCGCGAGGCGTATTGATGTTGAATAATACTTTTTAAATTCTAGTTCCCCAAAATTAATCAGGCTGTTCGGCCAAAGCATTTCGCCAGGGTCACGGTTTATGATCGTATTGTCCCACTATTCGGGGGTAGAGAGCGGTTTCCTACAGTTTTGGATAATTTATGACTCGTAGCAGACGTGAACTCAGGGTATCGGAAAGTGGAAACAGGAATAGTATGAATTTTCTTCTTTATACCAACTCGAAGAGTTTCTGTTTCTTTTCCCTTCGGACCCTTTCGAACCGATACACGTGGTGTGTGTCTGTTTTCTATCTCGAAGCAATGGGTACATTGGCAGTAAAAGGACGGAGAGCGGGCTTTTGTGAAAGTGTACGATGGTTCGTCCGTTGCACTTCTGCAAAACACGTGTGTTTCGAAAATGTGATGGCTTCTTTTTACCTAAAACCCCTTGCCCTGGTGGGGGTTAAATGATAATGGAACGAGAGAAACTACTTGGGGGTAGAGGAAGTTACTTGGAAAAAATCTTGTCAGTCAGCTAGCAATCCCGACCGAGAAATGTTCACGGCACAGGCGTATTATAGGATGTTCTGGGTGTACGCCCGGAACGACGGGGACGCAAGTGCCGCTGTACGAGCATTTGCGTTGGAATATCCGCAAATTCCAACGCCAAGCGAAGACACATTTCGACGTTTAGCGTCGAGGCTATTCTCGACGGGGTCCATGATGCCGCGAGGCAGCGAGGTGGGCAGACCCGCAGCCGCGCGAAATCTGGGCACCGTCGAGAGAATCCTCGACGCCATTGACGCCGATCCTACGACCAGTGTGCGCGTCTTGAGCCGCCACTTCAAGTAAGTCACAGTTCAAGATAACTGCAGTAATTATTAATTAAGAAAAAAAAATGTTATCTAATAGTGGATGTTTTTGCATTTTGTTCTAGTGTCAGCTGCTCGACGGTGCACCGAATTTTCAGGGATCGGATGTTGCATCCGTACAAATATGTACGGGTGCAACACTTGCACCCTGGGGATTACATCCAGCGGATTCACTATTCCAGGTGGCTGTTGGGAGAAGTGCAAAGGAATCCGTCGTTCACCAAATACATATCGTGGACGGATGAAGCACTTTTCAACAGGGAAGGATGCTTCAATTCCCACAATATGCATGTGTGGAGCGACGAAAATCCCCTAGCGCTTCGTACACGTGCAGCACAAGTCCGTTGGTCGATCAACCTATGGGCCGGCATTTGTGGCGAATTTATCGTTGGGCCGTACATTCTGCCAGACAGGCTGAACGGCCCAACGTATAAATATTTTTTAGAACATGTTCTGCCGGATCTTATGGATGATATTCCATATGAGATCCGACAGAACATGTACTACCAGCACGACGGTGCTGGGCCACATTACCCGTTGAATGTCCGCGCCTATTTAGGTGAAACCTTTCAGGACAGGTGGATCGGCCGCGGCCGTGAAGATGAGGCTCACGTTGCGTGGCCCCCACGGTCACCGGATATGAATCCGCTGGATTTTTTCTTCTGGAGCTACCTGAAAGTAATTTCATTATTGTTGTTACTCTTTAATTATTCTTGTTGTAGGTATTCTTTTTTTACTTACGTTTCGTATTTCTTGTACAACAATCAATTCAGAATGAGGTGTATCGTCAGCCGGTGGCTACCCCCGAGGAAGCAGTTGCGCTCATTCACGCGGCGGTGGCCAACATAACGCCGCAAACATTGCAGGGCGTCCAAAGACAGCTGATTCTCCGCGCTGAAGCGTGCATAGAAAATAACGGTGGCCACGTGGAGCAATTTTTTAATTGATTACAATCGGCCCTTTTCAGGGCCACCAATTTTTAAAACGTAGGAACAACACGTTCCATGGAAAATAAATTAAGTGTTCAGTGTTAGTAGCCGCGTAGTGAAGTGAATATGCGGTACAATAACCTGGATGCACCTGACATTGCGACCCTTAACTTTGGGTAGTGTCGTATACCTGGGACCAGCTGTGCACGGGGCTCGTCCATCGATGACCAGGATCGGTTCAGTGACCCAGTGACACAGGTTTCCACGCTGCAGGTGAATTTCCGACAAGGGTGAGTTTTAGATCATTCATTTTTAAATTTAACGCAAGCTATGGCTTATTTCCGGCGATAATTCTCAAAATTCCCTACGAAAATATTTATTCGGGCTTTTTAAACAGACTTATTCGTTATCAGCAACAGTGCTGGCCGTTACTGAATTACGGATTTTTATCACAATAACGAACTACGATCACTTTTCGTTAATTTACTGTTACGTTACCTTTTCGTGGCTAAGTTATTAACACAAGGAAATTTACGTATTCCTTATCCTCCCACTTCAAATAATTATTATTTTCGAAACTTCTAAAAAAAAAACTTTGTATTCGTCTTTTTACGTTACACGTGATTTTCATCCATTTATCCATTATTCATTATTCACTTTAAATAACAAACAAACCATGGCAACATATTCGATTTTATTTGTTACGTCTTTTTCATTTGCCATTCTACGAAATTTTCTTCGATGCGTGCCGAGTTGCTTGTTCGCAGTCACGGCGCGGCGCATAGCCACGCTAGCGCGGGAACTCGGCCGTCAGACTCGCGCTCTGATTGGTCGGTGCTTTTTGTTAATATCTCGGTAACGAAACCTCGGAGAGAATTTTCGCAAAGGAAAAAGTTGTTTGCAATCACCCCCTGAATCGCCCCCTTCAAGGAACCGCAGCATTTTTGGGACACCCTGTATATATATTTCCTTGAAGTATAACTCAAAACCTTTCGATTGATGTGTAATAAAATCCCCGTACCTCATCTTTTTTTTAGAAAAAACTGCGATTAAAAGAAGAAAAACGAAACCTTCAGAACAAAGACGTCTTTTTTTTAAAAATATCTTGATATTCCATTTCCTTATCGTCTGACGAATTGATTAAAAAAAATTGTTTAAATCGGTGCAGCAAATCCCGACATATAGAGGAAAGAAAATTCTGGGTCGCGGGGACCCAGTGTGGAGGAAACGTTGGGAAAATATAGTGTGGCGTTTGAGAGTTAAGCAATTGAAATTTACCCATTCGTTTGCAAGGATTTATAAATCGATCAATGGTTAAGCACAAGTAGGTATTCAATAGAAGCGTGAACAACAATTAATGAAATTAATTAATGAAATTTCTTTGTTAAGTCATATCGTTATGAGCATCTCTCAGATGGTCGAACAACTAACTTCAGCATTTTTCATTGGCCACTACTAATAATTTTAAGTGATCCCATACAAAATTTAAAGGGTTATAAATCAGATGAACAAGGTGGCTATGTAATTGGTTCACGGTGGCGTATCCACCTTTCATGAAAGTAACAATTAGGCCTCTTTCACGCTGCGATACTAAAGCAGATCACATCATCGCTAGAAAAGGATCTAAAACTGTATACAAAAACATAGGTGGCAGTGGTAAGGAAAGTCTTGTGGAAACTGCCGACGCCAATAGGACCGGCAACAAGACGCGTCCGTTTTCAGGAGATAAAAATCCCTAAGCGGCGCCGAGTAGCACCACACGTGTTCCCGCGGTTTAGTATTAGAGAACAGAAGACTGAAGAATCGGGGAGAGTCTAGATGCATCTTACCAGTCACATTGTACCAAGAGAAAAATATATTCTTTTATTAACGTATGTACACGCCGCAAGTGATTATTAATATACATATATACACATCCTGCGCAATCCCCCCAAAAAGGTGAGAAGACGCAAAGCCGAGAAAGTGGTAAGGTTACAGTCTTACAGTGCTATTCACCACCAGTGCCACAGGAAGCTTAGCACCACTAATGGTTATATATTGGTACGAGCGTATGCTAGCTAAAATAAAAGAAAATCTACCTACAGGTTGGATCGCTGGCACTACTGATCGTGGGTGGATGACCGTTGAGTCTTTTTATGAATACATAGCAAATGGGTTTCACCGCTGGTTTAAGAACAACATAATTCAACGTCTAGTTATTCTGTACCTTGATGGGCACTCATCACATCTTACTCTTCCATTGGAAACGTTTTGTCGTAATCATGCTATCAAACTTATAGCACCGTATCCTAATGCTACACATATTCTACAACCGTTAGATGTCACAGTTTTTCATCTATTGAAAAATGCTTGGAAGTATGTGTTGGATAAGTGGAGATTAGATAATAATACTCCAAAGAAATTAAGGGGGCATAGTACTTTTCTAGGTTGAAAAAATTTAATTCTTTTTTGCATTTTTTGAAAGATTCGTGTGTCTAGAATATTATTCTAAAGCGATTTTGAGAAATTTGAATATCTACAAAAGTTATAAAGTCTTATACTGCGCGGCGCACAGGTAGAATCCGACCGTTTCGCGAACATATCAGAGTGAGTCAGAGCGAACAAACGCGATCTGGACCCAATTTTACATAATTATTGTCTAGAACTCTGGGGAAAATATAGGCTACCACGAAATCTGGACATCCCACCCCTTCCTCCTTATTTTACCTTCTTGTCACCCCGCGATAATCGTAAATACTCGTAAGTAATAAGTCGATTGCTTTCGTGTTTATTTCAACGCGTGTCACCATGAATAAAACAAAAGAATTCTCTCGAAGCTCGTGGTACATATTGTAAATACTGGATCCCAAAGCGACCAAAACCACCCTACAAGTGAAATTTAGAGAGTTAGATAAAAACGATCAAAATAGCAGCGGAGAAAGTCAAGAGTTTTAGTGACGTGATAGTGCACGCAGACGATACTGTTGCGGGCACCCTATGTATAGAATCCATGGCCCCCTAGTGCCCGCGACGAAGACAAGAGGACAGCGAGAAGAAGGCGATCGGACCGATCGCCTGTCAAGCTGTCATTCGAGAGTCAGCCGCCATTACAAGCAGACGTATCGATATTCACATTCCCCTGCCTAAGAGATTGTATTCCGTTACCTTTGTTCTGTTACCAGTCCTGTTAATGTTCTGTTACTCTTGTTATACATTAAAGCCATATTATGTCGAACGCGAAACGTAACAATACTTTAAACTATCGAATTTTGAATTTTCGTTCGGTTTGTGGTAAAATTTCACAAAAAGTCGAAAACAATTTGGACCATGAGTATTCGATGATTACATGTAAATTGAATAAATTGAATTTTATAGTACGGTTAACTTGTAAAACTTTGAATGCGTTTCCTCGAAACCATGCCTGTAAAGTCGGTGCCATAAATATCTATCTCGATAACATATCAACCGATTTACATAATTTTTTTTTAATGAAAGTTTATAAAATTCTCTGGTCATTGAACGACGTTTTTCTCATATTTTAATTTTTTCTATTTTTTATACAAAAAAGAAATTAAAAATTTTCATGAAAATCGATACCTACAGTTTGACAATCCGCCATTTTGTTTTAAATGCGAAATTTAAGAATCGGCTCGGTCAACGACCACAAAATGTAATAAATTTTAATGTCTCAATTTGTTTTTACGTTTTAAATAACCACAGAAGGTGGAATTTATGGCATCGCAATTTTACTCGTTCCGCGAGGGACCAACTTTAACCGACTATAGCGAGGCGAGGGAGGGTGCCTTTTTTATAATAAAAATTGTTTTAATACTTTCAAACAGTGATCTTTCATTTGCAATAAACCCCATCTTTCTAGCTTGTCATTTTCATATAAAAAAAATCACAAAGAATGCTTAATTTTCAGGCAAAGAAAGTACTATGCCCCCTTAAGTAAAGATAACTTTGTTCATTTATTAAAAAGAGCAACAGAAAATCTAGATTTGATAGAAATCGTCATAAAAGAATTCATAGCTTGTGGCTTATATCCACTGAAAGTGGATGCTGTTAACTATAACATTCTAAATATAAGAAAAAGAACTTCAGATCAGAATCTATTTTCCTTTTTGTGTTTCAAATAACCCTTACAGTACTTTCCGTCAACGCCAGGACCAACCGATTTTTTTTCAACGCTCTCAGTCAACACTCTGCCATTTTTTTCACTGCCACACGAAAATTCAGAACAATTGCTCGAGAGAGAACAAAATAGCTTGCGAAACCCCATATTAATTTGTCGAATCGTTTGTGTACAAAAAATTACCTATTTTTCTGCCCATCAAGCACAATCCCCCTTTAAGCGTCCGGGTACTAATACATTTACCTTACGTGTAGAAGAAAAAGAATCAATCGAAGGGATTGCCAGGTCCGCGATTCGAACCCGAATTCTTCGTCTCCCAAAGTCTTAATTACCGGATGCGGAACCTATGTATGGCAAGCTACCTTTATATTGAACCTTAAGGGGTCATTCTACTTTGATCGGCCGAAAAGTAAGGCTATTTTTAAAGATTTATTTTGAATAAATACAACATGTAATGAAATAAATCTTTTTTGACTTTATTAAGCTACTCTTATGTTATACAAAAAAAATAAAAAGAATTTTTAAATTTGTTTTAGTGATTTTTTACAACGTTAATATGGCACTTAAAGGCAGGGTCCCACTAATGCAACGGTGCCCCGCGCACGTTTTTTTCGACGCGCAAGGCCGATTTGTTGCAGAAAGACGTTCCTACTGGTGCAACTGCGCGCCGCACACGGGTCAAATTTACGAGTTTCTCGGATTTTCGAGCAGTTTAGAGCACTTGAAAGGGTCGACTTCTACGACGACGCGCGTGTCGAAAGCGATCGTGTGCGTGCTATGCTGGGATTTCTCTGCCACACGCGCATGCGAATGCACGCCGCGCATCGTCGAAAAGACTGAAAAAAATGTATTTTTTTTCAACGCAAATGTACTCTTTACTCCTACATATCACTTGCATATGTGTATTTATGGTCGATTATTTAGTTTATATATTAAAGCCAGCAATAACATGATAATTCTTACTGTAAATAGCAACAATTATACTGCTGCGATAGGTATACTTGTTTCTAGACATTGCATAATTTTAATACACTATATATGCAGATATGTGACACTGAATTGTAGTTGTCTATCTTTATCAGTTTCAAATTATTCTATTTCTCAAATACAATTAAGTTACTGCTTTGATTCATCCTGCAAGAAAATCTTAGGTGTAAATATATCATTCTTCCGTGACTTCTATATGTTTTTCCGTTCACGCCAGGGGCTATTCATACGTCCCAAAAAGTAAACTATTTAATAGTGCAATGATGCATTTACCATTTGAGATTACTCGTAATGACATTATGTACCTACTTCCTGTCAAAGCGTTGGCCGCCGGTGATCGCCACAGCAGTGAATGTGTTATTGTAATTTCGTTTCCTATCGCATTGCCAGGGAAATATCTCGACATTTGTGGATGTACGGAAGTCAAATTTTAATCATTTTCTAAGTCATAAACCATTTTTAGTAGCTTCAGGTAAACTAAATGTAGGTAGCTACTTAAAAACAGATGTTTCAGTATGAAATAAAGTAACAGCATTTATGAGATGCTGTATAAGCCAGGTATTTCGAAACTTTCAGTACGCACACCAGACCATACTTGCCTACTCATTTTAGAAATGCGAATTAATCAGAGGAAATGATACACGTGTATTTCCTGTACAGGTGTAGAAAGTTAGCGTCTTGGAGGAATGCTGGTCCATTTCGTCATGATATACCTTATCTCCTCCCTATAGCCCACCTTTCTCACATTATTTAAACAAAGAGCGTTCATATTTTCACTATTGGTTGCAATGGTAACTACTCTCAATCTCATATCGTGTGAGAAAAAAACAAACAGGACGCCGAGATAGCGAATAGCTGAGCGATGTTAAAATTGGTGGCGAGACTGTGGGAGGGAAGCCACGGCAGAGAACTTCCTTCATTTCATTTCAAATACAGTTTCCTGCAATCGGTGACGGCGACGTAGTAAATCCCTTCAAACATCTCAAGTAGTATGAAGTTTGAAGGCGTTGTTTCGGCTACTTACCCAACCGCCGGCGTTAGCTTTATGTAGATAAAGAAAGCAAGATGTAGAAAAGCAGGCTAGAATTTCCACTATCTTCGACATGCGCGCCAAGCATCCGCGTGCGCGCCTGGCAGAGCGTCGGCTCGTTTCGTGCGCGGGGCCACATAAATTAGACCCTTTCAAGTGGACGAAAACATGGACCCTGCCTTAAAAAGAGGTATGTTCATGACACAAGTAATTTCCCGGCTCACAATCAGGCTTATCTGAAACAAAAAATTCGAAATGTTTCCTAATCTGTATGGGTGACATTATCCTCCATAGCTCAATTACCAATTTTTTGTCAAAAAATAACCGATATTTTTCTCGGGGAACACCCGAGAAGATTAATCCGGACAATCCGTGTGAGATGGTCTTTCGCATAGACTGCAATTTTATTTTATTTTTTTTAAATGTATGATTATTTTATTAATTCAATTTTATATTATTTATCTAAATATATTTCCTTTTGCAAATATAGTTTTGTCCTTTATAAAATTACTAAATTTATGGTGTACTGATTGTTTTAAAAAAGTGGGCCATTTCTCCCCCGACTTACCCTATCCTTTTGTGTGTTTTGTAGAATGTTTTTCTTTCAAACCGGCGCCATTTTGATACTTTTCAACAAAATTTGTTAATTGACACTCATACAGATTAAGAATCTCTTCAAATTCTTTGTTTCTGATAAGCCTGAGCCGGGAAATCACAATCTCTTTCTTTACTGGCCACTGTACCATTATTGGCCACTGTACCATTATTGGCCACTGTCTTATTTATTCCGATATATTAACCTTTAGAGGGCCGGGATTTTTTCATTGAAATTGTAAATTTTATTTACTTAAAATTTATGCATATATAGCACCAAAATGGCCGGCAAAGTATCTGAATTCCTAGGTGGCCACTATAGTGGCCAGCCCGGCCCTGAACGGTATGGCATATATTAGAATTTTTAAAATTTGAACTTGAAATGTTTCTAAGGGTTTTTGATATCGCTAATCACGATTCTCAAGTCAGATTATCAAAATTTTATGCAGAAACAGTGTTGCCATCCTAAACAAGCCTAAATGAATAACGGCAGTTACATTCATATATTATTCTTTCCTTTGGCGTTACCCAGGGCTAACGACATGGACGTAGAAAGTTTTGTAGCTCTTTTCTTGTTTTTGGGGTTTTTTGTGTTATTTTTGGATGTGTTTTTTTTATTTTTCTGATTTTACTATTTATTATACGAGCTGCACTCGTGCAACGCATGCATTATACAAAATGAATAATGAATGTGTATGTCTTTGTTGCGATTTTTATCTGTTTGTTCATACTTCTTGTCCTTCCAAATGAAAAAAAAATTTTATATGTCGGAAATTCGAATTTACGGTATTGATTGTTTCGTATAGAAATCCTCAAAACAGGGTGTTATGCACAATGCAGTGTCACATGTAGAGCATATATAAAGAGTTCGACGTCTAGTTTGTCGTAATGAACACAAATTGCATCGTCCGTTTTTATCCAGTAATTTTGGAAAATGACGACCTATTAGTCGAGAGGGTTTGGGCAGATCAGAAATGTCATTCGGATCAAGATTCAGTAAAGCCCTAATCACTTGTAAACGAAATGAAGGAAAGGATACACGTTCATTATTCATTTTGTATAATGCATGGCCATTAGTGAGTGCCAGATCTAATAAATGGAAAAATAATTTGCGGTACCACTTCATTGATTTTCTTACCGTTTCTGTCAGAGATAATTGTCTTTCGATGTTGTCAATGCCCCCCATATTCTTATTATAATCCTGTACACAAGTTGGTTTTATTACATCTCCATTTGTACCGTAGTGTTTTTTTCCAGTTGCGCGGAACTCAAGCTCATGAATAGTCGTTATCATGTATACGTCGTACACATTCTTGCGAACGGTACTGAGCATACGACTGGCAAGGAAACAATTAGTTATTGTATTTAACAAGATCGTGGCTGAAGTTTTATACATATTTATATTAAAAAAATATATATTTTTGAGATTTAAAAAATAATTTCAACGATATAACCTAAAATCTATTGGAATTACGAACTGACCAAAAATTGTACATCGAAAATGGAATTGTACCATTTGTGTCAACGTAATAGCCACAAATAATTTACGGTTCAACTATTTTTGGTCAGTAAGCATACTCATTAGCAACTGATTGTACAATACCTAATTATTGTAAAATTATTATACAATAGTATGAGCAATGACGTTAGCGAAAAATTTTTTCTAAAGATTAATTTAATTTTTTCTGAAAAGTAATTACTTTTAACTTCCATAGATTATAATGGGACGTAGAAAGAAAAATATCTACCACAAAAGCAATTTCAATGGCGAAAAATATTGAAATGAAGATAATGATAAAAAAGAAAATTCTTCGCCAACTATCGGTTACTTCAAAAACGCATTGCAAGCAATTAGAGACGGAACTCCAATTGTAACAGCCAGTAAGTTATACAATGTTTCCCGAACAACTTTACGCAACAAATTACATGTGAGAACACCAGAAACCTGAGGGCGAGTCGGACGGGAGTGCGTCCTTGGACGTGAGATGGAAGAAAAGTTATAACAGTGGATTTTGGAGACGAGTAAAATGGGATTCCCTCTCAATAAAGACTGTCTAGTGCACTCAGTTAAGCAATTAGTGAGGAGGGAGAACATGGCTAATCCTGTCAAAAATGGTCTCTCGGCGGAAGTGGTTTGATGCATTCCTCAGATGCCTTCCTCGAATCGCACACAAAAAGGCGGAACAGCTCTCTAAAGCTAGGGTTCTACTAACTGAAAATTGTATTCGATCGTAGTTTTCCGATGTAAGGATTCAATTAGCTGATAAAGTAGAAATACTCCAAGATCCTCAACGAGAAATTAACATAGATAAAACAGCGGTATACCTTGCACCAAAAGGAGGTCTTGTTTTTGGCGGATAAGGGCAAATCAGTGTATCATGTAACTGGTAACGATAAAGAAAATATTACAACGTTATTCACGATAAATGCTGCTGGAGAATTTGCCTCGCCGTTGACAATTTGTAAATATGAACATCTGCCGCAGATCTGTATACAAACTGCTTCTAGAGACTGGGGAATAGGGAAAACAGAAAATTGTTGGATGACGTGCGAAGCATTTTACCAGTATATCACCAACGTGTTTCACCCTTTTGTATTATTTTTGGACGGGCATGTTTCCCACCGATTTATACACCTCAACCTCTTCTGTAGGGAGAGGCAGATTATAAATTTATATATTGCTTTCCGCCTCATGCAACACATATTCTATAGCCCTTCAACGTTGCCATATTTTTCCCCTGAAGCAAAAATGAAAAGGTCTCGTAAAAAATTGGCAGATACCGAATGAAGGCAGTGAAGTCCAAAAGTATCATGTGCCATTGTTATTGTCACATATTATTTGGCACGAAGATTTTCACAGATACTCTGAAAAATGGCTTCAAGACACGCGGTTTACAGATAGCAAAAAAGTATTTGGACAGATGAAAATGCCGTAAGAAACACAAGACAATCGCTTCTGCTTCACGAAAATTACATTGTTAGCTTCTCGTACTTCAGTGGCAACAACCCATGGGTTCAGTTGTGCAGTTTCACAGTTCCAACTAACAATGACCTCTAACACTAAAGAAACTTCTTTGGGTGAGCGAGAAATTATCGTGAACATGTTTAATCAAGGCGAAACGTACAGAGAAATAGGAAATCTTAAAGGAAAATCGCATTCTACCGCCGGCTATACGACAATAAAATATAAAAGTGAAAATACATTGGAGAATAAGCATCGCATCGGCCGACCAAAGAAAATCAGCGTCAGAGAAGGACGGATAATTCTACGTGAAGTACAAAAAAAAGCAGTCGTGTTAGTGCACCTAATTTAGCCACGACGTTAAAAAAAGCGTCAGGAACGACACTTACACCACAAACAATCCGAAATGTTTTGAAAAATGCTGGTTTACATGGGCGTTTAGCGAGAAAAAAAACCGTTCGTGAGTAAAATAAACAGAATGAAGAGGCTGCAATTCGCACAGCAGTACGTGAGCAAGACTTTTGGAACAAAGTTATATTTTCCGAAGAGTCGAAATTTAACTTATTTGGTTCGGATGGAAGGAGAACGGTATGAAGGAAGCCCAGAGAAGAAATGAAATGGAGGAATTTATTCCTACTGTCAAACACGGAGACGGGTCTGTTATAGTACGGGGATGCATGAGTGCAAATGGAGTTGGAAATTTGCACATAATAGATATAATGGATGGTTTTACGTATTTAGATATTTTAAAATTAAATTTGCCAGAAAGTGTAGCAAAACTTGGATTACAAAACGCTTACTTATTCCAACACGATAACGACCTGAAGCATTCATCACGAATTGTCAAGGAATGGATCCTGTATAAAACTCAAAAATTCTTACAAACACCAGCCCAGTCACCGGACTTGAACCCCATAGAACACCTCTGGGAGAAACTTAAAAGAAGAGTACGAAAACAGCAAACTACCAATCGTCAAGCATTTATTGATCAAATAAAGGAAGATTGGCTTAAAATTGAACCGAAAGTGATAACAAAATTGGTGGAATCAATACCAAATAGACTAAAAGACGTCATGAACTGTAAAGGATATTGTACTAGATATTAGTAAAAGATTATAAATTACTTTATACAGTTTAACTTGTCTGCCCAAATACTTTTTTTTTGACGCGTTATACTACACTTGACAAAGATTTATTATTTTCTGGATGTAAAATTAAGGATTATATATTTTCCATATAGTAAAAATAAAGTATAATGTTTTAAGCTTTCATTTTGTTATAGTTAAGATTCGCTTAATTCTTTTTAATAGTAGTTATATGAATAAATATCAAAGTCGATGCTCTGTCCAAATACTTTCTTTACTTACTGTATATCCATTTGACGAGAATACCATAAGTTGCACTAAGTGCATTCAAGAGAAAAAACAACAAGAGGTGGCAAATACAGAGTGCAAGGGAAATGAAAATAATCGGCATAGGTTGAAGGTGAAATCAGACGGAGCGTGGCTCGGCGAACTTTGCGCGTGAATCGCTGAGCCACGCGCCGTCTGATCGGTCATGGCTCGGCTCGCCCATGCTCGCCAAGCCGGCTTGCCGAGCTAGACGAGCCGAGCAAGCAAGCCAAGCCACGCGCCGTCTGATCGGTCATGGCTCGGCTCGCCCATGCTCGCCAAGCCGGCTTGCCGAGCTAGACGAGCCGAGCAAGCAAGCCGAGCCACGCGCCGTCTGATCGGTCATGGCTCGGCTCGCCCATGCTCGCCAAGCCGGCTTGCCGAGCTAGACGAGCCGAGCAAGTTCGCCGAGCCACGCGCCGTCTGATTTCACCTTAACGCACCTCCAGTACGTGGAAAGCATAATCAATCCTGACGTACTAGAACGTTTTATGGAAGCGGGAGCTACAAAAGCAGCCTGGATAATCGACGACAATCACACGGCACTTTATCATCTCTGGATTACAACTGTTGAAGACGAAACCGGAGGGGCAGGTTACAATGCAACAGCAGAAGGTCTTGATAAAACTGCATTTACACCTTCTACGGCCACACCAGTTACAGAGTACTCTGTAACAGATAACAATTGTTTGGTTGTTCCATTCCCTGAGTTTGATAAGCCCAGTATTCATACGTGTGAGTTAAAAAAAAAAAGACGTCGGAGTTCTTTAAGATTTTTAATTTGGGGGCAATGGAATAATTATTAATAATTGAATAGTAACATAATTATAATAATGATTATTTAATTTTCTACTTTTGAATCATGTACTTATTTTTGTCTGATTTTCTTATTTACGGCAGATGAAGATCCTTCCCAATCCATGCCCAGTAGATTATGCAGTCCCAATAAACCTAAACAAAACTGCATTTATCACGAATTTTCTCCAGATAATCACTGTAAAGTTATCGAAAATAATAATTTATATAATAACGAGCTTTCTACATTGAACGAAAAGAACTCTTCGCAGGATAGTGTCTGATTTGCTTACTACTAACAATGCTGAATCTGCAACAAATATTACGATTCGTGAAAAGTCCTGCAATGATGTCTTCAACGAAATTCTTTTATGGCCCGAAAAGCAAGTTGTACCTACAGCAAAAGCGGAAAGCAGTTGAACATTTGCCTGCTGTAATAACATCAGACTAATGGATGGAGATCATGTTGGCCAAAGAAAAAGAAAAGACAGACAAAGAAAAGGAGAGAAAGATTAAAAAAAGAAAAAAGACTAGCAAAAGTAGAAGAAAATAAAAAGATTGAAGCCATAAAGTTAGAAGAAAGGAATAAGGAAAAAACAGAAAGCAAAACCTGTCGCTACCAAAAGCAAAAGTAAAAAGTAAAATCAAATAAATCACAAAAAAGGAAGGTAATAATATAAATCACAAAAAACAGAAAAAGTATACAATACAAAAAAAGATGTGAAATCAAAATGAGCTGCCAGTACATAAAGGTGCTTTCCAACTGCGCTTAAGATGACACAACTACATACACACAGCTAAAATGCTGTGTTCATACATTCCATTACAATGTATTACATAATATTAAGCAGATATATTTTTATACAAATAAATATTTTAATACGAATAAATATTTTATTCAAAATACTTGGCGCTGCAAAACTGAATTGGTGTTGCTAAACTGAATACATTGTTACGAGCCGGGGCTGCGGCAACGCGAGAGGCCGACGAGAAGGATATTTCCCAAGGAATACGGTTTATGAGTTTGTTAGTTAGGGGCGCGGACGAACCTGATGCGAAATCAGGGAGTCGCTAGGATTATTGACGGCGAGGACGAACCTGATGCGAAATCAGGGAGCCTCTAGGAATGGAGTCACACGCGGACGAACCTGATGCGAAATCAGGGAGCCTCTAGGAATGGAGTCACACGCGGACGAACCTGATGCGAAATCAGGGAGCCGCAGGAGGGTGAAACGTCGTGAACGAACCCGATGCGAAATCGGGGAGTCACTAGGATGAAGTTCACAGGCGAACCTGGTGCGAAACGAGGGAGCTGCTAGGAGGTTGGATTATTCACAGACGAACCTGGTGCGAAACCAGGGAGCTGTTCAGAAGTTGGTAGATTTACAGACGAACCTGATGCGAAATCAGGGAGCTGTAGGATACGGACGAACCTGATGCGAAATCAGGGAGCCGTAGGAGAGGTGAGGTTTCGTAGACGAACCCGATGCGAAATCGGGGAGCCACTGGGTTGGAGAAGATGGCTTGTTTTGGTAAAGGGTTTGCGAATGAACCTGATGTGAAATCGGGGAGTCGCGGGAAATGTTAGTAATGCCTCGTAACTCTTAATTAAAATTGGTACAACTCGAGCGGTAAAGTTGTATCAGTGGGTGAGTGCTACTAATATTATAAGGATCGCTGGGTAAAATATGGATTTAACGAATCTACTCGATCTACACGTGAACACCATTCGTATATTCAATAATCAGTTATTGTACAAATGTAAGTGTCGCGATTAGTTAATTAAATAATGTGTATAAATTACCAATAGTTGCACGGTGTTGACGCACTGGCGATGCGGGGCGTACGAGTGGCTATTTCAATGTGCCAAATAGAATATAAACCGGACTCGCGGATTCTATGAGGTTAACTATGATTCTGACGGAGACTTTAGCCCCATCTTACTGAATTTAACCAACTCTGTACGAGCGTGACACGACGTGACTCTACGCGTGAGCTTTTAACCAACGAGGGTTGAAACCAAAGGGTTTATATAGTCCCAAAAATGAGTGGGGATTCGTTAGGAATCTCCATATAAGGAAATCCTTCGGGGTCGTCGTCGTGTCACTCCCGTTCCCATGGTCGTGATCCAGATGGTCGAGATCATGACCCCCATTAGTGGCGTTTGATAAACGAAAGGATTTTAGGGCGTTTTCCCTTCACAGACGCGAGCTCGAAAAACGGTTAAGAGCGACGTATGGGAAAATTCCACATACGTAACAACATATGTATAAATTGCAATAATCTTTTTCTTTCTTTCTTGTGCGTGCGTTCGTGAATGTGTGTATGCGCATATGCTACGTATGATATTCGAATTAAATATATGTAGAATAAATCTGACAGCGTTTCAAATACTCGTATGTACATGTATATGTATATGTTTATGTATTTTATATTGTAAGGGAGTTATTGTAAATTTTTAATACTAAGACAATTAACATTTTTTCGGTTTCGCAGCGCCAAGTATTTTGAATAAAATATTTATTCGTATTAAAATATTTATTTGTGTAGCCTTTTGGGTTGTAAAGGAATATGGATATTTCTGGACAGACAAGATTTATTCGGATTAGGAAGGAATACATGGTTTGATTGACAGGATGGGGTTACAAATTTCGAAGGTCAGACGTTGCGTCTCGATGTATTTATACAATTTTCAAAGATACTATGGTGCAAACGGCACTTGACTTTACTCTAATGAGGCGTCCAGGAGTTACTCTGTACTCTCCCGTTCGATTGGCGTCCAGGTATTGTCGCCGAACTCTCCATATCGAACAGGCGTCCAGGAATATTCTCCCGTACTCTCCTTTCTCAACGATTGGGTATTTAAGAAGGGGGCTTTGTACTTTCGCGACTCTACTCTACTGAGGCGTCCAGGAGATACTCTGTACTCTCCCGTTCGGTTGGCGTCCAGATATGATCGCTGTACTCTCCATACCGAACATGCGTCCAGAAATATTCTCCCGTACTCTCCTCTCTACGTTAACGAGGCGTCCAGGAGTTCCTCTGTACTCTCCTGTTCGGTTGGCGTCCAGGTATTGTCGCCGAACTCTCCATACCGAACAGGCGTCCAGGCATATTCTCCCGTACTCTCCTCTCTTTTCTAATGAGATGCTCTGTACTCTCTCGACCGATAGGCGTCCAGGTATTATCGCCGTACTCTCCATATCGGTCGAGCGTCCAGGAACAGACTCTAGTGCCTAGTCCCTCCAGCAGGCGTCCAGGTATTATCGCCGAACTCTCCTGCCGGAGTCCCTAAGCTGTCTGAGAGCGGCCGTGTGTCGTACCTCGTCCTCTCTCTCATAACAGCGAAGCAGGAAATGCCATTGTGGGCCTCTAATTTATACCCAATCGTTGCTATCCGCGGCCGCAGAAATCAACAGATGCGTTGTTAAGCGCGAGCCTCGCGAGACGCGGTCCCGCGCCCGCACGTCTCTCCTCACGGGCGGCCTACAAGCGTGTTCTCGAAACGTCTCGATGGCCAGCGTTTCTCAAACTTCCTTTTCTGCATGCTACATTTGTATAAAAATATATCTGCTTAATATTATGTAATACATTGTAATGGAATGTATGAACACAGCATTTTAGCTGTGTGTATGTAGTTGTGTCATCTTAAGCGGAGTTGGAAAGCACCTTTATGTACTGGCAGCTCATTTTGATTTCACATTTTTTTTTGTATTGTATACTTTTTCTGTTTTTTGTGATTTATATTATTACCTTCTCTTTTGTGATTTATTTGATTTTCGTGTACTTGGCGTATTTTTTTTACTTTTTTGAAGTTTTTTATGGGGATCTCACTTCTTTTTACAAAGATAATTTGCATAGGGAATGACTTCAGATAATTTTTAATATTATAACTTACAAATTATCGCGGGACAGAATTAAGGATAAATTCTACGTTAGTTCAACAACTACGAAAAGAAACCATGTGCACCGCATTGCCGATCTATATCTATTATGTGTATAGTACTTTGTGTACAATACATGGTGCGCGAAGCAGCTTATGGTGCTGAAAGCAGCCTTGGCGCTGAACGTATTTAACATTAAAGTGTAATGACAACCACAATTAACACCTTTCGAAGAAAAATATGTATGCATTTTTAGCATTTCGTGGCCAAGCTTGTTTTTCTACTCGTAAATCATCAACGGATACCCACGTTGTGCCATTACCCCTTACCATACTCGTGTAATGACCATCGGCAATACTTTTACCGTGGTGGAAAATCGCTGCCTTAAGTTTATAACAGTGATCTACCAATTGTATTTTAGTAGTAGGTATTGCTTTGATGTAGAAATTTTCCACTTTCGTCGTTGTTCCACTACTATCGTGATCGAACAAATGTAATTTTGCAATAAGAATTTGTTTGGAAGCAGTTATATCGATTTTCTTTATTGTGTTTGCATTTGATTTTTTCAATTATCACAATTATTGCAACGATCTTTCACATTTTCCCATCCTGTGAAATTGTATTTTATTATATCTTGAAATTCAAATGATTTTTTTTCAACATCTTGGGTAGTGCAAGATGTACCACACAATTTGTACTGATAGTAGTACTTGTGTAATTACACTCTAAACATCTTAATACTGTTGTAATTTTGTGTTGTACTGCATTCTTAATAAGAATTTCATGATCACAAAGAGAGGTAATAAACTCAGCTGCATCATGTAGCTGTTTGTTAACGTATTTTTCTCCTGCGAATTGCCGTAATGATATTATGTTTGGATTTTGATCCGATTTATATTGGTCCATAAAGACTTTTATAATATGATCAGCTTTTTGAGTCGAAAATAAGTTTTCTCTTATGGATGAACAATATAACATACATTGCATTGTGGCATTCGCATAACAAGACACACCATCAGAATTCGGGAGACCTCTTACGTAGTATTGAATGGTATCCTCGATGTGATCATTAGTATTCTGACATTCGGATACATTATAATTAGGTACTGCCCAAAGAGCATCACGAACATTGAGTCCGCGTATTTTAGAAATTGAAATAGTCATAAGATCAGGTCTATATTTTTTTCGCAATCTATTGTACTCTATTATAGCCGATTCTTGTGCCTTTACGGAAGATGGATCATAATTGATAAGATGCAGTCCTTGTAGTGTGGTCACCCGAGAAAGAGCAACGTAAATTTGTCCGCAAGTAACTATTGAATTACCTGCTTCTATGACAGCATTCTGCAAGCTTAGTCCTTAGATAATGAAGATATAAAGTAAAAAACCAAATCATGTGTTCTATTTGATATATATTTTTTTATTATACTTATTTAAATGCGCAATGCATTGCCATAGAGTTACCGCCATAAACGTAAGAGTTGTTAAGAGTGGTCAAGAGTGAAATGGTGAATATCTCTTTCTCTCTCGTGGGATTTGATACTCGTCAGGTTATTTTGTATAAAAACACGTGGCTTCTCATTATAACCTGACTGTAAGCTGTCAAAATTTGGAGTAGATTGCATAGTGAAAATAGCGATTGACGAACGAAACATGTATTAGTTCGTTTTGGCTGAAGGTGTGAGTATAATAACGCGTATACGTATTATGTCGACAAAAATTTGAGATTGAAGAAGAATCAGAAGAAAAATCTTACCGTTTTCGACAGATCCCTGAGACGATATTACGATATCTCTGTCATGCGTGGACCGATTTTATTGAAATTGGTCTTATTCGAAAGCTGATATGCGGTTTACATAAGGAAAATGCCTTTAAATTTAGAAAATATTGCAAGCGTGATAAGATATTATTGAAATAAGTTTCAGGTTAGGTTGGAATAGCCCGGGGACGAGTAAATGATAGCGATAGCGACAGTCGACATAACATATACAGGGTGTCGATTCATGTACTTGGCGTCGAAACGCTGCCGCGTCTCTAGATATTGGCAGTTACTAATATTTTTGTGCAGCAAGTATTGTATTATTTGTTTAGTAATAAACATTTGCAATGAATTAAAAGCTACAATTTTTACTGTGGGTCTTTCGGATTACTAATTCTATAAGTGGCCACAAATGGAAAGCCGGCTGATCAAAAATGGTACTCTTGTGGCCACAAATGGTGCAAAACAGTCTTGCACGATAGGGGAAACCGGGGTAGGTTGTAACACGGGGTAAATTGTAACATAAGTAAAATCTTTTGAACGACAAATCTGGTAACCCACAGCATTCGAGAGCTGCTTGACGATATTAGCACCGTCGGTTTTAGTGACACAAACAAGCGTTACGTATTCATTTTGTGGTTATAGCACAGAATTTTAGTAGGTAGAGCACGTAAGTAAATTTTGTCTTAGCACTTTGGAATTTTTGCTTCTTTGTCGCAAACGAATCACTACACATTGATTTATTATAATGTGTACGCATTTTAGTAATTTGATGTTTAGTTTCTCGTTTGCTGAGATAAAACGCAAAAATTCAAGTTCAGAGTTAATTGTAACATGTTACTACTTACTTCGCTCTAAATGGTGATAAAGCAAGCTATTTGCTGACACACCGGAAAAAGATGTTCTAGACGAACAACAGAACAATTGAGAATCCAAAAGTAGAAAAAAAAGTATAAAGACAACAGTAAAGAAAGCGAAGAAGAAGATTTTGATAGGATCAAATGAATAAGCAATGATTGTTTAACTCATGTATATCAAATGTTTAATAATGATCTGTGTTTTCATTTATAATTTTATAAATGTTTATTTGTGTTCATATTTGTATTTAAATACGTAAAACAGATGTGTTACAATTTACCCCGGACTGGGGCACATTGTAACAAAGGTTCAGATTTGTTTAAGATGAAGCTAGATGTCTAAGTGTCCAAGATTTTGTCACGTACTTTCACGCAATCAGTTCACCACATATGTAAGTAGTAAATCACGCAAATTATTTCCTAATTGAGGAAAACACTTTCGAGAAAATACTGTGAAAACTTTTTTGTTACAATCTGTCCCGGTTTCCCCTAATGTAATAATATTGTAAACAATTATGTTTAAAACATTGTTCAACTTAGAATATTTTAATTATCTGTATATTTTGAATTACACTGATATATTCTTCACTTTTGTGTACGTATTCCTTTTTATGTTACGTATCAGTGAATGGTACGGAAATCCTTCAAATGGCCACAAATGGTACATCTACCCTATTGAGGCTGTGAAAAACCATTAAAACAAATTAAAAAAAGTATTTTTAAATTTTTTTGTACAATATAAGAGTAGCATAATAAATACCAAAAAGATTTATTTTATTATATGTTGTATTTACTGAGAAAAAAATCGTTAAATATAGCCTAATTTTTCGGCCAATCAAAGTAGAATGACCCCTTAAATCAGTAGTGAGCAACCTTTTGTCCGATGTGGGCCACAAGTGAAAACCTACTACTCTACGCGGGCCGCAATATTAAGGGGGTAGACACGTCACGTGAGCTGGCCGATTTGGCAGGTCGGTATTGCAGCAGGTTTTTTCTGCACAGAAATGGTAATACCCATAGATACTCGGCTGCCTGCTGAACGCGAGAGGGAGCTGTTTGCTATTTCCATATTCAATTCTGAATGTGGAAAGAAATTCTCAGCTGTTGCGTTGTACTTGTAACAATTTAAACGGAAAGTCTGCTGGTACTGCAAACGTAGACAATTCATTGTACATTTTAATTACTTGAAATGTGCTTATGCTACAATATTCTACGTTGGCAGTAAGGAATTATAAGTGAAAAGGAAAAATAGATGAAGGGATGTACCCCAAAAAATGAAGTTCGTTGAGTTAGACATTTTTTTATTAGCAAAACACTGAAACAGAACATGAAATACACTTATTACAATATAATTACGTCATATACAGAAAACAGTTATGGACAAACATTATATATAAAATTGTGTTGGATGTTGAATTGGGCTAGTGAAAATGCGCAGGCTGGAGACACGTGATTATTATGTGGTCCCCTGCTGGAAGTGACAGAAAATAAAACCTATGTATATGCTATATGACAATAAATGTTGGGCGGCTAGTTCGTTCTTTTGCGCTACATTTGTGAACTTTTTATCATCCTTCCGAAGCATTATTATTACGCCACAACAGTATCTTTAGGAAATTGGATATAGCATATAGGTTATATTTTCTGTCACTTGGAGAAGTGGATTTTCTATCACTTGGAGGAGCGGATTTTCTATCCTCGAAGTGACAGAAAATATAACCTATATGCTATACCCGATTTCCTGAAGATACTGTTACGGCGTAATAATAATGCTTCGGAATGATGATATAAAGTTCACAAATGTAGAGCAAAAGAATGAAGTAGCCACTCTACATTTATTGTTTATTAATTTCCTTAATTATGGTCCGAATTATATCATTCTTGGGGCCAATTTGATCGAGAAAACATAAGGAATCGATTGACGTCACTTTCGCAAAGATCTGATTAGAAATTGCAGAACTTCAGATTCGTCACTGCTTAGTGTGCAACATTGTATAACCCCGCTGGTTTCGAGCGTCGAAGCCCACAAAACTCAGCGAGACACATGATTGTTGGCGAGCATCGCGTTTGACGATTCTAGCTAGCGAATCACCTCATATAAATGCTAATAAACGATAGTGTGAAGTACGCAAATGGTTAGGCTCGGATTATCGGGAAAGACCTACCCACCCCACTGTTTTGCTTTCTCGCTGCGAGCGAGGACCTTCGGGCCCGAGTAGACCACCCGTTGACAGCTGAGAGTAATAAAACCGACGGACCAGATAAAATGTTCATGTTTTTGATAACTGTTGATGAAAGTATTACCAATGGAGTTTTTAGGGTTTCTCGATGAAAATGATACCAAACATGGAACAATTCGGTCCATTTTTAGTGAACGTAGTGTGTGTCCCGATCATGTATTTATTAAGAAAAAATAGACTGAATTGCTTCGCGTCTCGACTCATTTTCGTGGACATAAACTCACCAATCCATCGGTGGTAACACTCTTATCAAGGTGTAATGAGAAATATGAACATTTTCATATTCAGTACTAGTAGGTAAGTAATGAGAGTTCTGGACCAAGTGTGGGCGAGGGGGTGAGGCGGGGCGGGGGGTACCGGCCGCCGGCGCGGGGGCGAGGTGGGGAGGGGGTACCGCGCTCTTGGACGAGATGGGTGCGGGGGTGAGGTGGGGAGGGGGTACCGCGTTCGTTGGTGAGGGGGTTGACGTCACAGGGGAAGGGGGATTTCAAAATTTTTAAAATGGCGTCGCGCGCGCATGTCGAGTTCATGGGCGAGGGGGCTGACGTCACAGGGGAAGGGGATTTCAAAATTTTCAAAATGGCGTTTACCGCGTTCGTGGGCGAGGGGGATGACGTCACAGGGGAAGGGGAATTCAAAATTTTCAAAATCGCGTCCGCCGCCGCGCAATCTCCGTACACGTGCAGGGATCGGTGCGCACGCGCGAAAGATAAGGCGCGAAAGGATGTAACGCGGATGCTGTAATTCGACACCGATAACTATTAGAGATTAATTAACCTAAATAGCCCAACCGTCTCACGAAAGAATGCAACGTCGCCCCCGTATAAACATCCGCCGACGAAATGTAATTCGACACCCTCAGAGCGATAATTATTCGGGTATCGCCCAACGTATTTTGAATGAAATAACTATTCGAGATCAATTCATAATACGGCAAGAAGTCTTCCGAAAGATAAGGAATCATGACGCGCGACAGGATGTAACGCGTCGAGGCGCGTACGTGCGTGCTCCGCAGATGCTGTAATTCGACACCCTCTGACACAGCGCGAAGCGTTAACTATGCGAGATTTATTAATCTAAACAGTACAGCTGCCCCATGATCATCATGTAAGAATGGGGCATTGCGTTCGCGTAAACATCCGCGTACGAAAACATAGAGCGATAATTATTCGAGTTTCGTTTCGAGTATTTCAAAGATTGGGACCGCCGTGATGGATGCGAATGCCCTTATCGCGAACGGGGGAATCCGATACACGTAGTAACGCAACGAGTTAGTGCGACTTTACGTTACTCGATTGAGGTGCATGAGAGAAAGAGCAATAGAGAGAGAGAATTCGATGATCATCGCCATCAATGCTGCAATATATGTTTATACATTGACGTGCACGTGTACGTGAATCTGTATAAAAGCAACGTTGGTCAGTCCTGCGGACTTCATTACACCACGTACGCTCGAGTGCTAACAAGTATCGTTCGCGTCAATTTCTTCGTCGATCAGTATAATCGTATAGTGCAGATCAAAATGTACAAACTGCGCGTCCGGCAACGATGGCTGTTTCCCCAATAAACATCAACAACAGTCCAATATGAGGTACGTACGCGTTACTATACACTTTTCACTTATTTTATTCGCGTACTTTTTTCACTGTAAACGCAACCGAACAAAGTATTAATTCCGCGTATACGTTTCTTACAGTTCTGGATCCGCAACACCAAAAACAGCGAAAACGCCAAAACCATCAATCGTGCGAATCCTGGGGCGGGATTACCCGTTGACCTCAACAGCGTATAAACGGCTCACGATAGGAATTCGCATTGGCATGGATTCGTGCCGCGTCGAGATCACCATAGTCGACAGTAAAGGTGGCGAGTTGAGCTTCTCAATGTCTACGTGGAAGCTCCTACTGCAAAATATGACTGACGTTCTTAAAAAATTACGCGACAACGTAACAACACCCCAGACCCGCATCGAAATTGACCATTTGCGAATCGAATTCACGCGCATGCACAATGATCAACACGTCAAAATCACCGATAATCGCGTTACCTTATACATGACGAAAGTCACGATGCGAAAACTGTTCGCGTATGAACATTGCATCGATCATATGTTCACTTGGTTGACCGAAAATATGTATTCTGTAAGCAGTAAATATGCTGCCTTCGTGGAAGTTCTACGTACCGCTTCCGTACCAACGAATTATGTGAAATTAATTTCTGAAAGCGAGCACTTCGAGAAGCATTCATTGATCGATTGTGAATTGTTAGCATTGGGATTGCAATCCATGTTACGCGCTGTAAACCACGTATCACTATAGTACATGCATATATATGTTTAATAATAAAGGTATAACAATTTTCAAATAAATATTATTTTTTATTCAAAACAGTGTGTGTTTTATTAATGTACATCCATCCATGCGTACTTAAATTATAAAATCAGTATTTGCGTAAAAATAACGTTCGTATGGGAGGGATCTTCTTGCTCGCGGGTAGAGGAATCGGTCGCCGTTGTCATTGTGCTCGTCTTCGCTGCAGTTCCCATTGCTATAGAAAACAAAAAAAAAATTGTTACATATTCGTTTCTCTACATATAACGCGCAAAGTAGATGCAATGCGTGTGTATGACTCACAATAGGTGCCGCTACGTATATAATTCCACACTTTATGGACATTCTCCAGCGCGCAAACACCGCCGTCGTTGTGAAACGCGCATCGTGAGGTATTCGTTGAAGCCATAGATTTCAGGTTAGGAACGTCGGGATCCACGGTGTCAGGCGTGATACCGCAATAATCATCGTCAACGTCGTAGCCGCCGTCGTCCTCAACGGTTCGAGCGTTGATAATCTTTTTCCCCTTCGGCTTGTATACATCGCAGATATCCTCGACGATTATGTCCGGCAGTAGTTGCAGCATTCAGGTTTTCTTTTCCGTACCTTTCACGATGGCGAAGTCGATGTTCGCGAGTGCGCTGGCGAGCAGTTCCGGAAGTTTCCAGTATGGAATGCAGCCATCAGACCAGCGGAGACCGTGATGATGCTTCGCGAGCCAGGACGCTTGATATTTCTCGAACGAATTCAGATGATTCCAGAAGTATGGCGGCTCGAAGATCCAGTGGCTGATCGTCGACGTTTCATCGATATTGCAGCTGCTGCTGCTGCTTGTGCGAATCGCGATCTCTTTCACGACGAAATCACGTTCGGTTTTGAAACCTTGCATGTCGACAACGGCGAACATCGTTATTCGTATAAGTAGTAGAGTCGGTGACGAATCAGTAACTGCGGACTTTGACATCTACATCATCGTTTCAAAAGAGTAGCAGTATCCGCAGTAGTAGTAGTACGATCTCACGAACCTTCGACTCTATCTAAATTCCGTGGCGTTTCCGTACGACGACTTGAACTTGGATTTCGATAAGAATAAATACGCGCTCCTGTATGATATGTATGCGAAATTCGGTCGATCGTACTATGGTCACGGAGAAGCGTTGCTGAATGCGATCGAATTCCGTAAATACGCGCCTATCGCGGTCATAGATTGTTCTAGGCAAAACGAGTCGTTGAAGAGCGCCACGGTGGACGTGCGAATAGATTTCGAATTCAAAGAAAATGTTCCCGCTAATACTACCGCGTACTGTTTGATGATACACGATCGTATAGTCGAATACAACCCTTTAACCAACGTGGTACGCAAACTAATATAGTGTGCGTGCGTGAACGATTATTACTACTACTACTAATACTACTATTACTACTGCGGATACTGCTACTGTTTTAAAACGATGATGTAGATATCAAAGTCCGCAGTTACTGATTCGTCACCGACGCTACTACGTATACGAATAACGATATTCGCCGTTGTCGACATGCAAGGTTTCAAAACCGAACGTGATTTCGTCGTGAAAGAGATCGCGATTCGCACAAGCAGCAGCAGCAGCAGCAATATCGATGAAACGTCGACGATCAGCCACTGGATCTTCGAGCCGCCATACTTCTGGAATCATCTGAATTCGTTCGAGAAATGTCAAGCGTCCTGGCTCGCGAAGCATCATCACGGTCACCGCTGGTCTGATGGCTGCGTTCCATACTGGAAACTTCCGGAACTGCTCGCCAGCGCACTCGCGAACATCGACTTCGCCATCGTGAAAGGTGCGGAAAAGAAAACCTGAATGCTGCAACTACTGCCGGACATAATCGTCGAGGATATCTGCGATGTGTACAAGCCGAAGGGGAAAAAGATTATCAACGCTCGAACCGTTGAGGACGACGGCGGCTACGACGTTGACGATGATTATTGCGGTATCACGCCTGACACCGTGGATCCCGACGTTCCTAACCTGAAATCTATGGCTTCAACGAATACCTCACGATGCGCGTTTCACAACGACGGCGGTGTTTGCGCGCTGGAGAATGTCCATAAAGTGTGGAATTATATACGTAGCGGCACCTATTGTGAGTCATACACACGCATTGCATCTACTTTGCGCGTTATATGTAGAGAAACGAATATGTAACAATTTTTTTTTTGTTTTCTATAGCAATGGGAACTGCAGCGAAGACGAGCACAATGACAACGGCGACCGATTCCTCTACCCGCGAGCAAGAAGATCCCTCCCATACGAACGTTATTTTTACGCAAATACTGATTTTATAATTTAAGTACGCATGGATGGATGTACATTAATAAAACACACACTGTTTTGAATAAAAAATAATATTTATTTGAAAATTGTTATACCTTTATTATTAAACATATATATGCATGTACTATAGTGATACGTGGTTTACAGCGCGTAACATGGATTGCAATCCCAATGCTAACAATTCACAATCGATCAATGAATGCTTCTCGAAGTGCTCGCTTTCAGAAATTAATTTCACATAATTCGTTGGTACGGAAGCGGTACGTAGAACTTCCACGAAGGCAGCATATTTACTGCTTACAGAATACATATTTTCGGTCAACCAAGTGAACATATGATCGATGCAATGTTCATACGCGAACAGTTTTCGCATCGTGACTTTCGTCATGTATAAGGTAACGCGATTATCGGTGATTTTGACGTGTTGATCATTGTGCATGCGCGTGAATTCGATTCGCAAATGGTCAATTTCGATGCGGGTCTGGGGTGTTGTTACGTTGTCGCGTAATTTTTTAAGAACGTCAGTCATATTTTGCAGTAGGAGCTTCCACGTAGACATTGAGAAGCTCAACTCGCCACCTTTACTGTCGACTATGGTGATCTCGACGCGGCACGAATCCATGCCAATGCGAATTCCTATCGTGAGCCGTTTATACGCTGTTGAGGTCAACGGGTAATCCCGCCCCAGGATTCGCACGATTGATGGTTTTGGCGTTTTCGCTGTTTTTGGTGTTGCGGATCCAGAACTGTAAGAAACGTATACGCGGAATTAATACTTTGTTCGGTTGCGTTTACAGTGAAAAAAGTACGCGAATAAAATAAGTGAAAAGTGTATAGTAACGCGTACGTACCTCATATTGGACTGTTGTTGATGTTTATTGGGGAAACAGCCATCGTTGCCGGACGCGCAGTTTGTACATTTTGATCTGCACTATACGATTATACTGATCGACGAAGAAATTGACGCGAACGATACTTGTTAGCACTCGAGCGTACGTGGTGTAATGAAGTCCGCAGGACTGACCAACGTTGCTTTTATACAGATTCACGTACACGTGCGCGTCAATGTATGAACATATATTGCAGCATTGATGGCGATGATCATCGAATTCTCTCTCTATCGCTCTTTCTCTCATGCACCTCAATCGAGTAACGTAAAGTCGCACTAACTCGATGCGTTACCACGTGTATCGGATTCCCCCGTTCGCGATAAGGGCATTCGCATCCGTCACGGCGGTCCCAATCTTTGAAATATTCGAAATGAAACTCGAATAATTATCGCTCTATGTTTTCGTACGCGGATGTTTACGCGAACGCAATGCCCCATTCTTACATGATGATCATGGGGCAGCTGTACTGTTTAGATTAATAAATCTCGCATAGTTATCGCTTCGCGCTATGTCAGAGGGTGTCGAATTACAGTATCTGCGGAGCACGCACGTACGCGCCTCGACGCGTTACATCCTGTCGCGCGTCATGATTCCTTATCTTTCGGAAGACATCTTGCCGTATTATGAATTGATGTCGAATAGTTATTTCATTCAAAATACGTTGGGCAAATACCCGAATAATTATCGCTCTGAGGGTGTCGAATTACATTTCGTCGGCGGATGTTTATACGAGGGCGACGTTGCATTCTTTCGTGAGACGGTTGGGCTATTTAGGTTAATTAATCTCTAATAGTTATCGGTGTCGAATTACAGCATCCGCGTTACATCCTTTCGCGCCTTATCTTTCGCGCGTGCGCACCGATCCCCGCACGTGTACGGAGATTACGCGGCGGCGGACGCCATTTTGAAAATTTTGAATTCCCCTTCCCCTGTGACGTCATCCCCCTCGCCCACGAACGCGGTAAACGCCATTTTGAAAATTTTGAAATCCCCTTCCCCTGTGACGTCAGCCCCCTCGCCCACGAACTCGACATGCGCGCGCGACGTCATTTTGAAAATTTTCAAATCCCCCTTCCCCTGTGACGTCATCCCCCTCACCTACGAACGCGGTGCCCCCTCCCCACCTCACCCCCGCACCCATCTCGTCCAAGAGCGCGGTACCCCCCTCCCTCACCTCGCCCCGCGCCAGCGGCCGGTACCCCCCGCCCCGCCTCACCCCCTCGCCCACACTTGGTCCAGAACTCTCATTACTTACCTACTAGTACTCGATGACTCAAGTCGCCGTCGATCGAGAGTCTCTCGCTGGTGCGCCGCTATTTCACTCGCACTCGGTTTACGTCATTCAGTCTCCTTGTCAAGCGGTTCCGGCAAGGGCCCTGATAAATGTGAATTTATTTGGGAAACCAAAGTCGCGTCATTCGCGACTCCTACTGCCGAACATATATATGTCCTATGTACGAGAAAAAGCAATGATGACTTGAACCAAGATTTGAAGCAACATTTCTAATAGGGAAATGCATGAAACTTTGGGATCAGCAATTCCCAACCAAGTAATGCATATGAAAGAACTGGCGATATTCAACAATATTTCGTCGTCTAAATTTTACAATTAACGTATTTATTTGACGTGAATCTAAAGTTTGTCAGCAAAGTCTTTCTTGATTTGAGTTCTACAGAAGGCTGACTTTCCTTCGCCATGGAAAGTCTCCTCTTGTCCATCAGGCTGGCAATCATGCGACTCGCTGAGTTTCGTGGGTTTCGACGCTCGAAACTAGCGGGGCCATACAATGTTGCGCACTAGGCAGTGACAAATCTGCAGTTCTGCATTTTTAATCAGATCTTTGCGGAAGTGACGTCCATCAATTCCTCATGTTTTCTCGATCAAATTGGCCCCAAAAATTATATTATTCGGACCATATTTTGAAGGAAATTACGTGAAACATTGTTTGCACGATTGAAAGCCCGTTTCGTTAAAAATAGTCCGATTTAAATTATTTTCTGTCAATTTAATCGGGAGATTGCCAGGAATCCATTTATGTCACTTTCATATTGATACGATGAAAAATAAACAAATTCTGTTTTTAGTAAAGTCTCGTTAGCCGCTCGCTGGTCGGGACCGGCGGTGAGCCCGTATCGTGAACGGAGCCCAAATTCCAAGTGTGAGTTTCTCGCTTCTTTCTGGCCGAAAGGGGGAGCGAGATGGAATGCTTTCCGTACGCGGCGGGCGTGCGCGATGGTCGCAAGCGCTTACGAGTTACGGTGAGTATGGGAACCGCTTCGCAAAATCTTGACGCAGGCCCGGCTCAAGTCTTTTTTACACCCTAGACGAATTTGTCAAATTGCGCCCTTTATTATAATACATTTATTCGAGTACATTGATGTCCTTACTCTTAATTTTTACTCGTAGTATAAAACCGTTGTAGTACAATTTGTAGTATTTCATTTACAAATTTATTTTTAACAATGCCAACAATGAAAAGACCATTTTGCACCTCTTGTCAACCTTTCGCCCTAGCAGTTACCCATTTTTTCAGAGTAAAGTCATAAATAATCTCAAATAAATGTATTATAATAAAGGGCGCAATTTGACAAGTTCGCCTACAGCGCAAAAAAGACTTGAGCCGGGCCTGCTTCAAGATTTGCGAAGCGGTTCCCGTGCCACCTTAAGCGCTTGTGACCATCGTGCACGCCTCTCGCGCGCACAAAGGACGGAGTGTCGGCGTCCGAAAGACGGAGCGAGACAAAATATCAACGCGTCGTCTGCTCGTACTGTCCTCGCTCGCTTTCAGTGCCTTCGCTCGCTCTCGTTTTATCTCGCTCTCGCCTTCGCCGGACAAGACTGAAACAGAAGTGGTGGGGATAGCGAAAAGTCCGTATTGTGTACACCAAACCGAGACAATAACGAGACTTTATTGTAATTGATGACACATCACCAAGCAACGGTGATCTCGCGCAGCTCGGACCACAAAGGTTCTCGTCGGTTATTCGAGCTTCTAAGATCGTATTCAGATATACCCTTCTGTGGCCACGGAACTCCAACTGACATATCCACGATCGTCAGATGGTGGTGGCTGATTTCTCCTCGATCGCTGTTCACGAAAACGAATCGACCGGCCAATATATCTGCATGCAATCTTAGGATAAAAATACGATGAAAGATGAAATAGTATTCGAAGCTCAAGATGAAAGGCCTTCGAATAATCAAAGGAAACTAAATATCCGAAGCTAAACAGAATTTTAGATTTAGGGTACACACACCCTCCCCGAAACCTCGTGTCGATCAGCCACTGGGGCCATTCGGAAGTATATTCTTTTATTTAAATAATGCCCATCTCTGCATAGGACCGTAAAGAATTACATAAAAAAATCAGGGAGTCAACTGTTGACCGATTTAGAGACTTTTCCTTGTTACATGTTACATACAATAGTCGGAAGAATAATAATAAGAGCAATAATTGCAAATAATTGCCAGAACTTGCACATTCTGAAAATATGATATCAGTAAATCAATATTTCCAGTATTAGTAAAAAAGTTCCAATTTCTCTTTTCTTATTTTAAATAATGTGATCATATAATTATAACATAAATTCGACAGCGATTTCAAGTGATGTATATGTCACGGTAAAAGCATTAATTTAATAAATGTATACAATTCCCAGTAGTTCCTGGTTAATATATGCCTAAAATGCATATAACCTAACCTACAATCGTACGAAAATGCATACATTGACTGCACGCTTTTACTGTGGCACATGTATCTAGCTAACGCTTCAGTTTTGCTATGATTCCACGTTAGCAGTCCTCCTGAGTAGGCGCCATCTCGTATCCACTACCTGAACTAAATTTGTCACGTGACTTGCCCTGTATTATCGCCAACATGGCGGAACTCGTGTTTGGGAATGCAGTCACGAAATTACGTTGTTTGCCCTTATATGAGCAGATTTTTGGTTGGGTGGGGTCTCATTCGAAGGAGGAAGGTTCAGTGCAGCGCGCTCTGGTCATCGTTTGGGTCACAAAACTCTTTTAGTAACCTAAAAATTCTTAGATTCTTACGGGTGTATTTTGTCGACTTCTGCTCTACTTTGAACACTCATATTATTAGATATCAACACAATCTCGTCGAACCATGACCAGAGCGCGCTGCACTGAACCTTCGTCTTTCGAATGAGACCTCACCCAGCCCAAAATCTGCTAATATAAGGACAAACAACGTAATTTCCCAAACCCATGTTTCGGGCCAGATTGTGTCGGTATACAGCGCGCTGCATTACCCGTGTCTACCCCCTTAAGTACATAAAGCTGGGTTGCTTAAATTCAGCAAATAATAGCTGTAGAAAATTCGTTTGGATTCCCTCACACTCTGGCACAGAGGGTAATGATGCTGGCAATCTGGCTAAATCAGCAACCAAAGAGCAAACCGATAACCGCATATCTATTCCATTCCCCGATTTACGAGAATCTTTTAAACAGAAATGCAATCTGGGCACCATGTAAGAATAGATAGAACAACAAGGCCAAACAAAGAGAAAGGAATACTCTCAATATTATTTTAGGGATAATGCTAGACACATGGTTTTCAAATAAAAGTTTTTCACGCGGATTTATTGTAGTGATCAATCGCTGTAGTTCGGATCATTATAATCTTTCCGCGTCCCTTGCACGTGTACATATTGCAGGTGATGCTAGATGTAATTGCAATTTCGAAACATAAAACCTTAATCATATGGTTTGGCAATGCCCTTTGTTAAGTTCTTAAAGAATGGACTTAATAAAAAAATTAAGAAAGCTCAGCCTATTTCCACCACTAAATATTAGATCCTTGCTTCACAAGCCGAATATTGTGGTGGGTTCTCTTGTATATAATTTTTTAACAAAATGCGACCTAAATATAAAGTTATAAATATACACTTAATTTGTAAAATTTCATGTATCTTACTATAGTGTACCACAAATTAATAATTGTAAATCATTATGTAAACGTTATGCACACCTTTATAACTCTCTATCAAGAGTTCTATTTAAGCTTAAATAATACGAAGAAAAATAAGTTGCTTCAACTGATTCGTTAAACTCTATTTATATACTTTCGTTTCAGAAATGAATGGACGAAATTATTTAACTAGAGTAAAAGTTTCAACAATTAGTTTTAAAGAGACTCAAGATTTGAAATGGAAGTCTCATAATTCTAAAAGCAATTCCCAATTTTAAAAATTAATCCAATATTTGTATTTTAGGAATGATTACTTATTACTGTGTGCAATATTATAATTTACAGGAAACGACATGAAATAATTACAATATCATGTCCGACATGAAATGTTTAAACAAATTAAAAGTACAGGCAAGCCTCGAATAGAAAGTTCTGCAGTTCAAACTATTACCCTAAAAGTCAGACAGGACGGCTTAAAGGCCTAAATCCCAGCAATTAGAATTCTATTTCCTGAATACAGATCCTTCCGCTGAAAGAAGCTCCGTACTCCGAAATTTAGAAAGATCTGTCAAGAAAACACAAGCAAATGAAAATGACAAATTTTTTGACAAATGCAGAATATAGAAATGTTGCAGGCGAGAGTTCAGAAGATGATGATAGTTTGCAACAATGAATACGCTTTTGTTTAATTGTGCTTAGCAGAGATGAAGAAAAAGATGGGCGTGCATTGTTTAACATTAGTAGGTATATAATACGTTTGATCAGTTATTGGTATTTTTCATAAACATATTTCGGATAATTATGAAATGAAAATAGTGTGGTTGTGTTAGTTTGTTGGAACCTGACCCTGTTTTTTGTATTAGATCTTACAATTAGTCCTGTATAACACGATCTCGCATAATAGAGCACTTTTTATGAACCTAATCATTGCCATCGTGTTATATATAACTGAAGTGGAATTTTTTATTTTATATTATATTATTTTGATAATGTTTATTGACATTCGATAAAATTGATCTAAAGAAGTAAATGTACTTTTTCCTTGATTACTGAAATAAACATCTAATTTTTCTGAAAATGAGGGTCGACAGAGTACACGTACGATATTACATTCTTTTCCTATTCTGCCAAGGATAATCGGCTGCAGAAGCAACTAGACATATGGTGAAGGTGTTTTATCTAAGTACCTACTATAGTACTATGGTTAGGAGATTCAAAAGTGGAGATTTTGACGTTAGTGACAAGCAACATTCCGAATGGCTTCGGGAAATGCAAACAAACTATCTACAGGTATAATTGAACGAAAATCCTACACAGTCACCTTGTCGGTTCACAAGACAATCAGAGGTTGATCATTCAATAATAATTCGACGCTTACATGCAATGAAAACGGTGCAAAAAAGACATAATAATGAAAAAAAAATTAGTTGTACCCCGACTTAATACAATCAAACTCACATCTGATACCAAATAATCCGTTTTGTATTTATCTGCTGAGTTTTATTCATATTTGCATATAAATGCAACCAGTATCATTTATCACCAAATACAACGCAATTTACATATTACATCTAGTGTGATCTTGAGCAGTCTTAATCCTTACCTCAAGGATTAAAGATTATAATATATCTAACCGTACGAACACCAGATTTATGTAAGAAAGATCCTTTTATCTTATTTCTTTGAAAGTAAACGGCAGAAGACTCGTCATTCTTCCAATTTTTCTACGAGAGATGCAGTGCGCAATTTCCGCTGTGGAAAATTTCCATCTATCAAACGTCGCACGCGACGTTGTTGATAAATTTATGCATTCTGTTGGAACACGCTTTCTTTCGTCGGCGAATGTGCTCATTTTATTCGTGAAAGTCGTACATTGTTTGCCTTTCGTGGTAGAGTGTTTAAACTCCAATTTATTGAGCTATCAGACTTCGTTAGAAGGAACTATTACAATTGCATGATTCCCTCGATTTAATATGCCTATGAATTTTCTCTTTCCATTTCATATCCCTCCTGATCAATCAATTTTTCGAAATCTTCAGTAAAAATCAATTATGTAGAGATAATACAAAAAGTATTAACGTTGATCTCATATTGGGCATTTGTGTCTACAGCAAATATTCGTTGTATGATCACCACTCGGGATCAGGCACGATCTTACGGCCCCCATATACCAGTGAGCATGTTCACTGAGCAGCTCGCGAACAGCATGCCCGGCGAACATGCTCACTAGGGTGACTCTTACTTAAACGTGTCGAATTTTTTGTATTTTTTGCTCTCACCCCCTAGAACGGTGCCATTTAATAAGAAAATAGTCCCTGAAAAAGTTTATTGCAATCGGACAACAGGCAAGGGTGCCGACCAGGCCTTAAAGTTTAGAATTCATCAATAGTTTGGATTTAAAGAATATCTAAAAAATGGTCAGCCCTATCGAAATTTTGTTAAAATAATATTAAAAGAGCATTCAATTTTCTACTATTACTGCATATATCATTTTTTCGTGCTTCCAACCATTTTTTAGATAATAGTGTTTGAATATAGAGAGGTCCGCACTACGCGCGTATAGACAATACGTCACGCCGCACAATGGTCTGGAAGGTGGCCAAAATTCAATTTCTCAACTTCAACTTTACAATGTCATTTTTTTTTGTATGAATTGACAACTCTCCAGAGCTTCTAAATCCGCATACCTTTCCCTTTTCAGATGATTCTTTGATTAGATATAATATTACGAAGACAAAATCATGAAATTTTAATCTAATTGTTTTAATTACTCATTATAGAACATCAAAATACGTGTTTGTATCATACAGTTATATAGGTAAGGAAGTATATTTCAGTTATTTATATGTGTCATAGGCATTGTTTAGTCCATGAACAAATAGTACAATGTTTATATCAATTTCAACTTTGAGAAGGCTTATAAAAAAATGATTAAGCGTGATTAACGTCGGACTTTTTTTACATGAAAGCTTACACAATTGTTAACAAGAGCATTTCAAGTGCAGTCTCCTGCAGTCTTCAATTTTATGCAGACTTTTAGAAATGACGCTCGAAGTATTTGGGCGTCCCGGACGCGTGTAGCTGCATAGCCGCTTGAGGAGCCATTTGGAAGAAGCGGACTGTGTCAGATGTTTTCATTGCATGAACCTTATCTACTGTTAGTATTAAGTCTTATAAACGCTAGGTATTGATTCTCTCAAAGCGTATTTCTGCCTCGGTGTATTAGTCTTCTGTCGAATGTGCACAGTGAAACACCTCTTGTATTGCTAGATTTTTTGATTTTATATATACTATTATATAACTGAACTATGTATAACTATAACATATAACTATGATATATAACTAAATTTTTACACTGAAGAATATATAAAATCAAAAAATATTAGTCAAATATATATATATAATGAGTTTATCCTTTTTTCTCCAATTTATCTTGAGGAGATAATAGCCAAACTGAGTTTCACTGTAAACACGAGATATTTATTATTTACAATTATTTACAAAGTTTAACTTATCCTACTGTACACGCTTACCTGTAAACACAAGAAACGACATTAAAAGCTATTATTCCACAAAATTTATGTAAGGGAGTGACAATTTATTCAAACAATCCTAATCAATTAAATTTTATAGTACACGTGGCTTTTCTCTCTTATCAGCTCTCAGTCCCCCGTCTTGTTCTACAGACATGCGCAATACGCATCTAATTCAAAACGAGTTTTAAAAGGAATACGTTAATTTTACCTGACTTCTATCGTATTTCTTTTACACACACACACACACACACACACACACACACACACACACACACACACACACACACACACACACACACACACACACACACACACACACACACACACACACACACACACACACACACACACACACACATACACATATACACATATATATACAGGGTCATTCGTTAAAACTGCAACCTACGCCCGCGCCAACAGACGAAAATGGCAACACCGCCTCACGGACACATTCCACTACAACCATGCACCGGCCCAGCGTTCGGAGGGTTAACAGCGACCACTGGGTAGCAGTGATGCCCGAGAGCTTCGAAAATTTTAGGATGGTCTCTTTAAAATTAACGCCGCAAGGAGCTGTGCAAAATTTCCCGGCCCAGGTAACCGACCCGCACGCTCCGCTTTTATGATCGGTTTACCACTCGCACCCCGGATTACTGTAATGAGGTTTGAAAACAATGTCAACCGATCTCGTAGCCGTCTTAATTTAAAAAATTTTAGCTACGACAGGATTGGCCGCAGCGCTATACCCTTGTACGTAGAGATTTTTCGCCACCTGCGTGTAAAAGCCACAATAATCACGCATCGTTCCAAAAAATGACATTAACGAAAGCCGGTATATGCGTGGCGTTGAGTAGCTAAAAGCTTAAACATTCAAACACAAAAATTCTAGAAAAAAGATTCAAACACCGCTACAATCAAAGACACGTCTCATTAGTTACTCCTTACGTCCGATCTATGCATGCACTGCATATAAGGATAATTGAATAAAAATTTAATTTCTCAATTTATGAAAATAATGACACAGAAACAACTAGCGTATTGTTTATCAACATCATGATTTTTAAAAAGAGCATTAAATACGGTATTAAATAAACAGTTTGCAAAAGCTTTTCACAACAATTATGGTTAAAAAATTGATAAAAGAAAAATTAAGTAAACGTAAAATATTTTGAATTATCCATCATTAAGAGGGAATAATTTTTCCTCATTTTTCGGCGCAAATTGCATTCTGATATCTTTTATAATTCAAAAGTTATACGAAAAAAGCCCCAAATTTTTCAACCCCGGTCGGGAAATTTCAAATAGCTCCTTGTGACGTTAATTTGAAAGAGACCATCCTAAAATTTTCAAAGCTCGGGCATCACCGCTGCCCAGCGGTCGCTGACAACCCTCCGAACGCCGGGCCGATGCATGGTTGTAGTGGAATGCGTCCGTGAGGCGGTGTTGCCATTTTCGTCGGTTGCAGTTTTAACGGATGACCCTGTATATATATATATATATATATATATATATATATGTGTGTGTGTGTGTGTGTGTGTGTGTGTGTGTGTGTGTGTGTGTGTGTGTTTGCCATAACGTGTTGTGAAGTTTATTTTATAAGTATTTCAAAAATTTTATATGACAATGTCGGAAAGTATGTTTCATTTCTTTATCAATCACATCAGACGGTTTTGTATGCAAGCAGCTAAAACATTTTATTTTGTAGACAACTATTCCTTTAAACATGATGATCTCTTCGTGACATGGCACGGCGAAAGAGATTCAAGCAAAAAAATACTTGCTGTTTCTAATTTTATTTTAAGTTCATTAAGTGAAAGTAATATTTCTAAAGAATATAAACAATCGACTGAGCAGAAAATTCGCATCTTTTGCAGCAACTTGTCTTCGAAGTGGAGAAAGTGCCACAGAGTACTAAAAACATTTAAATCGAATAATGCGAAGTGGTTAGAAGAGCATTTGATTCTGCAAAAGTATGCTCATGTAAGTGGTGAAACTTCAACAACTGCGGGGCGTCCTCGCTTGTCGTATGAAGAAAAATCAGTCCGATCTCAAAGACGAGAGGCATCAATGCTTTCCGAAACTATGGATCAGGAGTTAGATTTAATAGTGCATGCAGCAGCAATAACTGCACGTAAAAGAGGAAAGAAGGATGTAGCTTTTGTTTTACATAAAACAAACACTCCGGAGGAAGCAGAAGAAGTAAGAAAATCAATTTCTTCTACTAATAATCCAACTGTATTCTCAGTTGATGAAGCTGTGGCTTTTTTATATGACAACAATTTAAGTAAAAGACAGCACATAAATATTAGACTGGAAAGTAAAAGAAGAAATTGCGATATATATCCTAATTACGACGCCCTTCTGCAAGCGAAGAAAAATTGCAGGCCATTTGAAATTTCAGTAACAGAAACAAGTGCACGAGTTCCACTCAAAAACCTTTTACAACACACAGTTCAGAGAATTCTATTAATGCAACAAGAAGTCATTGACAGCATAATTTTTAAAATTAATAGTAACAGCGTTCATATGGAAATGGTCTGTAGTTATGGCTTCGATGGAAGTAGTGGCCATTCGACGTACAAGCAAAAATCTGAAGGAACATCAGCTGGATCAGACTCTTTTCTGTTCGCTACCACGATAATTTCATTACGATTAGTGACAACAGATAATATTATTGTATGGAACAATAGCGTGCCACAGTCCATCAGGTTTTGCAGACCATTGAAAATAGAATATACAAGAAGAGAAACCACGGAAATAATTTTAACAGAAAAAGAAAATTTAGACAATGAAATTAATACTTTATCAAACCTACATATACCACACGGAAACAAAATTTTGGACATCAAATTTAAACTTATTATGACCTTAATCGATGGCAAAGTTTTAAATACATTAACAGAAACTAAGACAACTCAATCTTGTCCTATTTGCGGAGCCACTCCCACGCAAGTGTTAAAAATAGATGATTTTCAGGCAAAACAGTTTAAACCCAAACATAAAGAAAATTTGCGGTACGGAGTTAGTTCCTTGCACGCATGGATAAGATTCTTTGAGTGCTTCACATAGCATACCGAATACAAATAAAAAAATGGCAAATAAGACGGGAAGATGAAAAAACGATGCTTCTTTGTCGAAAAAAAGAGGTTCAACAATTATTTTGGGACAGATTTGGCTTGAATGTAGACAAGCCCAAAATAGGAGGTAGTGGTAACACAACTGATGTCAATACGGCTCGCCGAGCATTCCAAAAAATAGAGATATTATCTGATATTACAGGTGTAGACGTTAGTTTACTAAAAAATTTGAAAATAATTTTAATTACCATTTCCTGCCAATATCCAATAAATTTGGAAAAATTTGAAAAATTTTGCTTTGACACGGCTCATTTATATAAAGAAAAGTATCCATGGTACCCTATGCCGCCCACAATCCATAAGATTTTGGTACATGGAAAGCAAATACTCGAAAACTGTATTTTGCCTCCAGGATATTTAGGAGAGGATGCGGCAGAATCACGAAATAAGTTTTGTAAGCAGGACCGACAATTTCATGCCCGAAATGATAGTAGGAAGAATAACCTCCTAGATATATTTCATAGAGCCGTAGACACTTTGGATCCATTTATATCTAGCATATCACTCGCAAATAGAATGCAAAAACAAAAATTGAGCAGTCTTCAGTTACCTACTGAAGTTACATCATTATTACGTTGTCCAGTTGTCGAACCACAACCATCAACATCACATTCTGGAATAGCTGACAATAATGATGATAATGTTTTCGATGATGATGATCATGATCATGAAGATAATGAGGAACATGAAGACCATTTATCTATATTGCAATATTTAGATAATGTGGAATTAAATTTGGATGTATTATAGGAAATAATTGTATATATTTTATATGTATAATAATTTTTAATATTTTATTTTTTTTCAGTCAAAGATAATGTTAGAACTTATTCTTTTTTCTCTTTTTTTCTCTAGTACGGCTATGATTTTTAATTTTGACTAAAAAATACCGCTTTCCAGTTCACAATGGGCGCCATATTGAATCCGCCATTTTGAATTTTAAATTTTTGGTGCCAAATTCGTTATCAGTGACCTTAAAAACCCTTAACCCTTAGTATCATGACTTTTTTATTTTACGCAGAAAAATTCATATCGATGCATTATTGTCCCTACTTTATCGTAAAAATAAACAAAAAATTCCTAGTGTAACAATGTTTTATATAAATGAAAAAATATTAATGTAACACCAGTGTTACACCATGCATAAAGGTATGTATTATAATGTTAAGCTAATTCTCAGTTTTGCATAATGTTACACTAGTGTTACATAAATTATTATATCTGCATGGTGGTTCTTCAAGATTATATCTTCAGCATCAACTCGAAAGGACATAATGTGAAGGAGAAAGAATTGCAGTTAAAACATCTTCTGTTTTATTGCGAACTGATAAACGTACAATAAAAATTAAAAATGACAATTTTATGCTTGGTGAAACTCAGAAAAACAGTTGCGGGTAGGTGGATTAATACATAAATTCACTTTGCACTTGGAGCATTTTATATAGGTAATTGTTTTGCAACCCTTCTTTTTGCAACGGTTTCGTCGAGTGTCAAATATGGGTCAGTGATCCACTTAATCGGCTATCACATTCTTTGGAGGAAACGCGCTCTTACATCTCTTGATTCGGCGGTTAGTAAATACCATTCAAGGCCTTCCGCGTTTTGGGGTCAAGTTTTGTCCAAGCTGGCAAAGAGTAAGAGCGAGTTCAAGTTGGAAATTCTTTTGACTCACCGAGTTCTGTTCCTTTAATTTTTGTACTCGAGAGTGCACAACCCAGGCATTGATAATTGCCATATCCAATAAATGGAAAAACAACCATCTATACCACTTTTTTTAGAAGGTTTTATGTGCAACCTTCCCAAATGGCTGTCCATCAGATCCATACCACCCATGTGTTTATTGTATGTCTTGATGACTTCTGGGCATGGAACTTTTATGTACTCTCGAGAAGCTTGATCATGAACACATTTAGTGTCCCTCCACACAACCAGAGAGTTTTTATGGTCGTCAACCTTCGTCACGTATTCAAGAGACTTTCCACGTTTGTCATTTTTCATGATAAATTTTTTCTTCTGGTAAAGGACAGTTAGGTATTCTTCTTCTCAAAATGGTGCCAACAGAAAATATACCTTTAGACAATAAGTAAGATGCAAGAGGTATACTAGTATACCAATTATCATGAAAGTTATGTAATTTTGGTGGGCTGTGACACTTCTAGTAAGACGAACGACAACGTTGGAGCTGAAACCTAAGTCGGGTTCATTTGAATGAACATCGATTTTTTTCTCCATGTATTTCAAAGTGATATGCATAGCCATACACATTGCATAAAACGTATAACTTGTAACCCCATTTGTGGGGCTTTCGTGGGTTATATTGCCTTAGAGAATGCTTTGTTTTAGTGCTGCATAATTGTTCATCGACTGATAGTGATTGTAATTTCGGTACTGTTTCGAAGGATTGGTTCAGAAAGTCTATTACTGGCCGAAGTTTGAAAAGTCGATCCCTGTCCGGTTCGTTTGGTTTAGGTTCGTTTATATTATCATTGAAGTGTAAAATTTGTTTTATTTTATCGAACTTATTTATAGCCATGGTTTTTCTTACAACGTCGATTCCGAGGGTGTTGTTCCACATCTCTCTATAATTGGAGAGTTTTGCAATAGACGAAAATACGAGCACACCTAGAAATTGTTGCAGTTCTAAAACTGAGAAACTTGACTTTATGTTTTTTTGGCACGCGTATAAATTCGAATGATCAGTAATTGACTTGATCAGATTTTAGGGAAGAAATAACTGAAAAAGTCATAAGCTGTCTCCAATACGGTGATTTCTTCTGGAAGATCTGAATGTCCCATAAATTTCTTTTTCTCTTCTTTCAGGTTCAGAGAACCGCGTACCCATTTATATGATGGCTTCTCTCTTTTCCCTTTTCTCATCATACTTCTAGTGCTTATTCTACTTCGTTTACCCGTTTTTCGTCCTATTTCTTTCCTCACAAACTATTGTTTTGTTCACTTTATCGAGATATGTTTCGAAGTCGATGGGTTACTTTTGCTGCCCTTCCTTCCCTCGACTAGTTCGTTATTTGCGTTCGATTCCTCGTTTACCTCCATTTCCTCGTCATCTTCATCGTCATTGGCGTCATCACTAGCAGCTATTTGTTTTTAAAACCCACGCTTGTTTGGTCGAACGTGCACACGTTATACATTGTCCAAATGACGAAAAAGTTCTTCATCTTGAAGTGCATCCATATCTATGTCCTCATCGTTATCGCTACTCTCCTGATTTGAAGATGTACAATCGCTCCCCTCAGGTATTTCAAACACCTGATCATGTGGTATTCGACGTCTCTCATTGTTTTCAATAACAATAATTGTCTCGTCATCAACCATTGTGTTCTATAAATCAAAGAACACAATGATACCTCGTTGCACAATGTAACATGTACGCAACGTACATAAGTCACTTGTTGGCAAGCACTTCGATTGAATAAAAATACAGAACCCTATATTTTTATTTACGGTACCATTAAAAGAACCTCCACAAATTTATACTTAAAGCAAAAGTAAAGAAATTAAAGGGAAACAACAGCACTTACCTAGTACTTCCAGTGGTTCTAGCGAAACTATGAGTTGTAATAAAACATACGAAACAATGTATCACAATAGAATGTCTACGGATGTCTTTCTGCCCTAAGAACGCTTGTTGTACATAGTCATATTCAAATAACGCTTTAAAGTTCTTGAAATAGCCCCTAGATGGCGCGCACGATTCTTTCAATTCGCGTAACACGGGTGTTACACTATGATACTAAGGGTTAATCACCAAGTTTCAGAAAGATCAGAATTTTGGCCGCTAAATGTAGATATCCCCAGACCACTGTGCGCCGTACAGGTGGGACGCGCGAAATGCTGACCTCTCTATATTCAAACGCTATTATTTAAAAAATGGTTGGAAGCACAAAAAACTTATATATGCAGTAATTGTAGAAAATTGAATGCTCTTTTAATATTATTTAAACAAATTTTCGATAGGGCTTACAATTTTTTAGCAATTCTTCAAATTTAAACCATTGTTTCTAAACTTTAAGGCCTGGTCGGCACCTTTTTCTGTTGTCCGATTGCAATAATCTTTTTCGGAGACAATTTTTTTATGAAATGGAATCATATTAGAGAGTGGGAGCAAAAGAAATCGCAGGTTGAAAATAAGGGCCATCCTAATGCTCACTGTGGGATCGACGAGCGATTAAAATGCTCGACTCGTGAGATGATCAGGCTCGCTTACGAACCGATTGTCGAGCTCAGCACAACGGAGGCTTGACGAATGTTTTTATAGTGTGTGAGAATCTCTTCTCGACGACGCATATTTCTATTGAAACTTGGAGATGATCTAACACGTAGAAATATGGAGCTCCGTGCTAACAATGATGAACTTCATAGACATATAAAAACTGCTTTAACAGATTGCGGCGTTGAACTACTTAGTCTTTCCTCCTCCTTCCAGGAAGAGGGCGTGGCAATGTGGTAGATGCTATAAATGTTGTTGAAAGCAAAACAAGATAAAAAAAAGTAAAAAAAAACGACTTCAAAGGCGCGCTAAAAAGTAAAAAATAATTTGTTTCTTATTTAATCTACGACTCTCAATTTTTTTAAGTCGGCGCACAGTGGTACACAATGACACTTTTTGTTCAAATCACCGTACAGGTCGTAATTTTTTAGTAAACTTGACGATTTTTTTTAAATTCTCCCCAATTAAATTCTCTATCGATCTGTCTGGCCGGAATTTTGAATTTCGTTGCCGGTTTTTTATATTTAGCGAAATATACAGCACTTTTAGAAGATCAGTGTCTATGGGGTTCTTTGGCTGTCGGTTTCGAATTTAAACTCAGATTTTCTAAATTGAAGATGGCCAATTCAATATATCGAAGCGAAATTTCAGAAAATGACGCCACCAGCACACGTGGCACTTGTCATCGATGTGTTATAAAACATTAATATGTAACTACCAACTTCATACATTCCACAAATGAAAAATTCGCGCGCAAACCATTCACACATGCGCACTCATGCAAAATCGCAGTACATGCGCTAGTGGCACCATCTGCATCGAACTTTGCGTCATCTTCCCCATTGATAAGAGATGATATTCAGAATATTTTCCACTATCGCATTTTGCCTTTTACCAATTACATAAAATATAATTGTAGACAGTAAATACAAACGCAGTTTGTGTGTTAATGTGTTTACCGTTTTTTCTTAAATTTTCTTACAAAGTTAATAATTTAATTTTTTAATTAAATCTGGCGTCGACTTAAAAAAAAATTGAGAGTCATAAGGAAAAAATTATTTTTTATTTTTTAGCGCGCCTTTGAAGTCGGTTTTTTACTTTTTTTAAAAAGGTTATAATTTTTTAATTTTTAGTGACCTTTGTTTGAAGTCGATTAAAAAACATTTATCATGATACCAATTGGGGAACATACTCCATATAACAACGGAAGAATCATCCAAATCGGTCCATGCGTGACAAAGTTAGACGCGAACATACATTAAAACAGGAATTCTAGATAATTCTAGAGTACCTGGATATTAATAAAAAAAGAAACATTTATCGTGATACCAATTGGGGAACATACTCTATATAACAACGAAAGAATCATCCAAATCGGTACACGCGTTAAAAAGTTAGACGCGAACATACAGTAAAACTGAAATTCTAGATAATTCTAGAATATCCAGTTAATAATAAAAAAAATTAACATGTTACTACCGGCTCTTCACATTCTTTCAAATAAAAAGAAACATCGAAATCGGTGGACCTATGCGGATGTTATGCGTGAACATTCAAACATGATGAAATATAGGGTAAAGGACTCAATTACTGCCACCTATCCAATTTCTGTCGCCCTAAGCTGTTTTACTTAAAATAACGAATAAATTTTGTGAAATGATACATAAAACAAATTTAGTATACAACTGAAATTGTTATTTATACGATACAAAAAACAGCACTTCATTTTTTCTTCGATAATTTGGATAAGACGATAAAAAATTTTAAGCGGATATTAGGAGAGTGAAAACGATGACTTCCTTACTAGCGAAAGAGAAAACAAAGTGTTAAAGAAAATGCTGTAATTGTAATACTTAAGCTATTAGCATAACAAAATATAATGTTTTAGATAATATAAGCATCACAGAAAGTAATAACGATCGGAATTCAACGATTTATTAAGTCCTTTTATTTAATAATTGGGTGACAGTGTGGGTACAAGCGTTTCAAGCATTTTGGTATTACTATCATAGTAGTAGTTCCTCATGTACATGCATGGACATAGGAATATAGGGACGGACTAATAGTTGCGACTTTAGACAAGGGGAGTGAAGCAGCTTTGGGGAGCATCTGGTGCCGTATTGGTGATTGGTTCTGTCTTTCACCCTGGGTTCGATCATGGGTTCTGATTCACTCTTACTCGATGAAAATACGGTTGCGCTTGCGCGATCACAACCAATCGCCAATGCGGCACCAGAGTACATACCACGTTACCATAGTTCCCCGCTCCCCGGAGCTGCTTCACCCCCTTCAACCCCCTCCCTATATTTCTATGTCCATGTGTACATGAGGCAACATAACCTTAAAATAAGATAAACAGTATTAGGTCAGCTGGCAGTAATTGGGGTGTCAGTAATTCAGTCAAATACATTTTAAGGGTGTCAGTAATAGAACCCGAAATATATTTTTGAAATTGATGAATTTATACATAAAAATAGAAGTTTTAAGATCCACCAAATTTTTTTCATGAAGTAAACATATTAAACAATAATAAATAACAAGAACAACATATACTTTTAGTCTATAAGTACAAAACTATAAGATAATATCAGAATTAACGCTTAAGGCTGCCGTCTCACCGGGCCTTGAATGTGTGCGTACGCTCACACAAGCTAAGTTAAGCGTGTACGTATACGCGAGTAGTAAACAAACCGTATATTACAACTTTCGTCCTGGAATCGACCAGAAGGAAGTTTTTGCGGGTATAGTTGCCTCCAGTAGACATCCGTGCAGGCGGGTCTGGTGCGTTTGAACGCTAATAAGCACCGTACGTTGAAATAATAATGAATTTATGGGCGGTATTGTCAGTCTTTGTTTATTTTTAAGTTCATCTTAAGCATCTGCTTAAGATCCCCATCTACATTCTTAGTCAGGAAATAAGCATCGATTCAAGCATTTACTTTGTTAAGAAATCTTATTTATTCGAGATTTTCAGTCGCTTCTTAAGCATGGCTTAAGTGCGCATGTATGTTCAGTCAAATAAAAACTTCTTAAGCAGAGTTGGGCATTATTCGACTAAATTTTCATTCGGATACGGATTCGTATAAATCCCCAAGATTTATGCGCGAATAACAAATGACGATTGTATTCGACGAAAAATGATTCGTTATTCGCGAATAAATCTGTACCGTTATTCTAGCCAGATTCGTTCGAATAAGAATTTATTCGTTATTCGACCTGAATGAACGACGAATAAATGTGATACCCGGCATCTATCGATGGAAGTGTGTACTGTGTCCAACATACGTTTGGACGTGTTTGTCTGGAAGTGTGCGTATACGTCTGAACGAGCCGAGGAAATCCCGCCCTAAAGAAGTATTCTCTTCTGGAGGCGTCGGCCATCGGTTTTAAGCGATATTTGGGATAAAGAATTATCAGATTATGTGATTGTGTATTACGTGTGTCTTGGGCATTGCCAGGGCACAACATACATAAGTCTCTAATTGTGGAAGTAACAAGCCACGTTATTTTTCAAGCAATGCGATATAATGTTATCTAATTTAATTATAACTTGGAATATGACCTTAAGTATCTAAAATTAACTACGACGGTGACCGATAATGGAAGTAACTTTGTGAAAGCTTTCCAAATTTTTGGAGTACACACATCTACTGAAGATAATGATGAAAATAATAGTGACAGCAGTAGTGATGCAGAATTGGAGGAAATAAATTTGGATGAATTGGAGGAAATAAATTTAAGTACTGTCGATGTGCCTGATATGCCCGATGAGCCGAATGTGCTCAATGTGCTACGGGTAAACATATAAGATGTTTCGCACATACACTTTCGTTGTGTGTAACTACCGACATAATAAAGACAATAAAAAAACAGACAATCTGGCTACAATGCATACCCAAGTCCTATATAAATGTTCGCAATTGTGGAATTCTGCATCACGTCCCAAATCAGCAGAGATAGTAAATAATATCTTGGGCCACACATTAAGCCGTCCAGGAGACACACGGAATTCCTTATATGATTCACTCTCGCAGATAATAAATATAAAAGAAAAGAATTATCAGTTATGTAAAGAATTAGGAATGAAACACATACTGAGCGAGCAAGAATATTTATACATACAAGAGCATATTGCAAGACCTGTAGCCCATGCTCTTGATATTCTTCAGGGAGAGGATAATACTTTTTATGGGATGGTTCTTCCCTGTTTGGTATCATTGCAACACAAATTAGAAGCTCTACATGAAACCAAGTGGACATACTGTGAACCCCTTCTAAAAACATTGCAAAATAGTATTGAAAATAGATTTTCCAAATATTTAGACTTTACATGTGCAGAAGCCAAGGAAGCAACAATCGCCGCATTTTCCCATCCTTTCTTTAAGAACAAATGGTTAATATGTATATCCAGAGATAAACATGACCATCTATTATCAATTTCTAAAAAAGCGATACTATTAGAAACACAAAATGAACCAACGAATATAGAACCACAGCCACATGCACAAAATAATAATCTAAGTTCTTTCTTTGATTTTGTTACCTGTAATAATACATTAATTAATCAAACAATTTTAACCAGTAATAACGTAGAATTGATTACCCTCCAATACTTCATTCTAACAACGACTACAGCATTTTAAATAATTTCCCACCAGTCAAACACATATTTGTGCAGTATAATACCCCATTACCTTCATCAGCATCGGTGGAACGATTATTTTCTTTCGCCACAATTATAAATTCAGGAAAAGCAAATCGGCTAAGCGATGCCTTATTTGAGCAAAAAGTAGTATTAAAAGGAAATTTGTTAAATAAAGATACAATATAAAAACAAATTTTATGAAAAGGGTGTATATTTTTCCCCTAATTCTTCTAATATAATTCAATTATAAATAACTTGTTTAAAATTCAGTAATTAGCCAAAAAACATAGCATAAGTTGCTCTATAACCAACTTTGAATATATGCATATGTGAATATTCGCATGACTAATTTAAAAAGGTTCAATGAACGCTTATAATTTGAAAAGATTGATTTTTTCATTAGTTTAAGTAGATTGACGTGAGCAAATTTTATTTAAAATAAATCAAAATGCCACTCTATGTAGTACCGCGGTCATACATCTTCCTGCAAAGTGCAAGCTACGACAAGAATTACTTAACCTAAAACATTAGATCTCACGGGTGTCAGTCAGTGATGTCACGATACATCACCGAAATCACGTGACCATTTTATTCATCCGTTGAGTCGACTAAATTTTTATTCGAATAAGAAATTATTCGAATAAATTTTCAGTCAAATAAAAAATTATTCGTTATTGTCGAATAATTTCATTTTTTTCGAATTTTTTATTCGAAGATTATTCGAATACAAATTTATTCGCAAAAATTTATTTGAATACTTATTCGAATGAAAATTTAGCCGAATAATGCCCAACTCTGTTCTTAAGGCGATCTTATTCTCGCAAGGTGAGGTTATATTTTCAAGTCAACCTTTTAGATGACTTGTCCATCTTATATGCCATTCAACGCCATTGAACGAAAAAGTGTAGTGAACCGTCAGAGAAAAATAAAAGCTTTTAAAAATAGATTTAATGGATCTTGAATTCATTGATATGGAAGATATTAATATTAGCGATATCGAGGACACTGGTATTAGCGATATCGATGATACGACAGATGATGAAGCGGATAATAGCAAAATCCTTTTGAGCATTATAACGACGATGAATTTAAAATGCGATTTAGATTGAATAAAGTTTCGGTATTACACGGTATTTTGCCGAAAATTATTGTAGGACTTGCAAAAATAAATAATCGTGGCTTGCCAATTCCACCGCAATTTCAGTTGCTCGCGATTTTGCGGTATTTCGCAACTTCCAGTTTTCAGGTAATTTATAAATATATATTCTATTTCTCACGTCCGAAATATTGATAATTAAAGAGTGAGGAAAATTGTTTAAAATACATCTATTTGTAGCAACTGCTAGGCGACTCCATGCAGATCTCCCAGCCAACAGTTTCTAGGATTATTTTTCGTGTGAGTAGCCCAGTCAACCATGTCCGTTTTTGCAGATTTTGCTCAACGCCTGAATACAAATGTTTGTGACAGAAAAACTACAGATTTGATACAGGATTTGTTATATTCGATGATGAAAGCAGACTGACAGCAGAAAGCCGACAGATTGTGCTGCCTTAACCTGCGAGCAGATATATAATTATACAATTATATATACGATATACAATTTAATGGCAGGAATAGAACAGACCCTGCGCACCGCGATCTGGCGGCAGATAGGCAGCAGAAATAGAGCAGATTCTGTTGACATAGTCTGCGAGCAGTTTGGCGGCAGACATTGCAGAGAATCTGCTGGTACAATTTAATGGCAGAAATGGAGCAGACCCTGCGCAGCACGATCTGACGGCAGATAGGCAGCAGAAATCGAGCAGATTTTGTTGACATACCCATCGAGCAGTTTGACGGTAGACAGTGCAGAGAACCTACTGGTACAATTTAATGGCAGAAATCGAGCAGACTCTGCGCAGCGCGATCTGACGGCAGATAGGCAGCGGAAATCGAGCAGATTCGGTTGACATAGCCTGCGAGCAGTTTGGTGGCAGACACTGCAGAAAATCTGCTGGTACAATTTAATGGCAGAAATCGAGTAAACCCTGCGCACCACGGTCTGACAGCACATAGGCAGCAGAAATCGAACAGATTCTGTTGACATAGTCTATCATTTCATCTATCTATATCTATATCTATTCCATATTCTATACTATTACATAAAATTATACCCACAAGTATGTTACATCACTTTGTTCGTCTTGGTAAGAGGAAGGTTCTAACGTTTTTATTTTTTTTAAATAATGATTTTTAAATAATAGTAGTTCACGCTTCTCGCTTAAGAAATAGCACCGCGGCGGGAATAAGTGGCCGAGGGCTCGATAATTTAGAGCTCTCGAGTACCACTCGCATTTGACGGCATTTCACTACGGAGTATACATTTAGTATACCCGTCTCTAAGATGACTGAATAAATAGTTATCATTAATTCTTTTATTCTATTATATTTGGAAGAACTGTCTTTAAAAGTTCAAATTATTTTGAGCCTCCCTGGCATTCAATTAACTACATCCTGCTAAATAAAATATTAAAAATGTTATTATAATACCCGTCTAAATACATGGTTTTCGAACGTTTCTTTTTTTCATAAAATATGGTAAGAATCAGATCTTTCAAGTCGGTCTTATAAACGTGTTCTTTATATTATTTACGCTTAAGAATTTCTGACTGTTTTTAAATTTATACTATTACATAAAATTGCCTAATGTCCGCATTAAACTATGGTTTTGCGGTCAGATTCTGACATCAGGATCTGCTTGATTTCTGCCGCTAATCTGCGGTCGGTTTCTGTCAGCAAGATCTGATCGAAATCTGGTATCAATCTGCGGTCAGATCCTGATATTAGGCTCTGACCGCAGAACCATAATTAAATGCGGACATACTAGGCCCCGAATCTGATGTCAGGATCTGCTCGGTATCTGACACCAATCTGCCGTCAGATCGCGCTACGCAGGATCTGTTCGATTTCTGCTCTCAATCTGCGGCCAGACCACGGCAGCAAGATCTGATCGAAATCTGATATCAATCTGCGGTCAGATCCTGATGTTAGGCTCTGACCACAAAACCATAGTTAAATGCGGACATAGTAAGCCCCGAATTTGACGTCACAATCTGCTCGAATCTGACACCAATTTGCTGGCATACTGCAGTCAGTTTGTTTACTGGGAGTTTACTTGCAAGTTTAATTTCTGATTTTATAAAAATGTCGAGAGATGTGGAAACACACATAGAGAATAGACGATTCTTCGTTGAACTTGGAAAAGGAAATGGAGCTATTGGTTTACAAGCTGTTGATGGAGCTATCGACTGCACGCACGCGCGATTAATGAATTCCAGAATATCACTGAAGTATTTCGGAATCGAAAAGGATACTTTTCACTTAATGTGCAAGTAGGTCTTCATCCATTTTTTTTTTTATTTCATGATTAAAATATTTTTGTTAATCGTTTATGATTGAATATCACTTTCTTTTTTAATCTCCAAGGTTTTCGTTTCATTTTTTAAAATTATGATCTTTGTTGCAGGCTGTTGTCGGTGCAAGAATGGAATTTTTGGACATAGTACCCGAATGGCCGAGTAGTGCACATGACAGCCGCATATTTCAAAACTCTTTACTGTATATGCGGTACTTGGAACGACGACTGGATGGCATGCTTGTTGGTGATAGAGGGTATCCTTACTTACACTTTCTAATGACACCACTTTCAAATCCATAAACAGAAGAACAAATGACGTAAGTATTCTGTTTTTTAGAATTATTAAGGTTTTCAGTATGAAAAAAGGATTATATTTATTGACTGTTGTATCATTGGAGCTATAACCATATCCAAAGCAGAACGTGCATAATTGTGGAACGTACTTTTGGCGTTTGGAAACAAAGGTTCCCATGTTTGTCGCGAGGATTAATAACTAAACTGATTTGCTCTACCTCAACTGTTGTGGCATGTGCTGTGTTGCACAACATGTCGTTAATCTTCAATGACTTATTGATGATGATTAATGATGATGATAATGAAGAAGTACCAGTGGTTGAAGCGCAAAATGTAGGAAATGCCAATGGATTTGCTGTCCGTGAGGCCCTAATTTCCCGGCTTTTCAACTGAGTACACACGCACACGCAAATCGGCTCTTTTTAGAGCCACCATGATGTAGAAAGTCCGACCGAGCAACCTCCTCGTGGCGTACATCGAGTAACGCTAATGCCGACGGCTCAAATAAGCGGAATCCACTGCATCTCCATAGTGGTTTGTACGAAGTAACGCAAATTTAATGTTAAAGAAATAAAACTCTTTTAAAACCAAATGTCAACATTTAATAATAAACATTTTTTCAGGTACATCATGTTTAATAGTACTTTTATCATTAGGAACACAAATTCAGTCTTGTTGCATATATAAAATATTTATAAAATATATACACTAACGTATATATAATAAAGTATATAATAAGTATAGAACATTTATTAAACAAATACAATGCGTGGCAACATTATGGCCATAGGCAGGCGAGGCGAGCCCTATCATTAGTTGAACGTTGGTGCTCTATTTAAAGCAAATAAAATAGTTTCTTTTATAACATTAAAATAAACACATTTAAAACTTGACAAAAACATTACAGCGATGTAGAAAAACATTTATTTGTCGAATTATTAAAAGAACACGGCCCCATTATTGAACATAAGGAAAGTGATGTGAGTTCTCTCAGCGCGAAAGAAAAATCTTGGGACGATATTTGCAAAAAAAATAACTTGGATTACAGGCTTGCAAGCGCCCATTAAAGTTCTCTAATTAATACTAAATTTAGTATTAAGAATTTCTCAATAACTTCTCCGCTAATTCCGCTATCGCAACCGATTTCCGCAAGTCCAATTCGTATTTTTTGGTCAGAAATTCTAATTTCTTTTCATTTTTTAATTTCTGATGTTCATAATTCAGAAGTGATAGTTTCTTCCTGTCGTCTATCATTGACTTGATTCTTTCAAATTTTAACTCTTCAAAGTCAGAATTACCGGTTGCTTTTTTCTTCTTTTTTCCACAGGGCCTGAAAATAATAGAAATAAGAAATAATGAATTTACAAAAAAATATGTTCCTACTATAAATACTCTTCTCATGATAAAAAAAACTACATACTTTACCAATAATTTGCGTAACTTCTAATGTTCCTGTAGATAGGCACGTCTGTGTTCCAGCACAGGGCTCCTCCACTTCTTCTACCATGGGTTCTATTGCCATTTCGTTTGTACTGAACATTATGTGTTGCCGCTGTAATCATCAAAACATTCATTATTCATTTCGTCTATTCCAGCGATGACCCAATGGGTGGTCTGTGGACGCGAGCATCCATAGGGTGTTTTTCAATTCACGCATTATGCGCATAGACTGCAGAGAAAACCGTTCCGTTTCAGTCTATGCGTGCATTGGTGGTGTTGGTGGCACATAGTATTCTCTAGAATTTTCCCACTTCTAGCGCATGAAGCGTGCAGTTCATGCACGCATGCGTATTTGTCTCTTTACGTACGCTTTGAAAAACATACACCAAATTATGTGGTCCCCTCCTCGAAGTGACAGAAAATATTACCTCTATATATATATATGCTACATGACAATAAATCTTTATTGGATATTTCGTTCTATTACGCTACATTTCTCAACTTTTTATACCTTAACATCCTTCCAAAATATTATTGTTACGCTACAACGGTACCTTTATGAAATCGGGTATAGCACATGGGTTATATTTTCTGTCACTTCGAGGAGCGGATTATGAAATCGAGGAGTGTAATTATTCGCGGTTAAGAAATCAAAATTTCCATTCATAACATCATTTTCTGTATACATTTCGTCGAAATAGTAAGTTATAGCTTAATTTGTTTATGTTTACCAAATTCGTGCATTTTGTTACATTCTAATTCGCCTAATTCTAATTAGAGGGGTACGACCGGCCAAAATGGAGGGGTAATTGTAGCCAGCTTTTAACATTACTTTTTTCTGGCTTAATTGCAACTGACATAAAAGCAGGGAGTCGAGACCGAAGCAGAAACCGAATTTCAGACCGGTCGCGACCGGTCTAGCGACCAGTAACCGAGGCGAAAAGGGACCGCTGTTGTGACCGTAACAGTGAGAGGTTGTGGAGGGAAACCGAACTCCATACCGATTGCCTCTCGACCGGGAGTCTCAGACCGTACTTTTAACCAGACCAATCGAAACCAAACCGAAGGCATGACCAGTCCGCCGACTGGTCGGTTGACCGGTCGCAAACGGTCGAGTTAATTTATGGAGAGATTTTTGTTCCTCTCCATAAATTACGAGTCGGAGCGGTTCGGAGCGGCTCGGTTCTGTTCGGATCGGTTCAACCTAGCTGAATAAGCCGGGAAGGTATGGATGCTATTCCTGCCGCTCACACTGTTTGTCACTCTCGTGACGGGTTTGTTGATAGCAGACTTTTGCAGTTATTTGTTACTGTAACACTGTCCATTCCAAACTATGTCGATCTGCCGAGATATTATTGTATTTCAAACACTAGTTATGTATTATATTAATTGAAGTAGTTAATATAAATAAATTATTGTTAATATACAAATAACAAGAAAATGTTTGAAAATATAATTCTTCATGTGATTATTTTAAAAGTATGTCCAAGTGTGGAAAAAACAGAAGATAGGAATATAATAAAATGTAAATATATTTTTTTTCAACACCTGCATGAAAATGGGTGTTTTTTACGCTTGCTGAGCGTGAGCAAAAAAATCTGGATGTTCGATTGCTTTTTTATTCTGTCGAAATTAATAAATACGTGTATTACTCAAATTATTGATTCCGATAATGATTCTAGTTTGGGGTTATCGCGCCATTCCATATATTTTTTGTATATTGTCTAGTACTTTTCTTTTGATTTTGATGGCAGCTTTTCTTCAATCGCTTTTGCAGCTTCTGCAACTTCGGGGGGGGGGGGGGGGGGGCGTGTGGTATCCCGTATCGCTATCACTCTCATTATTACTCATTTTATCTTTTAATTTTATCTTTTAATAAAAAGGGGTGCTGTGACAGTTGTAATATCAAGTTAAAACACAGCAGCCGCGTATATAATGCACTACTTAGCAGTTTTAGCACTCGCGTTGACTGTTGGTACCGCGCGGAATTTATATATATCGTCGTATCTTCTACAATTATGTATTAATCAGTGTGAAAATTGGTGAAAATCTCCCTTGTATATTAAGGAAAAACTTTGTCGCAGCATGTTATATATACCTCAAAATTCCCTCGATACTTTTTAACGGCGAACGTTGAAAAACATGAGTTATGTCCAGTATTACTTTTTAATTAAATATTATTACATTTTTTAACATAAGGGTTTTGTGCATACATTTTACGGCTTCGCTAGAGTTTTCTGAAGTTATGTTTTAAATCTCATAACGATCCGTTAATATTTATTCAAGTTATCGCAATTTATGTTTTAAAGAAATAATGATTTTGGACGATGAAAAATTATTGGTTCATAATTTTTAACCCGAATAGTAATGATTGGATAAATAAACTGTAAATAGAAAAAATATGTGTCGTGACGAACTTTACAACACTATATTTTTTAAAATTCATTTTAATAACATTTAATTTTCCAATCTTTTTTAGCGTTTGAACAACCATTTTTCGCATTTTCGAGCACTAGTCCTCTTATTGCATCCGATCCTTCAATTTACTTTCCCCACAAATTGTTTTGATAAGAAACTAATTTTGATTCTTTTACAGGTACTAAAGAATGGCAACGTACAATCATGACGGGGCCATCCTAGTCTTACGTTAGATGTACTACTCGCATCACAGGAGTATTTTCCGATGTACCACTCTCTTTTCTTATACATGTATATCGTATTAAAAATTGAAGAAGTAACGCTTATACAACTGATTCATAAGATGTTAAATAATATTTTCACATGTTATTGTGAGAGATAAAAATTGAAACATTATAATAAATTTTGCTGTGAAATTTGTTATTTATGCTATTGTTAAATATATTTACATTTTATTACATTCCTATCTTCTGTTTTTTCCACACTTGGACATACTTTTAAAATAATCACATGAAGAATTATATTTTCAAACATTTTCTTGTTATTTGTATATTAACAATAATTTATTTATATTAACTACTTCTATTAAAATAATACATAACTAGTGTTTGAAATACAATATTATCTCGGCAGATCGACATAGTTTGGAATGGACAGTGTTACAGTAACAAATAACTGCAAAAGTCTGCTATCAACAAACCCGTCACGAGAGTGACAAACAGTGTGAGCGGCAGGAATAGCATCCATACCTTCCCGGCTTATTCAGCTAGGTTGAACCGATCCGAACAGAACCGAGCCGCTCCGAACCGCTCCGACTCGTAATTTATGGAGAGGAACAAAAATCTCTCCATAAATTAACTCGACCGTTTGCGACCGGTCAGGACCGAAAGTCTGAGAGAAATTCTCTCTCGAGTTTTGGTCGAGAGAAAACTCCTGACCGCTTGTCGCTCTCTAGTTCGGTCGAGAGAAAAATCCTGACCGTTCGGTCGCTCTCTAGTTCGGTCGAGAGAACTGTAAATGCCATATTGGTCGGTCTCACTGACCGCGACCGCGACCGAAACCGAATTTCTATCGGTCTCGACTCCCTGCATAAAAGAATTACGAATAAGGCAGAATAAAGCTAGGAATATTTCTTAACACGCTTCCACATAAAAAACACAAAATGGAGGTAGAAGGAAACTGAGGAAGAAAAAAGTAAATTTTGAATCGAGCATGTGGTCCAGGATGGAATACCCCTGAAGAATACATTTGTGATTTATGTAGTAATTAATTTTAAAACAAAAATAATATTTTTTTTTATTAATTTAGCAGTTTTCCCGCTTCGGAATTACCCCACGTTAACTCCGTAATTCCAGTCAAATGGACATTTTTGTGTTATTGCTTCCATCTTTTTTACAATGTAAATTTATGCTTTCTCGGTCATACTAATAAAAACTAGAAACTTCAAACTATTAATTCATATAAAAAAATTAGTAAATTTGTAAGTTGCTCAAATTTTATAGCATTTCTCGCGTATGTATTCTGCTTTTCCCTGTTTGCAGTATTCGAATTCGAAATACAGAAGCACACGTAATGCGACAAATACGCATGCGCGCAAAATGTGCATTGGCTGCCTATGGTTTACTTTTCTGTAGTTGCTGCACGCATCATGAGCTGGAAGTTGGAGGATTCTAGGGAATTCTACGAATCAGGTTATGCCGTCTGTGCACTTATTGTATGAAACGCAACGGACCCAATTTCGAAACGAACAATACATCTAGAAAGTTTTAGGCAGAGTCGAAACGGAAGATGAGAAATGAAGCAAATACGTGGCGCGCATTGTTATTTCTTAAAAGCTTTTACTGCTAAGTTTTTCGAACCTGTTCTTATAATGCTAACGTTACAGCTGTACTCTAATCCAGAAGACGTACGAGAGCCTTCGATTGTATTCAATAGCCTTCAAAACCTTCAATTTACTCCGAGCGCGGATAATAAATATTTTTCCTTTACACATCTGCGTACCAAATTTCGCTGGGTAAGCAGCAGTTCGTCCTATAACTCATAAAATATGTTCTTCGCTTTCAATAATTGCCACTGTTCCAGAAGAATAGAAAAACTCGGGTTGAGAAAATCCAGGAACCAATAAAGCCATCAAATTTCGTTAGAAATCGGTCCCCGTTCCTTAGAACGAAGTAACCGATGTCGTTAGGAAGCGTGCTTCGACCACCGTCCAAAAGTCTCGAATTAAATTTAACATAATCTATCCAACTGCATAGCTAATTGTAAGTAAGTTTGAACATTCCCGTGCAACCTCGCGAGTATCAAACGCATCGAAAACCGTTCTGTTTCGTTACTACGGTTCATGCGCTGTTGGAAACGGAACGCTGTGAATCTGTGCAGCGACTGCGCTGCGGCTATGCGCAGTATGCGTGAATTGAAACACACCCATAGTGTCTTCTACAAGCCGCGTGGAAGGGGTGCCCGCGTTTTATGCCCGCCGCTTCATGGGCTTCGAGCACCCCCTTCCACGAAGCACGTAGAAGACGCTATGGATCAGGGCTCTCCAAGGTTGCTTACGCGTAAGCTCGGGGTTCTCCTACTCTTATCCGCGTTGTCAGGGATACCGCGCGACGCTAATCTCCTTGACAACGGAAGGCACGATGCGCGAAAGAAAGATTGGAAGGGGAAGCAGGCGCGTGAGAGGCCCCTACGCTGGAGAGCCCTGCTATGGATGCTCGCGTCCTCGGACCACCGGGACTTCGCGGGTCTAATCTCATTAGCATTTTATTAATATCATAACATTACTAACCGTGTCTGCTTTCCACGTCTGAATTTGAGGAGAATAATATCGAGATTGGGTAAACTTGCCGATGAACTGGGACCTCGCCGATTTTTATGACTTTCATATATGTTGTCAATGCCGTCATTTTGAACAACATTTCCCTTTAAACTTTTTGGCGGTCGGCCTTAGATTCGGAGATATTAAAAAAAAACTTTCGGCATAATATACCTATTGAAATCTGTTTCATAACCGACAGTATTAGTATTGGTTGGGGCTAGATCAGGGCGGGGGGGGGGGGCATGCCCGCTCGCGGGCGCGTAAAGCATGGTAGCGAACCGATGTGACTTTGGGGATGTTCAAAATGAGACTGCGGTTATAAGTATCGCACGATGGGGTCAATATCGCTACTGTTGCCAAGGTCATCATTCTGAACATTTCCCTTTAAACGTTTACGAGATATTCGCATTAACTTTACTTAACTTTAGAATTACCGAGTTTAAGTGCAGTTTGGTGCACACGATGTGGGCTTTTCGCTATCCCCACCATTTCTATCTCACTCTTGTCCGGCGCAGGCGAGAGCGAGATGGAACGAAAGCGAGGGAGTTCTATCTTGCTCCCTCCTTCGGCCAGAAAGAAGGGAGAAACGAACACTCGGAATTAGGGCTCTGCTCTCCAGACGGGCTTAACTTCGGTCCCGACCAGCAAGCCCTCAGGGACACAATACTGTACTCGCATCGGTTCGCTACCGTGCTTTACGCGCCCGCGAGCGGGCGCGCGCCTTCCGCCCTAATCTAGCCCCAACCAATACTAATACCGTCGGCTGTGAAACAGATTTCAATATGTTATGCCGAAAGTTTTTTATTAATATCTCTGAATCTAAGCACATCGTCAGAATAAATACATTTTTATATTATAAAAGATTAAAAGTAACATGTACTGTTAGTATCCTGTAATTCAGTTTAAGTTGGACTATTTTTCTTGCTGCGACACCACGCGTGCACCAGTTAGATATATATGCTGCAGGTTGCTGCGCAGTGATTATACAAACAAAAGACAACGTCAACAACATGGTCCTGCACACACTGTCGCCGGCGTGCACGTATACGTAGAGTACGATTGTATAATAGCGAAAGTTTTCCTGCGAATATTTCGGAGACTAAGGCTGACCGCCAATTTTGTCAAAGGAAAAAGTTACTCAAAAGGTCGAGTTTTGCAACATATGTGAAGGTCATCGAAATCGGCGAGGTTCCAGTTTATCGGCAAGTTTACCCGGGATTCGTCAATGGCAACGGGTGGTGGACTGGGCCATTATTAAATGAACGTAATAAATTTAAGCTGTTTACTACGTCTTATTCTAAACAAATCCCTTACTTTAGCGTATACTAGGGGAGAAGCATTGTACTTTTGACAAATATCGTTCCAAGCTTCTTCTTTCGCGCTAAGAGAACTCGCATCACTTTTCTTATGTTCTATAATGGGGCCGTGTTCTTTTAACAATTCAACAAATAAATGTTTTTCTACATCGCTATAATGTTTTTTGTTGCTCTTCGCCAGTTTTTGATCCAGAATAGTACGTGGTAATAACAGGCGCGTAACGAGGAGTAACCGAAATATCCGCGCAAACACAGCAGCCGCATTTTCAAAACCAATCCTCATTGGATAATGCTGCTCGGCTACACTGGAAAGTTTCCGATGCTAGTCGAACGTCATATAAGATTTGCTTAAGCATTTACTTGGCTAAGCAAGCATTAAGCACCATCTTCTTTACTAAGCAAATCTTAAGTTCGGACTGCGAATACACGAAGTCTTAAGCTTGTCTTATTCGAATAAGGCGAACTTTGTTAACACGTTAAGCGCGACGTCAACCCGTGGGGGCTGACAGTGATCTTTCCGTTCAGGTGGCATCAGCCCCTGGGGGCTGACAGTGGACTTTTCGTTTGGGCGGCGTCGGTCCGTATACAGGGTGTCCCAGAAGTGATGTACATCCCGGAACATGCAATATCCGGATGGAAAAAGACATCGAAAAGTCCTTAACCGTTTTGGGATCCGGGGTTTCGTTTTCGAGATATTAAGAAAAAAACCCCTACCAATCAGAGCGCGAGCCTTCCGCTGGAGTTCCTGCGCTAGCGTGGCCGCGCTGCGACCACGAACAAGCAAGGCGGCATGCATCGAAGGAAATTGCGTAGAATGGCAAATGAAAAAGACGTAACAAAAAAATCTAACCTTTTGCCATGGTTTGTTTGCCATTTAAAGTGAATAATGAATAAAGGATAAATGGATGGAAATCATGTGTAACGTAAAAGGACGAATACACAGTTGTTTTTTCTTTTTTAGAAGAATCGAAAATAATAATTATTTGGAGTCAGAGGATAAAGAACATGTAAATTTCCTTTTTTAATAACGTAGAAACGAAAAGGTAATGCAACAGGGAACGAGTGAAAAGTGATCGTAGTTCGTTATTGTGATAAAAATCCGTAGTTCAATAACGGCCAACACTGTTGTTGATAATGAATAAGTCCGTTTAAAAACTGCGAAGAAAAATTTGCGTACGGAAATTTGGAGAGTTATCGCCGGAAATAAACCATAGCCTGCGTTAAATTTAAAAAATATTAGTCGCCAATAATGTAATTAAAACTCACCCTTTCGGAAATTCACCTGTAGCTTGAAAACCTGTCACTAGGTCACTGAACCGATCCTGGTCATCGACAGACGCGCCGAGTGCACAGCTGATCTCAGGTACACGACACCACCCAAAGTTAAGGGTCGCAACGTCAAGTGCGTCTAGGTTAATGTACCGAATTCACTTCACTGCACGCCTAGTAACACTGATCACTTAATTTATTTTTCATAGAACGTGTTGTTCCTATGTTATAAAAATTGATGGAAATGAATTTTTACTTGGCGTTCGGAGCCATGGGTATTCCCGCATAAATTCTCACGCTGCAGCACTTGCGTCCCCGTTGTTCGGGGGGTACACCCAAAATATCGCGTAATACTCTTGAGCAGAGAACATTTCTGCGACATGATTGCTTTCTGACTGACAAGATTTTTTCCAACCGACTTCTTCTACCCCCAAATAGTTTCTCTCGTTTCATTATGAGTTGACCCCCACCAGGCCAAGAGGCTTCAGGTAAAAAGAAGCCAGCACATTTTCGAAACACACATGCTTCGCAGAAGTGCAAGGAACGGGCTATCGGGCTCTTTTACAAAAGTCCGCGTGCCATCCTTTTACTGCCAATGTACCCATTGCTTCGAGATAGGCAGCAGGCACCACGTGTTTCGGTTCGAAAGGGTCCGAAGAGAAGAGAAACAGAAAGTCTTCGAGTTGCTATAAAGAAGAAAATCCTTTTTCCTGTTGTCGCATTTCCCCTATTACTATTTTGTCGTCAGGGAGGCTTGAATGAATCCCGGAGAAGCGGCTGGAGAACAGAGAGGGGCAAAGATAATATCTGGATGAACTTAAATAAAAAATACTTTATGTTTATCCGTTATTCGAAGCTTCGAATAACACGAGTTATCTTTATTCCAAACATCATGGATAAATAAATTTATTTGAAGTGAATATATTCGACGGCGAAAGATAATTTTTTTATTCGAAGAACGCTTATTGGAACCGTCGAATAAGGTTTTCACCTTTATCCGTAGTTTATTCGGCTTTTATTCGAAGGCTTTGAAATTTCAAATAACTTTCGGCAGCGTGTTTATCCAGACCGGCACGATCTCTCGTCGTGTTGAGGACTTGTGCTGTTCGGCGGTGGCTTCTGATCTTGGTTTGAGCCTCGGCTCGAAAGGCATACAGTATTGCTTGTAGTGGATTATGTATTAAAAAAATGTAAAACGTAACGTTTTCAGTAACATACTGCTGAGATTTTCCAGATTTAAATGAGTTCAAATATGGTATAAATCGGGTTATTTCTAGAACTGCTCTATATAATTAAAGATAAATGTAACATTTATAATCTAATAATGCTAAAATATATAAAAAAATTTACGTTAAACGATTTTATTCAAAATGCTCTAAAAACTAAATTAAACTGCAGTAAAGACTAAAAAATAATTCTTTTCTGGTGCTATAATTTTTTTCCTATTTGGACGTAACGAATCATTTCTCGATATAAATTGTGTATTTACTATGGAAATCGCGATGCCCCTAGCGTCCCGGACGCAGCGGCTTTTTGTCGTTTTTATAAAGAACGCGAGTGGCTGATTCCAAGTCGTTTTGTGGTTATGGGTTATATTTATTGATGACTGGGTAATTTTTTCAACCCTTCGGGGTTAATTTTTTTTAAATATTGTAAAATATTCAAACTATGCACACCTGCGAAGTTTCAAGACAACTCGATATTTGGAAGTTGGTTACATTTGAGTTGTCAGATTTAAACTATACATACATCAAGTATACCAAAATACAAACAAACCGAGGATCGAAGCTGAATAAAATCGTTCGAAAATGATCCAATTTATACTGTGCTTAAATTCATGTTTATCTGGAAAATCTCAGCAGTATGTTACTGAAACGTTCATGCTGATACGATAAAAAATGTGAAAGTTTTACATTCTATTAAAACAAACAAAATAAACAATCATTGAACAATCATATCATTATATTTTTCACAAGGAAACATAAATATTGTACAGAATGAGAGAAGATAATAAGAATTGCGAAGTTTAGAAGGGATATTGATATGCAAATTAGCACTGTTTCATAAATTATTGAAATAAACTATCAAATTAGAGACACTTTATCTTTATTTGTCATTGAATAAAAATAACCCAGAGTTACATATTAAGGCGTTTTATTTGAAACGCCGCGGATGAATCACTTTATTCGACGGGAATTCATCCGTCAGGTACAAATCATTTCTTGAATCGAAGGCCTTCATTCTTGAGGTCTCGAGCCGAGTGACATTGTATCGTTCACGCGTCTAACCTGTCGCCTGGAATTGTTCGGCGATGTATGATCGATTATGCAGAAACAGAATTTCTTTATTTTTCATCGTATCAATATAGAAGTGATTCTGCCGATTATAATATAAATCGGACTACTTTGAACGAAACGGGCTTTCAATTCTGCAAAGAACTTTTATGCGTAATATCGTTAATAATGATAGTTCAAATTATGACAGGTTTGGCATCTTTTCATCTTTCCTTCTTACACTCCCGGACCTCTCTATCTTTCATTATTGCTACATTCAACGGGGCTCTGAGGCTAGACGCAGCTCTCATGCTGTATTCCTTCAAGACTTCTCGGTAAAAAGAGAGAACTCTGTGGCAACAGCGTGGCAGAAACAGAGAGAACAAAACATGTGGCAACTATGCGTAAAAAATTCATCTATCCAGAGTACCTGGAGATGTCATATCTGTACAAGTTCTTCTTATCGACCGTAGTAGTTTCATTAGGGTGCGTCTGTTTACAAGGGACGCTTCGATCGATTCGGACCATAACAAAAATGAGACGGCAGCCTTAAGATGTCAGTAATTGGGTCCTTTACCCTGCGCGACGTATTGAGTAACCTCCTCCTTTTGAAGTCGGTTAAAAAGTAGAGTAACCTGTCATACCTGTACTAAATTTATATGCGAAACCCACCAAAGAAAAGTTACAACTACTGTATGTATTGATTGTTCTACTAATTGTAAGGAATAATCACAAGCAATAATCGGCAAGTTTGTTTTCTTTTTTTTATGTTTTATATTTATGTGTTTAGAATTTATAGAGTTTATCTAGAGTTTTCGGAGTTAATTTTCATTTGTTCCTTTATTTTATTAACAAATTTTTATTTTTGTTTGTGTGGCGGTAATCGGTGTCGTCGTAAAAAATATAAAATGTTTATACGTTTAAGGGGGTAGACACGTCACGTGACCTGGCCGATTTGGCAGGTCGGTATTACAGCAGGTTTTTTCTGCACAGAAATGGTAATACCCATAGATACGTGGCTGCCTGGTGACGCGAGAGGGAGCTGTTTGCTATTTCCGTATTCTATTCTGAATAAGGAAAGAAATTCTAAGCTGTTGCGTTGTACTTATAAAAATTTAAACGGAAAGTCGGCTGGTACTGCAAACGTAGAAAATTCATTGTACATTTTAATTACTTAAAATGTGCTTATGCTACGATATTCTACGTTAGCAGTAAGGAAATATGAGTGAAAACGGAGAATAAATGAGGGGATATCCCCAGAAAATGAAGTTTGTTAGGTTAGACATTTTTTTATTAGCAAAGCAACGAAACAGAACATGAAATACACTTATTACACGTCCTATGCAGAAAGCAGTTATAAACAAACATTATATATAAAATTGTGTTGGATGTTGAATTGGACTAGTGAAAATGCGCAGGCTGGATGCGCGAAATTATTATGTGGTCGATTCCTCGAAGTGACAGAAAATATAACCTATATGCTATACCCGATTTCCTGAAGATACTGTTACGGCGTAATAATAATGTTTCGGAAGGATGATAAAAAGTTCACAAATGTAGAGCAAAAGAATGAAGTAGCCGCTCTACATTTATTGTTTATTAATTTCCTTAATTATGATCCGAATTATATCATTCTTGGGGCCAATTTTATCGAGAAAACATAAGGAATCGATTGACGTCACTTTCGCAAAGATCTGATTAGAAATTGCAGAACTTCAGATTCGTCACTGCTTAGTGTGCAACATTGTATAGCCCCGCTGGTTTCGAGCGTCGAAGCCCACAAAACTCAGCGAGACACATGATTGTTGGCAAGCATCGCATTTGACGATTCTAGCTAGCGAATCACCTCGTATAAATGCTAATAAACGATAGTGTGAAGTACGCAAATGGTTAGGCTCGGATTATCGGGAAAGACCTACCCAGTACCCACCCCACTGTTTTGCTTTCTCGCTGCGAGCGAGGACCTTCGGGCCCGAGTAGACCACCCGTTGACAGCCGAGAGTAATAAAACCGACGGACCAGATAAAATGTTTATGTTTTTGATAACTGTTGATGAAAGTATTACCAATGGAGTTTTTAGGGTTTCTCGATGAAAATGATGCCAAACATGGAGCAATTCGGTCCAGTTTTAGTGAACGTAGTGTGTGTCCTAATCAGGTATTCATAAGAAAAAATAGACTGAATTGCTTCGCGTCTCGACTCATTTTCGTGGACATAAACTCACCAATCCATCGGTGGTAACACTCTTATCAAGGTGTAATGAGAAATATGAACATTTTCATATTCAATACTCGATGACTCAAGTCGCCGTCGACCGAGGGTCTCTCGCTGGTGCGCCGCTATTTCACTCGCACTCGGTTTACGTCATTCAGTCTCCTTGTCAAGCGGTTCGGGCGAGGGCCTTGATAAATGTGAATTTATTTGGGAAACCAAAGTCGCGTCATTCGTGACCCCTACTCGCGAACATATATATGTTCTATGTACGAGAAAAAGCAATGATGACTTGAATCAAGACTTGAAGCAACATTTCTAATAGGGAAATGCATGAAACTTTGGGATCAGGAATTCCCAACCAAGTAATGCATATGAAAGAACTGGCGAAATTCAACAATAGTTCGTCGTCCAAATTTTACAATTAAAGTATTTATTTGACGTGAATATAAAGTTTGTCAGCAGAGTCTTTCTTGATTTGAGTTCTATAGAAGGCTGACTTTCCTTCGCCATGGAAAGTCTCCTCTTGTCGTTCACGCTGGCAATCATGCGACTCGCTGAGTTTCGTGGGTTTCGACGCTCGAAACTAGCGAGGCCATACAATGTTGCGCACTAAGCAGTGACAAATCTGCAGATCTGCATTTTTAATCAGATCTTTGCAAAAGTGACGTCCATCAATTCCTCATGTTTTCTCGATCAAATTGGCACCAAAAATTATAATATCCGCACCATATTTTGAAGGAAATTACGTGAAACATTGTTTGTTCGATTGAAAGCCCGTTTCGTTAAAAATAGTCCGATTTAAATTATTTTCTGTCAATTTAATCGGGAGAATATCAGGAATCCATTTGTGTCACTGTCATATCGATACGATGAAAAATAAACAAATTCTGTTTCTAGTAAAATCTCGTTAGCCGCTCGCTGTTCGGGACCGGCGGTGAGCCCGTATTGTGAACGGAGTCCTAATTCCAAGTGTGAGTTTCTCGCTTCTTTCTGGCCGAAGAGGAGAGCGAGATGGAATGCTTTGCGTGTGCGGCGGGCGTGCGCGATGGTCGCAAGCGCTTACGAGTTACCGTGAGCATGGGAACCGCTTCGCAAAATCTTGACGCAGGTCCGGCTCAAGTCTTTTTTACGCCCTTTATTATAATACATTTATTTGAGTACATTGATGTCCTTAGTCTTAATTTTTAATCGTAGTATAAAACCGTTGTAGTACAATTTGTAGTATTTCATTTACAAATTTATTTTTAACAATGCCAAGAATGAAAAGACCATTTTGCACCTCTTGTCAACCTTACGCCCTAGCAGTTACCTATTTTTACAGAATAAAGTCATAAATAATCTCAAATAAATGTATTATAATAAAGGGCGCAATTTGACAAGTTCGCCTAGAACGCAAAAAAGATTTGAGGCGGGCCTGCCTCAAGATTTGCGAAGCGGTTCCCGTGCCGCCGTAAGCGCTTGTGACCATCGCGCACGCCTCTCGCGCGCACAAAGGACGGAGTGTCAGGTGTCCGAAAGACGGAGCGAGACAAAATATCAACGCGTCGTCTGCTCGTACTGTCCTGACTCGCTTTCAGTGCCTTCGCTCGCTTTTGTTTCATCTCGCTCTCGCCTTCGCCGGACAAGACTGAAACAGAAGTGGTGGGGATAGCGAAAAGTCCGTATCGTGTACACCAAACCGAGACCAAAGAGGAGATATAATAAGAGAGGTCACTCCGGGCGGAACGTTTGAAGTCCTTACTTGACCTTGGCATTTAAATTGGTTGTCTATTCGAGCGGGATATTCAAATCAACTAAATCTACCTTACCGCAGTTGGCTGATTATTGTCGAAGTTTACCGATCCATGCCGAACGGACATTTAAATTGGTTGTCTAGTGATTTCCCCAGTTTATTTCTGTCCTTGTCGAGTGACGCCTCTTATTATATCTCCTCTTTGCCGAGACTGTAACGAGACTTTACTGTAATCGATGACACATCACCAAGCAACGGTGATTTCGCGCGGCTCGGACCACAAAGGTTCTCGTCGGTTATTCGAGCTTCTAAGATCGTATTCAGATATACCCTTCGGTGCCCACAGAACTTCAACTGACAAATCCACGATCGTCAGATGGTGGTGACTGATTTCTCCTCGATCGCTGTTCACGAAAATGAATCGACCGGCCAATATATCTGCATACGATCTTAGGATAAAAATACGATGACAGATGAAATAGTATTCGAAGCTGAAGATGAAAGGCCTTCGAATAATCAAAGGAAACTAAATATCCGAAGCTAAACAGAATTTTAGATTTAGGGTACACACACCCTCCCCGAAACCTCGTGTCGATCGGCCATTTGGAAGTATATTCTTTTATTTAAATAATGCCCATCTCTGCATAGGACCGTAAAGAATAACAAAAAAAAAAATCAGGGAGTCAACTGTTGACCGATTTGGAGACTTTTTCTTGTTACATGTTAGATACAATAGTCGGAAGAATAATAATAAGAGCAATAATTGCAAATAATTGCTAGAACTTCCACATTCTGAAAATATGATATCAGTAAATCAATATTTCCAGTATTAGTAAAAAAGTTCCAATTTCTCTTTTCTTATTTTGAATAATGTGATCATATAATTATAACATAAATTCGACAGCGATTTCAACTGATGTATGTGTTAAGGTAAAACCATTAATTTAGTAAATGTATACAATTCCCAGCAGTTCCTGGTTAATATATGCCTAAAATGCATATAACCTAACCTACAATCGTCCGAAAATGCATACATTGATTGCATCACGCTTTTACTGTGGCATATATGTATATCCAGCCACAGACCAGGTATAGAATAGACCTACCAACCAATGTATTTTTCTGTCTCCGGTTTGGGGGGTCCTAGGACCCCCTTACCATTTCAGTGTCGCATGCAACGTTACCGGTGAATTCTCGAAACATCTTGTAACGCTACGCGTGGTAGGAATTAGAATTCAGCACGGGTAAAATAAGGTTATTTTTTGACAGTCGAAGCCCGCGATTTACAAATGTTTCTGTTAGAGTAACAATTTAAAAATCGTCTTATGAACATATTCCATTCAACGGAAGAGAAAGGAGGATGAATATAAAACGATATTACATTCGATTTTTAACTTTGCTGTCCTATTCCGGTTTATTTAACGCAAAACAAATTTCATTCGCTTGCAATAACGTAATTTGTAAAAACTGTGCTTTAATGTTTTTTAAGAGCATCTGTTGCTGAACCCCACCCATTCATCATGTGTTTGCGCATACATTAATGATGGTCTATATGATATAATACTGACATATAATAATAACAATAACAATAATAATAATAATAATAATAATATCTTTCTACTGTACTATATTATTTAAAAGGAACATATCGAACCCGTACACACTGATTTTGGTGGAATTTTGCAAGTGTGCAGAGTAGCCAAAAATATTCGATACATATTTTTTGAAGAAGGAATTCATTCTCCTCCATAACTATTAGAAAAATTCATTTGTTTCTACTATATACTAACTGACGTTGACTGACTAATGTTAACTGATGTTCGGATGTTTCAGTAAGTTTATACACTATGTCCGATTTATTTGTATATTATTTTTCACGCGCTATTATTTTACTAACTATTGAAAAAGCAATAAATGTTTCATATGAAACTTTTTTTATTTGATCGAGGAAATTGAATAGTATAGGAGGAGAAAGGAGTACGGTATTTAGAATGCAAGAAGTGAATATATTTAAGGTTTGGAATACATAATGTGCTCGACACGACCGTCCTATGCGAGCGACTACAGGAGACCAGAGATGGCCAACAAATTATTTGAAATAAAAATTTGTGTACGAAATTTTTATTTCAAATAATTTGTTGGCCATCTCTGTAGGAGATTGCCTTCGTCGGCCGCCCATCGTCTTGTTCTTTTGTCCATGTCGACGGGATTGACGTCGCATTTCTGCCGCGTCCAACAATGCATTTGCAGACTTCAGAATCTATTGTTCTGAATTTTGTCCCTTATTTAATCTATGACACTCAATTTTTTTAAGTCGGCGCCAGATTTACACAGTGCAAATGATGAGGCACCGATATAAAAAAAATTGAGTGTCGTAGATTAAATAACGAACAAAATTATTTCTTACTTTTTAGTGCATTTTTATTTTTTTGAAGTTGGTTTTAATGATAATTTTCCAATTTATTCAACGATGCGCCATTATTGTGGCTTTTACACGCAGGTGGCGAAAAATCTCTCCGTACGGGAGTATAGCGCCGCGGTCAACCCTGTCGTAGCTAAAAGTTTTGAAATTGAGACGGGTACGAGACCAGTCGACATTGTTTTCAAACTTCATTACAGTAATCTGGTGTGCGAGTGGTAAATCGGATTATAAAAGCGGAGCGCGCGGCTCGCTTACCTGGGTCGGGAAATTCCCAATAGCTCTTTGCCACGTGAATTTGAAAGAGACCATCCCAAGATTTTCGAAACTCGGGGATTACTGCTGTCCAGCGGTCGCTGGCAGCTCTCCGAAAGCCGGGACGGCGCATGATTCTAGTGCAGAGATGGGCAAAAAATTATTTGAAATAAAAATTTGTGTACGAAATATTTACTTCAAATAATTTTTTGCCCATCTCTGCAGGAGACTGCCTTCGTCGGCCGCCGATTATCTCGTTCTTTTATCGATGTCGACGAGCTCGACGTCGCGGTTTCAGTCACGTCCAACAATGCGTTTGCAGACCTCAGAATCTATTGTTCTAGTTTCCTTTTTTATGATTTTATCTTTAATACAGGGTATGCATAGATTGAACTTAAGGGGCAACTAATCGGACGTGTTTTTGATAGTAGCGGTGTTTTAATTTCTTTTTCTAGAATTTTTGTGACTGAATGCTTTAACCTTTTAGCTACTCAACGCCACGCTTATACCGGCTTCCGTTAATGCCATTTCTTGGACCGATGCGCCATTATTGTGGCTTTTACACGCAGGTGGCGAAAAATCTCTCCGTAGAGGGATATAGCGCAGCGGTCAACCCTGTCGTAGCTAAAAATTTTGAAATTGAGACGGGTACGAGCCCAGTCGACATTGTTTTCAAACCTCATTACAGTAATCTGGGGTGAGTGGTAAACCGATCATAAAAGCGGAGCGCGCAGCTCGCTTACCTGGGCGAGAAAATTCCAAATAGCTCTTTGCCACGTGAATTTGAAAGAGACCATCCCAAAATTTTAGAAGCTCGGGGATCACTGCTGTCGAGCGGTCGCTGGCAGCTTTCCGAAGAGATTGCCTTCGTCGGCCGCCGACCATCTCGTTCTTTTGTCGATGTCGACGGGCTCGACGTCCCGGTTTCGGCCACGTCCAACAATGCGTTTGCAGACTTCACAATCTGTTGTTCTGGTTTTCTTTCTCATAATTTTATCTTTAATGCAGTGTATGCATAGATACGACTTAAGGGGCAACTAATGAGACGTGTCTTTGATAGTAGCGGTGTTTTAATTTTTTTTCTAGAATTTTTGTGTCTGAATGTTTTAAACTTTTAGCTACTCAACGCCACGCTTATACCGGCTTCCATTAATACCATTTTTTTTTTTGAATGATGCGCCATTATTGTGGCTTTTACACGCAGGAGGCGAAAAATCTCTCCGTGCAGGTGTATACTGCCGCGGTCAACCTTATCGTAGCTTAAAATTTTGAAATTCAAGACCATTATACTCATTCATCTTTTTCCTTCAGTGTCGGATCTGTATTCGTACTCAGAATGTTAAAATTCGATGACTACGGCATTCTGGCCTTTTCACTGTACGCTCTCTTGAAATCGGTTGAACGGTAACGCGTACCTTTTTTTACAACCCTAAGGGGTTCTTAGGTAAAAGCTTTCAAACGATGCGGGGGGGGGGGGTCATAAACGCTAGAGTAGTGACATAAGGACAAAGTCAGCGATAGGCCATTCAGTAATCAGTATGCCAATTTCTATCACAGAAGTATCACAAATGGATTACTAGTATTTTTCTGATGAAAATGACACCAAACTTGATAAAATCCTGATTATTTTTTATGACTGTAATGGAAAGTACTTGGAGTAAAGTAATTGAGGAAAGTCATGAAGAATACCTGAATTCTACGTGAACTGACGCGGAACTGCTATGTGTGCCCAGATCTTAACGTAAGCGATACCTACGCTCGTGTATTTACATCGTAGATGTTTTTTTATAATTTTTAAATCCATTCAATAGTTAATAAGGACAGAGCCAATCAATTTGTAACGAAACGTAGGGATTCAGGGGCCTCGGATCCCAAAAACTACGAATATAAATTTTAGAAAAACGTTTTAATTCATTATTTTCAATGATTTTTACGTGTCGTAGATGGGCACCGTCTATTTAGACACGCGCGATGTGCCGAGATTTGCGGGAATGTTAGTAATAGCGTCAATTTTTAATATTTTTCGGCGTACGACACGTGAAATTATTAGTTAAATTTTCCACTACATGTAAAATACTAACAATCAATTTCATCTTGCAATTTATAGTTTGTATAAGCTCTGAAGAAGTGCCATATTGCAGCGCCATATAGGCTCCTGATCACCGAAATAGATTTTCAGAGAGGAATCCCGCGTGAGTCGTTGACAAATCGAGCCAAAGCGTAGCTTAGCGAAAGCCCGCCCTCTATGTTAAACTCTCACTCTGAACAAGTCACATGTATACAAGCACGCATACATCTTTCAGTATTTCAATACATTTCAGAGTAGTTCTTGAGTTGGACGCTGTTCATGAACAGAGGTCGCTAAATTCAGTCCTCAAATTATGGGTCGGTAACACAGTTTGGGTGGTGACACGAAGTCCCATAAGGTGATAGGTCTATTCTATACCTCGTCTGTGATCCAGCTAACGCTTCAGTTTTGCTATGATTCCACGTTGGCAGTCCTCCTGAGTAGGCGCCATCTCGTATCCACTAGCTCAACTAAATTTGTCACGTGACTTGCTCTGTATTATCGCCAATATGGCGGAACTCGTACTTTAGGAATGCAGTTACGAAATTACGTTGTTTGTTCTTATATGAGCAGATTTTTGGCTGGGTCATGTCTCATTCGAAAGAGGAAGGTTCAATGCAGCGCGCTCTGGTCATCATTTTAGTCACAAAACACTTTTAGTGATTTAAAAGAGACTTGGATTCTTGCGAGTATATTTTGTCGACTTTTGCTCTACTTTGAACGCTCATATTATTAGATATCAACACAATCTCGTCGAACCATGACCAGAGCGCGCTGCACTGAACCTTCCTCTTTCGAATGAGATCTTGCCCAGCCCAAAATCTGCTCATATAAGGACAAACAACGTAATTTCCCAAACCCATGTTTCGGGCCAGATTGTGTCGGTATACAGCGCACTGCATTACCCGTGTCTACCCCCTTAAGGCGGGATTTCCTACCTGCGACTGGTTGTAGCGACCGGTCGCAGTATACTGTTGCAATGGGAAAGCATGCATCTGTTCTCCTACAAGCGTCTGCGATCGTCGGGTATGCGCCAGACGCAGGAGCCTGACGCGAGTCTGTTTGAGTACCAACCTAGGCTACTCGAGACGCAACACAATGAGATGAGGGTCTGTTTCCCATTATACCTAGTCGCAGGCTGGGCCCTGCGACCAATCGCAGTGCGACCCATTGCCACAGTGGGACAGAATCTCAAGAAATAAGAAAAGACGTCAGAATTCAAAAGATATAGGAGTATGTATTTTTATAAATTACCTGTAGACTACTAATACGAGCACCTAAAAACGGTAAAAATATCATGACGCCTACTTATGATCTGTGTGTAAACAGTGTCTATGTTTGTATGTATTTTTCATGTTGAATTTTAAATCGACTCTTTTAATTTTTGGTGATATATAAGAAAAAAAAATTTGGGGCCCCAAATAAGTAGTATCGATTCTGCTAAGTAATAGCAAATAGCAAATAATTAGTTAGATACAGTTTTTTTTACATAAGAAACCAATTGAAAAATTGTCAACAATCATCGACTTTTTAGTTGCCTTCCGGGAACTTCCGAACAAATTTTTTGTTTTTTTTTTTTATAATCAACATAATCTTGACCTTGCTACTGCGGAAACAGCATTTGCGAAAATATTGCAGTAATGGATTAAATACGTGTATTCTATGTCGCACAGTGGGTGTGAATCCCAAGAAAGAGGGAAAAAATGCAACATCCTGTATTTTGCATTTAAAGATGCCGAATATTATTAAGGAAATTTATACAAAAAGTGGTAATATACAAGTTTGACGTTATTTAAGAAAATAACGTCAATTCGTCATGAATTAACGTCAATATTTCCAATAAAACTAAAAGAATTTGATAAATGTGCTATGGAAAGTGCAGTGTTTGTGCGAAGTTCCATGATGTAGCGTGATGAGTGATGCCCTAAACGGATTGTTAGCGGGTCACGGTTTACTACAGCTTTATGACACTAGAACTTTGGCCCCCTACACGATATAAAGTAATTAGGAAACATCTGCCAAGTAACTTGCAGAACAGCGGAACAATTTTTAGGCTTAATCCCCAATTGCTACAAGCTACTTCCTCTACGTTCGACAGGCAATAACCTTTTCTCTACAGTATAAAAGAATAATAAGTATGGTCGGAACGTTGACCGTGACGAAAATTAATTTCATGGTCCGCACGATTACCAAAAGAAGAAGATGTTTTTTGTTAGCTCGAAGAATGTTTCCCTGGCAATGGGGTAGGAAACGAAATTATTCTGTAGAAAGACCAGTACGTCTCGCGGAGAGCCACAGGAAGAAAAGGGGTGGTCCGCTGATTGCGCGTGATGCCGCCTGCTTTATCCTCCCGACAAATTCGAGACCGATCTCTTATCTCTCGAATATAAACACGCATTGGAATATGAAAACATGAGCACGCGCTCACGTATTCGGTGCAAGAGAACGTGTGCCATACGGAGGAGATATTACGGTCCAGCGATGGAAAGTTGCCGTTTCAAAGGAATGCAGGACCGATTGCTCATAATATAATCTCCTCCCTATGCATTGTGTGTTTATACTCGAGAGAAAATAGATCGGTCTCGAATTTGTCGGGAGGACGAAGCAGGCGGCATCCCGCACAATCAGCGGACTACCTCCCTTCTACCAATTCGCCAGGCGTATTGATGTTGGATAATACTTTTTAATTGCTATATTGGTATCATATTTGCCACATCTCGAATATTTAGGTATTATAACAAACTGACTTGTGTCCCCAGCACGGTGAAATAGGGTTCAACGAGACGACCACCCTTTGTCGTTTATGTACCTGACTTCTTGGAGACCTCGATATGTAATTTACAACCCCATGCGACATTAAATGACCTTATGTTCCAACTTCTTTACTTCGTCTCATCAAATGATATCGTATTATGAATATAAATGTATGCCAATGCATGAAAGAATACCCCTCCAAAACCAGGTATAACGAAAATGGGAGTTCGTACAGTACCTACAAGGTATCTGGTTTAAACTATTTTATATTTTTCACTTTATTGTATAAAGAAGAGAAAATGATATGAAAGTAATTGTTGTTTTGATATAATTATGAAACTAACATTTTTGAAACACCGTTCTTCTAGAAGGGGGACCCTCCTCTTGTTGACGCAGTGGGGGAGGAAAATACCTACCACATTTTGTTCCAAAATACTAAGCAGGCTGATCGGTCAAAGCGTCCCGCCAGGGTCGCGGTTTATGACCGTATGGTTCCGCGAGCCGGAGGTAGACAACTGTACGTGCCGGTCCCTAGTCCCCGTGTAGCACCCGGTGACAGAGCAATCAACGGATTAACTCAGTGCGAAGAAAGTTGAAACCCTTGCAAAAAACGGCACGGTGTCGATTGCCCCTGTTCGACATCAAGTACACAAATGCTTCCCGACGAACGCTTCGAAAACAAGTAATTGCCTACCGTAAACGGATGAAGAAATTTCGCTTCGAAAAATTCTAAATTACCGACTGTAAAAGATAATTGGAATTTCCGTCTCGCTCTGAGCCCACTTTTGTCCCACAAGGCGAAACATGCAGAAATATTTGTAAACCTGTATCCATGTTATCCTATATACCAAATACTGTTCACAAAGTGTTGATACATTCCTGCGAAAGAATAAAATATTTTGGCAACCTTCCAATCGGTCAATTGGGTGGAGAGACCCAAGATGAAGCCATAAATAAAGATTTTAAAAATTATAGAAAAAATTGTAGGTGAAAAGATTCCCACTGCAATACAGACGAAGATGTTTTAAACTTATTATTGTGGTGTTTGAGAGTGTTTATCGTGGGTGTTTACGTCGCCGAGACGAGGCGATCAGTTGAGAGAGAGTGCGTGATGGAGAGAGAGTGCGTGAGAGAGAGAGAGAGAGAGAGTGAATAGCGAGGCGTTGCCACGGTTGCCGGTCGCTGAAGCGGTGATCGCGACGGGGCATCGCGACGAACGAACAAGCAGTTGCACGTACGACGTTATAGACGACATGTCTTTTCTTTTCTTATCAACTTCTTATATTACATTATTCTTTTAATAAATATCTTTTATTTATCCTACAATTTTGGGGGCTCGTTCGGGATTAGTGCCAGTGATCAAAGTATAAAGAAACAGTGACAATGAGTGCGACAAGTTCTCAAGAAGACCTCTCCCCAACCGTAATCGAGTATGTCCAGCTGAGGGAACTGAGCAAAATGAAGATACAAGCGCTTAAAGACGAACTCAGACAACGAAAATTGAAGACGACAGGAAGGAAGGACGAACTGGTGGAACGCCTGAAAGCTGCTCTAGTGCTGGAATCGGCAAAAGAAGATGAAGACGACTATGATGAAGATGAAGAAGACGACGACGCCGATGCAAGCCTGAGCACGAAAGGGCAAAGACGTAAGCCACAAGTTCTTTCTATCCGAGACGTTGAGGAGTCAACCCAGCCATTTAGCGGTGATAACACCTTAAAAGTTGATGATTGGCTGGACGAATTTGAGGAGATGGCAACCCTTTGTGAATGGACAGACGTACGGAAAGTCGTCTATTGCAAACGACTATTGCGCGGATCGGCAAATATATTTGTACGGTTCGAGAAGTGCTGTGCGTCGTGGCGGCAACTAAGAGGTGGTTTACGAAAAGAATTTGAGACAGAAGAAGACATCCACAAGATTACAAAGGAACGATTACGACGTAAGAAGCAGTCGAACGAGACGAATCATGAATATATCTATCGGATGTGCGAGATTGCGGGCCGAATGAACAAAAGCTCGATCATAAAGTATATCATCGAAGGAATAGACGACAAACCGGTGAACAAGGCTATTATGTACGGTGCCACAACAATCCAGCAATTAAAGCAGAAGTTTATACAATACGAAAGTATGAAGGACGAAATGCAGGAGAAAGCGACACCACAGGACCATATCCACAAGAAGAACCAGCCGGCACGTGCGTCGGAGACAAAAGGGGAAAGGTGTCCCAACTGCGGATCCCAGACGCATCGTACGGCAATCAGCCCATCGAAGTCGAAAGGTGTAAAATGTTTCAAGTGCAACGAGTTCGGACACATTGCGAGGAACTGTTCGGCGAAGGGCACGGCGAAAGACACAACGAAAGAGGTCTGCAACATCACGGAGACCGCTGAGAAGAAGTCTTACAAGGAAGTACAGATAATGGACAGTAAGATTGTTGCTTTGATTGATACGGTTAGTGATTTAAACCTGATGCGTGCGGATCAATACATCAGGATAGGCGCGCCTAAGTTAGGTAAGGCTATCTGTTTTAATGGCGTTGGTTCAGTGCAAAATTGTACTTTGGGTGAGTTTCGAACGATTATTACCGTGGATGGGTTCACGTACCCTATTGCCATTCATGTAGTTTCGGATACGCTCATGAGGCAGGGCCTTCTGATCGGAACTGATTTCTTAAACGGTGTAGAAGTACGTGTTAAAGATGGGAATATCTCGATATTAAAGCCTGAGAAACGGGAAGAAATAGATCCTAATTTGCCCGGGATATTCAAGATAGATGTCGTTCGGGAGATTGATGAGATCGACCTGTCTCTTGTTAGGGATCCGGAATGTCGGCAATTAATTAAGGACGCAATCGAAAACTATGAACCCCACAAAACGCGCGACGTAGGTATACAGATGAATTTAATCTTAACTGACGAACAACCGGTATATCAGAGACCAAGGCGACTGTCGCCGGGCGATAAGACATTTGTGGACGACCAGATTAAAGAATGGCTTGACGAAGGTATCATCCAACCGTCGGATTCGGACTACGCTAGTCTCGTAGTATTAGTGAACAGGAAAAAACGTAAAAGGTTGTGCATAGACTTTAAGGTTACTGAATAAGAAAATTTTAAAAGAACGCTACCCATTACCTCGGATAGAGGATCAGATCGACGCACTGCAAGGTTCGAAAATCTTTAGTACGTTGGATCTGAGGAATCGATTTTTCTACGTTAACGTTAATGAAGCAAGCCGAAGGTTTGCGGCATTCGTGGTTCCGAACGGTCACTACGAATTCCGTAAGATGCCTTTTGGTTTATGCAACTCGGCATCGGTCTTCCAGAAATATATTAATGCTATATTTAGGGAATTAATAGCTTCTAAAACCGTTCTTGTTTATATGGATGATCTGATTGTACCGGCGGACAATGTAAAAGACGCCATAGGAAATGTCCGCGCGGTTTTGGATACGGCAAGTCAATATGGTTTAGAATTCAATTGGAAGAAATGTAGATTTTTAGAAACCAGGATAGAATATCTTGGTTATATTATCGAAGACGGGAAAGTTCAACCATCGGAGAGTAAGATCATTGCCGTAACGAATTTTCCGAAGCCTATAAATGCTAAGGCCGTACAAAGTTTCCTTGGTCTCACCGGCTACTTTAGGAAATTTATTCCATGTTATTCTATCATTGCGCGCCCGTTCTTTAATTTATTAAAGAAAGATGCCGCTTTTAAGTTTGATCACGAAGAGCGGACCGCCTTTGAACGGTTGAAGTTTACTTTAAGCGATAAGCCTGTTTTGCGACTGTATAGGACGAATGCCGAAACACAGCTCCACACGGACGCGTCTTGTGTGGGGTACGGGGCGATATTGATGCAGCGCGACAGTGTGAACGGCGCGACGCACCCTATACAGGGTGTCCCACCTAAGACTGGACAGCGCGATATCTCGTAAAGTATTGTCGATAAAAATATAAAAAAAATAGTGCATTGCATGGTTCGAGGGGGCCAACTTATTAGCCCGAACGAATTTTGTTTTCGATTATTATTTTAAAAGATACGATGGTCAAGTTCGGTTTTTCAAATGGAACTATTTTTTTTGAAGTCCTGAGTTGATAGTGCGTTCCAAGACAAATTCAATAAGCTTTAATGTATACACTTGATTTCCACTGGTTTTTAAGATATTGCGCTTGCAAATTTACTGATTTTCACTGGAAGAAAACCCTCTGGAATAGCAAGGACTGGGAACGGTCTTACAGGCGCCACGGGTGGCCTTGCCTGTTGTAATAGATACCTACCTGCCAAAGGTCTACGCAGGCCTAAAGGCTGGACAATTCTTTTCCGTCAGAAATGCTACTTAGGTAGGTACATCTGCGGTATCGAGAAGCGCGCCGTTACTTTTATTTCGCACTTGCTTCTACGCTCGGATGGCCGGTTCTTTTGGGAGGGATACAAGTTGGATTGGTTAGGTTAGGAGGTGTGAAAGTTGCTAGACTAAATTTCAACCATAGGGAGCAGATTGTATTAGAACCAATCGGATTTGCATCCCTCACAAACGGCTGCTCTCTTGAAGAGGCCCTCTTCACAGCAATACCTCCTCCCCAATGCCCACCTTCTCTCGCACGGAATACGTCAACGCATGCTTTTGTTTTGATATCGAAGCTCGTGTTTATACTCGAGAGGACCACGCGACGACAGCGGGCTACCCGTTTTCTTCCTGTGTCTCTCCACGAGGAGTATTGCCGGTGGATTGTAGGAGCGTAGATGTCAGGACGCCAAGTTATTGAATTCAGGAGACGATAGAAACACTTAATTACAAAACACACATGTACTATAATTAAAGTAAATCGTATTCCTCTCGGGCGGGAGTCGCCCGACGCTCGTAAAGGAGATGCGGCCTGGTACACCGTGGCGAGGGCTGCCCTTCGCAGTGCCTCGCCCGATTTTTATGTCTTTTTCCGGAAAAAGGTACGAATCCTGGGCCGAACGTAACGAATTGGGGTCGAACCCCCGCAGTCGAGGGTGAAATATCCATTACAGCGTATTAAGAAATTCTTTTCTTCGTCGTGTCGAAAGAGAAGTGACGCCAATGGATTCCTTATATTTTTCTGATGAAAATCATACCAAATATCATGCAAATCGGACTACTTTGACACAAGCTATTTGTATTCCCAATGTAAAAGTTGTCCGATTTACACGACATTTGATATGATTTTCATCAGAAGACCCCAAGGAATCCATCGGCGACACTTCCATATCCATACGATAAAGAATAAAGAATTATTTTATTTCCTAAACAGATCAGGTACAGGGTAATTCTGGTGGTACGCCCGTCACCCCGTGGCGAGGACAACACCCCGGCAGTGCCCATCGAATTTTATGGCTTTCGACCCTCGAAGGGGTTCGAGTGCCTATTAAGAACTGAGCAATCTTCGACTCCCGCATTTCTCATCAGATCTTTGCAAAAACGAACCACATCGATTCCTTATGTTTCGCCGATGAAACTGACACCAAGAACGACGTAATTAGGACCATAATGAAGGAACTTCCATGGAAAATCGATTTATATCATTTCAAGCTGACTTGACTTGGTCAAAAATAGTCCGATTTACATGAAATTTCGTATGATTTTAATCGACGGAACGCCAGGAATCCATTGGCATCACTTTCCCCTTCGATACGATGAAGAAAGGAAGCAAACATTTGAAATCCTGAACATTTCTCACTTCTTAGTGATATTCCAAACCCTTCGAGGGTCGAAAGCCATAAAATTCGATGGGCACTGCCGGGGTGTTGTCCTCGCCACGGGGTGACGGGCGTACCTCCAGAATTACCCTGTATCTGATCTGTTTAGGAAATAAAATAATTCTTTATTCTTTATCGTATGGATATGGAAGTGTCGCCGATGGATTCCTTGGGGTCTTCTGATGAAAATCATATCAAATGTCGTGTAAATCGGACAACTTTTACATTGGGAATACAAATAGCTTGTGTCAAAGTAGTCCGATTTGCATGATATTTGGTATGATTTTCATCAGAAAAATATAAGGAATCCATTGGCGTCACTTCTCTTTCGACACGACGAAGAAAAGAATTTCTTAATACGCTGTAATGGATATTTCACCCTCGACTGCGGGGGCTCGACCCCAATTCGTTACGTTCGGCCCAGGATTCGTACCTTTTTCCGGAAAAAGACATAAAAATCGGGTGAGGCACTGCGAAGGGCAGCCCTCGCCACGGTGTACCAGGCCGCATCTCCTTTACGAGCGTCGGGCGACTCCCGCCCGAGAGGAATACGATTTACTTTAATTATAGTACATGTGTGTTTTGTAATTAAGTGTTTCTATCGTCTCCTGAATTCAATAACTTGGCATTGTTACGCGTTCGGTAGTGATGGTAGGCGTGGAGTCCGGATAAACGGTATCTAAGGACGATCTAATCGGAAGAATTTCTACGCGCGTTACAGTACAATTTAATATTTAAGGATACTTTTGATTGTTAGTATTGTGGATCTAAAATCTAGTCCTATACAGGACTCGCACTAAGTGACTATCAGGGTTTTGTAGGCTTCTCTGTAAATAACTACTGCTCGAGCGTGAACGTTCAAGAGTGAATAATCATTCTCTTTATTCAATTTTTCTTTTATATCAGTTGTTAGAGAGGCTGAGGAGCCAAGAGCGTACCCAAAATATTGGCTAATGCCAATATTGACCCTTCGTTACCTCTAACAATCGCATTTGTTTTTGAACAAAGTTTAAAATTAATTTTACATGAGGCGGCGCTAGCCTATCGACATACAAATTATATAATTAGGGGAAACAATGAGCAACTCACCCACTCTATCGATCAATTTTATATTGTACGGATTTCGTTAACGCTCAATAGAACACTTGTTCTGTGCCTGGGAAAGAAAGAATCACACTCACTCACGATATTGGCGATTACACATAATAGCAATAGTTAAAATAAAATTAAACACAAAGGAATGAGATCTAACTGAAGGTTGATCTCAACGCGATTAAATAAGATAGTGTGAAAAGTATTAAGCAAATATAAAACGTAGAATTATAATCATGGAAACGATTATTTGGTTGAACAGGGTGAAGTTAATACTATTTAACGTGGAAGGTTGAGTCCATTCACTATAAACTTCGGAATCTCTGGCTCGAAATAGAATTTTGAGTTAAAGAAAGAAATTACGATCCACGGACACCTTGTCACGCACCTCGCGACTGTACGACAAAGAGTGGTCTCCGCTTCGCGAACTCGGGCGCGTCCAGCCGCGAGGACCGCTCCGAGATAAGCTGACGCTGCAATCCTGCCCCAGCAACCAATGCAAGACATCATTAGGTGTTCGCCATCATACATTTACGTTACTGATCTTCTAACCACTCTGATCATAACTTCAAAACGGAGTCCACTCTCCCTATCGTTACCATCATTCGTTCTTATGCTTAACAGATCTTGTTTCTTGCGACGGTCGGGAGTACGCTCGACAAGGTTTTCCCAGAATGCTTGAAGCATTGTTAAGCCGCACCCCCGCCGCTTACATTTGATGACTTTTACAAGACATGAGAACCACTGACCATTTCCGAACGTCTTCTGAGAACGGTGCTGACGCGTCAGCACGGTTCCACGATCAGAGTATCGCGCAGCGATTAAGTGTCGCGACGACGACAGTACTAGTACCGGAGGTATCTGTTTTCGGGGATAATTTATTATTATTCATTAAGCAAGAGTGCGCTCGACGAGGTTTTCCCAGAATACTTGAAGCATTGTCAATGCGCTTTACGTTAGTCAATGAGAAACTAAGAAAAAATTAAATTATATATTTCGGTACGTAACACCCCTCCCTCCTTAGAAACGTCGTCGTCCCGACGACGCGATAGCGACGGGGCACCGCCGACCCAACCATCGAGACGGCGGAGATTGGTCAAAATTAACGGTATCAAACGTCAACTGTTTAAGAGTTTCGGGTAATTTCTGGTTTCTTGTCAAGGCTGTAAGTGTGCCGGAGGATCTGAGCCCAGGGCACCGTGATATCTTTAACTCTTTTAAATCCGTGTACAACGCTAATACCGAGGAGATTGAAGCATCTTTGAGGTTTTCACAATTTTCTATTTCTAAATTTTTCAACTCGAAACCCTTTTCCAGCGACTTCCCCGTAAAGCTATTATTTTGTATTGATAGGTGTCGCAGGCTGGTCATTCATTCCGACAGATATGGGTCAACGGGCCCCTCGCATCTCCCCAACGACAATGATTCCAGCGTCAGCCCCTTCCCCAAAGCTCGCAGCGCCGATGGGCGAATCGTTACGGCTCTTAGATCTAAGGTTTTAAGATTAACACAGCTATCGCAAGCTATGGCTAGCACTTGAGCTTTCAGGGTGTTAGCCAGGGTTCGATCAGAAAGAGAGATGTGCGTTACGTATCGCCCGCAACGCTGAAGCATCCAATAGAATGCCTCTGTCGAGATGGGCTTTCTATTCCATTCGTTGCTGCACCTCCAATCCTCCAGGTCGACGGCCGTCGTTCCTCGGTGAGACGCCAAACTCGCTCTTCTCCACAGCCGCGAGACCTGCTCCATCCTGGCTCGATCTTTGTACGGAAGCAACGCCGCAATGATAGCCACGCACTCCTCCGGCAGCACGGACGCGCCCCAAGGCTTGATGACCAAACCCCCGAAGGGATCTGAACCCTGTGAATCAGCTGGCGCTGTGTTGGAAAAGATCAACGGCGCCTCATGCCAAGGATCCGCGAGAGAGATCTTCAACTTCCGCTTATGGCACAGGATTGGTTGAGCAGCTGCAGCCTCCACCACTAGGATAGCCTGCTCCGGGGTAGCGAAAGTGATGAACGCCACATTCCCGGAGCTCTTCCTCCGGACCACCGCATGAATTGGGCCGAACGGCTCGAACACCTTGAGTAGGTTTTCCTTCCTTGTGTAAGAAGCCAGACGGGACACAAATATCCTACGAGTGTTAGGTCTTGTAGCCATGATATACCTGAAGATGATACAATACGTATAAACATCATAAAAGCATTATGGGACGACACACAGTATATACATTTAGCCAGTTTGCCAGCTATTGTTGCTGAGGTAATGGAGGTCTGATTATCTGTATCGATTCCAAAGGCTGCTCGTTTGTCTCATGGGTAGCCTCAGACGGAGAATATTTCTGTTTTACGAAATTATTCCGGAATCTTATGATAAAATTGTAGATGTAAGTACGTGACAGGTAGAGCAAAAGCAATAGAACCACTGCAATTTGAGCGAGGTATGATCCATATGTCAAACGCAAATGATGTTCCCTCTCACGCCTTTGGTGTCCGATGATTTCTAGTCTTTCCTCTACTTCCCGGAGTGAGTTGTCCGTATCAATCTTCCATGGCAATAATTCCGGGTGCCCCCTGATGACCTCATGGGTTGCCGTATATTCCTCCAGGGATGGTACCAATTCCGTGATATTTAATCGCAAATTTGGCTGATAATAATATTGGTGCTTATCCTGAACGATCCTCACTCCCGTTAACGTGGTTGTTCGCGTTCTTGCGGTGCAGTCGGGATGTAATTCTAATATTCCGCTGTGCTCAATCATAACAATTTGACTTTTTCTTCCAACGCAAACTACCTGAAGAGATTCTGTTTGATCCAGAGAATGTAGCCAAGCGCCTGACACTTTAAGCTTCTCCCAGTATTGCTCGTGATATGTTGTCATCCGAATATTACAATTTTGGAAAACATCTTCTTGTCGCCCAGTCCCCAGCAACAGCTGAAGTTCGCAGGATTTCGAATTTTGTACTTCATATAGAGGTGTTTCTGGTTGACACAAGAAATGATCATGTGGTTTCAGACAAGAACTCAAGAATCCGTCATCAACGAGGAAATATGTTCTGAGGTCCGTGCTCAATCCTATATTCCTTGCTCGTGGCACAAGGTATGCGGATGCGGTAACATTTGAATTTATAATTTGTTTAGTCGGCCAGGAGTACGCACGATAGAGTTCATATTTAATCCGGTCTATTAATGGTATATGTATTGTGACTATAACCTTTCCGTGATAATATCCTAAGTCCACCGTAGTTAATTTGGACAATTCTTCGATTCTGCGTACATACATAGGAAGTTCGTAGCCCGTAACAGATTCTTGTATCTCCCGCAAAACGGTTCCCAGTCTGGGTCCACCAAGCAAGGATGGATGCAGTTTGCCCTGACGAGCTGCTACTATGGCCGTCATAAAAGTTTGGATTCCATTGATATAATGATTAAGAGAAATTTCTACGGAATTAGAATATTGAATTAAGGCCAACGAATAATTTAGTGTTTTGAATGCACCCTGTGCTTCAATTATTTTGTTTATTTCAAGCCTGTTAATATCAATTTTGTTTGCTAGTTGCTCTATTACTTCATGCGTTTGATGCAGATCACTCATGACTATGTGAGTTTGATTTTTAACGATTTGAGTTATAACGCGTTCATAATCATACAGTCTATCAATTTCCCGGTCAAAATATTCGGCATCCTCCATGTTCAGTGTACCAAACAAAGAACGACTCAACGAACCTATGAATCCGAGCGGAACGCTTCGGCGAACTATCGTTTTCGGAGATTCTACATTATTTGAAGGTGATGCGGTGATTTCAGAGATTAGTTGTTCTGCTTCTTTGTGCAGGTGCAAAACCTCGGTCACTCTGCCCCTCAAATACCCTATTCTTAATAGTGAAGTACATTCCGTTTTAACAACAAGCGATAAACAATTTTGATAAACGGTGTCCAAGGATTCATTCTCGTGTCCCCAATCTTTGCTAATTCGTTGGGTGTCAATGAATAATGCTACTCGCCAATCTGCTCTCGCGAATTCTACGCTGCTTTCCCTCTCGTAGTACAGTCCCGGGTTGGAAGGCATCCGTGTGACTCGGTAGTCTCTCAGGCCGTTATCAGGCTCCACCATAGGTTTACCCGTGGTTATAAGGCATGCCCAGATGATTACCCAATTTAACCGATACAGCTGCAAGTCGCCCATTGTTTCCCCCTAGACCAATACCAATTTATCCGGGTGTTTGGTAAAAAGTTTTCCCTTGTCGTCCTTTAATACAATGCCTCTTCCTTCTAAGACTCCGACAATCCTGTATGGACCACGGTAGCGTTCACCAAATTTTCCTCTTTTGGGTTCTACCAGGACATGTGCCATGTCCCCCACCTTTCCTTTAAACGGACGTGCCGATTTATCGTAATATAATTTGGACTTTTCCTTAGCTTTAATCAAATTATTGCCAGCTAATGTTTGCATTTCGGAAAGGCGTATTATTAGGTCTTGCAAGTATGAATTATATATTGGTAGATTTTCATTATCGTCTTGAAAGGAATTTGGAGAACGAGCTAGTTTTCCAAATACTAACTCATATGGTGTAAAATTAGTGGCTTCGTGAACTGAGGTATTGTACGAAAACATAGCGAAAGGTACCAAACGATCCCAGTCGTCGTAGTCTTTGACATAATGACTGATATATTCCGTTAATACTATATGACTTCGTTCTAAATCTCCATTTGTTTGGGGTCTATATCCTGATGTACTAACATGACGAATTTTGAAAATCGTTGCCAGCTGCTGCATTAACTTATTAATGAAACTAGTACCCCTATCGGTTAAAATCACTCGAGGCGCCCCATATTGCAATATTAAATTTGTGGTTAATGCATGTGCTACCGTTTCCGCCTTGATATCAGGAATAGGTACAGCGATACAGTATTTGGTTAAATTATCCTGCATAGTGAGGATATGACGGTTTCCGGATGATGAGGTCGGAAGAGGTCCTACAGTGTCAAGCGCTATTTTATCAAAAGCCTCTATCGAGGTGTCAGTGATTAGCATTGGTTCTCGAGTTTTTGCTCTCACTAATTTTTTACTCTTACAGCTATTGCAATTACGGATAAGGTTTTGGACATCATTTCGTAGTCCTGGCCAGTAAAATTTTTCTCTAATTCTAAGATACGTTTTCGTTACTCCCTTATGTCCGCCAATTAATCCTTCATGAAATTCTGAGATAATGTTCTGACGTATGGGTTCCGGAGGCACTCGAATATTTCCATAACAAATGATTACTTTAATTCCACTGCCTTCGAAAATGTGTGTTAGTAAAGATGTTAAAGTATGTTGAGGAAGCTCGTCTAAAAAGTCGCCTGAGTGTGAAATTCTAAAGGACTGGACACTGGATTTAATTAGTATATTCTTTAGGTTCAGTAAGCCTGATGTTAAGTTCTTTACACAAATTTTGTCTCCATGTAATTGTTTTACTACTACGCTAAAAACCCTGTGCTTCCCTCGTTCCGTAATTAATACTTGCCCTACTTTTGGTTTTGCTAGTTTCATATCATCTGAATTGATGATATCCAAATCAGACAACAAGTTACCAATTGGCGTTATTAATTCGCAATCCGATGACATAAAGTGAACATAATGAGAACGAGAGTACGTTAAATTTTCCCTTGTCATAGATACAGTTTCACTATCTCCGTATGATAATTCAGGAAAATCTATGGGCTTGGTAGTTTCTAGATCCGGTGGTATATCTTCAGTTATCGTTATACCAGTTGAATGAAAATTTTGTGAATTTTGTGGTATAATTCGTCGAGGAATAGGTATATTTAATTTTAGAGCAGTTCTCCCTCCCTCCTTAGAAAATCGATTACTTAAATGGTCTGGAAAAGGTGTAGAAAGTGCCAATGGTCTAGTTGTTGAAACAGGTGTGGGGATGGTAGTTTGATAGGTTGGTTTGATGATTTCTGATCTATTCGAGGGAGGAGTTATATTCAATTCCGTATCTTCCGGGATAACTTTAAGTGAAGGTGCTTGTAGCGTAAATTTGCTAGTAGAAGATATGCCTCTCGAATTTCGTATTAAGTCTTCAATATGCCGATTCCGAACAGCATCCTCCTCCGCCTCATCATCGGAAGAGTCTGATTCGCCCGAAACCGCTTCTACAGGTTCTGAAACAATTTCTCCTGCAACTGTGTCCTCTTGAAACTCTATTGGATCTTCCTCTTCACCCACGAAACTGACACCTCTTTCTCGCATGGATTCATCAAACCTTTTGAAAGATTCCAGAAGGTCCTTTAATTCGATAGAAAAATCTGATGTTTTATCTGATACAGAAACGTCATGAATTTCAGGTACATTTACTATGATGTCCCGTGCCTCTGAAGGATTAACAGCGACGGCGGTCTCCTCCTCTGGAACATTAGGATTTTCCAGTATCCCTGTTCCAGGATAGTATTCCAGATTAGGAAAAACACTCTTTCGCTGTCTGAGAATCGGAGGATCGTCGGTAGACGATCCTTCGTCCAAAGAGGTTGAAGGGTTCACGGTTTCCAACGAGGTAGTGGGTTCAGTTATCGCCATGCTAGGAAGTTCGGAATATTTTGAAGGTCCTGGGATTGATTGTTTGGTAGCCAGTGGTAATTTGGAGCGGGTTCTAGTAGCAATAGCACTCTGATCAAGTGCTATTGGTCGTTTTACCCTCACCTTTGATCCCACTGGTCTTCCCAATATTGGAATTTTTGATTGGCTAACGGGTGTTGACTGAGCCACTGAAGGTGCTGGTGACTCTATGGTCTTTTCACTTTCTTTGAGTGGAAACAATTGTTTCTTTTCTAAATTTGTGCCCTCATCTGAATCGTCAAAGGATTCTGTCAAAGTTTCATTCACCGGATTTCGCGATAACGCGTCTGCATTTGTATTTAATTTACCGGACTTGTGAACGAACTCATATTCATAATCCCGCAATTTCAATCTCCATCTTACTAATCTCTGACCAGGATCATTAATAGAATTTATCCATCTCAAGGGCTCATGATCGCTAACTAAAGTGAATTTACGTCCATAAAGATAAGGTCGGAAATGTAGCACTGCATATAGTATCGCTAAACATTCTTTCTCGGTAGTAGAATAATTTTGTTCGGGTTTTATTAACATTCTGGACAGGTATGCTATAGGTAAATCGTGACCGTCTTTCTCCTGGCTCAGGACTGCACCAATTGCGTAATCAGATGCATCTGTTGTTAGAGTAAATTGCTTTTTAAAATCAGGATATTGCAGTATTGGGCGAGTGCATAACGCTTTTCTTAATTTCCTGAAACAATCTTTTTGTTCTTTACCCCAGACAAATTTAGCATTCTTTTTCAATAGTTCGGATAATGGTTTTGCTATGGCCGAAAAATCCTTTATAAAACGTCTATAATAACCCGCGAGACCCAAGAATTGCCTAATATTTTTAGAATTTTGAGGACGAGGGAAATTCTTCACGGCCCTGATCTTGCTGGGGTCGGGTTTGACTCCATCCTGCCCGATGATATGACCTAAATAAGCTACTTCTGTTCTCAAAAATTCGCACTTATCGGGTTGAAGTGACAACTTGGCATCTGCCAATCTATTGAATAAACGTCTAATTTTCTTCCCGTGTTCTTCTAGATTTTTGGTATAAACTACGATATCATCCAAATATACGAAAACCTCCGTTCCTTGCAATCCACGCAGTACTTGGTCCATTAATCTTTGAAATGTTGCCGGAGCGTTCTTAAGACCCTCTGGCATACGTTTATATTGGTAATGACCGTTTGGCGTTGAGAAAGCCGTCTTCAAACCATCTACCGGATCCATTTCAATTTGTTGAAAACCACTAGCTAGGTCAAATATTGAAAAATAACGCGCCTCTCCCAATTGGTCTAATATATCCATAATATTGGATAATGGGTAAGCATCTCCAATCGTTTTTTCGTTCAATTTGCGGAAATCTATTACTATTCGCCAACGTAGGTTACCTTTTGCGTCAGGTTTCTTTGGCACGATCAAAAGCGGAGAGTTAAATGGAGAATTTGAGAATTCTATTATTCCTTTACTCAATTTAGCGGAAATTTGCTTAGCTATTTCCTCTTTGTGTACCGGGGGAAATCTGTATTGTCGCGTGTCTATCGGAACATCGTCGACAGTAGGAATTTTGTGTTTCATATTCGGTGTAGCTTGCAAATTATCACCGGGCAAATTAAATAATTCAGGAAATTCCTCAACAAGATCAATCACGTGACCTACCTCCTCATCATTCAAATGAGACAGACGTAATCTTTTTACTATTTCATCTACTCGGTTCGTTACAATTTCTGAGGATTCTGAATCCGAATCAAAATCTTTTTCCTCTGGCAAGCTATAGTGCTCAAATGGAATTAGTTCTTGTGGTGAAATTTCGATATCAACATCCTCTGTCAATGTATTAATTGCTAGGACATGGCACTTGCCCTGATCATTTACTGATACAACGGCTTCGCCGATATAAACTCCGTTTATTGTATCGATCTTTGGTAAATATCCCTCTTTCAAGTCGCTATTTATGACATCGATGGCAATTGGCTGTCTGCCTCGAGCACTAATTCGTAAAATGTGAGGTTTATAATTCAATCTATTTTTTGTTAAAGGTTCCTCCCCCACAAAACGTATAGGTGTAATTGGATCTGACTGAGTAACTAATGTGTTATGAGCAAATGATATCTCCGCTTGTTCCTGTCTTAAAAATTCCTTTCCTAATATACCGTCAGCTCGTATCGGGAAACAAGATTTTACAACGTGAAATCTAATCGGTTCTAATTGCAATGTGATAAAAGTGGTTCCTAATGTTTCTGATGTTCCCGACGTAATTCCTGAAAGGGTTGCTGATTCGTCAAGTGCCACTATCGTGTCCTCAAATAGTGCGTCTAATTTAATTACATTAATATCTGCCCCTGTGTCTACCAAGAAGTGTGCGTGTCCGGACCGCAATTTGTCTCCGGACATCTTAACCACCGGGGATTCGGTTTTTACGGATAACATTACTGAGTTCGCTTTAGATTCCTCGCGGTTGTGTGACGCTCTGTTGACGCAGGACTCATCGCCGCGTCTTCGTGACGAGTCGTCTGCGAGTTTAAATTATTGCTGTCTGTAGTTGAATTGATTTTACTTAAATATGGCGAACTTGGTCGATTCGATGCGTTTGGAGGTCTACTATTCAAATCATGAGGGTATGCTGGATAAGGTGGATAATATGGAGGAAATGCCATATGAGGGTAAAAATAAGGTGGGTAAAATGAATAGCTTGGATGCCCTTGATGATCGAAGCGTTGGCGATCCGGGTATCGAGGATAGTTTGTGTATTCAGATTGTGTAGGTTTGGGTGCTTTTAATTTAACATCCTGTGTATCAATTGGATTCGGGGATGGCGATCGCGAACGATTTCCTTCACGTCTGGTTATTGAATAATTCTGGTAGTGTCTCGAAGTGCCATGATTATTGGAATTCGAATAAGATGGAGAAATTGGTCTAGAATTCGTGGAATAATTATTTTCCGCAAACGTTACTCGCGAAGTTTCACCGGACGGCAATATTCCAGATCTGATTCTGATTTCTGCCCTTCGCGCAAATTTTAATGCTTCTTCCAAATTTTTGGGATCGCGTGCGTCTACCGCTCGCGTGATTTCATCGGGCAACCCTCGAATAAAAGCTTCCAGAGTTACCTCTTTAATAGGTTCTAACATTTGTCCCGCATTTTCGGGGTATTTATCCTCTAAAACCGTTCTAGCTCCATTAAACAGTATATTTAGTCGGTCATGAAAGTCGTTAACATTTTCCCCACGATTCATCCTAATATTCTCGATTTCATGATGATAATCGGGATAGGTTTTATCTGATCCGAATCTGGCTTTTAAATGTTTTATCAATTCATCCAGATTATTGAACGTTTTGCCCCATGTGCTATCTCTGGCGGCCTTTTGCAATTTACCTAGCACTGCTTTTAAAAACGATGATTCCAACGCGGGAGGAACAAAGATTGTGCCATTTCTAATATCTTGCAAAAAGTTTTTTAAAGGTATGTTTTTACCATCGTAAAACGGAATGTTTAAAGTACTGTGCTGAAGTGTGAAGCACTCCGCCATCGATGTCATCATAGCGTTTGAAACATTTAGATCAGTATTATTTCCAGAAACATTCGCGTTCGTGCCCGAAGCACCCGTTCGACCTGCTTCCGTCATTTTGAGTACCAAGTTTACCAACACAAGATCACATACAAAATTGGCAAATAAACAGTAGCGAATATGTCAAAATACAAAAAAAATAAATGATTGTATTTTCAAAATAAGGTTTGGAACGCCACCAAAATGTCCGACAATTGAACGTCACACTCGAACCTAGGAAAATAGATAAATTCACTGTTTCGAGAAACGAACAATCACTCAATGCACGATTTTATATCCCACCGCTGCCACCAGTTCTGTTACGCGTTCGGTAGTGATGGTAGGCGTGGAGTCCGGATAAACGGTATCTAAGGACGATCTAATCGGAAGAATTTCTACGCGCGTTACAGTACAATTTAATATTTAAGGATACTTTTGATTGTTAGTATTGTGGATCTAAAATCTAGTCCTATACAGGACTCGCACTAAGTGACTATCAGGGTTTTGTAGGCTTCTCTGTAAATAACTACTGCTCGAGCGTGAACGTTCAAGAGTGAATAATCATTCTCTTTATTCAATTTTTCTTTTATATCAGTTGTTAGAGAGGCTGAGGAGCCAAGAGCGTACCCAAAATATTGGCTAATGCCAATATTGACCCTTCGTTACCTCTAACAATCGCATTTGTTTTTGAACAAAGTTTAAAATTAATTTTACATGAGGCGGCGCTAGCCTATCGACATACAAATTATATAATTAGGGGAAACAATGAGCAACTCACCCACTCTATCGATCAATTTTATATTGTACGGATTTCGTTAACGCTCAATAGAACACTTGTTCTGTGCCTGGGAAAGAAAGAATCACACTCACTCACGATATTGGCGATTACACATAATAGCAATAGTTAAAATAAAATTAAACACAAAGGAATGAGATCTAACTGAAGGTTGATCTCAACGCGATTAAATAAGATAGTGTGAAAAGTATTAAGCAAATATAAAACGTAGAATTATAATCATGGAAACGATTATTTGGTTGAACAGGGTGAAGTTAATACTATTTAACGTGGAAGGTTGAGTCCATTCACTATAAACTTCGGAATCTCTGGCTCGAAATAGAATTTTGAGTTAAAGAAAGAAATTACGATCCACGGACACCTTGTCACGCACCTCGCGACTGTACGACAAAGAGTGGTCTCCGCTTCGCGAACTCGGGCGCGTCCAGCCGCGAGGACCGCTCCGAGATAAGCTGACGCTGCAATCCTGCCCCAGCAACCAATGCAAGACATCATTAGGTGTTCGCCATCATACATTTACGTTACTGATCTTCTAACCACTCTGATCATAACTTCAAAACGGAGTCCACTCTCCCTATCGTTACCATCATTCGTTCTTATGCTTAACAGATCTTGTTTCTTGCGACGGTCGGGAGTACGCTCGACAAGGTTTTCCCAGAATGCTTGAAGCATTGTTAAGCCGCACCCCCGCCGCTTACATTTGATGACTTTTACAAGACATGAGAACCACTGACCATTTCCGAACGTCTTCTGAGAACGGTGCTGACGCGTCAGCACGGTTCCACGATCAGAGTATCGCGCAGCGATTAAGTGTCGCGACGACGACAGTACTAGTACCGGAGGTATCTGTTTTCGGGGATAATTTATTATTATTCATTAAGCAAGAGTGCGCTCGACGAGGTTTTCCCAGAATACTTGAAGCATTGTCAATGCGCTTTACGTTAGTCAATGAGAAACTAAGAAAAAATTAAATTATATATTTCGGTACGTAACAGCATCCTGACATCTACGCTCCTACAATCCACCGGCAATACTCCTCGTGGAGAGACACAGGAAGAAAACGGGTAGCCCGCTGTCGTCGCGTGGTCCTCTCGAGTATAAACACGAGCTTCGATATCAAAACAAAAGCATGCGTTGACGTATTCCGTGCGAGAGAAGGTGGGCATTGGGGAGGAGGTATTGCTGTGAAGAGGGCCTCTTCAAGAGAGCAGCCGTTTGTGAGGGATGCAAATCCGATTGGTTCTAATACAATCTGCTCCCTATGGTTGAAATTTAGTCTAGCAACTTTCACACCTCCTAACCTAACCAATCCAACTTGTATCCCTCCCAAAAGAACCGGCCATCCGAGCGTAGAAGCAAGTGCGAAATAAAAGTAACGGCGCGCTTCTCGATACCGCAGATGTACCTACCTAAGTAGCATTTCTGACGGAAAAGAATTGTCCAGCCTTTAGGCCTGCGTAGACCTTTGGCAGGTAGGTATCTATTACAACAGGCAAGGCCACCCGTGGCGCCTGTAAGACCGTTCCCAGTCCTTGCTATTCCAGAGGGTTTTCTTCCAGTGAAAATCAGTAAATTTGCAAGCGCAATATCTTAAAAACCAGTGGAAATCAAGTGTATACATTAAAGCTTATTGAATTTGTCTTGGAACGCACTATCAACTCAGGACTTCAAAAAAAATAGTTCCATTTGAAAAACCGAACTTGACCATCGTATCTTTTAAAATAATAATCGAAAACAAAATTCGTTCGGGCTAATAAGTTGGCCCCCTCGAACCATGCAATGCACTATTTTTTTTTATATTTTTATCGACAATACTTTACGAGATATCGCGCTGTCCAGTCTTAGGTGGGACACCCTGTATACTATAAAAGTGGCGTGACGTCGTCTGCCGAACAAAAATATTGTAGCTACGAATTGGAAGTACTGGCGATTATAAGAGCGCTGCGTAAGTTTAGGGTGTATTTACTCGGTATCCCCTTTAAAATTATAACTGATTGTAAGGCGTTCACGATGACAATTAATAAAAAGGACCTGTGGACTCCTTCTTGAGGAATTTTCGTAGACTATAGAGCATCGACCGGGTAGAAGCATGCTTCACGTTGATGCATTAAGTAGAAACCCGTTACCCGCGGCCATGCTGATCGAGGAGGGCGAAGACGGACTTTTGGCGAAATTAAAAAGGGCTCAGAGGGAGGACGCGTACGTGTTGGCGATTGTAGAGAGGGTCAAAAAGGAGAAAGTAGATAAGTTTGTATTAAAAAGCGATTTGTTGTATAGAGTGTTTGATGATGACGTACTTGTGGTGGTGCCGAAAGCGTTACAAGTCCAGATAATTCGACAAGCACACGAACGCGGTCACTTTGCCGTACTTAAAACTGCACAACTGGTGAAGAGGGACTATTGGTTCGAGGGAATGAGGGCAAAAGTCGAGAGGGTTATACGTAATTGTATCAACTGCATACTAGCTGAGCGTAAGCAAGGGAAGCAAGAAGTGTTTTTGCATCCGATTGAAAAGGGGGAACTGCCAATGGATACTTATCATATCGACCATTTGGGCCCTATACCTAGCACCAAGAAAAATTATCGGCATATTTTCGCAGTGATCGATTCATTCACAAAATTCACATGGTTATATGCAACTAGATCCACAGACACCGAAGGAGTGTTGACTCACCTCAAGAAGTAGGCGGTAATCTTCGGCAATCCCAGACGTATTATTTCGGATCGGGGGACCGCATTTACCTCAAATGCTTTTGCAGAATACTGCAAAGACGAAGGTATACAGCACGTAACAACAACAACAGGAGTACCTAGAGCGAACGAGTCAATAGGACACTCATTTCCCTGCTGACTAAAATGGCAGCACCGCGTCCAGAGGAGTGGTACAGGTATTTGAATCTGGCTCAAAAATATTTGAACGCCACGCTAAATCGGAGCATTGGTACCACACCATTCCACCTATTGTTTGGCGCCCATATGAAGATGAAGGAAGACCCTTCGATAAAGAAAATGATTGAAGATGAGTGGGTCAACATGTTCCGTGAGAATCAAGAGGACATCAGAAAACGTGCCAAGGAGGAAATCTCTAAAGTGCAGGAGGAAAACCGGAAACATTTCAACAAGCGCCGCGTTGAGGCAAAGCAATACAGTGTCGGGGACTTTGTTGCCATAAAACGCACTCAGTAAATGCCTGGGTCAAAATTCATGTTCAAGTTTTTGGGTCCGTATAGAGTAAAGAACGTGTTGCGGAACAATCGGTACATAGTAGAGAATGATAGGAGAACATGAAGGACCATACGAGACTTCATACTCTGGAAGAATTATCATCTGAAGACGACGTCGACATCTGAGGGCAGATGTCCTTGTCAGAATGGCCGAATGTGGTATTTGAGAGTGTTTATCGTAGGTGTTTACGTCGCCGAGATGAGGCGATCAGTTGAGAGAGAGTGCGTGATGGAGAGAGAGAGTGCGTGAGAGAGAGAGAGAGAGAGAAAGAGAGTAAATAGCGAGGCGTTGCCACGGTTGCTGGTGGCTGAAGCGGTGATCGCGACGGGGCATCGCGACGAGGGAACAAGCAGTTGCACGTACGACGTTATAGACGACACGTCTTTTCTTTTGTTATCAACTTCTTATATTACATTATTCTTTTAATAAATATATTTTATTTATCCTACACTATGCATTTCTTTAGATCCAGTAATAGTTTTCTATCTTTGCCGAAAGAAAATAAAAAATCTTTTTTATAAAGTAGATTAATATGATTCGGCATTTCGATTGCGAAAAATGGCATGTTAAATAGTTTCTCTATTTCTTGAGATTCCGGCCCACTATGCGTTGGGACAAAAGTGGGCTCAGAGTGAAGCGTAAATTCATTCGTTGCTTTCCACCGGTAATTTCATATTATCCCAAGGACGTTTCGACAACATCTGTTTGCCAGCATCTCCTAAGGGCAATCAAGAATGTTGTGCCGTCTTTGATAATTTGAGGCATTCTTCAGCCTGAGTTAATTCGTATGTTGTTCTGTCGGTGGATGGTACATACCTATTTATAATGACTTCAGACCCACACGAGAGGGTACGTGGGCCACAGGGAGCAGATAGATATTACTGGACACAGGTGGAAAGCTGCTGTTTCAAAGGAATGCAGAAGCGATTGGTCATAATATAATCTCCTCCCTGTGGCTCACGTTCTTTCATACCGAAAACGTCAGCGCGTGCTTCAGTTTTCATATTACAATGCGTGTTTATACTTGAGAGATAAGGGATCTCTCTCGAATTTATAGGGAGGACGAAGCAGGTCTCATCACGCGCAGTCAGCGGACCACCCCTTTTCTTCATGTGGCTCTCCGCGAGGCGTACTGGTGTTACTGTAGAATAATTTCGTTTCCTACCCCATTGCCAGGGGGACAAACATTCTTCGATCTAGCATAAGAACATCATCTTCTTTTGGTACTTGTGCGGACCTTAAAATTAATTTTCGTCACGGTCAAACGTTCCGACCATACTTATTATTCTTTTATACTGTAGCGAAACACGATTTATTGTCTGCGAACGTAGAGGAAGTAGCTTGTACCAATTGGGGATTAACCCTAAAAATTGTTCCGCTGTTCTGCAAGTTACTTGGCAGATGTATCCTAATGACTTTATATCGTGTGGGGGGCCAAAGGTCTAGTGTCATGAAGCTGTAGTAAACCGTGACCCGCTAACAATCCGTTTAGGGTGGCTGGAAATCGGGCACGAGGAAAATCCCAAAACACCGGCGTTACTTTATAATTGTATTTTTCCACTTCTCCACTTTCGATCTGCGAGGTGGGAGTTTTTGGCGACCAATAATATTTAGAGTTTCACAGAAGAATCCACCCTCGGAAAGATGCACGTCCTGATGGAAATAATATATAAACTGCGACTTACAGGGATAGTTAGTCAGTATAGGGAACATTTCTGTACGCTTCAGGCCTGTGTAGTGTCAGTCTGAGAGTATTAGATTTTGCGTGTGGTTGCCGACAACATCGTAAAATGCCGAAAATGTAGTGTTTTCGAGTGAGGAGGACGACAAGTTGGTAGAGGCTGTAGCCCCTAATCGTGTTCTCTATGACGCCGCTCACCCGAAGCATAAAAAATACGAGGTGAAAAACAAGGTGTGGAAGACAGTGTCAATTATTGTGAACAGAACAGGTACAGTATTCTTTAATTATATTTTTTTTCATCAAATAGAGCTAATAATACAAACGAAAAGCCATTCTTATAATTAACCCTTTCGGCCCTGTTGGGACACATATGCCCCAGTGAATTTTTGTGATGGATAAGTTTTATTTTGGTAGGCTGTCTGGCTGCAGCGTAGCAATGATAGAAATCTCATGATTTATACTACGTGTAATTGAACAATTCTCTGAAATTTTTTATCGTAGTCTTCGGGACACATATGTCCCAATTTTTAAAACTGTCCTACAACTTTCAAATTTGATCTGTACCTATCCGCAGCCGAGTACAATCGATGTCTTCAAGAAAATATAATAAAATCCAAATCGAAAAAGGTCGTGTCGAAAGGGTTAAAGTATAATGATACACTATTTTGAGGGCACAATATTCAAACACGCTTCCCATCAAGTGCTCCAATGCTGTTCGCAATATTCTCTTTCATCCTAAAGATTTTTGCAATTTTTTCCAAAGTGGAAATTTTAGATTGCGGTAAAAATATGGGCACTGATTTGTCGCATAATTGTTTCAATACGTCTCTTGCAACAACACTTACACTGGATCGCGAAAGTATTCAGATACCCGTTGAAATAGAATAACTTTTTTAGAGTAGGACCAAATGACTTGAGCTTTTTGGAGAAGCTGGAAGGATTAGGTTACCAGGTGACATGCTTCGTCGTTTTGAAAGAAATTGCAATTGTTCGGAATAGCGAAGAAAATAGTGATGGTCGGTTTTCGACGAAATTTTAGGTTCATAACCCTAAGACGTACTTAAATCTATAAAAGGTCTTCCGTTGATTGTTATTACATGCTCAAAAAAAGACCGTGTATTTTACACTACACACTAGAGAAGTGAAACTTACTTACTTGCAAATCTATATATAGTTACACCGGGTAAGAAATATGTTAGATTTGTTAGGTAATTCTCAATGAGTATAAATGATTTATTGAATATTTTGCTTTATTATTGGGAAATTTCCATAGATTCATTTTCCAGGAAAGAGATAATAGGCCTATGATAACTAAAGTATGAAATTAATATATTTGATTGTAGTGGACTTCCGTTTCCGGTCGCGTGAGTGGCAGGTGCGTGCAAGAGTGAGTGGCGTTTGCGGAGGAATGAAAGGCGAGCGAAGTGGTGAGGGAGAGTGGAGAGGGTGGGTGAAGGGTAGTGGAGAGGTGAGGAAGGTACGGGGGATAAAGGGAAAGGACGGTGATAGGGGGTGGCAGAGGTACAGAAGGGATAAGGGAGGCGTTGGAGGTTAGGTGGTAGAGAGAGGAGAAGAAAGGCGGGAAGGAGCGTGAAGAGTGGAGACGCGGGCGGGAGAAGAGAGAAGCAGGAGGGAAGAGCTGGTGGGAAGGCGGGAAGTTTAAAAAAAAAGAAGGCAAGAGGTGTGAGGAAGGAAGAAGAGAAAGTAAAGGATTAAAGGAGCAGGAGAAAAACGATTAGAGAGGTAGGATAAAGGGGTAATAGAGCGAGGAAAAGGGGAAAGGGGAAAAAGACAAAAGGGGGTAAGAAAAGAAAACAAGAGATGTCGGCGAAAAGGGGGGGGGGAGAAAAAGAAGTGGCATAGATGGCGAATGAAGAAAGGAAAAGAAATGACAGTGTGAGCAGCGTGGGGAGCAGCGCGAGAAGCTTGGACAGTTTGTGGGGAAAAAAGAGGGAAAGAGAGGAGGACGCGGGGGCTATGGAGGAGGAAAAGGTGGGAGGGTTTAAGAGAAGTGGGAAGATGCAGAGGTCATCGGGAAATGTGGGTAAAGGGGGGAAGAAAGAAGTAGAGGGGGAAGGGAGAGGGCTGGAGGGGATGATAAGGGAAATGATGTTGGAGATGAGGAGGATGAGGGATGAAATGAGAAGGGATAGAGAAGAGAGAAGAAGGATGGAGGAGGAGATAAGGAAGGAGAGGGAGGAGATGAAGAGGGAAAGGGAGGATAGAAGAAGAAGGGAGGAAGAGTGGAGAGGGGAAAGGAGGAGATGGGAAGAGATGAGGGAAGAGAGGGTAGGGAGAGAAAGGCTGGGAGAGAAGATAGGAAAGATAGAAGAATGGGATAGGAGGATAGAGGAGGTGGTGGAGAAGGTGGGGAGATGGGAAAAGGAAAGAATGGCGAGTGAGGGGGAGGGGGGAAGGACAAGGGGAGGAATGCAGGATGAGAGTCAGAAGGTTACAGGTGATGCAGGATAAGAAGGAAAGGGAGAAGAGGAGAAGTAATGTGGTGGTAAGGGGGATGGGGTTGGAAGGAACTGAGGCGAAGGAGGGAGTGGGGAGATTATGGGAAAGGATGGGGTTGGGGACGGAAGGGATAAAGGAGGTGGTAAGATTGGGAAGGGCAGGAAAGGAGGGGAGTGGAATAGTGCTGGTGAGTTTGGAGGGTAGGGAGGAAAAGAGGAAGGTGATGGTGGCAAAGAAAAAACTGAGGGGAAGAAGGGAGAGGGTAGAGGATGACCTCACAGAAGAGGAAAGGAGGGCGAAATGGAAGATAGAGGGAGAGGCACAAATGGAGAGGGAGAGAGGAAGGAGGGTGCAATTGTGGTATATGAAAATGTGGGTGGATGGGAAGGTAAGAAGGTGGGACGAGATAACGGAGAAATGGAATGAGGGGCAGGGAAACGATTGAAGTAGGAAGGGGGAAAGAAGAGGGAGAAAGGAATGGAAGGGGGGGGGGGGGTGAGATGGAAGATGGCTTTCTGGAATGTGGGGGAGGGAAGGAGGGGATAACGGCGAAGAAAGTGATGATTGGGGGGGTGGAAGATAGTTGGGGTATATGTGAATAGGAACCTGAAAGAGAAGTTAGCGGATCTTGGGAAGTGGATGGAAGAGAGAGAGGGGGGACAAGAGTGGTGATAGGGGGGATTTTAATGCGCGCACGGGGGAGAACGGGGGGAGGTACGGGAGGAAGAGGCGGATGAAGGAAGAGTGAGAGTGAGACGGAGGTCTAAGGATAAGGAGGAGAATGCGGAGGGGAGGAGGTAGTGTGGGTGCCTGGAGGAAAGGGGGTGGGGAATAATGAATGGAAATACAGAGGGGGGCGAGGAGGGGGAGTGGACTTTCACAGGTGGAATGGGGAATACAGTAATAGATTATATAATAGGGAACGAGGATACAAGGAAGACGGTGGAGAGCTTAAAGGTAGGGGAGAGGGTGGAATCAGATCACCACACGGCGGTGGTGTGGCTGAGAGGGGAGAGGAGTGATGAAGGGGGAACGGAGAGGGGGAAAGGAGGAGCAAGTGGAGGGGGTAGAGGAGACTGGGCGGAAGAGGGAAGAATGGAGTTTGTGAGAAAGGTTGGAAAAGGGGGTGGGGGGAGATGGGGGTAGAGGAGTGGTGTGAGCTACGGGAAAGGATTAAGGGCGCGATGGGTAAGATGGGGGAGGGGGGAGAGAGGGTAAAGAAGGGAGGGTGGTGGAATAAGGAGTGTAGGGAGGAGAAGAGTAAGGTGAGGAGGGAATTGAGAAAATGGAGGAAGGAAGGAGGGGATGGGATTAAATATAAGGAGAGGAAAAGAAAATATGGGAGGTTGTGTGAAGAAAAAAGGAAGAAGGAGGTGGAGAGGTGGGTGAAGGAAGTGGAGAGAGTAAGAACGGAGGGGCAAGTTTGGAAGGTGGTGAATAGGTGGAGGAAAAGGAGAGGGAGGATTAACGAAGGCATAACAATGGGAGAATGGGACGGGTATTTCAGGGAATTGCTGGGGGGGGGGTGGAGTGGAGAGTGAGAAGGGGTGGGGAGACGAGGAGGAGGGAGGACGGAGAGGCGGAGATAGGAAGGGAGGAAATAGGAAAGGTGATAATGAATTTGAAGGTTGGGAAGGCGGGAGGGGGGGATAGAATTCCGAATGAGGTGTGGAAGTATGGAGGCGCGGAAGTGCAGGATTGGCTATGGGGTCTGTGTAAAAGGGTGTGGAGCGGGAAGGCTGGGTAGAAGGGTGGAAAGAGAGGGTGGTGGTGCCAGTAGTCAAGAAGGGGCTGGGGAAGAAGGTAGAGGAGTATAGGGGTATAACCGTAACACAGACGGCGTGCAAGGTGTACGCGTCTGTGTTAGCGGAGAGGTTAAGCGTGGAGGTGGAGGGGAAGGGACTGCTGCCACCGAGTCAAACGGGGTTTAGGAGGGGGGTGGGGTGTATGAATAACGTGTATGTGTTAAATTATTTGATGAACAGGCAATTGGGAAGAAAGGGGGGGGGAATGGTTGTAATGTTTATAGATATGAAAGCGGCGTTTGACTCGGTGGACAGGGACGTACTGGTGAGGGCAATGAGGGTGAGGGTGAAAAAAGGAGCGGCGGTAATGGGGAAGGTGTGGGGGATTGGGAAAAGGTTATTTGGGAAGGATTGGGAAAGGAGGTTATGGTTGTTTGATAAGTTGGTGTGGCCGGTGGTGGGGTACGGAGCGGAGGTGTGGGGGTGGAGGGAAAGGGAAAGGGTGCTGGTGGTGGAAAGAGGTACGCCGGGTTATATGGTGAGGGAGGATATGCAAAGGGGGATGTTGAAGGGGAGGGCAGGGATGAAGGCGTGGGGATACGAAAGAATGTTGGAAGAGGGGCAAGGAGATGCTGGGAAGAAATGAAGGGGAGGTTAAGGAGGGGAAAGGTTTTGGAGGGGTGGGAAGAAGAAAGGAAAGAGTTTTACGAGGAAAGAGGCTGGATGCTGGAGGAGATGGAAGGTGTGAGGGAAACGGGGGGAATAAGAGGAGACGAGGTGGTGAGCAGGGGAAGATAGGGGAATCCAGGTATAACAAGTGGTATGGTAGGGTGAAGGGGGAAAGGCTGCCGGGGTATTTGAAGAAGGGATGGGGAGAAAGTAGATGGAGAAGGGTGGCAAGATTCAAGTTGGGAAATGAAATGAGGGGGGAGGTACTGGGAGGTGGAGGAAAAAAGGACATGTAGGGTGTGCAGAGGGGGGGGAAGAGACGTGGAAGCACGTCTGGGAGGATTGTATGGGGTGGGGAGAAGAGAGGGGGTGGTAGGAAATGGCAGGGCAGGTGCTGGATGATGAGGGGGAGGGAGAGGAATAGATGAGAAAGATTCAGGAAAGGAGAGAAGGAATAGACGAATGAGTGAGGAGATGAGAGTGGAAGGGGAGACGAGTGGAAGCGGAGGTCCGGGAGAAACAGGGGGGCGTGCGCGAGCGGCGGGGATGGATTTGGAGGGCAAGCGAGGGGGGAGGGGGGAGAGGAGAAGGAGGAAATAGGATGAGATAGGTTAAGATATGTTAAGATAGGTTAAGATAGGTTAAGATATGTTCAGATAGGTTAAGATATCTAAGATAGGTTAAGATATGTTAAGATAGGTTAAGATAGGTTAAGGTAGATATAAGGTAGAAGTAAAAGAAAGAGAGGATACTGGAAATGGAGGAAAAAGGAGATTGTAACCCCGAGGGGAGCCAATAAAGTACAATTACAATTATATTTGATTGTAATTTATCTAAATATCTGACCAATACAGCGTCAGACAGTGGCGGGTCTGTTCGAAATCATGGCCAAACGAAAATTCTTTTTTTATTTCTAGAATCTATGTAGTGTATATCATTTATGAAATGTCAGAGCATGTTTTCCGTTAAAATCAATTTTTAATCTGCAATTTTCTCAGAGATATGCAACGTTTCGTTACACGTTCTGCGCTATGAGGCCGATTCACTCTACCGTGCGTAAGGAAGTTTCACTTCAAAAGTTATTCCATTTCAAAGGGTATCAAAATACTTTCGTTTCAAATGCAAATAATAACGACCTGAATGTTTCTCCTGTAGCCACGAACATGCATAATATGTATTATCTAATTATTTCAGCTAGTGACTGCAACTACAGGTGGCGTAACATACGCGACAACTATATGAAGCATAAACGCGCCAATAAGTATGGTACGGGCTCAGCAGCACAGCCAAAATCGAAGTGGCCGTTGCTAACCAGCCTGGAGTTCTTGGAAAGTGTACCAATCGAGCGAAGGCAGGTATTTTTACGCACAATATGATTTTTAAAATCATATTAAATCTTCAAAATTTATTTTCTTCATTTTATTACAGTACCCAGAGTAATATGAAAGTTCCTCGGGAGGTTGAAGCGCTTGAGCGCAACGCCGAGAGTGCGGACACCAACAGCACTGCGCCAGAAGCATCGCCAGATGTTTTTGAAAATGACGAGAATTTTGCAGAGCTCGATATAGAGCCTTCAAGGAGGAGGACTTCAGACGAGACGTCCACTCCAGCACCAAAAAGGCGCCGGAGTAATTCAAACGCCGTTATGGAAATGCTTGAAAGAAACATGGCGGAGAGGCAGAAGGTACTGGCTAACATTACCAGGCTACTAGAGCAGGATTCTGATCCCATCTCACTATTTCTTCGAAGCATTGCGGCAACTGTTAGGACCTTTCGGGCAGAGTTTATTCTGGAAGCGAAGACTGCTGTATTCAACATAATCAATGAAATTGAATTAAAATCATTACAAGCAGCACCATAACTTCTCATCTCGTTACATCGACTCTGCGGACATTTTGGCTTTGCCCAGAAACTTTAAACGCGTTTTGCTCGAATATTTTTTCTCTTCATTTTTTCCTGATTACGAACGAATGGAAGTTCAGATCGACTTTGAAAAAATTACAGGATGTGTAAAACATGTGCCATTTTGGCCCAAACCTCTCATATGGTCCGTACAAATTCGTGATTTTCATAAAAAAATTAAGAAGTCACCGGATTTTTTTTTATGAAAATCTCGAACTTTTACGGACCATGTCAGAGGGTTGGGCCGAAATGGCACATGTTTTTCACATCCTGTAATTTTTTCAAAGTCGATCTGAACTCCCATTCGTTCGCAATCAGGAAAAAATGAAGAGAAAAAAATATTCGAGTAAAACGCGTTTAAAGTTTCTAATGGTACATTGGCCACGTTTAAATAACGCTTGCGGGCTTTGGCTCGCTGTAACGTCTCTGTACTCGTTCGTTAATTCTAATTCTAATTCTATTTTAATTTTATTAGTTCATTAGTTTTATTATTTTCTTGTAATTACTGTTTGTTTATTTATGTACTGGATTTTCGTCTCTTTTCTTTTCTTTCACATTGCTTCTTTTTTAACTTACGAATTGTTCATTGTAATCTAAAGGGTCTTTACCCGTGAATAAATAATTATAATCATAATAATAATAACTATTATATTCCCGGCATGTCCTCAAATCGCGCCAAGGATAATAAAATGTAATAAAATATGCTTCTGAAAAATTAACTTGCTTTAATGTCACGAGGATCTTTCCTTGTGGTGAAATCGAATGTTCCTCTATCGTAGATGATGTTTTGTTAGATCCTTACCAATGCGATTTAAAACAAAATCAACTTGTTCTGTATTTAATCGGAAGAATTATGTATACGTTGTTCGGTTATCCACTAAGTGATTTTTTATTAATATCCTGCCATCTCTATATCGATTTTTGTATATGCTTTTTATTTCATTTCGTTTACTCCTTCCCAAAAGTGTCAATAGAAGTTCACAATTTCCCTCGTCTTCTTCTGATTAGTGTCCGCACATACGTATAAATATATTTGTCTCATTTCCTCTGATTAATTCGCATTTGTAAAATGCACAGGCAAGTATGGACTGGCCTGCGTAGGGTAGGGTGGGGCTAAAAGTCCCGTTTTTCGTATAAAACTATGTAAAATTTAGTACTAACAATCTAGAGATATCTAATGTTATTTTGTATAAACTATAACTATTATGCTTTACGTTCACGAAGTTCGTTTGTTGATTCTGTTATTTTCTGTTGAGTTATACCAGAAAATGTTTGTCAATGCAAAATGGACTTCTTGCCCCACGCACGGGGTAAAAAGTCCATTGCATATGGTAAAAAGTCCCTAATGTCTTTTCGTGTAATATTAAACTAAATAAATAAAATCCTCTTTTCAAATCAACAAATATTTATTAAACCAATTCTTTTTGGTATACAATATTGAAAAGAAAGCATGACTTCTTTAACAAAAAATAAAAATATAAGTCAGAGACTCACTTTGAACTGAAAACTAAAAAGATCGCTCAACTAAAACAAAAACAATATTTAAAGACTTTGGCATCATTTCTTTATACTTTGGCCATCTTATTATGAGAACAAATAATAAAATATATATTTTCAGTCTGAGGGACTTTTTGCCCCAATGGTACCTCTATAGTTTCTGCGATATATACGGTAGAAAATATTATCATTCGGCAATAAACAATATCATGCACACATTACTAAAAGAACATACAATCTTAACGCATTTGGATGATACGCGTTGAAACTGTGGTTTACTTCGTATAAAACAATAAAAACGACGTATTTCTTTTAGTTTTCGATACATAAAATAACGAAGGCGTCGTGTAATTCGCACGAACGTGCAGGAGCGACTAGCGACTCTATGGTCACCCCCGTTTCTTCTCGTCTTTTACATAGTATACTGCGAAACTCAATATATTGTTTAGAAATAGAGATTTTGAATTCGGGACTTTTTACCCACCGGACTTTTAGCCCCACCCTACCCTACTCCAAGTTCCGCTATACCTGAATAGCTTGAACAGCCTTGTCATAAATACCGTTAGTTTATTGGTCTTGGTTCAGAACGTGTCCCAACCATTGCCAGAACGATACTCGTTACTTCGACTCGGAAGTGGAAGTATCGCTCCAAAACAAGTGACTTACTTAACGGTATTATATAGTGTCTGTGAAACGATAGTAGTGATCTTAGAAATTTGACAGATTTGCGAAATGAACCGCAACTTTATTCGGTTAGTGGCATAACTGCTGCAAGAAGAGGCAGAAGATGAGGCACTTCTGTTAGCGCTGTTGGAAAGAAGGAAGAAGAGAAAGGTAGTGAGCAGGTTATACGCAAATCGAAATAGAGAGGGCTACGGCAGGATACTAGTTGCGAATCATTTGGAGGATAACGAAACGACATATAGACAATTCTTTCATTTGAATAAGGAGCAGATTGCCTTTGTGTTAAACCTCATCGTAAACGACACAAAAACAGCCCCATCCGCGAGAGTGGAACACCCGATTTCACCACAAGACAAGTTGCTGGTGACATTAAGGCAAGTTACTTTTTCATAACCAACGGTTAATTATCAACGGTTAACGCGATATTTTCAAAAAATGTCGAAGTCGAGTCGACCATTAATTTTTCTCTTTTCTCGAGAGCTCTTCTGTCCAATACATCCAGGATAGTATTCGAATCATTTCTGTGCCTTTTTCACACTGAACTAGACGGATATTTTCTTCCTCCAAGGAGGAATATTGTTCTCTGACTGTGTTTCTATAAGAGATTCACAGGTTTCAGCAGGTATTATAACATTCATCGACATTCCTGGAATGTCGCTACCCGTAGTGTTTCTAATGTGTTGAACCTCTTCAGTTTGTTGCACATTACTCTGGGTACTATAATAAAATAAATGAAATGAATTTTTAAAATTTATTATATTTTAAAACTCGTACTGTGTGTACAAAATATTTGCCTTCTCTCAAACGATACATTGTCCCAAAAACTTTGCTTATCCAACAACGACCATTTAGATTTTGGCTTTTCTGTCGACCCTGTACAGTGTTTATTGTCCCGCTTCATTTTCACGAACGTATCGCGAGTGCTCCCCCATCTTTTTTTACAGGCAGCAGCTGAGACAATTAGATAATATATTTTTTGCAGGTTCATCGCTACTGGAGAAAGTTTCAGATCCTTGTCGTTTGCATTTGAAATATCGTATGGCTACATAAGTGTGATTGTCAGAAACGTTCTGGAGCAATTATGCAATAAGTTAGTACCGATATTCCTACCGAAATCAACTATTCTGGATTTGCAAAAAATCGCGCAAGATTTTGAGACGAAATGGAATTTCCCAAACTGTATTGATGCATTAGATGGCAAACACGTGCGAATAGTGTGCCCCAAAAATAGTGGATCACTGTACTACAATTACAAAAACTATTTTTCTATTGTATTACTAACTCTAGTAGACGCAAATTATAAATTTGTCGTGACCGACGTTGGGTCGTATGGAAAGGAAGGCGATAGTGGAATTTTCCAGAAATCTGCACTGGGTCAGCAAATTCGATCCGGACAATTTAATTTCCCCGTCGACAACGCATTACCAGGATCTGACGTGGTGGTCTCGCAAGTGATTGTCGGCGATGAAGCTTTCAGGCTGACAAAAAATATGATGAAGCCGTATCCAAAAAACCAAGAAGATCACACAAAAACAATATTTAATTACCGCTTATGCAGAGCAAGAAGAGTATCGGAGAACGCTTTTGGAATCCTGTCGCAAGTTTTCAGGATATTTCAATCACCAATAGCGGTGCTGCCCGAAACAACAGACCACATCATCACTGCAACTGTGATAGTCAACGTGAAAATCCTGATCGTAACATATCCATGAACAATATGTTGCCGTTGTGTCGACCCGGAGGCTACGGAGATGCCGAGGGTTTTGCGGTGCGCGACAAGTTTAAAAATTATTTCAATGCACCAGAAGGGTCAATAGCGTGGCAGCCGGAAGATATTGAAAGGAGTGTATCGATGTAGTCGTCTGATGGAGATGTCTAAAGGATTCCGCGTCGATTTTCCTGTAACGATGGTAAACACGGTAGTAAATAATAATTTAACGGCTGCCGTGGTAGTGTGGTAGTTAGCATGATATGTATATGGTATATATGTTCATATTTTTTGTACGTGCAGAAAAAGGAGTGATGAGCCAATGGTGTGGTCAGGGTGTCACCATTCTTGACGGAGAGGGTTGCGTCGAAAAACGGGAAGGATATTGGGCTCGTCGAGGAGGACGGCCGCTGTACAACGCCGCAACGTCAAGAGAATGTCAATGATGAGAATGAGGTGTTCACATAAACATACGTCTGTGTGACTGTGAGTGAACACAGAAACTGAGACCATTTCTAAAAATCCAAAATTGGACATGGGATTGTCCGACGTTAGTGTGACTGTGGATGAGCATGTGTTGCTCTAGATCAAGTCGACTTTTGTTTGTGCATAATACGCGGTATTATGCCCAGACAGCGAGCGTGTGGTTAATTTCTGATGTTGTGGGATGCCAGGTCAACATGATTAAGGTTATCAGGAATTTCATAGTATGTGCCTGCGCCGTGTTGCAAAGAAGAGTATAGATGACCATGGAATAATTATCGTCCCGACTTGTTTGTCCATTAGGGAAAGGATAAGTTGACCACTGTAACATTTGGTATTTAAGCTGCTCGTGTAAAATTTGGAGCTAATATTCTGTTTCTTCTAGATGATAAGTCCGAGAACAGACTTAAGGTCAGGTTGGCCGAATGTAAGGAATATGGGAGTGGCCATTTAGCTGTCGTCGAGGAGCGTCTCCGAAAAGAGAAAACGCGATTGGCACTAGAGAGTGTCATAAACCAAGCCTTTCCGGGGACTGTTCGATTACTTACATTATGTAGCGACCGACACACACGCGAAAGTTGATTTTTCCTCTTGGGGTTGTAAGGCCCAAGAGACTCCGTGGTACGCGGTGCCGGTGGCTTTATCATTCGCCAAATTAATTTTGAATGATTATTTAATTGACGCGACGAGAAAGAAACTTGATGATCCGTCTGATGATCGCACAATAGCACGAATGTAAATTGTTCCATAGTCTTAGTCACGAATGCTTGACTAGACTAATTACTCAAGTCCGTATGATGACTTGAGTAAAAGAACCGTTTGAGTGATAGTCGTAGTCACGAATGCTTGACTAGACTAATTACTCAAGTCCGTATGATGACTTGAGTAAAAGATCCGTTTGATTGATAGACGTAGTCACGAATGCTTGACTAGACGAATCAATACTATGTAAGCTACCGACACACACGCGAAAGTTGATCTTTCCTCTTGGGGTTGTAAGGCCCAAGAGACTCCGTGGTACGCGGTGCCGATGCTTGAATATGTTACGTAGCGTCGTCTGTTCGTTAATTGTATCAGTGAAAATGTCGAACGAGTTCTAATATGAGGTGAATGTGTTCGCTCGAGAGACGATTGAATTCTGCCCGTCCAGCCTTTCGACGTCGAAGGTAGACAACACGACCTCAGAATTTCGGGCGGTGCCGAAATACCGATTGGTTAGTTTTTCCTCGAAGAGGAGGAACCTTCCTTCCGTGATTTCGGTGGTGGAGGAGTCCTTCTTGGTGACGTAGCAGAGGAAAAAACCAGACATCTGGCTAGCAAACCTAGCTACGTTGTTCGGTCGGAGTGTTTAGCCAGGGTCACGGTTTATGACCGTATTGTTCCGTGAGTCAGCGGTGAACGATGGTAGGTACCGGTCCGAAGTCACCGTGTACCCCCGCTGGCAGAGCAATGTAACGTATTATCTCAGGGCGAAAGCAGTCGAAATTATCAGAAGAAACGGCACGATGTCGATTGCCTCTTAGTCATCTGGCAGGCAAATGGTTCCCAACGAACGCTTCGAAAACAAACATTTGCCCATCGTAAAAGACTTGAATTTTCGCCTCGCCCTGAGCCCGCTTTTGTCCTTTAAGACGAAACATGCTCCCCCCGTTGAGAGGTTTCATCGATCAATGATATACTACAGACGTGCGAACTATGATAGAGTTATAAGTACGATTAAGATAATGAGTATGATAAAAATGTTTGATACGACAAGCCTTTAAGCTTCTTCTTGAATGGGAAGTGGTGCCAACTGCTTCGCGTTCCCTTTGTAGACCCCGTTGGTTGTTCGTACGGTGACAGCTCGGATGACCTTGTTTTTGCCGGTACGAACCGTTTCGATTCGTCCGAAATGCCACTGCAGCGGCGGAAGATGGTATTCTTTCAGCATGACAATGGTTCCATCCTTAATGTTGTGAGACCCGTTAGTCCACCTTTGGATATGTTGCTAATTACATAGCCGATTGTTTGGTGTTTCCCTGAAATCGATCTCGGGCAAACTCGTCAAAGAATCACCAATCAGAAAGTGACCAGGAGTGAGAGCTAAAGGATCATTAGGATCGAACGATAAGGGTGTCAAAGGTCGCGAGTTAAGGATAGCTTCGACTTCAATGACGAACGTGTTAAATTGTTCGAATGTAAACAGCTCTTCACCGACTACGCGTTTAAGATGGTGTTTGAATGATTTTACGGCTGCTTGCCACAGACCTCCAAAATGTGCAGATAGGTCGGGCGTGATGTGCCACAACACTTCTCTTTCGATAAGGAATTGTTGCACCTTTCCGTCCCTTTGAAAACTTCGTGTAGCTCTGTTGATTCATTATTGGCTCCAATAGTTACTACCGTTATTACGGCCCTTGTAGCAAAAATAAAGACGGCGACGTCAACCTTTAGTCGTGTACGGTTTCGAAGCCGTCGCTCCTTAATATAAAAAGGGTCCGCAATAATTGATGCCGCAATTGTAGAAAGACCGGTTTTCGGATACACGAGCGACAGGTAGGTGACCCATAATATAATCTGTCGCAGGTGGTTTTATGAGGAAGCACCTGACGCATTGTCGAATGATTTTACGCGTGGCGTTCCTACCGTCGATCAGCCAGTAAGTTTGTCGGACGGTGTACAGAGTGGTGGTGATACCTGCACGGTGATTTTCGACATGTGCCTTTCGAATGATAAGATCCGTAATATGATGACCCTTTGGAAAAAGAATCGGATGCCTTTTCTCATGTGATAGCGCCGAATTTTGAAAAACGCCCTCCGACACGCAAAAGTCCCTTGTCGTCGACGAAGGTGTGGAGAGAAAGAAGTTTACCTTTGCAATGTAACTGAAATCCAGCCTTCAGTTGATGAATATCTTGTGCAAACGGACGATTGTACAAGCTGGATGATAAGGTCGTTAGCCGCTTGAAGCTCCTCTACAGCTAGAGGCCCGTTGAACTGATTAAGAACTCTGAACCATAGAGTACGCGACGATTTTCCTTAACCGAGACAGGTTTGAGTATCGATCTAAAATTTCGTTGCTGTTAATCGCTATCGTAAAACACGAGATTCGTTTTATTTCTGGAACTTCTTGTTACATAGCCGATTGATTGCTTGAAAGCCATTCTGAACCGTGGCTCCAGGTACGGTTTTGGATAAAATGAGCAGGTGGTTGACCGCGAGACAATAGGTCTGCCGGATTGTCGTGTGATCTGACATGTCGCCAAGTACTGATGTCTGTTTTCATTTGAATTTTGGCTACGCGGTTCGCGACGAAAGGTTTTAAATTGCTTGGTTCCTTGTTAAGCCAATTCAAAACAATGGTCGAATCGGTTCAGACGATTTTTATTTCTTCTGTCATTGCCCCTTAAACGGTTCTGTACAATGTGGCTAAAGAGTGGAGGCACAGAGTTCGAGACGTGCAAGAGTGACGGTTTTTAATAGAGCAACGCGGGATGTTGCACACAGAAGGTCGGTTTTGATCTGTTCGATTTTTGTTGACTGATCTAACATATAGACAGGCTCCGTACGCTCGTTCGCTTGCGTCACAGAAACCATGTAGTTCGAGTTTACGTGACGCGTGTTACGTGACGCGTGTTACGTGACATTTCGCCTGAATGAGAAATCATTAAGATGCGTTAAATCGTTTACAAATGTAGCCCATTCTGTGTGTAACTTGATCGGTAAAGATTCATCCCAATCGAGTCGCAATTGCCACAACTGTTGCATGATGTTGTTCGCGGTATTGGTGACTGGCCCGAGCAGTCCGAGTGGATCGAAGATCTTTGCGACGGATGAAAGGATTGTGCGTTTCGCACATGGTGCCGTTGATGGTGCGCTCCCCCCGATGATCCATCCGAATTGCGTGTTTTGGAGGATGAAGTCTGATGTGTTGCGAGGAGACAGGTTGATTTGTCCGACATTCAGAGACGTGAGTGAAGGGCCGCTTCCAATCAACATGTCTACGGGTGCAGGTCGGTGAAAATGAGGATCGGCTAATCGAATGTTTGCTGGAATTTGTAATTTCGCACGATAGATCTGCGTATCCGGTAATAATCCTGATATTCGAGGTATCGTAAAGAATGTCAGGCTCTGCTTATAATTTGATGAACGCCATTCGATAGTGGTCGCGACGATTTGTTTTGTTACCGTATTAATGGAATATAGAGCTTCGATGGCTACGGATAATTTCTTTTCTGGAAAGAGTAGTTTCGCAGCGAGGTCTTTCGTAATGAAGTTCGCGTTCGCACACGCATCCACCAATGTCCGATGCTCGGTTTGTTGTTGGTCATGGTCAATAACGTTGACGATCGGCGGCCATTAACCCGTTGGTTGGCCTATCGGTGATTGAAGTGTTTTTTCGATGGTTACGTTTGAGATTTTGCCACGATCTTCCGTGATTCTTTATGCGATGCTGATCATCAAGATTTAGCGTCGGCGCGAATGGCTAATTCGTGATGCAGCTTTGTGTTATGCGGTTCATTACATTCCCTACATCTTCCGGATTTACAATTCTCGATTTGGTGATCCGATCGCAAACAGTTCAAACACAATTGTGCCTTACGCGCGGCTTCGATGCGTTTGTCGACGGACATATCAATAAATTTCGCACATTGATAAGCGGCATGCGAGTCGTTATCACAAATACGGCATTTGTGATATAATTGGTAACAAATGCTTGACGTTTTGCTCGAGGTGCTGAAGGCGAGTATCGCCGTTAGATTGCCTTCGTGCGAGGTGAATTCAACCCATTGGGTTCGTTTCGGTATGGTGTCTCAGTTTGCGGACGCTGATGTGAGCGGACCGTGGTCGATTCCGGTTCGTAATCTTGGCACTGATGTGACGTGATAAACAAAAATTTAAATATTTTCGTGATTTCTGGCATTTCGGTGTCCGTTAATGTTCGTTCCCACGTCTTACGCGTGTCGTTCCCCATCCGAGCTACCACGATGCTCGTCAGTAAGTCGTTTGCAATATTCTCCCACGTGCGGCCGAGAGCTTGTAACGAACGAACGTGTAATTGCATATAATTTGCGAGATCGAAAATGGATTCTGACGTATCGTCGGTATGTCTCGAAGGAGCGCGGCGTAGCGGAGAACGAGAGCGCGCTTGTTATCGTATGTCTCGGTGAGATGATTCCAAGCCCTTTCACAATTCTCGTCGGATATCGTGTACGTTTCTATCGCAGCCTCGACCTTGCTTGATAGCGAAAGGCGTAAGTAATTGAGCTTCTGCATATTGCTCAACGCGGATTGTGCATGTATCATGGTGATGAACGCGCCTTTAAACGGGACCCACCTTTCCATGCGACCGTCGAATTTTGGTAAGTCGATTTTTGGGAGCTTGACCGAAAGCCCGTATGCGGACGTGGATGGCACAGGCGAATCTCGCGAGACATCTCCGATGTTTGTTGGTGGTTCAATGCAGTTCGCGCATGTTTTGAAGCTATTTAGTAAAACTACCGCTGTAGCTCTAATATCATCGAATTGATCAGTGATTTCCTCGCGTTCGGCTTCAGCTTGCTCAAATTATCAAGGCGTGTCAATTCATCTTGAATGTCGTTTAACGTGCCGAATTGTCTCCGAAGCCGTTCGACACGATCGCGAAGTTCTACGCGTTCCTTATCTGAATCTTGATGCCATTCAATATATTTAGTGGAACTAGTGATCTGCGTCTTAAATGTACACTGTTTTAGGTTTAAATTTGAAATGATCTGACTGTTGTCAGTGGCGCTTGCTCCCGCGCGCGTGTTCGCATTTGGTTTCGGCATTGTAATACAACGGATGGAAATATACGGGAAAAGGAAGTCACTAGAGAAACTGATTGATAACACTCAATAACGAGCCTACCTTGATCGATGCCTTCTGCTCTGGTGGAGTCGTCTCAGGTCCGGATGATTATTATTGATGTCGGATGTCCACAGCTCGTTGTGGGAATTTAGGAGTCCGTGCGAAGAAAGTAGTATATAGTCTTTGTTCACTGCACTTCCACGATCACGGCTCCGGCTCGAAGGACCAAATTTTATGTAGCGACCGACACACACGCGAAAGTTGATTTTTCCTCTTGGGGTTGTAAGGCCCAAGAGACTCCGTGGTACGCGGTGCCGGTGGCTTTATCATTCGCCAAATTAATTTTGAATGATTATTTAATTGACGCGACGAGAAAGAAACTTGATGATCCGTCTGATGATCGCACAATAGCACGAATGTAAATTGTTCCATAGTCTTAGTCACGAATGCTTGACTAGACTAATTACTCAAGTCCGTATGATGACTTGAGTAAAAGAACCGTTTGAGTGATAGTCGTAGTCACGAATGCTTGACTAGACTAATTACTCAAGTCCGTATGATGACTTGAGTAAAAGATCCGTTTGATTGATAGACGTAGTCACGAATGCTTGACTAGACGAATCAATACTATGTAAGCTACCGACACACACGCGAAAGTTGATCTTTCCTCTTGGGGTTGTAAGGCCCAAGAGACTCCGTGGTACGCGGTGCCGATGCTTGAATATGTTACGTAGCGTCGTCTGTTCGTTAATTGTATCAGTGAAAATGTCGAACGAGTTCTAATATGAGGTGAATGTGTTCGCTCGAGAGACGATTGAATTCTGCCCGTCCAGCCTTTCGACGTCGAAGGTAGACAACACGACCTCAGAATTTCGGGCGGTGCCGAAATACCGATTGGTTAGTTTTTCCTCGAAGAGGAGGAACCTTCCTTCCGTGATTTCGGTGGTGGAGGAGTCCTTCTTGGTGACGTAGCAGAGGAAAAAACCAGACATCTGGCTAGCAAACCTAGCTACGTTGTTCGGTCGGAGTGTTTAGCCAGGGTCACGGTTTATGACCGTATTGTTCCGTGAGTCAGCGGTGAACGATGGTAGGTACCGGTCCGAAGTCACCGTGTACCCCCGCTGGCAGAGCAATGTAACGTATTATCTCAGGGCGAAAGCAGTCGAAATTATCAGAAGAAACGGCACGATGTCGATTGCCTCTTAGTCATCTGGCAGGCAAATGGTTCCCAACGAACGCTTCGAAAACAAACATTTGCCCATCGTAAAAGACTTGAATTTTCGCCTCGCCCTGAGCCCGCTTTTGTCCTTTAAGACGAAACACATTATTCACAATATTTAACGATTTAACTAACCAGTTCTGTTCTTAATTCAAAAGGTTAAAGAATGTCACTTGCACCCTTTTGGTTGTATGATCATATCATGTATGATGAAAGAATAAATAAATATAATTAGAAATAATAAAGAAAGAAGAAAAATGCCTCACCCGTTCTGTTTAATTTAATTGACACTTCTCTCTACACATTTTCTTTCCCTCCATAATTCTTGTAGTCTTTGCTATTACAATCATAAAGGATTTATCCTCTATCAATTTTTTGCCCTACTCAGTCGAAAACTGCAACTCCGTCGACATTTTAGACAATCGTCACTCACACACACAAAATGTAGCACTTGAAGGCACTTTACAGGTATGCGCGTGATGCCACCCTGCTTCGTCCTCAGGACAAATTCGAGACCGATCCCGTATCTCTCGAATATAAACACGCGTTGGAATATTAAAACAAAAGCACGCGCTGACGTATTCTGATGTGAGAGAAGGTGGGCCATTGGGAGGATAGAATATTTTGAGCTACAATTTTTTCTATAATTTTTAAAATCTTTATTTCTGGCTTCTTCTTGGGTTTCTTCACCCAAGTGGCCGAGTGGAAAGTTGCCAAAATATTTTATACATTCGCAGGAATGTATATATTAATACTTTGTGAACAGTATTTGGTATATAGGATAACATAGATACAGGTTTACAAATATTTCTGCACTTCCCACGGTATATTTATCAAATTCTTTTAGTTGTATTAAAACTATTGATAAATTGACGTTAGTTTCTTAAATAACGTTAAACCTTCGTATCATTTGTATATTAACACTTTTATTAACTTCCTTAATAAAATTCGGCATTTTTTAATGCGAAGTATGGGATGTTGCATTCTTCCCTTATTTCTTGGGAATTAGTCCCCCAATGTGCGACATAGAATACAGAAATTTAATCGAATATGTATTGCCAAATATTTGCAAATGTTTTTTCCGTAGTAGCAAGGACAAGTATTATAATATGTTGATTATAAAACAAATAAAATATATAATAATACTTTTATGTTAAACGATTTTATTAAAAATGCACTAAAAACGAAAACAAAAATTCTTTTCTTGTACTACAATTTTGATGGCGTTTCTTTCACTTTAAATAAAATCGTGGAGCAGGATATCTCACAACAAATTAATTTTGACGCTTGATGCTGCATTAAATTGCTTCATATTCGGTTATGAAATAACCTGCTCCACGATTTTATTTAAAGTGAAAAAGCACCATCGAAATTGTAGTACCAGAAAACAATTATTTATTATTTTTTAGTGAATTTTTAATAAAATCGTTAAGAATAAATTTTTTTATATATATTTTTTTTTTTTCTAGTTTTTACCCTTTGTGGATTTATATTCCACAGCTCAGACTTCTTTACAAATGTCTTTCATTGCTATATATAGGTTAACAATTTGCTTATACCCTATAGTGCTAAGTAATTATAATAATTAGTTACATCATATTGTTCATGTTCACATATATTCCCTCGTACGTGACCTGCATATACGTAAACTGTGGACCGATACGTTGTCGACCGATTTCGCTCCATGACTGGACCACGATAAATTGAAATCGCGATGCGGACTAGCGACCCAAACAACGCAGCGGCTTTTTGTCGTTTTCGTAAAGAACGCAAGTGGCTGATTACAAGTCGATTGAATTTGGGGTTATGGGTTAAGATTAATGGCGACTGCATCATTTTTTCACACCCTCCGGTTTTTCTTTCCATAATTTTGTATTGCCATCATCACTGCTTACGCCTACAAAGTTTCAAGACAATTGGATTGGTGGAAGTGTGTTAAAATTGAGTTTCCAGATTTGAACCAAACAAACTAACAAACAAACAAGCATACATACATACAACAAACAAACAGAGGCTCGAAGCTGATTAAAATCGTTTAAAAAAGAAATTTGCTCAGAAATTCCCGGAAATATATAAAAGTACATAATCCTCCCACAACTTTTGAATTCTGACTCGTGTCCTTGTTTCTTGGGATTCTGCCCCACTGTGGCAATGGACTTGGTCGCAGGTAAGGAGATTCAGCTTAGGGCCAGTCGCTGTGTCAAATCGCTGCGACCAGTCGCAGCCACCAGTCGCAGGTAGGAGCTCCGGCCTTTAGACGTTCACGTCGGTCGCAGCAAGCACTCCCGCACGCAAATCGATTCCCTGGCCTTCGGTTCTGAGTCGTAACTGCGAAGAATCGGAGGTAATGGGCGAAATAACGTGCTGCTCATTAAGAGTTCTAGAAAAGGACTGTCGCTTTATCAAAATATATGGTTGCAATTTCCCACACACCTGCTTTGAGGCGGTGGTGGGGCACCGTGCCGTGTGCAAACGGATTCCGGGACTATGCGGAGTTTGGGGTTTTTTTACAGATAACATAAGTCGGAGGATGGACTCGTTACATTTGTTTCTAGCATTCGGGATGTATTTATTACTTATTCTTAACCCAAATTGTTTTAATATTCAAACGTACTTAATAAAAATGTTAAATACAAATCTCAGTGTTGTTTTACATAAATATTTTGGACATTTGAATTTTTTTTAAGCACCATATACTATTCAGATTAATAACATTGAAAATTAATGTTAAATTGTTTTTACATGAAAATGTTCTGTATGTTGCAAGGAGAAAAAGTTTGAAAGGAACCATATGTTGCAAACGCACCATTTCGTCAGAAAGAATTGATAAAGTTCAATTGTGAAGGTGGTTTCTCTGTCGTATTGTTAGACAATAGATTAACTTACAATCGTTTTTTTATGCTTCACCTGCTCCGTCTGCTTCTCACCCACAAGAAACTTCCATCGTTGTTTATGCCGCTTAACATTCCTGCCTGTCCAGTGGCTTCTGTATGATCACCGTCACAGTCTATACTATACAGGGTGTCCACGGGAAGAGTGAACAGCTGAATATCTCCTGAAGTATTGGAGGTAAAAAAATTAAAAAAATATGGAATTGCATGGTTCGAGGGGGCCAATTTATTAGCGCAGACGAATATTTTTATCGATTATTATTTTAAAAGATACGATGGTCAAGTTCGGATTTTTAAATGGAACTATTTTTTTAAAAAGATCAGTTGATAGTGCGTTCCAAGACAAATTCAATAAGCTTTAATGTATACACTTTACTTCCACTGGTTTTTAAGATATTGCGCTTGCAAATTTATTGATTTTCCCTGGAAGAAAACCCGCTGGAATAGCAAGTACATGGGCGGCCTAGCTGGCGCCACGGGTGGCATTGCCTATTGAAACAGATACATACCTGCCAAAGGTCTACGCCAGGAATGGTAGGCCCAAAGACATACAATTCTTTTCCGTCAGAAATGCTACTTAGGTAGGTACATCTGCGGTATCGAGAAGCGCACCGTTAACGTTTCAAAACGTCGTAAAATTTACTTAGAGTTTGTACGGAAGGAGAAGTAGGAAAATATGACTCAATTTTCAGCTTCAATAGTCTTTTATATCGCACTTCCTTCTACGCTCGGATGGCCGATTCTTTTGGGAGGGATGCAAGTTGGATTCGTTAGGGTTAGGAGGTGTGCAATTTGCTAGACCAAATTCAACCATAGGGAGCAGATTGTATTGGGACCAACCGGATTTGCATCCCTCCCAAACGGCTGCTCTCTTGAAGAGGCCCTCTTCACAGCAATACCTCCTCCCCAATGCCCACCTTCTCTCGCACGGAGCTTGCTATTCCAGCGGGTTTTCTTCCAGGGAAAATCAATAAATTTGCAAGCGCAATATTTCAAAAACCAGTGGAAGTAAAGTGTATACATTAAAGCTTATTGAATTTGTCTTGGAACGCACTATCAACTGATCTTTTTAAAAAAATAGTTCCATTTAAAAATCCGAACTTGACCATCGTATCTTTTAAAATAATAATCGAAAAAAATATTCGTCTGCGCCAATAAATTGGCCCCCTCGAACCATGTAATTCCATATTTGTTTTATTTTTTTTATCTCCAATACTTTAGGAGATATTCAGCTGTTCACTCTTCCCGCGGATACCCTGTATGTACCGGTGCGAAATCGCAACGCCGTCGCATCGCTCGTCTAAATTGATTCTGAGAACTTCTTTCTTTTAACGACAGTATAATCCGAAAAACCTATTGTAGCGGTATGAGAGCTGTGATAAGAGCGATAAGTTGTAAAAATTTCTTCTTCGATGACGTGCCTTGGTAATGCATAGCATTAGGCACGAGCAACACTATCGATCCGCTCACGGTTCGCTCCCGCTCCGTTCTCGACTTGATCGCATCCCTGAGCGTCCACACTAACGATCCGCTTACTGGTCGCGTTCCGATCACGCTTTGCTCACATCCCTACAGAAGTGGTCCATTCTTAAACTTCCCGAAAATCAATTTATTTGCCACCTTCATACAATCGAGTTCGCAATCATTTTGTTATCATACAATGGCAGTATTTTCGGATGACGAATAAATTATAATTGCTATCGTATTGGGTGAAGAAGGTAAAGAAAGTGAAAAGTGCCAAACAAGAAAAAAATCAATATATAAGGCATAACATCTCACATTTTGCAATGAATACTATAACACTTGTTTGTAAATTCAGTCCTTCAATCACAGCAATGTTTAATCTCTCTACAGCTGTTGAATGTAAGCAGAGATGGGTTAGTTTATGGAGCCAACAGAAAATATATTAAAAAAAATCAAACAAGAAGCTGCTAAGGTGCGTCCAATACATGTAACTGGAAATTCGAAAAGGAAATTGCATTTCTGACCGGTTTCGTGAAAGATAAACTAAGAGTAACTTCCGCACAAAATGAAGAAGAGAAGAATGATAAGGATGAAGCTATTGAAAAGGATAAGGAAGCATGCGTTATTGAAGTAAATGAAGAATGACCGAACTCAGTTAAAGAAAACTGCAAAAAAGCGGCAGACGGCGGAAACATCAGCAATGATGAAGTATATATTAGAAAAGCGCAATATAGAAAATATAACAAATCTGGAAGAGAACACAATTGAAGTACTTCTTCGACCATTGGCCACGACAATAACAACTTTTTCTCCATATGATTAACATGTAGTGGAGAAACAAATTTTTAGTACTGTTTCGAATATAGAAACCAAGTATATCACGCTTCATACACGGAGCCCAAAATTATAAAAATTTTCAAGAAAGCCAGAAAACGTATCTATTTACTCCTATGCATTATTATCGGATTATAGAGTTTGTAACTGATTTTGGTGCAATTTCTAATAAAGCTGTTTGGGAAGAGTGTAAAAAAATCACTTTCGAAGAGTCAGGACATAGAGGGTGTGACGTCACACATGGACTCGAACCATAGAAAACCAACCGTCGCTAAAACAGAGCTATCCTACATTACCACAAAACTACCGCACAATACCAATGTACAGTATTGTCTCCTTATGGGCTCGCTGGTCGGGACCGGCGTTGAGCCCGTATCGTGAACAGAGCCCTAATTAGTGTTCATTTCTCGCTTCTTTCTGACAGAGGGGGGGGGGGCGAGATGGAACACTTTGCGTGCGCAAGCGCTGAGATGGAATCGTGACTCTTCCTCGACGCATGCGCGCCACGGTCAGATAGCCAGGCACGGCGCGAGTCTGTTTTGCGCCCTAAGCGAGCTTGCCAAATTCCGCCATTTATTATAATACATTTAATTGAGCTTCCTCATGATCTTACTCTTAATTTTTTCTCGCAGTTTAAAACCATTAGAGTATAATTTGTAGTATTTCATTTAAAAATTTATTTTCAACAATGCCAACAATGAAAAGGCCATTTTGCCCCTCTTGTCAACCTTACGCCCTAGCAGTTGCCTAATTTTGCAGAGTAAAGTCGTAAATAATCTCAAATAAATGTAATATAATAAAGGGCGCAATTTTACAGGTTCGCCTAGGACGCAAAAAAGACTTGAGCCGGGCCAAGATTTTGCGAAGCGGTTCCCATGCTCACCGTAAGCACTTGCGACGGAGTGTCACGGCGTCCGAAAACGGAGCGAGACAAAACATCAACGCGTCGTCTGTCTCGTACCGCCCTCGCTCTCATCTCACTCTCGCCTTCGCCGGACAAGAGTGAGAAGCAAGTGGTGGAGATAGTGAAAAATCCGTATCATGTACACCAAACTGAGCCCATAAGGAGGCAATACTGTACATATTTTATAACCTATTTTAGTAATTAAGAAGATATTAAAGCAGGGGTACATAGGGAGCCGTTTTTAGCGCCTAGCTACGAGCAACCCGTCTGTCACGTTGCTAAGGTTAGAATCGGTGAGGAGAACTGCAGTAGTGTACGTGCGTGCTCGTAGGCTCGTAGCGTAAGTATATGTGACTGGGTTCCTTGTGGAGCCCCAGTGCAGAACAGGTCCCGTAATAAAATTTAGGGGGGTCATGAAATTTCCAAAACATTTGCTACTGCCGCCATTTGGTATGACTTCACGGTCCGATTTTACTGATAATGAGACATTTATTGTTAATAATACTTATTTTTTTCACCGACACATAAAATATTTAGAAAGTTAATACTATTCAAATAAATAACTCGGACATAAAGATGCGTATATGTCCGATAATGCTTAGTTTTGCAGTTATCAGCATTTTTATATTCCGTAAAATACCAGCCCGAAATGTCTATTAAAAGGCAACCAACCGGCTCGGCTTCGTTAAATGCCATTTTTATTGATTATCATTTCGCCTTTGTTTTCTTTTATGAATTATGTTTCGACAAATACGAAATTTCCGGCTGTAACCTACCAGTCGGTAAATATCTACTATATACCGAAATATTATTATACGAAATATACATAAGTGTGCAAAATATAGAGTAAATGACGTCGATATCGAAAAGGAAGGGTGCAAGTGCACTGGCCCCGTTTAAAGGTCGGTTTATACAGCCACCGAGCCGGGCCGTGACGGGCCGAGCCTCTATGGTAAGCTTATGGACGGCGAGGAGCCGGCGAGTTTCCACCGAGCTCTGCGGCTCCCGTGCAAAGGTGGCAGCATGGCGTTACGGAGGTACACAGGAACAAAAGGGGTAGGTATGTAGTCCGCTGACTGCGCGTGGTCCCGCCTACGTTGTGCTGCCTTCAAATTAAAGACGGATCTCTTATTTCTCGAGTATAAACACGCGTTGGAATATAGTGATTGGTTGGAATGTAGTGACATGTTGCCACCTTTGCACAGCAGGATGATTGTAAAATCGAGATCAACACAAATATGACGGGATAAGGACTTCGGTCTCTTTTAGGATGAAACGGTCATCATCTCTTCATACGAATTGGTGGCACGACTTCGCAAGTGTTCTCTTTACATATACAGAGTCATCCGTTAAAATTGCAACCAACGCGCGCGCGAAAAGACGAAAATGGCACAACCGCCTCACTTTACGCATTCCACTACAACCATTTACCGGCCCCGAAAATTTTAGGATGATCTCTTTCAAATTATCGTCCCAAAGAGCTATGCCGAATTTCCCGACCCAGGTAAACGAGCCGCGAACTCCGCTTTTATGATCGGTTTACCACTAGCGCCCCAGATTACTGTAATGAGGTTTGAAAACAATGTCGACTGGTCTCGTACTCGTCTTAATTTAAAAAAATTTACCAACGACAGGGTTGACCGCGGCGCTATAACCCTGTATGGAGGGATTTTTCACCACCTGCGTGTAAAAGGCACAATAATGACGCATCGTTTCAAGAAATGACATTAACGGAAACCGGTATAGGCGTGGTGTTGAGTAGCTAAAAGGTTAAAACATTCAGACATAAAAATTGTAGAAAAAAATTCAAACACCGCTACAATCAAAGACACGTTCCATTAGTTATCCGTTACATCCGACCTATGGATGCACTATATTAAGGATAAAATTATAAAAAAGAAAACCAGAACAATAGATTTTGAGGTTTGCAGAACTAACACATAATTGAATAAAAATTTAATTTCTCAATTTATGAAAGTTATGATACAGAAATAACTAGCCTACAGTCAATCAACACCACGAATTTTTAAAAAACAGCATTAAATACAGTATCAAATAAACAGTTTGTAAAAGCTTTTTACAACAATTATGGTTAAAAAATTGATACAAGAAAAATTAAGTAAACGTAAAATATGTTACATTATCCGTCATTAAGAAGGAATACTTTGTCCTCATTTCTCGGCGCAAATTGCATTCCGATATCTTTTATAATTCAAAAGTTACGCAAAAAAGGCCCCAAATTCTTCAACCCGGGCCGGGAAATTTCAAATAGCTCTTTGCAACGTTAATTTGAAATAGACCAGCCGAAAATTTTCGAAGCCCGGGCAGCTCAGCTGTCCGGCAGTTGCTGGCAACCCTCCGAACGCCGGGCCGGTGAATGGTTGTAGTGGAATGCGTCCGTGAGGCGGTGTTACCATTCTTGACTATACGCGCGCACAGGTTGCAGTTTTAACGGATGACCCTGTATATTGAACTCGCTACGCATAGGAAACGGGAACCTCATGTATACATTATTGTAAAGGATATAAAATTTTATTATATTTCGGGCCTAATGGAACCAGTTGTTTCCGAAAAACTAGCCAGGTTGATCGGCCAGCGCGTCTCATCAGAGTCGCGATTTATGATCGTATTGTCCCGCACTTCGACGGTGGGCAACGGTGGGTACGGGTACGAAGTCACCATGTACCCTTTGTATCTTTACGAAAGTGTCATGAATCGAGTCCTTGTGTTTTAATGTTTTCCCCATGAAAATGGTACCAAACTCGACATAATTCGGGCTATACTTAACAAAGTTTCACGAAAAATTGGTTTGCAGAATTTAAAGCCTACTTCGTTAAAAATTGTCCGATTTACATTATATTTTGTCCTTTTAATCGGGAGAATGCCAAGAATCCATCGATGTTACTTTCAGCTCAATACGACTAAAAATAAAAGACTTTAATTTCTGTAAAATTAGTGACACTTGGCGGGGCGATCGTAGCAGGGGACCGCTGCCTCGCTCGCTTCAGCCCTTGAACGACCCAGGCGCCTGCCGAAATTATTCGAAGTCTTCAAATAAAGATACAGCTAAAATAGGAAAAGGTATTCGAACCTCAGAGTGGAAGACCTTCGAATAAAAAAAGTATCTTGGCCTCGTCGGATGAATTCCCGTCGAATAAACGTTTCATCCGTGGGGCTTCGAATAAGATACTTTGAAGTCATTCGAACTTCGAATACCGGATAAAGATATAGTATCTTTTATTCGAATTGTTATTTAAATAATTTGTTTATCTAGATAATGCCTAACTCTGCTATATACTATATATTATATACTACATTATAATAAAGCTACAGCGTTTGTTTGTATGTACACAAAAATCTCAAAAAGTACTGAACCAATCATTACAACATTTTAACTACAGCATTCTTGAACAACAAGAAACGACATAGGCTATGTTTAATCACGTAATATATAATTCATCTGTGTAATTATGTACATAAAGAAGTCATGACTTGGCCGCCTGCGATGGATACTACGCGACGCGACCGCCAGGCGGCGATCGGGCGAAGCGCTTCTCGCAGGTGGAATACAGCAGTCATGTCTATAACAGAGCCGGGCAGATCGTGTACCGTCACTCTCGAGTACCACCATTTTCCGATAACAGACATTTATATTTTTGGCTTAATTGACATAAACATGCCAAAAAAAAATCTTTCTAGAGCATTCGCTGGTGCTAGACGTTCTTCTTTTTTAAGAAGAAACAAAAGTAGCGAGCAGCATCAAAATAGACTCTCAAAGATAGAGTTGACTTTTATGTTCGCAAAAAACTCAAAACCAGGGATCGGCGGGCTTAAGCTACATTGATGGAGGGGGAAACACCTATAGGAGCGGTGATAATGTATGCGCGACTGACGCAGGAGTAGTTCATGCACACATTACCACCATTCCTGTAAGTGTTTCCCCCTCCATCCAGCGTAGCTTAAGCCCCGTCGATCCGTGCTCAAAACCTATTGAACCGATCTTCCTCAAATTATAACACGTTATTCGTGGATACTCTAGAACGGACATAGGCTAAGTAGTATGTCTCAAAAACGCATTATTAACATGTAATTTACATGCAAAAATTTCATGTATACAGCTGTTTTGCAGACTACATGACCCGTGTATACGACAAGTCTACTTCGCACGCGCATGCGCATATTTGGTCCGTGCGATATCTCGCCCGTAGCAGCACCGCGAAGTCACCAGCAGGTAGCGAAGCTTTTTGCGCCCTTTCTCGCGAGAGAACTAGATTGCCGTGGATATATATGTCAGAATGATTGTCGGGGTCCAAATTGCTTTTGTAGATTTATCCGTACCCTCTTTGCATGTTACTATGTCCCACGTGTGATCAAATTTGTCAAGAACATCCGCCCGAGCTCTACGTATGCAAGACTAATGTCAGAAAATCATGTTACCCAGAATGTTATTTTTTCCGAAATATTATGGGGAAATTAAGCTTTTTTCTCAAAATATTTAATTTCGTTAAAGAATATTAATTTTAATAGACATTAGTCAGTCACGCTAATAACTCGGGCGAAGCCGACACGGGGCATGCTATTATGTATTATAGAAAGGATGATGCTTCGATTCGCGATTTTAAAACGTATGAATGACTAGCTTGCCATTACATGTGTCGCCATGGCAGAAACTCGCATAGTATATCAGTGAGAATAAAAAATCTAAAAACATCGACGGTAAGTAAATATTTTAGTTTTGACTATTTATGTATTTTTGGCCACTAACAAGGAGAGTATCTCAGGTATCCGCCTCCGATTGCTTTGATTTTTGGATATGTTTTAGAGCAGGGTTGACTAACTGGTGGCTCACGGAGTCACCGGGGGCCCCTTCGCCTTGCTGCCACGCTGAACGGCCCCCTCCATACCTACCAGACTCTGACGATCGCAGTCGAAAAGAGTAGGAAAGAAGCAGGAATCGACTACGATCGTCAGAGTCTGGTCGGTATGGAGAGGGACCGTTCAGCCTGGCAGCAAGGCGGAGGGGCCCCCGGTGACTCGCGAGCCACCCGTTAGTCAACCCTCTGGAGGACCAAAAAATAAGATATACGTGTTTTTTATAGCGGCCCATTTTCATATTTAGGAAGTGAAACTACCCCTCAAAGTTATAAGGCTTTCAGGTGTTCGTCTCTGATTGCTTTGGTTTTTGGATATGTTTTAGGGGACCCAAAAATAAGAAATAGGTGTCTTTTTATTTTGACATTGTCACGTCCCGCGACGTGGAGTAAAATATTAATTAAACCTTTAAATCATTTATATTTACTATTCCGTACTCTGAGGTATTGTAACCACCTCGTATGAAAACATTATACAAAATATTATGCAACGAATAGCCGATAAGGCATTATCATCATAAACTACGATAAAAAGAGATTGAGCGAAGAATACACGGACGGCAGCGAGCAGGACAGCCAGTATCAAGGAGGTAGCGGACAGCTAGCTGTACACCAGCTAACCGACCGCACGCACACCGAGGAGGCCCAACCAACACCAGCTGATGTTCAGCGTGGGACGGAGGCCCCTATCAACCAGCGGAAACGACACCACCTTCGCAGAGCTGTGCCCCTGATCCTCGCCAGAAGATTGCCCTCCCGTTATTTCCCGCAAATCGATCGCCGATACCAATATAATATACTTAACTTCAACCATAGTAAGTAAGCTGTACGAAACTAATCGTACAGAAAATATTGTAAACAATTAACGTATAAGTTTAAATATGAATTAAGAATCTTGCTATCGTCGCTGCTGGGAGTCAAGCCAAAATAATACGTATTAGTCACAAAGAAAGTCACCTAAAGGGCGCAACGGAGGAACGTAACTAAGTAGTAAACAAATTTTCAGATAAGAGCGATGGGAAGATTCTTCCTGGAAGATCCCAGGCTGAGGCTGTGGGATGGGGTCTCCCACCTAGGATTTGTCACCTGACAAATCCTAGAGAAGGAGTGACCGATTGCCCTATAAAAAGGGACTGACCACCCGCGGAGCTCAGTATTATAATATTAATATTCTCATTATAATATCAAATCGTGTTCAAATCGTGTAATTGCGATTAAAGTGTTAGGATCAAACGCACCAATGTTTCTGAATTTATACAAGTGAGTGATGTTTTACCTTAGTGTTTCGTTATGCCTACTCTAGGCATTATCACTTTTTTCTATAATAGATTTTATTAATCGAGAAAATATGATCAAACCAATCGTGATTTGCGCCCATCGAAAATGACACCTATAAGCAGGACAACCGCCCACGGTGTCATCGGGTACTGAGTGTAAAATGCGATTTCCGCGATTAATAGCTCTACCATTAAATGTTTCTTAAATGTTCGCAATTTGCTTCCACCAACGTTGACACTTGTAAGCAGGACAGTCGCCCACGGTGTCATCGAACAGTGGTTGATAAAAACGATTCGCGTGTTCAATCAACCCCTAAAACGGTTATTAACCGATCGAAAATGTTAAAGGGCAATAAGAATGATGGTTGCCAGAGCCCACGGTAAAATGCTAAGGACAGCGTGTTCCCTTTCGCAACCTTGGAACACGTGGGAAATTTGTTTTCCCTGCCCCTTAATTTTCGGGCGTTCGTTAAACGCCTACGGAAAGGGCAGAACATCTCGGGACTTCGCACCGAACGCTTCGCGCTCCTTAAACGCTTTCGAACAGCGCTATAAACTGTTTGCATTCTTTTGTTAGTTGTTGAATATATGTTGTTATTGTTAAACAGTTATTGTGTATCATTTCACATTCACCCACCAGTATCCAAAGTGGTGACCCCGATGAGATCAGTGATAAACGCGATACTGTGGGTTGTGTGTTGATAAGTACAGTGTGTGCGAAATGGTGAATGATACTGACGGTACGACTGTCCCGACTGCGGCGGAAGATCAATATTCCGAGCAAGTTAAGGTCGTTACGGCTACACCCAAAGGTTCCTACCTTTTGGCCCCAGAAAGTGTCGCTATGGTTTCGCTAATTGGAGGCGCAATTCGTCATTGCACGCATAACAAAGGACGACACAAAATTTGGTTACGTGGTAGCACAACTCGACGGAAAGTATGCCGAAGGAGTCGAGGACATTATTTGTAATCCACAACCGAGCTAATAAAACGCTTATCGGTTTCGGACATAACACGTGTCCTAAAATTATTGGAAACGAAGGAGATCGGCGATTGGACGTCCACTCAATTTTGGCGTCACCTAAAGGAGTTAGCAGGCTCGGCAGTGAACGAACACTTTTTGACCGAGTTTAAAACATATCCAAAAACCAAAGCAATCGGAGACGAACACCGGAAAGTGTTATAACTTGAGAGGTGGTTTCACCCCCTAAATATGAAAACGGGCTGCAATAAAAATACACGCATATCTTATTTTTTGATCCTCTAAAACATCCAAAAATCAAAGCAATCGGAGGCGAACACCTAGGATACTCTCATCGTAAGTACGGTCTGATTATGATAAATATGTGCATCCGTTGATGGGTCCGAAACCCAACAATGGGGCCAACAGTTGACCACGGTTTGGGGACGTGGAGAGAGCCGAGGGGTCCCGTTGCTGGAGACGGAAGTGCGGCAACGCAGTAGAGCTCGACACTTTCGAAAAGGAAGTCGTATGCGTGCGTTTTATATTGATTGAAACGATTGTAGTTTACACTATTAAGCAGAGGAATAAAACTCGTCTACACGATATTTTTTCATGAATATTTTGTGTAAATATGATGCATTGACTATTATTTACGGTATTTTATTTTATCCGGTGCGTGGAAGTTTTGCACTCTGCATTCTGCGATTGGTAACTGGATGGTAAATAATCCTGGCAAGACATTTTCCATATATGACATCCCTAGAGTTATAAAAATGGCCTTACCTTTAGCTACTACGCCAACTAATATAATGGCTGGCTTTCACAAAACTAGACTTTGTCCTTTTAATGAAAACATTTTTTTCTGACAGTGAATTCTTAACTTCATATATGACAGATAGGCCTGCTCCCACAAATGAATATGGAGACTTGACAGTCAACAATAAAAAGTCACCTACAATCGATAAAAATGTAAATCAACTTAATGAGCATCGTCCCGAAATCATGGAAAATGCAAACATATTGAGTCCTGAGCAGATAAGGCCATTTCAAAAAGTAGCTCCACAACAGAACAGTAGAAAGGCGAAAAAAAAGTGACAAACCGCTATTTTAACAGACACACCCATAAAAGAAGCATTGTAACAAGAACAAGAAAGTATTAAAAATAAGAAACGTCCACGTAAGACCAAAATGATTGAGAAGAAAAATACGAAAAAGAATAAAGGCAAAAACATTCGAAAATTTATTTTCCGAGAACAATGTCCCGCACCATCCACGTCTTTCAAGAAAGATTCTTCGTCCTCAGATTCAGAAGATGATACAAAATACTTGGTATGCAATGAATCTTATACTGAACCTTATACTTTTTAGAGGACTGTGTTTTATTTTTTATTGTTAAGTTTTGCTTACATCGTCGTGGGTTTTTTAAAATTTTTAATTGTATTTTTTATAGAATGGATTGTGAAAGACGTTAAGAGAATGTGAAATAGAAACAATTCTTTCTAGAAAAGAAATGTATTTTATAACAAACATCTTAAAAATTATTAACAGACGTAATATTATAACTTATTATTTAATAACATAGTTAATTTGATTCAATCTACTTAATGGCAATTTAATTCATTCTAAAATTGTTGACAGAAGGAGAATAGTAATATGTATCTACTTTAATAAAAAAAATCAGAAAACAATGCAAAAAAAAACAAAGTGAGTGCTCCATAATGTGTAACAGATTGCAAAAAAAAAACAATTTTATAGAATGGAAAAAATATTTGCACCATAGCAGGGTAAATTGTGGGATAATGTGCTGTCTACCAACGTTAGGAACGTACGTACATATTTCCTTAAAAAAAATTGATCAATCAAAAAGGAAGAGAAATAGTTTTAGTACAACTGTAAAACATAACAAAATTCGCTTTTATGTTTGTCAATTATCGGAAACATACATTGGTGGATAAATGAAACAACGTTAGCTATACTGCAGAAAAATCATAAGGTTCGATAAAGCAAACGGATTATGTTATAATGATTGTTTTACCATTTATATTATTCATTATTTTGGTATTTCGTCAATAACTTTGTCAATCATGTGGGGACTCCACCAAAAAACAGACCTGAATCAGTTATTTGAAAGAAAGGGAAATAGATTTTATAACCGGCAAAGTAAACGTTGTTGACTTGAATTCATTTTAATAAAGTTTATTTTTCGAAACATCTGTTTTATCCCCTTCAACGATATTTATGGAATTAAAAACTGACAACTGTGAAATGATCAAATGATCTATTATTCAAAATATTCAAGCTGGCAAAGGTTCAGCTTTTAATGTTAGAAATGTTATGTATTTATGCAAAAAAGACAATTTTTAAATATTGATACTATATACTATTACATTACTATCGTAATCGCGTTTTCATGTAAAGAATGTATTATGCACTAAATAATCGTTAAATTTATGTTTCAGCGTCAAACAGAGTGAAACCAGAAAAAACTGGAGAGATGAACATTCAACACTATTTTCCTAAAATAACCTGCATGTTTGTTCTGAAATAAAGCACGCGATGGTATTCTTGGAACACTGTTGGATGATCAGCTTTCTTTCAGTATTCATTAGTCACTAAGGAATCTTTCTAGTAAAAACTGTCCAGCAACTGGACAAGTACAAAACAAATTTCTCATTATCACATTTTCCATTCCAAGGTTCTGTACACTGTTCAATTTACTCATTCCAAATATTAAAGCTTATGATCATCTCTCTCCACCAAACACTTGGTCTATATACGATTTAGTAAGCTGCACATCGTCAAGCATTTCCAATTCCATCAAAATCTATACTTTATAAAGCCGGATCCAGACCAAGCGCGCCGTGTTGATTGTCAGCCGCGTGGTGCAGAAAAAAACGCGCATAGCTGCTCGCAGCCGCGCAAGACTGTGCGGCAACTTCGTTCATGTTTGCAGTTGTTCCATAGTATGCAAGGTGTTCGCTATGAATCGTAACGAGTGTATGAAAATCACATATGCTGCAATCATTGTACCCAATGTACTACATATATATGTAGAAGTAAACTTCGACTTGTAGACGATGGAGTTCTTCTGAATTCGAGTTGTAGAGGTGGAATACATAATTTAACATGAAAAATATAGTTCGAGTTAAGGAAGTTCTATTTCGAGTTGTAGAGGCGTTTACAGCAGAGCGGAAGGGAATGAAGACAATTTTCGTCTTATAAAGGTTTTTGAGTTTTTATTTATTTATTTTATTTACTTACTGGCGAAGGCCCTTTTGTGTCGAGTACATAAGTAACGAAATATATAGGAGAATTAAGTTCAAGTTACAAAATACCCAGCTTAATATATCTTGATACAGCTGATTTGAAAATGGTTACGGACATGGGTCCATGGGGAAGAAGTTGACAAAGTCGTTGAAATCATTCGCAGTTGTTCAAAGTCCGTTTATACAATCGTTCTTTCTTAAGCTCGTTCGATATGGGGCAATATGAAAAAGTTGCCTAGATTTTATCGAGGTTCGAGTTATCGAGGTTCGAGTTATCGAGGTTCGAGTTATCGAGATTCGTGTTATCGTAGTTCGAGTTATTATTATTATTATTATTATTATTATTATTATTATTATTGTTATTATTGTTATTATTGTTATTATTATTATTGCTATTATTGTTGTTATTATTATTGTTATTATACGGGAATACCCATAGTATACGAAATACAAAACAGTGCAAATAACAGAGTCCAGACATTTTAAACGACATTAAGTGTGTAATAACTAAATCAGTGAACTAAATGGATGCTGTTGACTTGCAAACTTATGTATCGACGTCCTGGACGAATTAAGAGACCCCAGAAAAGAGTTAACGCCGCTAAAGTTTTTGTTGGCTACTTTCATCGCTCTATTAATTGGATCAGCCGTATAGTAGTGATATTTGGGAAGACTCGAAAGAAAGAGAGGCCTAGTTCGTATATGCCTCACTGGGGCATAGTAAATAACCAAGCCTAGCAGATCAGGGCAATCTGTATAACCATTAATAACCTTATATAAGAAAATCATGTTAGCAATATGCCTATGGTGATCCAGAGTGGCAATGTTAAACGTAGTCAGTCCTGGGCGATAATCGTGATCATCCCTTTCCATAGGGCTGCCTAGAATACGCGAGGCAAACCTTAAGAATTTGTGCTGTACCCTTTCGATGGAATTAATGTACTTGGCATGCCTAGGACTCCAAATGTCTGAGACATATTCAACATGCGGCCTAACGAATGCAACATATAAAAGCTTAAGGGACTCCTTATTTTTAAAATGCCTGGCAAACCTAGAGATAAAACCTAAGGTTCGCATAACCTTGCTAGTACAGTGCTTGTAGTGAGGCCTAAAGTCAAAGCACGGCGCAATACAGACACCGAGAGCCATGACTTCAGTGACTTCTTTAAAGATTACATCGTTTAATTTCTTAGAGTACTTTACACAAAACTTACTACGTGGGCCCTAAAGCCTCGTTCACATTAGTCAAGTTTACTGGCTTCAAGTCGCTTGAATTCAAGTGTACTGACTTCAAGTTGGTGTTCAGATAGTGTCAGCTGGGTTTACGTTACTTTCAAGAGTACTTGAAGCTTGAAGCTGAAGAGTGAAGCAAGTTGATAGGTTGATATAGGGTTCGGAGGGGGAAACACCTACAGGAGTGGTGGTAATATGTGCGTGAAATGATGCCAGCGCCAGGCCAGCCAAGTGGCCCCAACGCGAAGCCAACCACGGCCAACCAGCGTCAATAATCTATTGCCCGGCGACGTTCATACTATTCAAGTTGTATTATTTCAAGGCAAGAAAAGTTGGAACACTCTCTACTTCGCTTGAATCTTGAAAGGGTATTTCAAGTGAAGTGAATAACAGGTGAAAACTTCGCTTGAAACTTGAAAGAAAGTTAAAAGAATATTTCAAGTCAAGTGAACGAGGCTTAAGCACCACACACTTCGCAGTGTTGAGCCGCATTTTATTCGTAGTGCACCATTGCTCCAGCCTGTGCAGATCACCTTGCATATTAATTGCATCCTCGACCCCCTGGATAACCCTGAAGACTTTCAGATCATCCGGATACATCAGAAAGTTTGTATTAGGGAGTATGTCCGCGAGGTCATATATAAATATGTTAAACAGTAAGGGACCAAAATGCGAGCCCTGAGGAACACCTGAGGTGACACTTCTCGATGTAGAAAGACAAGTTGATACCTTCACTATCTGATCATGCCCCGATAAATAACTTTCCACCCAGGTTAAAAGGGGCCCACAAAAACCCCAACGTGAAAGTTTCTGAAGCAGAACTGAATGGTCGACAGTGTCAAAGGCTTTCTGAAAATCTGTATAAACGAAGTCAACCTGCAGACCTTCGTCAAGGGCCCTGGAAACAAAGCTATGATACACGGCCAGATTCGTAGATGTTGAACGTTTCCGGATGAAGCCATGCTGTTCAACGCATAGGAAGCTTGTGCGTTACAATGATAACATGTCAGTGACAATGTCTTCGAAGACTTTAGGCAGTATGGAAAGTTTACTTATGAGCCGATAATTGCGAACATCAGAACGATCCCCCACCTTGAAGACTGGAGTGACTAGGCTTGATTTCCATACCGTGCGAAAGACCCCACTGGTTAAAGAGGCATTAAAAATATTCCAGAGGGGATTTGAAAGAATAAAGCTGCACTGTTTGAGAAGCAGAAGGGGAATGCCATCAGCACCCGGGCTCTTATTTATGTCAAGCGCATTAAGTTTGGAGAAAATAACACCAGTGATGATAGAGAGTGACTTTAGGTGCAAACTGTTAAATGGAGAGTAGTTAGTGTTCAAGGCAGGGGACTGCTCCGTCGGAGAAGTATATACAGACCCAAAGTAGGTAGCAAAGAGGTTCGCCACTGCTGACAAGGAGAGGTTCCCAGGTGTCCGCCTCCGATTGCTTTGAATTTTGGATATGTTTTAGAGGGCCGAAAAATAAGATATACGTGTTTTTTTATAGCGGCCCGTTTTCATATTTAGGGGGTGAAACCACCCCCCAAAGTTATAAGATTTTCAGGTGTTCATCTCCGATTGCTTTGGTTTTTGGATATGTTTTAGAGGACCGAAAAATAAGAAATACGTGTCTTTTTATTTTGGCCTGCTTGAATGTTTAGGGGGTGAAGCCACCCCTCTAATGTTCATACGGGGTACAAAATTGTGTTGAGTAAAACTTCATATAGATTTCATTTACGTCATAATTTACTGTATGGACGATGTTCTTGTCGTCAGTCACCCGTATTGGAGGGTAAACTATCCGCAATCATTTCAATACGTATTTAAGAGACTTGAAAAGTGTCAAAAATGTCATAAAAAAACTTAAAAAACCATAAACACAAATTATTTTATGGTGACACATCAGTGGTTTTATGCCCTCCCATTGCTACCGACAACCCCCTGTGAACAACCCCTAGTTAGTCAGCTACATCGGGCTTACAGAATTCAAGCAGACTATTTTGTGAAAATTGACTACAAAATGATGGAGGTAATTTCAATCTTGCTTAATGAGAAAATAGCCCCCAAGTGCACAGTTACATTATTGTAAGCAATGAAGACATTTACTTATTGCATTAATTCTTTTTAACTTAAATTTTTAATCTGAATTTCTTACAAGATATATACAGTTTACGAAAAGATCACTTAAAGTATTTGTATATATACTATCGGAGACCTTACGGTTCATATTTGTCACAAAAGTGGTATTCATGAAAAAAATGCTTTAAACAATATGCTTTTTTACACCAGGAGCATCTAACTATCGGTGTTTCATCGCAGAGTGCACATTTCATTTCCGTATTCTGTTCAAAAGCAAAGTCTACAGGATTCACAAAATCTCCTAACTTTTGTTCTGTGTATCCACTTTTATACCAAGGATACTGGAATAAATTTATATATCTGGGTGAAGACAATTGGTTGTGTACGAGTGATTATAATTTAATTACATTATTTCTTAAATGAAGATTAACGTCATAGTTGTGCAAAAGTACATCGTCGGAGAAACGCCTAACATAATTCTTCCACACCCTAAATCCATAAACATCTAGAGGTTGGATTTGTCCAGTGGTACCTTTTGGTATCATCTTAATTATAATTTCTTTGCCCACTGGTGTCGCATCACGTACATCTTGTTCACAGTGCCCACTCCAAGAGTCTAGCAACAACACACTTGTTTGTTTGGTTTTAGGAAAAAAGACTTCTTCCAACCAGGTTTTGAAATGAGCTGCAATATTAAATTAAAATCCGTCGTAACTACACATATATGTATAGTTAATTTTCAATTATCAATAAGAATTATCTTTAATTAAGATAATTTCAAAATATACATTACCAGATGTGAGTTTTCCAGATTTTTATGCCGTCACGTACACGTTCGTTGGCGTAAATAATGTTTTTTGAACTATTGGTCCAAATTCTCCATTTGCTTCTTGCAAGACCGTAAAGAGGGGTGACAACAATCTTCCATCCGCAGTTATTGTTGGTTGTATTGTATAACTATGTGTCGTTGAAAATACAGATTGTACAGAACATTCTACTTTTTTTGTGCCTTGCACTGTTAAGGTTCGTCCAGAATGTATTTCTAATTGAAATCCACTCTGGTCTGAATTATATATATTGTCAGGTCCGATTGTGGCTCTCAAAGGCTTTACTTCCTTAACAAAGTCTGTAGCTCTGACTTTTAATACTTCATCGTCTTCTATTGTCGTTCGTGTAACAAATTTGGTTATTTTCCGTGAAACAATGCGATGAGCTTTTTTAAAATTATTTACCCACTTTCTAGAAGCTTTAAAAACCATGTTATCATTACCCTGCTCCTTATATGCCTTCAAAGCCCATCGTCAAATATCTCTGTCATGTAAAATATAACCGGCATCAATAGCTTCCCTCAAATTTTGTATTACATACTCGGAAATTTGTGCTAATCTTTCTCGTTTGATTCCTCCTACTTCAATTTGATGAGCCCATCGCCGTAATTGCCGTTCAGAAGAAACATATTTAAAATTATGTTAAACTGTATTAAGCTTACGCTTTTTTCCTCCGCCATTCCAAAATGCAACTGCTCTCCGCTTATAGGCAACATCAACATCTTTATCACGTTGAGAACAAACTCCTGTATATGTTTCTTCAGACCAATTTTCATCATTATCATTTTCATCAACAGCTTCAACTTCACACTCTTTAAACTGATCCAGAAAGTCCAATGAAAACTCTTCCGAAACTTCGACTACATTAAATTCAAATATGCTATCAAGCAACATCTTTTGTATAGATTCTTTTAATTGTACTTCCTCCCTTGTTATAGGAGTTTCCATCAAGTACATACTTTGAAATGTTACTAATAATAAATTGATCACGTTCAGCGGATTGATAATCATTTTTAATCGCGAGAACTGTAGTTGCAAATTCTGTGAACACGTGAAGCACTCGGATGTGACGGAAGAACAAACCAGTTTTCGAGAAACAACGTACCGCAATCTTGCAGAAAATATCGCGTAACTCGATATAAGTGCTATTTTTAGCGTCATAACAATAGCGTGGGGAAAAAGATTCAAGTCAAATGCAGCTGACCATACATGTTCCGTATGAAAGAAAACCGCTGCCAATTCATTGGCACTTGGCTTCCTCAATTTTTTTTTATTTTTCCAATATTTTAATTTTAGCTTATTGAACTCCCATTGAGGGTATTTGTAATTATAATGACAATTTAGAGCTCCATCTTTATAAAGTACTATTTACCTGAATTTCCTTTATATTCGTTCAAAGCTTACGCTTCTTTTAAATATCTTATATAAGCCCGACGTAACTGACTAACTAGGGGTTGTTCACAGGGGGTTGTCGGTAGCAATGGGAGGGCATAAAACTACTGATGTGTCACCATAAAATAATTTGTGTTTATGGTTTTTTAAGCTTTTTTATGACATTTTTGACACTTTTCAAGTCTCTTAAATACGTATTGAAATGATTGCGGATAGTTTACCCTCCAATACGGGTGACTGACGACAAGAACATCGTCCATACAGTAAATTATGACGTAAATGAAATCTATATGAAGTTTTACTCAACACAATTTTGTACCCCGTATGAACATTAGAGGGGTGGCTTCACCCCCTAAACATTCAAGCAGGCCAAAATAAAAAGACACGTATTTCTTATTTTTCGGTCCTCTAAAACATATCCAAAAACCAAAGCAATCGGAGATGAACACCTGAAAATCTTATAACTTTGGGGGTTGGTTTCACCCCCTAAACATTCAAGTAGGCCAAAATAAAAAGACACGTATTTCTTATTCTTCGGTCCCCTAAAACATATCCAAAAACCAAAGCAATCGGAGATGAACACCTGAAAATCTTATAACTTTGGGGGGGGGGGTGGATTCACCCCCTAAATATGAAAACGGGCCGCTATAAAAAAACACGTATATCTTATTTTTCGGTCCTCTAAAACATATCCAAAATTCAAAGCAATCAGAGGCGGACACCTGGGAACCTCTCCTTGTGAGTGCGATCACGCCGAAGAGCTCCTGTAGTGCGTATTAGTCGGCAATCCTTGATTACCACGCTTGTCATTAACAAAGTTCCAAAAACTCCTCACGTTATTCCGTACACCGAATTCGACGGTGTCAACATACGCACTATAGTCCTTTTTAGGGAGTACCTTACACTGGGAACGGGATAGCACGAGCGTTTAATAATTTTATCGGGAATAAAAGCATCAATAACCGCGTTAAGGTGTGAATAAAGATGATTAACGGCCACTTCTGGGTCGATCCCTCCACAAGTAGTTGATTATTTCTGGATAGTCACCACATCTGAAGTCCTTATAGGTGACCCCATCATGGCTGTAATTCGTGGACGAGAGTATATTACTGAAACAGACTATTAACGGCGGATGATACGTTATCAGGTTCGACTTACTAAAGAACAAGCAGAGAAAATTTGCACCGCTATTAAGAAATAGAAATATTTACACAGGCAACAAATTATTATCGAATATTATTTTGAAGATATTAAAAGTGTAATTAATTTAACTGAAACGCACATTGGGAATAAAGATACAAACTTTAGAAAATCTGTATCACCAGTAGAAAGATTAGCTACCTTTAACTTTGCGCTTTTTAGGAAAAGAAGATTCATATTGCAGTTTGCAGATTCATATTACACCTCTGGATCGGTGAATATTTGTAAAAAAAAACTGGTCGCAAAATTGTTTATAATATTGAAAATTAAAATTAAACCTCTTTTTTTACATGTGCTCTGCTCCACGAGAAGAAAAAGGGTTAAAAAAAAACATGTGCTGCAAGCGTACCGTTTCAACGCAAAAAATTAGAGCGTGTAGAGCCACGCACACAAGCTGTAGTATGTACATATTTCGCTGATCGGGAGCCTCATATAGTTTTCCTACTCGGTCCTGTTTTATCTCACTCACACACATTTCGAAGCACAGCTGTGTTTCCGCAGATAGATATATTGATCATGCTTTCGCCTTTGTTTTTTTAAAGGCGAGAAGAAAAACATGTGTGCGTGAATGAGAGGAAACGAGAGCCACTGATTGTTGAGTGGTTCTAACTCTAATTTTTGTGTAGATAAACTTTTACAATTTTTTGCGTCGGATCGGTGCGTTTGTAGCATATGATTCTTTTTGGATTTTTTGTCTTCTCATTTAGCAGAACACGTTGGTTTTCACACCAAACTTTAACATTAATCTTCAATGTTATAAACAATTTTGCAAGTTTTTTTTTACAAATATCCATCGATCCAAATGTGTAGGATTGTAATTGTTGTAAATGTGTAAATATTCGTTTATTCAAAATCTTAAATCTCCGAAAGTTCTTCACCGATTGCTTTGAAATTTTGACACAACGTTGCTTTTGAATACGCGCTTGTTTTTATGTGCCTAGAACAACAAAAAATATTGTATACCCACAAGCATTGTGAAATTAAACATATTAGAAACGTGCGCTTTTTCTTTTCTTTCTTTTCCACATACTGAGCCACAGCAACGCGTAGCCAAGTACATCTATTACTAATATAATTATTCTTTCACTGAATTATATTCATTATATGGACTGGGTTGAGGAGCATTAATACTTGTTGTGCCCGAGCCGACACCTAAGCGTGTCGACACTCCATACATTCCGATTGCCACAATCGAACGGCCGAAATCCGACACAACCGCGTAAGGGATCTCGGAAACGCACCGAGACCCATCAGCACATGGCGAAACACCCAAAAGTAGGCCAAAGGCGGAGACCCCGATGGTCCCCGCTTCGTCCCGATTATAGTATAAGAACGATGTACGAGCAGTGCGAGCTCAGACTTGATAAAGCTTTGTTACGGGAACATTACCCGACTTTATACGAGACCAATGCCAAAGTAGGCACAGAGTCCTAGTCACCCAGATCGGGACAGAATAAACTTGTTAACCTTACGGTGAGTTCCAACTCTTTAACCTGCAACGATCTCCTACCTCCGGGTTCTAAACCGAATCCTCCCGTCCCGGCATAATCACCCGAACTTCCGGAGCCCGTGGACAACGATCGCGAAGGACGCCCAGGAGTACCCCGAGATTCGTACCCAGAATCTCGACCCCAGGCGCCTTGGCACAACATACTAGTACAAGGTGGTGTACTTCCGGTTGCACATGCAGGGGTCGTTAAGGGGTAGGTTACCCTCGATAGCCCTAGAATAGTTTCTTTTTCAAACGCAAATTGTAGAGTGATAAATAACAGTAGAGAGAACGTTTTTTGTAGTTTTAATCGTTATTCTATGAGCTTTAACACAAAAAGAGAAAAGTCTAAATATCTCTATGTACATACAAGTTATGAGTAAAAGCGTAAAGGCGTGTACGCGGTGTACCGTTTGATGGTGAATATAAAATCTCGAAAACCGCCCCAACGATTTGGATGAAAATTTAATGAGAGATACAGAAAACCATTCCCTACGATGTGTTAGGAGCAAATTTTTAAGATAAATTCTTAAAAAAAAGATAAAAAATATTTTTCAACATAAAAATTGTATTATTTTTTTTTCGAAAATCTGCTGCGTTTGAAAAAGGCCTGTTTTAGGGTTATTGAGGGTAACCTAGCCCCTTAAAAGACTGATCCAAAAGAATCATCCCCACCACAATGTTTTGTGTATTTAAAGTTAGGAACTCTCATAAGCAACGCTCAACGTTCAAGAATAGGGGGACATGAAAGATACGGATAGCGCTACCTTTAAGCAGTGAAAGATGCCAAGTTTCGTATTTCTGTTCGGATCGTGACGAAAGTGACGTCAATCGATTTTGTGCCCTTCCCCGATGAAACTGATGCAAAACATGACACAATTCGGGGTATAATTAACGAAATTACATAAAAAGTTAATTTCCAAAATTAAAGCCAACTTTGATAGAAGTGGTCCATTTACATTATTTTGTGTCATTTTAATCGGGAGATTGTCAGATGTCCATTAGTGTCATTTTCATATCGATACGATGAAAAAGAAACAACTTGACTTTTTGTACAATTAATGACACATGACCAAACAAGTTTAAGCGGGAGTATAGACGGGTGAACGCTGCCTCGCTCGCCTCCGGCCTCGGAGGACCTAACAATAACAGTCAAGTGAGTCAAGTGCACGAGCACCCAACGAATGTTTAAAGTCGATTTTCTCTAAAACCAAACGTCGCATGAAAAAAATATTATTCGATATTTTCAACTTACTTTTGTATGAGGAATCTGCCCCTTCTGTTTGGACCACAATTTCAGTAACACCTTGTATTATAGAAGATTTTAATCTTGTTAGAAACACACATTTCGCTATCACAATAGATCAGGGTTGACTAACTGGCGACTCACGAGTTGCCGGGGGCTCCTCCGCCTTGCGGCCACGCTGAACGGCCCCCTCCATACCTACTAAACATCGCAGTCGAATTCGTCCGTCCCTACACAGACATAAATACATTCGATTGCTACGTCCGGCCACGGCCATACGTTTACATATAATTATAATTAATACGACAATACGAACTGATATATACTTACTTGACCGATATTTACTTTTTATATTTTTCATAACGGAAAACACACTTTCGCATCTGTATGTAGAACCAAACATTGAGGAAATTTTTAAACCCAAATCCACCAATTTCGGATACTTTTCTTCTGATAATAATTTAAAAAACTCCTGTCCATATTGATTTCTGGCGAGTACGAACGGATCTGCTTGCAAATTACACAATTCAACTCGATAATACATTTCTTGGTCTTCGATCTTACATCCTTTTGGATTATTAAAAATTATAAGCTCATTTTTCATTAATGTATCGAAATCTGTAAAGCGCTTTTTAAATTGTTGCTGTATTTTGATCGAAGACCAAGAAATGTATTATCGAGTTGAATTGTGTAATTTGCAAGCAGATCCGTTCGTACTCGCCAGAAATGAATATGGACAGGAGTTTTTTTAAATTATTATCAGAAGAAAAGTATCCGAAATTGGTGGGTTTGGGTTTAAAAATTTCATCAATGTTTGGTTCTACATACAGATGCGAAAGTGCGTTTTCCGTTATGAAAAATATAAAAAGTAAATATCGGTCAAGATTAGCGGATCATTCATTATCTTAGCTGTTAAGGATAACCATAACAAAAATTGATGTGGATATACCATTCCTTGTCAATAATATGACGCAGCCTCAATCTGCACGTTCACATTCACAGAGACGAGTAAAAGTAAGTATATATCAGTTCGTATTGTCGTATTAATTATAATTATATGTAAACGTATGGCCGTGGCCGGCCGTAGCAATCGAATGTATTTATGTCTGTGTAGGGACGGAAGAATTCGACAGCATTCGTCAATGTTTAGTAGGTATGGAGGGGGCCGTTCAGCGTGGCCGCAAGGCGGAGGAGCCCCCGGCAACTCGTGAGTCGCCAGTTAGTCAACCCTGCAATAGATAATGCAGCAGTCAGGGCCTCCTTTTTAGCCCCCAGTGGGCTAACTGGGCTATAGCCAGGGGGCCCGTGATCCAAGGGTGCTTAAGGGGTCATTCTACTTTGAACCGCCGAAAAATTAAGCTATTTTTAAAGATATTTTCCTCAGTAAATGCAACATATAATGAAATAAATCTTTTTGGTATTTAAGCTACTCTTATATTATACAAGAAAAAGAATTCTTGCAATTTGTTTTAATTGTTTTTTACAGTGCCAATATGATACCAAAAAGAGGTATGTTCACGGCGTAGGTGATTTCCCGGCCTAAGCTTATCCGAAACAAAAAATTCCAAAAGATTCTTAATGTCGCTTGATACGCCGCGAGATCAAACCAACCGAGCCCCAACCACTATTCGGGTAAAAATTGTGTAACCATTCAATATTAATATTGTTTCTAGTTTCTCTGCTATTAATATTTCGAATTAGGAACATCCGTCTTCGCGAATATACTGTGGTGTATTGTGCTTATTGTGAATACTTGATTATTTGTGAATTGTGATTATTAAAACAAACGTTGGCATTGTGTTTGTATATAACATTAATAGGATATTAATACTTACGGTGTAAGTATTTTAATTTTGTTATATTTATACAATATATACACCGCGAAATGTATGTACAACTTTTGTTCGCTTTTCAGGATAAAGTTTTGTAACAATCTATCAGTTTGTTTTGAAGTCGCTTTTATGTTTTTAAAGTATAATTTATTGATAAAAGTTGAGTGGAATCGCTCGTATGCATGAAACTGCTGATATTGACTCTGATACTAATAAGCCGAACATTATATTAGATTATAATGCGACCAAAGGTGCTGCCGACACTGTAGATAAAATGTGTGCGGTTTATTCAGTATCAAGAATTACAAGAAGATGGCCGTTAGCATTATTTTTTGTTCTTGTAAATATAGCAGGCATAAATTCGCAAATTTTGTACTATACAAAACATGCGAACGTAGACCAAGTGCGCCGCCGAATATTTTTAAAAAATTTATATATGGGTCTAATGAAGGAACACTTGATATTGCGCTCGACCATTTATACAGTACCCAAAAATTTATTCGCTTACTTACAACACTATCGTCTAGAAGAAAATGAAACTGAACCACCACAAACTGGTAGCAAGCGGGCGCGATGTAGATTATGTAAAAATAATACTACCAGTATAAAGTGCGGAAAATGTATGTGATTTATTTGTAAAAAACATTCAGAATCCACCGTAACCTGCGTTACTTGTGTGGATAATATGGAAGAAGATGCGCCGCCAGATTGTAGCTAAGTTATTTGATCGATTTACAAAAACATATTTGTTAACGTATTTACTTTTTAAATATAGATAAATGTATATAGGAACCTAATTTTAGCATTATTGCCCCAACCTAATTATCTTTCTAAATAATACGTTACCGTGCACTCAGTGCACGACGCGAGTGCTCGCGAGACCCAAATAGATGCGGGTACCAGAAGGTTAATGCTTTCACTTTGGAATGACATTTTGAGCACTATGGATAAAATAAATTTAAGCCTACAAAAGATTGAAATAGAAATTGAAACAGTTGTTAATTAATTTATATCATTACTTGCAAAACTTTATTGAAAATCGTCGGAATATACAAACATTTAATTATTGTTGCGAGCCCCGGATATAGGCCCGTGCATAGCCTGCTGGTATTCGTAGCTGAAGGCAGAAGAGGGTCAACCCTCTTCGAGAACAACGGCGGGAAGACGGTCTGATACCGAACGCCAAAGCGTTCGGACGCACGCTTGGCGTGCATCATTGTAAACCTATAACGATAACTTTTGTCCTGTGTACCAAAATATAGCAGAGTTGTGCAATGTGCAGTCGCGTGTGATTATTCTATACTCCTTTGCGTTGGGGTGGCCTGCGATGGAAACACCCCGGCGCAACATTATTATAAATAAGAAGGAGAAAGATTAACGGGAAGTTCTGAATTTAAAACTGCAAATATGATTTCTTAATCATACTTGCAGTTTTCCTCTTGGAAAAAGTAATTTGATGAAGAGTATGCCGATTCTAACCCAGGTCCTCTGAGGGGAGCGCGGGGGCGGGGGGAAGTGAGGGCGCGCGGGGGAGCGCGGCAGAGGGAAACCTGTGCGCGGGGCCTGCGGGGAGTGGAAGAGCGGTTGCGCGCGCACGAGCCGCGGAGTGGGGGAAGCCGAAATGATGGAGGGGATCAGTCCGGGCCGAGCAGCCGCGGAGACCTGGCCCACCGTCCCCGAAATTTTTCAGAGGGAGGGAATGACCCCCGAAAAGTCTTTTTCAGACCTAGGCCCACCCCGAAAATTTTTTCAGACTTAACCCAGGGAGGGGACGGCCCCCAGGATTTTTTTTCCAAACCAATATGCAGCTGAAATTGTTTAATAATTTATTTTTTATCTGAAACTGTTTCGGACAATGTCGGGAAAGATCGGGAAAGATCGACGTTCTTTTCTTTTACACACCACGTCTTCGGGACGGAAAGAGACAGAGCATTATTTTAAATCTAAATTCGGAGGAGGGAGAGAGACAGCACTACATAGCGGTACACTCGCAGATATTCTAAAATTTTGAATCAGCGATCTACAGAACCATTATGTAGAAATATTATTTCAAGCAGATATGTAGCATGCATTCTGAAGCTAACAGTATTTATTCTAAAGCGTTCCGATTTAACGTCGCAGCGTATCGCGCGATCTCGCGTAATTCGAATCCTCTGGAGCAGTCGCGCGGGATGACGTCATTTGGTGGCGCGTAGAACGCTCGAACGAAATAGAATTATGCGACGTCAGCAAATCTTAAAATTATGTGGCGAGGAGGATGATGGGTGAATAAAATTGATAAATAATATAGGTTTAAAATGATATATTGTTACAAAAAAAGAAAATATAAATGAAAATAAAAATATAAAACAATATAAATATAAAAGAAAAGAAAACACAATTAAATAATAAATATAATATAAAAAAGAATATAATATAGAAAAAAGAAAATAAAATAATAAAATAAAAGAAAATACCATTGAAATAGAAAATAGAAAAATAAAATACAATATAAAACTAGAATATAAAAATAGAAAAATAGAAAAATAGGAAAAAATATAAAACTATTCTAAGAAGGGGGATGGTGGCGATGAAGGCGGCGAAGGTGGCGAAGGCGACGAAGGCGTCCACGTATCCCACTCGATAGGGTCATCAGCAAATAGTTCACTTAATAATAAATCTACAGGAACTTGCGCAGGGTCAGTTTGAACTCCAACAACGCCAGCCCGAAGCCCCGATATTTTATTCGCGGAAACGTTATCATAATCAATCTCTGTTTTCACGTTTCGCCAAACCATACTCTTTGGAGCATGCGTACGATTCCGCAGAGATATATTCCTATACACATCATCGCAGTCTAAAAACAATTTGTCCGCATATCGACGCAACCAATATTGCTCATCATGGAGGTACTCATACGCATGGTCATTCGTTAGGTTGCGAAATACTTTTAAATAAATGTCACCATCCTGATTAGCTTCCGCCTCATAAAGTTCTGCGCATCAAATTTCTTCGGTTTGAACCGCAACATTTCGACACGCCACATACACTTTCGGACTGTGTAAATGAATAACTGTCGCAGCAGCGGTGATCGTAGCGGTAGCTGGACGTTTCAAATTTATGGGCAATGACATAATCTGAAACCGATTTTTCTTATAATTCTCAAAGTTACTAACACAACGATTCACTAAAAAATATGATAATGGAAACTTACGGTATTAATTGATTGTATTTCCATGCGTCGAACGACTGACGATATCCTTGGAAAGCAATCTCCTTCCAAAACGATCCACTTCAAAAAGCGATTCACTTTGAAGCAATTGCACCTAAGGCGCTCGACATAGATACGATAAATTCTTAAAAAACGTTTCTCTCGGTAACATACGTCTTGACCGCTGCAGTAGCATTTTGAGATCTGATTTACGGCGTGAAGAACGCTCGAACGAAATAGAATTATGCGACGTCAGCAATTCTTAGAATTACCTGGCGAGGAGAGAAGGAGGACGGGTAAATAAAATGGAGAAATAATATACGTTTAAGAAATTTTATTTAAAATTAAAAGAATATAATTTAACATTTTTTCCTACGAGCATCAGCTAGAATATCATTGATGGCGCATGCTACCAGTTCGCAATCTATATGATAATTTTCACAGTAATGTTCGCTATCACGTATGATTTTAGCAGCACGACGCGTATCTAATGTTTCGCAGGCAACATCGCCCTGCTGTAGCACGTTGACAAAAGTTTCAAATTTCGTCTGCACATCTCTTACATTTTGATGCAGCCGCGCATACACATAGTCTATACATGGTTCAAGATTTAGTAAAAATGTTACAGTATCCGGTTTGAAATACAGTGGCTTATCATGTAGCATCATCTTTACAATCGGAGAATTATAGATCTCACAAAAATCCATTGTTAATTTATCCATCTGCATCGAAGGTGATCCAGGTAATCGTGAACGTTCTTCGATGGCTGTACGACTGTTGCATAGCACATGCCATGTATACGATGGTAATATCAGATGATTCCCACGATTGTCACCGAGAACCATTTCTACATCGACCGTAGGCCGTACGTGGATTCCAATTTCCAAATACTTGCTGCCCATAGATGTTAATGCGTATCTTCTGACCATGATACGCGATGTTCGGCGCGGGCTAAGAGAACAATCAAAGCTATGAAATTGTCTGCTCGTATTAGGAATACAATTTTGAGAATATGTGAAAATTAAGCCTTACCAATAAACTGTATCCTCCCCGCATTGAGCTACGCCATCATCTCGCACGATCGGAACGTAATAATTCATGCGTTCAACGTTTGCTTCGGCACTGCACAATTTTTGTAGTCGTATCTCGTCTATCAAAGTCACCGAGGCTACTGTGCGATTGATGGAATAGCGATCGGGAGACTGGCTTAAATAGAGGTGCAATTGCTTCCCCCACCACCGCATTTTATTCTAAAGCTACCAATTTTTCCATAATGTGTTTCAATCTTAACGTCGCAGCATATCGCACGATCGCATGTAACTTGAGCCTCATCCTCAAGGATAAAAGTCTCGACACGTCAGCAGAAACTGTGTCGGATGATTTTGCGCGCTAATTCCTCATACGCGTGAATCATAGAAAGAATTATGCTGTATCGGCAGAAACTGCACAGAACCATGTTGGGGCGGATCGTCGTTTTTTGCATGCGGTGCATTCGAGACACCAAAAGAGTTAGACAGAGATACCAAACCATGGTATCAGTCTTAAAAGCGCGCTGTAAACTGCACAAAGCCTCAAATCGTTGCAACGTGTTGCGAGGAAAAGACATTACATTCCATTTACAATCATGGAATTCGCGCACGTAACCCGTCAATTATTGGATCAATCTGCACGATTGATTTCACGGGAAGAGTACCTCGCGTGGGAAGAACGGTGCCACGAGTGTATCGAATCGTTGGAAGAACACAGCCGAGTGAAACGCCCGCGATTATCGATCGGTGTTCAACAATCGCTGATTGCTCGAATCGCGCGACTCGAAGGACTGAAACATTCGTTACGCGGCCGTTTCGTGCGTGAAGGTGCAGGACATTCGAGCGCAAGACTTTTGTGGCGCGAAATAGACACTGCGTTCAATAGCCGCGTGTTAACCGGTGCTGTGCTCAATTCGAACTATATCGAGCCGCGCAACTTCCTCCAAGATGCGGCGACCATTGTGTTGGAGCACGTGCGGGGCGCTTTGAGGAAACGTCAAAACCTCAAAGTGAACACTGTGTTCAACGGCGAATTTGTGGCGGGTGATAAACATGCTTGCAAAAGCATCAACACCCGGAACTGCGAACTCTTCGACACATCTGATCTGCAGGTGTGGTACCAGCGATGCGTCGTAGAAACCACCCTGGCATCGCTGGAAGAGTTCCAGGAATGTGACAGCGGATGGGCATTGACGCGAATCCTCAACCTGACCGTCAATGTCAACAAATATAATCCGCTGCGCGCAGGGTGCCACCACAAGTTGCCGCGGGAAATATCGCTGAAGAAAGCAACGATCAGTGTGCAATCCCCGGACAATGCGTGTTTCGCGTGGGCAGTGGTCGCCGCTCTCCATCCTGTGGAAAGACATCCTGATCGCCCAAGTTCATATCCGCCATATGCTTCCGTATTAAATCTCCAGGGCATTGAGTTCCCAATGTCCCTGGAGCAAATTGGGAAGTTTGAGCGGCAGAACGAAATCTCGATCAACGTCTATAGCTTCGAGGCGGAGAAGACGAAGACGGTCTTTCCGCTGCGCCTCACCAGCCAAAAGAGGGATCGGCACATCAACCTGCTCTACACGCTGGAACAGGACCACGGTGATGTAGGACACTTTGTATGGATCAAGAACTTGTCCCGGCTGGTGAGCATGCAGCTGAGCAGACACGGGAAAAAGAAATTCATTTCTGATCGGTACGTATAGAAACATATGAAATGTTAAAATGGCTCGCGAAACAAATTAAATAATATATTTTTGGGGTTTACAGATGCATGCACTATTTCAAATCTGCCGAGAAGTTGGAGCTTCATTCGCTGGACTGCGGCAAGATGAACGACTGCGCCATCCTGCTGCCCAGCGTAGGCAACAACTTGCTCAGCTTCGAGAACCACTGTAGGAAGGAGCGGCTCCCCTTCGTGGTGTACGCCGATCTCGAGTGCATCATCGAGAAAACAGAGGACAGTCGAACGGGTGATATAGACAATAATAAATTGCGCGCGTACCAACACCATAATGTACACAGCATAGCCTATTATATGCATTGCTCAAATGATACATCGCTATCCACGTATCGATGTCGCCGCGACGCGGATTGCGTTTCATGGTTCGTAGACGTACTAAAAAATTTTGCGAATTTTGCTAAGCCCATCCTGGCCAGTAATGTTCCCATGATTGATTTAACTACCGAACAGTGGACGGCATTTCGCGATGCAACACACTGTCATATTTGCGAAGAACCATTCGAGGTTGGCGATATACGAGTTCGCGATCACTGTCATCTATCCGGACGGTTTAGAGGCCCAGCACATTCGGAGTGCAATTTAAATTATAAAAACGCGTTTTACATCCCCATAGTTTTTCATAATTTATCAGGCTACGATTCGCATTTTATTATCGAGGAAATAGCTACCGCTTTCGAAGGTCACGTCGACGTATTACCCATAACTAAAGAAAAATATATTTCATTCACAAAAAATGTCGAAGATACGGCTGACTCAGACTCGCGAAATTATATTAAATTGCGATTCATCGATTCGTACAAATTTCTCAACACCAGTCTCGACAAATTAGCATATTTTCTTAGCACAGATCAATTAAAAATTTTACGATCCCAATTTCAAACATTATCCGTCGAGGATTTCAATTTATTCACGCGAAAGGGTGTCTTTCCGTACGAATACCTTGATTGCGCGAACAAGCTGCAGGACTCATGCTTACCACCGCGCGAGTCATTCTACAGTTCGTTAACGGGTGAAACTGTATCCGAGAGCGATTACGCACACGCCGAGACTGTCTGGCAGCGTTTCGGCATTAGAACCTTGGGCGAATACAGCGATTTGAATTTGAAAACAGATGTCTTGTTATTGGTATATATTTTTGAAAATTTTCGTGAAAGTTGCATCAAGAGTTACGGACTAGATTCGGCGCATTATTATACTCTACCCGGTTTCACGTGGGATGCCATGCTAAAACATACCAAAATTACATTCGAATTGCTCACCGACGTCGATATGATTATGTTTATCGAACGCGGTATACGCGTGGGTTTGAGTCAATGTTCCAGAAGATACGCACATGCCAATAACAAGTACATGCCATCTTACGATGCATCGGAACAGTCATCGTACTTGATGTAATTTGATGTAAATAATTTGTATGGATGGGCAATGTGTCAACCTCTACCACACGCCAAATTTCAATGGGTCGAAGATGTTGCAAGTTTTAACGTGTCTTCAATCCCGGTCGATTCGCCCATGGGGTACATTCTCGAGGTAGATCTGGAATATCCACAAAGTCTGCACGACGCTCATGTCAATCTACCGTTCTGCCCGACGCGTGCCAAACCACCTGGCAGCAGACAGGACAAGTTACTCGCGACGGTATACGATAAGCAGCGTTACGTTATTCATTATCGCAACCTGCAGCAGTGCACGCGTCACGGTCTTCGTATTACAAAGATACACCGTGTGCTTCAATTCGCTCAATCCCCCTGGCTCCGCGATTACATCGAATTCAATACACGGTTTAGAAGAGGCGCGACAAACGACTTCGAAAAAAATTTGTACAAATTGATGAACAACGCGGTATTTGGTAAAACTATGGAAAATGTTCGAAATCACGTGGACGTAAAACTTTTGACACATTGGGAAGGGCGATATGGCGCGGAGGCAATGATCGCGAAACCGAATTTCCACATCAGAAGTGTTTTTTCGGAAAATTTAATAGCTGTTGAATTGCGAAAACTCGAGGTGAAATTCAATAAACCGATATACGTGGGTATGTGCATTCTGGACATATAAAAAATTTGTTTGTACGAATTTCATCACGAGTACATGTCTCCCCTGCAGGGGCAAAATTGTAAAATTCTATACACAGACACGGACAGCCTCATTTATCACATTCGATGCGACGATATCTATGAATCCATGAAACGCGATATCGATAGATTCGACACAAGCGATTATCCTATCGACAATTCATATAATATGTCGTGTGTAAATAAGAAGGTTCCGGGACTGATGAAGGACGAAAATAACGGTGCGATAATGACCGAGTTCGTAGGTCATAGAGCGAAAATGTATGCACTCCGCGTAGACGGCAAAAAAGATACGAAAAAGGCGAAAGGCGTCAAGACCAACGTCATAGCCAGAACGATAACTTTCGACGACTACGCGCAGTGTTTGCAAAGGGAGATCGAAATGGTTCGCAGGCAATCGTGCATACGGTCTAAATTGCACAAAGTGTACACCATTTCGGAATCCAAAATCGCTCTAAGTCCGTACGACGACAACCGGCATATCGTACATGATTCGATCGACACTGCCCTGGGGACATTATAAAATACCATTATAAAATTCCGTTGTAAAAAAAATCGATGTAAAATAGAAATTATTGTATTTATTAACTACTTCATATAAATGGTTGAATTATTGTATAAAAAAATTGTTCACACATGTATATTTCATTGTATTTTTATTGAATCATATATTATTATGTTACTGTCACGTCCCGCGACGTGGAGTCTAAAATATATTAACCTTTTAAATCACTGTATTTATTATTTCGTACTCTGAGGTATTGTAACCACCTCGTATGAAAACATTATACAAAATATTAGGTAATAAATAGCCAATAAGGCATTATTATCATAAACAACGATAAGAAGAGATCGAGAGAAGAATGTGCAGACGGCAGCGAGCAGGACAGCCAGATCGAGGAGGTGGCGGACAGCCAGCTGTATATCAGATAGCTGACCGCACGAACACCAAGAAGGCCCAGCCAACACCAGCTGATGTTCAGCGTGGTACAGAGGCCCATATCAACCAGTGGAGACGATACATCTTCGCGGAGCTGTGCCCCTAACCCTCGACGGAAGATTGCCCTCCCGTCATTTCCCGCAAATCGATCACCGATACCCATACCAAGTACTTAACTTCAAACCCTAGTACGTAAGCTGCACGGAACTAACCGTACAGAAAATATTATAAACTTATAAATCTAAATATGTATTAAGAATCTTGCTATCGTCGCCGCTGGGAATCAGATAAAATTAACACGTATTAGTCACGAAGAATGCGAACGAAAAGGAACGTGACTAAGTAGTAAACAAAACTCTCGGATTAGAACGATGGGAAGATTCATCCTGGAAGATTCCAGGTTGAGGCTGTGGGATGGGGTCTCCCACCTATAATTTGTCATGTGACAAATCATAGAGAAGGAGTGATCGACTGCCCTATAAAAAGGGACTGACCACCTGCGGAGCTCATTATTATTATTATTACCATGTTCACCGATAAACATATTTTTATCAATAACAAAGTGTAAAAGTCTAAAGTGACAAATAAAAGTGTTGTTAACATTTTAAACAGTGAGTGAAGAGTTTCCATCCTTTTATCCTATCCTCAAAAGCGAGCACTCGTCTTTTAATTAAGTAAACTCAATTACGAAAATGTGTATTGACAGTTCACGGGTTGCGCTGATTGATGGGAACTCCTATGAGCAGAACGTTGCCCGCCGTTTTTACCAGAAATTAAGCGCAAGGCGTGATTGACGCGATTAGTTCTAATATCAACGAAATTCTAATTAAATGTTGCAAAAATATGAAAAATCACGCTTGCCTCCGTCGATGGTGCCGCTGAAGAGCAGAACGTTGCCCGCGGTAGCACCTGGTACGGAAGGTGGAGAGTGATTTATTGGTCGATAAATAATAACTATTTTAAATTCTAAAAGACGAATGCCGCGAAAAATCGTGCGTAGCGACGTGTGCAATTAAAGAAACTAAACATCGAGAAGCGCCAGTGACAGTCTACCAGGCCCCAGGAGATATCAGAGGTTCATCAGGTCCCATCTCGAGAAAGTTAAAGCTAATATCGAAATAAGAAAGGTAGGGTACTTCACAGAATAATAATATTGAATTCATAAAAACATTGTCTCAACTATCCCAGAGCGTAAATCCCTGGATTTGCTCAAAAGCGGTTAAATATGAGAACTCTATAAAATCGCGCCCCAAATAGGAAGTAGGGACGTAACATAGGAGTTTTTATTGGTGGCAGCGGTGGGATTGTCCGCAATAGTTGAGAAGTAAAATAAAAAATCAAAAGAAAAGTGTAAAATCAAGAGTCATGTCGGATCACGGTGAAAGGGACGAGGAGGAGGAATTGCGAAAGCAAACAGAAGTAATCCGACAGGCAAAGGCAGCGTTAGAATCAAGGGGTGAATTGACCCCTGCTGAAACATTAACTCAACTCCTCACAATATTAACGTTGTGCGATGAAAAATTCGAGCATTTAGAGTCAGTAACAGCAAGAGTAAAAAGATTAGAGAAGGAACGTGCCGAAGACGTTCACAGTATCAAATCTGAGATAATCACCCCAAATCCGGTCGAAAAACGTCCAGTATCGCGTGAATTAGAAATTCGCGACTTTAAATCTAAACAGGATTCGATGGAGGGAAAAATACCTATCAAACTCGCGTTAGAAGCAGTTCCTCTCTTTGATGGCTATCGTCCATCTGTTTTCCAATTTTTAAAAGCATGTGAACGGGCAAAATCAATGTTAGCCCCTCAGCAAGAAATGCAATTAACAAAACTATTAATGAACAAACTACGCGGACATGCTTTAATTGCGATAGGCGATTCCGATCTAATTACCTTAGACGAATTCGGAAATAAATTGAAACAGTATTTTGCGCTGTGTAAAAACGTAAACCAATATAAAGGCGAATTAGGAAATACGTTCAAAAAACCAGGAGAAAATATTCTCGACTACATAACTCGCGTTCAAGATTTACGTTTGGCTATAATGGACGGAGAAAAACGAAATAACGGGGAAATAACCGCTACGCTGCAGGAAAATATCAATGCGGACACATTAGAAGGTTTTATTAAAGGATTACCTCGTGAAATTTCTTTACGCTTGAGACAGGAAAGTCAAGGATTAGAGCTAGATGGAATCTATGCTCTAGCTGTAAAAGTCGATAAAGAGGTTAAAATAGAAGACGAAAGAATGAAAGCAAGTTCAAATATTCGTCAACAACCTGTGTCCCGCTATCAAGGAGCGAATCCGTCGGTACCCCAAAATAAATCGAATTCCGGATTCCCTAAAAACGAAGGAGCCGTATCGAAATGGCAAAATAACCAGCCGCGAAATAGCGCGTGGCAACCAAATTCATCGCGAAATGACGGAGCAGCAGCCTCGCCATCAAATCAATCAGAAATATCTTGTAACTATTGCAAGAAACCGGGACATTTGATCAAGGATTGTTTCAAGTTCAAGGCCAAGATAGAATCAGGAGAACTTGTCCCATATTCAAGAATAGGCCAGGGAAACGAGGAGGGCCATCCGGAAACGTCAGGCGCAATCCGGAGTGGGAACCCTCCACAGCGCCAGAAAATAATGAAGGTAGGAGTCCCAAAAACGGAGGAAGCAAAATCAACGCCCTGCAAACCAACGTTGGAAATCGAGGAAAAGAAGTCAGCAAAAGAAAAACAAACCAAGAGGGACCCGATGGAGGAAGAAGACGAACAAATAAACGAACAGTAACTGTTTCAATTAATACCGTACGAAATATTCCAACAATACTAATAACATCTCCAAATCTGGAAGGGAAGGCACGATTAATGGTTGACTCGGGATCCGACGTCAACCTCATCAAGAAATCAATGGTAACAGCATCGACAATCGTCAACACTCAAGAAATCATATATATCCGTGGAATAATCGATTCGAATCAAGCTACCTTAGGGACTGCATCAATAATGATTGCGAATCATCCAGTGAATTTCCACGTGGTAAACGACATACTGTTTGACGATGAAGACGGAATCTTAGGATCCGAATTCCTGTTACATCAAGAAGCCAGCATCGATTATGCAAAAAGGCAAATCAAGTGGGGAAAAAACTATATTCCCTTTAATACATACGAGGAGATATTCGTGCCAAAAAGAAGTTCAGTCCCTTTCCATATTAATTTAGCAAATCCAGAACTGCGTGAAGGATACGTAGGGAAATTGCACATCAAGGAAGGAATCTATTTGGGAAATGTTCTAGTAACAAATCAAGAGGGAAAAGCCCATATGAGAATAATAAATACTACAGACGAGGATTATCACGTTGTGGTACCTACAATCGAAATACTACCATTTGAAGAACGTTCCTATGAACGTTGTAACTTAACCAAGATATCGAAAGAAAATCGATTTGAAGAAATGTTGAAACTACTAAGGTTGGATCATTTAAACGAGGAAGAAAAAGAAAATATGATACAACTAATAAAGGAAAACGAAGATCGTTTTCATCTAGTAGGAGAAACTTTGGAAGGAACGGATAACATACAACATAGAATTCATACTACGGACGATATACCGATAAATACTCGGCAGTATCGATATCCACCAATCCATAAAGATGAAATAAATCAACAAATAAATGAATTATTGGAAACTGGTGTGATAGAATCATCCTCATCTCCGTATAGTTCTCCAATATGGATCGTTCCTAAGAAACCAGATTCAACAGGAAAAAACCGATGGAGGGTAGTAATCGATTATCGTAAATTAAACGAAAAAACGATAGGCGACGCATATTCTCTACCAAATATTACAGAGATATTGGATCAATTAGGCAGCAAAAAATATTTCTCTGTATTCGACTTAGCATCAGGGTTTCATCAGATTAAGATGGCACCAGAAGACGCACACAAGACAGCATTTTCTACACCATACGGACATTATCAGTTTACAAGAATGCCCTTCGGATTGAAAAATGCTCCTGCAACATTTCAACGCCTTATGAATAGCGTTCTATCAGGACTTCAAGGAACCGAACTTTTTGTTTATCTGGATGATATAGTAATATACTCCCGTTCTCTTCGTGAACACGAAATAAAATTTACAAGATTAATGAAAAGACTACGAGAAGCAAAACTAATGCTTCAACCAGATAAATGCGAATTTTTACGACATGAAGTGATCTATTTAGGACACATAATTGACGAACATGGAGTAAAACCAGATCCCAAAAAGATTGAAGCAGTAGAAAATTTTCCGAGACCTAAAACCCCTAAGAACATTAAACAATTCTTGGGATTAATAGGATACTATAGACGATTTATACCTGAATTCTCAAGAAAATCGAAACCATTAACAAATTTATTGAAAAAGACAAAGAAATTTATTTGGGACAAAGAGGAAGAAGAAGCATTTCAAATATTAAAGAAAGCTCTAATATCCAAGCCAATACTTCAATATCCAGATTTTTCGCACCCGTTCAAGGTAACGACGGATGCTTCGGGTTACGCCATAGGAGGAGTGCTTAGTCAGGAATTTACCGGCGACGATCTTCCTATTGCTTATGCGTCCCGCTTATTAAATCCAGCAGAACAAAATTATTCTACGATTGAAAAGGAATGTTTAGCAATTATTTATTGCGTAACGCATTTTAGACCCTATTTATATGGTCGTAAGTTTAAAATAGAAACAGACCATAAACCTCTAGTATGGATGAATTCAATAAAAGATCCAAATTCTCGAATTTGGAAATGGAAACTTAAACTATCCGATTACGAATTCGAAATAAGCTATAAGAAAGGGAAAAGTAACCTCAACGCTGATGCGTTATCTCGAAATCCACCAGAAATATGCCTACCGATAAGAGCAAGGGAGGAAGAGGATCCTCCAGAAGGCGAACCGCCGCAAAAGAAAAACTTACGGTCAACTTCACCGGAAGATTTCAAAGGACCAACGACGAGAAGTAGAAAATTAGCCTTCCCAAATAGGGAACTCAAATATTTAGAATTCCCAAAAAGGAGCCGTAAACGCATACCAATACCAGAAGAATCAGAAGATGAAGATATGGATCAAAATACGTTATCTACAGAAACGTCTCAAATTTGGGAACAAAAACGAAAAAGAACTTTATCAAGTGATTCATCAATTGCTGGTCCTTCACCAAAAAGGAAAATCCAAGAAGAACCAATTGACATCACAGGAACATCACAAGAAGAAGAAGAAGTAATTGAAACCACTGGAACACTACAAGAAGAAGAATCAATAGAAACATTAGAAACACCGCAAGACGAAGAATCTATGGAAATAGTAGATATATCTCCATCACCGCCTCAATTATCACCTAGAACAACGACAAGTAGAGGTGAAGATATAATCCCACAGCAAAACCAATTGGTGATAAGAGAATCTAGAGATTCTCTGGCAAAAATAAAAGATAATAGAGTCATTTTCATCGGATTGGATGGAAGTCCAATCGATAGAGGTGCTAAAGAACTAGAAACAGAAAATTTACTACCAAATCATGTAGACCTTACCTTGGAAAGGGCCCGTCCAGTACCAGATGGAGCCAAATATATAATAAGTCTACCGATCAAGGAAGATTCAAGAATTGCTATACGACCTGATAATATTTTAAATGGTCTCATGTCATTATGGGACGTAGTCACAGAATTCGATTTGGAATCGTTCGTCATAAGTAGAACCCATAACATAAAAGACGTACCATGGAAATATATTATAAATAGATTAAAAAACATCTTTAGAGAACTACCGATAATAATTACTATTTGCACTGGTGATGTGGTAACACCACCTGAAAATCTGAGAGAACATATAATAAGAGAAAAACATACGTCGTCCAGTGGAGGACACAAAGGAGTTACAAAAACCTACCACAGGATACGACAAAATTACTATTGGAAAAATATGAAAAAGGAAATTCAAAAATTCGTTAGAGAATGCCAAGACTGTCAAATGAAGAAATTAACAAGGATAAAAATAAAACAACCAATGGTCTTGACAGATACTCCAGGAAAGGCCTTCGACAAAATCAGCATGGACATCGTTGGACCATTACCAAAAACTAGAAAAGGAAGAACACACATACTAACGATACAAGATTTGTTAACAAAATATTCAATAGCGATACCTTTAGCTCGAACCACCTCTGCCGATATAGCAGACGTATTTATAAAACGGTTTATTTGCCGATTCGGATCACCTAAAGCTATTTTAACAGATCAAGGAACAAATTTCTCCTCAAATTTGATAAAAATTGTCGCTAAACGATTCAAAATTAAACGCTATGTTACTACAGCCTATCATCCACAGAGTAACGGTTCGATAGAAAGATCGCATCACGTACTAACAGAATATTTAAAACAATATACTACGAATGACGATAATTGGGATGATTGGATAGATTTAGCAATGTTTTCATATAACACTGCAGTACATGAGGGTACTAAATTTTCACCGCATGAATTAGTTTTCGGATGCATTGCACGAGAACCTTCCAGCGAAAAACCTATTGGTGAAGATTTGGAACCCACATACGCCGAATATCTAAGAGATTTATTTCATAAAATAACTAATCTGCAAACTCAAGCCCGAGAAAATTTGATAAAGGCAAAAGCCAAGTCTAAACAATATTATGATCGGAAAATCAATCCACAAGATTTTAAAGCAGGAGATTTAGTATACCTCTTGAAAGAACCTCGGAGAACAAAGTTCGCAGATCAGTACTCAGGACCGCATAAGGTACTCGAATTGTTGTCTAATCAGAATGTTAAAATATTATCTGATGGAACAACTCGTACAGTACATATAAATAAACTTAAGCTCGCGTATATTAAATCATATCCAGGATAATTAATCAAATCTATGCACAAAGTGAAAAACCAGATCAACAAAATCGCTGAGTAGTAAAATAAGTACTGTCTATTACAGACTATGAAACTCCCAGTTGAAATTACACGGGAGGTAGAAGTAGACTATGGCAGGGAAATAGAGGAGGTAATATCAACCCTCACTCCACCTTCCTATACGCGACTAGAGCATCTCTACTGCTTAATCCGAGCTACGGCAACTATATACGTCCGTAATCACGAACGAATTTGCGACATGTGCTATGATCAAATCAGCCAATACGAAAGAAATCGATACGTGAAAACTACGGGCCATAACCTGTGTAATTATATGGGGCTGCTACGAGGGTCTATCTGCATTAAATGTGGGATAACCATGGTGTTTAAAAGACCGGCAGAGATATGTACAGAATATATGACTAAATGCATTACGCTAAACCCAACCGAAAACATCCAATTGATACATGGAACTATAATTGACGTAGAGGATATCCAATAAAGAAATGAAAGAAGGAAAGGGAGAAAAAGACTATAATCGATATATATATATATATATATATATATATATATATATATATATATATATATATATATATATATATATATATATATATATATATACTACACCTCATACATAAATATATATTCAAATAAAAACTGAACATAAGCAATTAAATTGAATCAAGTCTAAATCACCCAGATTATCATTATTGCAGACATGAAACTCCCATTGGAGGGACGTGAGGAGGAGGACCTCGAGTATTATGGGCCAATAGACGGAGTTCTCCCCCACGACTACCCAGCAGCCTACAGTGGATTGATGACAATGTATTGTGTTATCAAATCCATAGTCAGAGTGTACACCTGTGATGAACTAAGAATTTGTACAAATTGTTATGATGAAACACAACCGGATGAAAAAGAATATTATGAAGAAGGGGGATGGCACAGTATGTGTCTATATACTACTACACTGGTAGCATCCACCTGTTTAAAATGTAATGTCCAATTGGCCACAGTAAAGCCAGCAAGCCGATGCCAGGAGTGCATCGAGGAATACCTTGAATTAGGCCAAGAAGAATGGTCGCATTTAAATAGAGGAGGGTGCTTGGATGTTATCACTCGTTGGTAACAAAATTATAAAAGAAGTTACTGTTAAAAAACTCTGTATAAGTAACCATAGATTAAGAAAATATATCTAATTCTACCCCCAATCTGTTGTGAGAGTGTTGAATAACCCTCATATAAAATACAATTTAGTAATAAGGGCGAATATCGGAATGATTACAGATCAAAACTCAAACCAGATTTAAAATGGGAGTACTACATGATCCTAAACAACCACAAGACTACGTGCGGCATCAAGGCCCTATAGACGGAGTTCTCCCCGAAAATTACCCTGAAACCTATTTACAACTACTATCACTGTTTTGCGTCCGACAAAATAGATATATAATCTATATATCCGACATAATGTGTATATGCGCAGAGTGTTATATACGAATAATAGAAGAACCTGAAGAATATGTAATCGAAGAACATTTGCATGCCCTCTGCGCCAATGAAGAAGCTCAATTAATTTCTACTTGTGACCAATGCGACGAAGATATTGCATGGATTGGAGCAGCAGTAGAATGCGCTGGTTGTATGGAAGAATATTTAAATTTAACGAGCAAAGAATGTAATGAAATAATTAATGGAAACTACAAAATCGTAGAAAATAAGTGGTAGTGATAAAAAAAGAAAAAAAGGGGGGAATTTAAATAAGGATTATGTGTTTATTTTAAAGAAAAATTATAAATCTTACAAAATTAAGTGAATAAAATATTTTCATGCTTTATATTAGACATAAATACGTAATTTAATGATCATAACAATTTAAAATTTTCTCCTGCACCTTGTAATAGAATCTTTTAAAGTCATCAACTGACAAGGTGCTTGGAGGATAGTCAAAATTTGTTGACAAAATTATTTGACTTCTCCCTCTGCGCCTAGTAAGATATTCAATTTGTCGCAAATTTATTTCCATATAATGCGCTAATCTACGTTGACGCTCAACAATCATTTGATCTGACATCTACGACAATAATAATGGAAGTAGATTAATCAAAATAAATAAAAAGGAAGACAAAATGTTTCAACTCACGGTGTATTAAAAATTTTTTTTTTAAAAAAAAAACAGCCACTTGTAGTAAATAAATGTAACAATTCCACTACGGTGGTCGCTAACTTAATGAAGAGGCTGCATATGATAAAGCCGTCAAAATAAACTTGATATGATTACCTGCGAGAGGAGACATATGCGACGCAAGAGCAGGTACCCATACAAAGGTTGTTATATATATATAGAAATAAGAATAATTAATAAGTTTGGTAGCATAAAGAAAGGAATTTATTTTTTTTTTTATAAAATAATTACATTCCGTAAAAATTAAGTATTTTCCCCTGTACAAGACAATAAAAATGCTCAAAGTCCTCAGCCTGTAAGGTGGCAGGGGGTTGAGCAAGAGTAACAGGAATTATTGAACTGCTATTCCCTGCTCGCAACTGTAGAAAAGCGATTTGTCGTTTTTTTATTTTTATTAACCGTCTCATTCTAGTGATCCATTCATTCGAGACATTTGACATCTGCAGAACGTAAATTAAAGTAAAGGAAAAAGAAAAAAATATTTTTGGGATTTCGAGTATACTCACTGCAAACAATTAAAACACTCCACTTATTGAAATAACCAGGTGGCTATGTTATGACAGCAGCCACTAACGAAATGAAGCAGCTACACACGATTAGCTGCCAGATGAATCTGATATGATTACCTGGCAAGAGAGAAAATACGCGACGAGAGATCGGATACCCATAAAGATACTTGTTATATATATAGAATAAGATTAAGAGAGTACGAAATATTAAAGAGAATATACGTTATTAACATAACGATAGTTTAAAACAAATTTTTACTTTTGTTAAAAGGAGAATCATCATGATTTTACCATGGATAATTCTAATCAACTTGAATCTTGTTTGGGCCCTCATTGGATACGATTGCAATGGTCAACATATAAACGTGACAACCGTTTCATTAAATTCAGTAGGAGATTGTGAAATTAACCCAATCTCCACAACTACAAAAGAAATCTACATTCAACTTCTACAACTCTCGGACTTCAACTACGTGAAAGTCATCCAATGCAAGATGATAATTTCAAGAACCATCTATTATTGCGGAATGCATTCACACATTTCTGCAGTACACAACGGATTGAATGAATATCTCGAAGACTTAACCGAACGTCAATGTCGAAATATGCATGAGTATGGATCCACCGTCATAGGTAATAACGTCTATTTGGTGGGACTCAAAATTAACCAAACGTCAACCCGGACATTCACCATGGCTGGATCACTCACCGCAGATGGAAAATGTACCGGAGCACAATTTTCCGACCCTTATGGATCATGGGAAACAGTAGTAGTACAAGCAATGGCGAAAATAACACTCAAAACCGCTCTAGTACCAGTACGATTGGAGCCCAACAAAATCATATTGAAATCTGGAACAATATGCCATTTTCAAAACGGATTTTGCGTGGACAACGAGGACGGACACACATTCTGGCACTCTTTTCCACCATCGACTTGCAACTTCGATCGCTATGATGTACTTTACGAAGGGCTGGCATCTAAAATTATCGATACCAGCCAAGCCGAAGAAAAATCACCTTCTATATATGCGCTAACCACGCAAGATATTACATTTGCTTTAACTCCAACAGGAGAGCAACATCTATGTGGTTATACGCTTATACAAACGGAACATCCAAAGTTATTCATTTTGGAGACAACAAAGGAAAGAACATTTGCATCTTTACATAAAATTCCAGTAGAAAATTTGGATATTTTCACGTACGTAAATTCCAAATTTGTCTACGTGGAGAAACATATAAGAACTGAATTGAAAACTCTATACCGAGATATAATTATACAAAAATGCTTATTGGAACAACAAATACTAAACAATGCTCTAATAATTGCTACGCTGAAACCAGACGAATTTGCTAATATAGTCACGAAAACACCGGGACATATGGCACTAGTAGCTGGCGAAGTGATTCATATTGTAAAATGCATTCCTGTTCAAGTTAAAATACGTAAAACAGACGAATGTTATATAGAGTTACCTGTGTGGTTAAGAAACAATTCAATGTTCTTAACACCAAAAACACATATTTTAACCACTCAAGGGACACATCGAGAAGGTAGTCCCATTCTACCAGTTATGTATGAAATTGACCAGCATGCCACAGAATTTCACCACATCCAATTGAAGTTCGTCCACCCCAAGTATTACATCCAAAAACAAAACTCAACTGGCATTATACATCTCCTTCGGATCTCGCAACAAGCGGAATATATACACAGAAGGAATTGGAAAATTTAAGGGATCACATAATGTTCCCTGCAGAAAAAGCAGCCGTATTAAATGCACTCGCCAGAGGAGTATCCGGGAAAAATATTCCCGCAGGATCAATTTCAATAATGGGAATTATGGACGAGGAAACCATCACCTCATTAGCCGAAAATGCAGTAACCAAATTCTGGAACAAATTCCTTAAATTTGGAACAGTCACCACAGGACTACTTGGAATTTTTATTATCATTAAAATCATAAAAACAATATTTGATACCATTGTACACGGATATCAAATACATGCAGTCTATGGATGCGGACTACACTTGTTAGGGGCGATTTGGAGCTCCTTAACAACTTTAATAATACATCTGGCCAAGAAAAAGCAACCGTCATCGCAGAATGCAGATCAATCAGCAACAACTGACGAGGGACGACAACCGACTCCAGCGGCAAGAGAATTTAAAGAAGCCATCCAAGAATTAAAACAAATTTCCTCCGGAAATTTGCTTTCTAAGGGGGGAGGTGTCACGTCCCGCGACGTGGAGTCTAAAATATATTAACCTTTTAAATCACTGTATTTACTATTTCGTACTCTGAGGTATTGTAACCACCTCGTATGAAAACATTATACAAAATATTACGTAATAAATAGCCAATAAGGCATTATCATCATAAACAACGATAAGAAGAGATCGAGAGAAGAATGTGCAGACGGCAGCGAGCAGGACAGCCAGATCGAGGAGGTGGCGGACAGCCAGCTGTATATCAGATAGCTGACCGCACGAACACCAAGAAGGCCCAGCCAACACCAGCTGATGTTCAGCGTGGTACAGAGGCCCATATCAACCAGTGGAGACGATACATCTTCGCGGAGCTGTGCCCCTAACCCTCGACGGAAGATTGCCCTCCCGTCATTTCCCGCAAATCGATCACCGATACCCATACCAAGTACTTAACTTCAAACCCTAGTACGTAAGCTGCACGGAACTAACCGTACAGAAAATATTATAAACTTATAAATCTAAATATGTATTAAGAATCTTGCTATCGTCGCCGCTGGGAATCAGATAAAATTAACACGTATTAGTCACGAAGAATGCGAACGAAAAGGAACGTGACTAAGTAGTAAACAAAACTCTCGGATTAGAACGATGGGAAGATTCTTCCTGGAAGATTCCAGGTTGAGGCTGTGGGATGGGGTCTCCCACCTATAATTTGTCATGTGACAAATCATAGAGAAGGAGTGATCGACTGCCCTATAAAAAGGGACTGACCACCCGCGGAGCTCATTATTATTATTATTACCATGTTCACCGATAAACATATTTTTATCAATAACAAAGTGTAAAAGTCTAAAGTGACAAATAAAAGTGTTGTTAACATTTTAAACAGTGAGTGAAGAGTTTCCATCCTTTTATCCTATCCTCAAAAGCGAGCACTCGTCTTTTAATTAAGTAAACTCAATTACGAAAATGTGTATTGACAGTTCACGGGTTGCGCTGATTGATGGGAACTCCTATGAGCAGAACGTTGCCCGCCGTTTTTACCAGAAATTAAGCGCAAGGCGTGATTGACGCGATTAGTTCTAATATCAACGAAATTCTAATTAAATGTTGCAAAAATATGAAAAATCACGCTTGCCTCCGTCGATGGTGCCGCTGAAGAGTAGAACGTTGCCCGCGGTAGCGCCTGGTACGAAAGGTGGAGAGTGATTTATTGGTCGATAAATAATAACTATTTTAAATTCTAAAAGACGAATGCCGCGAAAAATCGTGCGTAGCGACGTGTGCAATTAAAGAAACTAAACATCGAGAAGCGCCAGTGACAGTCTACCAGGCTCCAGGAGATATCAGAGGTTCATCAGGTCCCATCTCGAGAAAGTTAACGCTAATATCGAAATTAGAAAGGTAGGGTACTTCACAGAATAATAATATTGAATTCATAAAAACATTGTCTCAACTATCCCAGAGCGTAAATCCCTGGATTTGCTCAAAAGCGATTAAATATGAGAACTCTATAAAATCGCGCCCCAAATAGGAAGTAGGGACGTAACAGTTACAATACATTATTTTTATTTATCCAAGAATTGTGTGATTTATCAAACCCCAGCCACTTGACGTATACCTTATCCCCCTTCCTACGCAACACTTTTTCCACTAGATATACATCAGGATCGGTGACGCGTTGCAGCTCGTGTTCATAGAATCCTCCGGCAACAGGTTTTCCACAGGAATCGAGGAGCAGATACGTAGCGGGATTAGTTGCCTGTACTTTGGCTATCTTGAACACCTCCGTTGTCCAATTCGGCGTATAGCCTTTATCGAAGATGGTTTTAAATTTGCTCACGCGCACAAACTCGCCCAACTTGAATCTCGCCGGAGCAGCGATCTTTATGTTGCTGTATACGGTGGCTAGCAGCTTGTCGGCGATCGCAGGGGTAACATCGTAAGGACGCATTCTGATGGTTCTATGTTTTCGCGCGTTACACTCTGCGAAAAGACGCGATAGCGAATCGACCCATCTGTAGGTACCATTGAGCATAAACATTTTCCACATATTGTTCTTCAAAGTTCGATTGAAACGTTCTACGACGGAGGCCTTCATCACCGAATACGTCGAATAATGATTAATGTCATGCTTTGAAAAGAGTTTCTGCACATCGGCGTTGTAAAATTCTTTTCCTTGATCGGTTTGCAAATTTTTCGGATATCGATCTCTAAATATCTTTGCAAACGCTTTGGTCACCTCAGCACCACTTTTAGTCTTGAGCGGCACCGCCCATGCATACTTGCTCAACACATCGATGACGGTGAGTATGTAGTGGTGACCTTGGTTGAATCGCGAGTATGGACGCATTTCTACAACGTCAGCTTGCCACAGATCGTCGTGTCCATGCACTATGACGCGCCTCCGTGGGAAATGTCTTCGAGCTGGAGCATGCAATTCCTCAACAAGTTGTCGCTTCTTGGGGTCATGGTTTTCTTTACTTTTGGATTTCGATAATGGTTGCATGTTTGATCGCAGAGGTGTCTTTGACACGAATGATGTGATAATTATCATGTACGTGCATTATGTGCTCCCCATCGGTCCGAGGACAAGTTCAGCCGCCTCGCATGATTCTCCTTCGCAGCGCTGCTGTGGGATTGAATTTGACGCCTGCGATATCTTTTTAACGCTGTTTTGCAACGTCAGCATATCTCTCTGAAACACGATCAGCTTCCTCTTTAACTCTTCCTGCTGCTCTCTCAAAAGTTTAATGCTCTTTTCCATGTATAGTTTATTGACGGCATCGCTGTCAGCCACCGGCTGAGCTACGCGTCGTATCTTGCGTGATTTTGCATCAAAGTCGGCACCACACAAAGAGCTTTATCTCGCATATAATTTCGAAGCATGCCGCTCCATTTGAAATAGTCCATTCTAGCTGCTCCACTCTTCTCGAGCGATACTCCAAATGTGTTGATCGGCATCTCGATGCATACAGTGCAAATCATCGATGTGTGGTTTAATTTATAATGAGGCCTACCCCGCGGAGTTCCTCGATAATCGATAGACTTTCAGAATCATGAGAGTTGTTACCAGCCTGACGCGACGCTTCCAACAAACGCAATCGATCCACCAGCTCGTTGGGATCATCCCAATGCACGTAATCGATCTTGTCGTCGTTTACCATCATAGCTAGCGGTGTTCTTAGACCTTTCCCTGCCCTACTAGCCGATACACGGGGGAGTAGAGGTGCAATTACATGTTTGTACTTGTATCCC